>BSBK01000186.1:0-1485516 GCA_027943335.1 Chamaecyparis obtusa | reverse complement strand
ATATATATATATGTATATCTATATATATATATAATGTGTGTATATATATGTGTGTGTGTGTGTATATATGTGTGTGTGTGTGTGGGTGTGTACACACACATATGTATTACATATATATACATATGTGTGTGTGTATACACACATACATACATATATATATATATATATATGTATATATATATATATACACACACACATACACACACACACATATATGTATTACATATATATACACACATATATATATACATATACATATGTATATATATATACATTATATATATACACATATACATATGTATATATATACAATATATATACATATACATATATGTGTGTGTGCATACATACATACATACATACATACATATATATATATATATGTATGTATGTATGTATGTATGTATGTATGTATGTATCACTCCCTATAGTATTATATGTCTATCTCTCTATTTTCCCATCTTTCATTCTCTTCATCTTTCTATATGTATTTCCCCCTCTTACTTTCTCCCTCCTTCCATCTCTCCTTCTCCCCCTCTATCTCTCTCACCCTATTTATATTTCATGAAATATATCTTCTACATCTCTCATTTTTATCACTATCTCTACCTCTTTATATCCCTATATATCTCTCCCTATCACTCACTATTTACATCTCTCTACTCCTCTCTCTTATCACATATACACACTCCATATTTATCCTTCCCTATCTCTATCTCTATCTCTCTATCTTTCCTCCTATATATGTCTCCCCCTCTCTCTTTTACTTGTCTTTATCACCTTCATTCTCTATTACTCTTATCCCCTCTATCTCTATCTCTATCTCAATCTTGATCTTTATCTCTATCTATATCTCTATCTACTCAATCTATCTTGTAGGATATCTCTCTCTCTCACTTCTTCTCTATCTATATCTTTCTATACATATATCTCTATCTCCATCTACCCCTCTCTATCTATCTATATTTCCATCTATTTACAGCACCCCCCCTCTCTCTATCTATTGATCTCTCTTTGACTACTATCCCTCTATTGGTTTTCCTCTCCTCCATATATTTATATTTCCTCTATTTATATCTCTCCCTCTCCCTCTCCCTCTCCCTCTCTATATATCTAAGTCCCTCTCTAAGTCATCCCTCTCTATCCCCCCCTCTCTATTTTCCCCCATATCTCCCTCCCTCCCTAATTTCCTCCCTATAACCCTATCTATCTCTTTATATCTACCTCTCTCCCCCTTTCTCTTCTTTCACATATCTATATCTATCTCTTTCTCTACCAAAATATGTTTATCTCTCCCTATATCTCCTCTACTCCCATGCTCTCTCCATCTCTATTTACCTCTATTTTTTCACATTTTTATCTCTCCTCTTCCATCTTCTTTATATCTTTACATCTCTATCTTGCTATCACTCTATCCCAAAATATATATCTCTATCTCTCCCTCTACAACCCATCTTTCTATATTTATCTCTCCCTCTATCTATCTATATATGTTTACCTCTCTCTCTCTCTCTCTCTCTCTCTCTCTCTCTCTCTCTCTCTCTCTCTCTCTCTCTCTCGCTCTCATTATTGCAAACATAACATGATCCTATTGGTAAAGAAAATTGATTTTATTGTCAATTCAAAGGGTTTTTTTTAGTTATGATTGGATCCTTGTAAGTGGATGCATAGTCGATTTGAATCTACCAATTATCCTTTGAGACCTTTGTTGCAAAAATAATCATGGACTAGCAGTTGGTCTCATGTACTATACAAATCTGTGCAAAAAATGGACTAATTTTTTCCCTAATTGATATTCCATGCCTCTTCAACATATGCATTGCACACCAAGGTGTAATTTCTAGTTCTTAAATCTTTAATGCTCAATTATCAAGGAAGATGTCCCTTATAAATGTCTAGGTGAGTAGGCACCACAATTAATTAAGAGTTATTAACAATATTTACAAGACATTAAAAGAGTAAAAGAAACTATTTAACCACATACTTCAAAATAAAATTGTGCTTGCACTTTGATAGTACTCTTACACTTTGATCTTTACTATAACATTAATATAACAACATTAGAAAAAACCATTTACATTGAACTCCCTACTATAAATTTATCTATCGCCAAAAAAAAGAGTGAATTAGGTATTTATTTGTAAGAATTTCATTTAGGAGTAATGTACTATTTGTGTTAATTATCTATCTATATATTAGAATCTAGATGCATGTTTGACCATACATACTATTCATAATTTAAAATACATTGGTTTTCAAATTTTAATCTATTATTATTTTATAGTCAAGTGGGTAGCAATACGTCCATTAGACATTGCTCTACTCAAGATGTTAACTAATTATATTTTCTAATAAGTTAAAAAGATCAAGAGGCTCATTAAATATTTCTTTCATTTTTGTTAGGAAATAATGATCATGCCCAAATGCATCTAATATGTTTCCTAAATTACCCATGAGAGGAAAGCACACTTACAGGCTTATAGAATCACCATTATGTAAAGATCAAATAGACAAGTCATGAGATAATATAAGATATACCCTAGGAAAAAATACAACTTCCAAAAATATCCATACTCTATAGTATTATTCAGCCATAAAGTGATACAAATCACTTACAAAGTTATAATGAACACCTTTGAAACATCAAGTCATCAAATGCATTCATCATGTGTCCCAGCATGTATCCACATGTCTCATTTCATGCTTCACATATGCATCCTTTAGAAAGAATCAATAATGACAACTCACTCAACCAGAAAACCCAAACCACTAACATGTGTTTTATTTTATAGAAACAAGCTCACACAAAATACAACTAGAGGTGCAACAAAACCATGTGCCAAGAAACCATGTGAACATAATACCATTGACCCCTTACTTAATATTGGGTACTAATTTTTCACTTTATTAGATATATTTCCCCGAAATCCAAATGTGACACCCACTTTAAATATGATTTCTAATGTTACAACACATAAAGTGGCCCAAATAGTGGAATATCTAAGTGATGCATGTCCATCTAGGTGCTCCTAGGTGCAATACACATAATAATAAGATAATACTTGATAAATATTATGCAAGGTGCAAAATACCTTATCCCAACATTATTTCACTTGGTATATACATTGTATAAGGGTCAACTAGTGAGAGACATTATCATAACCATATATGTGACCACATGAATTACCACCATGATCTTGTGCTCTATCAAGATACCTGCAATAGAACTAAGTGAGCACCATCTCAAGAAAGAACAACTCTCATCCTCCAACATACCACCTATGGAAGTAAAAGGAACAAACCAAGGTGAAGATGTACCAATCCATGAACACAAGCACAAAAGTACAATGTGATAACAAAGGCTCCAAGATTCTATCAACAGGTGAAAACACACATAATCAGTAATGACATCCACAACACATGCCAATACATCCAACTATCCATACCTCATAGGTATAAAGAACATCAGTAAATACATGCCAACATATCAGCCCGTAAACCAAAATCAAGATATCAAAACTTGTCAATGAAGAACCATATCCAAGAACTCCAACTACATAGGTAATACCAAATCTAAATAAATCTCAAAGCATATTAATTCCACCAATCAATTCTCATATTAAGGTGTAATAAGTAAATCAAATTAAGAAGTACCAAGAATGATCACAATGATCCACACATACAATTCAAATGTCACATACTCTCCTAAAATATGTCACCATCCTCTTAAATCATATGAACATGAATCTCATATAAGAAACCATAAAATGAAGAGAAAAAATCTATAAACCATAACATGCCTTCTACCGAAACCTCAAAGAAGCAACAATGTGTCATGTATGATCTCAAACTTCTTTAAAACAAAATGTCATAACAACATCCAAAACCTTGTTCAATATCTTAGATCAAACAAAAATACGTATCACGAAATGTGAATACAAATTCAATCCTCTCATAAACAATAAGATCAAACTTATAATAATCATTCTCAATGAAGGAAATCAGCCCACCAAATAATATCCCTATATCCTCAAAATTCTCAAATGATAAGATCAAACCATATGCACAAAAGAATAACCAATGCCAAACATCTCTCAAATGAATCTTCCAAATTGTTGGATTAATTATGGAAAGGTAAGTACTGAGAGGGGAGGAGTGAATTAGTACTCATAAAATTTTTAACTACTTTTCTAACCATTCACTGAATTGAAAACTTTGCATACATCACCATAAAATATATAAATCAAAATCATGAAACACAACTCATAACACCATGATTTTTGCTCTCGCAGAAATCCTTGGTCAGAGGAAAAAATTGTGGTGGGGATGACACCCAAAATACTTCACTACTGTAGTAAAAATTTTGCTTGATTAGAGCTACAAAATTAGCTATTTCTGATAGCTTACCCTGTTAAGAGTATTTACCCTATTGAGAGTATTTACCCTGCTAAGAGTATAAAGACTTATTCAATCTACTTTGCTAAAGGATTTTACAACTCTAATCTAAGAGATGTACCATGTTAAAGGATTTACAAATTAAGACCTATTAGGGCCTATTCGGTTAAGATATTTTACAATTGTGATTACACAATAATCAGTAACAAAAATTGTTTTTAATAATGCATCAACATATGCTTTTCAGACTCAATATGCTCATTATCAATTACCTCATTTTTTATTTCACGCACAATTCAACTTATGTACTCGGTAGCTTCAACTCTGAATCATACTGACAAATCTGCTCTAATTGCTCTATTACTTAGTAGCTTCTCTATTCATCACCTTCACACTTATCTCTAACTGATCATCACTTTCTCTCTTTCTTACACTTTTATCTTCATATACTAATATTTTTATACTCGATCTAGAAGCGATGGAAATGTTCTAGAATCTTCTCCATAAATGGTGCTACCAATGGTTACATCTCCAATGCATATTTTACACTTAATTGTCATTGGCAGATCTTACCTTGTAATAATTCACAATCTTCATGTTTAAATCTCTAATGCATTACCAAATAATCTCATCGAGATCTGTAAAATGTTTTATGCTCAATGTCTAGATTCAATGCATCTATTAAATTATGTTATGTCAGCCTGTGTTACTTGGTAACATGTTTTTTTCTACTCAGTCAAATGTATACTCTCATCTCGGTAACTATTGTAACTCGGTAATTGCTCGATGCTTTCCTTGCCTTTCCTTTCTTAGTGCCTGTACCTTATTTCCCTTTACCAAAATTGTCTTTTCCTTTACCTACTAACTTATTTTCTTTACTGAATGACTTTGACAATTAATATGACTTTAACAAAACTAATGACAATAAAATAACTCTTTTAGGAGTATCAATCTCCCCCTTTGGCATTATTTTGGCATCTTTGTTAAAAACTTCAAAGTCATCAAAATTTTGTGTCGAGCAAAATTTGACCATGTATGAACTCTTGGTATAACTCCTTATAACTGCATAGTTTCATAACTCTCCATTATCCATTATTTCCCCTATGTAAATACTCCCTATTTACATATATATCCCCTTATAACAATATCTATCCCTTTTCTATATATATATTTATCCCCTTTTTTGACAAAAATGCCAAAAACAAAATTACTTATTGTGATCCAGTGGAGGAATCTTATGAAAAATGTATGTGTACCTCTTCTTTGCATCATTCAGGGATATCTCCCATGATTTATTAAGTGTCTATAACACCATAATTTGTTCACCCAATTAGTTACAAGACTTATCATGCTATCCATAGAAATTATATCAGGGGTACTCACTAACTCCTTTGCCTTATGAATATGTTTTTTCAATGATTCAATCTGGGGTATCAAAATTGTTTGTAACCCCATGAGTTCCATTCTTATTTTTTTCTCCTCTTTTCTCATCTCCTTCTGTACTCCCATTAAATGTTTCAGCCTTTGATAGTATACTTTAAATGTTCTAGGTTCAATTGTGACCTTTGCCAGCTACTCAAACAGCTCTTTCTCAATAGATTAATCTTTCTCTTTGATATCCTTTGTCAAATGTGAAATCAAACAAATATTCTAAAATAATAAAAGAATATCTTTCAACTTGGTTTCCAATTATGCAACCAGTTCAAAAAGTGTTACCTTATCTAGTGCCATTGATTGAAGTAACTCTTCAATTATCTTTCTCTCCATTTGCTTTTAATGAACTTGAATCAAATATTTGGTGATCTCTATACCAGGTTGATTAATTTTTTTTACCAGTTCGCCCAATTAGCTAAGTAGACTACCCTTCTCATTTATATCAACATTAGGTACAATCTCTTGTAGTATCTCTTTAACACTCTCTAGCACATCAATCTTATGTTTCTTTTCTAGTAATTTATCTTGTGTTTCTTTCATCTTCAATAGATCTCCAAATTTTGATAGCTCTTTAGGGCTTAGGGTGGATATGTCTACCTTTGGAATAATAATTGGTTGACTTAAGTCTTGACTTTTGTTTTCTCATGCTTCCTCTTCTTTGACTTCTTCTTTTCAATTTGTACACTCTCTCTAGTAGAGAGATTTACATCAGATGTAGTGGTCCTAGTTGCATCTTATGTTCTTTCTTCTCTTTCCTCTTCTTGTTTTTATTCTTTCTTCTCTTATTGTTTCTCTTCTTCCTTCTTCTCTTCCTCTTTATCATTTTCCTTCTCCTTAGGCTTCTCCTTCCCTTTTACTTGTGGTTGATGGTGACCTATAGTCTCAATAGATGTTACTTGCTCAATATTCTAGCCTGGATTTGTCTCGGTCTCTATAAAGTCCTTGGTGTTCTTTTCTTCTATCACCTTTTTTTGTTTGGTGGACTTCTCTACATCAGTATGAATCTTTTTTGTACCTCTAAGATAACATCATTAATCTCAAGAAAATCAAGTACTTGTTCAATAACTGGATCTACATCCATCAATTTAGCCTTAGTTGAATCATCAACATTCATTTCTTTAGTGTCCTTAACCTCAGTTACCATCACATCTTCATCATGAGGTATTGCTTCTGCTAGGTCTTTTTCAGTTATATCCTCAATAATAACTTCAACTTTTTTTACTTGGTTAATTCAATAGGATCTAACTTACCTTGTTGTTCCTTGATCTCTATCAGTTGGCCAAGAAAGAAGATCTTTCTTTCTCCATATACCATCTATTTTATTTTGTTCTTCTTCTAGTTTACCGACCATAATTTTCAATGCTCTTCTTTTGAATAGAAATCTCTTAGAGTATTCCTTTAATGCTTCTTTAATCCCTTGTACAAAAAACTCGGGTACAATAATGGCTAGAGATCTTTCCATCTTTTTCTTTTCATAAGTCATGGCATACTATCATCTAGCATCAATCTTTTTGTATAATTCATTAGGTATTCTCTTGGCCATCTCAACCGGAATAATTCTAAATTTATGCAATATAAATACAACTACCTCCTCAATATTTTATTTTCCTTCATCACTTCTTATTTCATATTTAACATATTTTATCCCTGCAAAACCTCCATAATTCTTCAGATTTTCAATAAACTCATATAGGTTTCTCAGTTTTGGGGGCTGGTTTTGCACAACTTTGACTTTTCCCATGTCTTCAGATTTTGTCACATTGTCTTCTTGTAGTTTTAGTTTTCTTCTCGGTCTACCAAAAGTTTTATTTTCTCTCATATATGTTTTAGGCTTTGATTTCTCTAACTCTGGTTTCTTCTTTTCTCTCGATGTAGATAAAGACCTTGTCAATGGTCTTGTACTTATACAACTTGGTGTTTCCTTTTTCATTCTTATTTTCTTTCCCTTGATCACAGAAGAACTAGCTTCATCTTCTTCAACAAAAACTCCTAGATTCTCAGATAAATTGCTTATCATTCTACTAGTTTTCCTCTGTGCCTTAGGTATCAATATACCTAGTTGTACCTTGTCATTTACTTCTTCATAAGTCCCCTATCGATTAGCTCTCTTATCAACCAGTTTAGATAATAAATCTTCAATCTGTTGTGATGCAGTGTCAATGTCCATCTCATATCCCATAGGATGTAGCTAGATGGTCCTTGGCTCTATAGCCTTCACTATGCAAGTGTCAGTATCCACTTCAAAATAAATAGTATCTTGGTATTTTTCACTTACTGAGGTGGAATTATAAATTTCTTGTGCATTCTTGTTTGGAACTTAGAAAATTAATCATTCATTATCATATCAACATTATCTCCTAAACTTTGAATGAACTCATTTATCTAATATATGATCGGTTTATCCACACTCAATTCTACATTACCGATTGATGGGAAAAAAATCTGAAAGTAGAAAAATATACATACAAGTCTCTGGAATTTGTATGGGAGAAAAAAATAATTCTCCCATACACTTTCCAAAACACACAGCCAGTAATTTATTATATATCCTCCCACTTGCTACAAAGAAAAGATATAATATTGCTATAATAAAAATAAGTATATAGTATTTTTTGCTTATGAAAGGTAGGGGTTTGAGGGTGGGACCCCACCTGGGTCGCCACCCAAGAAACCTAGAGACAAGGTCTCATATCAAAAAATATATATAATATGTAAAAACAAAATAAAGGGGCACTTGCTAATATATATTCTATTATCAAACCAAAAAAAAGAGAATAAAAGAATAAATATATTTATTTCTATTAAATTAGAAATTAGCTTTAAAAAAAAAATTACCTTTATTGCAAGTCATGAAAAAGTGACTTTAAAAAAAAAAAGAATTATTAAAAAGTTGGGCAGGGGGGGGGGGGGGGGGGGGGGGCGTGGGCCCCACTCCCCGTACCCCCTGCCCTCGGCAGCAGGGCTTGGCGCAACAGGTTCTGTCGTGCATGGCAAGCCTGCTACGGTAGACACCCTGTTGTGTCGTGTGGGCACCGCCGAAGCGGTGGTCCCACATGGTAGTCCCCGTGGGGACTCTAAACAAAAGGGCCGAGGCCCTTATTACTTTGAACCTCTTCTTTTTTTAATAAAAAATAAATTTTATCAATTCTTAACTACATTAAGTAATATATGATATTAATTAATATAGTTAATAATTAATATTTATTTTATAAATAATATCTATTAATTTATTTATTATTTATATTAATTAATATAAATAATATTTATTAATTTAGTTATTTATTTTATTATTTAATAATTATGTTAATTAATATATATTATTAATTAATATAATTATTATTTAATAATTAATTAATTTAATTTATTAATAATAACTATATTAGTTAAATGATATTAATTTATATAATTACTATTTAATGTTTTATTTATTTATTTTATCATTTAATAATTATATTAATTTTATTTTTTTGATTGGTAAAAGGCCTAAGCCAAAAAATTTATTAATAAATTAAATTATAGTACAAACATTCCATTCTGTGCAGGCACTGGTAGGAAAGAATGGAGAAGAAAACCTCTAGTCTAGCCCGGGACCGTGATCCAGAATTTTATTACAAACAATTTTATGAGGGCATTCCCTCATTTACATAAATGGATGAAGGCATTCCTTCATTTACAAATTCAGTTTAATTTGGCTCCAAACTCGGTTCAAGCTTGGTATTAAAAATAATGATATATCTATGTACCAATGTAAGGGAGATCACCTCATATACATCAAGATTGTATAGATGTCGAGATGCTGATAGATCCGATTTTATTTCTGCCCCATACTCCATTCTACCTTGTTGATAATTACCTTTATATAATTTTGTATCGATGAAAAGTAGATCTTGTATTCTTTGATTCCTTTGCCTTTGCTATCCTGTATACAAATAGATACTATGTGCCAAATATATGCTTGTTATGTAGTTAGAAAAGAAGATTCCTGCTAACTCTGAAATTATAAATATCCGACACTTCAAACTTGATATTGTTTCTATCATAAAGTGTAGCACATACCACTAATTTGACTTGAAACCTTGTGTATTTATTAAAAATAAGGAGTGTTCAATTAGTAAAAAAAAGAAAAGCCTGATTAATGAGATATATGTTTAGTAAAGGGAAAACCCATTCCCTTATTATCTATACTTCTATGAAGCCCTAACTTCCCCTAGGAGGAAATTTCAATATAAGTCTATTCACTAACCTTAAGATCTATCGGTGCCTCTGAATGTCCATTGAAACCATCTTTATATAAAATTGTTACTCATGAAAGTATAAGGTGATGATTATTACAGGATCACCTTATGCACTTCATTTTTGACGTACTGAGCATAATTAAATTTCTAATCCAATTATAGACTAAAATGAAGTGATAAAAGCTATGTTTATATTGAAATATTTTTCATGACTCATAGATTGATATTTTAGAAAATATGTTTAAATTCTTAGTTTATTTAAACAATCAAAGAAATTATGCAAAAGTAATACCATCCTCCTGACCATGAGCATTAATAAATGAAAGCTATCATTAAAGCATGAAGAAGTTATTTAATTGGATAAAACCAATCTTAGCAAACAAATTCTGGATGCAGGGGATTATCAAGAAATAAGCAAGTAAATCTATTAGACACCGTATAGTCATACCTCTGATTATTAATGCAGGTGACATATGTGTATCAACATTTAACCTTACTAAAATTATCTATGTTACCTGAATTACTAAGTCCAGGCTTCTAATAGTATCCAGTTGTCATATATTCTTGGGATCAGATCCCTTTTAGACAAAGCTAATATATAAGCTTATGTTCAAGACTTATATAAACCCAATGAAATTAATAGCCTTATCCCTTATCTTGAAAGATGTGATTATTTAGTTGTCTATAAAGCTAATCTAAGCACTAAGAATTTCTCAGACATTCCTTTGTAGCGATATCCAAATGTTAGTCTAAAGAGATTTCATACCTATCTTACTAATCAAAACATATTCTGATAGTTTGAAGAGACATCTTTTCTAAACCATATTCAGATACCTATATGAGATCTATTGAGCATATTCAAATACCTGTCTTTATGAGATGATACATGCTATACATTCTCATCTGATAAAAGAAAAAGCTATAAGACAATAACACAGATTCTAAGCATTGAGAATATGGTATGCTAATTTATAAGCCTTGCTTAATCTATTTGTAAATTGGAGTCAAAGCTATTATGTGTAAAGAAATTAAGCTTTAACTTGAGGTTCATTAAGAATTAATTTTCCCTAGACCAATAGGGATTAAAAAGATCTATTACTAATATTCAGAAGATTACTTATAATCAAAATACTTTAATGAAATTGACATGAGTCTTATTTAAAAAGGTTATCTTGATTATTTTCCTAGACTCTCTCTATCTGCAGCAGAGAATCCTATTTTCTCCTTATTGGGATACTTACCTTCGTCCAGCCATAGGCCGATTAGATTTTCGGGACCATATTCTGCAAAGCACTCCATATCTTTAATTCCTACCTCATCTAAGTGCCAGTAGTCATAGAACTAGCATTCCTTCTCTGGCTTACGGACCTACAAGTATTGTAACAGAAATGTTGTGTTTCTGGTAATTATGCCCTTTCTCTCTTTGAAGTCCTTCACATTCTGAGTTACATTAATAGATGAAGATGTGAAGATGGGTGCACTATCACAAATTTTTGGCTTGACAATCGAAGGGTTCCTTTTAATATATACAAGGACTTTATCTAGGTTACCCAGATATCTTCGTTTAAAGATTTTGTGACTAAGAGTCCATATTTCTTGTTCGTGGAGACCCTAGGAGGAAATGACAGCTACAAACATGGAAGATATGTTAGAGAGGGCCCTGTATTTATCCTCTAAGTTGATAAAATCTAGCCCTAATATGTGAAGGACATCTCTTATAATAAGGGAGTGTTTATTAACTAACATCTTCTTGACATATTTTGGCATAATTTTTCCTTCAAAGGCCAGTTGGCCCTTGCTACAAGAGATTTCAATTGAAGTTTCCATGTTAGCCTACACTTATATGATTATACAGGATAAATAAGAGCTGGTTAGAGGGCATGGGTTATTTATAAGTATAAACTTCCAATGACCTGACTGTTGGGTGTCTACAGCTATTTAGATTTCCTCAATTCTCTTAAACTATTCTATTTAAGCTTCTTAAGGGGAAACGAGGCATTTTCTATATTTATGAAAATACTATAATGTTTCTGCCCTCTATATAATTTCTATTTCTACAAAACTTGGAATTTAGACACAAAAGATGAAATGACAGTGCTTCTAAGTATTATTCTAACATGAAAAGATAAACATAGTAGTGTTCACTTTTTCCATACTCTAAAATATATAAAAGGAGGAAATTCATTAAGGTTCAGAAAAAGATACTACCTATACTAAGAGAAATCCTGCTAGATTTAGTTACTAACAGCTATAAAATACTAAAACCCATATTGTTCTATATATTTACATATTGTAAGGAACTATTTACTTACAGATATATAATGATTGTTTGAAACTGTGGTAAATACTAGAGACCATCCAGTCCTTCCTTGTAAACCGACTAAATATCTGCAAATTATAGACTATCTATTTTGACTTAGTAAGTAGTATCTATAGTAATGGTCAAAAAGAGGACATTAACTCTTATAGTTCAGACGGAACCATTTTTTTGAACCCTCGTGCAATACCATATGTGTTCTTCATTTCTCATCACAACAATACACTCATCCTCTGGATCCATCTTCTTTGAATGGCGGGTGTAGCGTTGAATCTCGGGTGCCATAATATGGATCTTAGATGTCTCTACTTCATCAAGTTCAGCCGGGATATGGAAGCCTTCACTTCTCCAAAATTTGAGGAGGTCCCTTGTATCTATTTCAATCTGGAGTATTTCATTGTACAAAAATTCCAAATTTCTTAGCATTTTCAGCCAATGAGCATCAAAGTGCTCTTCATCCTTGAATGTTAACATTGGAATGCGTTGGGCTTGAGGGATTTCTGCAAGCTTTATGATCTCAGTTCTCATTGTAGTTTCTGGATATGGGATAGTAAGTTAATTATCGATACAAAAAACCATTCTTTTAAGCCCTTCGAGGAGATCTTCGTTAAAGATTGAGTTAGCCACCTGAATGATATCTTCTTTCCTTTTCCCTGCAAAAATTGAGATGGCAATGAACATACCTATAACCACTCCATTGGTTCAAAAGGTGAACTCATAGTCAAAGAAATGGTCCCCCATGGCCTTTTCAATTACTCTCCTTGAGGAATTCGACAGTGGGTTGAAGATTTGATTCCACCTCTCAGGCAAAATGTTGCCCCTGAATGCCATAGCCCGACTTCCCTTGTTGGCAAAGGTGGTTAATTTTGTTTCCATTGTTGAAAGAGGTTTGAAATTGAGTGAGACCAGTTGAAAAGCCTAATCTGAGGAGAACTTATAATTATATTAATTACCTATTAGTAATTAATATAATTATAATTATTTAATAATTTATTTATTTATTTGGATATTTAATAATTATATTAATCAATAGATACTATTAATTAATATAATTATTGCCTAAACAATTGTGTTTTATTTAAATTTATTTAAACTAATAAGGGGGTGTAGTATGTTCATATTGTATGGATACTATAGTTTAAATTTAGTGAATTAAAACTTACAAGTAATTCAATGACTAATAGATTGTTGGGACATTATGGGGATCATGTCATTTTGAAATAATGTATTTATGATGTAGTCATGAAAGCTATTAGTAGGGTTAAATTCATTTTTGAGAGGCGACAAGATTGAAATAAAATGTTTAGCTAAAGTTTAAAATTTGGACATTAGATCTTAAGATTTCAACCCACTTAATACATGTATATTTATTTGGAATGAAACTTGAACTTGTTAGTCTACCTAGGTATTAGGTGAGACACTCGTTATACTTAGGGGTGAGCGTTGTCGATGACCCCTCATCATGCTACCCCTCAACCAAAAGTTAATCAACTCTCTCTCAGGTTTATCCGTTCAAACCTTAGACAATTGTTAAACTTAAACTTATAAACCTTTTTTTAAAAAAAATTGGTGTGTTTTTGTGTGGAAAATTATGGGCATGACAATTACAGATTGATGGGAAAAAAATATGAAATTAGAAAAATATACATACAAAAATGAACTCAACTTCAAAGTGTTAGTCTTTGCTTTCCTGATGGTGTTCATATTATCATCAAACTGCTTTAGTCGGATCTCACATAGATCAATCTTCATATCCTTCTTGACTATCTTGTAGGATATTTCCACAACTGCACATAGTACACTATCTACCTGGTAGGACTGCAAGATACGATAGGATATCACATTACATGAAAATATCAATTCAGGATCATCAACAGTTGATAATTTGAGACCTCTTCCATCTCATTTTGCTTGTCTCATCTCACATAGTTTTCTCTTATCAGTTTTCTTGTATGCCTTTAGTCTATCATATATTGGATAACCAGTCACAATATGTAGGACATCCTTTATGATCTCGACTGGTGCATCGAGCCACATGAATTAGTTGTGAACTTAGTTTAACACAATTCTCATCCATTTTATTTTAAACACACTTGGTACATTAAGGGCATGCATCAAACCCTTAGTTTCCAAATGGATGTGCTCGTCCTTCAGCTTCCCATTCATACAGAGATTTTGATAAGATGTATCAATGTCATCTTGGAAGATCTCAATCTTGCAATCGATGAAGGCACAAATTTCTTCAATCAAAATTACTCTTAAAGGGATCGAAGATAGGGCTCTCATCTTATCAGGCTCCCCAGCTTTAGTTAGTGGTAGCTTGTACTTTAGATTGACTAGATCAATATTCTCGATGACAACAGGGTTTTAAACTTTAGGAATCATTGCTTCACAGATATAAATGCTTGATTTAAGTAGGGTTACATTTCAATATCAACTCGTTCACACTTACACAACTCGAGAAAACACCAAAAAATCACTCAAATGTGTATGTTTGTGCTTAGATCTGCTAGATTAATCACTCAAGTGCTCTCGGAGGACTTATTTCTGCAAAGTGCTCAAATGCTATTTAAAACATAAGGTAAAAATGAAATAAAAAAGTGTCTATTTATACCTTTTCCTCAATTAGGGTTTCCAATGGCTATAATTTTAGCATTTAATACTATCAGCAGCTCCTATTTTCACCGATTACCAATTACACTTCATTTCACCAAATGAAACAAAATAACATAGTCTCTCACTGATCAAAACATGAAATGTTAACTTCACAACATATATCCAAATGCATCTTAGTATGCTTATATGGATCTTTGCATAAATGTTAGGAACCGATTTAAGATTGTATTTTAGTTTACGGTTCCTACACTTTACCTTTGACCAATTAGGTGAAGATAGGTGCACCCGATCTGGAGGATGAGGTGCCATCAATTGTTCCAAGTGTAGTTCCATCATCTAGAGACTTTCTTCTCCATTTTCTATTCATCTAATCTCTTACTTCATCAACATTTACTTAAATAGTTTCACTTGGTTGTTCCTCGGTTGGAGCTTTACCTCAGTACCTACAGTCTTTGGTTAAGTGACTGACCTTGTGACAGTGAAAACATGTCATTCCAGGATTTCTCCATGACCTATTGTTCCTTCCATGCAACAAAATTCAATTTTATACTATGTGTCGAAATCTCCCACATGTTGTACATGAAATTCTTGTATTGTAGTCCTATGGTATTGTTGAACCTTGTTGGTTGTTTGCAGTATTATGTCAATTAGGTACCCATTTGACATTCTTCCTTTGTGACCTTCAATCTTCATACATATGACTATATCTATTGCAATTATTGTAGTAGCCATTGAATTTTGGCTTCCTTGTATTGTTGGCAATCCTTGATCTACACTCATATGCTTTGTGACCATACTTATTGCAATTGTAACAATAACCATAAAATTTAGGAATGCTTGGTGGTTTAGCTCTTTTTCTCCTACAAACATTAGTTGTATGACCCAGTTTTCCACAGTGATAATAAATAGTCTTCTTGATCTTCAGCGGGGTAGCAGTATCTCGATTGGATGCTTGATTTGAAGACTCTCCCTTCTTGGTAGAGTTGTTTTTAGTAAATCCAAGTCTAGTTGTATCTCTCAATTGTCTCTTACCTCTAATTTTTTCATCCAGTATTCTTAATGTTTCTTCATTCCTTTTCAAAACTTCATTTGCATCCTTTTCAAATTTCAGCTCATTCTTTAATTATTCATTATTTGATCACAGTCCAACAATCTCTTCAACTTTCCTTGCAATCTCCTGATTAACACCGATTAGTCGATCTATCATATTAAAGTGATTTTGTGTTAGCCTTTGTATCTCCACATCTTTCTCATTTAGTCTTGCACTCATCTATCGTTTCTCATCTTCAATTACTCTTTTATCATCTTCAACCTTTCTCTTTTGTTCTAGGACTTCACACATTTTTACCGGTTGATCTTCTTGTTCTCTTTTCAATACTTTTACTTGATCAATTAGGATTTTGATCTTTTTAGTTAGTTCTGATATGGCAGCTTCAGATTTATTAGACAAACTTCTCTTTGATTGTTCTTCAAGTTCTTCAACTTGATCTTGTGTTTATTTCAATTGATGGGTTAACTTCTTTCTCTTGTTAAGTGAATGCTTCAATTTCCTTTGTATTTCATCAATCTGTTCATTTGCAAAATTCAGTTCCATGTCCATGTTGTCAATCACCTTTTCATACCTATAGCTTTCTATCTCTTTAGATATTTCCTCTCAAGTGTTTAAATTTCTAAATAAGAGATTAGGCTTTGATACCAATTATTGGATTAATTATGGAAAGTTGAGTACTGAGAGGGGAGGAGTGAATAAGTACTCATAAAACTATTAACTACTTTTCTAACCATTCATCAAATTGAAAACTTTGCATACATCACCATAAAACATATAAATCAAAATCATGAAACACAACTCATAACACCATGATTTTTGGTCTCACAGAAGTCCTTGGTTAGAGGGAAAAAATGTGGTGGGGATGACACCCACAATACTTCACTATTGTAGTAAAAAAAATTCTCAATTAGAGATACAAAATTATAAATTTCTGATAGCTTACCTTGTTAAGAGTATTTACCCTACTAAGAGTATAAAGACGTATTCATTCTACCTTGCTAAATGATTTTGCAACTCTAATCTAAGAGATGTACCATGTTAAAGGATTTACAAATTAAGACCTATTAGGGCCTACTCATTTAAGAGCTTTTAAAATTCTCACTACACAATAATCAATAATAAAAATTATGTAATAATGCATCAACATATACTTTTTAGACTCAATATGCTCATTATCAATTTACCTCATTCTGTATTCCACTCAAAATTCAACTTCTGTACTCGGTAGCTTCAACTCTGAATCACACTCATAACTCTGCTCTAACTGATATGTTACTTGGTAGCTTCTTTGTTCATCACATTTACAATTATCTCTGACTGATCTTCACCTTCTCTCTTTCTTACACTCCGATCTTCATATACTGATCTTTTTATACTCGATCTAGAAGTGGTAGAAATATTCTAGAATATTCTCCTTAAATGGTGCTACCATTGGTTACATCTCCAATGCATATTTTACACTTAATTTTCTTTGGTGGATCTTACCTTGTAATGATTCATAATCTTCATGTTTAAATCTTCAATGCATTACCAAACAATATCCTCAAGATCTATAAAATGTTTTATGCTCGGTGTCTAGATTCAATGTATCTATTAAATTTTGTTATGTCGGCTTGTGTTACTTGGTAACACATTTTGTTCTGCTTGGTAACATGTATACTATCACATCAGTATCTACTGTAACTTGGTAACTTCTAGTTGCTTTCCTTGCCTTGCCTTACTCAGTCCCTGTTTCTTATTTCCTTTTACCGAAATTGTATTTTCCTTTACCGACTAACTTATTTTCTTTACCAAATGACTTTGACAATCAATATGACATTAACAAAACTAATGACAGCAAAATAAATCTTATAGGAGTATTGAAACTAATAATTTCCATATCTCAAGCTCTATATGTATGAAAGAATAACATAAAATTAATGTACCTAAAAGAAAAAAATATGCAATACCTTTCTGGTAGAAAATTATCAAGTAGACCACTTGAGTGGGAAATTAGAATTCTCATACATGATATCCAAGTCATCATGGCTCATCCAAGAACAATCCCATCTCATGTTATATAACTGAGAGGGGGGGTGAATCAGTTAATTCCAATTATCCTACAGTATCAAATACTCTCTAATGTATAAAAAAAATCTTTCAAACAATTTAATCAACTCGGTAAAATATTAACTTTGCATTTATGTTCATCTATCGAATAATAGTAAATTAACTAGTGTATATATATTGATCAATCCAGTTATAGTAATGTGTAAAGTAAAATAACAATTCACCACATCCATACACATATAACACTTTGATTTTTAACATGGAAACCCTGTTAGGGGAAAAACCATATGGGACCAGTAACCCAAAATAATTTCACTCTTCTGAAATGAGATCAGTTAAGAGCCAACCCTGTAAAAGGTTACAATAACATACTATAAGGTGTGACATGGTTAGAGGATTTATAACTAGCAGTTCTCTGTGACCAAAAAGTCACTATGGGGTCAACAAGATAACAATAAACATTCATTGAATGTCATATTGAAATAAAAAGACTGTTAAGTCCCACTAGGTTAAGAGATTTTATTTGTAGCAATGGTTAGAATATTATAGTAATAATATGATTCAAATACAACAACATTTTTAGATTTTCATATCTCTACTAAACTCAAAATACCTCTAGCCATTATACTCAATTCAATCTCTTTGTTTCCTCCAACTCTGTTCTGTTAGGTAATTATTTTCTCTAACACTTGGTGTTGTCTACAGAATTTCTCACTTCTATCTTCAACTAGTTTGACCATCTCGCATGAATGCAATATCTTTTCACGCATTCTCTAGAATTCATAATGAATCTCTTGTCTCCTTTTATAGACATATTAAACCATTTTATTTCCAGTCATAGATTTTGCCTCTTAATCTTCACCATTGATTTTTCCACTTTAACCTTCCTCGGCAGTTGTGTCAGTAACACATTTCAATCTCCTTCATCTGATCATCCTTGAATTTTTTCAACCGTTTGATCATCATAACAAACATTATCATCTACCTCGGAATCATTAATAATTGTCCATCTCATCATCTTTAGTCGACAGTCATATATTCCATTTATTTCTTTCACTCGGTCAATACCATGATGTGTCAGTGATAACTAACTCAATTAAAATTTTACTCGATATACACTACACTTTCTCGGTGTACACTATTCCAACTTGGTCTATACAAGTTCTTCATTTACCGACCACATAAACTTGTTCATTCTTGTTCTTCAAACCATAATAGAATCATGTAATACAATCAAATCACTAACATAATGTCATAGACTCGTCAATAAGTTACCCAATGAATATCATATCCATATCCTTCTCATACATCTCATCTTCATGTGGATATCTCATTCCTTCACCACTATTTCCTTCTTAAGATGTTTGTAACCATCATGATAAGTATAGTAAAAACTAGTTGACATCAATGGTAATACATTAACTGATTTAATGTCTCACATATGCCTTAGTAGCTCGGTGATCATCAATCATTATCTTTTGAAGTCATGAATCTCTCCTTTAAGATATTCAATCAGTTGTAGTCTATCAATCTCTCCCTTTAGCATTGATGGCAACACAATATGAAACAATATATCATGGAATACCAAACATATGTTCTACAACTCTGTATGCAAATGTTGTAACTCGGTAATCTCTTCCTAGCTCATACTTTTAATATATTTAATCACTACCAGCATCAATACTCTCCCTTTCAGTAATCTTTCTTTTGTTCTCTCTCCCTTGCAAATAGATATTTCATTGAATCATCTCTCTCTTTAAATATAGCTTGAATATTTCATGCAATCTCTCTCCCTTTGACAACAATGCCAAAAAGAAAATAATCAGCTATTCAATAGCTAAATCAATATCTCTATTGTTCAGTTCAGATCTAGTACCTTGCATGTACTGATATTCAGTTTCAGTTTGTCTTCCATCTTTCAGTTTTCACAACCTTAGGAAACCCAAAGTGTGAACATTATGCATCAACATCATTAGATATTTTCATAAAATATAGGTTGATGCAACCTCCTAATCACCTTAGTGACTATTACACAGGGGATAGACGCCTATTCTACTCCTCAAGTACTCAAATGTGTCCTTCAATAATGGTTTAGTAAATAAATAAGCAAGTTGCTCTTGTAATTTCACATACTCCAATCTTACTTTCTTTTCCTAAACTTGTTCCCTTAAGTAGTGATACTTAATAGAAATATTCTTTATCTTTGCATGCATCACTGGGTTCTTATAAATATTAATTGCACTTGTATTATCACATTTTATTATCCCTAGATCATTGATATCCTCATTCATATCTTTTAATATTTATTTTATCCATGAAATATTCAAACAATTAGCAACATCAACAACATATTATGCTTCTGTAGTGGACTAAGAAATGCATCCTTGTTTCTTACTTATCCAAGTAACCAATCTTTCTCCCAAAAAGAATGCTCCACTAGTAGTGATCTTTCTATCATCAATATTTCCATCCCAATCTACATCAATGTAAACTTTCAGTTCAAAATTGTCTTCTTTCTTATACCATAAACCATAGTTTTTAGTATTCTTCAAGTATCTCAAAATTATTTTCACAATAGTCATGTGTGATTCTTTAGGATTAGCAGAAAATCTTGCTACAATTCCAACTACATGTGCAATATCTGGTCTACTATGCACAACATATATTAATTTACCAATCATTGATCTGTACAAGGTCTGATCTACCTCGATTGACTTGTCATCCTTTGTCAATTTGCATTGATAAGTCCCACACTGATTAGCTCTCTTATCAACCAGTTTAGCTAATAAATCTTCAATTTGTTGTGATGCAATGTCAATGTCCATCTCATATCTCATAGGATGTAGCCATATGGTCCTAGGCTACATAGCCTTCACTATGCAAGTCTCATTATCCACTTCAAAATAAATAGTATCTTGGTATTTTTCACTAGCTGAGGTGGAATTATGAATTTCTTGTGCATTCTTGTTTGGAACTTAGAAAATTAATCATTCATTATCATATCAAAGTTATCTCCTAAACTTTGAATGAACTCATTTATCTGATATATGATCGATTTATCCACACTCCATTCTACATTACCGATTGATGGGGAAAAATTCTGAAAGTAGAAAAATATAAATATAAAAATGAACCAAACTTCAAAGTGTTGGTCATTGCTTTCGTGATGGTGTTCATATTATCATCAAACTGCTTCAGTAGGATCTCACATAGATCAGTCTTCATATCCTTCTTGACTATCTTGTAGGCTATTTCTACAGCTCCACATGGTACACTATCTACCTGGTAGGACTGGAAGATATGGTAGGATATCACATTACATGAAAATATCAATTCAGGATCATCAACAGTTGATTATTTGAGACCTCTTCCATCTCATTTTGCTTGTATCATCTCACATATTTTTTTCTTGTCAGTTTGCTTGTATGCCTTCAGTGTATCACCAATTGGATAACCAGTCACAATATGTAGGGCATCCTTTATAATCTTGACTAGTGCATCGAGCCACATGAATTGTTTGTGAACTTGGTTTAACACAATTCTCATCCATTCTATTTTAAACACACTTAGTACGTGAAGGGCATGCATCAAACCCTTTCTTTCCAAATGGATGTGCTTGTCCTTCAACTTCACATTCATAAGAAGATTTTGATAAGATGTATCAATGTCATCTTGGCAGATCTCCTCAATCATGCAATGGATGAAGGAACATATGTCTTTAATCAAAATTACTCTCAAAGGGATTGAAGATAGGGCTCCATCTTATCAGGCTCCATGGCTTTAGTTGGTGGTAGCTTGTACTTTAGATTGACTGGATCAATCTTCTCAACGACAATAGGGTTTGAACTTTAGGTGCAATTTCTTCACAGATATAAATGCTTTATTTAAGTAGGGTTACATTTTGATATCAACTTGGTCACGCTTACACAACTCAAGAAAATACCAAAAATCACTCAAATGTGCATCATTGTGCTTAGATATTCTGAATTAATCACTCAAATTCTCTTGGAGGATTTATTTCTGCAAAGTGCTCAAATGCTATTGAAAATGTAAGGTAAAAATGAAATAACAAAGTGTCTATTTATACCTTTTCCTCAATTAGGGTTTCCAATGGCTATAATTTGAGCATTTAATGTTGTCACCAACTCCTATTTTCACTTATTACCAATTACACTTCCTTTCACCAAATGAAACAAAATAACATAGTCTCTCACTGATCAAAACATGAAATGTTAACCTCACAACATATATCCAAATGCATCTTAGTATGCTTATATGGATCTTTATATAAATGTTAGGAACCAATTTAAGATTGTATTTTAGTTTACAGTTCCTACACTTACCTTTGACCAATTAGGTGAAGATAGGTGCACCTGATCCAGAGGATAAGGTGCCATCAATTGTTCCAAGTGCAGTTCCATCATCTAGAGACTTTCTTCTCCATGTTTTATTCATTGAATCTCTTACTTCATCAACATTTACTTGAATAGTTTCACTTGGTTGTTCCTCGGTTGGAGCTTTACCTCAGTACTTGCAGTCTTCTGCTAAGGGACCGACCTTGTGACAGTGAAAACATGTCATTCCATAATTTCTCCATGACCTATTGTTCCTTCCATGCATCAAAATTCAATTGTATGCTACGTGTCCAAATCTCCCACATGTTTTACATGAAATTCTTGTATTGTAGTCCTATGGTATTTTTTAGCCTTGTTGGTTGTTTGTAGTATTATGTTAGTTAGGTACCCATTTGACATTCTTCCTTTGTGACCTGCAACCTCTAGATGTGTGACTATATCTATTGCAATTATTACAATAGCCATTGAATTTTGGCTTACTTGTATTGTTAGAAATCCTTGATCTACACTCAAATGCTTTGTGACCATACTTATTGCAATTGTAACAATAACCATCAAATTTAGGAACACTTGGTGGTTTAGCTCCTTTTCTCCTGTAGACATTAGTTGTATGACCCAGTTTTCCACAGTGAGAACAAATAGGCTTCTTGATCTTCGATGGGGTAGCAATATCTTAGTTGGATACTTGATTTGAAGACTCTCCCTTCTCGGTAGAGTTGTTTTCACTAAATCCAAGCCCAGTTGTATCTCTCGATTGTCTCTAACCTCTAAGTTGGTCAGCTAGTATTCTTAATGTTTCTTCATTCCTTTTCAAAACTTCATTTGCGTCATTTTTAAATTTCAGTTCATTCTTTAGTTGTTCATTATCTGATCTCAGTCCAGCAATCTCTACAACTTTCCTTGCAATCTCCTGATTGACACAGATTAGCCAATATTTCATATTAAAGTGATTCTATGTCACCCTTTATATCTTCACATCTTTCTCATTTATTCTTGCACTCATCTGTTGTTTCTCATCTTCAATTACTCTTTTATCATCTTCAACCTTTCTCTTTTGTTCTAGGACTTCACACATTCTTACTAATTGATCTTCTTGTTCTCTTTTCAATGCTTTTAGTTGATAAATTAGGATTTTGTTCTTTTTAGTTAGTTATGATATGGTAGCTTCAGATTCATTGGACAAACTTCTCTCTGATTGCTCTTCAAGTTCTTCAAACTGATCTTGTGTTTCTTTCAATTGATGGGTTAACTTCTTTCTCTTATTAAGTGAATGCTTCAATTTCCTTCTCATTTCATCAATCTGTTCATTTGCAAAATCCAGTTCCATGTTCATGTTGTCAATCACCTTTTCATACCTATAACTTTCCATCTCTTTAGATCTTTCCTCTCAAGTGTTTAAACTTCTAAATAAGAGACTAGGTTTTGATACCAATTGTTGGATTAATTATGGAAAGTTAAGTATTGAGAGGGGAGGGGTGAATAAGTACTCATAAAACTATTAACTACTTTTCTAACCATTCATAGAATTGAAAACTTTGCATACATAAACATAAAACATATAAATCAAAATCATGAAACACAACTCATAACACCATGATTTTTGGTCTCACAAAAATCCTTGGTTAGAGGGAAAAATGCAGTGGGGATGACACCCATAATACTTCACTATTGTAGTAAAAAGTTTACTTGATTAGATATGCAAAATTAGTAATTTTTGATACCTTACCCTATTAAGAGTATTTACCCTGCTAAGAGTATAAAGACTTATTCATTCTACCTTACTAAATGATTTTGTAACTCTAATCTAAGAGATGTACCATGTTAAAGGATTTACAAATGAAGACCTATTAGGGCCTACTCGGTTAAGAGATTTTACAATTATGACTACACAATAATCAGTAACAAAAACTATCTGTAATAATACATCAACATATGCTTTTTAGACTCAATATGTTCATTATCAATTTACCTCATTCTGTATTCCACTCAAAATTCAATGTCTATACTCAGTAGCTTCAACACTGAATCACACTCACAACTCTTCTCTAACTATTCTATTAATTGGTAGCTTCTTTGTTCATCGCCTTCACACTTATCTCTGACTAATCATCACCTTCTCCCTTTCTTACACTCTGATCTTCATATATTGATCTTTTTATACTCGATCTAGAAGCGGTGGAAATGTTCTAGAATATTCTCCTTAAACAGTGCTACCAATGGTTACATCTACAATGCATATTTTACACTTAATTTTCATTGGCATATCTTACCTTGTAATGATTCATAATCTTCATGTTTAAATCTCCAATGCATTACCAAACAATCTCCTCAAGATCTGTAAAATGTTTTATGCTCAGTGTCTAGATTCAATGTATCTATTAAATTTTGTTATGTCAGCTTGTGTTACTCAATAACACATTTTGTTCTACTTGGTAACATGTATACTCTCACCTCAGTAACTACTATAACTTGGTAACTTCTAGGTGCTTGCCTTGCCTTGCCTTACTCAGTGCATGTTCCTTATTTCCCTTTACCAAAATTGTCTTTTCCTTTACTGACTAACTTATTTTCTTTGCCAAATGACTTTGATAATCAATGTGACTTTAACAAAACTAATGACAATAAAATAACACATTTAGGAGTATCGACTAATAACTTCCATATCTCAAGATCTATATGTATGAAAGATAAGCATAAAAGTAATGTACCTAAAAGAAAAAAATATGCAATACCTTTCTAGTAGAAAATTATTGAGTAGACCACTTGAGTGGGGAATTAGAATTCTCATAGATGATATCCAAGTCATCACGGCTCATCCAAGAACAATCCCCTCTCATGTTAGATAACTTAGAGGGGGGTGAATCAATTAAGACTAGTTTTCCTACAGTCCCAAATACTCCCTTATGTATAAAAAAATCTTTCAAACAATTTAATATGATGAACTACAACTGATTGAGTATCTAAATGAACTGAAGAAACAGTGATTAGAGATCACCGAGTACTAAAATGATATGTAAGATTATTAAATCAGTTAATATGTTGTCATTGATGTCAACTAGTCTTAAAAGTACTTATCATGTTAGTTACAAACATCTAAACATCTGTTAGAGAAAGAAAAGATGAAGAACTGAGATATCTACATGAGAAAAAGATGGATATGACAGATAAGGATAAGATAAACATTAGGTAACTTATTGATGAGTCTATGGCTTTATATTGCTAACTTGAGCATGTTACATTAATCTATTTTGAAGAAGAGATCTGAAATTGAACAAGTCAATGTAGTTGATAATTGAAGACTTCTATATACACCGAGCCAGTGCAGTGTATACCGACTCACAATATTAACCAAGCTAGTTTAACTAGTTATCACCGATGCATTTCTATATTAACCGAGAATGGATGAAAACATTAAATGCTAAGAACATCTGACTGAAGTTTGATGAGCTGGAATTGTTATGATTTTGAGATTAAGGATTAAGTTTGTTATGAGATCCATGACTGACACAATTTAGAGAAGATCTAAAGGATGAGATTGAAATGTGTTAATGACACATCTGTCAAGGAAGGTTTAAGAGGCAAAATGGACAAAGGAGATTAAGCGGCAAAATCTAATGGCTGATATGTAAATGGTTTACTTGTCTATATAAGAGATATGAGTTTCATTGTTGAAACATGCTAGAAGAAGAAGACTGTAGAGATATCGCATGAAGACTATTCATGCATGCCTGATCAAACTGGTTATTGAAAGAACCAAACTGCAAAGTTAACCGAGCGTCAAAGAACCATTTACCGAGTGATAGTTGTTTATAGCTGAACATGGACCTCTAATCCAGCCATAGACACAACATAGTCATTGCTCACAAATCGAATTATGAAAATGAGTATGAATTACTCAATTCACAGATTCATAGTGAATCGACCTGTTGCCTCCTAATTAGTTGGGGTGTTTAATTACTCTCAGATTGGAGAGCCAACAACCATTAGACCAAACTAAGATGGAGGATTTAAAAGGATGAAAGATTGAACAAAATGAAATTAAGCTAAGATGAATATGCAATTAAAGCTAAGAATGAAGATGCAATTACACTAAGAACTTGAAAGAAATGTGCAAATTAAACTAATAACAATAAGCAAATTATGCTAGTATGAGAATGCAATTAACACTAAAATGAGGATTAAACTAGTTGCAATGAAAGCTTGAAAATATGAAAAAATTGAGACTAAAATTGGCTATAATTTAGTGGCTCTCACAATTGCTCTCTCTTTTCGAATGAAGGAGAAGGTTCATAATATAGACAAGCCCGGAGAAGGAATGAAGAGTTTCTTGAAATGAAACGGTTGACTCTTCATTCCCAATTGAGACAAATATTCATGAATTACTTAATTAAAAGAATGAATTATTGCCACATATGGGTGAACCTTCGAATATTTTGATTATTAAATCCAAATAAGATAATCCATTCAAATAATAAGTAATAATAATTCATTTTTATGTGTATTAGCCAAATGGGGTGGGTTTAATTTAATTTAAAGCACTTAGGACTTTAGAATTAAATTAATTTATCCTAGGGATTATTTAGCTAATAAAGTCAAATACTTAGGAATTAATTATGTTGTGAGATTAATGTAATTTAGGGTTTTCACAATTGACAGCAAGTCAAATAAAGTCAGGTAGGAGAGAGAAAGTTGCCTAGTAAAATAGGAATTCAATGATGTAAAATTGAAGAAATGCACCAAAATTGATTGAAATTATAAGGTGCCAATTTTGGGGTATTACATTTGCCCCTCTTTGAATTGATGTGCGAGCAGTGCGTTGATTCAAAGAATAGTCTGATGTGACAAATGAGGCTTCAGGATTATCCCCAGAATAGAGCTTAATCCTCAGAAGTCAAGGTTAGGATGCCAAGACACCAAAATAGATCAAATTATAGAACCACCTCCAGAACGAAGCATGAATCTCTAAAGTCTAAGTTAGATTGTGAAGACAACGGTCTAATGACAACTTGAGAAGAGAATGGAATCAGGGTTAGATTGTCCCAATGCCCATTGATCAAATGATGATAGATGCAAATTTAGGACTAATCTCCAAAATCAGAGTTAGATTGCCCCAATACGAAGCTTAGCCCTCTTAGACCTGGGTTAGATTGCCCAGATAATAGTCTAAAAGATATTTCGAGAGCCATCTCCAGAATGAAGCTTGACTTTCAGGAATTAAGGTTAGATTGCCCCAATACCTAATGAGATTTCGAGAACCATTCTAGAATGAAGCTTGATTCCTAAGGATCTGAGTTAGATTGCTCAGATACCTAAAAGATAGATGACAAGATAACAAGATGTGAGGCACAAAGATGCCCCTAGTGAAGAGATGCCCCAAGCGGTGAGGACTTTGATTTAGATTAGATTGATATGAGACTAGTTCGACAAGATTCAAATGATGCAATCATCCTGCCCCCTCGGGAGCAAAACTGAAAGATGACATATCAGAAGGATGATTGACAATAAGAGGTTGTAGAGTAGAAGCAATCAGACTAGATTCAAGAAGCTGCAAAAGCAATTGGAGCAATTGGGAGGTCCTGTTGACCAAGTTTGACCAAATTTGACTAGAGCTGACTTTGATGAAAAGATTGAAGAAGCCAAGAAAATGATGAGGAGATGAGAATCTGGCAGGGAAATGACACTAGAAGGCTGACTGCACAAGCGTCCGATCCCAAAGGGTCCCAAAATTTAAAATGTAATTTTGAGCTATTTAGAGATGTCAGATTTTGATTTTGATCCCGAAAATGGATTTAGAGCAGTCGATTTAGCCAAGGGTGCAATTTTTGCACAAAATGGAGCACTTTTGAAAATTAGGTCAAAAGCTATATAAGGCTCGGAGGGGTCATTTTCAATTCATTATTCACTTTTGTCTTCTTCCGAATTTGAGCTGTGAGAGAGAGAATGGAGGGCATTCCAGTGCATACACATTGATTTGAGCACTTGTGACAACACACCCAACCATCGGAGTATGACGCACCTATGAGTAGTCGATAATCCTCCTTGCATTGCAATTTTTACTGATTTCTAGGTTGATTTAGGATAGATCTAGCATGTTTAGGACCTTGTTCTTCAAGTCTCGTGCGAGGAAATAGTTTCCTCGCATGGGTTAGGGCTTCCTTGCCTGGGACCCTTTTGCAAGCTCATGCGAAGCGCTTGTGAATGTCACATGAGATTTCAATTTCTCGCGCAGGAAGAGATCTTGTCTCGTGTGAGGGAATAGTTTCCTCGCGCGGGAAGCTGTTGTAATGTTGTAAAATATTTACCAAAATTTGCCAAATTTGCATGAAATCAGCCAAGTAGAGCATCGTAGAGTCATGTCTAGGATAGATGCATTTCTATATTTGTTGTTGTTGTTTTGAAAACCATCATATTGAGATACTGAACCAATGTCATCACTTTCTTTGCAGGTTGACTTCCTCAACGTCACCTTCCAGTCACATCATCCAATGATCACTACACTAGTCCAGAGATTGATAGATGCTGAGGGTGCCCACATTAATGGGATAGGATTAGGATATTTGCATGATATACCTGACATTTGGGTAAATCATGGTCTTCTTGGTGCACTTGTTGAGTGTTTCCATTCGGAGATGAACACATTTCACTTGCCACTAGGGGAGATGATAGTCACTCCCGAGGATATTTATAGGATCTTGTGGATACCTATCCATAGTGCCCAAGTAGAGTATGATGTACAGCTGAGGGTAGGCATAGTGGCATTGAGGACCATATTCTGAGATTAGCTAATGATGGGTTGAGCCATCTCTTTGGAGGATTTGATCACCAAGTATAGTGGTGCTCACCAATTAGCCATTATCTTAGCCATGTTCCTGAGTTGTTATCTGGTTCCTGATCGAGGTCAGCATGGTTTGGAGTGCAGCTGGGGGTCAATGCTACAGTGGATGCTGGCTAGACCAACAGTTAGATTCAGATGGGGTGAGTGCATGCTTGCCCATATGTACCATGAGATGCATGAGATTGTGTATTAAGGAGCCAGGACTATGGCAGCAGGCATTTTTGTTCTACAGATCTGGGCCTGGGAGCATCTCCCTATCTGTAGGTTGATATTCCATGATACACTATAGCATCTAGAGCCTTACATATATAGGTATGCAGGTCTGATGACTCAGCCATTTCTAGGTAATATAGAGCAGTGGCGCAGACAGCTCGATGACATGGAAGTTGTTGTCTGGAGACCTTGGGTTGCTACCAAGCCATGGGATGATGATCGACGAGAGCTTTCTTATATGTTTGTCTCGCGTCCACTGATCGGATATAGTGTTATGATTATTGAGAATTTTCTTGTTACACGAATCTTGCATTAGTTTGGGAGACAGAAGGACATCTCCCAGGAGTACTGCCCCTATGCCCGCTTCACCAATGAGGAGAAGAAGGGGTGGCACCCGAGATTAGATCTAGGTAGATGTGTGATCGAGGCATGAGTACCTCTAGCCCGATGGGATTATATGGTGGATATCACCAATGCAGGGATGAAGTTTGCATATAGAGATCACTTCCTAGCTCATCCCTTCCCTAGATTTACAAATCTTGTCAGGATGGGACAACCAGCACAGTAGCAGCTATAGGGACAGTAGCAGCAGCCAGACGCCTAGTAGCAGATACCACTACAGCAGCCTAGGAAGAGAGCACTAAGGCCATGGACAGGGCAGACGGACATCCCCCCAAGGACTATGGGGTCAAATGCACGTGCTAGGAGTAGTGGGACCCAGCAGAGGTCTACCAGGTAGAGGACAGGGGATCCATCACAGTAGATGCCTCTGGGTGATGATACAAACATGCAAGATGTTCTGATAGGAGCATAGGAACCACAGTTGTAGGAGGCTCTCAAGAAGAGCCATGAGAGGGTCAGAAAGGTACAACATGAGAGAGATGACTACCACACATGAGTCATCATATAGGAGACATGTGTAGCTAATCGAGAGCAAGAGATTAGAGAGCTACGAGAGGAACTAGCATAGTCATGGATAGAGACCAGATATGAGGTTGCTTAGGTATCTCACTATTATGTGGCATATTGTGGAGTCGTTCTAGATTTTTTAGAGCAGGTGCCTCCATTTTTTGAGTACGCCGGAGCACCACAAGCACCACCGCAGTAGGCACCTCCACAGGAACCACCACATGCACCTCCGCAGTGATTGATGCCCCCTCCTTAGAGACCGATGCCACCTCCATAGGCACCAGCATAGGGACCACCACCACCACCTCCTCCAAGTGGCGAGGGGCAGAGTTAGCTTAGCTTGATACACATATTGTAGCCCATTTTTTATACTGTGCTCGAGTAGCATCCTTCTTTTGTACATGACATTGATTCGATCAAGATATATATATATTAGATCGCTATTTTGATATCATTGTACTTGTTTATATACTACTTTGACATTCATGTTTTATGAGATGTTTCTTAGATGATTTAGATGTATGGAGTAGATATGTATGAGATGCACAGGCTTTATTTTATGATATGAATATGCACATATTTAAATGCAATGATAGATGATAGATGGATATGTAGAATGAAATGTGAAATGCAAAATGTAATGTATGAGTTGAGTTATGCTTATAATGGATGCACATGTATATGTATATGCATATGGATTTATGATAATGCAATGAATACATGATGTATGTGATACTAACCATCTCATGCAGGATGTAGCAATATAGGATAGATACTAATCAAAAGGATGTTTGAAGATCAAGAGTGAGGACCGGACACTTGTGCAGTCAAGATGAACTCGGGACAAAAGGTGAGAACCTTCGATGAAGAGATCAAGAAGACAATCAAGAGAGCACCAAACATTGTCTTAATGCAAGCCTAAACTAGACATTGCCCTAGGACTTGGTTGTTGGACTCATCGTATTATCATCATAGAGTTTTTAGCAATGGGACAATCACAAGATGCCATACAATCCTCACTGACATTGCAATCATGAGAATATGAATATGACATAAGTCTTAGATTTGTCGGAATGAGATGTAAGCATTAAGGCACAAGAAGCCAGAATGACCTGAACACCTATTCCTTTTGATTTAGCAAGTTAACATAAACATCAAAGCATAATTGCTAGAATGACCTGAATGTTTCTTGCGAACAAACACACCAGACACACAAGAGTTCCTTCCTTTGCCAAAGAATGCTCGCAGTAACCCTTACGTTCACTTAGCAAGACAAGTGTTAGCAATATTACTTGTAGTAGAAAGAAGTCACTCAAAACAAACAAGGAGAAGAACCAACCTCACCAAAGTGTCCATATAAAAGGAGTCGAGGTACACATGGCCATCCAATACATGATGAAGGCTCTTATAGATGGACACCCCTCTTATATAGATTCATTAGATCATTGGAACTAAACCAGCAAATAGAAAGAAAAGAAAATATCATGTTCCCAGTCTTCACTTCTCTTGGTCTAGAAGACATCTTAGAGTCACTCGAGGAGAAATGATAAAGCGAAAGAACAACACACAAAAGAGAAAAGCTTAGCATGTTTCAGAGAATCACAAATTCAGTTTTAGTTTTAGTTTAAGTTTGTGTTCAAGCGGATTGAAGTCGAATCAGAAGTGCACAACGTTTGAAGTCTCAATGGGATAGAAAAAGTAGGCAGACGCAATGAGAAGCACTGATGACCAATGCGAGAGATGAAATCTCAAGAAGATATCAAAGCATGAACCAAGTATCAGTAGGTGGATGCAGTGAGAACCACTAGTGACCAATACGAGGAAGATTCTCAAAAGAGAGAATCAAGAGCAAAACATCATCAGGCAGATGTAGTGAGAACAATTGGTGACTGACGTAAGGAAAAGATCCTAAAAGAGAGGGGTTCAAATGAGAGCTAGGTATCAGTAGGCAGGCATAGTGAGAACCACTAGTGACCAATACACAAGAGATCCTCAAGGAGAGAAATCTCAAAAGTAGCTAGGCATCAGTAGGCAGACGCAGTGAGAACCACTGGTGACTGATGCATGAACAAAACTTCTGAAAGTGATAGGACAATGTCCCCAAGAATAGGAAGGTGCCCCCAAGTGTGACCAGTTCCAATCGATGTAGAGTCAAGGAAAATCTTGAAGATGACTGAAAGCAAGTGCATGAGCTAGCAAGAAACGAACTAAAAGCAGGAAACAAACTAAAGCGGGAAAGCGGGAAAGCAAACTAAAGTAGGAAAGTGAGAACCAAATGGTGCTGAGATGAGATATGGCTTCAGAAAACAAGAGGCGCATGTTTACCAAGTTTTCACCATCTTGGCAAAGATTCTATTTTTGCTACCATGATGCCTATTTACCAGGTTTTCATCAATGGCACATTTTTCTTCTTTTCAATTTTTTTGTTGTTTTTTTTTGTATTTTTGATAAATTTTCTATTTTTTTAATTATTATCAAGGCGCCTATTTACCAAGTTTTCACCAGGATAATAGATACATCAAAGCACCTGTTTACCAGGTTTTCACTAAGATGATCATTTTTTCAGGACATTTTTGCAATTTTTAGGATTTTTGACAATATACCATTTTTTGGATTTTTTCAGGATCAATAAGTATGTACATGAGCATACAAAGAATGCCTCAGCTATAGAATTTCTTCAAGTGAAGAGCGTTGATAGGCTCTTTGAGATGTTCTCCTTCAGTGGTGGAGAGTTTGTATGCACCAGTCCCAAATGTTGCAGTAATAACATACGGACCAAGCCAGTTTGGTTCAAATTTCCCTTTCTGGGCCCGCTGCTACTGATTTTTGGGGTTCTCTCTCAGGACAAGATCACCCACTTGGAATTCTCTTTGTCTGACTTTATTATTGTAGGCTTTGGACATCCTCTTTTGGTATGCTTGAAGATGATTGAACACCACCTTCCAGAGTTCATCCAGTAACTCAAGCTCTTGAAGTCAGGATATTCTATTTTCTTCATTAATGATGAGGCCCCTCAGAGAGATCTGCAATGTTGGAATCTCCACCTCAATAAGCAATACTGCATCTGCTCCATAAACCAAGGCAAAGGGTGTGGCCCCTGTTGGTGTTCAGATAATTGTTCTATAGGCCCATAAAACCGGATTAATCTGGAGGTGCCAATCTCTACCAGATTTATGAACTGTTTTATACAAGATTTTGAGAATTGTCTTATTTGAAGCTTCTACTTGTCCATTACCCTGGGGATAATAGATAGACAACCAATGTTGAATAATCCTAAATTTGGTGCATAACTCTCTTAGGTCCTTATTCTTGAACTGTCCCCCATTGTCAGTGATAATGGATGAGGGTACACCATATCGACAAATGATATAGTTCAGTATAAACATAGCCACAGACTTGCCATCAGCTATAGCTAGAGGCACTGCCTCAACCCACTTAGTAAAATAGTCAGTAGCTGTGATGATAAACTTATGTCCTCTTGAAGAAGAAGGATGTATCTGACCCACCAGATCAAAATCCCATTGTTGAAATGGCCAAAAGCTGATGAAAGGAATAAGCTCTTTAGCAAGAGCATGGATCAGATTTTTGTGAAATTGGCACTATTTACAAGCCTTGGCATATTGAACAACTTCTTTCTCTATATCTGGAAAGTAGTAACCAACTCTAATAAGTTTCCAAGCTAACGTCAGACCACTTGAATGAGACCCACAAATACCTTCATGTACCTTAGCTAGCGCACGTTTGGACTCATCAGGTTCTAGACACCTAAGCAGGGTATTGTCTAGACCCTGTCTATACAATTTGTTTGCTATGATTACATACCATGAAGCATTATGAATTAGGTGATGCTTTTCATTCCAAGTATAGGTATCTAGAATGATTTGGTCATGGAGGTAGGAATAGATATCATGGTAGCGAGATGAGTCATGTCTAATGACTGAACAAATCATCTTAGATTCAGGAATGTCATAGGCTGGGTAGTGTAATGCCTCCACTAGGAATTTGTGTCTGAAGTCATTTTCTAGCATTTGTAACATTGAAGCAAGAGTGGCCATAGCATCGGCTGCTTTATTGTCTGCCCTTGGAATTTGCTGGAAAGAAATGTGTGCAAAATACTATTTAAGATCATCCACCATTCGTTTGTAAGGCACTAGCTTGTCATCTTTTTTTTTGGTAGACATCATTAACTTAGTTGATGATTAACTGAGAGTCTCCAAAGACCTTGAGCTCATCCACATGTCATTCAATGGCTATCTTCATACCATTAATGAGAGCTTCATATTCAGCAATGTTGTTTGTGTAGGGAAACAACATTTTATAAGCTTTGGGCAATGAGTATCTTTGAGGTGTTATGAACAGAATGCCTGCACCTGATCTGTGCTGAGTGAATGATCCATCAAAGAACATGCTCCAAGCCTTATGCATGAGAAGCATGATTGATTCATCTAGGAATTCAATGTTCAAAGGCTGGTGATCTTTCAGAGGAGCTTCTACTAGTTGATCAGCAATTGCTTGTCCTTTAATAGCTTTTCTTTTCACATACTCAATGTCAAATTCATTAAGTATCATCACCCATTTTGCTAGTCTACCCATGAGGGCAGTCTTGCTCAATAAGTACTTTAGTGGATCAATTTTTGCAATAAGCCTTGTAGTGTGAGCAAGCATGTAGTGCCGCAACTTTTTTGAAGTAAACACTACTGCTAGACAAGCCTTCTCCATGACAAAATAGTTAATTTCATAGGAAACCAATGTTCTGCTGATATAATATATGGCTCTCTCTTTGTTGTTATGATCCTCTTGAGCTAGGAGAGCACCCAAAGATGTGTTCGTTACTGAGATGTATAGTATGAGTGGCTTCCCATGAATAGGAGGCATCAATATAGGCGGATTAGTAATATACTATTTAATTTGAGTGAGTCCTTTGTCAAATTCTTCATTCCATTCATAAGTCACACCCTTATGTAAAGTTTTAGTGAACAGTTGTGAATTTTCTACCAACTGTGAAATGAAACACCGAATAGATTGTAGCCTTCCCTGTAGTCATCTCATTTGACTGATGTTCTTGGGTGGAGGCATGTCCATAATAGCTTGCACCTTTTCAGGATCAACTTCTATGCCTTTAGTTGAAATGATGTAACCCAAGAGTTTCCCAGAAGTGACACTAAATGCACATTTTTTGGGATTAAGTCTAAGACTAAATTGTTCCATGCGGTCAAGTATGGGACCCAAATCTGTGAGATGAGTTTTCCACTACATGGTCTTGGCTAAAGTATCATCCACATAATCTTCCATTGTTTTATGCATCATATCATGGAAAATGGTATTGACAGCTCTCTGATATGTTGCTCCAGCATTCTTAAGCCCAAAAGGCATGACATTCTAGTAGAAGGTTCCCCAGGCACACATGAAAGTGGTCTTTTCTTGATCTTCTGGTGCAATTTTTATTTTATTATAGCTATAAATGTCATCCATCAAGGAATACATCTCATAACCTACTGTCATATCCACTATCATGTCAATATTAGGTTGCGAGAAGTTGTCTTTTGGACATGCCTTATTTAGATCCCTAAAATCTGTGCACACACAAATGGATTTATCATGTTTGGTAACTAGAAAAATATTTGAAATCCACTCTGCATAGTCAATAGTCCTTATGAAACCAGCCTTAAGAAGCTTTTCTAGCTCTGCTTTGACTAAAAGTGCTACGTTTTGAAGCTTCTGTTTGACAGGTTTAATACCTGGTGTAATGGATAGATGGTGCATGATTAGATTGGGGTCTAATCTAGGAATGTCAGAGTAAGTCCATGCAAAGTTTATTTTCTTGCTTTGAAAGAAGCTAGTGAACTCTTCTTTTTCTTTTACAGATAATGACTGTGCTAGATGAATAATTTGTGGAGTAGCCTCTGTACCCAAATTTACTGGTTGTGTTGGCTCAATCAATACTGATGATCTCTCTTGAAAGTGGCTCGGAAGTGTATCAAGTATCTCATCCTTGGGCACCTCAAAGAGGTTTTCATCCTCGGATACATCTTTTATTTTTACTATTTTTGGCTCTGATATTGCCACAATGTGGTTTTCACCATCAGAGCATCTATTTTTTCTTCTTTTAATTTTTTGACTAAGATACTTGATATCTGCCTCTATCATGTTGACACTGCTTTCACTGATGGAGGACATTATAAGTTCAATAGCATGAAGGTAACAGGCTAAAGCATAATCATTCTGGAATGTTAGGACTTCATTGGATGAGGAGGGGGAGTTCCAATTTATGAGATCGGTATTTTTGAGTGAGAGAGAAGTAGTGACTGGCTCAATTGCATTCACGGTATAACCATCAAAAGTGTGGATGAGCAAGTCAAGACCTAGAGTGATCTCATCCAAAGGAGTGTTCGAATCCCTATGTGACCTTACATCGAAATTAGAGGACAAGTTAACATAGATGGCATCTAATTCATGTGACCTAACACTAGACCCTTCACCTACTTTGAGAAGTCTTTCATAGGTATGCACCATGTCTATATCTTTATCATAAGTAGCATCAGATAAAGATTCAAACTCATACTCATGTGAGTTAGTACTTGATGTGGGAATTCCATTAGCACTAGTTGTATCATCATCTTCATTTCTTGCAGCATTAATGTCTTGCTGAAGTTGATCTTTTTCAAACTGTTCTTGGAAATGTGTGGGTATGTATTGTTCACCCTAAGAATTAGACTCAGCCATCTGCATTTCTTTTCCTTGGTCATACGTGAGTCGATGTACCGAAGCAATCTCATCGGAATCACTATCAGTCTCTACCATGTGGATAGGTATAACAGGTTCATCCGGTTCTGCAAAGAGTGTAGCAAGTTCTGGAGGAATAGGATATGGGAATGTGTCTTCATCAGAGCTGGCCTCTGGATTTATCTCTAGAGTAGTATCATCAAATTTTGGCTTAGGTTCTAGCATGAACTTGTTTATCCCTAAATGAAAGGGGATCTTTTTGAAGCCTAAGCCAGTAGTATCCTTTGTGTGGTGACCTATAGCTTCAATGGGTTTCAACAAACCATTGTCATTCTTTCCTATAGGACCACTCCCCTTATAGCCGAAGCGCTTCATGATCTTGAAGGCTTCACTGTATGGCTCCTGTTCTAAGTCTGGAGGAGGAGTAGTCATTTTAGATATTTATTTCCCTTTATAGATCCAAGCTATGATGGCTCTTTCTTCATCCTCATCTTCTAAAGGTGTAGAGGCCCGTACAAAGGTGCCATCATAGACTATATGAGGAGAGTCGTCAGAAGTTTTGTTACTCTCAGAAGGTCTCCCATAAGAGCGTGGAGATGAAGGTAGAGAAGCCAGTGATAGCACAGGTTCAATTTGGTATTCTCCCATGCCTGTATCCTTAAGTTTCAAAGTTTGTTCCATTTCCTTAAGCTTAGCATCATAGAACTTAGTGGAATCTCTATTAGCTGGAACAAAGCTATCTGTAGATTGCACAAGAGTGTTGCAAGAATAATAGGTATTAGAAGGCACAGTGACTTCCACTCCATGGAATGGAAACTTAATGCATTTATGGTATGTAGATAGAACAACCTACATCTCATGAATCCATGGCCTACCCAATAAGATGTTGTAGGCAAGAGGAATGTCAACAACTTGAAAAGTAACATCTCTCTCAATAGGTCCTACGTGGATAGGTAGCACAACTAAGCCTTGGGATTTGCATTCTTCCTCATCATAAGCTTTGATGGTAATCTTTTTTTGAGAGTCTATACAATTCTCATCATAACCTAGCTGGGTAAGCAACTTAGCAGAACAGATATTAAGACCAACACCATTGTCTATGAGCACTTGACGGACATGCTTAGGACCTATCATGACCTCTATATGTAAGGGAGCATTATGCGAATGGCTCAGAGAGTGATCATCTTCTTTAAAGAAGGAAAAATAATGAGGCGACATCAAATGACCCACCATAGATTGGAACCGGTTGAGATCGAGATCCTTGGGTATGTTTGCCTTGGTGAGGGCTTTATCTAGGATCTGCCTGTGAGCAGGAGAGATCTTTAACAACTCAAAAATGGTAATCTAAGTGTTGGTCTGTTGGAGTTGATCTAAGATGCTATAACTAGCTGAGCTAGTTGTAGGGACCAATTTTGTGTTCTTGTTGGTAGGGCCAACAACAATCTTATCCATAGTTTTTTTCAGAGTAGACACAGGAGGATCAGGGCCTTTCAAAACAACCCTTCCACGTGATTGAGTAACAACATTGGCACAATCTTGAGGTTGTTCAGATTCAGATGAATGAGATGTGGAACTACGGAAGATGAAAGGAGTCTTAAGTTTGGGAGTATCACCACTCCCCTTAATAGTAATCACATCGTAATACTCTACCTCAATAGGTTTGATCATACCAATGACATTATCATTGTTACTATACGTGTAATTGACTTTAGCATTGGTATTCTTAGTGTTTGAAGATTCACCCTTCTTGTGAGTAGGGAAGGGATCCTTAAATGCTTGATGGTCTAAATTCTTGTTATGGTCGTCTACAACAATGTCACCACTATCAATCAAGTCTTAGACCTTGTGTTTCAACTGGAGACAAGTAGAAGTCTTACGACCCTTATTCTGGTGATAGTCATAGTAGGCATTGTCATTCCACCAATGAGGGCGTGGTTGTGGGTCATAGAGATGCTTTTCCAAAGGAGTAAGTATTTGATTCTGCACAAGATTTTTATAGACCACATCAAGTGGTTCTCCCAAGGAATTGAATTCGCACTTGGGTTGAGATGCCCAAGGTTTGTTCCTAGAAAACCTCGAAGGTTGCTAATTTTTTGTCACAGGATTTTTAGTAGATTTGATCACCTGTATGCTAGAAGAGAGATTAAAAATAGACTTAGTAGGCTTCGGGGTCACATTGTCAACCACTCCATCATTCACAACATCTCTATTCTTGTTGACAAACTTCCCCTTATCTTTATTCGAGTTTGAAGATCCTTGTTTTTTGTCTTTGCTCAAAGTCAATTCCCCTTTTTTTATCATAAAGGCCTCTATTCGCACTGCTTGTTTAATCATGCTATCAAAAGTTAGAGGACCTTGTAATTTCACTTGGTATCTGAAGTCTAGGACAAGATTGTCCAAGAAAATGTCAAGTCTCTTGAACTCTGGTAGCTTGTGAGGAAACCTTGTACATAATTGTCTCCACCTTTGGAGAAATGTCAGAAAAGATTCCCCTTGTCATTGCTTCAAATTGAAAAGATCTTGGATGTTGACTGGATGCTAAATATTATCTGAGTAATGTTGGAGAAACAGGTTAGCTATTTCATCAAAAGTTTTAATGCCAGTGGGCAATCAAGAAAACCACTCCATAGCTGGTCCACCTAAGCTATGAGGAAATAGGCACATAAGATATGTTTGATCATGTATGAATTCCATGGATAAAGTGCCAAACTCCCTTAAGTGATCTTGGGGATCGGTAGCACCCAAGTATTTGTCATATTTAGGGAGTTATGCACCTCTGGGAAAAGGTGGCATGTGCATACTCCTATCAAAGGGGAAAGGACAAATACTTTCCATTGTGAATTGTTGTGCAGGTTTGTCCTTATTCTTCACAAGTTGGCTAATCTGATCTTGCATGTCTTGGACCATCTTATGCAACTTAACAGTCTCAGTTTCTTCTTCCTTGGCCACAAGTGTCTCAACTTGAAAATCTGAGGGTAATTTAGCCCCTTGTTTGGCCAGCTCAAGAAAATATTTTTCTTTCTCCTCTAGAAGGAGGATCTCCATCATCTTAATAAGACTTTTGTTTTCTCTCATAGCATCTATGTCATTTTGAGTTATGGTGTCATCACCATCATTGCCAAGGATCTCATAAATGCTCAGGATTTGATCTTGATTTTGATTGAAAGGGGCAGGTCAATAATGATACATGGGTTGACCACCTTAAGCTTTGTTTTGAGCTTGGTGTTGATAATCTTGGTTTTGATCATAGCATTTCTCATTTCGAGGTTGGGCATGACATTGGTCATTGGAAGATTGACCAAAATGTTGGTTGTTTTGAGATTGATCAAAAGTTTGGTTGTATTTGTCTGGTTGGAAGTCAAATAGCTCTCCCATCTTGTTGTAGGCCCGCATAGTAAATGAAGACTCAATAAAATGATATGCACAATGCTGAAAGGGCATAGATAAGGTAACTCTTGGTGCTCTAATAGGATCAAGAAGATTAATAGGTTCAGATGAGTCGATATTGTACAAGATCAATAAGTTCAATGATAGGACTAGTCCGAGGAAGTGGTCTTCCAAAGTTATGAAACAATGAGTTGTTTTGGAAGAATGAGTTATCCTCATCTTGAAATGAGAAACCAAGTTGTGCTTGAAACAATGGATTAAAACACTCTTGGAACACTAGAGGTGATTGAGACAGGCTATCTTTCAAAGTACTCAATGAAGAACTTGAGGATCCCTCATAATGTTCAGTTTGCACAATAGGTTCAGGACAACCTGTTTCCTAATTATGAGGTTTACCTCTTCCTTGACCAGTATTATGAATGGGGTAAGTGTTTCCATTTCGATTCATGATAGTCACAGATGAAGATGAAACGAGAGAAGACTCAGGATAATGCTAAAACTTTGTCTCTAGGAATAACAAAAAGGAGATAAAGGCTAGAACAGCCGAGATGTGAGATGCACCTGGTATAAATCATCAGGAGTATGGCTAGAATAGCCGAGATAAGACTATCGTGATGTAGGATAAAAAAGCACAAAGAGATAAGATAAAAAAAGGAGAGATAAAATGATTCAAAGAAATAATCGATCGGTTTGTAGCTCGAGACACTCAATTTCTGATAGTGAATGATAGGAAAATGGACAAACAAACCTCAGACAAAAACCAAATCAGGTAAAAAGTTCACCAGTCAACGAGAAATAAGTCTCTATTTTGAAAACCAGGGTATAGGTTCGTGTGAGAAAGTACCAGGCCGCATGAGAGAATGCCAGGCTTTGCGCGAGAGAATGAAATCTCGCACAAGAAAGTGCTTAGTTTCTGAAACTTCACATGGGAAAATACCAATGTTCGCTAGTTCAACGTAGATTTTGAGATAAAAGACAAATTTTGAGACACAACGCAAATGGTTCTCAGATAGAAAATCCAATTTTAGATAGTTTAAAGGACAGTTTAATCAACAATCTCATTTTGAAGGTTTCAAGCATTCGTTTACAAGCATGAAGGTTTTGAACAAGCAATGGTGACATAGGAAATAGTTGCAAACAGACCTACCAAGGACAAAGAAACTTGGTAGTATCATGGGAGTCTTTGTTTAATCATGATGGATAAGTTTAAGACTCGATAACAGGCACATAGTTATCCCTTTAAAAAAAATGGTGAGAAGACAAAACCTTTTCCCCACTGCTTATGTGCATGCTTTCACCTCACATAGTCGTGTCACCCCCTAGAGGGCACCCGTATTTTTGGTGTTTCTAAGGACTCAATAGTATATGTTCAAAGGTTACCCTTGAAGCAGGGGCCAGTTTCATATACCACCTTCAAAAGTCTAGGTCCATGCCTATGGTGGGAATCTATGGGAGAGATTCTTCCCCCTCCCTGGACAAATATTATGTTTCCTTTTGGAGGTGATCCGGGTAGGCAACTAACTAGGGAAAGTTTTTAGTGGGCTTCCATTCACACTAACCTTCAGTGCCCCTGATACAGTGTTGAGGCCTCGCAGCCACACCAACACCCAAAATTCATACACCCCCGCAAGCAGGGCTAGGAGCGGCGCCGCTCAGTACAACAGATGGAGCCTTCTCAAGATGATAGTCGAAATCAAGAGAAGGAAGTTAACATGGTTTTGGAGTCTTTAGACTCAAAAAAACATTCTTTATTATAGTGAGGCAGAATCACCGGTGATAGGTGTGTACTCACTTGGATCGTTCCCAGAGGTTCAACTTCCGGCAGGCCCTCTAAAGGTGACACAACTTGGCTTGGATCCAAGGGTTTGATTTTATGTTTCTCTCAAAGAGAGAAGAGCATACTTCTCTACCTCTTCACCTTACCCAAACACATCAAGCATATTCATCACCGAGTTAGCTTCACTCCACCAAATCCACAAGCTTTTGGGTTTTTGGTTTTCTCAAAGAGAGAAGAGCATAATCCCCTGGCAAGTACAAGTGCTAAAGATTCACTACCTTGCTTTGCTTTCCTAGGTATCCATCATTCTAGCAACATCTGGGTCTCAGTTTCATCTATGGGCATCACTTCCACATAATGAAGAGCCTATTCCCCTACTTTTCCATCAGGATCCTCGAGATATTTTAACAAAGCCCTAATTATACTATGTGAATGAAAGCAAGAAAACAAACACAACATTTTAAAAGATCTTTGGCAATCATCCTACAAGCCACTGTTATGCTTTGACAGAAACAGAGATATGAAATCAACAGCAAAAAGCAGTTGTCAGGAAAAAACAATAGTAAATTACAGAATCTAGAAATTTTAAATGTCTGACAGTGAAACTTTACGCGAGGAAGTACTACACTGCGCACGAGAAAGTACCAAGGCCTGCGTAAGAAAGTACTATTTCACATGAGAGAGTGCTACAAGGAGCAAAACTTCATGCAGTACGCTCAGGAATCTTATGCAAACTTCCTTACACAAATAAGTATGGACATATGGCAGATTGCAAAATTCAAAAAAAAAAACTTGAGATTAATGAGGCCAGAAATCAATTTTTCTGCCCCACGGTGGGTGCCAGAATGTTTATAGCTAAACATGGACCTCTAATCCAACCATATACACAACATAGTCATTGCTCACAAATCAAATTATGAAAATGAGTATGAATTACTCAATTTGCAGATTCATAGTGAATCAACATGTTGCCTCCTAATTAGTTGGGGTGTTTAATTACTCTCAGATTGGAGAGCCAACAACCATTAGACCAAACTAAGACGGAGGATTTAAAAGCATGAAAGATTGAACAAAATGAAACTAAGCTAAGATGAATATGCAATTAAAGCTAAGAATGAAGATGAAATTACACTAAGAACTTGAAAGAAATGTGCAAATTAAACTAATAACAATAAGCAAATTATGCTAGTATGAGAATGCAATTAACACTAAAATGAGGATTAAACTAGTTGCAATGAAAGCTTGAAAATATGAAAAATTTGAGACTAAAATTGGCTATAATTTAGTTGCTCTCACAATTGCTCTCTCTTTTTGAATGAAGGAGAAGGTTCATAATATAGACAAGCCCGGAGAAGGAATGAAGAGTTTCTTGAAATGAAACGGTTGACTCTTCATTCCCAATTGAGACAAATATTCATGAATTACTTAATTAAAAGAATGAATTATTGCCACATATGGGTGACCCTTCAAATATTTTGATTATTAAATCCAAATAAGATAATCCATTCAAATAATAAGTAATATTAATTCCTTTTTATGTGTATTAGCCAAATGGGGTGGGTTTAATTTAATTTAAAGCACTTAGAACTTTGGAATTAAATTAATTTATCATAGGGATTATTTAGCTAATAAAGTCAAATACTTAGGAATTAATTATGTTGTGAGATTAATGCAATTTAGGGTTTTTGCAATTGACACCAAGTCAAATAAAGTTAGGTAGGAGAGAGAAAGTTGCCTAGTAAAATAGGACTTTAATGATGTAAAATTGAAGAAATGCACCAAAATTGATTGAAATTATAAGGTGCCAATTTTGGTGTATTACAACAGTAAGTTGATGAATATTGAAGAAGTGAATTTTATTATTGATCCGAGGATTTGTATGGGCTTAGCATAGATCTGAATATCTACAATTGAGTTGTATTTGAATCAAATCATATTGTATCAGTTTAACCATTGATTCAAAAAATCTCTTAACTGAGTGGACTTAACAGTCTTACATTCTGCCCTATGTCATTCAGAGAATGTACATTGTTATCTTGTTGACCCCATAGTGAATGCTGGTCAAAAGTTAACTGTTAGTGATAAATCCTCTAACTAGGTCACACATAACAATGTGTTTGTAACCTTTAACAGGGTTGGCTCTCCACCGAGCTCACTTCAAAAGAGTGAATTATTTTGGGTTACTGGTCCCAGGTGGTTTTTCCCTTAACAGGGTTTCCAAGTTAAATCATTATGTTATGTGTTATTTGTGATGATTGTTTTGCTATCATACTTTACATACTACATAATTGATTTGGTTGGTAATCACAGTTAGCTATTTACTAGTAATTGGTAAAGTGAACAAACAGATTGATATTTTATGTTGCCGAGCTGCATAATTTATTGGAATTATCGATAACTGATCAAACTGATTCACCCCCCCTCTTAGTTATTCTAATAATTGGTATCAGAGCCTATTGGTTTCTTGGAACAAAGTTTTAAGGACTTCAGCTTAAAGATTACAAGATGTATTATAAGAGAGAAGTGTCGAAGCTGAACAAAGACAACTTTACTACATGGAAAAGTTGGATGAGACTTCACATATCTGGAATTGGAGAATTTGTTATAACTTTACTTAACAATGGCTACATACAACCAACGGTTGGTCCTTTGACTCTTGATCAGTTGAGAGATCAACATGAACATAATATTACTATGATAGAGATTGTTTCTACTCTATTTGATGCCGAATTTGTGCATGTCAAAGATTGCACTACTATAAAGCAAATGTGGGATAAAGTTGATCTAGTCTATGGTGGTGATGAAAATGTGATGAGAGCCAAAGCTGAAAACTTGCATGGTAGATTTGATGACATGAAAATGAAGGAAGGAGAGAATATCACACAATACACGAACCAAAACAAAGAGGTAGTCAATGCTATCTAAGGAGCTGGCCGTGGTATCATTTCTGAGGATACAGTGGTAAGCAAGCTACTAAGAACCTTGTTGCTTGCTTATGCAATTAGAATATATGCTATTCATGAAATGAGGTCTACACCTGGTAGCACTCTTACTCTTGATAGTTTGATTGGAAAATTAACAACTTTTGAGCTGAACAATTTTGATAATAGTGTGATACCGAGTGTTGAGTCTGCTTTTATGTCTTCTTTGAAGATTGGTAAATCTAGTAGTAAGCATAATATAAGGAATGAAAGTGATAGTAATACTGATGATGAGCTTGATGAACTTGAAGCTCTTATGGCCCGAAGACTGCATAAAGGTAAAGGTAGATATACGGGAAAGTTACCTTTACCTTATTTTAATTGTAAAGAAGTTGGCCATATTTTTGCTAGATGTCCCAACGGGAAAGAGGAAGATAAATACAGAGACCGATCTCGTGATGGAAGCTATGGTAGAAGGAACAATAGAGGTTACTGACACTAGAATAGAGACAACTGAGATCACAAAGATAAGGGCAAAAAGGCATGCTATCTTGTTGAAGAAGTTGACACCGACACCAACACTGATGATGATATAGAGGTAGTGTTTGTTGCAATGAAAGATGATTATGAAGAGGAGGAAAGGTATGTAGAAACAACACTCATTTCTAAAGTTAGTAAAAATGATACTTGGATCATTGATAATGGTTGTACACATCACATGACTGGTGATGAAGATAAGTTTGATCATCTTGAGCATTATAATGGAGGATCAGTAAAAATGGGAAATGACACACCTTGCATGGTTTAAGGAAAAGGATCTATTTTGTTGAATGATAGAATTAGATGTGATAATGCATACTGGATAAAAGGACTAAATTATAATTTATTGAGTGTGGCACAGCTTAATAACTCAAGTCATCGAGTGGCATTTGAAAGCAAGAAGGTAAAGATCTATGATGAAAATGGAAAGCTTGTCAGAATGGGAGGACAATCAAAAGGTAACTTATTTTATCTTGACAATTCTGAGACTTCTTGTTTACTGGTGAAAAATGAAGATGCATGGCTATGGAATAAGAGGTTATGTCATGTAAATTTTGATAACATGATTAAGATCAGTAAAAAGAGAAAAGTTAGAGGATTGCCTAATCTAACCAAACCTGATCATGTTATGTACCATCAATGTCAAAAAGGAAAGATGACAAAATCTAGTTTTAAAAGTAAGGACTACTCATCGAAAGGAATTTTGGAGTTGGTTCACACCGACTTATGTAGTCCCATGAGAACTCAGAGCTACTATGGAGATAGATACTTTATTTTGTTTGTTGATGACTATACTAGATTGATGACAATTATGTTCTTGGAAGAAAAATCTAAGGCATTCAAACTATTTAAATGGTATAAGGCTAAAGTAGAAAAAGAAACTGGAAAATAATTGAAATGCTTAAGGTTTGATAGAGGAGGTGAGTTTTTTTCTGATGAATTCACTAACTTCTATAATGAGCATGGTATAAAAAGAAAGGTTTATGCACCTATAACACCACAGCAAAATGGAATTGTTGAAAGGAGAAATAGATCTATTGTTGATTGTGCTAGAACATTGATGATTGAGAAGAATGTTGCATAAATGTACTAGAGAGAGGCAGTTAGCATAGTTGTATATGTCCTGAACCGAGTTTAACTAAAGAAAGACACAAACAAGACACCCTACGAGTTATGGTTTGGATACACACCGAGTGTAAGTTATTTCAGAATTTTTGGTAGCAAGTGTTATTTTTTTAAAAGATGATAGGAATGGAAAATTTGACTCTAGAGGTGATGAAGGAATATTCTTAGGATATTCTACTAAGAGTAAAGCTTATAAATGTTTGAACAAAGTTACTAATAAGATGATAGAAAGTGCTAATGTAAAAGTTGATGAGTTTGCTGATAAGAATGATGTAGAAAGCATGAAGGAGCTAGAAGAATATGGTAGGTTCACTTACATTGAAGATCCAGAGTATCTACCGAAGCCGCAGGCTAAGTCTACCGATCATCAGGAAACTGCTACCGAGAATCAGCAAATGGAAACCGAGAATCAAGAAGAAGCTACCGAGAAAGAAACTATACCTAAATAGAATGATGAATAGAGGAGAGGTCAAATGATAGCAATATTTGTTAGAAGACACCATCTGAAGAACCAAATCATTAGAGATAAGCAAGTTGGCATACTGACAAGAAGTAATTTAAGACATAACACATGCTTAGTTTGTGAGTTTGAACCGAAGACTATTAGGGATGCACTTGAAAATGAGGAATGGATAAGTGCTATAAATATTTCTAAGAATCATGTGATGTATTTGAAAACAAAGCATATATCTATTAAGTATCACTACTTAAGAGAACAAGTTCAAGAGAAGCAAGTACAACTGGAATTTGTAACATCTAAGGAACAAATTGCTGACATCTTTACTAAACCATTACCGAAGGACACATTTGAATATTTGAGAACTAGACTTGTGGTCCATCCCCTATCTATAGCTCACTGAGGTGAACTAGAGGTTGCATCAACCTAAACTTATCTGAAGATCATTCATGTCGATGCACATAGCTCACACTTTGGATTTTTTGTCTAAGGCTGTGAAAGATTGTAGAAGTTGTTACAGAAATTTGTTTATCTGTACACTAAAGGTACATGATATGAATCGAACAGCAGAGAATACTTGGTTGTTGCAGAGTTGTTTGTTTGTTTGTTTGTTTATATTTTATTTAGCATTTTTGTCAAAGGGAGAGAGAATGAATATGGAAAATTAGTTACTGAGAACACACAAAAAGTGAGAGACTTGAATATTTGTTGCTGAGAACAAAGGGAATCTAAGAGCTGAAAAGATCAAATCTACGGTGAAAGTTTGCACTTGTAATGATGTTATGTTTCGTAGTGATTAAACATATTAAATGCTTACCGAGCTACAACATTTTTCTTTCATAGTCATAGTATACATGTTTGGTATGTGTTTGGCATATTTTCATATTGCTTGTGTTTCCATCAATGCCAAAGGGAGAGATTGATGAACTACAACTTATTGAATATCTGAATGAACTGAAGAAACAGTGATTAGAGATCACCGAGTACTGAAATGATATGTAAGATGATTAAATCAGTCAATATGTTGTCATTGATGTCAACTAGTCTTGACAGTACTTATCATGTTAGTTACAAACATGTAAACATCTATTCGAGAAAGAAAAGATGAAGAACTGAGATATCTACATGAGAAAAAGATGGATATGACAAATAAGGATAAGATAAACATTGGGTGACTTATTGATGAGTATATGGCTTTATATTATTTACTTAAGCATGTTACATTATCTATTTTAAAGAAGCGATCTAAAATTGAACAAGTCAATGTGGTCGGTAATTAAAGAGTTTTGTATACACCGAGCCAGTGCAATGTATACCGATTGATAGTATTAACCGAGCTAGTTTAACTAGTTATCATCGACACATTTCTATATTAACCGAGAATGGATGAAAATATTAAATGCTAAGAACAACCGACTGAAGTTTGATGAGCTAGAATTGTTATGATTTCAAGATTAAGGATTAAGTTTGTTATGGGATCCATGGCAGTCATAATTCAGAGAAGATCTAAAGGATGAGATTGAAACATGTTAATGACACATCTACCGAGGAAGGTTTAAGAGGCAAAATGGACAAAGAAGATTAAGCGACAAAATCTAATGGCTAATATGTAAATAGTATACTTGTCTATATAAAAGATATGAGTTTCATTGTTGAAACATGTCGGAAGAAGAAGACTGCAGAGATATCACATGAAGACTATTCATGCATGCCTGATCAAACTAGTTATTGAAAGAACCAAACTACAGAGTTAACCGAGCGTCAGAGAACCATTTACCGAGTGATAGTAAGTTGATGAATATTGAAGAAGTGAATTTGATTATTGATCAAAGGATTTGTATGGGCTTAGCATAGATATGAATATCTACAATTGATTTGTATTTGAATCAGATCATACTATATCAGTTTAACCATTGATTTAGAAAATCTCTTAACCGAGTGGACTTAACAGTCTTACATTCTGCCCTATGTCATTCAAAGAATGTACATTGTTATCTTGTTGACCCCATAGTGAATGTTGGTCAAAATTTAACTGTTAGTGATAAATCCTCTAACCAAGTCACACTTAACAATGTGTTTGTAACCTTTAACAGGGTTGGCTCTTCACCAAGCTCACTTCAAAAGAGTGAATTATTTTAGGTTACCGGTCCCTGGTGGTTTTTTCCTTAACAGGGTTTCCACGTTAAATCATTATGTTATGTGTTATTTGTGATGATTTTTTTGCTATCATACTTTACATACTACATAATTGATTTGGTCGGTAATCACAGTTAGCTATTTACTGGTAATCGGTAAAGTGAACAGATAGATTGATATTTTATGTTACCGAGCTGCATAATTTGTTGGAATTATTTGATAAGGTACATCTTTGTATTTGGGATTATAGGATAATTGATCTAATTGATTCACACACACCCCCCCCCCTCTCAGTTATTCTAACATAATCAACTCGGTAAAACCTTAACTGTGCCTTTCTGTTCATCTATCGAATAGCAGTAAATTAACTAGTGTATATATATCGATCAATCCAGTTATAGTAATGTGTAATTAAAAATAACAATTCACCACATCCATACACATATAACACTTTAATTTTTTATGTGGAAACCCTGTTAGGGGAAAAACCATCTGGGACCAGTAACCCAAAATAATTTCACTCTTCCGAAGTGAGCCAACCCTGTTAAAGGTTACAATAACACACTGTAAGGTGTGACCTAGTTAGAGAATTTATAACTAACAATTCTCTGTGACCAAAAATTCACTATGGGGTCAATAAGAAAACAATCAACATTCATTGAATGTCATATTGAAATAAATAGACTGTTAAGTCCCACTCGGTTAAGAGATTTTATTTGCAGAAATTGTTAGAATGTTACAGTAATGATCTTATTCAAATACAACTAGATTTGTAGATTTTCATATTTATACTAAGCTCAAAATACCTTTGGCCATTATACTCAATTCAATCTCTTTGTTTCCTCCAACTCTGTTCTACTCAGTAATTTTTTTCTCTCACGCTCGATAAAGTCTGCAGAATTCCTCGGTTCTGTCTTCAACCAGTTTGACCAGCTCGCATGATTGCAATATCTTTTCACGCATTCTCTAGAATTCATAATGAATCTCTTGTCTCCTTTTATAGACATATTAAACTATTTTATTTCCAGCCATAGATTTTGCCTCTTAATCTTCAATGTTGATTTTTCCACTTTAACCTTCCTCGGTAGTTGTGTTAGTAACAAATTTCAATCTCCTACATCCAATCATCCTTGAATTTTTTCAACCGTTTGATCATCATAACAAACATTATTGTCTACCTCAGAATCATTAATAATTGTCCATCTCATCATCTTTAGTGGACAGTCATATATTCCATTTATTTATTTCGCTCAATCAATACCATGATGTTTCGGTGATAACTAACTCAGTTAACATTGTACTCGATATACACTACACTTTCTCAGTGTACACTGTTCCAACTTGGTGTATACTAAGTTCTTCATTTACCAACCACATAAACTTGTTCATTCTTGTTCTTCAAACCAAAATAGAATCATGTAATATAATCAAATCACTAACATAATGTCATAGACTCATCAATAAGTTACCCAATGAATACCATATCCATATCCTTCTCATACATCTCATCTTCATGAAGATATCTCATTCCTTCACCATTATTTCCTTCTTAAGATGTTTGTAACCATCATGATAAGTATAGTCAAAACTAGTTGACATCAATGACAATACATTAACTAATTTAATGTCTCACATATACCTTAGTTGCTCGGTGATCATCAATTATTGTCTTTTGAAGTCGTCAATCTCTCCTTTAAGATATTCAATCAGTTGTAGTCTATCAATCTCTCCCTTTGGCATTAATAGCAACATAATATGAAATATGCCATGGAATACCAAACATACGTTCTACAACTCTATATGCAAATGTTGTAACTCGGTAAGCTCTTCCTAGCTCATACTTTTAATATGTTTAATCACTACCAGCATCAATACTCTCCCTTTTGGTAATCTTTGTTTTGTTCTCTCTCCCTTGCAAATTGATATTTCATTGAATCATCTGTCCCTTTAGATCTAGCTTGAATATTTCATGCAATATGTCTCCCTTTGACATCAATGCCAAAAAGAAAATAATCATCTCTAATAGCTAAATCAATATCTTTGTTATTCAATTCAGATCTAGTACCTTGCATGTACTGATATTCAGTTTCAGTTTGTCTTCCATCTTTCAGTTTTCACAACCTTAGGAAACCCAAAGTGTGAACATTATGTATAGAAATCATTAGATATTTTGATAAAGTATAGGTTGATGCAACCTCCTAATCACCTTAGTGACTGTTAGATGGGGAATGGACCCCTAGTCTACTCCTCAAGTACTCAAATGTGTCCTTCAATAAGGGTTTAGTAAATATATCAGCAAGTTTCTCTTGTGATTTCACATACTCCAATCTTACTTTCTTTTCTTGAACTTGCTCCCTTAAGTAGTGATACTTAATAGAAATATTCTTTGTCTTTGCATGCATTACTGGATTCTTATAAATATTAATTGCACTTGTAATATCACATTATATTATCACTACATCAGTGATCTCCTCATTCATACCTTCCAATAGTTGTTTTATCCATGAAATATTCGAACAATTAGCAGCATCAACAACATATTATGCTTCTGCAGTGGACTAAGAAACACATCCTTGTTTCTTACGTATCCAAGTAACCAATCTTTCTCCCAAAAAGAATTCTCTACCAGTAGTGCTCTTTCTATCATCAATGTTTCCATCCCAATCCGCATCAGTGTAAACTTTCAGTTCAAAAGTGTCTTCTTTCTTATACCATAAACCATAGTTTTCAGTATTCTTCAAGTATCTCAAAATTATTTTCACAACAGTCATGTGTGATTATTTAGGATTAGCAGAAAATCTTGCTACAATTCCAACCGCATGTGCAATATTTGGTCTAATATGAACAACATGCATCAATTTACCAATCATTGATATGTACAAGGTCTGATTTACCTCGATTGAATTGTCATCCTTTGTCGGTTTGCATTGATAAGGCCCATACCGATTAGTTATCTTATCAACCAGTTTCACTAATAAAGCTTCAATCTGTTGTGATGTAGTGTCAGTGTCCATCTCATATCCCATAGGATGTAGCCAGATAGTCCTAGGTTCCATAGACTTCACTATGCAAGTGTCGGTATCCACTTCAAAATAAATAGTATCTTGGTTTTTTTCACTAGCTGAGGAGGAATTATGAATTTCTTGTGCATTCTTGTTTGGAACTTAGAAAAGTAATAATTCATTATAATATCAAAGTTATCTCCTAAACTTTGAATGAACTCATTGATCTGATATATGATCAGTTTATCCATACTCCATTCTACATTACCAATTGATGGGAAAAATTCTGAAAGTAGAAAAATATTCATACAAAAATGAACTGAACTTCAAAGTGTTGGTCTTTGCTTTCCTGATGGTGTTCATATTATCATCAAACTGCTTCAGTAGGATCTCACATAGATCGATCTTCATATCCTTCTTGACTATCTTGTATGTTATTTCCACAGCTCCATAGTGTACACTATCTACCCGATAGGACTGGAAGATACGGTAGGATATCACATTACATGAAAATATCAATTCAGGATCATCAATAGTTGATAATTTGAGACCTCGTCCATCTTATTTTGCTTGTGTCATCTCACACATTTTTTTCTTGTCAATTTACTTGTATGCCTTCAGTGTATCACTGATTAGATAATCAGTCACAATATATAGGACATCCTTTATAATATTGACTAGTGCATCGAGCCACATGAATTGATTGTGAACTCAGTTTAACATGATTCCCATCCATTCTAATTTTAACAAACTTGGTACATGAAGGGCATGCATCAAACTCTTATTTTCCAAATGGATGTGCTCGTCCTTCAGCTTCCCATTCATACACAAATTTTTATAAGATGTATCAATCTCATCTTGGAAGATCCCCTCAATCTTGCAATGGATGAAGGCACAAATGTTTTCAATCAGAATTACTCTTTAAGGGATCAAAGATAGGGCTCCCATCTTATCAGGCTCAATGGATTTAGTTGATGGTAGCTTGTACTTAAGATTAACTGGATCAATCTTCTCGACAACAATAGGGTTTTAAACTTTAGGTGTCATTACTTCACATATATAAATGCTATATTTAAGTAGGGTTACATTTGAATATCAACTCGGTCATGCTTACACAACTCGAGAAAACACCAACAAACACTCAAATGTGCATGTTTGTGCTTAGATATGCTTGATTAATCACTCAAATTCTCTAAGAGGACTTATTGTTGCAAAATGCTCAAATGCTATTGAAAACGTAAGATAAAAATGAAATAACAAAGTGTCTATTTATACCTTTTCCTCGATTAGGGTTTCCAACGGCTATAATTTTTGCATTTAATGTTGTCACCATGTCCTATTTTCACTGATTACCAATTACACTTCCTTTCACCAAATGAAACAAAATAGCATAGTCTCTCACCGATCAAAACATGAAATGTTAACTTCACAACATATATCCAAATGCATCTCAGTATGCTTATATGGATCTTTGCATAAATGTTAGGAACTAATTTAAGATTGTATTTTAGGTTACAGTTCCTACACTTACCTTTGACCAATTAGGTGAAGAAAGGTGCACCGAATCTGGAGGATGAGGTACCATTAATTGTTCCAAGTGCAGTTCCATCATCTAGAGACTTTCTTCTCCATGTTCTATTCATCTGATCTCTTACATCATCAACATTTACTTGAATAGTTTCACTTAGTTGTTCCTCGGTTGGAGCTTTACCTCGGTACCTACAGTCTTTGGCTAAGTGACCGACCTTGTGATAGTGAAAACATATCATTCTAGGATTTCTCCATGACCTATTGTTCCTTCCATGCATCAAAATTCAATTTTATGCTATGTGTCCAAATCTCCCACATATGCATGAAATTCTTGTATTGTAGTCCTATGGTATTGTTGAACCTTGTTGGTTGTTTGTAGTATTATTTTGGTTATGTACCCACTTGACATTCTTCCTTTGTGACCTGCAATCTTCAAATGTATGACTATATCTACTGCAATTATTGTAATAGCTATTGAATTTTGGCTTCCTTATATTATTAACAATCCTTGATCTACACTCAAATACTTTGTGACCATACTTATTGCAATTATAACAATAACAATCAAAATTAGGAATGCTTGGTGGTTTATCTCTTTTTCTCCTGCAGACATTACTTGTATGACCCATTTTTCCACAGTGATAACAAATAGGCTTCTTGATCTTCAGTGGGGTAGTACTATCACTGTTGGATGCTTGATTTGAAGACTCTACCTACTCGGTAGAGTTGTTTTCAGTAAATCCAAGTCCAGTGTTATCTCTTTATTGTCTCTAACCTCTAAGTTGTTCATCTAGTATTATTAATGTTTCTTCATTCCTTTTCTTCCTTTTCAAAAATTTATTTGCATCCTTTTCATATTTCAATTCATTCTTCAATTGTTCATTATCTGATCTCAGTCCAGAAATCTCTTCAACTTTCCTTGCAATCTCCTAATTAAAACTAATTAGTTGATCTTTCATATTAAAGTGATTTCGTGTTAGCCTTTATATCTCCACATCTTTCTCATTTAGTCTTGCACTCATCTGTCATTTCTCATCTTCAATTACTCTTTTATCATCTTCAACCTTTCTCTTTTTCTCAAGGACTTCACACATTCTTACCGATTGATCTTCTTGTTCTCTTTCTGATGCTTTTACGTTATCAATTAGGATTTTGTTCTTTTTAGTTAGTTCTAATATGTCAACTTCAAATTCATCAGACAAACTTTTTTATGATTGTTCTTCAAGTTCTTCAGCCTGATCTTGTGTTTCTTTCAATTGATGGGTTAACTTCTTTCTCTTGTTAAGTGAATGCTTCAATTTCCTTCTCATTTCATCAATTTGTTCATTTGCAAAATTCAGTTTCATGTTCATGTTGTCAATCACCTTTTCATACCTATAGCTTTCCATCTCTTTAGATCTTTCCTCTCAAGTATTTAAACTTATGAATAAGAGACTAGGCTTTGATACCAATTGTTGGATTAATTATGGAAAGTTAAGTACTGAGAGGGGAGGGGTGAATAAGTACCCATAAAACTATTAACTACTTTTCTAACCATTCACTGAATTGAAAACTTTGCATACATCACCATAAAACATATAAATCAAAATCATGAAACACAACTCATAACACCATGATTTTTGGTCTTGGAGAAATCCTTGGTTAGAGGGAAAAAATGTGGTGGGGATGACACCCACAATACTTCACTAGTGCAGTAAAAAGTTTGATCAATTAGAGATGCAAAATTAGCAATTTTTGATAGCTTACCCTATTAATAGTATTTACCCTACTAAGAGTATAAAGACTTATTCATTCTACCTTGCTAAATGATTTTGTAATTCTAATCTAAGAGATGCACCATGTTAAAGGATTTACAAATTAAGACCTATTAGGGCCTACTCGATTAAGAGATTTTACAATTATGAGTACACAATAGTCAGTAAAAAAAACTATCTGTAATAATGCATCAACATATGCTTTTTAGATTCAATATGCTCATTATCAATTTACCACATTTTGTATTCCATTCAAAATTCAACTTCTGTACTTAGTAGCTTCAACTCTGTATCACGCTCACAACTCTTCTTTAACTGTTCTATTACTCGGTAGCTTCTCTGTTCATTACCTTTACACTTATCTCTGACTGATCATCACCTTCTCTTTTTCTTACACGTTGATCTTTATATACTCGATCTAGAAGCAATGGAAATGTTCTAGAATATTCTCCTTAAACAGTGCTACCAATGGTTACATCTCCAATGCATATTTTACATGTAATTTTCATTGGTAGATCTTACCTTTTAATGATTCATAATCTTCATGTTTAAATCTCCAATGCATTACCAAACAATATCCTCAAGATCTGTAAAATGTTTTATGCTCGGTGTCTAGATTCAATGTATCTATTAAATTTTGTTATGTTAGCTTGTGTTACTTGGTAACATTTTTTGTTCTACTCAGTAACATGTATACTCTCACCTCGGTAACTACTATAACTCGGTAACTTCTAGGTGCTTGCCTTGCCTTGCCTTACTCAGTGCCTGTTCCTTATTTCCCTTTATCGAAATTGTCTTTTCCTTTACCGACTAACTTATTCACTTTACCAAATGAATTTAACTATCAATATGACTTTAACAAAACTAATGACAACAAAATAACTATTTTAGGATTATCAACTAATAATTTCCATATCTCAAGATCTATATGTATGAAAGATAAGCATAAAAGTAATGTACCTAAAAGAAACATTTATGCAATACCTTTCTAGTAGAAAATTATTGAGTAGACCACTTGAGTGGGGAATTAGAATTCTCATACATGATATCCAATTCATCATGGCTCATCCAAGAACAATCCCCTCTCATGTTAGATAACTGAGAGGGTGGGTGAATCAAATAAGTCCAGTTATCCTACATTCTCAAATACTCCTTGATGTATAAACAAATATTTCAAACTATTTAATCAACTCGGTAAAACCTTAACTGTGCCTTTATGTCCATCTATCGAATAACAGTAAATTAACTAGTGTGTGTGTGTGTGTGTGTGTGTATATATATATATATATATATATATATATATATATATATATATATATATATATATATATATATATATATATATATATATATATATATATATATATATATATATATATATATATCAATCTAGTTATAGTAATATGTAAAGTAAAATAACAATTCACCACATCCATACACATATAACACTTTGATTTTTAACGTGGAAACCTTGTTAGGGGAAAACCCATCTGGGACCAGTAACCCAAAATAATTTCACTCTTTTGAAGTGAGTTCGGTTAAGAGCCAACCATGTTAAAGGTTACAATAACACACTGTAAGGTGTGACCTGGTTCAAGGATTTATAACTAACAGTTCTCCATGACCAAAGATTCACTATGGGGTCAACAAGAAAACAATCAACATTCATTCAATGTCATATTGAAATAAAAAGACTGTTGAGTCCCACTTAGTTAATAGATTTTATTTGTAGCAATGGTTGGAATGTTACAGTAATGATCTGATTCAAATAAAACTAGATTTGCAGATTTTCATATCTATACTAAGCTCAAAATACCTCTCGCCATTATACTCAATTCAATCTCTTTGTTTCCTCCAACTCTGTTCTTCTCGATAATTCTTTTCTCTAACGCTCGGTGTTGTCTACAGAATCGCTCGGTTCTATCTTCGACCAGTTTGACCATCTCGCATGAATGCAATATCTTTTCTTGCATTCTTCAGAATTCATAATGAATTTCTTGTCTCCCTTTATAGACATAATAAACTATTTGATTTCCAGCCATAGATTTTGCCTCTTAATCTTCACCATTGATTTTTCCACTTTAACCTTCCTCGATAGTTATGTCAGTAACACATTTCAATCTCCATTTGATCATCATTAAATTTTTTCAACAGTTTGATCATCATAACAAACATTATCGTCTACCTCAGAATCATTAATAATTGTCCATCTCATCATCTTTAGTCGACAGTCATATATTCCATTTATTTCTTTCGCTCAGTCAATACCATGATGTGTCGGTGATAACTAACTTGGTTAACAGTGTACTCGATATACACTACACTTTCTCGATGTACATTGTTCCAACTTTGTGTATACTAAGTTCTTCATTTACCGACCACATAAACTTGTTCATTCTTGTTCTTCAAACCATAACAGAATCATGTAATATAATCAAATCACTAACATAATGTCATAGACTCATCAATAAGTTACCCAATGAATACCATATCCATATCTTTCTCATACATCTCATCTTCATGTAGATATCTCATTCCTTTGTCATTATTTCCTTCTTAAGATGTTTGTAACCATCATGATAAGTATAGTCAAAACTAGTTGACATCAATGACAATATATTAACTGATTTAATGTCTCACATATACCTTAGTAGCTTGATGATCATCAATCATTTTCTTTTGAAGTTGTCAATCTCTCCTTTAAGATATTCAATCAGTTGTAGTCTATCAATCTCTCCCTTTGGCATTGATGGCAACACAATATGAAATATGCCATGGAATGCCAAACATATGTTCTATAACTCTGTATGCAAATATTGTAACTTGGTAAGCTCTTCCTAGCTCATACATTTAATATTTTTAATCACTACCAGCATCAATAGTCTCCCTTTCGGTAATCTTTGTTTTGTTCTCTCTCCCTTGCAAATAGATATTTCATTGAATCATCTTTCCCTTTAGATCTAACTTGAATATTTCATGCAATCTCTCTCCCTTTGATAGCAATGCCAAAAAGAAAATAATCAGCTCTTCAATAGCTAAATCAATATCTCTATTGTTCGATTCAGATCTAGTACCTTGCATGTACTGATATTCAGTTTTAGTTTGTCTTCCATCTTTTAGTTTTCACAACCTTAGGAAACCCAAAGTGTGAACATTATGCATCAACATCATTAGATATTTTGAAAATTATTGGTTGATGCAACCTCCTAATCACCTTAGTGATTGTTAGATAGGGGATGGACCCCTAGTCTACTCCTCAAGTACTCAACTGTGTCCTTCAATAAGGGTTTAGTAAATATATCAGCAAGTTTCTCTTGTGATTTCACATACTCCAATCTTACTTTCTTTTCCTAAACTTGTTCCCTTAAGTAGTGATACTTAATAGAAATATTCTTTGTGTTTGCATGCATCACTAGATTCTTATAAATATTAATTGCACATGTATTATCACATTAGATTATCACTAGATCAGTGATCTCCTCATTCATACCTTCCAATAGTTGTTTTATCCATGAAATATTCAAACAATTAGCAACATCAACATATTATGCTTCTACAGTGGACTAAGAAACACATCCTTATTTCTTACTTATCCAAGTAACCAATCTTTCTCCCAAAAATAATGCTCCCCTAGTAGTGCTCTTTTGTATCATCAATGTTTCCATCCCAATCTGCATCAGTGTAAACTTTCAGTTCAAAATTGCCTTCTTTCTTATACCATAAACCATAGTTTTCAGTATTCTTCAAGTATCTCAAAATTCTTCTCACAACAGTCATGTGTGATTTTTTAGGATTAGTAGAAATTTTTGCTACAATTCCAACTGCATGTGCAATATCTGGTCTACTATGCACAATATACATCAATTTACCAATCATTGATCTATACAAGGTTTGATTTACCTTGGTTGACTTGTCATCCTTTGTTAGTTTTCATCTAGTGACCATAGGTGTACCAACCAGTTTTGAGTCCTCCATACCAAATGTCTTTAGTACTTCTTTGATATACTTTGATTGTGTGATGTATATTTCTTCCTTCTGTTGTAATATTTGTAAGCTAAGAAAAAATTTAATGTCTCTGAAATTGACATTTTAAATTCTTTCATCATTTCATCAACAAATGATTTGCATAAGTTATCATGTCCTCCAAATATGATATCATCAACAAAAATTTCAGCAATAAGAATCTTGTCATCAATTTCACCTTTCAAATACAAATTATTGTTGTCACTTGTTCTAAAAAATCCAATACTAATTAGATAGGAATGTAGTCTTTCATACCATGCTCTCAGTGCTTGTTTTAATCCATATAAAGCTTTGTGCAAATTACATACCATATTCCTTAGATTGGGATCAACAAAACCTTCAGATTTTTCAATGTATACCTCTTCCTCAAGTATCCCATTCAGAAATGCAAATTTAACATCCATCTGATAAACTTTAAATCCTTTGTAAACAACATAATCAAGCAATATTCTTACTCATTCAAGTCTAGCAACTGGTACAAAAGTCTCTCCATAGTCAATTACTTCTTCTTCTGTATAACCTTTGCATACTAGTCTTTCTTTATTCCTTGTGACATCCTCATTCTCATTCAATTTGTTTCTAAATATCCATTTGGGTTCAATTATATTCTCATCTTTCGATCTCGGTACCAATGTCCATGTCTAATTTTTCTATATTTTCTCAATCTCTTCATTCATTGCCTTGATCCATTCATCATTTTCTAATACATCTCTTACAGTTTTAGGTTCAAATTCACGGACTAAGTGTGTGTTGTTTCTCAATTTACTTTGTGTCATCATTCCTGCTCTTTTATCTCCAATGATCTAATCTTGTGGATGATATCTCCTTACATATCTAGAAAGTATAGGTTCAGTTCTTTATTCTTCAATGTGTTATCAACTCCATGCATGATCAAGATCTTCATCAGTAATAGTTTGTTGATTCTTGATCTGTATAGACTATTTCTTGGGAGCATTACCATGTTGCTCGGTAATGCCAGACTGTTGCTTGAGTAGAGTGCCAGGTTCATCAATGTAAATAAATCTACCATAGTCTTTCAGTTCCTTTTTACTTTCTTCATCGTTCTTCTCAGCAAATTCATCAACTCTCACATTTGTACTTTCAATCATCTTGTTATTACTTGATTTTGAAAGCCCTAGACAAGCTTTGAAAGAATTGAAATGATTTCAAAGAGATTTGATATATTTTGCAAATGATTTTGAACATGACCAATTTAGCCAAAGAGATAGGGGTTATGATGCAAGATGAGAGAAAAATTAATAATCAATTAAATAGTTTTCAATGTTCAATCGATGACAAAAGACATGATGTCGACATATAGTGAAAAGCATATGTGCAAGATAGGAGAATAATTAGAGTGCAAAATGATGTTTCAATCACAATGTGAAAATGTTAACACATAGACATGCATGTGTGAACCATTTTTTAGCATCTACATTTTGCCCCTCTTTGATACAATGGGATTATCAACATTGTATCAAAGAATACTAAAGAAAAATTACATAAAGCACGCCCTAATAGCAATAGGATATATGGGTGCCCCCTTGAGGAATTGACCAAAAAAGGCAAGTGATAGGTCAGTTTGTCGACAATGAAAAAATAGATCCACAACAATAAACATATCAAAAATTAAAGGTCAAATGCAAAAGTTATGAGGCTCAGAGTGCAAAAAGCACCACAACCAATACAAAATGAAAGGGTTGCACATCCATCTAAACAACAAATGAGCTATAAAAGGACTTGGAGAGGAGGTTTGAGGTCATTTTCACCCTCTCATTTGAAATACTTGGAGCTCTAGAGCTAGGAGGATGGAGCGAATTCCAGTGCAAGATCATCGCGATGAGGAAGTGTGGAGCTACTAATGACCAGAGGATGCAGGATCAGCAGTGAGTACATTTGAGCCTCTTCATGATTATGCTTTATTTCATGCATTTCTAGTTGGTTAGGAGATAGTTTAGGGGTCTAAACTAGGGTCTCAAGGGAATTTTTGGGTTGACACACCCCAAATGCACATCACACACACCCATCTATGTAGATCACATAGCCAAGTGCAATCTTGGCCGCACTTGGTTGCCCAAGTTGTGGAGTTAGTTAAATAAGATGTAAAACTAGGCAAAACAATTGCAAAAGGTTCCTAAATAGTCAAAAATAGTTAAAGGCATAAATTAGGTCAACATAAGGTCAAACTTGCTCAAAGATGTGGTCAGAATTGGTCAAAGTTGGTCAACTTGATCATTGATAACATATGACTTGGATTGTGCAAAGATATTTTCCTACGCTATAGATGCACGAGAGTAGGCCAGCATGTCTGGATCTTTGACATAGATTGAGTAGGCATGAGAGAGATATATTTTTAGCACTGGGTCTGCAATACATCACTTATATGCCTAAGATTAGGGAAAACATAGGGTTGATCATTTTATTAGTTAAGCGATGACACTTGGAGACTAGTTCATTTCACTTGTAAACAGGAGAGGCGACTGCAACTTTGGAGGATGTCTGGTGCATCCTTCTAATTCCCATCTACAAAGAGCTAACCGAGTATGAGTTGTTGATAGTGAGGGAAGATCTATGTAGATTATTTGATTGTGATGAGTACTCACTAGAGATCAAAGACTATGAGATCAGAGGGGAGACTCTATCCAGGAAGCAAGGGAGGTTAATAGTTGTTATGTGCATAGTGATCGTAGGATTACTGGTGTCAGATAGGTGCAATCATGGGTTCCCTATTAGATGGGGAAGAGTACAAGAGAGGATGATCATGACAATAACATTTTTTACATGGGGCCCATGTATGTTGGTGATGACTTATTACCACTTGCATCAGTCAATGTATAGAGGTGTATTATTGATTAGCAATGAGATTACGTTGTTATAGGTGTGGTCCCATGAGAACATAGTGATGTTTCATCCTATTGAAGACTAGGTAGTTATACCTGATATACCATATGTGTATAGTTATGTTGGCACACTTTCACAAGAACCATTGGGACATACACAATACTTAAGACATCATATCAACACACTCAAGGATTTTACATGGAGACCATACAAAGATTGCCCCAATTGGGATGATGATGGGATGTACTTGTCATACTACAAACATGAGACATATTTGATTGTTTAGACTATCATATGCCATCTCATGATTGAGGTGCAGTTTCCAAAGAGAGTACAGAGACAATTTGGGGAGATACATGGAGTGCCAATAGGTAGGACACTATTTGTGCGCTCTAGAAGAGAGGTCAGGACATGAGGTGGACTAATCAGACCATAGGTAGCTTATGCAGAGTTTGAGAAGCTAAAAATGATACAATGGGGAGAATGTCCAAAGATCAAGGATGAAGGGACACCAATAGAGCATGACATATGGTCATTTGCATAAAACATGCCTATCCCATTGATAGATCCAAATGTTCCAGTGTTGAGAGAAATAACATGACAGTCAAGGGATGATGAAGATAAGGATGATGAGGAAGAGGATGAGGAGGATGAGGAGGATGATGAAGATGAGGATGATGAGGATGGTGATGATAAGGAGGATGGAGATGAGGATGAGGAGGATGCAGATGACAGTCATGACAAGGTGCCTATGCAAGTATAGTAGGATGGAGAGGCTCCGCTATATGATCAGTATATACAGGCTCCTGAGGACAGTCATATGAAGGATGTAGCTTTAGGTGATGAGGTGGACAACATTCCATAAGAGAGAACTCTCATGGGAGTAGTCAGATATCAGAGGGAGTGTGTCATAGAACTAATGAGGTAGATAGAGACACATTAGGCTGAGAGGAAAACTAGGAACACATAGCAGGTGGCTTGGGATATAGAGAAAACAATGCTCACCTCATAGGTAGATAGATTGATAGCTAGGATGGACAGTTTGATATTAGATAGGGATACATTAATATCCTTTCGAGATACAACTTTGTCCAAAGTGTGGAGAGTAAAAGAGGAGTTATAGGTATTGAGGGACACTCATAGATACTAGAATACACAGGGTAGAAGAGATGCTAGTAGTTACTCAGGAGGAAAAGAGGTACTGGTGAGACATGTATGAGAGATATGTACCTTGAGAGCAATGGGCATTGAGTTATAGGGCTTCATCTAGAAGATCACACTCTAGGAGGTCACAGAGTAGCAGGGGAGTGTTAGGACTGAGGGCACCACCGAGACCAGGGCATACAAGACAATAGACGAGGGGTGGTTCATCTTCCAAATGACTCAAAGACCAAGAGGACCAAGGGAGCATAGACTGAAAGGAGACTCTCTCTTGTAGAGGGGCATTTTTTATAGACATTCTTGATATATTATATTGATCCTATGGACCTTAGTCTATACATACAACTTCATTTCGTACTCTAATACTTTTCAATAGATGTGAAGCTAGCTTATGGTACTTTTTATTTCATGAAATTGACATTTACATGTGTGATTTTAATTCCTTGCAATATGATCAAGCTTATATGATACAATGTTTATTTTATTTGTAGTATATACATGTATGCTATGAATGCAATACTTTTGTATTTTCATCAATATAAATGTATGTATGCAAGATGCACATATTATTTTTATATTTTATATTCTTTATAAATGCATGAATGCAAGATGCACATGTTTATGGTGTACCAGAGTACTAGACCAAGGTGAATGCGAGGACTAACTGAGGAAGTATTAGTAGAACATAGAAATTAAACAAAGGAAAGTTAGTAAGATATGAAACTTGCTTTCTTTTTAAGTGCATTTGTGGCATAGGAGCTTTATTTTTTATATGGAAAAAGGATGCAGCGTATCGTGGCATAAAGAGCCAAAGTGATAATGTGATCCATTTGCATAAAAAACACAATGCAAGCAAGGGATGATCTCATCCATCCTAAAGTACATGGAGTACACACCCCAAAATTTCTTGAGAACATCAAGCAGAAAACAACACAAAAAGAAATGATCATGAACCATCTCGACCACTCTCATAACTTAGTAGCATCATTGAGTAGAATAGGAACATGATCAAAGAAAAAAAAGAAATCAATAAAATTAAAATACTCACCAAAACATGTGATCTAACAACCATCCTAATCTTGTTGTTACTTGTTTTGTGCTTCATTTCTAATGTGAGATGATTGATTGAAGGATTGATAAGGATAGTGTAAAAATTTGAAATATCAAACAAGTCAAACCAGTTTGAGTGTTAGTTCAAATGATTCAAATTGTATGTTAAAGCATGATTTTTTTAAAGCACATTGTTCATCAGCCTTTAGCCTGTGTCTACATTTGTGTTTGTCTTACGTGAAAGGAGGTGATTTATTGAAAGCGTGAAAATATTATGTACAAATTTATTGCATTGCATTTTTTAGGGTTTTGATCATATTTGATTTTTTTGTGTTTCTTCAGGACATTTTGCAATTTTTTATGATTTTTCAAGATGTTTTACAATTTTTCAACATTTTTCAAGACTTTTTGTGATTTTTTAGTGATTTCTTTAGGACCTTTTATGAATTTAAGGATTTTTTTTAGGACATTTTATGGTTTTTAATTATTTTTTTAGGACTTTATATGATTCTTAGCCATTTTTTCAGGATCATATTCAAGGTTTTGTGAATTTCTCAGCATCATATTTAAATTTTTACTAATTGTTTTAGGACTTTATATGATTTGTAGTGCTTTTTTCAGGTCATTATATGCTTTTTTGGTTTTTTTCAGTATCACATATAATTTTTTAGTTTATTTCGGGATCATATTCAAATTTTAAATGTTTTCTAGTTTCGCATTCAATTTTTTTGCATTTTTTTAGGCCTTTATGTAATTTTTTTGTATTTTCTTAGTTCATTAATATTTACATGTTGTTACCTCCAATCCGATAAAGCAAATTACCCCATAGGTCAACCATGTTTGGGGACCTTGCCCCTAGTTCAAATTCAAATTCAAGTAATGCAAGGAATATTCCACCAGATAGAGTGCAAACTATATACAAAGGCCAAGGACGGGATATGTACAGACTAGTTACGTCAAGGAAATGATAAAGAATATTGACCAGTTATAGGCCAAAAAGGGGCACTGGGGTTGAATCATGGCAGAGGATATAGTCAAGAAAGATACTAGTAAACATCAAATAGAGTCAAGATAGATAATAGAGCAACAACTTACTATGTGTGGTGCATATTTGCCAGGTTTTCACCATGGTGCTTGCCCAAAGTGCCTGTTTGTCAGGTTTTCACTTTTGGAAGGGATTTTTCTCTTTATTTCATTTTTTTGCAATGTCAAGATGCCTATTTGCCAGTTTTTCTTCAGGGCAACTATTTTTATATTTTTCTCATTTTTTTTCTTTTTATTTTTCAAATTTCAAAATTTTTGCTATTTTTTGCTATTTTTTTGTTATTTTTTCAAAATCATGTATAGTACTTGAAAATGTGCATGTTGTTTATTGCCTTTGGTAATGGGTCTCCCTCCAGTGTTTTAATATATTCAATGTCAGACATGTTGGTACTTCAAAATACAACATGGGTTTTTGAGTGCCTTGTGTGGATTTTGTAGTTCTTACCCCCTTTAAAGTGCTTTTGTGCCTATTTTCCTGGATGTGATTCTGAGGTCTACCATGCATGTCAAGTGCTCATTACCCTTGTTTTATCATTAGAAGACATCCCAGTCGTTAAATTCAAGTTTCAAGTTGTTTCATGATGTCTTGTTTTGAGCACTTCTCTAAATCTGCATTTTTGCCTAAGTGTCAGTTTATTGTAGCAGGCCCTGTTTGCATTTTAATATCTTGTGTCTTGTTAGGTTTTATGGCTCACCACTTTGGGAATGTTTAAAATGTATATCAGAAAGCTTATGTTTCAAGGCTCAAGCCATTTCAAGTCCATTTGATAGGTTTTTGGATCCCCCAAAGTTGGTTGCCCAGAATTGTCTTATTTCTTTGTTCTACCCAGAAATCTGAATGGCCTTGTTTGACCAATTATAACTTTTGATCTTTTGACCCAATTGATAAAATTCCTTTTGTATTGTATTACAGGGGTCAAATACTTCTTGAGTCTTCATCTTTAGGTCACAACAAGTCCATTTGGTTAGTTTTCTTAGCCCATTCTATTTGCATTTTCTATCAGTGCGATGAATTGTCAAATGCAGATTTCTAAGTAGCCTACTTTGAGGCTTTGTAATTTGCGCCCTGATCATGGTCCGACATAATTGAAAGTTGTTTTGCATTGAAAATATGGAGATGTACCCTCTTGAATATTTTTAAGCCATGATGAATCCGTTTACCCAGTTTGCCAATCTGATTCTATTTGCAGTTTCTAACAATTTGATGCAGATCAGTTGCATAGTTTAGTCGGAGACCTTGTTCATGATGTTATATCTCGAATGCTATGATTGGTCATATTAAGAAAATGGTGCCTTTGTATTGTAAACCAAATTTACTTCAAGTTTGCAAGGTCTCAGATCATGAGGTTTTTGTATGCACACTTCCCCAGATACTTTTCTTTTGCCGAAATCAGTATTTCTCTTATTTTCTTGTCTTGTATTTCCAAGTGGCTACTTTTAAGGGCCTGCGAAATGTGACCAGTTGATCTTCATGATTTTCCCTTCTAGATTCATGTTCCTTGTATGAGGGTGAATCAATGCCCGAGTTTTCAGTCCCTGAAAGTTTTAGTTGGCCAATTTTTAAAGTCGGTTCTGGAGCCAACTTGTGTGATCTTGGCAGTGCGGACAAGAAATGTTTTTAAGTGGCCATCTTTGATCATTATAATCTTCTAGCTCAGGTCATTTCATGATTTCTCCTTTAGCAAGCATATCAGAATGTTGGAGGTTGATATATTCTCTTGGTGGTGCTCTCCTGTCGGGCCCTTCAGTCAGTTTTTAAGGCCGCTCCCAGATGTCGGTTAGTGTGGTTTGGTAAATTGTGCAAAGGTACAATTTGGATCCGTGATTAATTCTTTGATTGATCATGGTTTTGTTTTCATCTTGGGGTTGCATTATGGATGAACAAATGGCAGAGGTTAATTTAGAAAGGGACAAGTTAATGGAAAGTTCTACGGACATAGCTGGAAAATCTGAAGTTTCTGTTAAACAACTCAATGAAAAGCCTATTGTGATTGAAGAGTTTTGTAAGGTACAAGGGGGCAGCTCCATCCAAAATGAATCCACACAAGTTGATGAATGTCGAAGCAAACCATTATTAATGTCAAATGAAACTGAAATAGCATCTAGTCAAGATCCCAATTCTGGTTCCAAGGATGATTGCCATATTTGTTTGGAGATAACAGTTCCGAATAAAGTATTAGCTGCAAGTCAAGAAATTCGGGAATCTATCTCTTCAATAGATAATATAGATGGTTATGAAGGTAGGGAAAACTCATCAAGATTTGAAAATATAAGTGCAGTAGAGAGCACCAATACTACACAAGATATAACACAATTGAGAGCCCTAGAAGAGATCATAAGTGCAGATTCTTAGGTAGACAAGGAGAAGTTTAATGAAGATAGAAGCATTACAGAAAACTTGTTGATAAATGCATTTGAGCTAGTAGGAAGATGAGGAGCCTACGCAATGTAATTGGTAGCCAAAGATAATGTTATGGAGGCTCATGCACTATCATAGGTGAGCAGCTAGTAAATGGCATAGGCTTGCGTGGGGGGCTCACACAACAGAGGGCCAACATTAGCCAAAATGGAGCCCACACAGGTATCGTTGGGGGTTGGCATTGCAAGTAATGAGGAAGGCCCTGCGTTAAGTGTGAGCAGGCTAAGAAATGTCAAAAACTCATGCATATTCAAGTGGAGGCTACTAGTTTAGTGAGGTTTCACGCAATGTATTGGAGGCGCCTTGTGCAAATATGCCTGAAGCCCACGCAAGTCAAGGTGGGAGCTCACACAAAGAATAAATTGGGGCCTCATGCATTGAAAGAGGGTTGCCTGCACACAAGAAATAGGAGATCCATGCAAACAAGTACCAAGATACACGGGCACAACATAAAATAGGGTTGTTGTGTGTGCATTTAGAAGGAAGGTCATGTAGTAAACAAGGGAGGCTCTACACAAAGTGTAATGGGGCCTTGCGTGGGCTTTGAATGAGGTTCCATGGATGCCTCACGATTAGGAAGTATGCAATACTTGCTACATAAGTAGCAATGTAAGGAGACACCACCACCAGTGTTTGAATGAAACTAAAACTCACGCAGGTGACTAGTCAGGCATGTAAAAGGTCGCGTGATTTTGAGTAAAGACCAGCATTTAATTAAGGAAGTGAAAGGGGTTGTGCACATTCTTGGTGTCCAAACTCAGTTATGAGGATGCTAGTGTGTGAAGAAACTAAATGAAATTCCTTACGCTAAGAAAGTGGGAGCCCACGCATTGCGCAGATAGAAGAGATGACTATGAACATAAAGCCAATGCAAGAGTTGATGAGGAATAGGCGCCAGCGTAAGTCAAAGATAGTGCTCACGCAATGCAAAGTGTAGGATTCAACTCATTCAAAGGGGGGCCTGGGAAAATTAGCATATAAGAAGGCCAGTGCATGCTAAGTTTGGCAGGTTGCATGAGTACAAGCTAGCGGTATGTGGACTTGTTGATAAGGGAACTCATTCATCAAATGTGTTAAGTGATATTTGGTGCATAGGCATACACAAAGAGGCGTGAATGTGCAAGAAAATAGAGGCTTGAGGAGTGTGCTTACAGGCATTAAGTAGTATTAACATTGCATACCCAGCAAATAAAAAAATATGGAGGTGCGTAGGCTAGTGGGATGAAGCTTTGGATGTTTTTCTTTATAGTTCATTGTCCCACATTTGCCCCGGGATTTATGCAATAGTTGTTTATAACAAACTCCTCTCAGAAGTAATGTAAAGCAAAAGGAAGAGAGGCTTGTGTGGCTTAGCCTTGTGGGCCCACCTCGATGCACGTGATGATCAGGCATTTAAACAATATTTTGATACAACATTTAAAACTCTCAAATTAATAATCCCACATTGATCCCAATTTCGGTCTTTCAAGTGTTTATATGGAATGCTCCCCACATAATGAAATAGATCAAAGAGTTGGAGGCTCTTTGCATGCACATTCTTGGAGGTGCCTCAGGATCTGTGCCGACGGGCCCATAGAGAAGAAATTTTGCAAAGAAGTGGTGGCGCGCTGACTGGGCAAGATTGACACGTGGTGCATGGTCGTGGATTCGCTGAATAAGGTGGTGATTACTATAGACATCTGGTGACTTGGAGATAGCTATGGTTGCGCAATCGCCAAGTGTTGATGGTTAAGGCCAAATAATTTGGAGATCGCGAGAACACACAGTCCCTGGATCTCACGCGGTTTAGACAAAGCATTCAGAGATTGGGAGAATGGGCTCAGTCGCCCATTCTCCAGATGTTAACCTAGGTTAAGGTTTGATTTCGAGACTTAGAGAATGGCTTGTTCACCCAGTCGTTGGATGTAACTAGGGTTAATCAGAGTGTTCAGAGATTATGAGATGTGTGTAGTTGCCAGTTCTCCAAATGAAGATGGTTAGTCTTGAGTTAGTTCGAGCAACGAACCAACAGGTGACAAGTGGCACTCCCTGGTGACTTTTGTGGCAAAAAATGCAAAATGATTAAAAAAGTGCAGATTTCAAAAGGATTTAAAAAATGATATAGTTCTACATTAGAAATAAATCCAAAAATTTAAATGACTGGACCGGATCAATGATTTAATGCCTGAGAGTTCATTTTTTATTGAAACATAGGAGTGTTATATGTTTCCAGAAATGGTAGAGAACAAGGAATCCATTGGTAATGATGATTTTCAGTTTCAGAAAAGTGGAAGAGAGCAGTATCAACTGGCAATTTCAAGATTGAAATCACATCAGGCTTGTTGGGAAATGATTGCAGAAGGTGGATCAGTTGGAGAGAATCAGTTGCATATCAAAGTTGGAGGGAAAAGCTTGGAGATATTTTATGCAAGGAAATGGACAGCTGTCAGTAGATTTTCAATTGACCACATTCTCCTATATCTCATTTTTTCTTCATTGTAATAAGGATGGTGAATTTACAGCTGCATAGCAGACTTCATATTTTTGTCTAGTTTCTTGAAGCTTTAGGTCTGGATGTATTGAAGCAGAACATATTAATGAAATATAGTGCAGTTTCCTATTCCATATTGTTGTTGTCTCTTTACATTTATGTGTATGGCTCTTGTACGTTTAGTTTGTAAGGCATCCTGAACATACCAGTTACAAAGTAATTGTCTAAATATTTATGAGTTTCTTTGAGAGAACTAAGTTTCATAAGTGGTTTCAGAGGGTTAAGCATTAGTGTGAGGATTTGATACAGTAGTATGGGAATGATAAGATAGTTTGTAAGGCATTCAATCTGAGTTGCATATAGTTTGTAAGGCATTCTATAGTGTTTCCTTGATTTGTTTATGTGGATTTATATTTTCATTGACTCTTTGCCCAAGGAGTAGGCACTGGTCCTAGCTTGCCTTGCAGTTTTCATCATCAATCTTTAAAAAATCTATTCAATTTTACTTTCTTGTTGTTATGAACATCCATGTCTGATTGTATTCAAGTAGTACAACTCATTTCAGTGATTCCTTGAAGAGAGAGTCAATAGGTTATCCTTCCTTGAGTTTAATCTCTAAAAAGAAGGACATGTGTCCTTAATCCACTGTTAAGTGTTAATGTAAGTATAGTGATCCTTAAGATAGGTGCACCCGACTGGGTCTGTGGAACCCTAAGTGTAGAAGGATTAGATCCTTGTTAATTAGCCTTTTCCCTGTACGAATCTAGAATTGGGAGTCTAAGAGTCAAGCTTAATAGCTATATAGTGATTCTACAAGAAAAAGTGCTAACAAGACCCATATGATTCAGTAACTGTGTAGGGTCGAAGCCAATTAGGTTAAAATATTCTTGGCTTTTCTCTTTGCTATTGATTCTTATGGTTCATCTTTAGGACCAAATCTATGATCTCAAAATAGAAACCTCAAACTTTCTTGTTATAGGTTATTTAGAGTTAGTTTTGATATTCTTGCAAGTGAATTAAAGTGGATTTTCTCCACTCATCTAGCATTTCAAGCTCATGGAGTCTAGACACTCGGTAATTTTTATCATCAATGATATGTTGCAATGATACTCTCAATGATGGAATTTCAACCTCAAGTGATAGAATGGCCTCAACGCCATAAACAAGTGAGTATGGAGTAGCACTAGTGGGAGTGTGAATGCTAGTTCTATAGGTCCAAAGAGATGGATTCAATTGTAGGTACCAGTCTCACTTAAAGTCATTGACAGTCTTCTAAAGGATTTTGACTATGGTTTTATTGGATGATTTAGCCTGACCATTCCCTTGTGGATAATAAATATTGGAAAATCTATGTAATATGTTAAATTTCTCACAAAGTTCATCAACATCTTTATTCTGGAATGGACTACCATTATTAGTAACAATGGGCAGTGGGACGCCATAGCGACATATGATATAGTTTAGAATGAACTTGGAAATTTTTTTACTAGTTATGTAAGTCATAGGGATGGCCTCAACCCATTTGGTAAAATACTCAGTAGCCATAATGATATACTTGTGGCTAGTAGAAGAAAGAGGAGAAATACTCCCTATGAGATCAAATGCCCATTCAGAAAAAGGCCATGGAGAAATAACTATTTGAAGATCTTGTGCTAGAGCATGAATCAAGTTAACATGTATTTGACATTTATATCACTTTTTAGGAAAGTTATGTGCATCTTGCTCCATGGTGGGCCAATAATATACAACTCTTACCAGATTCTTAGCTAAACTTAAGCCATTAAAATAGCCTCTGCATATACCATCATGTACCTCATGTAAATTCATTTTAACCTCTCTCAAATTAAGACATATGAGGAGGGTTTGGTCTAAGGATCTTTTATAGAGGGTATCATTGATGATGACGTATGTAGTGGATTCTCTGATAAAGGCTCGACATTTGTTCTTGGAAAGGTATGGGAGTAAGATCTGGGCATGCAGGTAATTATAAATATCTAGGTACCAAGGAGAATCAAGACCAACGATTTCACACATGAGCTTAGATTACAGAATATCAAATGCCAGATCAGTATCTTCTCCACTAGAAATTCATAATTTTCTTCATTTTGTGGCTTGTCAATCATAGAAGCAATAGTTTCCATAGCATCTGCTTTCTTATTATGTACCCTTGGAAGTTGAAGAAATGAGATTGTAACAAATTTGGATTTTAGGACTAACTCAGGATCTAGGCCTGGCATGTTTGCATAGGACCAGAAGAAGTTAATTTGACTTTCTAGAAAGAATCTCATAAATTCATATTTTTCTTCTTTTGTGAGTGAAGTTGTAAAGCGTATGATTTTTGGTTCTCAGGTGTTCCCAAATTGACTTCTTCTTTAATTTCCATCAACAATGTTTCTTTTTTCCTCTACGGGGGTATGTCCAATATTCCATCCTTGGGTACCTCATAGAGGTTTTCACCCTTGGATACATACTTTATTTTTACTTTTTCATAGTCTAATGGTGCATTTCAATTTTCACCAGAAGACCTATTCTGTTCATTTTTTTTCTTTTCTCTTTTACTTTAAATTTTGTGACTGGAAGATGGAGTCGACTCCCCAAATATGTTGTGGTGCCAAGATTAATTTCAAATCCTACGTTGTGATCACCACATGGCATGCCTTCTCAGAGCTCAAAGAATTCTGCTATTGCTTCATCATTTTAGAAGTGATCTAAGCTCGGTGGTCCTTATTGATCCCAATCTATCAATTTAGGGTATAATAAATGGATGTCATAATCAAAATTGCATATATTATGGGTTTCAGGTGTAAGGGAAAATATATAAATATTAGTTCTTTCAGTGTCACTAGCTTAATCCTCATAGGCATAAGGGCTAGGTTCCTAGAAAGTTTTGATCCAGGCTTGAGGATAGGTTTTAGGAGAAGGGGTATCATTGACATGTTTACCTTTGATGGGTAGATCATTAGGATCAGTAAAGATATAGTTAAGTTTATATGGGTTGAAGGAATAGGAAGTCTATTCCCATTCAGTGGAGTCTATAGTTTCAGGACGTGTATCCTCGGATGCCTTGTCATCATTAAAAGCATTCACATTTTCATACAAGAGCAACTGAGTACTCAAAGAGCTGATTCACAATGGTTTAAATCCAAGTTCTAGGTTAGGAGGTTTCCCTTGTGCAATAATAGGCTCAATAATTCCTTATTTCTATGTGCCAAGACCACTGCAACCATCATAGCCTTTTTTTTGCATAATTGTGAACCCTGGTCCATATTTCTCAACAAGTATTTGTGCAAGTTCATGTTCTTGTTTATCTTTTTATATCCATGTAGATGTATTTTCATAGACATGTTCTTCATTCAAACCTCCCCATCTTGTGAATGTGGTAGAGAGGTCATATTGGATAGTGGTCTTTGGTTGTTTTCTCTGCGGTAGTGTGCTTTTCCATAAGATTTTTGGGAAAGAGATAATTTCCCAATGTGAAAATCTTGAGCCATGGAATATTATTTGCAACCTTTGTATTCAATTTTTAATTTTCCCTTGGTCATTTAGGTAAGGGTGGAGGCATTGACATATTTGGAAGAATTATTTGACACTGCTTCACTATTAGTAGGTACTTGTTGCACAGGAGCATCTTTCAGAGTGGCACAAAACTGAAAGGGATTAGGGTCTCTTGGAATAGTGATCTCCACTCCACTATAAGAATATTTTAGGCATTGATGATATGTAGATGGGACTTCTTTCATAGCATGGATCCAAGGATGTCCCAAGATCATGTTGTAAGGAAGATCAAGGTCCAAGACTTGTAATAATATATTTTCAATCATTGGACCAACTTTGATAGGAAATACAATGACTCCTTTAAAAGGACATTCAATGCCATCATAAGCTTTGATTGTGATTTAATTGGATGTATCAATATCATCTACAGTGTAGCTAAGACTTGTTATAACTCTCAAAGTACAAATATTAAGTCTCGCTCCACCATCTATCATGACTCATCTAACTTTACAGTTGTGGACAAAGACTTCAAGGTGTAAAGAGTCATTGTGATTAAGTTTATCTTGAGGGGCATTTTTTGGTGAAAAGGTGACATATTGTGGTACATCAAAGTGCCCTATCATGGTCTGAAATTGGTCAACATTAATGTCATTAGGCACAGTAGACTCTTTCAGTACTTTTTTAAGGATCTCTTTATGTTGAGGGGATGTATGCAATGACTCAAGGATATGAATCAACAAGGTTATATTTTGATCAACAAGGTTATACTTGGTAGAGACTTTGGGTCCAGGAGGAGCCCCAGGTATAGTAATCTTGGTATGGCGAGTAGTGATCACACATTGAGGATTCTTGTCTTCAATGATAATAGTGGACATGTGTATTTGACTCACTGAAACAATTTATGGTGTAATCATGATAAACTCGGGTATAATTCACATTAGAATTTGAATTTAAATTTGAACAAGAAGCCTTTCCCTTATCGTGATCTAACAAGGGAGTCTTAAAAATAGTGTGATTGGTATTGGAGTAACCTATAGGAGGTTCTACTTCAACCATGCCTTGATCAATGAGATCTTTCACCAAATGTTTTAACTAAAAGCAAGAAGTAGTTTTATGACCTTTGGTTTGATGATAGTCACAATATTTATTGTCATACCACCATGGTGGTTTTATTGTTGGTTCATCTCTAATATTAGGTAAATGAATGAAATTATTTTGGAGCAATTGTTGTAACACAGAATCAATTAGTTCTCCTATTGGTGTAAACTATCTAGGAGGCCCATCCTTATTTCTCGGAGGTTTATGTTGTTGAAGTTTATTGTGTATCATTTTTTGTTTGTGCTTGAGGTGGTATTTGAGTTATCATTTGCGTATTCAGAGCACTTGGTCCTTTAAGATTAAGTTTTTATTGTGTAGAAATAACCATTTGTCTATCGACAACACCATCATTCATAATATTCTTATTCTGAGACCAGAATTTTTCTTTCTCATTTAAAGTGCTCGTGTTATTATTCTCCTTATTAATATTGAGTACACCTTTTCGGATAAGAGAATATTCAATACTAATCCCCTTTTTCATGAGCTTTTCAATTGTGCTTTGACTTTTTATTTTGAGCTCATACATCATTTCTGGCACAAGTTTTCAATGAATAAATGCACTTGTTTTTCTTTCAAAATGTCAAATGTACATTGACTGATAAAATTTTTCCAATGCAATAAGAATGTCATGAACAATTCCCTTGTCTTTTGTTTCATTTCACATAAATCTATTTATGTAATTTCATTTGATATGTTGAAAGCAAAATGAGAGATAAATTTATTTTTTATCTCATTCTGGGATTTTATATTCCCTGACAATTTAGAGTACCATTCCATTGCTTGTCCACTAAGACTATGAGGGAAAAGACACATGAGATATGTATCATCATATTTTACTTCGAGATATGCTATGTAAAATTCTTGGATATGATCTATTGGATTTATTTTCCCTCTATATTTTTCAAATTTTGGTACCTCAAAATTTATTAGAAAAGGAGGCATGTATAAACTCTCATCAAATAGATTAGGGGACAAATCCCATAATGTATAAGTTGCCTTCTTGCCCTTAAATTCCAATGCTTCAACTTGTTTTGATAATCACTTGATTTGTTGCATCATCTCATCATTAGATGATGGGTTAGTAAATGTCTCATTCATCCCAAGAAGTCCTCTTTTTCTATAAATTGTTCCTCTTATGGGATGGAAATCATGTTGATTCTATCATGAAACTCTTGGAGTATATGTATCTGATGATTCTATAGATATATCGTTAGGTTGTGCTATAGTAGTACTATGGTACTATTGTGGGTATTTTTGTTGTGCTTAAAGAGGTGGAAATTGTTTCATTTATTGTCTTGGATATTGTTGAGGTTCCTCCACTTGTTGTTGTACTCTTGGATGAGTAAATTGTTGATGTTTTGGAGGATTTGGTCATCATATTGTGGCACATACTGCAAATAATGCAAAAACTATTGTTGTTGTGGTTGTTGTTGATATACTTGTTGTACTTTTGGTGGGTATTGAACATGCTGATAAATAGGTTGAGATCTCTGACCCACTTGATTTTGTTCTAATCATGACACTTGGTGTTCATGTCTTGATTCGTTTTGATATCCCAGTGATGCAATTATATCACCAAGATTTTGAACCTTATGCTTTTGTGATTTTAATTTCTCCCCTTGAGACATCATATTAACTTGTGCTTGTGCATCTCTTTGTGGCACTGGCGTGATATCAATAATGCTCTTTTTCTTTAGTTATATTGATGCACTTAGCATAATTGTTGTAGTCATACATGATCCATCCATTGTTTGTGCAATAGATACCATTGGTATACTTTCAATTGGACCTTTAGATGACATAATAGTTCAAGTATTCTCTTGCATTATTGGATATGTTAATAATAAAGGACCACTTTATTGTGCATTATTATTTTCTTCCAATGAGGGTATATCTGGCATCCCCATGGAAAATGTAAATGTGTCTTTGGGTACTTCTTGTTGAGTTGTTGGAATACATTTCTTGAAATCAAGTCTTAATGTCCTCTTAGGATATGCATTGGAAGTGTTATTAACACCAACTATTCCTTGAGGAAATGGTGATGTTGTATCAAATAAGGGGTTATTGATTTGTCCAAAAGTATTCTTTTGAGGAACTTCAATAATCAATTCCTTTCATGGTCTCTTTTGCATTACCCTTGTGGTTGGTTCATCCAAGGTTTGTTTCCCCTTTTCTCTATCCAAAGTCAATAATGATTGATTTTATTCCAAATTTAATTTTATTTGGTTTTGATCTTACAATAATAATTGAGGATTTGATTTATTTAATACCTTGAGGTATCATTTTGGATCTCGTGTCATGATATATTCCATTTTTAAAAATTATTTTTATCTTTAAGAGATTCATCAATTTTCTACTTTGGTAAATCCTTAAGTGAAAGGTGACTTGTTTATGATGCATCAAAATCCAAAGAAGTGTATGGTGAATCACTTGATTCTTTTTCAACTTCAATACTATGTATTGGTTCCATATTTGAGGTAGATCCTAGTTGAAAAGATTCTTGATTACCCTGGTTAAATTCAAATGTCACTTGGTGTTCTTCTCGAGGTGTTGGTGGAACACTTCCACATCCTAGTTGCATTGGTTCAAAAATTGGTTCAAAATTTGGTGGGTGACCCCATTGAATCATGCCATAACTTGGTGAATTGTTTAAGGGGCATCCCATGTTACATATATATTTACTTTGTCTCACATTAGAAAATGTTTGGGTATTGGTGGGAACTTGTGAAAATGTCACATGTCTTGGATCATGAAAAGTTTGGTTTCTTTCTTTTGGAGGATTCATGTTTATTGGATCCACTTGCTATATTTGTCTTGGATCAAATGGTGGTTGTGATTCTTCATGCGATGTGAGTATAGGTTTGTAAGAACCTTGTTGTCTTTTTTATGCTTGGGACCTTGTAAAAACCGACAACAATTTCTTTTGGATTTTAGAGACTTTGGAATGAAAATGCAACTTAGGATATGAAAGCAATTTAGGATTATGATATGCAATGATTTTTTAAAAAAAATTTGGACTTTTAAATTATATGATTATGCAATGAGAATGCAAGGCTCTTTGGATTTTTGAAACAGGATATGATAATGCAACTATGTTCTGGGGACTTCTACTTTGAAGAATACAAGCCTAAGAGTAAGACCTTAGGAAATTGAAATTTGGATCTTGACTTTGAAAAGATCAAAAGGAAAAAAATCAAAATAGATAAAAAGGACTAGGTAAAATCCATCATGACAAAGAGTGGATGTTGACCAAATGATAAAAGAGGCCAAAGAGGGACGATTTGAAAAAAAAGTCAAGACCCACTTTTCAATAACATAAGGTAAAACTATAGACTTGATTTTTTTGGGGATTTTGCAAAGTTTTAAAGGGGGGTCTAAAAATGGGAATATGAAAATGCAAGGCAATATGTAACTATAATGAGGACTAACAATGAAAAGGATTTGAAGATGCAAAATGACAAAGGATAATGCAAGAGACTTTGATATGAGGATTCAAAATGAGGACTAAATGAAATCAATAATATGCAATGAATATTCTAAGCATGCCACAAGGATCCAAGGTGAATATTTTGAGGTTCCATTTGAGTGTTTTGAAATATTTTGCAAGTGTTTTGAAAATTTTGAAAGTTTTTTGAAATGTTTGAAATGTTTTGAATCTTTAGCACTCATGCAAAACATGTCAGACATAATAGCTTTTGTGAGAAAATAAACAAACACTCCACAACCTAGGATGGCTGAGATAATACTCACTGAATTCCCATGTGAAAAAGTTCACTCGTGCCTAAAAAATAGCGGACAACCTAGAAGCTTGGAGGCACGAGCTCCCCCTTACAATGCACTCACTTCTCAACCACACCAAGTTTCGAATCCCAAGGGTCATCACCTCCCAAGGGATCATTATCTCTACTAAGAGAAACAAAAGTGTGAGATGTATTTGGGGTTGTCCCCTTTTCCAATGAATAGAAAGGTTTTATATGGCCACTACAACAAGAGGTGTTTAGTAAAGGCCTTTTTTTTAAAGATAACTTGTGAAACATATAAGGCAACATGGTAGCGCAAGCGCTATTTAGGACCTATAGTCCCCAACGAATACTAGGTACAAGCTATCTTTGTCCTTTAAGACTTTAATATCAAGGAGGGATTTGATTATAGTGGTTTGGAATATGTTGTCTTTGCCTTGTTCCCACTTGGGTCATTCCCTCTGACCGGCTCTACTAAAGCACTCAGGAGGTAGGCCCTCTAAAAGAATTATATAAATTTATATTCACTCAAGATCCATGAAGGAGAGGAGAGAGGATACATTCATCTAATTCTTGGGATTTACAATCTATAGAATACATCAAACGTACAAGGAAAGCTTGTTCATTGCTAGAGTCAACCCAATATTGCAAGTAACCCATGCTGCATGAGGCCAATACAAGTATAGTGGTCACACAATTAGCTTCCCACATGATATAAACAATATTGCAAGAGTACTTCCACATAGAATAGGAGACTTAGATGGGCTCATAGTTATAAGACTACATACATAAGTACAATGTTATGAATGTTATGTGAGCATAAGTCGTATTAGGAATGCATTGGAATATAAATCAAGTATGATCCATATTATAAAGATGTTATCATATATGTTGACCACCTTGCACAAATCCATGAATTAAGAAATGGTATTTCAAACATGCTCCATACCATTGAGAATATTGAAGAAAGGGTGTTACCTAGTAATGCAGAGTATAATGATGGTGAAAAAACCAAAATGAGCACAATGAATACATCATCATTTGTTGCTAGGTTTCCAAACAAATGTTGTGAATTAGAGATTATCAAGAGAACACTAGAGCTCAGGAACAACACCAAAAACTTAATTGACATACCTAAAATTGGATCATCTCTAATAAATGAATATAACACTAAGGGATTATTTGATATGGCATTCCCTACATTATTTTCAAATGGAGTTGCATTGCCAATGCAATCACAAATCGAAGAAGTAAAAATGAATGAGTATGCATTACACTTGATGAGATTTCATTACCAAAGATTTGGAAGGAATCCAAGGCTTAGTTATTTTATCTACAATCTTATGATGCACCATCGTAGCCAGGGACTAGCAATAATTTTCATAAAATAAATGCAGAAGAAAACATACCATCCACTATAGAAACCTACGAACACATCTTGGGAGCTTCCCTGATTCACAATTAGCTCTAGAACTTATGAACTTTGGATATACCATGAGAGGAATAAGGGCATATTGGAATAAGTTTCATGTCAAAATTTCAACCATGATCAACTAAATAGGATCGCCTACTCTATCTTTTACATTAAGTGCAACATACATAAAGTGGCTAGAACTACAATAGGTATTCTCAACTAGCAATGTATTAGGACCATGAACCAATAGACATTGCCTAGATAATGTAATTAATAACCCTCATACCACAACATTATACTTACATAAATGATTCTCAATATTTGAGAAGAATTCATTAAAAAGCTAATTAGTGCAAAAGATCATTGGTACTAGTACGAGTGGCTACATTGAAGAACTGCCAAATGCACCTGACATGGATAAACTTGATTGGAATAATAGTGTGAAAGTTTAAAAAGAAAGAATTTTTTTGATATCTATGTTAGTTCTTGGAATTCTCGTGACTTATCATGTAGAAATAGAACACTACACTGAGCTCCATTTGACAAACCTTGCCTACTAAACATGGCTCATATATTGCCACAAATCCCTCTAAGGACTATGAAGACATAATCAATTGTGTTCAAAGACACACAAAATGTAGAGATGGGACTTTCTTGTGCAAGAGGCAGGGAAAACTAGAGTGTTGATAAAAAGCTCCATGAAAGGAACAAACTATCTCTACTTTATTATGTAAAAAAATGGGTGCAAAAAACTATGAACCTGCAAGGAATGATGATAGATTAAACATACACAAGCTCGAGATGATCTTACTATGGAGAGCCAATATAGATTTCTAGATTATTGTCTCATGAGAACATGCTCTAAAATACATTGTAAAATATGCAACAAAAGTAGAGAGAACATCTAAAAGTTGCACTGATATTCTAATAATAATTGCTATGACCCAAAAAATAGGTGGCCTAGCCCTCACATCATACAAATAATTTATGAAAAATATTGTGGTAGACCGTGATATAGGTGCACAAGAAACATGTCATATGCTTCAAAAATTGCACCTTATTGTGTGTAGTAGACCTTTCACAACTCTAAATGTTGGTTGTAAAGTGTTGCACCGGTTAACAAGAAAACCAAATGAAAGAACACTAAAACCTAGCTACTTACATTCTTACATCAATCGGCCCCAAGAGTTGGAAAATATAATGATACTTGAATTTGCATGATCTTTCTCCTATGATGTAGTACATAAAGGGGATAAATTGAAAGAGGAAAAGTAAAAACTATTGTCAATGTCTTCCCAAAATTCTATAGCATTCCAAAGGAAGATTCATAATACTTTGAAACATTCTTTTGGAGTCAGTTATTATTATACAAACACTTTCAAAATATAGAAATCAACATAAGAGTCACAAAAGATACAATAATTGAAAATTGGAAGCAATTAAATGGTAGCAAATATGAGGTATGTCATGTTAATCGCGCCATCAAAGAAGATCCTACCTCCAAAGAAGAGGACAATAGTGAGGGTAATGAGGACATAATTGACATGAGAAAATAAGAACTACTTTCATGAATGGGACTTGCAAGTATTTCTAACCTAGATGAACTTGAAATGCTCAAACAACATGAATTTGATCATAACTACAAATGGGACCAAGTTGTAGTACCACAAAAATTGCATGATACTACACCATAATTCATAGGCGTAACAAAGACATACAACCAATGATGACAATTACCAACTAGCCTCAATGTCCCTAATTATACACTATCACCAAAGCGAAAGCTTGCACTTTCAATAATTATAGACCACAACAAGGATCACTCAGCCAAACCGCTGCACATGATCATTCAAGGGATTGCAAGAACAAGAAAGTCATACATGATAAGTTTTATAAGAAAAAACATTCTAGATAATGACAATAGATCCAAATAACGTGATACTTATACTAGCTCCTACTAGATTTTTTGCATTTAACATACATGCATCAATAATTCATTCTACACTAAAAATTCTTATCAAAGAAATGCAACCATCACAAGGACAAACACTAATCACATTCCAAGAAGAGATGAAGCACACAAGGTACATCCTCATTTATGAGATAAGTTTCATAGAACCCAAACTATTGTTGTGAATAGACATGAGGCTATGAGAGACATTTCCCTAGTGACAACATATTTCCTTTGGTGAAGTGTCCATAATTCTAATTGGTGACATTGTGCAATTGCCTCCTATAATAGAAAAAACTATTTGTACATCACATTCGAATGTGATAGTACCATGAAACCAATTGACAACAATTATCACCTTACAAACAATATTTGCCAGAAAGGTGAAACTCCATTCCAAACCCAATTTCACCAAGCGCTATGCAACATACGCAATGCAACCCCAACACAATAAGACTAGAAATTGTTGATGAATCAAACAAGAAGAGAACTTACACTGAATGAAAAGGAATATTTCAATAATGTACACCTATTTTCTACTAATGATTTAGTAAGGCTACATAATAGAAAAATGCTAAAACAACTAAACCGCCCAATTGTGATGAGGATTGTAACAAGTACTAGAAGCGAAACAAATATAGAATTTAATGATGAAAAACTTGAGAATCAAGTGATCCTATACAAATGCCAATGAATCATTCTGAAAACCAATATATGGACACAAAAAAAGGCTTGTAAATGGAGCTCTAGGTGAAGTCATTGATATTGTTTGCAATCCTGGCTCAAAACCACCATAAATTCTTGCATACGTAATAACATAGTTTGAAACCTATAGCGAGCTACCATGGAATGAAGATGACCCAAAATCCATACCAATGATACCTGTATCCCTTGGTAATATTAGGAAAATCCCACTCACAATGGCATGGGCTATTACCATACACAAATCTCAAGGACAAATAATTCACATAGCAATAATTGATATTGGGTAAACAAAAAGATCAAGACTCGCATTTATGGCTATATCTAGAGTCAAGTCACTAGATGGCCTTCACATTGAGCTACCATTCTCCTTTGAGAGATACTCAAAAATGAAAAATAATCCATACATAATTATAAGGAAAAAATAGGAGGATTGATTGAAATTGATGTTTGTATAGAAAAAAAGGTATGTGATTTCGAACCCAACCTCTTTCATTAAATCTACAATAAACAATATCAATATGTAATCCATTTTTACACACTTGTTTCCAATTTTACAGGTGTTACTCAACTATTAGAAAATGATATATTTATAGTATTGCATCCTTACAAGCAATTGTCAACTATAACAACTCAAAAGTGCACAAAATTAATGAGGGTATCATTCTCATTCTAGATATGTGGCAAGTCAAATTCAACTCAAAATGCTCAAATTATAGAGATTGTATCTCAAATTGTAACCATATGTATGGATCTCGTGCAAGACCCTTGCTTGGTTTGTGGGACAACTATGAGTTATATCAAACAATATTCAAAATGCTTTATTTACAGAGGTTGTTTCTAGATTATTAATCATATACATGGATCTCATGCAACACCCTTACTTGGTTCATGAGATAGCTATGAGTTATATTCGTAGATACATTGTTCCACCTTCTCTACTTGACCTTGCCTTTTCAAGCTACACAATTCATACTCCATACCACCTCTTTAGTAGATGTTTTGAATTTTTAGTTACTGTTACTTATCATGTTCTTACAGAGTGTTAAACTTCCATTAATTTTGGCCTTATTTGTTTTCATTATCATGAGACCATATGGAAGATTCAAGAGCTTCGTGAGGTATCGATGGTTCCATCCATGGCTATAATGCTTGTTTCTTAAACAACATCTATAGGCTAATCTCTTTGCAGAACATAGTATTTTCTCCCTCTCTCTCTCTCTCTCTCTATTTGGACAATAATGGAGGCAAATAAGGCTCCTTGATGTGGACTATCTCCCCCTTTTTTGTCTTCTCTTCCTGTATCCTTCTCCTCTTTTCTTCTTTGGTTTTTGTCTCTTTTTCCACTGAATTCTTGTTCCTTTGAGTCTCTTGTTATAGTATATTTCCCCTTGTCAACCACAACTCAAAAGTGCACAAAATTAATGATGGTATCATTCTAATTCTAGATAGGTGGCAAGTCAAATTTAACTCAAAATGCTTTATTTGCAGAGAATGTATCTCAATTTTTAAGCATATGTATGGATCTCGTGCAAGACCCTTGCTTGGTTTATAGGATAGTTATGAGTTATATCAAATAAAATTCAAAATGATTTATTTTCATAGGTTGTTTCTAGATTTTTAATATTATATATGGATCTTGTGCAAGACCCTTACTTGGTTTGTGGGATAGCTATGAGTTATATTGACATAATGAAAAGCCGAGGGAATCCCCAAAGGAGATGTTTGAGCCCCCAACTAAACAACCACACAAAGGAATCCAACAACAAAACAAGATCTGCAATAATCTGAATTCTTTATTCATCAAATAACTGATTACATGCAATGTGTCGGGTTATAAGGCCTTCCTGATTACAGCCAATTACAAAACAAGTAATAGTCTACAAGATCCCTTAAGATCCAATTCAAACCCTAACCCTAGCTAGCCAGATCTGTAACAACAGGTTACAATAATATGGTAGAAACATCCAACAGGATCTAAACTTGTGCTCACAAGACACCAAGCAATCTCCTTGTTCCTAAGCCTCAGTCACTAGCTCTGCTCACAATTCACAGCTTCAGATTCCTAACTTAATCTCTACTACTTTCTCCACTATATCAACAACTACCCCAAACCTTTCTTAAATACACTTCTTTAGCCACAAGTCGGCTGGAAGAAAGAAATAACTCCTAAGCCCAAGTCGACTCCTAAATAAATAATTATTAAATGCAATACAAGTCAGCTCTCAAATAGCCTTACAAATAATTAATTCTCCATGTCAGCCTCTAGATCTATCTAGGAGAATACAACATAAGCTACCCACATTAAATACATCAAGTCAGCCCACCAAATATCCAAGAACTCTAGTCGATAAGCCAAACTACCGAGCATCAGCAAGCTAGGCATCACCGAGCAAGCACGTTGACCAAGCACCACAAGCATCACCGAGCATATGTTTTTCTAAGCACCAGAAGTTTGTTGAGTTCCCTTCAATGACCGAGCCCCTTGACCAACACTACAATCGGGCAACATAAAGAGAAAACTATTCCAACATAACACACCAACATGCAAGATTGCCAACTACCCTAGGGTGCTCCTACATCAGATACCCCAGGTGCAAAAAGATGTTCTTAAAAGTTGGAAGAACATCTTACGGGATTCAACACATAAACCCCGAATTGGTTCTTCACATACATATCCTCCAAGTCTTCAACCTGCACACTCTTCCATTTTTGCTTTCTCTGCCTTTTCAAGTCTTTCCTCGATAATACATAGGTATGTTCTCCATACTGATCTCCAACCCTTTCAAAATCCTTCAACTCAACTTGGCTCCCAAAGCTTAGGTTCCTCCTATCGAGTGTTGTATCCAACAAAGGCATCAGGGAAAACTTCCTGCCACCCTTATCAATAGTAAACACATTCTTGACACAATCATGCACAGCCCTGCAATCATACTACCAAGGTCTACCAAGCAATATGTGACAACTAATCATGTCTACAATATCACACAAAACTTGATCCTTATATTGGCCAATCTGAAAATCAACAAGACATTGCTCCCTCACTTCCAAAGCATGAACATCTTGCAACCAACCAACCCTATAAGGACAAGGATGTCGCACTCTCTTCAAACCAAGTTTCTGAACCATCTCCTCAGCTACTAGGTTATCAGTACTACCACTATCCACAATCACATTCCAGAGTTTACCTCCTGACTTGCACCTAGTTCTGAACAAATTACTCCTTTAACAAGGTTCTACCTTAGTACCGAGCAATGATCTTTGAACCAACAAGTTTTCTGACTCCACCTCAGGTTCATTCAGAATGTTCTCATTCACCATAGCGGCTCTTCAATCACCAGTCTTCTGGGAATATTCAAATGATTGATGTCCTTCTTCACCACAATGGAAATAAGTACCCTTAAAGGAAACCTTACCTATCCTCTTCCTTGGCTCAATAGGTTTTGGTTCATCTTCACCAGTCGGTTTATCCTTTACCGAGTGATCTTGTTTCTCCTTCCCTCAAGAATTACCATGTTGTCTTCTCTTCAACTTATCTTCTTCTTTCAAGGCAAACTGATAAGCATCCTCAACTAAATCAATCTTCAACATACCAATCTCATCCTGAATATTGAATCTCAAGCCATTCACATACCGAGCTACCTTTTCCTTACCGAGTTCTCTTTGTCCAGACCGAATAGTCAACTTATAGAACTCCTCGGTATAGTCTTCAATAGTCAAATCTTTTTGCTTCAAATTCTACAAATTCTTAAACAACTCAAGTTCATAGTTGGTAGGTGTGAACTTAGCTTTCAATTTAGCCACCATCAACCTCCACCGATTGATCTTTATTTCACCTTCATCTTCTCCATCTCTCTGCAATCCTTTCCACCAAAGAGCAACATGTCCTTTCAACTTAGTCTGTGCCAATCCCACCCTAAGAGGATCTTCAATTTATTCAAGCTCAAAGAAGTCTTCTAACTCACCAATCCAATCAATCAAGTTCTTAGGTCTCAAAGTACTAGAGAAGTTATAAACTTTCATTTGGTAACTAGTACTTAACTGAGCTCTAGATCTCTGCAACCGACCAATTTTGTCTTCACCAAATCTGTTCCTTCGATTAGTTATGTCATCTCCACTAGATCCAACAGCTTCAAAGTCTTCAGCAGCTTCCTCTTAGCCATCACCAGTACCAAGATTCCTCGACATACCAACAATAGCCCTCATGATCTCAACGATCATGTCATTCTTCATCAATTCCATCTCAGATTTGAAATCTTCTTTAACCTTCTCTGTAATCTTCGATTCTACATCATCATAGAGATCTACAATCACCCTAGGGTCCAATCTTCTTGGAGGCATCTTCAAGATCTTCGCAAACCCAAGGCAACAAATCACTAACCCAAGGTCTTGGTGCAAACTGCCTCAACTTCAACGATCTATCCACACACTCAAGAACTTCAAGCTCTGATACCACCTGATGCAATGCAAAGTTGAGGGAATCCCCAAAGGAGATGTCTGAGCCCCCAACTAAATAACCACACAAAGGAATCCAATAGCAAACAAGATCTACAACAACCTAAATTCTTTATTCATCAAATAACTAATTACATGCAATGTATTGAGCTATAAGGCCTTCCCAATTACGACCAATTACAAAACAAGTAATAGTTTGCAAGATCCCTTAAGATCCAATTCAAACCCTAACCCTAGCTAGCCAGATTTGTAACAACAAGTTACAACAATCTGGTAGAAACATCCAACAAGATCTAAACTTGTGCTCACAAGCCACCAAGCAATCTCCTTGTTCCTAAGCCTCAACCACTAGCTCTACTCACAATTCGCAGCTTCAAATTCCTAACTGAATCTCTACTACTTTCTCCACTATATCAACAACTACTCCAGACCTTTCTTAAATATACTTCTTCAGCCACAAATCGGCTGGAAGAAAGAAATAACTCCTAAGCCCAAGTCGGCTCCTAAACAAATAATTATTAAATGCAATACAAGTCGGCTCTCAAATAGCCTTACAAATAATTAATTCTCCATGTCAGCCTCTAGATCTATTTAGGAGAATACAGCATAAGCTACTCACATTAAATACATCAAGTCGGCCCACCAAATCTCTAAGAACTCCAGTCGGTAAGCCAAACTATCGAGCATTAGCAAAACAATTGAGCAAGCTAGGCATCACTGAGAAAGTACATCGACCGAGCACCACAAGCATCGCCGAGCACAGGTTCTATCGAGGACCATAAGTTTGCCGAGTTCCCTTCAGTGACCGAGCCCTTCAATGACTAAGCCCCTCGATCAACACTACAACCGAGCAACACAGAGAGCAAACTATTCCAACATAACACACCAACATGCATGATTGCCAACTACTCTAGGATGCTCCTGTAACATATATTCATAGCCACATTGTTCCACCTTCTCTACTTGACCTTGCCTTTTCAAGCTACATAATTCATACTCCTTACTGCCTCTTTGGTAGATATTTTAAATTTTTAGTTATTGCTACTTATCGTGTTCTTGCAAAGTTTTAAACTTCCATTAAGTTTGGCCTTATTTTTGCTCATTATCAGAAGACCATATGGAAGATTCAAGAGCTTCTTGAGGTGTCGGTGGTTCCATCCATGACTACATTGCTTTGTTGCTTAAAAGGCATTTATAGGCTGATCTCTTTGGAGAACACACTATTTTCTCTTGCTCTTTCTATTTGGATGATCATGGAGGCAAATAAGGCTCCTTGATGTGGACTATCTCCCCTCCTTTTTTTGACTTCTCGTCATGCATCCTTCTCCCCTTTTCTCCTTTGGTTTTTGTCTCTTTTTCTATTGAACTCTTATTCCTCCGAGTCTCCTGTTATAGTATCTTTCCTCTTGATGGTTACTATATTTGTTTCTTTTTATGATGACAAACTTGGAATCTTGGGTAAGGGCATTTCTTATTCTCGGTAGTAAGAATAGTGGGTGGTAGGGTGACTCGTTTCAAGTTTGCCATGTATTCCTCGACTGCTTTTTATCCTTTTTTTTCATTACGTATTAAATTAAATGTCTTGCTACTATTGTTGAAAGAAGAAAAAAAAGAAATCCACATACATTGTATAATTTCTTATTTGTTTGAAGTTTGAACCAAAAATTTATAATTTGATATAGATAAAATATTATAATAATTATGGATTTCACCATAATGTCTTCTTGATATTGTATTAAAAAATAGTTATAAAATATTATGAATTAAAACAATTTATTTCTATTCATATATTGAACCTTCTTTTCTCATATATATTATGAATTAAAACAATTTATTTCTATTCATATATCAGACCCTCCTTTCTCATATATTAACTCACATATAATTTCCTATTTTAAGTTGCTAACCCTTGCTAGTAATATTTAATAATTATAATAAAAAACAACTAGAGTTTTTTTAAGTTGTAAACCAAATTTAATAAAAAAAACATATCATTTATCAAAATAGAAGTACAATAAGACGTTCTCAAAATACAACTCAAAATCTGCAGACAGACTCCTGGACTCATTCCCAGGTTTGCCAAGCTTTCGGGAAAAAAATCATCTGTCGGATGCATTAGAAGCGGTGGTACGAAGAAATATTGCTCCGAATTGAGTGTCTTAGGTATTGAAATTTGGCGAAGAAGAACTCCAAGATCTTTGAAAACATGAATTTTCATTTTGTACCCATCAATTCGTAACTGCTTATTCAGCAATGGAAACAAGCGGTGGACTGAGCTTAAGGGTACTGACCAGGCCTTCATCCTCAACAACACCTGCTGATTCCTTGCCTTCACTTCCTTCCACCCCACCACCATCATCATTTTCATCACTGCAACCCTCTCCACCTGCGAATGGTGTTGTTGTAGTGGGTGTGGTGGGTAGAAGCAAGGATGATGTGACCCACTTGCTCAACAGGCTTCTGGATGCCCACATATTTGGCTCTGGGAATAAAGATCGGGATCTCTTTGACCTTGAACAAGAAGCCGCATGGGAGGAAGACGAGGATGAAAATGAAAAAGAAAATGGGATAAAGGATAAAAACTTCAAGTTTAAGGGTTCAGCCAGAAGGATTAGAGCAGCTTGGAGTAATAAGAAGAGAATTAGTTATTATTTGGACGAAGAGAGGGGGGTTGTTTATGTGCAGTTCGCATGGGGCACTTCTCATTTGGATTTGTTGATGGAGGATTTCAGTTCACAGGATTATCCATCTTTTTTGGACGGGCATGAAGCCGATGATCTATGTGGACTTCTTGTCATGTTTTCTGTAAGTCGTGTAGCCACTAGTTTATCTTCGTTTTGGTTCCCTTGGTAAAGATGTCTTGACCTTATTTTTGAATGCTCTATGTGTTTATTGGAATTAAGTTGTTTAATGTTTTGAGCCTGGTAAAGTTTTCGACGGAGAGAGGCTTTTACACTCTGTTAAATTATGTGACATTTAATCAGGATTCAACTGTATAGTAGGCGGTGTGTTTGCTTGGTAAGGTTTTTCATATTTTAAGGTGGAGCTGTTTTTATGCTTAGTAATTGATGGGTAAAGCAAAAGGTCTACAGTTATGCTGGGTCTGGTAGGCATGGATCACGTCTTCTACGATATGATTGTCCGAACAAAACCTTGCCTTATATCTGCTACAATTATTGGATACCTTATTCTGGTTAAGACGATTTAAACTCCGGTCACCTTCTCGGTGGTGTCCGATATCACTGCACCACAATCCCTTGAGCAACTGTCAAGTCTGTCACAAATTTCTTTGTCAATTGAGAAAACAGTTACACCCACGTTAATACACTGGAAACGCTCTGAAGCTTGGAATGATGATCGATCTGGAATCAAATTCTGTTGCCAAGTAGGTGAATGTTTTCATGGGTATATTAATTAGATTTTAAAATCTTCGTAGAATTTGACCCTTTTGATTAATGTTGGTAATAATAATAAGGCGAGGGGACCCACTTAACACACATGCCCCTTAAGCGTGGGACGGGAGAAGAGGAATGGAGCATTTGTTAGCAGGTGGGAGGTAAAAAACATTTACTAGTAAGGGGGAGGAACAGTGAGAACATATCCGCCAAATTGAGCTTTTCATTCTTTGCCTCTTGCCTCATTGGTAAAGCTTGTGGAGCATGCAATGCCTTATAAGTCACCTTTTCTCAGAATTCTTGCCAAGTTGGGATTAGCCCAATTACAATCCACTCATATATTTATGTCAAGCTCTAATGGTAGAGTTGATGAGTACTTAATGAGCACACTGGTACACTGGGGGTGGGGTGAATCAGTATAATGTTGGTAAACAGATTTTTCACTCTGGTCGTTTTTCTGAAATTGACCCTATTTGTCCAAAAAGCAATGACAAACATTTCAACAGTTGGAGAGATCGTTATGGAATAACAGTTTTCCTCTGCGTTTGAGAGGGGCAGCTCCCTTGTATGATAGAGGTTTTTGTGTACTTTAAACCTAAAAGTACAAAAAGGAGAAAAGATAAAACTAAGGAAATCTAAATAATAAGAACCTCAACGACAGACCTACAAATATTGATTGAGATACTGTAATTGATAATGATTACAAAAGGGGTTTTAGCACACAAAAGCACAAAAAACCTTGACATATGAAGAGATAGGTTATACTAGCACATCCAAATCAGGGTACTAGGAGATGAGTGTGTTTCATTACATCAATTACATAGCTTATCGATGCTTTCCACATACAAATAAAAAGGTTACCAACTTAACATACGAGAAGTCAACAATGATAACACACAAATGCTTTTAGAACACATGAACTAAACTGCATTCTTCATTATCTTTTGAAATTATACAATTCCAAAGTCCTTTCTGTACATAGTGTTAACATAAAAGTTCTTCAAAATATCTTTGAAAATTACTCCAGAGTTTTCCCTTTGTAGGAGAGCCTTTTACATTACAAATTGCCTTGTATTTATAGGATTCACAGGATTACTACCTATTAACTAACTTGATAACTACCCCCTAACTACTTTTTTTGAAATACAGTTGTTTGGAAAATGTAAACCTTATTTGGTTAGGATTTTCATCGTTTTTGGCGCAAGTAGGGCTCACTTTCTAATCTTAGTTACATTAAGTGACAAAAGTCACTTTCTCAAAAAGATAACTAGGAACTTGTAATCTTGAAGACAAACCAATTTATTGACTTTGCTGAGCTAGCTTTCCATCTTTGCCTACTTCATTCTATAACTTCCGAAGTCGATTCTAGCACTGAAAATTGCATGTCTTATCTTGTTCATTGCATAGTGAGGAGGTGCAAAAATGCTCGAACATATGAATTTGAATTTTAACACCCATCATTGCATCATGAATTGCAAATAGAACTTTGAAGTTTTTAGCAAGCTTTAATAATCCTTTACCAATCAACTGTAACCCTCTGCCTTGAACATAGTTGGCAAAATAACCTACCCCTGGCATGCACATGAAGTGGGCCCTTTTGGCCTTGGGAATTGGGCTTGAAGGAATACAACCTCTTGGCTGCATTGAGTGCAATCAAAACGTCTTTTATGTGCATTCTACCTTTACATTTAAGTGCTTTTGCAATGAGACCATTCGACCTCATCATTAATGAGGTCTACAGTAGACAAATTGCTTCCTAGTTGTGTAAGATTCCACAGCCCAACTGGTTTGAAAAACACCCCAACTGGTTTGAAAAACAAATCTATTGTATTTGGAGTACAATTGGGATCAAATGCATTTAAAAATCCAAAAAGACCATAATCATCAGTGATACTAAGAATGCTCATAAGGTCAGTGTTTATTACACCATGCTTGAATTCAATACCTTGCCACTTTGCAATTTAAAACTTTCGCACATTCTGCTATCAAAAGTTGACTCAGTTGGATAGATTTGAAAGATCCCTTAAAGTATGTTTTGAGCTCCAATAGACCACATTCGCACTCTTGTGGAACAAATTGTTTATGCCGTACTCAGTATGTATTCTTCCACATTTCATATGGCAGGAAACTAAAACATTCCATGAGACCACATCTCTTGTAAGCATTTTGTTGGACACTTGGTGTATAACAATTGTACATCCATTTGCAGCATGTATGCCAATAAGTTGAGCGGATTCCCATCACTTGGTCCAAAATTCACATTATGCTGTAGCTGCTCAAAAACATTCAACAAATCCATTTGATGCTCAATCTGCGAGCAATGCATGATATTCTATTGAGGGACACTGTCAAACAGTTCATGTGTGTGGTCTACCTTTCCAAATTCAGCATACATGTCTATGATAACACATTTCTTTGTGGCGTATGACTGTGTGCCTTGCAAATGATTTTGAATTTTGTATGCATGTTTAGTAGTGCACTTATAATTGGAAATAATCGGCCTATATTCAGATATGATCTACATGCACCAAGAAGACACGCTCAGTCAATCATCACAGTCTTAGATAGCATTGAGTGTTCTCAAGATAATGACTGTGGGCATGAAATTTAAGCATGGGCACCCATAGATTGACTATGCGCAATTCATGCGATTGAAGTATACACATTCACCATCTACTAGGTAGAATACAACCAAAGCTTGCAATGTTGAGGATGCCTTTGAGAGAGATTCATTAATTTGAGAAATTTGAGAGCTTCCTCACAAAATCCATTTTGTACATATCCTGCAATCATTGCAGACCATGAGACCACATCTCCTTGTAGCATTTTGTCAAACAGCTCATGTGCTTTGGGTATGCTTCCACATTTTGCGTACATGTCTAGGAGACCATTTCCAACTATAATATCTGACAAAAATCTTTGTACCAATACGCGATAATGCTTATCCATACTGAATTCCATAGTTCTCATTTCTATGCGAAAAGGTGAAAGGGTGCTGGCAAAGGTGTTTGTTTGAAATTTCCTAATGTCTTTTCAACAAACTATTTTGTTCTGCTCTTGCAATCATCTTATGCTGTGAGATGGCAGTTCTTTGAGGCATCTTTTTAAACAATGTGTGTGCTTTGTTTATGATTACACATTTTGCATTTGCATCTTCTATTTCAGCGTGGTCACACAGGATGCTGGCAGAGGATGTGGAATTTGATTTTACAACTACCAATTCCATTTATTTGGGAGTTTCTACAACCTGTTCAACAAATCCATTTTGTGCATATCTTGCAGCCATGAGATTTCTTTGAGCTTTTTGTCAGAGAATCTGGGTGTGTCCTCCATAATTCCACATCTAAAATGCATGTCTATATGCTTTTGTGCATGTCTATACCCTATTACAAATCCTCCATTTTGGCACAACAGCGAGCCAGCAAAGGTTGTAGAACTTGGCACTGTACGTGCCATTTTGTTTGCTTGAGCATTTATAAAGTCTTTCAGCAAACCCATTGATCATCACATTCCATGGAAGCACATTTCTTCAAAGTTTTCTGTCAAACAAATCAGGTGCTTCAGTTGTACAACTGCCTATTGCATTTGATTGAAAGTTTTTTTTAAATCTTTTCATGAATCCATTTTGTACATAACCTGCAATCATCTCATTTCATCCCTTGAAATGACGTCTCTTTGAGGCATTTCTGTCCCAGCTGTGTTATACACAATTCCACATTTTCTATGCATGTAAGCCTTTTCAACTGGTTCATTTTCTGCAAATCTTGAAATCATTGAATTTCATGAAGCAGCATTTCTTTGAGGTATTCTTTTTACACAAATCAGTGTGTCTTATCTCTGTTTCCATATTTTCTTTGAAGCATTTAGTCAAACAAGTCAGGTGCATTGTCTATGATTCTACGTTTGGCATGTATGTCAGCTAGGGCAATTTGGACTGCAACTTCTGACAAAGTTACTCTGGGCTTTGTTGGATGTCCATACCCTATCAAAAAGAAAGAATTCACCTTATTATTGAAAGACTTCTCATCTCTGTAACTGGGTGTACAATAGAAAAAGGGAAGCAAGGTAGATCGCTCCTTTTCCAAATGCACATTTGGAAGGAAGATGACCCAATAGGCTCAAGTTGGACTTAGCACTAAATGAGTCAATGATCCTTCGCAATAATGAATTGGGGAAAGTTGGATTTGAGAGAAAATAATATGATGATGCAAAGTAGGAGGTGAAGTAAGAAAATTCAATAAGATTCGGGCAATACAGACTGATGGAAAATAGACAGATTGCTACAGTGACTTGAAATGGAATCCTAGAAGTTGTACTGACCAGTAAACTGAATCCAAAGGTGTTCTAACAGGTTCTTGGGAACAAGAAGCTTGGGTCATTCTGTTCCTAGGAGTTCTGCTTGAAACTTGACTTACAGTCCCACAGATCCTGATCTTTCCGGAAAAGTTCTGACAGTTGTGCCACTTGTACCTGCACAAAAAAACAGGGAAAAGGTTGTAAAAAGGGGTTTGCCTTGGTCAAACCCTTGTTTAGGAATCAACCTTGAAAATGAAATGAATTTTCATAAAGGAAAGATTGCTGACATGAAATAGAAGCTAGATTTGAATTGTAAGTTACTTTATACCTTGATGGTGCAATGCTTCTTTTGATGTAATCACAAGTTTTACTGCAATAGCTTTGATTCCACAAAAAAACCTCAAAGGAAATCATGAAAGACGAGATCTTGCACCATGAATTTAGTAGTTTGAGACAATTCTTGATGAAGGAGAAGAATGATGCTTTGAAGGCTTGAAGACTTGGATGCTTGAATACCTTGAGAATGCTTGGATATAGAAGAGCTTTTGAAATTTTGATCATGAATTTTCTTGGTTGTAGATGATGGATCATGAATACCAAAATGAGGAGAGGTAGGCCACTTATATACCCCTCACACATTTCAGGATTCAAAATTAAGCCAAGTTGACCACGGGAGCTAATTTCCCACTGAAACACCGCAGCCAAGCCCCAATTCAAATTTTAGCCAAATCCTTGGGCCAGGGTGTTTTGTACCTAGGAGAATGAGCCAAAATTGAAATGGGAGGTCAGGAAGATAGGTTAGATACCAAAATAAGAGGCATAGCTGATTTTGAGGTCAGAAAGAAGTAGAAAGGCTACAAATGGTAACATAGGGCCCATGTAGGCTAATAAATGATGGAAGAGGAGAAATAATAGAGGAACACTCCTAAGAATAAGGGCTACCATCAATATTTGGTGAATTTGAATTAATACAGGACTTATAATATTAATTTAAAGGTCCAATGAGCATTAGGAGAACGTGAAATCAATGTGGGAACCAATACATGCTAAAATGGGACTAAATTGAGCATCTAATTATAGGTGCTTACTTTTTAGGATGGTACATTTAGCTCCCCCACTTTAGCGGGAGTATGAGTCCACCTCATGCTCATGGTAAAGTAGAAGAAAGAGAGAAAGAGATGAAGATGTGATCACAAGCAAACTGCAAAGAGATAAGATATCGCTAAGCTTAAAGATACAAGCCTCCAAACCAAGGATCTTAACTTGTAAACCATGTGCAAGGACACACAAAACAAAAACAAAAACAAAAACCTAAAACTTACTAAGATTCCAAGTCAACTAGATGAAGAGGCCTCAGTGAAGAAAATATCTCAACTGCTAGTGTCATGCTCAGAGGCTATTGCAAAAGCACAAGTGGTCACATGGAAAGAGCAAGAGCACACATCAACGATAAGACAAGGCTCCATGATCTAGTCTACTAGCAAAGTCTGTTATGCTACAAAATCATGGAGGAGAGAAAAAGACAACTATGGATGACACAGGCTAGCCAGTTGTGTTGTGCTAGGTGATCCATGAGAGAGAGAAGGAAAAGAGAAGAGGGGAAAATGCTCTAGGAAATTATTTTATTCTAGTTCCACCCATCGAAAAATGTAAAGAGGGAGTTGATGGTCTAGCACATGCTAGTCAACTCATAAAAATCTATGCAAATGAGAGGTTGAATGGTCTAGCAAATTGTGTTATGCTAGTCAACCCATGAAAAGGATAGGTCAAATGGTCTAGCAAATTGTGTTATGCGAGTCAACCAATATTGAAAATGTATGCAAAGGAGAGGTCAAATGGGCTTCCTTGTGTACTATGGGCCTACCGAACCACATATAAAGTCACAACAGGCTAGACACCCTTCCAGCTGATGCAAGGCCAAGAAGCAATTGCACTTGTTGAGTTCATGGTTCGTAGTCCGCGTATAGCCTTTGAGAATCGACTTGGCAATATGGAAAGCTTTCGGGAAAGGTTGTACGCATTGGGCAAGCTGGATGAGTGAAGAATGATGGCTCAGTGGGCAATGGAGGTAGGCCAACAATGTTGGAAATTGTGGCATGACAAACACATTCGGCATATGTATTTCAGCCTAGTACAGTTGATTTTAAAGTATAATGGCCACAATGAAATAAAGTCGGGTAAGTTCAAAGTTCGATGGCTTGGTCCTTGTAAAAATTGAGAAGTTGGGGAAAATGGAGCGATAAAGTTATCAACTTTGGATGGTCTACTAGCTCGAGAAAGAATGAATGGGTCGAAATTGAAGCTATATCACGAAAGGATGCAATGGGACGACCCAGTTCGGGCGAGAAGCCAAACTAGAGTGGATGATTTAAGTATGTAATTAAAAAAAAGAGAACTCATAGTATAGAGCAATCATCGTACGATAAGGAAAGATCGTACAAGGTGGCACGACAATAAAAGACCACATGATATGAGTAAATAAAACTGTACGACAAAGACTAGAATAGATATCGTACGACAAAGACCAGAGTAGACACTATACAATGGACTAAATTTTTGGTACACATGAGCATAGATTGTATGACAGAGGAGCATTCAACCATGTGAGGCTGTACGGGGTTTGAGGATAAAAGATGGACGATTAAATAAAGTTCCATAAGTTTTTGTTACTCTCGCTTGTGTCGAGCAAAGTGGAGGTGTGGAATGTGAAAAGGTGCCAGTGGTGATGTGTACATTCTTTGTCTCATCGTCTGGAGCTCAATTTGTGCTCAAGAAGAAATACTTCTTGTCTCCTGCAACTTCGGTGATTATTAATCAATTCATCTAATGGGAATGTTGATAGACTATATATTTGCTGATGGAAGTTTGTATGAATCTATTATGCATGCATAGTCCGTACGAGTTCAGTACAAAGCGGAGAGTTCAGTATGGAGTGACAGTTTGTATGATGAGTTTAGTATGGAGTGACAACAAGGCTGTATGGGAAAAGACTAAGAAGTTGTACGAGCCATATGGTACAAAGGGTTGTATGCTCTAGCAGAAACACTTTTGAACAATGTATTTATTGACATTGCATAGTGATAAAAGGATCAATGGAGCTTGTTGGAAAAGTGAAACAAGACTGGCGAAAATGGTTACAACAATTACCATCTGGAATAAGAGTTGTACCTTCTGTGATGGACAAAGGGAGGATTGGTCGAACACTGCCATTTGGAATAAGAGTTGCAAGTAGAATGTATATAGGAAAAGTTGCTAAGGGAAGGAAAATACGACCCAAGGTTCAAGCTCAGAAGGATGACCACAAGAAGGTGACAGTCGACACCATCACATTCGAGAGTTTGAGCAGCACCAAATGTCGTACATGGTGGCAGGAGACAGTGGATGACCGCTTGGTCAAAGAAGACCTTTGACACGCAAGAGTGTTCTTAGCCATTTAGATGTCGGTGTTCCACATTCGGGAGTTCGAGACACCCCTCAGAGCCATGATTGCTACATATGATAGACATAACTGAGAAAATGTCTTTGAGTACCAGTGATACACAATAACAGTTGCATTCTTCGTCTGCGCATTCACTTGGGTGTTCGACATTCTGGGATAGGACCGAAAGATTGATAAATCAGCCACGAAGATGACCGTCGAACAAAAGCGGAACCTCCTACGGTTGGTATGCTAAGGTGATTTATCATCACTCGAGTGGGAGAGTGTGGCGCAGGCAAGCAAGGGGCGTGACTTGAGGAAACCATTTATTGCGCCCATGGAGTAGGACTGTTTGCTGGACGTCATGAAGAGTTGGTTGATAGGAGCTAGCTGAGCTTCGGATTCTGCAATACCGCTACTCGTTTTGATGAATGGCTTAAAAAATGGTACAATCTATGATTGGGCGTTCATGCTATTAGAGCGGATTCATGAGTTTTTGATATTATAGCTTAAAACCTTCTACATGTCCTATCATGCTATTGGGCTTTTCTTTGATGCTGTGCAGACGCAAGTGCCTCCTGATCAGTATGGTCAATTGCAGCCACAAAGCCGTGTGGAACCTTACCGACCGCCCATATTTTACTAGATGCACTTGGACACTTTCACAGTTGGCGGTGATGCTCAACCCAACAGGAAGCATAGGCGTCAGGTAGTTGCATCAGACACTGAGATGGAGACAGTTGAGGAGGGCGACAACAATGAAGAGGAGGATTTTGGGGATACCTCTTCGAGGGCTAGCGAGGGAAGTGATACTTTCCATATGATGAGCTGAGGGGAGGTGACATGCTGTACTGAGGGAGATGCTTTGGATGGAGAGGAGGGAGCAGGGTATTGTAGGAGTCACGCCATCGGGTACCCCTACATGATCGGGTGGTGTCACTCCTTTGGGTGGATTTGCACCAGTAGGTATGCGAGTTGTCTTTGCTCTAGCCCTACTTCATGTCGACAGTCAGTTGGCCTCACCTACTACTTTAGTGTGATTGTTGGATCCATACCTGTGCCAAGTTTTGGATAGTTGTGGACACCACCCACCTTGACACCTCCTAGTGCGAGTAGGGCAGTTGAGCTTGTGGAGCCAACAATTGAGGCCGTGGTGTAGCCAGTAGACACTAAGGAGATGGCCAGAGCTACGACAGTTGAGTTAGAGACCTCGATGAATGTTTTGGAAAAGCAGTTGGAGGCCCTAGAGGCGACCATGGATGCTTGGTTGAACCGCTATTAGGTGACTCCCATGGCAGCGCAGTTGCCACAACAGGACATTGTTGATATTGTTGATTTGGACAAAGGGAGTACCCATTTGAGGCAGTTAGTGTCATGAGCCCTACTTGATATATGTACGATACTAATATATTCCTAAATACATATACTCTATTTAAATGTTGCACTAATGATAAAGACATAAATCTCTTATTTAATGATTGATCGATAATTAATTAATTCCATATTTTGATTATATCATACTAATCGATATAATCTTAATCAATACTGTTAATAGTAATATTTTTTTTTTGATCTGTAATAGGTTATATTTATTGATTATAAAGAGAATTACATTATAGAGATTTGAGTCTTCTTGACTCATCAAAAAGTAACTACGAAACTACACCCCAACATCCATAAACGTAGTTACTGGCAGTTTATAGCAATATGCCAAGTATTACAATATAAGCATTTTACCAAACAACACTTAATTACACCCCCCAAACAGCAAAGTCCCAAAGATGCCAAAAAATAGACAGGCCGCTATACATAGATAATATATTAACATAAGAGAGGCCGAGAGTGTCAAATACTTCACCCGCATCGATTCAGGGTCAAACCCATCCAAAATCTTCACTGGTGGCTGAAAACTAGGCATCAAAAGACGGTCAGCGCCGTGAGGAACCACCACAAAAAACCATTCCGCCCTCACTTAAAAACGCCTTGCACGACGAGGCCTTGCTGACCGGTGCTTTCTCGGGACCTTTAACAGCACCTCCGCCCTTCTCTTATCTTCAACAGCCTCATGAATGGCAGCTACCAACATTTGCCAAGCTCTTCCACGGTCCATCAAGTAAACCTGTTTATTCACCCTCGGTGACCAAATTAAAAAGGGAACCACGCCCACTTCCTCCCCTTCCTGCTCATCCACAAACATTTCAGTGTAATTAAATGCCCAACCCGGGTGTGCCCATTCGAGTAACTGCTCAATACCCACCAAAAGAGCCTGTTCAAAAAGAGACTCCATCACCCATTTTACCCTCTCCTCATGAACCCCTAATTCGAGCCCCCAAGCCATGATCATGGCAGCAATATCCACCTGCAACTTCCATCGCCTATCATTATTGTTGAAAAGAGGACCGAGAGTATCCTGCACTGCCGAAATAACCTTCTCGATTGGGATTTTTAACAATTTCTGCAACCGAATCTTCTCCACTGGACCAAATAACCCTTTCTGCTGTTTCTTAGTCTTGAATGTGAAGTTTGGCTCCATGGTTTTGCAAAGAGAACACCAAAGCCGAACTTCAAAGAAACACAAAACTAAAAAACAAGATATCGCCTTTATGCTTTTGCAGCAGTGCGAAAACCAAAATCTGTCCTTCACATAAAACCCAACACCTTCGCACGTATACTCCTCATAAACAAGAATAAAGGGCCGCCAACTTCATCATGAAATAAAGGCGCACAACATTTCATAATGTGGATGCACTAATGAAGGAAAGCTTGCAACATCCACCACCCCAAACACAATCCCCGCCGACGTCATCAAACTTATTACCCCGGCCTCTTGTCAGAAAAGATTGTCCTCGTCAAATACCCAATGTCTGGTTCTAATATGTGTTACCTCCACCTCATCCAAGGACGTGGCCACCTTAGATAATTTGTCTGCCTCTATGTTGCCTTCCCGCCTAATATGTGTAATTTGAAAATCTGCAAAAAAACTTAATTCCTCCCTAATTAAGTCAATGAGATTTTCCAAGTGCCAAGCTTTAATTGTTAACTTCGCAATCGCTTGCACTATAATCATTGAATCACCCTCAAGGTGAATTTTCGAAACTCCAAACTGTTTTGCCACCCTAATTGCCATCAAAGCAGCCTGTCCCTCAGCCATATTATTTGTCCCATCCTTCAGCCGCATAGCTCCAACAACCATAGTCTCTCCCTTTGAATTCCTAATAATAACTCCTGCCCCTGATCTACCAGGATTACCATCAAAATTTACCTTCATCCATCCCTCCTCTGGAGCTTTCCAAACAACCCCATCCTCTTCTTGTTTTTTAGTTTTAATAATCAGAGAACCAAGGGGAGACTTAAATCTAATCCCAGGCCATTTTCTTTGTATAAGAGTATCCATCTGTGTAAAGGGCACCCGAAGAGCTTGCTTTGTTGATGCTGCAACTCCCATGATCTCTTCAATAGCATGATCAATTCGGTTAATACACCTTGTCAAGGATTCAACATCCCCTCTGAAAATTCTTCTATTTCGTTCCTTCCATAGTTCCCACAAAATAAGCGAAGGAGAAATAATCCAAATGCTTGATAGTGTCGACTTATGTAAGGGCCCGTTTGGTGCATGGAATATGAGCTCTAATTCCGGAATTAGATTTCCGGATAATGTAATTCCATGTTTGTGTCCATCCGAAAAATTGGAATTGGAATTTCGAAATTCCAATTTTGCCCCCAAAATGGGCATTTCATCTTCCACTCAAATAGGTGGAATTGGAAATTCCAATTCCAATTCCAATTTTTATAAAACTAAATTTAATATTTCGTGGGATCCGTGACTATAAGGATGTATATTATATTGCTATAAGGATGTATATATATATATACATGTGTGTATATACACACACACGCGTATATATACACAAATGTGTGTATATGTATATATATACATGTGTGTATTTGTGTATATATATACACGTGTATATGTGTATACATGTGTGTATATACACACATGTATGTGTATATATGTGTATGTGTGTATATACACACACATGTATGTGTGTATATATGCATGTGTGTGTATATATACACGTGTGTGTACATATACACACGTGTGTATATATAAATGCACGTGTGTGTATATGTGTGTGTATCCACACACATGTACACACATGTGTATGTGTGTATATATACACATGTGTGCATATGTGTATATATGTATGTATATACACACATGTGTGTATGTGTATATATACACGTGTGCATATATGTATATATACACACATGTATGTGTGTATATATATAGACATATACACATGATATTTAAAGAAATTAAAATACAGAATTAAAATTCCTTATGCATCTTCTTAGTCATCTTCCGGGTGAACCAAATAGGTCATTCCATATTCCGGAAATCATTTTCAGGATTTGTATCTTTCAGAATTGCAGCATCTTCCAGAATTGACTATATCTGGCATTTGGTATTCCAGCACCCAAATGGGCCCTAAAGGTCTTGGCCAACCATCCAACATGCCCTTCACACTATTTTGTCTTGGCCCCAACCATCCTAACTTCAACTGCACATGGTCCCAACATTTACTTGCAAATTTACATTGCACTAGTAAATGATCAACAGATTCCTCATGATCCTCACAAAGAGCACACCTTGTCAGCCCTGCCATGCCCAAATGTTTCCTTCTTTCCGCAGTTAAGATTCTCCCTTTACATGCAAGCCATGCAAAGGCACCCGCTTTTGGGAGAATATCTTGATGCCAACATAAGTCCTGGGAAGAGAAAAGGGTCTCTTCCGAACCATCAATAAGTCTATAACCTAACTTTATAGAGTAATTCCCTGATTGTGAACCACACCAGAAAAGCTTATCTTCCTTTCCACTGTGATTAAGGATTCTATTATCAAAAATAGCTTGCATGTGCACCTTTTGCTGAGGTGAAATATCCTCACCTTCCAAACTCCTCCAACTCCAATGAGGACCAACCGCATTAATGTTTTGAACCATATAGTCGCATACCCTTTCCCCCCAATTCTCAGAGAAATAAGCTTGAAGATCCTCATTGCACTCATCATTCGTTAGAGCCTTATGCCCATCCCAAGAGTCCACCTAGAATTTAGCTTTTGATCCATTCCTTATCTGCCATGAGAGGTGGTTTGTACTAACCTGTCTGCAAGAAAGGATAAAATTCCATATTGCAGATCCTTTAGGCGGGTCACGAATTGTTAGGATCCTGTCAACAGCAGCACAATCCAGATATTTTGCTTGCAGAATCCTAACCCAATATTGAGTTGGATTTTTATACATATTCCAAACCAATTTTGCTCCTAAGCCTTATTCATGTAGTGCCAATTACGAATTCCAGCTCCACCATTTGCCTTCGGTCTACAAATTTTCTCCCATGCAAGGAGAGGAATCCTATCATCATCATTAGCGCCATTCCAGAAAAATTTCCTCATTTTCCGAGTTAAAAGTTTTAGGACCTTCTTAAGCATATCCATACACATCATAGAATACATAGGTATAGCCGATATCACAGATTGCAACATAAGAAGCCGTCCTGTAGAGGACAACCACTTCCCTTTCCATCCTTCCATTTTCCTAAAACACTTATCAACCAAGTCTTTCCACAAATCAGCTTTGTTTCCACCAGTAAAAAAGGGAACCCCTAAGTATCGGCTAGGCATCCTCCCTTGTTGCATATCTAAAATTTTGCAGATTCTAACCTGTAACTGATGTGGAGTATTGAAGAAAAAAATCTCTGACTTTTTCCAGTTTATAAACTGTCCAGACACTCTACCATAAAGCAAAAGAGTGTCCCTCATGATCCTTGCTTCTTGCACTGAAGCCTCACCTCCCAAAAAGGTATCATCCACAAATTGCAAATGAGTCATAGCCTCCACATCTTCTGTGATCTTAATTCCCACCCACTCCCCCTTATCCCTACACTTCTTAATCAACCGTCCTAACACTTCCGCCATGATGATAAAAAGAAATGGTGATAAAGGGTCCCCTTGTCTAATGCCTTTCTCTTGAGAGAAGAAACCCTGCGGACTCCCATTCACCAACACAGAGAATCTTGGAGAATCAATACATCCTTTTATCCATTGGATCCAATGATCCCCAAACCCAAACTTATTTAAAACCTTCATGAAAAAGCTTCGATCAACTTCATCACAGGCTCGTTTAATATCCAATTTAACCATTATCTTTTGAGCTCTAGACAACCTAATTGAGTGCACAGCTTCATGAGCTACAATGATGCCCTCAAAAATAGATCTCCCTAGAGAGAAGCCACTTTGTTCTTCAGAAATGATTTTGTTTAAAACTTGTTTGATTCTATTAACTATAACTTTCGAGATGACTTTATAAACTGTATTACACAGAGCAATGGGCCTAAAGTCCTCAAAAGTTACCTGTTCATTCTTCTTAGGAACAAGGGCAATGAAGGTAGAATTGAAATCTTTAAGAATAAAACCACCCCTCTTGGATTCTTCAACCACCTCCCATAAGTTGTATTAAAAAATCGGCCATAATTTTTGAAAAAAAGCAGTAGGAAAACCATCTGGCCCAGGTGCCTTATCACCACCCAACCCAAAAAGTGCATTTTTCACTTCCGATTTACAAGTAGGAGCCAATAAAAACTTATTCATATCTTCTGAGATAAGAGGGGGAATGACTTCCAGAACAGACTCATAAGTTCTCTCATCAATAACTTCCTAAGATTTACATTTGGAGAAGAAATCCACAACCTCCTTGTTAATGATAACCCTGTCCTCAACCAACTCTCCAGAACTATTCCTGATACTGAAAACTCTATTCTTTGTCCTTCTGATTTTGACTGAATTGTCCAAAAAAATGTGTTTTTATCCCCAGCCTTCAACCATGTCTCCCTTGATTTTTGTTTCCAAAATTTCCTCCTTTCTTAGCCAACCATCCAACTCCTTTTTCAATCGCTTTTCCTCATGAAAATCTGACTCTTGCATACCCAATTCAATTACTTTTAGGTTTAACTGCTTCAGTTCATCTTCAAGCCTACAAATTCCTTCAAAAATATTTCTAAAGTTTACTCTATTCCAGATTTTAAGTTGCTCTTTTAGAAATTGTAATTTTTTGAAAAAAATAAAAGCTTTGTTACCTGCTCTTTTCGGAGTCTGTTCCCACCATTTTGAAATTAGATTGCCAAAGTCCTCTGTCTGGAACCACATCATCTCAAACTTGAAGGGGCATCTTTCAGGAGTCTTTTCATCTTGTATATATAGACAAATTGGGAAATGATCCAAACCTTGAAATGGCAAAATCTCAGCTTCACAGGTCCATAGAGCCTTTGCCCAGTTTCTAGCTAAAAAGAACCTATCTAGCTTCTCTGCTATGTTCAAGAAGCCTTCTCTGCGGTTAGTCCACGTAAAATCTCCTTTTTTGAAAGCAACCTCAATCAGACCACCCTCATCAACAAAGTCACTGAAAGCTTGCTGACTGGTGTTACGCCATCCTTTACCTCCTTTCTTATCTTCAGGTTTTAATATGGCATTAAAATCACCTCCTAGTATCGCCATCTTATTTTTTAAGTCCTTAATTAATGAAGCTATCCTTTCCCATAACCTCATTTTGAGCGTACTGTTATTTGGGCAATAAATATTGAATAAAGAGAATTTACACCAAAGCTGTTTAGAGTAAACCTCCAACCATTGCCAGTTAAAATCCCGTTTCTTGACAACCACCTCCAAGACAGCCTCATTCCAGAGCACACCCAAACCACTTGAAGCGCCTTGAGATTCAATCCAACTGCATTTCCATCGACTAAAAGTCCTATCATAAAACAAAAAGTCCTCCTTAATCTTTGTTTCCTGTAGCAAAATGAGATCAGGTTGCATTTGATCAAAACATCGTTTGATCAACCGCATTTTGTTAGAGGCATTGCAGCCTCTGACATTCCATGATAGGAGTTTCATTGCTCTCGGAAAAAGGCATTGCCTTTTCTAGATCTTAAAAGCTTGGTTTGATCCGAAGCATTACCCGCTATGGCCAACTTCACCCTATTTGATTTAGGACCTCTCCTCTTCTTTTCCCCAATTCTTGGTTTAAGAAGCTGTGATGGAGTTTGTTCAACTTGCCTAATGTCTGTAACACCTGGTAAATCAGCTAGGCCAAGATCATTCAAACTGCCATCCACCTCTTGTCCAGCATAATCCGATTCCCAATCTTCAGACCCATTGCCACTGCCCTTATTACTATCAAAGGCACTATTTAGATTTCTTATTGGTGAAATTTCTATATCCTTGAAATATAGATTATCATCTATTTGCTGATCTTCATCTCTGAAAGGGTGGGTTTGAGATCCCTGACCCTCCTGAAAGACAAGGGCACTCTCTGTCTCCATTAGGGTTAAAATTTCCTGAGCCACAAGCGACCCGAGATTCGTTGTTGCTGCTAAAACTTCCGCATCCACCAGTTTGCTATATGTTGGTCCTCTTGAAGTGGTAATGCCATTTTAGAATGAGTGTCTATCCTTTGAGCTTCTAAAACCTCTAGAGGGGTATCCTTAACAATCTGTGTTGACAATCTATCTTCCCCTGGGGAATTTGGATAGACCACTCCTTGAATCGCTTCTTCCTTTGCTAAATGGTACTCTTTCCTCCATTGAGGAGTATTGCCTTGTCCTCGATCCTGGAAACACCCATGATTTGCAATCGGGTCGACATAAACCTTCCAACCTCTTACAAGTTCCTGTTCAATCTGATCAAGGAATTTATCCTCTTCAAGCCCTTTCCCTTTAGCCTGCAAAGTCTGTTGGGGAGTCATAAGTGAATTCTCCAATTCCTCTCCTTCCCAAATTTCCACCATTTGTTTCCAAGACCCATGCTCTATTCCTAGGATGATATAATCTGGAATGGGGTCATTGTTTTGAATCTTGATAAGGATTCGGGGGTGAATAGAAGCATCCTTTTTATTGATCACTTCTTTAGCTGTCACATAAGATCCAATCTTATTACCTATTTGTTCTAGAGTACTTTCATCCCAGTATTCCATAGGAAGGTTGTGAAGGTTCAACCAGACTGGGTACTCCTTGAGCTTCTCTTTCTGAGGATTGAAATTTTCCTCCTAGTCTTTCAAGTAGATTCCACGCCCACTTATCAGGTAAGGGCCATTGTTTAGGATCCAAACTTTCTCCTCTTTAATAGCACAAATCCCCATGTAAAAACCATTAGATAGGGTTTTCAGTTTTACATTTTTTCCCCAGACTTGACTACACCAATCGCTTACTAAGGACACTGAGGGCCAGGGTCCTAACCATTTAAAGAAAAAAGCCCTTTCTTTGAGGGATTCTACAACATCTACCCATTGAGGATTAGCAATCTTGAGAGTTGACATTACCTCATATTTGATATTGCTCTCCTTATCATTGTTAGGTTGCGGGGAAACCTCTGGTTGCGCTTTTGGCCTGTAGAACCGTTGCTTGATCTTTGCGAAGTCAAAGTTACCACCAATCCGTGTGTATAAAGGTGCATTACAACGAGGTCCATGATCTCCAAACCTATTCCAGTTCTCCCCTTCTTCCATTCCTAGAAAAAATCGGTTGAGGTTTTCGAAACTCCCTGCTTTCAAACCTCTTTTCAAGGACAAAATGTTCATTCTGTCGGAACTGGTTGCGATGATTGAAAGGCCAGCTTTTCTGACCTTGCCCTTTATAAAACTGACCTTGATGCCTTCGAAAAGGTGCTCTTGCACCATTGTTTGCTCCGTCACAGAAGGATTGATTTGCAGGTGACCATTGCTTGCCAGCTGACACCTGCTGCTCCCGTTTCTTCCACATCGTGTAAAATCTATCTTTTATTATTATATATGTAAAATTTAATATTAATAATACTACTTAAATATATTTGATTAAAATTTCATATTATTAATATTATTATTAATAATCAAATTAATAATATCCAATATTATCCTTAACATAATATTCTTAATAATTTTATATTGACCACATTCATAATACTCTTATAAATCAAATTAATGAAGATTACAAATTAATAATAGTATAATATTCTTAATACTATTATATATATTCTCATTAGTTGAATTAATGGAAATAGAAAAGGGCGTAGACACGGCACCACAACCCCGTTTTCTCCATGATGGTAGACACGGGAAGGGACATGTCTCAAGAGATATGTCCACCTCACGCACATATAAGTAATGGAATAGGAATTTATTATATATTACATAGAGAGGGATCAGTTGGAGAAAAACACCGATAAATGAGAATCATCCAATCGCCAAGGAGTATGGTATAGTCAGCAATCGAGTGTCTTAAGTCTGCCAGAAAGGAATTACCTCCAGGACCACATACTAATGGAATCAACTAAGGTTGAATGATATTTACGATGAAAACAATGGGTTGTATATTATTGATAATAATTGTCAGTAATCATAATATCAATCACCAATCAACAAGGTAACGTTGGAAGGTAAGGGTGATAATGAGAATCGTCGCGAGCAAACTCCACGAAAGACTCTAATACATATTACAACACAAGACGAGATCGATAAAGTCAAATGTAATAATTAGTATTATCCTCTTAATCAACAAAAAATACCATATTGGTGATGCAGATTACCAAGGTCACATATGAAGTTTGGCATTCATCACTAATAATGGGAAATGAAGGGGCGCCATTCGAAAACCAAACAAGTTATGGAAGTTAGGCGGTAAGTCATGGGATAATAGACATATGCGATATAAAATAACGAATTGGTAATGGCAGTAATTTGTAGTAATAAAATGGTATTATGAAAGAATTGAATAGAAGGGGTATGCCTTACATATTCTAAAGGTTACCACCTCTTCAATTGGGAGGAAAGAAAAGAATGGGATTTCATAGGTGTTCAGATGAGTACAAAACCATAAATACTAGAAAAGATAAAAGAGAAAAGAACGATCCATTACTTCCAATGACATATACATCCTTATGGGAATAGATAGGAATCAATCAGCAATAGAAGCACACACATGTACAACAAGGTTAATGAAACGACAAAATCTACATATTGTTCAAGAATTGGTCAGACAATCATCAAGTCTATATATATATATTACCAACAAAATAGCACGAAATATCTCTTGCATTTACATTAATTAGATATTCAATTAATACCAAGAAGTTGTCTTACATCATCTCCATTACCTAGCATGAGTGGAAGCCTCTAATAGAGTTAAGTTGGAGTAATTGTTTTGGTTTTCCAAAGGGAAGATTATAGTTAGAGTTGGATCCTCCGCATGACATGGCTGTATTGGGAGAGGAGTCCAAGGACAGGGTTCTTGCGTGCATTCAACACACGGTGTCTGAAACTCATGGTGAGTTGGGTGCCATTGAGTAGTTTTTGGTGGATATGGAGGCAGGTGCGTGGAGGATGGTGACCTCGGTACAGAATTGGCCCACGAGAGGTGGATCAGGCAGTGGAGTGCTTGCTCGTGTTTGCCACAGGGGGTTGTGTTGAGGAGTTTGTGTGATGTTTCGACTCTCGGGGATGGCCTGCTACGGAGACGTCGTTCATGTTGGAAGATTGGAAGCTCCAAGAGCTAGTAGGGGAGTGTAGGACCCACTCCTTGCTTAGGTTGGTTGAGCGGGCATTTTGGGATGGGTATTATGAGCTCGAGAGGGCCCAACATTTAGCAACAGGGGTTGAGGCCAAGCGGGTGGCAGCTATTGTAGCTCGAGAGGAGTTAGCCACTCGACTTCGAATGGTAGAGGATGAGATAGTTCAGCTGAGGGCTCAAGTGACAGCCTTGGAGGAGCAGTTGGACCATGAGAAGGCTAAGCGGGCAGTAGTGGAGACTCGCCTTATTGCAGCATAGGGGGAGATAGATAAGAAGCACAAGCAGGTTATGGAGGCAGTGTTTATGGTGAAGACCGCCCATGAGAGACGACTGTTAGCCGAGAGGGATTTGCAGCGACGAACTAAGGTCTAGCAGTTGAGGGAGCAGCTGGTGGCATCGACACCACCCGTGCCTTCCTCATCAGGGATGCTCTCTAGGCCTCCAGCTCCTTGATTTCTTTTGTATATAGTTGTATTCGCCATTTTGTTGTATGTCATCCAGAGACTACTTTCTTTTTTGGGGAGATGATGTTGTTGAGATAATTAGTAGTTGTTAGTTGTTGTCGAGGGGTTGACAGTTGGCTGACGATCGACACTTGCAGTCGGTCGACACCCTTATATATAGCATTTTACTTATCTTCAAGAGAGGCGGTTGTGTTAGAATGTCGGTATGGTAATATTGTTGTGGCTATTCTGGAGATACATTGTAATTTTGTGATCAATGAATATATATATCTGTGAATTCTCTATACATTGTGCATATGTGTACTGCTACATTTTAGTTGCATTCTGTTATGTTCTGAACACTTATCCTACGGGGCAAACAAAGTCTCCACTTTGTACTTGCTTGAAATCTTGAGTTTGATCTTGCCATAGTCCTTTTCTTTTCAACATCTTCCTCTATCTCACCTAGCAAAACAAAAGAAGGGATTTCATCAAGTCCTTGAAATAGATATGAAACCCCTTATAAACTTTGCATCGTCACCCTCAAATTATAAGATCAAATAGTTGAAATGAACTTGAAAATTCCCATCTTTGGCCCAATTTAAAACTATTTGTATTTAAGTGAATTTGACGGGGGGGGGGGGGGTGCAGTTAGTTTCAAGTTTGAATTGCCACTGTACAAGCTGGTGGAGATTTGAGGTGTCTTGGACACAAGCTGTCCAAGGCAGCTTTCTTAAAACATTCAAGCTCTTTTCCTTGAAAACAACTCCTTCCTTCTCATGGTGTGAATTTGATGTTTGGTTTCAAAGCTTTTTATACTTGCTCACCTTCACCCCTTCAACATCTCCTTGATCAAACTAAATCAGACTTCAAATGCAATATTTTCATCATTGTTTTGCCAAGATCTGCTCCCTGCATCCCTCGAATTCACCCTTTAAATTCATCATCCATACGTGGCCCAAGTCCTCGGAATTCATTTCATACCTCGTAATGGAGGTGGCAAACATCTGAGAAGGGCATTTTTGTGTGTCCAAGCTTGGACAACCTTAGTTCAAGCCTTCTTTGCTTAAAAGGCTAACTCTTTAGTATTGCCTTCTTTTTGACACTTAAAATCCTCTCCTCTTGATTGCAATTTGAATGCTTTAATTGAGTTTCAGTCCAAGATTTGAGATTAAGTCATAAATATCTCCTTTGAGGATCTGATCTTAGTAATTTTAATGGGGAAATTGATCTCTTTACAAGCCTAGACAGACCTGTCCAGGTTGGAAATGTTCATGCTTAAGCCAGGATTCGAAGTGGAGCCAAAATGTGGTCTCCATTTGAGGGTGGAAATTTGAAGTTGTTTGGACAAGCTTGTCCATTAATCCAACCTCCCCTTGGACAACCTTGTCCAAGGTGAGGTCGGATTCTGACCTCTCCATGGATAGGCATCCAAGTTGCCTTCCTTTGGATCTTTACTTCATCTCCCCAAAATGACTTCACTGCACTTTTCTTTGTTTGGACAAGCTTGTCCATTAATCCGGCCTCCCTTTGGACAACCCTATCCAAAGTGAGGTTGGATTCTGACCTCTCCATGGATAGGCATCCAAGTTGCCTTCCTTTGGATCTTGACTTCATCTCCCCTAACTGACTTCACTTGACTTTTTGTGATAACCCACATATGCAATAAACATTTGATAAATATATATTACATAAATTGAATAAATAAATATTTCAGTCCAATATACCAATTCAATAGTAATTATGGATTAATTGAATATATCACTAATTAAACAGTAATTACCAAATATCATCAATCAATTAATAATTAATAATAAACATTATAAATTTATTATTATTATCAATTACCAAATAAACAAAACATTAATTATCCTATATCGAGTTCTACTCAAACATTACCGAAGAGTCTACGTAGGCGACTACACACGGAAGGAAATACCTTCCCTTCCACGTAGACACCGAGTCAGACAGCATGCGGGTTGAGAGACGCGCACGACAGATTTGGTTAATGCAAAGATAAATGAAGGGGTGTGACCAGAAGGGACACGTCCTTAAACTTGCACCCATCAATAAGGGATATTAATACAGGAACGTGGGAGAGACAAAGGACACGACACGAAGAGGAAAAGATATAAGTGATACAAGAAGTCGCACAATAGTTTGCGAACATACAAAGTTCTTATTAACAGACTTAACACCACTACAGACTCATACATAAAGTATCGCGTCAGGAGTTCTCATCAACAACTTTACCACCATTACAGATACATGCAGTAATTGTCGCATCGGGTACTTTGTTCTTGTGTTGAATACAAAAATTACATATGAACAAATCAATCAATCAATTAATTAATTATATATATATATATATATATACGATTTCTTATCACTGCCAAACGGGTAGGAGGGAATATAAGGATGTTGCCAAGGGGAGCTGGTGTAAATCTTGCCAATAGCTTCTGTCCCAAAATAGGGTGGGGGTCAGCCTCCCAATAGTTTGGGCTTGGACCTGTAAACCTTGAGGGAGCCTATTGGGAATGGCTAAGCGCCTCAGTCACATCCTAAAGTCTTCCTATCCGATTCGACAAGGTAACAAGTTGGACATGAGACCATCAATATAGTCATAAAGGAAATATTATTATTCTGTTCAATTTGTCATTTCAATTAATTATAAGTCAAAGTACTAAATAGACCTATACAATTACAAGCATGATAAATAGACTAGAGAGATCCAAGGTTACAAACTAACAAGGGTCATTACAAATGGTATCGGAGCACTGTTCCTGCCATCCTGTGAAATAGTTAATGCAAACTAGCCAAAGGACTCAAAGAGCATTAGAAAGAGAAAAGAGGAAATTAGTGAAATTTAACCCAGATCAAATAGGACCATGGAACCCACCAGTGAAGAAATGAGGTCATTTATGGAAATAGCAACCAAAACCTTAATGGAACAAATGGAAGCTCTAAAAAATATGCTTCCATCAATGAACTCAGGTCACAACCTAATGAAAAGGATACCAATACAAATTACTCAGAACATAATAGTAGAGCAGCAACTCCCATAATTCAAAACCCATCCTTCTTGCCTCGGAGAAATATGCCAAGAGAGGAAAGAGGGAACAATCAAACCTACCATAGTGCTGAAGAGTTAGCAGCAATGTACTCAAGACTAGGTCTTGAAATAAAAAAAGATGTATCTTTTAGGGAATATTGTGAAGAAAAGAAATCCGAAGTTTCTAATAGGGAAGGGGGCAACTTAATAAGGAACTAAAACATAAAACAAGTAAAGTCACCATTCCAAATTTCAACGGAACCGATAAAACTACCGCCCAGGGATGGTTGTTAAAATTAAATAATGGTTTTTAAAATTAAATACCTTTTTAACCCTCAACCCCATGACGAAAGAAGACGCAATTCAGTTTGCTGTACTACATTTGGAAGATGCAGCTCATGACTAGTGGCACCATGGAGTCCGTACTCAAGGATATAACAATATAACATTGTATGAAGAATTCTCACAAAAACTGATCAAAAGATTTGACCGGAAACACCCACAGAAAGATTTCAAGAAACTAACATGGCAAGTCCAAACAGGAACAGTGGATGAATATGTCCAAAGATTCCAAAGAATTTCGACAGGAGTCATAGGGATAGACGAGGACAAATTATCTTACCTATTTGTGGACGGACTAAAAGAATCAATTAGAGGGTTGGTGGCCGTCTTCAAGCCAGCCACCCTGGACGATGCCATAGAGATAGCCTTAAATGTGGAATCATCATCCAAAAATGAAAAAGGTCCAATTGACCACATAAGACATTTTTCAAAAAAGGAAAATCACCACAAGATTCTCAAAGACTCGAATGAACTTAAAAAGCAAAATTTATGCTATAAATGCCAAGAACCATGGGGACGAGGACATATCTGCCATAAGAGTGAATTAGACAGAAATAAGGCATGTTGTAGGTGCAATGAAAGATGGCAATCTGGCCACAAATGCAAAAATCGAATCCATCAATTGGAAGTAACTTCAGAGGATGAAATAGAAGAAGAGGCCAATAAAAAGGCTAAGTATGATGAGAAAGAACAAGTAACTATAGCCATTATCGGTACTCAAAACCCTAAACACTGCCCCTTTCGTATCAAAAGCACCCTTAAAGGACAAAAAATTATCTCTTTGGTAGATAGCGGGGCCTCTCATAATTTCATAAGTAAGAAGTTAGTGGACAAAATGAAACTAAAGACTAAGGAATTCAAAGGATTCTCAGTAGCAATGGCAACGGGAGCCTTGGTCCAGTGCACAGAATTAGTACCCCAATTAAAGGTACTCATAGGACAACCCCCCATTGAAGAAGATTTCTATGTGGTACCATTAGATTCCAACATGATATTGGGCACCCCATGGATATATTCCTTGGGGCGTTTTTGGTTTGATCTGCCAAACTTAACAATCTGCTTCCAACATGAAGGCCAAGAAATAACATTAAAGGGGCTACCCAATGGTTCTCCAAAAGAGGTCTCCTGCAAAAGGATGGAAAGAATCTTTAGAAAAGGACAAGGGGAATGGGAAGCTCAATGCTTGATCCTTGACGAATCAACCCCCCAAGAGAAGGCTACTCACAAAGACATAAAACCCATATTGAGGAAACACAAGGTCTTTGATGATATTCCTCCAGGATTGCCCCCCAAAAGAGGATTCAAACACATTATAGAATTAGAAAAGGGAGCACACCCAGTAATTACCACTCCTTATCGACATCCACAAAAATTTAAAGAGGAGATAGAGAAAACCATAAATGAACTACTAGAGATGGGCCACATACAACCAGGTTCCAACCCATTTGCATCATCGGTTGTGCTGGTAAAAAAGAAAGACGGAACGATGAGAATATGCATTGATTATAGAGCCTTAAATAAGAAAACGATTAAGAATCGATACACTATCCCTAGAGTGGATGAACTTATTGACAAACTCCATGGAGCCAAATATTTCTCAAAAATTGACCTAAGGTCTAGATATCACCAAATAAGGATGAGAGAGGAGGACATTCCAAAAACAGCATTTAGATGCCACTATGGGCACTTTGAGTTTCTGGTCTTACCCTTTGGGCTAACCAATGCTCCCGCTACATTTCACTCCTGCATGAATCACACTTTTAGGAAGCAACTCATAAAATTTTATTGATATTCTTCGATGATATCCTCATATATAGTAAAACTTGGGAGGATCATCTTAAGCACATTGATGAAGTATTTAGAAATGTTAGAGCAAAAGTCACTTTATGCCAAAGCTTCAAAATGCGAATTTGGGTTGAAAGAAATTTTATGCCTGGGCCACAAAATCAGCGAGCAAGGAGTAAGTGTTGATGAGGAAAAGATCAAGGCTTTTAAAGAATGGCCAAAACCTAAAACACTAACCCAATTAAGGGGCTTTTTAGGACTTTGCAGTTACTACCAAAGATTTGTTAAAGGATTCTCAAAATTAGCCGCACCTCTTACAGACTTGACTAAGAAAGGAGTTTTTGGATGGAATGAACCAGCCCAACAAGCTTTTTAAAATCTCAAATCAACCATGAGTTCATGCCCCGTACTGGCTGTTCCCGATTTTTCTCTACCATTTGAGCTACAATGTGATGCATCAAGAGAAGGCATCGGTGGGGTCCTCATGCAAAATAAACACCCAATTGCTTTTGAGAGTAGGAAGCTCCATCCCACTGAAAGGTCTTATTCTATCTAACTGCCTTGAAATGTAAATAGACTCACTGCCAGTACAAATAGGCTCATTGCCAGAATAAAAGAAATGAGATAGAATCCACCATTGAGATATCTGTCACCGATATTCTGCAATACATAAATGATATATCAATTTGCTACCGATTGCATCCACATACATGATCATCAACACAGATCTTCTCATATCAGATTCACATTCACTTCGCATCAAAGCATTGCACTAATCTCTCTCACGAACAACTGAAATCCTCGCTCTTCTTATACTGCTTGATGCCATCAACCATGTCGGCCAAAGTAAGTTTGAAATAGGTCACACCAAGACATTTCTGCGGTGATAAGGAATGAGATGTAGGCCACCTCGATCAATATAACATTCATCGCACATGCCAAGATGCAACACCTTCTCCAAAGCCATTGGTACCAACAAATATGATGAACACGTTACATAATAGCAGCTGGGACTGAAACACAAAGAACACGCTCCAGATAGGATTGACCCCAAATAATCGATCCACCAAATGTTAGCTTCACACCAAACGTGTGACGACCTCAATGCTATAGAAATTACAATTGCATTTAATACATAGCATCGATCCTAAATCTAGGACACACTTAAGAACACTTATCAACATGGTATAACATGACCTCATATGGGTCACACTTAAGATATCACAGTGCATATTACATTTACTGAGAACATCAGAACACCGCAACCAAGTCCAAAAGATGAACCATGCAATAACTGGAGCCAACGATAGATGAATCTAGATAAAACCTGTCCAGAATATGATGTAGTCGATAAATCAGGACCATCTGATGAAAGCACCACTGTCCAACTATCAAAAACACTTGGAAGAACATTGTAGCCATACCAATCACTAACAATTGATAGAATATTCCATGAAGTACCAAACATCGAAAGCATACACGTGCACCAAAACAAATGAGCTGTGAGTAGAACAATGTACACTCGCCAAGGAACACCAGGGAACACCAAAACTGTTCATATTGAACCTGCCCTGTGCATAACCAAACTCTCGTTGCATAATCGTCAGCCAATAGGCACATAACCAAAACTACCAACAACCAACCGATACCGCCAGAGTGTCGGTATGAAGGTTTTGACATCAATGGCAATCAATGCTAGTAACAACTCAAGAATTCTATAACACTAAGTCCCATGTATGATTTCTCTTCAAGGAACTATACTCTTCCTCCATTGTTGAATCCTGCTTAGGAACTCTTGACGCTTAAGGGACTGTGGATCTGAAGCTGTAGTAATGTAGACATGTGGAAGATGCTAGTGTTGTGACCTAGTCTTTCGAGTGTCTAAAGGATCCTCAACAAAAGTTCCTACTGACTCAAGTGTCTGTCAAGCCCAATCAAGTTGTGAAGTAGTTGAAGATGGACAATTATCCTCAAAATGTGAACTTTGCGAAGGTGTGAACTTGTGAGTTGGAGAGGAAGTTGATTCATCTAAGTCATTTTCAGTATCCACTATGGAGAAAGTATGAGGAGTAAAGGCCAAGCTAGGTGAGCTTTCCTCAAAGTGTACGCTCCTCTCAATGATTATTTCACGTCTCTGGATCCATAAGCTGATAACTTTTGATGCCATCAAGATAATTGACAAAGATGCAAGGCCTACTTTGAGGTTTCATTGCCTTGCGTTTCTTTGAAGGAATGCATGCCTTGTTAGTGCTTACCAGTTATTGAGAAGGGGGGGGGGTGAATCGGTAAATACTCCTAATTTTAGTGTAATTCTCTTCTTTTTACTATCCTAATGGATAAATAGAATATAACAGTCATTCACAGACATAAACATAATCACACAGATTAACACAAGTATTATACGTGGAAACCCTCGGTTAGAAGGAAAAAACCACGGTGAGACAGAGCTCACAACTTCACTAGTAACAAATGAAGTTGCTTTGTTAGGAGCTTACAAAGCACTGGTTAAGGTGCTACCCGATTAGGGGATTTTACAAAAGATCAGTTAAGATCTAAACCCTGTTAAGAGTTGCCTGGTTACAGGACTTTAAACATCAACAAAGATGTCACCCTGTTAGAGGATTTTTACAACGAACCGATTAGGTTCACCTTGATAGAGGGATTCCAATATGCTTTTAATACTTTATAAAAGCAGTGATCTATTATGACACTGATTGTCAGATTAGATCATACTTGTAGATCTCTTCCCCGGTTTGCCTAGCTGTTGACCTTTCATTCTTACTTCACCTCTGTGCCTATAGCACTCCTCAAAAGATATCTCTCCTTTGCTCTGTGCAATTTCCAACTATCAACAACAACAACAACATATCTTGCGTCCTATGACCTATATTTATACAAGAGTGAACCTCTTGACTCATAGAACCGCCAGGGAATAAACTTAACCATAAATCATGCAACACATAGAGGCTATGTGTTGTGATCTGGAGTTTACCTTGAGATCATCCGTGGAATTAAAGCTATCTTCAGTTAAAAAGCTAACTCCACCTCTGAGCGATGGATGTCTTGTATAATCAGGCTTTTTGACTCAAACTATAACTCAAACTGATCCACAAAATCCGGATCGGATCTTTCTTGCAGTTAGACTGGTATACCCTTATATTTGGTTTGTCCTTGTATGCTTCATAAGACCGATACTGAGTACTTGGTTTGGTCTATCGGTGTGTCTATTGAGATAGTCAACCGGTGCATACACTCTGTTCTTCATCTACCGGTGTCTTCAAAGTAATGTGAGCAACTGGTGACCTTTTACCGGTGTGAATGGGTTTTGTGAAATACACTAATGACAACTTGTATTGCTAAAAATCTTCCCCTTTGTCATCGGTGGTAAAACGGTACACAAAACCATTCATACAAAGGCTGTGAGTTTGTACCTTGTTCTTTGTGGACTTTGTGTAGAACACTTCCCCTGTGTCGGTGCTCTGGAACTTCCCCTGTTTGCTTTTCTGCAGTTTCCTCTTCCCTCTATTCCTTTGTTCCTTTCGTTCTACTGTACATTCCTTCCCCTTTTTGCCTCCATAGGACAAAGGGTTAAGCTATTCTAATAATCTTACATTTGTAGCTTTGTGAAGATGTCCTTATAGATGTTCTTTGCAGAGTGGAGGAAGGATGCCGATTGACCGGTTACACTTTCAATGTTCTTTTGGGCTGCTTTTAGAGAAACAATAATGTTTTCCATATCTTCTACAGTTTTGTAGTCCGGTTCTTTGATCAAAGCATCTATAGAAATATCTGTTTGATGCATGATATCCAGTGTTGGGGCCAGAAGCATCTGAAATCCAGTGACATCTTGGATTCTCTTATTCTCTTCTTCAGTTTTCTTTCTCAAGACTAGAGCAAGACTAGTCATTTCTCTGCTAAAGGTTGTCGCAGTTTTATTTTTGATGTCAAATTGTGTTGACAAAGCTCGTATGTCTTTTGAGGTCTTTGCTACTTTTTCAGTTAAATGTTGCAAGAATATCTCAAAATTTGATGTTTTGCTCATCAAACCTCCTGCAACTTTTATCTGCTGTTGAAGAACTTTGAGGTTGTCTGATAGAGTATCCTTTATACCTGCAACCTGTTTATGAAGAATCTCTACTCTTTTCTTCTCATAGTGGTCAATTGCCACAGTTTCTGGATCAGTTAGATCTTCACCGATTGTTTGAGGTAACACTTCCAGCTGGTCAATGACCGGTTTGTCTTCATCTATATCGGCATCCGGTACGAAGTTGTATAGGATATCTTTTACTTTGATCAGAACCATATCCTGCTTTCTTTTAGTGAGCTCTTTTAGCTGTTTTGTTGACATTTTGCTGATGTCAACTATTGTATCGGTTGTCTTACTTCTTTTTGCTTTAGATTCTTTAGAGGATGAGAGCTTTCTTTTAGAGGAGCTAGGAAGAGTTTCCTGTTCCTGTGCCTTTGGAGCTTGCTCAGATTCTCTTTTATCCTGTTCGTCTAGCTTATTTCCCTCTTCTGGTCTGTCTTCTAGTTGTTGTACTTGTATTTCAGGCATAGCATCATCTTCTTGATGCGACGACTCTTCTGGTGGAGCTTGTGCTTGTTGCTGCTCTTCTGCTTTATTAAGATCATCTGTAGCGATTCCTTCATCTCCTTTAACTGATCTGTCAGTAGGAATATTGACAGAAGTCTGTCCCAAGTTGACCGGTTCACCAAAAGTGAACATTTCTGTGAGAACTTCTTGTTCATCAGTTATTGGAGTCTCAGTTGCAATAAACTGAATAGGCGGATCAATAATTGTTGTGTTGCGATCTTGAGGACCTGTTGCTTCAAGTGTATTGAAGTCATACTGCTGCCAGAAATCTGAAGTCTCCTTGAAGACTTCAGTCTCATACCCATTGAGAATTTTGGCAACTTTGTAATTTGTTTCCAGATTCATAGAAGCTTCTTCTAATAGAAGTTTTGCGCTTTTGTCGCTTAGACCAGGTCTAGCTTTTTCAGTGCTTCCTTATTAATCTTTGAATTTATTTCTAGACCGGTTCTCCATTTTGTTTGAAGCTTATTGTTTAATGCAGGAGGAAACTTGCCTCTATAATCCCTAGGAGTCTTGATGAAATCTAGTAGACTTTCAACAAGAGCTTTTTTAATTTCCTTTTTGTCCTCCTCGGCTAATACACTATACCATTTGGTTGCATTATCTATTTCTCCAAAATTTGTAATTTCAGCTACAATATCATTCACAGTCATAGTGCGAGCCTTACCTTTTTCTGGAGATACTAGGAGTGTGGGATTTGTCGGTTCATCAGTTATGTCAACAATGACCGGTTTGTGTACTCCGAGTACACCTTTTCCTTTCTCGGTGTCACGGACTGGTGGAGTTGTTGCCTTTTGGCGTGCTTCCTCTGCTTGTTGTTGAGTCCGAAGAAGATTGGTCCAAATGGCTACTCCTTCATCATGCACTTTCTCGGTTTCTCCAGTCAGCAAGAGACCTATCCTTTTCTTTGTCAGGAAATTTTGCTGATGTAGTTCAGCTTGTTGAGTAGCTTCTTCTAGTGTGAGATGATTTTGAACTTCTAACAGAGCTCGAATCCTTAACTCCTTTTCTTTGTTCATTGAAGCTTTCCACCTACCTTGAAAGATATCCAAAAGATCCTTAGGCAATACTTTTTGAAGTTCTGTAGGACTCAGATTAAACTTATGTAGGCATTCAACTACAACATCTTCAATTTTCCTTCGGTTTCGTCGTTTGCCAGATTATATCTTCTTTCGATATCACCCATTCCGCCACGTTCTTTCAATCCTGACACAAATTCATTGATTGTTGGCTTACCTCTTGTTGGTGGATCCACCTTTGTCAGTTTACCGGTCCTCTTCTTTCTTTCGCTGAGTGGAACTGTGTCCTCAGAATTGGTTTCTTCAGCTTCCTCCTCTTGTGTGCTTGCCTCCAGTTGAGCTTTCTTCTTTTGTGCTTTTGGTGGTGCAGTTCCCGGTTTCTTCTTTGGTGTGGGCGTTCTTTTCACATAAACATTCTTGATTGGCGCTTTCTTTAGATTTTTTTCTATCTCCTTGTAGGTTCCAAACCGTTGAGCATTGATATCCAGGTGTGCTTTCTCTAGGGCCTTTACATACACCGTTGCAATCTTTGTGGTAATTTCGTAGCCAAGCTCTGGTGCATACTCGTCTCATGGTTTTACTGCTTGAATGATGCAGAAGTCAGTTGATACCAGAAAACATACCTCTTCTTTGTACTTGTTAACGATAGTTGACGGAATTCTTTGTCTGGCATGCATTTTCAGCTGAAAGGCTTTAAAATGATCGGTCATTGCCTTGTCAAACTGGTCTCCCAGTTGATTAGCCATGCCACTGATTTGCATCATGACCGGTAGATTTGTTGTCCATGTTACTTTTCCTACTCCAAGGAAGGAATTAGAATAGTAAAAGTAGAGACAAACTAGAAGTGTGCCAAACTTCAGTGATTTCTTTTTGACGATGCCTAGCTTTTTCATGTTCTCAAAGATCTGTCCTCTTAGCATTTCACACATATCATATTGTGCATTGTCGTGTATAATTTTATAAGCTGCATGTATGCCTCCACCCGGTATGCTATTTAGGTTACTGGATTGATATACTTTGTAACCTATTACAGCAGATGCGAACCAAACGACTGGATGTTCAATATTAGTTACGGTCATCAATTGCTTGTCGGACCTTGACTTTGTCAGATTGGCTACCACTGTATTTGATATAGTTCTCAGGGTTAGGGCTTCCCCTTGATTGCTGAACCCGGTTACCCTATGGAGATCATTTTTCGTGATCGGAGTGTAGACTCCTTTCGTGACCCAAAATCCCGGTTCATGCACTCGACTAACCTCCATTCTGGTTTGAATATGGTTGGATAGGAGACTCCATTGATAATCCCAGATGACACTAGCTTTGCGTACCCATTGGGATAATTATCATATTTGCATAGTGAGCGATACTCGCTTTGTATGTACGTCTCACCCAACTCTTCTTGCTTAGCATGGATGAACGCAGTTACATCTTTTGTTAGGAGCACTCCTTTAGGCACTGAGGAGAGCGCGCCAGCCATGTCGATCTCCCTGTTCTGATTTGTCAAGATATCATACGGAGGATGATCGGCTTGTTTTGCTGGAACCAACTTAGCTTCGTATGACGGAGATGCCATTGCTCTTAATCGGTTACTCGGAGAGATGATTGATCAGTTTTCATAGACAATCTCGCTTGATGATTATTTCGCAAGAATATTGCTCAAGCATGAGAAAGATAAACATAAAATTGCAAGGTAAAACCAAAAGAGTAATCCTTCTTTGCTTTTATAGGATTAGGGCATAACGGTAATTACCAAACGGTAACTATTGTTAAACGGCTACAACATTAAATGCCTTACCTAACCTTTCTTACTACTTTTGCTAACTGGTAGTCTGACTTTTTCGATTAGGCATGCCCCGGTTGATCACCTCATATCTTTTTGGTTTGACCTGTAGACCAAGTGAGAGTCCTACCGAGAACGGGAGTTGTACTACCTGTTCCCCCTAAGCCTTGAAGGTTCAGTTTGCAGAAGAAATATCACCATCTTGTGATGATGATCTTGCCTCTATTTTCTTGTCGGCGGAGTTCTTTGATTCCTTAACACACCATATCTTCTTCACCTCTTTCTTGGTCTCCTTATCTCTGTTGTTCTTCTTATCAGAAGTCAAGGTCTTCATTACCGGTTTGTTCGATTCCTTGCCTTTGTTCCTAATCCGGCTCCAGCAGTCCTTAGCTAGGTGACCGACTCTATTGTAGTAATAGCAGACCATACCGGTTGCTTTCCATGGGTTCATCCCTCTTGGATTAGGGGATTTGCTCCATGATTCATTGTTGCAATGCATCCCTTTGTTTGTATGAATAGTTGCGTTCTGGTTTTTGCTTTTCTTGGAGAATATCGGTCTTGGTGATCTGAATGCCATTGTCTTTGATTTGCATTCTTCAGCCTTGTGTCCGAACTCGTTGCAGGCATAACAGTATCCCTTGAAGCTTCCCCTACTTCCACTGGACACAGATAAGGGGCTGGACCAACACTCATTGGTCTTGTGGCCATTTTTGCAACAGTTCTTACAGTAACTGTTGTTGGTTCTTACTGGTGCATTTTTGCAGTCATTGGTGTTATGACCCAGTTTTCCATAATTCTTAGAAGAAGTGTTGAAGGTTTTCTTACCTTTTTGTGCTAGCGTCTTCCTCTTGTTCTTCTTGCTTGACTTTGCTTCAGCTGACTCACCGTTCTCTTTGGTGACTGCACTGGTGGATCCAAGACTGGTGTGATCATTGTGCTTTCTTTGAGCTTTGAGTTGCTCATCAAGCTTGATCGAGTTTTCATTGTATTTTCTCAGCATTTCATTTCTTTTTTCAAGGACTTTCTTTTGTTCCTTGAGTTGATATATCTCGATCGCCAGCTTCTTGCATGCTTCATCCCTACCCTGCCATGCTTTGTGCATGTTGGCATTTTCTTGGGTGACAATCAGCATGTCTTCTTGGAGTTGCATAATGAGGAGTTCATTTGCCCTTATAGCTTCCTCTACCCGGTTCATTGCTTTTTCAGAGGCTGTTGATGTCTTGACTGCTGTGTTTCTTTCACTTTCAGTTTTTTCGTTTCTGCTCAATTAGTTCAGTCATCCTCAGAGCATTCACCTTTTGCTCCCTTTTGAGATCAGCAATCTGACCGGTTAGGATTTGATTCTTTTTCGTAAGCTTAGAGACTGCTTCCTCAGCCTCATCGGATCCACTCTGCCCAGAGAGTTCATCGATGGTTTCATTGCTCTTGTTTAATTGTAGAGCCAACTCCTTTCTCTTTGCAAGTGATTTCCTTAGTCTATTCTCCAGCGAGGCAATAATGTCGTTGGCTTCCTCTAGCTGTTTCTGATACCGGTAACCCTCCATGATCTTTTTCTCAAGTTGTTAAACTTTGTTGTATAGAGAAACTTGGCTTTGATACCAATTGTTAGTGCTTACCGGTTACTGAGAGGGGGGGGGGTGAATCAGTAAATACTTCTAATTTTAGTGTAATTCTCTTCTTTTTACTGTCCTAATGGATAAACAAAATATAACAGTCATTCACAAACATAAATAGAATCACACAGATTAACACAGGTATTATACGTGGAAACCCTCGATTAGAAGGAAAAAACCACGGTGAGACGGAGCTCACAACTTCACTAGTAACAAATGAAGTCGCCCTGTTAGGAGCTTACAAAGCACTGGTTAAGGTGCTACCCGATTAGGGGATTTTACAAAAGATCGGTTAAGATCTAAACCCTATTAAGAGTTGCCTGGTTACAGGACTTTAAACATCAACAAAGATGTCACCCTGTTAGTGGATTTTTACAACAAACCGATTAGGTTCACCCTGAGAGAGAGATTTCAATATGCTTTTAATACTTTATAAAAGCAGTGATCTATTATGACACTGATTGTCAGATTAGATCATACCTGTAGATCTCTTCCCCGGTTTGCTTGGCTGTTGACCTTTCTTTCTTACTTCACCTCTGTGCCTGTAGCACTTCTCAGAAGATATCTCTCCTCTGCTCTGTGCAATTTCCAACTATCAACAACAGCAACAACATATCTTGCGTCCTATTGACCTATATTTATACAAGAGTGAACCTCTCGACTCATAGAACTGCCAGGGAATAAACTTAACCATAAATCATGCAACACATAGAGGCTATGTGTTGTGATCTGGAGTTTACCTTGAGATCATCCGTGGAATTAAAGCTATCTTCAGTTAAAAAGCTAACTCCACCTCTGAGCGATGGATGTCTCGTATAATCAGGCTTTTTGACTTAAACTGTAACTCAAACTGATCCACAAAATCCGGATCGGATCTTTCTTGCAGTTAGACTGGTATACCCTTATATCTGGTTTGTCCTTGTATGCTTCATAAGACCGATACTGAGTATTTGGTTCGGTCTACCGGTGTGTCTATCGAGATAGTCAACCGGTGCAGACACTCTGTTCTTCATCTACCGGTGTCTTCAAAGTAATGTGAGCAACCGGTGACCCTTTACCGGTGTGAATGGGTTTTGTGAAATACACTAATGACAACTCGTATTGCTAACGTGCCCAAGCTGGACAACCAAAAATTCTTGAATTGTCTCACATTAGGTTTTCTGCCACCAAGCCTCAAAAGGTGTCATTCCCTTCAATGCCTTGTGGGGAACCCGATTCTGAATATATGTAGCATGATTGACGGCTTCAACCCAAAATTAAGGACCATGAGAACAAACATGAATCATGTAGCTAGCCATTTCCTTAAGTGTTCTATTCTTTCTTTTTGCAACACCATTTTGCTGAGGTGTGTATGCAACTGAATGTTGAAGATCAATTCCCTAAAGAATGCAACAGTTCACAAGTTGGTTGTTCACATATTCTCTTCCATTGTCAGTTCGAAGAGCCTTGATTTGCTTCATTGATTGCTTCTTTGCAGGGGCTTTGAAGGCTCAAAACATGTCAAAGACTTCATTCTTATGATGAAGAAAGTAGACCCAAGTGAAGCGAGAATAGTCATCAGTAAAAGTGAGAACAAAGCAAGCTTTGCTGAAGGACAACACTGGAAAGGTTCCTGCAACATCACTGTGAACAACTTAAAGAACTTCTGAAGCTCTCCAAGATACTCCTTTGTCAAACTTCTCTTGAGGATGCTTACCCATGGAAGATCCTAGACATATTGCTTCTAAAAAGTTGATTTGATGAAGGCCTATAACCATTTCTTGTGAACTTAGTTGCTGAAGGTAGTGGTAGTTTAGATGTCTGAACTGCTTATGCCAAAGCTTACTTTTGCATTTGAATGAATAAGCAATGCAGTAAAAGGAGATCATGGCACAAAGTGGGAGAACGTATAAAGCCAAGTAGCATGATTGGCTTGTCCCACTGCAACTAAGGCACCATCCTTAAGTTCTTCAATCACAACTGTATTAGGTGAAAACTCAACTTTCTTCCCATTGCCAAGGTGAGTGATCTGGTAGACTGAAAGAAGATTGGCATTCAAGTGGAACATAAAGTACTTCTTCAAATGTTCCATCATTCATGTCAACTGAACCTTTTCCTTCGACATCCACATTTGTATCATCACCCATGAGAATATGAGGTACCATAAAAGGCTCCAGTGAAGAAAATTGTTCCTTTATAGAACCCATATGATGAGAGGCACTTGAGTCAAGTATCTACTGCTTGGATGATCTTGATATTGCAACAAGTGCTTGTCCTTTACCTTTCTTTGATTGTGAAGAAGAGGAAGGACTTGAATCCTTCTTGTATGCAGATGGCAAATTGATGTTGTTCTTCTTGATGATATTGGTCAACTCATCAATTTGCTTAGTATGACAACGATGCTCATCATGACCAATCTTTTTGCAATATGAGCATGTTGGCTTTTCCTTATTTTGGAAAGTCCCCTTTTTTGAAGATGATGAAGTTCCTCCTTGCTTAGGATAAGATGATTGTGCTGTATCTTTTTGTGGCTTTGGCTTTGCTTGCTTATGCTTCTTGTTAGAACTTTGTCCTTGACTCCCTTGACTTGCCACCAAAGCTTTTGACTTGGAGGTCTTGAGAATGCTCATGTTGATCAACTTTGATTGCTTAAGCATTAACATCTCTGCAAAATAATCAAATGAAGGTGTACTGAAGGCACTTCCCATTGTCAATCTGTGGGTCTGAAAACTTGAAACAAAATCTGCATATTTTGAAGGAAGCTTGTTCAACAAAGTGAAGACTAATTGTGCATCCTTCTTGTCAATACCACAATCTTTGAGTTGTTCTCTAAGCTCATTTTCCTTATTTACACAGTCTTGAATTGTGTCAAAGTTCTTAGGATCCAAGCTGAGAAGTTCACTATCAAGTGTGTATCCCCTAATCTCATCCACTTATCCATACAATTGTTCAAGTTTATCCCACTCTTCGTTGATTGTTTTACACTTTGCAACATGAAAGATGAGATCAAGTGAAATATATTTTCTCAATGTACCAAGAGCCATAGAACTTTTCATGGACCATTCCATTTTCAGATTAGGATCAACCTTAGGATCTAAGGGTTCTGCAATTGTTCCATCAGCATAATGATTTAATCCTTTTTTCCATTAATTTATCTTTCCATGTTGCATAATAATGTGGAGTTAAAAGTGGAAATTTAGGAGAACCCATAACTGAAGTAACATTTGGTGGTTTATGCAGAACTTGAAGCACATGTATTTTGGTCGAGTGTAGTGGATCCGAGCAGGTGCTTGGTAGGCATTGTCGTGGACGTCACATAGGTAGATGATTTGGCAACCTGGAGCTGATGTGGAAAACTGCTGATGTGGTTTGCTGACGTGTTCAATGAGGTGGATTTTTGTGGATGTTGCCATGTGTCTGTGTGCTGATGTAGCGCTAGGTGGAGCAGTTCATGGTTGTTGCGGTGTGCTTAAGGAGTGACTTGGTGCCACGTAAGTAGTTTGTGTGGCGATCTCAGTAAACATGCACCAAAACATGTGTGAGCCATGTGAGATCTGCGTGAAGCAGTGCGTCAAGTGTGGATGGCAGGGGGTGCTTGATGCAAAGTGCTGATTGTGGGGCTCAAACTTGGAAAAGAGTGGAGTTCTAAAGAGTGCCCGAGCTCTATGGAGTTCTAAAGAGTGCCCAAGCTGTGGGAGGTGTGCGGTGAGTGCTTGTAGGGTGCACTAGACAGAGAGTGCACACTAAGGGAGGGGGTGACAGAGATACCCCTCCTTAAATAAATATTTTTTTTTTCTATTTTTTAAAAAAATTCTTAGAAAATAAATAAAAATAGAGAATGCTTAATTTATAAGAAAATGAAAAATCAGTTTTTTCATAAAAGAATTTTTTTTTTGAAAGTAAATAAATACAGTCTTTATGATGTTTGGATAGCCAAGGAGGGGGAACTTTTTCTAAAGGCTCTGATAGATGGTGTCTAATTTGGATGAATTGATAGGCATTCTTAGCTGATTTGGCCCTTCTGATCGCGATGGTGACGCCGATTTGGCTCAAAGTGCTTGGAATCGCTTGCAACCTCTTGGACTTGGCAAATGCATGCACCTTAACACTTGTAGATTTTGTGTTCGATGTTCGATTGAGTGAAACAAAAGGTGATTTTAACTGAAAACAACCTTTTGAATCCAATGGTGGCTTCAGATTTGGTTTAACAAGCTCCAATTGTGACTAGCGACAAAAAGCCACAAAAATAGGAACCCCAAATTGCACCAAAATTCTCTCAAAAGACTAACCAATAACACTCTTTGGGCTCTGATACCATGTAAGATGCTATGTAGGTAGCCGCTCAAGATCTAGACCCCAAATGGAAAGCACAATAGCAAGAGAGAACGAATATGATAGGAATAAACATATTCTCACAAAGAATGCTATACAATAATTGAAGGTACATAGGAGACCCCTTGGTTAAATAGACCAAGGTACAAATGTAGGAGTTAATGAGACAATGACAATTGTTGTTGTCTCATTACATGATAATCAAGAGACAACTTATCACCCACCCAAGGTGGAATCACATGTCCACTAGAGGTGGATCATCCTCCATAGTGTAACAAAGTATGTGCAACAAAGGTGGAGAGTGATAAAGTGATAAGTAGAGTCAACACATAAAGTGGAATCTGATAAACATGATAACACAGCCTAAAGTGAAAATGCTTCTCAAAGCTCCTATGTGGTTCCTAAGTAAACGTAATTAACGGGTGTATCGAGAATGAAATACTAGGAACAATTATTAAACACAACACCTTTGACAAAGTTAAAAATATAGAAACTTTGAGTCTCATGTTGTAAGGAAGTTGTCTTGGAAGTGGGCTTAGAGAATATAGTGTAAATCAGAATTGATAATGTAGTAACATATTTGGAAGTTGAGAGTTTGCTCCAAGAGAAGCATCAATCACTCTTTTGGATCCCTTGCACAACACATTGCCTTGACCTTTTTTAGGAGAACATAGGCAAAATTGATTGGATGAGACCAGTCATAGAAGATGCAAAAAACATAACAAAATTTATTATAATCACCCTTGGGATCTTAGTTTGATAAGAAATCACACCAAAGGGAAAGAGCTGGTGTGATTAGTTGTTACAAGGTTTGTAGTGATCTTCCTAATATTGCAAAGCATCATTGGTTTGCTAACTTATTTGAAACAAATCTTTGTGAGTCAAGCATGGGTAGACTCATCATATTCAAAGAAACCTAAAGGAGAAAGGATCCCAAGGGTAGTCTTTTATATTCTATTTGCACAAAGAGCTACAAAGATCGCAAAGGCAACCTCAAAACTTCTATTTAAAATTTAAATTGAATCTTTGATATTATATTTTAAAAGTATTACTTTTGTTATAAATCTATAATTGTAATTTGTTTGCATTTGAAGCTGTTAGAACTCTTCGTTAGAGTTCTGCACTTAGTAGATGGATAATAAAACCCAATGGGGTACATTTACGAGGCCATGGATAAAGCCAAAGAGTTTAGGGAGGACAACTAAAATTTGATTCCATTTGGGATTATTGATTGGATGTGGAACAAACAACACCACCAACCCATTTATGCAGCTAAGTACTCTATCAACCTTGATTTTTTTTTTTCGATAGTGTTGATGTGAGTTTTATTCCACTACAACATGCATAATCAAATACCCAATGATTTGGAGAGAAACATCAAACACTCAATCCTCTCTTGATATAAGGTCATCTCTCATGCTAAGCTTGCAAAGTAAGATCATGAAATGACTTCAAGGTTCCTTGAACTATGGATACTCGCTCCGTGAAATAATGTGATTTGGTGGTAATCACTTAAGGGGACTTACGCTATTCATTCAATGGATATCAACCCTTGCACTTTTAAAGATTTGGCTTCACAATGTGCAATGAAAATATAGTTTTTAAACTTTTCCACTTCAACTTAAACTTGACTTATGCTACTTCGACTACATCTACTCCTAACTATGAATGCAAGGAATCATGGATGACTTGGACTCTACTAGGTGCAGTTTAATCAGCGACTCCACCCACCTAGTGCAAGCTTATAAGGAACACTCGAATGGTTTTCAAATTAATCTCCCCTCTCCAATCCCATCAAATGAATGCAAACTAAAGATTGAATACCAATTGAAGTTAAGTGCTTTCAATCATCGGTTTACCACACAAGGCGCTCTTACCATTAACAAGAGGCTAATGGCCCGGATTTGTTTGAGTCAAGCAAACAACATTCACAATTACTCTCATTCAACTAAGCTACTTCAACATGAAAAGAAATCTAATCCAAGTGAAAGATTGAGGAAACCATGCAACACTTCAAAGCAATATTAAGTAATTCACCATGAAGAACCAATAATGAATTATCCATTACTTCAAAAGCATCATAGCAACAATTTGATCAAGTCTCTCCCTTAGCTAGCCTAATCTACTTCTACTACTAGCTCTTTAGCTTCTAGCTCCACTACTCTTCTAATTTTCGAACTTCCTAATCCCTTACAAATGAGAAGGCCTTGGTCTTTTATAGATGTTCAATTACAATGAAGGGCCAAGATGGATTCAAGATCAAGGACCGATATTTAACCCCACAAACCCTAATTAGGTGTAATATCCCCCCTCTAATACTGAATTTTAATATTAAGTCATAATAGAATTGAAATATAAAATAAAACTAAGTAATAAATAAATAACAAATTATTTAGATAATAAATAATAAATAATTATCACTCAATCATATTGATATTATTATTCATCAATTATATTGATATTATTAATCAATATAATATTAACAGTATTAATCAAATCAGTAATATTTTAATAATGATTATTAAGCTACTTACTAATATTAAAGAAATCAATCACAAACTAATTAATACAGTTGACTAATATTGATAATATAGTGATCTCAAAGGGAACCACGCAATTATTAATACATTGAGAAGAAAGGACCAACTGTTATCGCTGTGGTCAAATACAGCGGGAGTATCATATATACAATGGTTACTGTGTGAGGGACCAAATGATATCATCAAATAATCTCCTTGACATGTTAGTGCATAGTTGGAAGGATCAACTATCATATAACAAACTTTAAGGAAGTATAATATCGTTAAACGCTTGGTTAGCAATTGCTAAGAGATGCGATTGAATAGACAAAATAACTAATAGCCATTAACTATGAAACATTTCGGTATTTGGAGAAGAATGAGTAAGAGAGATGTGTCTCTTAGATCGAACAGTTGTAACTATTCAGTTAGCAAAATATATTATGGGAGACGATAGTCTGAGAATCAGTATGCGACTCATAAAGGAAAGAGATGGGACAGAAGAAGAATAGGACAAAGGAATAATAGTCTAATGCCAATCGCATCCATGGTTCAATACCCGCATAGAATAGGAGGAGATATAAGGGGTACTCTTCAAAAGAAAAAAGGAAATTAAAAAATATAAGGTCACTGGCAAGCAGCAATGAAATATACGTACTGGTCACAGAATATTAGTTCTGAATATTCTTAGAATAATATCTGAATTATATATTTGAATGATTTAATAGATATCATAAAAATAATATCAGAACTATTTATAAATATATATATTGATATCAGCTATAAAGTAGGATCATATATATATAATGATAGTACTCTAAATTATATAATACATAAATATACAGGAATACAGTTATATACAGTGATGTCATAATTATACAGTAATACAATTATATACAGTCATGTAAATTATGACAGACAGGTGTCTATATATATATATATATAAGATGATTATGTGAATTGCTGTCAGCAGTCAATTAATTGATGCTCCTAATACTATCAATGGCTAAAATATATATGGTCATATATATTATAGTATTAATATTAGATATGATAGTAAGATTATAAATATATAATAAGATTATAATATTAATATTGGATATATATATATATATATATATTAAGATATATACTGTTATATATATAAATAATAATCAGAAACATAAGGGCTAACATATAGACCATTTGTATATGTATATTGTTAAGATTCTAATATATATATATATATATATGGTTAAATTAATACCACTAATATTATGGAGGAGGTGTTAATCTATATTATCTGGTAAGGAATTAAGATAATCAGATATCCCAAACATAATATAAATTGATTTCGATTACTATTTCAGACACGAGAATGGAAGGCAGAGGCCACCAAAGAGGGGCAGTTTAAATCCAACAGGATAGCTCCCAAAATAGGGTGGGGACTGGCCAATCTTTAACCTTGAGAGCTTGAGCTCAAGACAGGTTAAAGGCTGAGTCTGTAAACTTTGAGTGAGTCTATTAATGGTCTCTAAGCGCTTTGGTCTGCCTCCAATGGCTTCTCACTTCTCACGGATTGAAGTAATAATAAGATCAGTCTTGTAATATGGTTTGGAAATAGCCAGAAATTCTTAATTCATTATTTGTTATTTATTTTTACTCCAAATATTAATGTTAAATTATTTAGGGACATTACATTAGGGTTGCCAAACTTACAACCAATTACATAAAGGCACCAAATCATGGCCAATAAGAAAATTACATAGCCTTTTACAACCAATGAGAAAATAGGACACTTGGCATAATGGGATTGATTTCAACTTGAATTTTCTGATTTAGAGAAGACAACTGGGTGCCACCTCACCATCTTATTTTGTTAATTTGATCAATCTTCTTGGTGAAGAGAAAATATCTCTTGATACTCAACATTGTTCATCTTTCTAACTTTGATTAGCTCTTTCGAAACTTTTAGCTTCCTGTGGATGATTGAGATGGTTCATGTTTTCAAATTGTTTCCATCCTCTCGAATTTTCCCATGGTTGGACTTGAACTTGCATTTTGAATTTGTAGACTTGATTTGAATTTGGTGGTCATAAACTTAATAATATTTGAAGATATCTTAATTTGACTGGATTCCCTCTCGAACTTGATCTTGAATCCCAACTTGATCTTGCATCTCCCTTCTCATTAGGAAACTTAGAACTTGAGCTTGAATTTGATAGAAGCATCCACTTAGAGTCCTGAGCACCCCCAATCTACCTTGCAAAAACAAAACGGAGCATTAAGTTTGACAAAGTTGATGGACAAATGAACAAAATGAAAGAAAACTTAGAATTCTCATGAAGTAAAATTTCTTCCAGATTCTATTTCCCTTTAATGGTCCCTATGAAACTTTCGAATTTCATTGTGAAACTATTAGAATAAGAAAACAGAGTTTGTATTTCATATTGCTTGGAATTTAGTGAAATTTTGTTACTGATAAGATGATTTTTATGAAATTTTACTTTTTAAGAACAGTGTAGAAGTACACTACCCCAAGAGGAAATTTGGTGCAAGATCTCCATGTATTAGTTCATTTGTCAAAATTTTGTGGTTCTATGTTTGAGTTCCATTGACCTATTTTGGTCAACCATTGACAGTATTTTAATTTCTATTCTTTCTTTTTTTCTGGGATTCATTTGATATTCATTATTTTCAACCTGTATGAAGAGGTGCAGGTCTGCCATATCATTGTTTACATTCATGAAGGAGTACATTTTGATACCCAGATATTAAAAACATTTCGTACGCTTCAAGCTGCAAAACATGCTTTGGCTCCATTTGTAAAGATTCATGTCTTACCAGGATTGCTTCCTACGCCATCATCAGCCAGAAATCCAACCTCAAGAACAATTTCTACCTCAACTAGCAATTCTCCTGGAAGAGGTGGGATCATAGGACGACATACATCTACCATTAGTCTTATGTCAGGATCATCCCCTACCTTACTTCCAGGGCAGTGTACTCCTGTCATGCTCTTTGTTTTCATTGATGATTTCTTAGATGGATCAGCAAGTGGATCTCATGGGACTTCACACCAGGAGGACACTTTAGAGGCAACTACTTTGGGTCATACTCAGGGAACTTCTGGTTTACAGTCATCTGGGATAGTTCATATTCCAAGACCAAATTTGCTGTCAAAAACTTCAAATCCTGTTGTTATGTTGGCACGCTCAACAAACAAGTTGGAAGGTGGATTTCGCAAGAAATTACAGTCATCACTTGAAGCACAGATAAGATTTTTGATAAAGAAATGCCGTACAATTGCTGGAGGTGGTGATGGGGGACCTACAACAGGCTCTGGGATGGGTCCAAGAGGTCCAGGCAGTGTCAGTTCTATATCAGGAGCTGGAATTGGTGGAACCCTCTTTGCTCTTGATGCATCTAGGGCTGTGGCACTTTTAGACAGGTCAGCAAATCAGAAGGGCGAACCCTTAGATGTGGCTACTAGAATTCTAGAAGAGATTTTAAATGGCAAGGAAGCTTCAGAGAATTTTCTTTTGGAAAGTCATAGCAATGGTGGCATTAGTGAAGATGTTCAATCCATAAAGGACTTCCTTTATCGACAGGCTGAACTTCTAAGAGGCAGGGGAGGGATATCAACAAATTCTGCTGGTGGTTCACTTGGTGTTGGTATGGTTGCTGCTGCAGCTGCAGCTGCTGCAGCATCTGCTGCAGCTGGAGGCTCTGGAGGATCAGTCAAACCTCTGTCCAGTCCACCTGAACTTCCAAGCATAGCAAACTGGTTGTTAGCTTGCCATCTACTTTTTGAAGCATTGTTTGAGTGTAAGTCTAGGGATATGCTTGACAAGGGAGCAACCCTTAGGTGCCTCGAAAAGTCCACAAGTTTTCAAAAGAAAGAATTTCAAGAATCCACAGCTATGGGGAAGGTGGGAGGTCAGACAGGCCAAAGTACTTTAGAAACAGTGATTGCTTGTTTGGAAAGTGGAAAAGGATTGGATATGAAGTTTTCAGCAACATGGTGCAAAAGAGCACTTCCAGCTGCCAAGGAGGTGTATATGAAAGGTTTGCCACCTTGTTACCCAACATCAGTTCACAAGGCACATCTAGAAAAGGCACTAAATGCTTTTCAAATGATGGTGAGAGGGCCGGCAGTACATATTTTTCCACAAAAGCTGAAAGAGGATTGTGAGGCAATCTGGAAGTGTGGGAGACAACTTTGTGATGCTGTTAGCTTGACTGGAAAGCCATGTATACACCAAAAACATGATGTGACTGAGACTTGCTCAAGTACCCCTGAGTTAGAATCTGAGAAATCTCTAGTCAAGTCACACTCAAGTGGCTTTGTTTTTCTTCATGCCTGTACGTGTGGCCGATCAAGAAGATTGCGTGATGACCCTTTTGATTTTGAAAGTTCGAATGTGACATTTTTTCATTTTCCTAACTGCGAGGACCTTCTTCCATCATTTGCCATACCAAATTTTGAAAATGGAAATCCTGTTGGGGGTTCAGCGTGGAACTTAGTTCGACTAGGAGGGGCAAAATACTATGATATATCTGCAGGCTTACTGCAAAGTGGATTTTGTACCAATGAAAACTTTTTGTTTGCATGGAAAATTCCATTTGTGCAAGATACAGTGGAAATTGTTGCAAAAGAAATTCAGCAGAAAGACAGTGTACATTCTAATCCAGTCATTCAGGATTTGAAAGTGCAAACAGTTGCTGCCGAGGAACAGAAAATGATATCTTCAATAAATGCTGATGCTAATCCTGAAATACGGACAGCAAGTAAAGGGCAGCAAAGGAAGTTCGGAGAAAAAATCCTGGGTGAGGATTTGAAATTGAACTCCGGCAGAGGATTTCCTGTGACAGAAATGAAAAAAGCATTTGCAGAGGTTGTTGCTAAGTCAAATTACAGTACAGATTCAGCTTTTCCTCCACTTCAACTGAAGCGGCAGACACCGGCAGGTTCAGAGAAGAGTGTGAAGCAAAAGGGTGCAAAAGAAAGAAAAGAACAAGTAATTCATGGAATGAATGGAGACCAGGAGCCGATGGTCATAAAATCTGACATGTCTTCAGAAAGGAATCTTAAAATTGCCGAATCTGGTGATCAAAGAGAAGATACCTCTGTTTTGCTTGTGGGGGGCAATGTGGTACCAACACCAATGAATAAGGTTGAAAGGCCCCAACTCAGCATTAAAAAAAAGTATGTTGTTGTCTATGTTGGATTTGAGCATGAGTGTTCCCATGGTCACCGGTTTCTTCTATCACTTGACCATCTTGAAAAACTTGGTTCACCATATACTGATTCCATGAGCTCCACTGGTCCCAAGAAGGTCACTGATCAGCATACATTAACTCTAAAGCAAGCAAAGCAACATCATAAACATTTGCATTCACCAGATACACAGAATGTCACTGAAAGCCTGAGAAAACAGGTCACTGGTACACGGGAGATGGTGTTTAGTCATCAAGGCCAATCTGCTAGTCCTCCAAAACTTGCAAACACAGAAATGAAATGTGAAGGGGACCTCCTGTGTGCAGTTCTTAATGAAGGTGAAGGTCCAGGATTTTCTCTTCTCAATATGAACTTGCCGATCTATATGAACTGTCCTCATTGCAAGACATCTTCTAGAAGTAAAAAGCAGCACAGTCTGAAATTTGCAAGCACTATATCCCAACTTCAAAGAATTTTCCTGGTATTTTCATGGACCTTTTTTTAATCCCATCTCTTGTTACATGAAGGTTTCAAAATAACAAGATTTTCTATTCTGAATTGTTAATTTATTTCCTTAAAAACCACTTTGCTTGAATGCTTTTTTTTAAGACAAATGATCTTCTGTCTTTGTATCCCATCTTTTCTCTTTTTATTGAGTGCTATAGTATCTTTGTGCCGTGTTCTTCCACATTCACTGTTTGATTTTGAAGCTGTTGAGAACTAATCTCAGTTCCTTTATCTTTTCTATGCATTTTGGCTTACATAGATTCTATGCCCTTTCATTTTACAATGTTCTAATTAGTTTGAAAGACAAATTTGCATATAAAGTTCTACAGAAATCTCTTTTGCTAAAAATATTTTATTTGGAGATATCAAACAAAAAGGGATTGTAAGGTAGGCTTTGTAGACACTTGACATCAATCTTAAGTCAAAACTGTTTAGAAGTTGATATTCATTTGTCAATGCTCTTTGTTCTTTATGAACTGCACAACTGTAACTGCATCAGTGCCTAGCTTTGTCTGGCTACTTACATGCCATCCTGTATGATTAAGTTTGTGCAGAAATGAACTTTCTATATATATTCACTTACATCTGGACACAAGTGAACTAATACTTACGCAAGCATTTGGTAAAAGTTCAATACAGATTACCATAAACCACATTAACAGTTATTATTACTCTACCTTGTTATGATGATGTTGCTAATTTGGTGATTAATTATTGGTTTTGATTATTTCTGGTCTTTTTCTATTCCAAAAGCTCTCTTGGAGGCTAGAGAGGGTTACTTTCTCTATTATAAAATTAATGCAAACAAGCACATCATTACAATTTTCGGATTTGAACGTAAGAAATTTGAACAACATACATTCATATTTTCAATTTGCTGTGTTACAAAGTGAGGAATAGAAGAAACAAGACGAAAAAAAATTGAATTGTAAAATATAATTTTATTATCATCTGTAAATGAATTTAGACAAGTACAAGGGCAATCCTTCCTTTAGAATCTGGAAGAAAACTCTTAGCATATATGTAGGAGCACTGGAACAAATTAAAGAGAACTGTGAAGTATATGTAATATGTAAGAATTTTATGAATGTAAAGGGTTTTTCAGTTTTTAACTGTCCAAAAATTTTCAATGATTTTCTACAATATTGTTGGGCCTCACTGCTTGCTTTTGTCAACTTACATGGCACAAACCATTTGCAAAATATAGTTTGCTTTTGAGTGTGCTTGTGGTGTCCTGGGTCCCCATTATATAACAGACACATAATATCTCAAACTTGGGTGCATCAAGCTTGTGTACATACTAATAGAAAGAGTGGCATTTGGATAACTTTGTCAAATGGAAAAATTCGACACATTCATGGTTTATCCTATCATAATTTCTCTTCAAGGTATGTTTTAGTCTTCTCTTGATTATTAGTTATTTACTGCTATATTATTTGGTTAGAATCTAAGTTACTGGATTCTGCCTTGGTACCTGTACCTGGTTTGAACTGGGTCCTGATTGAACACAGAGTACACCTGGGGCAAATCTGGGTTGATCATGTTTTCTTTTGCAAAAAGGGTTATTTGAAACTTATTTCCTTTTTGATCAAAATAGTTTTTTAAATGAAAAAAGAAGTTGGCATTAAATCCAAAAAACATAGAGTAACAACTTTAAACCGTAAAATGACACTAAGAGGACAAACTGAGAAAGAAAAATGAAACTCACCTTAACATTCAACATTCACCTTTCATCATTATGCAGGGCTCGAACCTCATACTTCATGCATATTATGGTTAATTTTGTTTTTTCTGTGCATAGAAGTTTATGGTTGTTAAGTTTGTCTTTTCTATGTTTATTGTATTTAGTTTTGTTTATTTTTTCTTTTATCTTTTATATTTGTATATTTTATGTACACTTCTAATTTGCAGCATTTTTGTTTATGAATCATATTGGCATTACTGCCTGAATTAGTCATCTGTATCAACACAACGACAGACGGTTGGATAGCCCCTCAAGTTAACAATTCTTACTCTTGTTTAACAGCATAATGTGCCTTTTCATGCTCCTATTCAATGATAAGTCAAATCTTACCCTTTGAGGGCTATTGGCATTCCGAGATCCTCATTACTGGCATCATGTGGCTCGATGACAACTGTTGGGAGCTTATGTACTCCTTATTGCCTCTCCAATTTTATCTGGAGTACTATTGGAGTTACACAAGGATGGTCTCTCACCCACTAATGTCGGAGCATCCTTGGTTGACAGGCAATCCCGTGTCAAACAATAACAGCTTGTTTCCTTGCTTTGTTTTCTTTGTTTTACAGGTTCTATTATTGCATTTGTTTGATTTTGGAAGGTCTTTAGATGCTTGTTATTGGGCAGTTTTTGTTACACTCATTGACTGAGGGCCCTTTAACAATTCTCTTGACCTGCTGAATAGTCTGAGTTTTGTAGTAGGGGCCTGATTTTGTTTTGAGCTTAGTACTTGTATGAAATTTCTCTTGACATGGATCTCTCTGTTGCATCATTTAGAATTCAGTTGCAACCACGATTTCTTAAGGGTTTCAAGTTAAATCTTTCCTTTGGCAGATTCTTACTCCCGGATCACACATCTAGTAGTCATTGGACTAGCCTGTGCATTGATCCACATTGAGTGCAGAAGTTTTAACTATAGTGATGCGTCTAAGTTAGAGGTTTTACTTGGTCCTTTGGGGATTGTAACTGTTTCTGGATGTGGATAAATATACATCCCTTTGTCATTGTAAAGTATCTCTCAATCCAGATCAGATAGTGAGTTTTGCTTCTGAAGAGATCAATTTTTGTTCTATATTCACTTGGCCCTGCCTCTTGTATAATGTGCAAAATTTTTAAATTGAATAACAGTTATTGTGATTCCATTCAATTCTCTTTTTGGTTCCACTGTTTGGTGTGTGGTCATTGCTGTCTGCTTGTTTTGTCAATCCTTAATTGGATCCTCAGACCTAGGGTGCATCACCAACACTCTTTGGTATTGATATGGATGAGATGGAGATCTTTCTTATACAATATATCCATGCAGCTGACAGTTGCCTGTCTCACCATATTTTGATTGCAATTTTACTATTTGCAGACAATGTTGCCCTCCTCTCTCATTTCCTTGACAACTCATAGAGGCAGCTTAATGCATATTTTTGAGTTTTGTGATTTTCGTCAGCAGTTGCCCAACTTCAATAAACGTAGGCAGTAGTCTTTAACACCACTAAGGATGTGCTTTCTGTAATGTTCCATTTTTAGCATGTATGAGAAAATAAATAAATAAATATTAAATATTATGTTGTCTAAAGTTATTTTATGGCAACTAATACTCAACTAAATTATTATTTAAAATGAAGTGATTTTTGGTTGAAAAAGAAAATATAAATAAAATCACTTTACTAAATGATTTTTGGTTGCCAAAAGTAAATTTTAGAAGTATCATTAAATTGGTATAAAAGGAGGTTTTGGAGAAATATTGAGCATTGAGAATATTTTATGAAAGCTTTTTAAAAAGATTGAACCAGGTTCATTCTTCCGCCTAGGACGAAAACCTTGGGAGATAGGTGGATTGGACGCAAACCCAACAACATCTGTGAGTGGATTCATTGCAGGATTCACACTTGGGCTTCATTGATGAAATTCACAAAGTTTTCTTCAAAGACTAATTTCAGGAATATTGATCAGATCTTCAGACCAAGGTTTATTTTAGAGATATTTATATAACTTTCAGTCTTTATTGAATAAAGAACTATTTTCAGAAGTATAGATTTAATACTCAGAATAAAGGTATGAACAAAGGAAGTATTAAGAGCTGGATAAATTGAATATTATTTTATGACTTATTTGGTCAGAGAGATATTGAAATTCTTAAGGCTATTTATTAATTGTAGAATGAAATATTTGGAAGGAAAACACTATCCTTGGACATCATATTTGTTAAGTTTCAGTCATTGATGTCATTGTATCAGACGATTTTGTCTCTTGTGTGCTATGTGAATATGGATGTCTTACCTTACAAGAGTACATGTGTCTGTCCAACATGTCAGAGTTTATTCCTACAGGTTCACATTGTCTTATTCTAACTCTTAAATGGACTTGACATTGTTCTGCAATCACGACTTTCACTGTTCTAGGCTTGCAACCGCTTTCTGGTCCGCTTTCTGGTCCTTGTGGTTATAAAAAAAAAACGCCAGTCTATGTTTAGCAAATGCCAAAACGTATGTTGTCTTGGGAGCTGTTTATTTGTCTTAGCTGTTGCATCGACTTGGAGCCAAAAAACTCATACATGAGTGTATCTTTTTTAAGAAACAACTCATTTGAAGGCAGCACGTGCTTTGATTTTTTAGCTACCGTTTTCTGAAGAAGACTGGGCCGTTACATACATGTGTCAGTGCCGTTTTAAAACAAAATGGAGGCAGTCCGTTAAAAAGCATGTCGAATGAATACTGGAGATGTCCGTTTTTATTTACACAGGCTGGTGTGATTTGTCATTGCTGGGCTTTCCGAGTCTCGCGCAAAAGAAAAAAACACGTCTGGTGTCAAAGAAAAAATCCAGTCGTGCAAGTTAATCATGTTTGTCTCTAATGACAGTGTACGAGCCGTCTAGGGTTTGGGTGATTCTCTCACCAAAAAAAACAGATAAGATACGGGCAGTTAGAAACGAAGAGGTAACTGTCGCGTTCTCTAGATTGAGTATGTTCATTTAAAAAATACAGGTCTGAGCACACGCGTTGGGCTGTAATGGATGCTCTCCAAATTTCGGTAACTACTTCGAATGATTCACGCACAAACCTGTAACATTCGGGAACCGGTTTTCAGACTTACGTCCCATTTTCCTAACGCTTCAAAGTGTAACAGTCGGGTTTTGCGTGAAAAATATAAGGTGTCCTGGTTTCTGATAGAAAACCATGTACTGAAGGTGATGAGGTCGTGACGGGGTGGTGCTTCATAGGGAGCCATTTTTCAGAATTTCAGAATGCACGGCATGAGTGCGATTAAAAAGGATACAGCAGACAAATTGGGGGTGAAAAATATATAACATTTTTCTTTTGAAAAAATACATACGGAAGAACAGGGAAGCATACCGCTGAGATCTCTATAGTCGAGACATGCTCAGCTGAAAGGCAGGTTAATAAGACCAATTAAAAGGTGAAAGGGTGGTGTGTCTTAAATGGTGTGAGAGCCATTTTTTGAAAACAGTAAGGGACATCGAACAGCTGCATAAAAGGAAGCACATACCAGATTGTCATGAGATTGATGTCTAGGCCTTGAAGAACTGAAATTTCGTAGTCGATTCTTGAATACAAATCGGAGTTAAGGATGTCTGCCAGCCCCTGAGTGTCTTCATGTTTTAGTGAAGACAAAGAACATACTTTTGTTTCTGTTTTATCATATCGTCTTCAAGGGAAGGTTGTAGCCTTCTGGGTTAGGTTGAAGCCTGATTAGCACAGTGAATAAGAAGAGTTGTATTCCTTTTGTTTAGTGATGCCATGGTTTTTACCTGCCTTGGGTTTCCACAAGAGAATTTGTGTCTTGACTCCTTTTCTGTGTGTTCTTTTATTTCTGGTTTCTTAGTTTGTCAAATGCTTCGTAAAATACTGATTCATCCCCTCCCCCTCTCAGCATTTTTCACTTTTCAATCGGTATCAGAGCTGGTCACTCTCTTCCCTTGCTTAAAAGATTAAGAGTTCGTTTCTTGTGCCTATCATGAGTGCCTTAGAAGTTCTTGCCAGGAATCGTGCACCTCTTTTTGATGGGAAAAACTATGCCTTTTGGAGTGTTCGAATGAATACCTATATCATGTCCTTAGGCTGTGATGTCTACCTCAGTCTTGTCAATGGTTACACTATTCCTTCTAAACCTCCTACAGATGTTGATGGTAAAAAAGAATTTGAGAATAATGCCAAGGCTATGAATGCTATTCTGTGTGGTTTAACCGAATCTGAATTTGTAAAGGTCATACACTGTTCTACCGCAAAGGATTTGGGACAAATTGCATAGTGCCTACCATGGTGATGACAAAGTTAGGAAGGCAAAAGTTCAAACTCATTGAGCTGTCTTTGAAAGTCTTCGTATGAAGGAAGATGAGAATATTGCTGCTTACTTTCTTCGTGTTGATGAGGTTGTCAATGCTTTAAAAGGTCTGGGAGAAAATGTTGAAGAAAAAACAGTGGTTCAGAAAATTCTTCGCTCTCTTCCCATGAGGCTTGATGTTAAAGTTTTTGCTGTTGAAGAAATCTCAGATTTGGATACTCTAACAGTTGACAAATTGCATGGTATTTTGACTGCCTATGAGATGAGGACCAACGTTGATGGGACTTCCAAAAATGAATCAGCTTTCAAGGTCTCTAAAAGTAGTAAAGACAAGGAGAAGAAGCACAACGAAAGCTCGGATGAAGAATCTAATGAGGAAATTGCATACCTAGTTAGAAGGTTGAAAAATGGTCTTAACAAAAAGCAATGGCAAATTTGGTTTGAAGTGCTTCAACTGTGGGAAACTTGGTCACTTTGCCTCAAAGTGTCCTTTTGATAAAGAAGATGACAACCATGATGAAAAGGATTACAAATTCTGGAAAACTAGGAGATTTGCCAAGAAAAATTGGAAATTTGAAAAGGGCAAAAAGGTGCTGTTTTCAAAAGATGGCAGCGATGATTCTTCAAGCAGCGAAAGTGATTCTCGAATTAATGAAGCTATGTTCATGTCTGTTGATGACTTGAGTTCCGAAGAAAATGATGATGTAGAAGATGATGAAGTGGATCTTGAACTTGAATTGATCGCAGCTCTAAAGAAACTGAAAAAGAAGAATCTAAATTTTGTGGATCTTCTACAAGTTGAGAGTGCTGAAAAGTTGAAGATTGCAACATCTCTCAAAGAGGCTGAAACTCAACTTGTTGATTCTAAAATCTTGAATGAGGAAGCTAAAAAAGTTTGTGAGAATCTGGAAAATCAGATTCAGCTAAAAGAAGAAAACATTACCAAGCTAGAAGCTGAAATTGTTGCTCTCAAGAACATAGGTAAAACTTCTATGCTTTCCAGTGAAGAAGTGTCTTTCAAGAGTGGTGATGTTTTCTTAGATGATGTTCTTGGTTCTCAAAGACCTACCAAAGATAAGAGAGGAGTTGGCATGCAACTTGAACAAAACTCTTCACCACCGGAAAGTAGTCAGCTTGCACTTAATAAGGTAAATAAACCTTTTTTCTATGGCTACTGTTTTTCATGTAACTACTTTGGACATAGAGCTGCAGATTGTAAAGCTGCTCCCTTGAAGAATTATTTTCAGCTTGAAAAGAATGCCTTTAGGAAGTACAATTTAATTTGCTACAGCTGTAACAAGTTTGGCCATACTTCAAGATTTTGCAACAGCTATAGTGTAGATTTGTTCTACAATGTTGAACCAAAAAGAAGGACAAAAGTGACCAAAGTTTGGAGAAGAAAAGTTCAAGAAACACCTCTAAAAGCTCTCGTTCAAATGGCTCTTCTTGCCAGCAGTGAGAAGGATATTTGGTATGTTGACAATGACTGCTCCAGACACACGACTGCTGATTTAAGTAAGTTTCATACTCTCAAGAAAATGAAAGGTGGAAAGGTTAGATTTGGAGGTAGTTCTTCTGCAAAGGTTGCTGGTATAGGTACTTTCTTAATTAATAATGATGAAACCATTGTTGAGAATGTTCTTTATGTTGAAGGTCTGAAACACAATCTTTTAAGTGTAAGTCAACTATGTGATCAAGGGTATGACCTTAGCTTTAACTCAAATTTTTGCACTATCAAAAAGGGAATTGATGTCATAACTAAAGCAACTAGAGGAGCAAATAATATTTACATTCTTGATCACTCTAATGATGAGACTTGTTGTTTGAGCAAGGTAGAGGATGCTTGGCTTTGGCACAAGCGTTTTGGGCATGTAAATTTTGATAATCTCATCAAAATAAGTAAAAAGGAAGCTGTAAGAGATATGCCAAAGATAGAGAAACCAACTGATATTGTTTGCAAAAATGTCAAGAGGGAAAACAAACCAGAGCTTCCTTCAAACCAAAAGATCACTACAGCAGTAGGCCACTTGAGTTAGTTCACACGGATCTCTGTGGACCAACTAGGACAACAAGCCTTCAAAGTGAAACATACTTTATGCTTCTTATTAATGATTTTTCTCACATGACTTGGGTTACTTTTCTAAAAGAAAAATCAGAGGCTTTAGAGAAGTTTAAGATTTTTAAGAATTTGGTTGAAAATGAAATGGATGTGAAAATCAAATGCTTGCATTCTGATAATGGGATAGAATTTACCTCAAATGATTTTGTTAAGTTTTGTGAGCAACATGGAATCAAGAAATAGGTTTCAGCCCCTAGAACACCACAACAGAATGGTGTTGTGGAAAGGAGAAACAAAACTATCAAGAGATGGCACGATGCTTGATGAATGAAAGAAAAGTGAAAGATGTCTTTTGGAGAGAGGCTATCCACACAACAGTCTACATTCAAAATAGAACCTTGTTGAGGCCCAAGTTCAACAAGACTCCGTATGAACTATGGAAAGGTAAACCAGCTATTGTTAAGTACTTTAAAATTTTTGGAAGTCCATGCTATATTAGGAGGGATGAAGATAACTTGGAAAAATTTGATTCTAGATTTGATGAGGGAATCTTTCTTGGCTACTCTAAAAGTAAAGCATTTAAATGTTACAATAAAATGCTGCATAAATTAGTTGAGAGTGTTAATGTTAAGATTCATGAGGCTACTAATGAACTTGGTGAGAATGATGACAGCCCTGAAGAAGAAAAAACTCAAACCAGCACTGCTAGCACTGTTGTACCTTCTTCTCCTCCTCATATTCAAGTTGTAATAGCTAGCAAAAGTGGTGAGAATGACAAAGGTAAAACTCAATCTGCTCATGAAGATACAGTCTCTACTACAAATGATGCTGAAAACTCACATGTTAATTCCGGGTATGATTCTCAAGGTGATCATGATGCTTCCACCTTCAAAACTGCTTCAAAATTTGTTCAAAAGAATCGTCCTATTGATCAAGTTATAGTTGAAAGAAAAACTAGGCAGGCTAGGCAAAATGTTAATTATTTTGAGGATGATGACTTCTCACTCATTTCTATGATTGAGCCTAAATGTTTTGAAGAGGCAGCAATAGATGAGCATTGGGTGGCTGCTATGAAAGAAGAGTTAGAGCAAATTAAGAAGAGCAATACTTGGGAGCTTGTGCCAAGACCCATTAAAAAAAATGTGATAGGTACTAAATGGGTAATCCGGAATAAGGTAAATGAAGATGGTAAGATCATTAGAAACAAGGCTTGTTTAGTTTGCAAGGGTTATTCTCAAATTGAAGGTGTGGATTTTAGTGAAACTTTTGCACCGGTTGCAAGATTAGACGCAATTAGGATTTTTCTTGCATTTGCTTCCTTTAAAGGTTTTAAAGTCTTTCAAATGGATGTTAAATCTGCCTTTCTAAATGGGGATCTAGTTGAAAAAATCTATGTTGAACAACTGGAAGGCCTTATTTCTAACAATCTGGATTATGTTTGCAAGCTGAAAAAGGCTCTTTATGGACTCAAACAAGCTCCTAGAGTTCGGTATGACAGGCTAGACAATTACTTGCAGCAGCAGGGCTTCAAAAAGGGATATGTTGACAGCAATTTGTATGTCAAAGAGGAAGGGAACAACATTCTCATTGTTGTGGTTTATGTTGATGATCTGATTTTTGGTAGTGACAATGTCAAAATGTCCAAGACATTTGCTGTTTGTATGAAAGATGAATTCGAAATGTCTATGATGGGCGAATTAACTTACTTTCTTGGGTTGCAAATTAATCAATCTTCTGAAAGTGTTTTTATTTCCCAAGCTAAGTATGTTAGAGAGTTGCTTGCCGGAAGATGGCAGAAATTTGACTTTTGGTACGGCCAAATTCTCATTTTGGTCCAAAATGAGAATTTGCCATCTTCCACCTCCGGACCTGGAATTTGCCAAATTCTCATTTTGGACCAAAATGAGAATTTGGCTATACCAAAAGTCAAATTCCTGTTTTCAAATTCTTGCCATCATTTGGCAAACAAACGGGCCTTAAGAGATTCAAAATGGAAGATAGCAATCCGGTTAGCACTCCTATGGAAACCGGATGTAAACTAAGTAAGAATGACATATCTCCTTCTGTTGATCAAACTTTCTATTGATCTATGGTAGGAAGTTTGTTGTTTGTTACAGCCACTAGACTAGATATTATGCAGGTTGTTAGCTATGTTGCTAGATTTCAAGCCTCTCCAAAGCAAACACATGTTCAAGCTGTTAAGAGAATCTTTAAGTATTTGAAAGGCACTGTTGATTTTGGTCTTTGGTTTCCAAAGAGTTCTGATTTCTCTCCTATAGCCTATACAGATGCAGATTGGGGTGGCTCTGTGGAAGATAAGAAAAGCACCAGTGGATGTGCTTTCTTTTTAGGTGGCTGTTTGGTATCCTGGCTAAGCAAGAAACAATCTTGCACTTCACTATTCACTCTTGAAGCTGAATATATTGTAGCAGTTTCGTGTTGCACTCAGGTAATTTGGATGACGAACACTTTATGTGATTATAAGCTTGAGTTCATTGATCCTATTTGCATTTTTTGTGACAATACAAGTGCCTTTGATATCTCGAAAAATCCAGTGATGCATTCCTGCACCAAGCACATTCAAACTAAATATCATTATTTGAAGGAGCAAGTTGCTAACACACTGTTAAGCTGAACTATGTTTGTTTAAAGGAACAAGTTGCTGATGTCTTTACTAAACCATTGCCTCGAGATTGCTTTGAGTATCTTCAAAGCAAGCTTGGTGTCTTACTACCTCACTAAAGTAGTGTGTTCTTTAGCAAGTGTGCTTCATTGTTATATCTTTTGACCTGAGATCGTCTTTTAGTGTCACGTTCATTGATGTCAAAGGGGGAGTAGATATTCAGGGGGAGTTGTTTCAGTTTGGTTCAACTACATAGGGGGAACTGTTTTCAACTATGTGAATTGTTCTTCTCTTTTCTTGTTGAGATTGCCATCAATGACAAAAAGGGGGAGATTGTTAAGTTTCAGTCATTGATGTCATTCTATTGGACGATTTTGTCTCTTGTGTGCTATACGAATATGGATGTCTCACCTTACAAGAGTACGTGTGTCTGTCCAACATGGCAGAGTTTATTCCTACAGGTTCACATTGTGTTATTCTAACTCTTAAATGGACTCGACATTGTTCTGCAATCACGACTTTCACTATTCTAGGCTTGCAACCGCTTTTTGGTCCTTGTGGTTATAAAAAAAACGCTAGTCTATGTTTAGCAAATGCCAAAACATATGTTGTCTTGGGAGCTGTTTATTTGTCTTAGCTATTGCATCGATCTAGAGCCAAAACACGCATACATGAGTGTATCTTTTTTAAGAAACAACTCGTTTAAAAGGCAACACGTGCTTTGATTTTTTAGCTGCCGTTTTCTGAAGAAGACTGGGAAGTTACATACATGTGTCAGTGCCGTTTTAAAACAAAATGGAGGCAGTCTGTTAAAAAGCATGTCGAATGAATACTGGAGATGTCCGTTTTTATTTACACAGGCTGGTGTGATTTGTCATTGCTGGGCTTTTCGAGTCTCGCGCAAAAGAAAAAAATGCGTCTGGTGTCAAAGAAAAAATCTAGTCGTGGAAGTTAATCATGTTTGTCTCTAATGACAGTGTACAAGCCGTCTAAGGTTTTGGTGATTCTCTCGCCAAAAAAAATAGATAAGATACGGGCAGTTAGAAACGAAGAGGTAACTGTCGCGTTCTCTAGATTGAGCATGCTTATTTAAAAAATATAGGTATGGGCACACGTGTTGGGTTGTAACGGATGCTCTCCAACTTTCGGTAATTGCTTCGAATGATTCACGCACAAACCTGTAACATTCGGGAACTGGTTTTCAGACTTACGTTCCATTTTCCTAACGCTTCAAAGTGTAACAATCGGGTTTCGTGTGAAAAATATAAGGTGTCCCGGTTTTTGATTGAAAACCATGTACTGAAGGTGATGAGGTCGTGACGGGGTGGTGCTTCATAGGGAGCCGTTTATCAAAATTTCAGAATGCACGGCATGAGTGTGATTAAAAAGGATACAACGGACAAATTGGGGGTGAAAAATATATAACATTTTTCTTTTGAAAAAATACATACGGAAGAACAGGGAAGCAATATTGCTGAGATCTCTATAGTCGAGACATGCTTAGCTGAAAGGCAAGTTAATAAGATCAATTAAAAGGTGAAAGGGTGGTGCGTCTTAAATGGTGTGAGAGCCATTTTTTGAAAATAGTAAGGGACATCGAACAATTGCATAAAAGGAAGCACATACCAGATTGTCATGAGATTGATGTCTAGGCCTTGAAGAACTGAGATTTCGTTGTCGCTTCTTGAATACAAATCAGAGTTAAGGATGTCTGCTAGCCCCTGAGTGTCTTCATGTTTTAGTGAAGACAAAGAACATACTTTTGTTTCTGTTTTATCATATCGTCTTAAAGGGAAGGTTGTAGCCTTCTGGGTTAGGTTGAAGCTTGATTAGCAAAGTAAATAAGAAGAGTTGTAGCTCTCTAATGTAATGGGTTGTAGCCCTTCTGTTTAGTGATGCTGTGGTTTTTACCCGCCTTGGGTTTCCACGAGAGAATTTGTGTCTTGACTCCTTTTCTGTGTGTTCTTTTATTTCTGGTTTCTTAGTTTGTCAAATGCTTCGTAAAATACTGATTCAGCCCCTCCCCCTCTCAACATTTTTCGCTTTTCAATATTTGCACTGTTAAAGGGTCGGGCAGACAAGGAAGTAATTGATGAGGTTTGGAAATGATTAATGTTTTTGATAGATTGGTTGTATTTACTATCGACAAGCGGAAGCATGGAAAAGTATATTTTGCTTGTGGCGTGATATATCCTCTTGCCAAGCAATTTTAACATGGAGAATAGCTTTATGAACTTTTGTCAAAGGGATGACTTATCAATGCTGGACAACACATTTTATAATGGATTTCATAAAGATTGGCGCACATCTTATGATGATAATCAATTTTTACTTGTGGGCGATTAAAGATTAGGGGTTAAGGTGGCTGATTATATTTTATTTAGCTATATCCAAATATTGGCGTGAGAACAATTTGTTGGAGACGTATGGAATAGTTGACCTTTTCTTTCTGGCAGAAAGCATTGAAAATATATATAAGTATTGGTGAATTGATAGCTACGAACAATGCATGGATGTGGGAAAAGGAAAGAAGCAGGTTGAGTTATTATCGGGCAATTGTTTCTTCAGATTGATGTTGTTAATCTATATTACTGCCACTTGAATTATTCATACCTTTGAGTGAAGTGTTGAAAATATTTATTAACTAACCGGGAGAATAAATTTTGGCTTGCTGAATAAGAATAATATATGGATGTCTTCCTTCAAGTGCCGGTTTATAAATGCCGATGATTAAATAATATAAGGTCGAGATTGATCCTTCACCTTACAGTTGGTCAGATGATTCTGAGCGAGGGTATTGGCTACACAGCAAACTAAAACGTAAGTTTTATAAAGGCAATTATGAAAAAGAAACAAAGTGTCCCCTTGGTAACGCTTACGTTTTAGTTTTCTGTTTAGACATTTCCCCGAGCAAGAGTCGTGGTCATTGTAGATGTGTGAAGTTTGGACATAGCATGAGTTTATTAAAATCAGCATGAGAGCTCCAAAACTTAGTTGAAGCCCTGTCTTAGCCATGTGGATGCAAGTGGGTCTGGGAAGGATTTTTATGCATATGTGAAATCCATTGGAAAGTTTAAGGAAATAAAGCAGGTTAAGGGCATCTCCATCGGACATCATTTTGAAGATGTATCTCTGTTATTGGCGTGGACTTCTGTGTTGGTTGTACACAGCTGTTATTTATTTCTTAGTGCTGCGTTGTATACATTTATTGTGTAAATTCTCTAATAAAGTTCTATATTACTGCTGTCATCAAAGGTCAGACATTATTTACTTCATTATTCAATAAACTGTTTGAATTCTAAGTGATTTATCCAATGAGATTCTTGTCATGATCAGTATGTTATCTACTTTCTGTCATGCAATGGATGATGCCAGTCGGAAGAGATGTTGGCAGTGGGAGTTCAACAGCATCCGAGGGAGGTAGGCAGGGAAAGAAGCTACCCGGTGCCCCGGTTCAGGATGGAAAGTGAGAAATCCTGTCCAAACAAAATAGAAATAATGGCTAGTCAGTTGTTGGTTGAGGAAGTTGATATTAACCTCATGCAAACTCCATATTAAATGCAAAATACAAACTTTACACAAATCTGCAATTTAGAAGTTTGAACGGAAGAATTATACGTGACAGTGGGTAAGGGATCTTACAGTGGTATCAGAGCCAAAATCCTGCCATCCTGGAGGGTGATGAACATCAGTGACAGAGTTAGAAGATATTATGAAACAGAACAAAGAAGAAGGCAATTTCAGTTTGCTGGTCCTTAACTTGAAGAAGACATTTTTTCTGCAATATTAGTAGCAAGGCAGCCTCTTCTAGCAGTAACCAAAGTTGAAACTATGAGTGGTTCTGAGAGTCCTCCATGGAGGACCAAGAGAAGGTATGATGATTGAAGTGTAGAGAATATTTTGAATGATCTTGCATGTGGTCAGCAATAAATGATGTAGTAGTTTATGCAATCACAGCAACAGTTGATTGTTGTCATTGGGCATTGTTGTGAGGTTTTCACACCATCGCCCCATTGCGAATGGGGACCCCCTCTTTTTGCTTTAGCAGGAATAGTGGTCTTAGGTGGTTTTAGGTGGTAGCAATTTTCAAGTCTCCAAGTTGAGGAAGTGGTTTTGAGCAATTTTGGCCTGTTAGAAAGTCAAGATTGTCTGGGATGTAAGTGAAAGTTGGGCTAAGCTAGTCATGGAGGTGGAGTTGAAACCAAATGATTTGTGAGGAAATGAGTTAGAATCATTAGAAAATCCTTGTTCTAGCTTCAATTTGACCTTAGAAAGCCAGGATAGGTTTTGGGAGGTAACATTATTGAAGGCGTGCTAAATCCTGAAATTTGGCTGTTTGGAATTTTTTGAAAACCCCCAAAATCTAGAATCTATGTTTTTGCTCCTATGAAGTTGAAACCTATCTCAAACATCCTTACAGTATTTATATAAAATATAACTTAAAGTATAATAACTTATACTTAAATGTTATCTTTTATATAAATCACTTCGCCCTCTAAGCTAAAAATTGGCTAAAAATTGACTAAGTCTGGATGAGTTGAGCAAGATGTGGCCGAATTCCTCTGATCCAAGGAATTCTTCCCTAAAAATTATCTTTTATATAAATCACTTCGCCCTCTAAGCTAAAAATTGACTAAGTCTGGATGAGTTGAGCAAGATGTGGCCGAATTCCTCTGATCCAAGGAATTCTTCCCTAAAATTCCTTTGTTTCTAAAAATTCCACCTAAGAGGAAATTCCAAATGTTGATGGGATTAAGAAATCGATGGTCAAGGCAATCAAAATAATGAATTTGTGAAGGTAGAAGAGAAGTTTTGAGGCATGAATAAGGCATATGAGGGGTGGCGGAATTCCTCTCAGCCAAGGAGTTCCGCCCTTAATCTTTCCTCTAATCCTAAGATCTCTGCCAAAGTAAAACATAGTTTTCTTCATGAAGTCAAGTGGCCAATTTGTGGGGATTGAAAGTTGGTGATTAGGGTGTTGGAAACGATGAAGTGAAAGGGTTAATGATGAGATATTAGAGCAAGAAAAGGCATAAAGAGGAGGGCGGAATTAGTCTCAGCCAAGGAACTCCGCCCAAGATTATTCCTCTCTCACCAAACTTTCCGCCTCAACAAGAAACACAAATCTTGATCAGAATTAGATGTCTGAGTGAAGGAGATAAAAAAGTTGATGATCAAGGGGATGCAAATAAGGAGAAGTGAAGAAGTTAATATTGATGCAAATGAGGGGAATCTGATTTTGGCGGAATTACTCTCAGCCAAGGAATTCCGCCCTAGGAAATTCCTCTAGATCAAGAAATTCCGCCCCTTCATCATGAACTAGTCTTTGAAATCCACCAACTTGCAATGTTTCAATAAGGTTAAAAATCCAGTTTGAAGAGGAATTGGGATAAAATTTGAAGGTGGAGTTAAGTTTTTGTGGACAAGGATAATGCATGATCAGATCAGGTCGGAATTCCTCTAATCCGAGGAATTCTGCCCATCATTTTTCCTCTCTCAAAAGTCTCTGCCCCTATAATGAGGACAAATTTCAATGCAAATTGAATGCCCAAGAGGAGATCGATAAAGTTGGAGGCTAAATGATGATATTTGAATAAGTTTAAAGATGAGATGTTGAGGTTGAATGAGTTCAATATGGAAGGAAGGAGAAGGCGGAATTCCTCTCAGCCCAGGAATTCCGCCCAAGATTTTCCTCTGATTCAGAAATCTCCGCCTTGGAGAATTTCACCAGCAAGATCCCCAAAACTCAAAACTTTAAATCTCAGATCTTAAAGAAAAAAATGGCAGTCGCAAGCATTGGTAAAATCAAATCAAATGGGAGAAAAATTGATCTGCCAAAATGGATGAAGAGCTGGGGGTAAAAATGGCAATTATGTGCCTAAAAAGAAATAAATTAAAACTTAATTTTTTCAAGATTCCCAGATGCCTATATAAGGAAGAGAAGCAAGTTCATTTCAACATCACAGTAACACAAGCATATCTCTGCTCTTAGGCAGTGAATTCCTTTGCCTTTTAGCAACGTCTTTTCCCCATGTTTTAGCAGTGAAATTCATTCCAAAAGGGGCAGCGACCTGCTATAGGAGAAGGTAAAATCTTGAAAAGACAGAGATCTGTGGTATGGAGAAGTGGATGGTCTAGGAGGAGAAAGTAATTTTTTCTTAAAGAAGCAGCAGATTCCTTCCAAAGATATGAAATTAGAGGGTGGTAAGAGTGAAATCTGGGCTTGTTGAAACTTGTTTATTTTCCCAGATTTAAGGAGTCACAAAAGTCAGAAATAGAGGGGTATGCAAGAGGAAAGGAAACTTAGTCTTGGGTTTGAGGAAATCTATTCTATCTTCTCTTGCTTGATGATAATGTAATTTCATTTCATAAAAGCTTTAAGATTTTTTTTTTCATTTTGTTTATCTCCTGTCATTGTGTGAACTTAATGCATCCTTCTTGTCTTGCAAGTTGATCATTGGAGGAGGAGAAGCTAGGAAAGAAAGTCAAAGATGGCTCATGCTCGAGGATTCCAAATGAGAAGAAAGAATTCAAGTCAAGATTCAAGTTTGCAAGTGCAATTTCAAGTCATGGCAATGAGAAAATTTCCAAGAGTGAAAGATGAAGATTTGAGAAGATGAACCAATTTGGGAATATGCCATCACTATTGAAGGCTTGATGATGTTGAGTATCGAGAGACATTTTCTCATCACAAGGAATTAATCAAGGCTACAATATGAGGATGATGAGGTGGCACCTAGTTGTGTTCTACCAATCAGATAATTCCAGTTTCTACATAGTCAATCACAATATGCCAAGTGTACAATTTTCTCATTGGCTCTTAAAAGTATTGTAATTTTCTTATTGGCCCACGGGGTGGAGCCTTCATGTAATTGGTTGATAGTTAGACAACTCTAATTAGGGTTTGTAGGGATAAATCTTGTCCCTTCAATGTAATGGAGCAACTATAAAATGTCGAGGCCTTCTCATTTGTAATAGTTAATCATTAGCTAGAGAGTAGATTAGATTAGATTAGGCTAGCTAAGGGAGGAACTTTTTGAAATTGTTGCTATACTGCTACTAAAGTGTTGCTTTTAAGTGTTGCATGGTTTCGTCAATCCTCACTTGGAGTAGATTTTAATTCATGTTGTTTAGAAGTATCTTAGTTGAATGAAAGAAATTGTGGATGTTTACTTGCTTGACTCGAATATAAAATAGGCCATGAGCCTCTTGCTGATGGTAGGAGTGCCTTGTGTAGTGAGCGAGTGATTGTACTTAACTTCAATTGATATTCAATTTTTAGTTTGCATCCATTTGATGGGATTGAAGAGCAGATATTGATTTGAAAACCATTTGAGCATACCCTTAGAAGCTTGCACTAGGTGGGTGGAGTCTCTGATTAAGCTACATCTAGTAGAGTCTAAGTCATCCATACTTCCTTCCATTCCTAGATTAGAAGTAGAAGTAGAAGTTAAGTTGGAGTTTAAGTTGAGAGATGAAAAGTTGGAAAATCAAAAACTATATTTTCATTGCATATTGTGAAGCTAAATCCTTAGAAGTGCAAGTAGTTGATATCCATTGAATGAGTAGCGTAAGTCCCCTTAGTGATTACCAGCAAATCACATTATTTCACTGAGCAAGTGTCCACAATTGAGAAGGAACCTTGAAGTCATTTCATGATCTTACTTTGCAAGCTTAGCATGAGAGATAACCTTATTCAAGAGAGGATTAAATATTTAGTGTTTCCCCTCAAAACATTGAGTGTTCGATTTTGTATGTTGTAGTGGAACAAAACTCACATCAACAAGCATGTCACAAAATATGAATTCTCTCAGGGAGAACCAAAATGATACATGTGATGGTAACAATGTAGGTAATCACATTCTAGGAGATCAAGTACATGTGGTTCAGATAAATCCTTCAGACCTATTTTCACACCCAGGGATAGAGGAAGCACCACAACTTGGGGAGGATAACCATTGGTTGATGGAGTTGTAGCAATTTATAATGAGAACCAGAATCAATACATGAACCAATGAAAAAATGAGAATAAGACACAACAGGAAGAAAAGCCACATGGACAACATAAGGAGTTCAAACAAGCCTTAAGGAAACTATTTCTTCCAAACTTTGATGGCAGTGGGAAAAGCACAACATGTGCTTAGATACGTAACTTGGATACATTCTTGATGCTCAAATCCATTCTAGAAGGGGGAGCAATCAAGTTTGCAACATTGTATTTGGAGAGAGCAACATATGATTGTTGGCATCGTGGTTTAGTAACACAACCATGCATTGATTCTGTCTTGTAATGAGTTCAACATCAAATTGATTGCAAGGTTTGAGAGAAAGGATGTAGAGATGTTTTTCCATGAGTTTGCATTGATTAAGCAAAGTGGTGATGTTGATGGCTAGAATATTGAGTTTTAGAAGGTTCCTGTTATGGTTCCTTATATGTTAGAGAAGAGTGATAATGCTATTTGTAAAGGGATTGGATGCTACTTTGCGAGGTGTCGTGAGGGCTTTTAAGCCTAGCACACTTCAAGATGCTATTCAGATTGCGCTTCATCTTGAGACGAAATCTCCAACACCTCGTACGCATTAACCACAAAAGAAGCATGTGAAGAATCGTAAACTAGATGTTAAATCACATGTGAGAAATCAGTGACCTCCTTTGATTTTTTGTCTACCTTTCTTGTGCAAAGCTAAAAAGGTTCAATTGTATTTTATAACAATAGTGACATTTGAATCTTTGATACTGATAGTATGAAACTTCATCTTTGATCAATGGTATTATTATAGTGATAATGATAATTGTTTAAGTTGTCGGTTCGTCTCCACTCTCAAATCCCTTGACTGTAGTCAAATTTCTTACATGATAAGAGATCCCAATAACTAGTGAGGGTTTAGGAGTACAGACTATAATGGGGTTGAAGGGTAGCGTCGCTTATGGGGGGCTAAAGGAAACAACCCCAATGGGGTTGAGGGTTTGTGCCCCTCATGTGGGTTTGGGGGCAATGCACCCTATGGGATCAAGAGGCAGTTCCCCTTCTTAGGGTTTGGGGGAAATGCTCCTTGTGGGGTGGAGGGGTAGCATTCCTCGTGGGATTCAAGGCTTTGCCATTTGAAGCCGCACAAAACTTCATGTTGCACACCATTTTCACAATTTTATCGTTTAAGGGAGAAATTTGGGAATTAGTACATTTTTTTGAAGAATTTTTTCTTGTAAAGTCTTGTGTGAGGGACATACACACATTTAAGGGGAAAAATTGTGACATTTTGACTATCCTTTCGACTTTTTTTCTTCATTTTTTTTGTGTTTTGCACTTTTAACATGGCTAGTGAGTTTTCTTGTCAAACTCCCTGAGTTTCTAGCTAGAAACTTGGTGAGTTTGATTGGTGAGTACTCTCTAGAAACTTGGCAAGTTTGACTAGTGAGTTAACTTGCCATAAACTCGATGAGTCTGATTGGTGAATTAGCACCTGAGTGACTCCTTAGTAACTTGGCGAGTTAACTCCTTAGTAACTTGGCAAGTTAACTTGCAAGTACTTACCAAGTTTGCCAAATATGCTTGAGACTTTCTTTAGACTCTCTCTTTGTCTATATATAGGCCAAGATCCATTTGTGCCTTTTCTTTGGCCCATGGAAGGTATCCTATCTTGGTGCTTTATTCTTAGAAGAATTTACCTTTTTGGGCTCACCTAGATGTCAACATTATTTGATCTTTGTCTTCTTCCCAAATTGGGACTAGCCAACCGAAGCTTTGATAGCTTCAAGAAGGTGAAAACTTTTGCCTAAAGAAACTATAGGGCTCTTCATTGCAAGACCCTTATTTATCCACAGTTGATCCTATTGAAGGTTGATTGCGATCTTGAATGTACCTTCGCCTTTGTGAGACATCTGGGTGGGAGCATGTTTTCTTGTTTTTCTAGTATATAGGTATCTCTAGGATTGACTCCCTCCCTTTGGGTACTCTTTATGTTTTCCTCATCATCCCTCTCCAAAGAAAGAGGTGCTTAATTGATTTGTTAATGATGGCACTCATTATCAATACATCTAGGTCACTTGGACCTTCTCTTTGACTTTCTCTCTTCCCCAAACTAGCTGTTAGTGCTAAGTATTTCTTATAGGTTGTTGATGGAGTCATTGTTTGTTCTACTATCTTCAACTTTATTCCTGTTGGCCAGTTGTGTGTTGGTTCCAATGAACTTGATGTTGATGGGTCACCATATTTTTAAAGTGAGACATTATGATATTTCTATTCCCTTTCAAGAAATGCAATTTTTAGAGCATTTTAGTTTTCAATGTCCAGTCCACTATGAAATCATGGGAGTTACTATTGCCTATATAGAGGTTTTGGTGGCTCTCTTTCCACTTACTTGCACTTCCTTGATCCAAGGCAATTGGCCCTTTTCCTTAAGGGGTTCTCCAATTTTAGTTCTCTTTATGGCAATCCCATGTTTAATAGATTGATTACTTATTTCTTTCAATCCCTCATTGCTATTGGAGGCTTTAAGTGCCTCTTAGACACTCCTAACTCTCGTACAGGTGGGGATGAATCAATTAGACATTGCTTTTTCTTGCAATCCAACATGGTTGAGGCTCCTTGACACTTTAATCTGAGTCTCATAGTTGTGGTTTTATCTAAACTTAATGTTAGGGGTCTTCTCTAACTTTTATTCAATAGTGGAAATCTTGGAGGCATGTCTACCAATTTTTTCTTCTCTACTTGCAGTTGTCTATTTGAGATGTCTTTACTATGCATTGACTCTTTGTTAGGATTGTTTAGCCTAATGCCCTTGGCCATAGATTCTCTTTTGCAAGCATTCTCATACTTTGCATGGATACTCTTACTATGATTGATGACATATTTCATTGGCTACTCCAACGCATCTTGGAATATTGACACTTGAGAATTTTGTCCCACGCTAGGGTGGCCTTCTTCAATTTAATACCTAATGAGGTCTTCCCCCCCACCCCCTTCTTCCCCCTTTTTATTATTGCATGTGATTGGTAGTAGCTTTTTTTAGGCTAACCTATCTGTTTATATGCTATATTTTTAAGGCTTCTTTTTTTTCCCCTAGTCCTTTGCTATTGTATTTGTATATTCTAGACTCATTGGTCTAATTTTTGGTAATTTGTGGACATTAATACATTTTCTTATAGCCTCTTTAGGTGTGGTAATATCTTTGTTGACAAATTTCTCAATACTTCTAATACCATTAATCACTTAATTTATTGTGCAAACAATGATCTTTCTTTAAGTATTGTGCACACTGGACTTCTATATCTGATTTTGGACAATGGCTTTTGCAGGATTATTTACTTGTATTTTAAAGACCCTTTGTATTGTTTGGGGTTGTAAATAGCTTTAGTCATGATTTTAGCTGGCTCATTCATATTGAAATTGAGAAACAAATAATTCAACACAATTATTACATTACAATGGCTTTATGAAGCCTTTCTTCCTTCTTGCTACCCAAACTACCCAAACTGCTAAGCACCAACACATAACTATTAGTAATTTGCATACAGTTCTAATAGAGAAACCGCAATTATGACATATGACAAAAACTTGGGTTAGTAATAGCACAAAAAGAAAATGAAAATGGGATTTGGTTTTATGCCTAACAATTTCATATGTTTGGAAGAGCGGGTCTGAGTGAGGGTTTTAGGCGGTAAACGGGCACCAGAATGTCGGGCACTCTGCTGCCTGTTAGCCGTCAAGTTGTGTCACCATCGGATGTTAGCTGCCGACGGAGGTAAAGTTGGGTTACCGTCGGATGTCAGCCGCCGACGGAGGTTAGTTAGTTGCAACGGTTGAGAAGGGTGACGACGTTTGGTTGCACCGCTTCGGATGTTATATGTATATTGTATTGCTTATTGGAAGGGCACTGTCATGGTATAACTCTGAATGATTAATAAAAGCTATTGTGTTCTTTTCTATATCTTTGTTGCATATCTTATTGATGGTTGTGCTTGTGCGTCTCTAACAAGTCCACCCTTCGGGTAAACATTTGGCGCCGTTGCCTAGACATACCCGGATGGCGAGTAGGCATAATGGGCTTACCTGTTAGTGCAATAAACTCAGAAGCCGAAGAAGCCCGTACAGAGTTGTATGACGGAGAGGATAATCTGGCACGTGACTTCCGAATTTTGTTTCAAGTAGCTCTTGAAACTCACGTCCGGAGGGAGGCAACGAACGGAGATGTCCCTGCAGGCGCAGTGTGGGACGCGATTGGAGCAAACCCTGCAGCGAATCGGCTGTTGAACCAACTTCCACGGTTGCTGGCACAAGTAGCCCTCGCACGACGTATTTGACAAGAGGAAATTGACCGTGAGGACCGCCGCCAGGAGATCCTCCGTGCATTCCACGCCCGAGAGCATCTTCGTCGCCGTCGGGAGGAAGGAAATGACAAACAGTAAAGTTGTTGAAGTTTGAAACGAAGGGGAACGGAACACAAAAAATTCAATTGTAGTTCAATTGAGAATGTTGTAAAGCAACATGAATTAATAAAAAAATAAGTGTTCTTTTTGATTGAGCAATGTGTATAGTCTATCTTGATGCCCAATAATTTAAATAAAGATCGAAATAAGAAAGTGATAGATGACGAAGGGGAAGCCGCACAGAAGGCTTTGATATCCGCGTAGCAACGTGAACGTCGGTGTAGGCTCAGGCAACTTGCCAAGGACTAACTTGCCGGAGGGTTGCCCGAAGGGGACCTCGGAAGTGGCACGGAAGGTGCAGAAGCCGAATTGGAACAGTTCATTTCGTCGGAACATTGAAGGGTGCGGAGTAGTGAAGAATTAATCGAGGAAACGCGAGTGTTGAAGACCTTCCTCCGGGAAGAATGAAATCGGTTTGAAGACTGGGTCCGTACACCACGTGCGGAAGACCGCGATCACGAAGGGAGACGTACGGCTGAGGGTGACGTTGACGGAGCAGAGACACACGGGAACCCTCCGTTGGAGCCCACGACTCCATATAACACAGTTCCACCGGTGACACAGGCACAACAAGTGCCACCAATAAATACCGTACAAAGCAGCACAGTAGGGGTGGGTGTGGGTACCACAGGCGGTAGTGCTGGACAACACACAACCCAACCACCTATGACGACTCGTAAGGAAAAACTACCCAAATTCCAAGGCGATGGAAAGGAAGATCCAGTCCGACATTGCCGCACATGTGAAACAATTTGGGCAGCAAATGGAGTTACAGATCACGATGAATGGACGAAACAATTTCCAGCAACCCTCCGAGGGGTAGCCATTGACTGGTATTCCGACTTAGATAAAACCCAAGTGACCACTTGGGACCAGTTAAAAAAAGAATTTGAGAAAGAGTTTAGGCTCCTACGAGACGATAATGAAATCGTCTCCGAAATCTACGGAACCAAGCAAGGACCCAAGGAGACCGTACGGAACTACGGTCGCCGACTGAAAGAATTGGTAGGCAAAATGGAGAGTCCATCAGTCGATGGATTGAAGAAGCGATGGTTCGTCGAAGGATTGAAATCGAACCTTCGGAGGAAGATGAAGATAGTTCCTCCCCCTTCTTACATTGACGCCTACAACCGAGCGATGGACCTAGAAAGTGAACAGAAAACATCGAAGAAGAAGAAAAATGAGTCTTCTTCGTCGGAGGATGACAATACTTCAGGAGATGACAGCGGTAGTGATGGGAAAGCAAAAAAGAAAGTCTCCGCACTTCAAAAAGACATGGAACGAATGCTCAAGGAATTTCGCACTATGAAGGGTAGCACCAGCCGGAACAACGAAGGAGAACTTTGGTGCACCGACTGCAAAGAGGCTGGCCACGCTAAGGGCACATGCCCACGGAAGATGTTTTGCGATATTTGTCAATTGGCGGGTCACTCCACAAAAGAATGCCCGTTCAATATGAAGACACGAGGCCAACAAGTTATGTTCACACAGGAAGCTTCAGCCTCCGAAGATCAAAACACAGCCTCTTCTGGCGGATATAGAAATAATCGCCGAGGGGGAAGAGGAATTAGCAATAATGACGGAGGACGAAGCCGCCTTCAATATGATACAAGCGGAAGACCGATGATTCAATGCCACACGTGTAGTCAGTGGGGGCATTTCGCTCGGGACTGTCCGAAGGGAGAAAAAGCGCAATTTCTATGCAAATGGTGCGGGCCTGGAGATCATGATGATACAAAATGCCCCAAACCGGGAGTGAACTTAATTAACATCGAAGGCAACGAGGGGGTGTTGGCAATCACCCGAGAACAAGCACGGAAAGCCACCTACCCACACCCAGAGACTGAAAAAAAGAGAGTATCGGAGACAAGGGAAGATATTCAGATGGCCCAACGGAACGAAATGCACGACACCGTGGGAACTTCCGAGGGAAGTCACGAAGAACGGATATTAAGGCAAATTATGCAAACATAAATTTTAGTACAACTGGGAGATCTTTTGACAGTGGCCCCACAATTAAAGATGGCCCTACTCAATGCGGTACCATCGCCGAACAGACAGAGGACAACAACCACGACGACAAACTCTCTCGAAAAGGGAAAATCCGTGGAGGATCCCATGTTATTGGCACTTAACACCGGGAGGCACCCGACAGTAGTAGAAATGGGAATCTTGGGCACAATACTCACGGACACTATCATTGATGGAGGATCGGGGGTCAACGTCCTACTGGAAGAAACCTGGAAGAAGCTTGGACAGCCAACACTATGGCCGCCGACTTTCCAGCTTGTAGGCGCAGACCAGCATGGAATTAAACCAATAGGCACACTGATGGCTCAAAAAGTGATGATTGGCACCCAACCATTTGTCATGGACTTTATTGTTATTCCAGTAAAAAAGAAGGGATACGACGCCCTCTTAGGGAGGGGGTGGCTAATACAAGCAAGAGCTAAGCACGACTGGAAGCGGAACGTCATTTCTATAGAGAGAGACGGTCGGAAATTCACCATTGATTTGAGAAGTCAATTGGTGAGTGAAGACCTGGCGTCCTCGTCGGGATCAGACACAGACGAAGAAATTGACGAAGGAAGACAAGAACCGAACAAGGAAGGTGTATTACAAATAGAAGGATACTCTGACGATGACATGGATTCACTAAACGGGCTATTCCATTGGCAAATGGAGGATTACGAGCTAAGGCAATGTAACATGCTGGAGATAGAGGACGACGAAGAAAACCAGATAGGGGATGAGGAGGAGCCTACATTTCCGCCACAGTACGAGGAGTACAAAGAGGGGGAGCTTCGAATTTAGGAAACCCCAGCACACCAATTCGACAAAAAGAAACCCATCAAGTATGAAGAACCGACAGTAAAGCCCACGAATTTAGGAGATGACACGAACTCGAAGAACATTTTAATAGGGGATGACTGGAACCCTGTGTTGAAAACTGCGGCATTTAAAATTTTCACAGAATACAAGGATGTATTCGCCTGGACTTACAAAGACTTAAAGGGGGTACCGCCGGAACTGTGTGTCCACCGGATCCCACTCGTCGAAGGAGCAGTCCCCGTACGGAAACGTCCGTATAGAATGAACAAAAACTATGCGGCCCGGGTTAATGAAGAGATCGGAAAGATGCTTGATGCAGGTATAATATTCCGAGTACAGACGAGCGAATGGGTCTCCCCCATTGTGATCTCACTGAAGGACTCCACCCAAATAAGAATATGCGTGGACTTCAGATGTTTGAACGCTGTTACAGTCAAAGATCCCTTTCCAATTCCCTTCACGGATACCATCTTAGAGGAAGTTGCTGGTCACGAAATCTACTCCTTTATGGATGGATTTTCGGGGTATAACCAAATATCAATAGCAGACGAAGATAAGCTGAAAACAACATTCGTGGTAGAAAATGGAGTATATGCTTACAACAGGATGCCGTTTGGGCTTTGCAATGCCCTAGCAACATTCGAACGAATAATACTGCACATCTTTGATAAAATGTCGATAGGCAACTTCAAAGCCTTTTTGGATGATTGGTCTATCTACAGTACAGAAGATACCCATCTGGTGGCCCTTCGGGAATGTATCGAAAGGTGCCGACGGGCACGGTTGGCGCTTAACCCTAAGAAGTGCAAATTTATGGTCCCACAAGGGAAACTGCTCGGGCATATTGTATGCAAAGCCGGACTAAAAACCGACCCAGACAAGATCCGGGTGATCCTCGAGATGAAACCCCCCACGGATGTTACGGGACTCAAGTCATTCCTCGGACACATCGGGTACTATCGGAAATTCATTAAACAGTTTGCTCACGTGTCTCGTCCGATGGAACAACTGACCCGGAAAGGAGAACCTTACAATTGGGGGTTAGAGCAAAGGGACACATTCGAAGACCTTAAGGCCAGGCTAGTCGCTGCACCTATCCTGGCATTCTCCAACTGGGATAAAGAGTTCCATGTGCATGTGGATGCCTCCAATTTTGCGATTGGAGCCACGCTGGCACAGACGGGTGATCACGGGCTAGATCACCCCATATACTTCGCAAGCAGGCTCCTTTCGAAGGCAGAGAAGAACTACTGTACAACAGAAAGAGAAGCGTTGGGGATGGTATACGCGGTACAAAAATTCTGGCATTACTTGCTTGCCACTCCATTCACATTTTTCATGGATCATCAAGCCTTAATGTACCTGGTAAACAAACCACTTATTCAAGGACGAGTAAGTAGGTGGTTGCTTCTCCTGCAGGAATTCACATTCAACATCATTGTACGCCCTGGAAAAAGTCGTGTGTGCAGATCACTTATCACGACTCAAATCCGGGGAGCCACCAGAAGGGGTAAATGATGACTTTCCCGACGCTCATCTATTTCGTATTGCTGTTCTTCCTCCCTGGTACACAAGCATTGGAGAATTGTTATCCACAGGACAGTTCCCAGAGGGAATGCCGCCTGGCGAACGAAGGAAATTAGTACTCAGAAGTAGGACGTTCCAACTCATTAATGGGTTATTATACAAAATGGGACTGGACGAGGTACTTCAGAGATGCGTGATGGAAGAGGAAGTCCAAGGCGTTCTCAGAGAAGCCCATGAGGGTCCCGCGGGAGGCCATATGGGACCCGATACGATGGCAAGGAAGGTCTTACTAGCAGGCCTGTGGTGGCCCACTTTGTATAACGATGCACAAGAATGGGTAACGAGCTGCGACACCTGTCAAAGAGCTGGGAAACCTCTCAAGCGGGATTTTATGCCATTAAATCCGTCTAATGCTCAGGAATTGTTTGAGAGATGGGGTTTAGATTTTGTGGGACCACTAAAACCAAGCCAGAGGAGGAGGTGCCGGTATATTGTGGTGGCAACGGAATATCTTACAAAATGGGTTGAAGCTCGGGCCTTGCCAGACAATTCTGCAGTCAGCACAGCCAGGTTCATATATGAACAAATTATTACAAGGTACGGCATCCCCATTCAACTCACGAGTGACAGAGGTGGGCATTTCGTTAATCACGTGATACGATTGCTCACTACAGAATTCAAAATTTTTCACTCACTCTCCAGTCCCTATTACCCGAGGGCGAACGGGCAGGCGGAAGCCACGAACAAGATTCTAGTATTTGTGATTTACAAGTCCTGTGGAGTCGAAGGAGAAGATTGGGAAGAACGACTTCCCTCAATTCTATGGGCGTACCGCACGTCGTATAAAGTCACTACGGGACATACTCCGTTCCAATTAATGTTTGGCCAAGAGGCTGTGGTCCCTGCAGAGTTTATGGTGCCAAGTCTACGAATAGCACTCGAAAATAGATTAGGCGACATGGAAAGCCTTAGAGAACGTTTCCATGCTCTCAACAAACTGGATGAACGACGGATGTTGGCACAATGGGCAACCGATGTCGCGCAGCAGCGTCGGAAGCGCTGGCATGACAAGCATCTCCGTCACACCCGATTTGCTCCAGGACAACTCGTACTGAGGTATAATGGCCAAAACGAGATTAAACCTGGCAAGTTCAAGGTAAAATGGTTAGGCCCCTATCAAGTCCGGAAAGTCAATACCAACGGGGCGATTAAGCTGTCCTCGATCGACGGGGTACCCATAGCCGATGCAGTTAATGGGTCGAAATTAAAGATCTACCATGATCGGGTCCACAGTAGAGTGCAAAATGAAATATAAAAATATAAAAATATAAAAAAAAAAAAAAAAAAACCAAAGGAAAGAAGACACGTGCCGTACGGTGGCACCACCGGACGGTGGAACCACCCGACGGTGGGACCACCGAACGGTGACCACCCGACGGTGGAGCCACCGAACGGTGGAACCACCCGACGGTGGGACCACCGAACGGTGGGACCACCGAACGGTGGCCACCCGACGGTGGAGCCACCGAACGGTGGAACCACCCGACGGTGGGACCACCGAATGGTGGCCACCCGTCGGTGGATCACCCGACGGTGAATCCACCGTCTTTATAACTCCCATCCGCGGTCAAGCGGTAGCAAAGGTGCGGACGAAGGGAAAGAGCGGAGCGGTAACAAAGGTGCGGACGAAGGGAAAGAGCGGACGGGAGAAGGTGCGGACGAAGAGAGTAGTGCCGTGGAAGGAGGAACAGCGGATGAAACAGTGTGGTAGGAAGGAACAGCGAACGGAAGGGAAGTGCATGGTTCGCGGTGCTACGGCTCGGGGTTAGTATATATCACCATTTTATGCAAGTATCACCGTACGGAGCAGGGATACACGATAACTACCGCACATAGAGGGAAAATTGCTAACGGTTTCTTGCATTTTAAGCAACGGTTTCTTGAATTTAAACCGGGTGAACATGCACTCTGCGGGAAAGAGAAACAATTGGAAAAAACAATTACAGGCAGGGAGCTTAGGAAAAAAGAGATGAACAGGCAGGCTACTATTCTACCATCAGGGGTGAAGGTTGCGGGGCATCATCAGGCAAGTGGGAGCAGTGGGAAGAAAATGACGCCTGCGCAAGAGGAAAAAGGGAAAAATTCTGTCACCTATCAGACGATAGCATTCGAAGGACTTAATGGGCTGGAGTGTAGGACATGGTGGAAGGAGACTCCGGAGGATGATGAGGTAAAGAAGTTTTTACGGCAGGCAGGGGTCCATTGGGCTATCCAAATGCCCTTGTTTCCTGTGCGTAATTTGGAGACCACCTTGCGAATGATGATTCAATGTTTTGACAGCCAGACGAGGACAAGTACATTCATGTATCGGAAACATATGCTTACAGTTTCTTATGGCCCGGAGGACTTCACACGAGTTTTTGGTATCCCAGGACGTAATGGACAGAAAGTGGATACCACCAAGCAGAAGATGTCCACAGAGCGGAAAGAGTTTTGGATAAAGCGTGTATGCCGGCGGCTTACTCCAGCAGAATTGGAAACAGTGGTAAATGCGACCAAGGCACGAGGGCTGAGGAGGGAGTACATAGCAGAGGGTGCTTGGCGTTGTATTCTTGATGTCCTCAAGAGTAGGTTGACTAGTTCGAGCCGTGCATCCGACATTGCTCTCCCACAGATAGTCTACATGCAGGGGTTGATGAACGGGGTGGTCTATGACTGGGCTTCGGTGTTGGTGGAAAGAATGTGGGAATTCATGACGCTGCAACACCGCACTTTTTATATGCCCCATTACGCTATTGGACTATTTCTTGAGGCCGCACTGAGACAGATGCCTGTAGATGAGTTGGAGCTCAAGTCGCAAGGCAAGCTCACGGGAGGAGCTCCGCCGGTGTTCTACTAGCGATATTTGGATACGGGGAGTGCAGTTAGTGGACAGAAACGAAGGCGGCAAATGGTGGTCGAATCCGACCAAGAGGACATTGATAGCGGCCAGGAAGTAAGTGAAGAATCTTTCGATGCGGACTCAAGCGAAGAGGACACAGTACGGTTTGCACCACCAGTGTTATCTCCCTCGGCCCACTTCACTTCAGCACCACTAGTGAGTTCTACAGTTCCTTTAGTTGAGTCTCCACGGGAGGAGGCAACCACAGACATTCTAGGGGAAGAGGTAGCAGTCGCATCAGAAGGGGAAGAATGCGAAGGTATTCAGGACATTGGAGAGGGTCAGGTCCGGATGGAAGTGATTGGGTCGGATGCTGTAGTGACTGTGGATGCTGCACTCTTGCGGGATCCCTCACCACCTCAGGACTCTGTGCAGATGGGAGCTATGCGTTCTTGGATCAGCCGACGATTTCAGTTGGTTCCGACTCCACCACCAGCAGTAGTTCTCTCTCCTCGACGGGAGGACCCGCAGGAGGTGATTGGAGTAGAGTCCGCAGATGTCAGAGTGGCAACAGATCTCTCTCCTTTCTCTGAGGAGGACAGGGCGGTGGTGAGGGGCGAGGTGGCTAGGGAGGCACCTTGTGGAATTGAATTGGCACGCCCAGCAACCCTTACTGGTCCTGGGGCATTGGAAGGAGAAGATGTGGAGACCTATTTAGCAGACATGGTCACTAGAGGACGTCGGTTGGTGGCTGTAGTAGAGTCCCGAGCTGTTGCGGCTATTGTTGAGGATTTGAGACGCCTTCTAGCCTTTGCCCGAGTAGGCTGTGGTGCAGCATTTGCCGCTTGCTTTGAGCAGGGGTTATGGCCTCATGGGGAGACTGCCGAGATGTTGGCTGCCTGGGCGGTTCCTACGCCTGTCATTGAGAGTGAGGCAGCATCTCTTGTTCGAGAGTTGGAGTAGACTTTCAGGGAGGGGTACTACGCGTTGCGGCAATCTGAGTATGTCTCGTCTGATCGGGAGACTGCATTGGTAGCTGCGCAGAGAGCTCAGGCGGAGCTAGGCACCAAGGTGGAGGCAGTAGAGAGAAACTTACTCCAGCGTGCCCAGGAGTTGATGGCTGAATAGGTAGCACGGGCCGCTCTAGAGCAACGATTGGCAGCGGCACAGGCAAAAAATGAAGCAAAGGAAAAGGAACTATTGGAGGCTGCGATGATGATCAAGTCCGCCTTGGAGTTTCAGATGGTAGCTGAAGCACAGTTGCAGACTCGGACCACACAGGTTTATGAGCTTCGGGCTTAGTTGGGATCGTCCACCACACCAGTTCTTTCAGCGGAGCAGCATGCTTCTTCATCAGGGACGCTCCCTCTACCCCACTTTCCTTCTCAGTCTTAGTAGTAGAAGTTCCTCATTCCTATGTTGTTGTTCGGTCCCCGGACATTTTGTTGTCGTTCGGAGACGACTTTTCTTAAGGGGGGGATGATGTTAGCCGTCAAGTTGTGTCACCGTCGGATGTTAGCCGCCGACGGAGGTAAAGTTGGGTTACCGTCGGATGTTAGCCGCCGACGGAGGTTAGTTGCAACGGTTGAGAAGGGTGACGACGTTTGGTTGCACCGCTTCGGATGTTATATGTATATTGTACTTGCTTATTGGAAGGGCATTGTCATGGTATAACTCTGAATGATTAATAAAAGCTATTGTGTTCTTTTCTATATCTTTGTTGCATATCTTATTGATGGTTGTGCTTGTGCGTCTCTAACAAGTCCACCCTTCGGGTAAACACTGCCAACACTTCGACTACAGGAGCTAGTGCGGATCACATGGAGGGTCATCAAGAAATGTGCTTTGGTGGAGGACAGGCAGGGTCAGATTCAGAGGACAGAGACTCGGCGATTTCTGGCATGAAGCATGGGGCCCAGGTGGACCTGGCAGGTAAGCTGACTGTTGATCTTTTTTTGGGTGAAGTAATCCCTTCCGAACATCCTCTCAGGTGTTAGAATGCTGTTCTTTATACCCATGATAACCAGGTTTCAATCCCCGAGAAGGGGATTCCCTCCTTGAGACCTTCTAGGGTTAAACAGATGGATGAGACCAAGAATAATCATTGGGCTTCTCTCTTCATGGTTAAGCCTATTGAAAAATCCAGTTTCCCTCCTGTTAATATCATTTATGAACCAGAGAAAGGCAAGATAGCTATTTTAGTTCCTGATCAAGTCATTGACCACAATATCTCTATGATGGCTCTCTCCTTGGTGTGTAAATTTTTGGGCCCCAAACCCAATATTGAGGTGGTCAAGGACTTTGTGCGAAAAAGATGGAATCTCAAGGGTTAGGTTGAAGTTGCTGCATTGCCAGAGGGTTCTTTTCCTTTGCTTTCTCTTGTAATGGGGATCTTACGGAGATGCTTTGTGGGGGGCCTTGAGTTATCGGTAAATCTTCCATGACCTTAAAAAAATGGACCCCTAAGATGGATTTCTCTGATGCGTTCTTTGATGTTCCTAATTGGGTGCGGCTCCCAGGGCTGCCCTTGGAATTCTCACATGAGGATGTTTTTAGAGGCATTGTGAGCTCTTTTTGGGAGCTGCTTTCAATTGATGCCATGATGGCCGCAAGGAAAAGAATGGTGTGTGCAAGGATTTGCATGGCTGTGGTGCATTCTACTGATGTACCTACCTACATTGAGTTATTATTCAAGCTGGGCAAATGGGTGCAACTATTGAATATGAATCTCTTCCATTTATTTGTTTTGTTTGAAAGAAATCTGGTTATTGGGCCAGAAATTGGCCTTCAAAAGCCAGCAAAGCCCAGTGGTCTAAGGCCAAGGGGACTAAGATTTGGAAGCCTAAATAGATCTTAGATTGTCATAAGGATAGTGGGGAGGAAGCTAAGTCGGGCATTGCCTAGCCTTTTGGGACTGAGGAGTGTCAAAAGAAGGCTGTTTGTTGGTTCCAGAGCAGTTCCTTTCTGGGGAAGGGCGCAAAGATGCAGATGAAGGAAATAACAATCACAAGGAAGTTAAGGAAGGCTGGACCAAGGAATGTATTATTCCAGAAAATTTGAATAATATGGAGATGGGGAGGGGGGGTTGTTGGTGATGCTAACCCTGTTTCTCCCCCGGGTGACGATTCTTTTATCATGAGCCCCCATCCCTCTTAGTGTTCTTTGTGTTATGGTCAATTGAATCCTCCCTTAGATGCTGAAGTGGTTAAATCAACTTACCCTGAGGAGGTGGTGGAGAAAAGGAGTTTGTGTAATATTTTTGCTGAGCTTGATCAAAATGTAGTTGTGGCTGCTCAAGCTTCATAGAAATGTCAGAGTGATATGAAAGTTTTAGGCAAGGAAAACTTGAGCTTTGATATAGATGTGGAGGAGGATTCTTCATTCAGCCAGGTAGACAGAAAGAAAAAGAACATGAAAGCTACTACTTTAAGGGTGTCAACGAGGAACAGAGCTAAAGCAGATTGTGGAGTGTCCAAGAGCGTAGGAAGAAAACCTTCTAAGTGGCACAGGGAACATGAAAGTCAACAAAGCATTGCTGATGGGATTCAAAGAACGATCCCAGATATTTGCCTTCTAGGATCCCTTGGTAAGAAATGAAATTTTTGTCTTGGAATATTAGGGGGCTTAATAGCTCCCACAAACATGATATCTTGCACAATGTAGCTAGGGATCACAAACCGGGTATTTTGCTGATTCAAGAAACTAAGATGCAGAAAGAAAGAATTGAAAAAATCAAAGTTTTTAAGAATAGTAATGTTCATGGAAGTAATTCTGAGGGAGCCTCTGGGGGTATTGCCATGTTTTGGAAACCTAAGTATATTTGTGGAACCTCTATTTGGAAGGATAGTAACCATGTGGGTACAAGGTTTAAGTATATCAGTGATGGTTTTTGTTGGGTCTTCTCAAATATTAATGCTCCAAACAACAAAATGCTAGAAGGAAATTTTGGTCTAACCTGGCCTCCTTTAGACAAAGGTATCCAAATGAAATTTGGATCCTTATGAGGGATTTTAACACACCCCTTCAGGACAAGTACAAGTTTGGAGGATCACAAATTTAGTTGGACAAGAAGTTAGGTCTGCTGGAGTTTATAAATGAACAAGGCTTACATGATTTGGACCTTAAAGGAGCAGCTTATACTTGGACAAATAGAAGACAAGGTAATGATCTTATTTAGGTGCGGTTGGATAGGACTCTTGTGTCAAATGAGTGGCTTCTATAATATTACCGCTCTTTGAATGCCTTATCGAGGATTGGCTCTGATCACTATCCCATCAGCATGGTGGTGGACCCTATGAACACAAAAAGAAATTTCCCCTTTAGGTTTGAGAAGATGTGACTTTCACACCCCAAACTTCATGATTGTATAAAAGAGTGGTGGAACATCAAAGTTGATGGCATTGCGATGTTTAGAGTTTCCAAAAAGCTTAGGGAGGTAAAGATAAATGTTAGGAGATGGAGTAAAGAAGTCTTAAGAGATATTTTTGCTTCTAATTACTCTCTCCAAATGGATCTGAAAGAGATTCAAGACAAAATCCATCTAGAAGGATGTAAAGATGATATCTTGCTCGTGGGACTGATATTTTGGTGAAATACCATAATATCATCTCAAAAGAAGAGACCTTTTGGAAACAGAGATCTAGATCTTTGTGGCTTTCAACTGGGGAGAAGAACACCCATTTTTTTCATCTTACTACTCTCAAGCATAGGGCAGCAAACAAGATCGACTATCTCATGAAGAATGGTGGAAGGCTTGAGAAGGAGGATGAGATTTGCAAAGAAGCTGTCAGCTTTTTTGATCTTTTGACTGTGGACAATGATTGGGATGTTAATGCCCAACAAAATCTTCTAGAGGCGATCCCTAAAATCTTGAATGATCATAACAAAAGGCTCAAGGCCATTCCCTCAAGAGATGAGATCAAGAGGGCCGTTTTCTCCTTCAAAGGTAACAAGGCTCTTGGGCTTGATGGGTTTCCCCTTTTCTTCTTCCTATCTTTTTGGGAAATATTGTTGAAGAGGATGTTGGTAATGCAGTTAAGGAATTCTTCGGGTCAAGAAGGATCCTTACAGAGCTGAATTCTATCTCCTTGGTCATCATTCCTAAGGTGTCAGGAGCCAATCCTTTGGCTGCTTTCCGTCCTATTAGCCTCTGAAATTATTTTTATAAAATTATCTCTAAAATTTTGACATCAAGATTGTTGGCTGCTCTTCCTTTTCTTATTTGTCCGCAACAAAGTGGTTTCGTGCCAGGTAGGCAGATTCTCAACTCTATTATAACTGTCCATGAAAATATCACTCTTTGGAGGCCTCTAAGAAACAAGGTATTTTGCTGAAACTTGACCTCTCTAAAGCTTATGATTGAGTGGATTGGTGTTTTCTTCTGAAAGTCTTAAAAGCTTTTGGCTTTTCTGATAGACTTATCCAACTTATTTGGAAGCTCATTTCTACTTTAAGCACTACAATTATTGTTAATGAGTCTCCTTCACATTTTTTAAAGCTTTAAGGGGCCTTAGGCAGGGTGATCCGATCTCTCCTATTCTCTTTATTCTTAAGGCTGAGAGCTTGGGTAGACTCATGCGCAAATAGGTTTAAAATGGTTCTATCAAAGGCCTTAAACCATTCTCGGCAAATCAGACTTGTTCTCATCAATAGTTTGTTGATGATACTATTATGATGGGAAGCTCCACTATTGGGGAAGCTAAAGCTATTAAGAACGTTCTAAATTTATATGAGAATGTTGTAGGCCAGTTGATAAATAGAAATAAGAGCTCTCTATTCTTCTTTAACACTCTCGAATCTAGAAGGAAAAAGATTGCTGAAATTCTTGGTTGTGCTATTGGTTCCCTGCCTTCTACTTATTTGGGTTTGCGATTTTGTGAGAAACCCCTTGAATCCTTTTGGATATCGCTAGTTGACAGATTCAATAGAAAATTTACAGGTTGGAAGGGAGCTCTGCTCAGTCAGGCTAGTAAAATTCAGCTACTTAAATCTACTCTTCAAAATCTTCCTTTCTACGCCATGAGCTTGTTTAAGATCCTCGCTAAGTTTGCAAACATCATTGAAAAAATTAAAAAAAGGTTCTTGTGGACTGGGGTGGAAGAGAAGAGATTGCCTCTTATTTCTTGGGTGTTTGTTTGTAAGCCTAAGAGATTTGGAGGCATGGGCTTGCGTAGTTTAAGAACTTTTTATAAAGTCCTCCTTGCCAAACAAGTCTGGAGAACCTTTGGGGATAGATCTGAATGGAACTCTATATGGCACAATAAATATGTTTATAATATAAGCTCTTTTACTGAGTTTCTTAACTCTAACAATCTCCCCATAGGATCTACATTATGGAATAATGTCATTAAAGCTAGAGAAATTGTTTCTAAGGGAGTTTGCTTGAAGGTTGCGTTAGGAATAACAATCCACACAACACATCTGAGAGGGGGGGAGTGAATCAGTTGTGTAATAATTATAAACTTTAAACGTTTCTATCTGATTACCAATTAAACATAGAACAATACTAATCAAGATGAACAATGCAAATGTCAACACCATAACAATGAAAAACGCCGGTGGGGATGATACCCACTAGATCATGCACTAGTATATAAATATTCTTGTTAGGAGACCTAACCTTGTTAGTAGTTGATTACAAAGCATCTGGCACATCTGTCCCTGTTAAAGGACGAGTCCTCGTTGAAGGACAAAACCCCTGCTAAAAGGTCCTTCAACCTTGTTAGGAGTTGGTGAGAACAAAAAGGCACACTGCCCGAGCGCACTGCTCCAAAGTGAAAGTTAAACCCACCTTCAGGACACATTGTCCTAATACAGAATTAAGGATCTGTTGTCCAATGAACTGACTGAATGACAACTTATTTGCCTTTATAGTTCCATTGAAGTACACAAGGAGTGACCATAGATTCCACACATACCTCTTCTGCTCTGCTCTGATAACCAATAGAAAATTCGCATCCCCAATCGCTCAGCCACTACTTTATTCCTCACATTACATTTCCTTTCTTTATACAAGTTACAAATAATCAATTAGGTCGGCCTGTTAGAGCTTCCCTAATGCACATACAATTACATTGACCAATGCTAAGGTACACACGATACCTAATACAAGTGTACATCAATTACAAACATTAAAACATGCGCCAAGACCCACAATTAATGCTCACCAATCCTTACACTGAAATGTCCCCATCTATGCCTTAAGATATTTGGGACTGATTTCTCTAAATCATAAGAAATCTCCTTCTCTTAACACTTGCAAGTAAAACCCAGATGCCTCAACCCACTAAACTACTGCTGAAACAAGTGCTTCACGTATGCATCTACAGGTTTGAAGTTGTAATGTTCCCTATTCTTGTTAAGGGATCTATCTTCTCCTTTTTTCATAACTCCTGTCTTTGTGTTGGATCAATGGACTACACACACGACTTGAATGCCATTAATAATCTTTATTGATACATTATATTTATTCTATAATGTTTCCTTAAATCTCTTCTTCTATTACGAGTATAGATAGGTTCTATCACGCACCACTATACTTGCTGACCGTAGCATATAGAAATGACTGGTTGCTTGTTGTGCCGACTGTGTTTATGGTGCAGCCTACACAGACTAGACGCTGGTATCCCTATTCTCCAAACACTGGTTGTCAATATCTAGTGCTGACGGCATTCCCAAAATTCCTATTTTTTTTTATGTTTGATTCCAATCCACACCCCGTCTTGTCTTCCTTATTCGCTGATCCCCTTTCCCATTCTTGTTGACTTGACATATAAAATGCTGCTTGCCTGAATTATGTTTTTCCAGACCATATGTATACATCGATAGCATTGAGGGTTGCGTCCCATTCATTCTAACGATTCAGTGATTGCAAAGTCAATTTATCATTGACTAGTTATGGTTATCGTCGATTTGTCTTTTATTATTAGCTTGCCGTCGATTGCTTACTTAGTCTATTGGCTATTATAACGTCGATATGATTAGTATGAAAAATGAATGTTATGGAATCGATTTCCTTATTCATATGGGTTATATTATATTGTCCAGTATTAATATTGATATGGATTATTTATTAGTATTGATGTATATAATAAATTAATTATATTAACTAATGAATTATAATGATTAATTAATAATGTATATATTAATTATAATGATTGATTAATAGTGATTATAATAACACTAATATTACTATTTTAATATTAATAATATTGATTAACAATATTTCATAGATAACTATCAATTGATTAGTTATTATTTCTATTGATATTAATCATACATTATTTAATAATATCATGCATTAATACTATTTAATCATAATATTAACATATTATTTATTAATAATATATTATTATTATCTATTGATAATAATCATATATTACTATTATTATATATTGTTAATTATTATTATATATCATCAATTATTATTATATAAATTATATATAATTGTTATATTATATTATAATAATATTAATGCTCGATATATCAACTTTTATATCTCGATATATTGTAACTTATACTATTAATATATTATTATAAATTATATAATACATTACTTATATTATTCTCATCCTTCTAATTGAGTTTAATTATTGTCATTTCGTCTTTAGAGATTCTACAAAATAAGACGAGGATATCACCCTAAAGGTCTTCAAATAGAGGGACATGACATACACACTCTACACAACTCAGTTGGCTCCAAAATGAAATAATGCGAAGTCCGCACGCTACCTCTCACAACAACATGAACCAATTGAGCCATAAATCACACAAAGTATTCCATTTTGAGTCTTATTGCATGCCTTAAGCTCGCATACCACAATTCCAGCTTGCAACCAACTTGTACGCAAAATACAACTAGCTCTGACATAATCCTTGTCTCTGTCCTGCAACCAGTCTTCACCAAAACAACTATAACTCTCCCAAATCATAACATGATGCCATGCTACCTTAGACATAAGGTCCACACATACTAAACACAACAAATCTGTGCTCGCATACACTGATATTCTGTACATTGTCCGTACACCTCTGTCCAATTGCCTGTAGCAAGCATAGACACAGTCTGTCTAATACAACCAATAAAGAACTGAAACATATGAATATAATCTTGAAACATATGTTGACATCAATGACATAACACAAATGTCAACGGCCAACAATCCCCCTAATAGTGACAATTCCAACCAATAGCTAACAATCTCCCACTTTGGCATTGATGACAACATATGAGTGAAAAACCATCAATCCAAAATAGCCATACAATTTTCTTCAACATCCTCAGCAACACCCCACCTAAGATAGTAGAGGGTTTTTCACATGACTCTCTTCCCCTTTGACATCAATGGCAAAGGGTGCCAAAATGCCAAGACTTTGATAAAAAAATCTCTCCTCCTTTTGCTTTGATAATGACTCTCTCTCCACACTGATGTAGCTTTTTCAAATCTTCAAATCTGTACCAAACTATGCTTTTCTCACCAAATCTTTATGCGACTGATCCATGAAGCCCTGAAACATACCTTTGATCACTACAACTACTGCCCTAGTGGAGTAGCACCAAGCATCCAGTCCAAATGACGAATAATGCTCTGATAACCATTGGACTGATGCAATCCTGCATCATTTAGTTATCACAAGGTGGGGTCATCACCCCAAGCATACCCCTGAGATACTCAAAGGTCTTTTTTGGCAAAGGCTTTGTTAAAATGTCTGCAATTTTCTCCTTTGTGCTTATGTATTCCAACCTAACTTCCTTTGCAACAACTTTATCCCTCAAAAAGTGATAATTAATTGATATGTGCTTTGTCTTATAGTGTAAAACTGGATTTTTTGACATATTAACTGTACTTGTATTGTCGCAATGAATAACAGTAGGTTCCTCAATACTAACCCCAATATCCTTCAACATCTGCTTCATCCAAACAATCTTAATGCAATTGATAGCAGCATCAACATATTCTGATTCAGCTGTGGATTGAGATATACAGCCCTGTTTCTTGCTCAACCAAGAAACCAGTCTTTTTCAAGAAAAAATGCTCCTCCACTTGTGCTTTTTATGTCATCCACACTTCCTGCCCAATCAGCATTAGTAAAAGCATGCAAGGTAAAATCATCAGATCTATCATACCATAATCTGAAATTCAATATTCCTTTTAGATATTTAAAGATTCTTTTTACAACCATGAGATGTGATTCTTTAGGTTCTGCTTGAATTCTGGCAACAATTCCAACTGTGCTTGATATATTTGGCCTTGTAGGAGTCAAATATTGCAATCCTCCAATCATGGACCTGTACCTTGTCTGAAAAGTGTATGGTGAATCATCAATAGCAGTTAACTTGCAACCTGTAACCATAGGTGTTCCTACCTGCTTGCAATCTTCCATTCCAATTTTTTTTAATAGTTCCTTAAGATATTTGGTCTGAGATATAAAAATACCATCCTTGCTTTGAGTGATTTGTAAACCAAGAAAGAATTTCATTTCACCAATCATTGACATTTCAAATTCGTTTTTCATCTCATCAGCAAACTTGGTACTCATTTCATCATTTCCACCAAAGATAATGTCATCAACAAAAATCATAAAGTACCTTTCACAATAGTATGACCTTGTCTTTGTAGGACCATAAAGATCTGTATGAACTAGATCCAATCTCCCTTTTGCAGAATAAGTCTTGACTTGAAAACTAGTCCTTGTGTGGTTTCCCATAACACACTCTTTGCACATCATATTAGTAGGTTTTACAATTTTAGACAAATCTCTGACTGCATTAGTGTTACTGATCTTCACAATATTATCAAAATTTATATGACAAAACCTCTTATGCCACAACCAATTGTCATCCATCTTCGCAACAAAACAACTTGCTTCTGTTGAGTTCAACTGAAACACATTACCTCTTGTCTTTGTAACCAATGCGATCAAGTTCCTTGATTGATCTTTGATGGTGCGTTTGCCCTCCTTGAATTGCAGATGATATCCCTTGTCAACACGCTGTCCAACACTCAAAAGATTATGTTTTAGTCCATCAACTTACAATACATTATCAGTGTTAGTTTTATCATCAAGAGTTATAGATCCTCTCCCTATGATCAAGCGAGGAGTATTATCTCCAAATCTGACTACACCTCCATCATACTTGTCAAGCTGTACAAATTTATCTTCATCACCTATCATATGATGTGAACAACCACTATCTATGATTCATTCTGATTTCTTTTCTACATGAGAGACCAAAGCTTTTTCTTCATGAATAGGACTCTCATCTTTGATAGCAATAAACTCAATCTCATCATCACTTTTTACTGATTCATTATTAGAAGCTCCATCACTAGCATAATAACATTCTTTTGGATATTTGGACTTGTATATTTTGGGCTTATACTTAGGAATTCTGGTAGGACATCTAGAAGCAACCTATCTTATTACATGAAAAACATTTCAGAGGTAACTTGCCTTCTTACTTTCCTTTACCTCTGTTCTCTCTTTTGGCGACCAAAGCAACAAGGTCATCCAACTTTCTTTCTTCTTCTTCTATCTCTGCCCATTCCTTAGCATATTCTCCAAGACTAGCATAATTGTCATTTCTACTGGTACTTGCAACATTCTTTATCATCTTATCCTTATGCATAGTAGCTTTAAATGCAGATTCTACTTTAGGTAAAGCGTCTTGTAATCTTGAAGTTGCAAATGTAGATAACTTACCAATCAAAGTCTCCCTTGTAAACCCCTTTGTGAGTGTTATAATCTCCTCAATTGCCATGAACTTGGTGTCATATGCTGGTGTCAAGGATCTCATAATCTTTGCAATGATTTCATCTTCTGTAATTGTTCCTCTTGAATTTTTGATGCTAGTAACAACCTCTGTTACCCCTTGAACATATGGTCTGATAGTCTTACCTTCTTGCATCTTCATGTTCTCTAACTTTGCTTTTCAACATTGCAACTTGGCCTGTTTGGTGTATTTGTCTCCTTCATATAATGCTTCCAATTTTGTCCAGATCTCATGTGCTTAATCAAGCTCCTTAACCTCTGTAATCTCTACCTTTGAAAGTGCATTGATTAATGCGTCTCTAGCGACCATATTGCAAGTGAACTTTTTTTCAGTGTCAGTATTGGATTCTAGCTCATCCTCTGTCCTGATGTCAGTATGGTTCTTTGTAATCATCCAATATTCAATTCCCAAGCAGATCAAATGAGTCCTCATCTTGTTCTTCCAGCTATCAAAACTTTCACCATCAAACTTTGGACTGTCCTTCCTATAACTTGCCATTCTGGGTCTCCTCAAGCAGTTAAACTTTCTCCAAGAGGACCAAAAGCTTTGATACCAATTGTTAGGAATAACAATCCACACGATACAACTGAGACCAGGGGGGTGAATCAGTTGTGTGTAATAATTATAAACTTCAAACTTTTCTATCTGATTATCAATTAAACATAGAACAATACTAATCAAGATGAACAATGCAAATGCCAACACCATAGCACAATTTTTGTTCTCGAGGAAAACCTTGTTCAGGGAAAAACCCCAGTGGGGATGATACCCACTAGATCATGCACTAGTAAATAAATATCCCTATTAGGAGACCTAACCCTGTTAGGAGTTGATTACAAAGCATCTAGCACATCTGTCCCTATTAAAGGACAAAACCCCTGCTAAAAGGTCCTTCAACCCTGTTAGGAGTTAGTGAGAACAAAAAGGTACACTGCCTAAGCGCACTACTCCAAAGTGAAGGTTAAACCCACCTTCAGGATACACTGTCCTAATACAAAATTAAGGATCTGCTTTCCAATGAACTGATTGAATGACAACTTACTTGCCTTTACAGTTCTATTGAAGTACACAAAGAGTGACCATAGATTCCACTCATACCTCTTCTGCTCTGCTCTGATAACCAGCAACAAATTCGCATCCACAATCGCTAAGTCACTACTCCATTGCTTACATTACATTTCCTCTCTTTATACAAGTTACAAATAATCAATTAGGTTGGCCTGTTAGAGCTTCCCCAATGCACATACAATTACATTGATCAATGCTAAGGTACACACATTACCTAATACAAGTATACATCAATTACAAACATTAAAACATGCGCCAAGATCCACAATTAATGCTCGCCAATCCTTACATGCTACACAACCCAGTCGGCTCCAAAATGAAATAATTCGAAGTCCACATGCTACGTTTGACAACATGAATCAATTGAGCCATAAATCACACAAAGTATTCCATTCCGAGTCTTATTGCACACCTTAAGCTCACATAGTACAATTCCAGCTCGCAACCAACTTGTACCCAAAATACAACTAGGTCTGGCATAATCCCTGTCTCTGTCCCGCAACCAGTCTTCACCAAAACAACTGTAACTCTCTCAAATCACAACATGATGCCATGCGACCTTAGACATAAGGTCCACACAGACTGAACACAACAAATATGTGCCCGCATACATTGATATTCTGTACACTGTCCGTACACCTTTGCCCAATTGCCTGTAGCAAGCATAGACACAGTCTGTTTGATACAACCAATAAAGAACTGAAACATATGAATATAATCCTGAAACATATGTTGACATCAATGACAAGACATGAATGTCAACAGCCAGCAATCCCCTTAATAGAAACAATTCCAACCAATAGCTAACAGGTTGGGACTGGGAGAACCCTTTTCTGGGAAGACTATTGGTTGGACATGGAACCTCTTTGTAACATCAATGGGTTTGAGCAATTCAATGTTGTGTGTAAAGTCAGCTTTGGGAGATTTGTTGGTGACTACTGGGTGAACGGTGGCTGGATTGGTTTGACCCTTATCAGTCCTCAACTCATTCCTCTTTAGTGTTCCCTTAACTCTTTCCTAATGGATGATAGCAAAGGAGAAGACTTTTTGATTTGGAAAGGTGTAATGTCCTTGCTTCCTGCTTGAGTATTTGATGCTTTCAACCTAAAACAATTGTTAGTAGACGAAGATATAGTATAAAAAACGCATATGAATATTAAAACAATTATTAATGAATTATCCAGATAAATAAATATTAAATCATTTAAAGTGATAAACCCATACTACACCCACCTAATCCTTAGGAAGAAGCTCTCCTCAGATTTGCCTAATTCTCTGATGAGAAATAACTCTCAATTAGGTAACCATCACAAGAAATAACTCTCAATTAGGTAACTATCACAACAGAAGTGTCTTCCTAAGGCCTCTGGGACCTCTATTAATGAGTGAACTTATTAACCATTAATAATCGACAGAGATTGCACCTCAAACCAAGCCTCTTGTCTCTTACATATGCATATGATTGACCACTATAATATATATATTATCTCTAAGAGATTCTCTATAATCTCTCTCTTGTCTCTTACATATGCATATGATTGACCCCTATAATATATATATATTATCTCTTGAGAGATTCTCTATAATCTCTCTCTGGATTCCTACTGGAATCACAACATTTCTTAAGAATGCTCTCTGCCAAGATAATCTTGGACCCTTGAGTCTCCTATTGGAGGAACTCAACATTCCTTGTGAATGCCCTCTGCCAAGCTTAGCTTGGTTTTTTTTATCTATTTCAAGGCTTCACTAATAACAAGCCTTCTTAAAATTAGTAGTTCCTCTGGAGTAAATACAAATTTATAAATAATTATGCTTAGTTTACACAAGTCGATTTGAGTCAGTAATTACCAATGCAGAATCTGGCTATGATAAAGACTCCTCTTGTAAACGGCTCCTTATGATCTATAACATGTATGCTCTGAGATTTGGTTCGATTTTGTTCTTTCTCAGACGTATGTGTTCAAATATATATTATTGAGATTTGAACTGGTCTTGTTCTTCCTTGGACGTGTGATGTAGCTGTTCACCGTGTATGGTCTTGGCCGTCTATGCCAGGATATGGAAAACCTGTGGCTGGCGACTGCTGTTCTCCCTTCGTTGCTGGGGATGAAGTTTCGTTGTCTCCTCTGTTTATCACTTCTCTCCCCTGCTTGTCCCATATGCCAGACGTTTTCTTCTATTAAATACCGAGAGCTTCTGAAAGTCGCGTCTCTACATGCGATAGCCGGAAGTTTGGTTTATTATTATTTTTATTGTATTTAACATATCCTTGTTTTATTATGTCCATTGTGAGCTTAATACTTGTTTCGTTTGAGAAATGATATTGTTAAATGATTTTAACAATATTCATCGTTCGCAGTTAATTATATATATTAAAATATTCATTTTAAATATTAATGTTAATATTTAATAATATTCAGCGTTAATATTTAATATTTAATATTTAATAATATTCAATGTTAATATTTAATAATTAATATTTAAATAACATTGAATATTTAATATTTTTATATTTCATAATATTCAATGATAATATTTAATATTTAATTTAATGTTAATATTTTATATTTAATGTCTTAATTGTTACGTGAATTCGTTATCAATAATTTAAAATATATTGCCCTTGTGTCTTGTCAATTTTTATTCACAATTATTACATAGGTTAACTCTTTGGGTTCATTACAAAAGGTTCCCCATTTAGGTAATTTCTTTGTCTCTTCGGTTGCGGCTATGCTCTCCCACTCTCCGAATCCTCCTATTTGGGCCAAGGCTTGGATAAAGGACCTTACTCCTAAGGTGAATATTTTCACATGGATTCTACTCTGGAATAAACTCCTTACTACCGACAACCTTTGCAAGAGGGGTTTTAGCATTCCCAACAAATGTTATATGTGTATGGTGTAGGCAGAATTTGCCCTTCACTTGTTTTTCATTGCCCTTTTTCTGTTGACATTTGGAGGATGGTGCTGCAATTGTGAAACCTCAAGTGAGTCTTCTCGGGCTCAGTGCAGGAGTTTTATTCTGAATTCCTTCGACTTCCAACCAGGTTTTAAAGCTGTTGTGGTCCTTTATTTTCTCGCATGTGGCCTGGGGCATTTGGAAGGAGTGGCACAACAAATTTTTAGAGAGAGATCTCTTTCTCCTAATATTGTGTTTTGGAAAATCTGCAGAGCCATCCGTGAAAACCTTAATATCTCAGAAAATAGTATCCATTCAAAAGGGAAGACAACTTGTAAGGATTATGATTACTGGGTGGCTGCCAACTGGAAAATACAATTAGATATTTCAATGGTGCTCAAACCTTTGAATAGACCAAGAGATGGTTGTGTCTGGATCCCTCCACCTCCTGGATGGGTAAAAATTGACTTTGATGGGGTGACTAAGGGTAACCTTGGGCTGGATGGGTGTGGGGGAGTGATAAGGGATGAAAATGGTATCTTCATTTTGGGTGTGGCGCTCCTCGTGGGAAGCTAGACTAACTTCTTAGTCAAAGCCATTGGGGCCTATCATGGACTTTTGCTGGCTCGCCAACTTGATTGCAAGAAGGTTTGAGTGGAAGGGGACTCAAACAATATTATAAATTGTATCAAAGGTAAGCACAAGCCCTCATGGATCATTGAGACTTGGATTAATAAATCAAAAGAAATTATTTCTTCTTTTGAAAATTGTTTCATATCCCATGTTTATCATGAGGCCAACCCGGTGGCTGACTGGTTTGCCAACAAGGGTGTCATGAGTAAGACGGTTTTGATGTGGCATAAATATGACACCTTGGAAGTTGAGGTCAGCACGTTATTACGTCTTGACAGGGCGAATAATGCGAGATACAGAGGTTGCTTTAATGATGGAGTTCAAACTTGATATGAAAGGTGGCAATATGATTAAGAGGCAGGATGCAATTTCCAAAGGTATTGCTCGTGTAGATAGATTTAAGGGTTCATAGAAGCAATAAATCTTCACACGGATTTTGGGTTGTTTTGTGTTTCATTTTGAAGCTTTTTACTTGTGCTTTGGTTATGCCTCAAATCTCTACAACTAAGGAAATGGGGGGAGATTGTAGGCGCATTGAGCCTATTGACTGTGAGAACCTCAAGACCAAACATAAGGTGTGGAATATCTTGAAAGAGGGAGGTCTCACTCCGTACCTATAGCATCTCCATGGTTGGGACCCCAACATAACTGAGCAATTTGTGAGGGGTTGGAAGGATGGAAGCATAGTGTTGTTTGGCAGGAAGATGTGTATTGATGAGAACCTTGTGGATGAATCGACCAACTTGCCAATGGATGGAATGAAATTTTACATGGATTGTAAGTACTCAGACCTTGCTATTCAAAGATTTCCCAAAACAAAGGAGGAATGAGAGAAGTTGGAGAACAAGGGAAAGAAAAGAAGCTACAATCCGTCTAAATTCAAGAAGATTTGGAGACAGGTACTAAAGGTACTCATGGACTACATTACGTTGGATGGTCGTTTCACTAGGGCCTTCAGGCACCACTTTGTTTTGTTAAATCATTTTTGTCACAATGTTAGGGTCTCTGTTCCTTTTTACCTATGGTCATCTCTCAAAGAAAGTTTTAAAGATCATAGGAAGAACCTTGATAAAAACCCTATTCTTCACTAGGATTTGTTGGTGTTAATCTATGAACATTTCAAAGCCCTTCCCGCCCCTGCTAATTCTGTTTCAGTTTCTGAGGATGAAGATACCACCATTGGGGGGTTGGAAGATGTGATTGAAGGTGAGGATGGCATGGATTGTGGAGAAGAAGATTATGAGCCCTCTTTTGAGGCTAAAAAAACACCTAAATCCAAAACTAAACTTGGAAGTAAAGGGAGAGGTAAAGATATAGATTTTGGAGAGGAAGATTATGTCCCCTCAACCGAGATTAAGACAACTCCAAAATCTAGCAAGAGGGCGGGAATTTCTGGGACGGGTAAGGAGAAGCACATTGGGATGTTCATTGCGAAAGCTCAGGGAAAAAACGATCTTGCCCTACCCTCCCTTGTTGGTGTCTGCGCAGCAGCAAAAATTAAGAAGCCTGGGACTGGTAAAGGAAAGGAGAAAATTTTGGATGAAGGCGACGAAAAGGAACTTCAAGTTGAGATCCAAGTTGCTCCCTCTCCTATTGCCAGCGCGATTCGTTCGCAACTGGTGGGCTCTCAATGTGGGGACAGAGCTGAGTCTTCTATGGAGCTTAGAGCTAGTTCCGGTCATTTCAAACTGGACCATGAAGATTTCTGTGATATTTTGGGTATAGCAAGAGAGACCGCCATTGATTCCTTGTCCCTGTTTAAATGGCTTTTCCATGAAATCAAGGATCTGAAGATAAAGCGGTGTGCCCTCAGTAGTAAACTTGAAGTCTTTGAAAACTTGGCTGTTGGTAATACTAAGGACATTGCTACTGGGGATGCTTCTGGGACTGGTGCTTCAATGGGGCAGAATCTATGGACGACAGAGGAGAGGAAGTCGGTTGTTGACTGTCTTAAAAAGATTGTGGATGCCCTTGAAAAATTGAAAAATGATCATGAGAAGAACATGTCTCAGTTGGAGGATAAGGTCAATAGCGGAAAATATTTCCTGCAGACTGTTTTAAATCAGAGCCACAAGAGTATTAAGATCACCGCGGAGTCTATAAATGGGTTGGTGGAAAATTTGGAGAAGGTGCATCATGAGAAGCAGGTCACTTAGCTGGTCCAGGACAAAGATCAAGAGACCTCTGGGCCCAGTAAGAGAACTCGGGGCAACTTAAAAAGGAAAGCTTAGAGTACCCCTCTGCAGCACAAGGACCTGAAAAAGGCAGCGTTGGAGATGACCAAGCTGGAGGTGGAGGTGTCTGAGGTTCTCATGAACTTTGCTTCATCTGTTTATTGTTTTCCTACATTTTTCTGTTATGTTTGCTGCTGCTGCCAGTTAGCTGGCTTTTGGCAACCTTTTTCTCTGTCTTTCTTTAGGGTAGCTTTTTGGTTTTGAGCATGTTTAGCCTTGGTTCTTCTATTGGTGCACAATGCTAAATCTAAAATCCTATTTTGTTAAAGGGTTTCAGGTCCCTTCAAAACCTTCTTTTACCATAATCAAAAACACATAACTATTAGTAATAATCAATCAAAAAATAACATCTAATAAAATAACACTAACTAATAATTAACTGAAAACTAACATGTAAATTTATTATTTATTACATTATTTATTTCATGCACTAATAATTTCCAATGCCCCTCTTTACTGTTGACATAGGGACTTTATTTTGGTGCTGTAATATTGACAATAGTCTTGTCTCATATTTGCCTCCCTTAATGAATTTTTTCTTTTGGATGTCAGTTTCTGCTGATAATGCATCCAATTACAATTTGCAAATGCAAAATCTATTACCCCCTTTATGGCTTTCAAATCCTTATTTCTCCTCTTTTGAAAAATACAAATGAAAATGATAAATAAAATTGGCAATTAGTATTCATAAACATCCAAATTTCTCTATCTTCCACATTAGATCGTGAATTGAATAGTTATAGTATTCTGAAACAGGTTTTGTGTTTTGTTCTCCTTTTCATTAGCATTATATAACATTTTGAATTTCTAAATTTTGTTTTGAAGGGGAAAAATATCAAAGTTTTAGTGAGGCTAGGTTAAATTGCTATTTTAAAATTATAATATACCAACAATAGAATCACACCTAACGAGAACATGATTCTTTCTTTGCACAACCTGACTATCCATCAAAAGAGCAACACAATATATCCATGCTAATCTTGAAACAAATAAAACCTTATAACTGAAAGATTAAAAACTTCTTCTCAACCACCTTAACCTCTTGCACTTTTCTGCAACACCTTAGATTTCTATAATTGTGAATGTATATGTATATTTTGATTTTTCAAGATGAAATAAATGAAATGAAGTGAAATCTATGCACATAGTGAACACGATGGAAGGAGAGAAACTAAATGAAGGAACAAGATGGAGAAAGAAGAGAAATCAATTGTAGATGGATGATGCAGTCAACAAATTTGCATGTGGTGTGCACTGCGCCTTTGTTGACAAAATGCTATGAAGAGCATATGGACGATAAAGCCAATAGATTTGCACGTAGCATTCACTGCTCCTTTCCTGATAAAATGCCAGAATGGTGGTTAGATAACAATGACTTGTGCATTTGGTCCTCACTGCATCATCATTGAGCATCACTTTGGAGAAGGAAAAACGAGTGAATGGAAGGCAAATTGAGAGGTCCAAAAACCTGCTTTGATATCCATACTGAAAAATGGGAAAAAACAAAGAGCACAAAGCTACAACACACAAATTTAGTCATTCATCTTCAACAGAATATTACATTACAATGAATTTTTAAATCTTTTCTTCCTTCTAACTATCTGAACTACTAACTTCCAAATAACTCATAACAGATAACTAACTAAGAATTTACATAATACATTTAATAAATTAACATTGACATGTTGATTTACTTTTTATTACATTATTCTATGTCATGCACTACTAATCTCTAACAGTTCAGTCGGTTAATTCACATTATTTTGTCATTCTTTACACATGACATGGATTATTTAAGTTCAATCTTTATGCATACATATAATTACTTAATTATGATAGGGATAGTGTCCTCATTCACCCATTGAAGTTTTTGGGTGAGTATGGTTTTAGTCAAAGGTGCATGTTAATGTTTATAAATTTAAGAGTGTGCTGATTGGACATGCAACTTATTTGCTATTTTATTGAATTTCGAGATATAGCCTAATTTCCAGGTATGAGATGGATTGGAATTTACGGATTTGAATCAATTGTGCAATTAGGTAAGGTTAGCATTTCTCAGGTAAGAAAATTTGGAAATGGCTCATGACGTGCTTGGATGATTTCAATGACAAGGTGGCAATTCTACTTCAAATCTAGGTCAATTATAGTGTTGGCGGATTTAAATTGTAAGAGACAAAACTGCAAATGCTGATCCCAAATGCTAAAGAATCACATCATTTCACATTTTGTGTGAAGTAAAAGTGCTTGCAATTTGTTTGGGATTGAATTTAGAGCAAACACATTTAAACATGCAAAGGGAGATTCTGAATGGTTAGAGGTTCACATAGGCATATTAGATTGAACGCACTTGGGAATGGGCCAAACCATAGTTGCACTTATCGGCCGACTTATTGGCGATAAGTTTTGGGTTGTGATAAATTGACACACTTTATTGCCGATAAGTTGGTGATTTTTTGCCAACTTATATAAGTGCTTTAAATATCAGCCGCAGCTGCATACTTAGTTTTGATGTCAAAACAAAATATCATTTTGCATTTTGTGACTTTTGCTGTTTGGGCCAAAAAAAACCTTCCAAGGTTTTGAAAGGTGATTTGCAAGGATTTAGGTCGTTTTTTAGCAGATTTGAAGAGGTTTTTGAAGCAAAATCAGATTCATATTTAAGTTTTCAAATTGTTTTTTTTTTAATCATTTTATCTTCTCTTTGTTGCATCTAGATTTATAGAAACTCTATAATAACATTTCCCAAGTACTCTAAATTGTTTTAGAGTGTAATGAACAAGATTTAACACCAGTTTTTAACAAATTTTTCATTGTTTTCTCAAGAATCTCATCTTTTCCTAAAAAATTCAAGCCCTAACACTTTTTTCTTGTTTTTTTTTCCAAGTTTCAACTATGTTTAAAATTATTTAAACTAATTTAGTTTGTTTGCTAATATTTTAATTAAAATATAATATATTAATTTGTGGTTTCAATTTATGTGTAGGTTGAAATTTGATTGCAATGGCAAATAGACATTGTTCCACAAATGGGTCAACTTTAGGGTTTGTGAGTGCCTCAGTAGATGCATGCCCATCTGGATATGTAGGCATGCGTCCTAAAGGGGCTAGAGATATAGCTTGGAAGTATGCCTTTGAAGGACTCGAAGCTAATTCCGTAATTTGCATAAAGTATGAAAAGTTAATTAGTGGAGGTTTATCCTGCTTGAAATACCATCTTGCAGGCATCACAAAGCATGATACGAGGGTTTATGAGAAAACCACAGAAGAAATAAAAAGAGAAATGAATGCCTTGCTTGCTGCCCAAGAAGAGAAAAAAATGCAAAGGGAAAGGGCAAAACTAGCTATGAGGGCAGCCATTGCTGAATCTCAAGGTGTTTCACTCGATCTTGAAGAAGAAGAATCAACATTTGAGGGCATTGTGGGCTCTCTTCGTGGCCCCATGTATCTGCAAATCCAACATTCCTTCAGCCACCACTTCTGCTACTTTTAGTAGAGCACCACCATCAATACCACAGTCGTCTTCTATAGATAAATGTTTTGTGCACAAAAGCACACCTGGAGCGCAACCATCATTGGAGGGTACCTGGGTGGAATAAGGATGTGCATCGACAAGTAGACATTGCTTGTGTCGATTTTTGGTACTTCAACAACATTCCCTTCAATGTTGTAGAAAATCTATATTGGCTGAATTTTGTTACCGCAATTATTGTGGTGGGAAAAGGCTACAAGGCACCTTCTTGTGCAGACTTGAGTGGGATGTTAGTTCACTTGTTTTAATTTTTAAATGTTTTAAGTTAGTTTTGAATCTTGATAGCTTATGTTGAGTTTTGATTTTTAGAGTGTGGACTTAATTTATGTTCTTTTTTTATTTATGGTAATTATTTATTTGTGTTGAATGTAAGTTATTTTTTTAATTAAAATTGTGTACTTCAAGTTAATGTTAATTTTACTTCATACTTGTAGGTTGCTTACAGATGCAGTTTCTAGGGCAAAAAAAGTGGTTGAATAACAAATAATACAATAGAAACAACGTGGCTACACCATTCTTTCAGATGGATTGACGGATGACAAAAACCGTACCATCATTAGTTTTTTGGTTTCTTGCAAGGATGATGTGGTGTTTTTGAAATTGGTGGATGCCTCCAAAAAGGTGAAGATTGCTGAAAATTTGGCTCTAGTGTTAGAGCAAGTTGTAATGGAGGTGGGAATTGATAATGTGGTGCAAATTATAATGGATAATGCAGTGGCATATGTGGCAGTGGGTAAGATCCTCGAAGACAAATATAGTACACTTTTTTGGACTGCCTATGTAGCGCATGCCCTTGACCTTCTTTTGCAGGACATAGGAAAACTTGATTGGGTGAGATCGGTTGTAGAGGATGCAAGAAGGATTACAAAATACATCTACAATCACCCTTGGGTTCTTCGCTTGATAAGAGAACACACCCAAGGGAAGGAGTTGGTAAGAGCGAGTCACAAGGTTTGCAAGGATTTTTTTAACGTTGCAAAATATTCTTATTTCTTTGACTTCTTTGAAGCAAATATTTGTGAGTCAAGCGTGGCTAGACTCAATTTATTCGAAGAAGTTTGATGGAGAAAGTGTTACATCTATGGTATTCGACAACCAATTTGCACAAAGAGCTATAGAGATTGTGAAGGTAACTTGGAAACTTCAAAACTTGTATATTTAATTTTTTTTGTATTCAAGTCTTTCATTATTAATTTGTTACTTTAATTATTAATCTTTTTGAACTTTTCAATTGTAAGCATCGGAGCCTTTGGTTAGAGTTCTCCGGTTGGTCAATGGGGATCAAACCCCAATGAGATATCTCTATGAGGCAATGGATAGGGCCAAGGAGGCTATCAAAAATTTCTACAAGGGGGACAACCTCAAATTTGACCCCATATGGGAAATATTTGATAAGACGTGGAACAATCAACTCCACCAACCCATTCATGCTGCAAGGTACTTCCTGGACCCTCATTTTCACTTCTCTCCATCTTACTCGGATCCCAATGGAGAGGTTATGGAGGGTCTCACTAAATGCATGCAGAGGATGGTACCTAAGGTTGAGGTGAGAAACCTCATTTATTTCGAGTTGGACATATACGAGAATGTGAGGGGCAAGCTATTCTCTTCAGATATGGCAAAGAGAGGAAGAAACACTCAAAACCCTAGGTATAATATTTGGAATTTTGGAGTCCTTCACATGCATGATAAGTACATAAAAATTAAAATATGTTTTCACCTTTCTTTCTAACTTCAATATTTTATTTTGCAGATGCTTGGTGGTGAAATTGGGGTGGAAATGTCCCAAATTTGCAAAGGACTTTCCTTTTCTGAATCTTATCCCAGCATTGTACTTCATGCAATTGGAGCTTGTTCGTGACCATCCACACGAAGAAGAGGAACAAGTTAGCACAAAAATGCCTCAATAACCTTGACTTTGTGCAATATAACCTTCGGTTGTGCACAAGGAAGGTAGAGGAAACACTAGCTAGTCTGCTTGATTTGGATGACATAGATTCTTATTGTGATTGGACATCACAGAAGAAACCTCCATTGTTTTTAGAGGATGAGATCTAAATCTAAAGAGGTAGGCTATGGAGGAGGGTGGATTCGTAGGGATTGGATGACATTGACGAGGATGAGGAGGTTGAGGATGACGAGGAGTCATTGCTAGAGCCAACACCATCTAAATCCAAGATGGAGGTCGAGTCACAACCAGCTGTGCAAAGGAAGAAGGCACAACCACAATGGACTTCTCCTAGTAGACCTCCTACCCCTCCCGTAGTTTTTACTAGAGCTGTTGGGAAGGGGAAGAGGAAGATGTAGATTATTTTGTTGTACTTGTATTTACTTATGGTTTTACAAAGACAATTTGCTACTTTAATTTTGCTTTAGACTATCATGCTACTAGCCATCAACATTCCACTTGGGGATGTCATTTGTATGCCCATTTGCATTTAAATATGTATAGACTTAGCTTGTTTCCTTTGTTTACTCATTTACTAACTCATTAGATGCATCTCCTTATTGAATTTTGCAAAAAAAATGCATTTCTAATTAAATTTAAGCAATTTATTAAATTACTGACAATTTGCCGATATTTTTTCTTGGACCTTGGTGATAAGTTATTGATAGCAATATTTTCAACTATGTGCCAAACCATTGGGGGAGGGAATCACATGAAGAGGACATATGATGTCTAATTCCTTCAAAACATCTTTCTTAGACTTCACAATGAAGGTCATTAGGATGAAATACGAGGGAGATGGAGAACTCATGATTAGCATGCATAAATATAGTTCTAGGCTAGTTGTGTCAATCACCTTGAGCCTCTCTCATATGGCTAGTAGATTAACAACTAGTCTAATACAAATTTAATTATTTAAAATTTAAATATTGTTCGTTAATCCTTATATATTGTTTTTAGTACTTCTATAATTTTTTTAATGATTAATATTTATTTACGTTTTTTTTAAATTTTCATATTTATATACTGCTTTCTAATATTTTATATTTTGATCGGTAAAATATTTCGTATATTGTATTGATTCTCAAAAATTTATACATTTTTAGACTTCGTGGCTTGGATCACAGATATATACATTCTATATTCATTTCTTCTGTCCCCTTCTATACAAAAATTGACTAATCTGTATGCCATTACTGCTAAACCAAAAAAATACAGTATTTACGAATAAGCTTTTCACCCATTTCTATCATGACAAACTATATGTTGATAATAGCAAAAAGAAACAAAAAAATCCCTTACTGATTTTCTGCCTTAATTTTTTTTGCCTGCTGTTGTTCCAAGTGATCATCCTTTGGGAACCTCAATTTCCTCTTCTACAACAATTGCTTGGTGGAGGCCACAGCTCATTTCTGTGCATCTCACTACTGCAAATAATTTTTGATATGTTGCCAACCGGCTTGGGCTTCAGCCCGTCTAGATTCCTTATCCTCAGACACACTCCAGATTAGGAAGGGGCGAAGAGGTGGGGAAAAATCAGCTGCATGTAACTAGGTGCTGCCCCTAGCTTTGAAGCCTTACCCAGGATTGGCAATGGCAAGGAAAGCATTCATTCCATAGCACCACTCCTTGATACAGGTGATATCCAGTGCGTATCATCTTTCCCACCAAGCTCTAGGCACCACGTGAAGAACATTGAGGCAATGTTTGCGTTTGCTCTATATCTGAATTCTGCCTACATATACTTGTCACCCGAAACCATCTTGACCAACTTTAGGAACATTGCCTTGTCAAATTGGAACACCTTTTAATCTTTCATCTGTACTTCTCCCCCAAAATGTTAGTTGTTGCTTTTTGGTTTGGAGGTTGAAGTTTGCCTCTATGCTTCCTTGGCTTTGTTCTTTTTCACCGCCTGCCCAAACCCAACTGTTATCGCTTCTGCTCTGCAAATTCTGCCTCTACCAAATGGACGGGTGATTAACTTTACATAATGACTCTCCAGCTCAACTCATTTAATTTGCACGCTTCTCCAGTTTTGGGAGCCACATCATTCATTTAGGGAGATTATCGCAATCTCCATACCACCGATCGTACCTCTTGCCCTTCTAACAAAATGCCTCAAAAATCTTAAAAAATGATATGATCATTTGTCGTCGCTAATCTTACTGCCCACTTGAAATTGTGTCAGCCAGTTTATTACCTGCTCTATATGTGGGTAATTTTAAAGTTTTTAAATTTTGACAATTTATCTCTAATCACTTTGATAATTTTGTTTATTTTCCATGCTTGGGCCTCCCCATTTATGATTGCATTTACTATGATCTGCAAATCTCCCATCAAATGCAAATCATTGGTTTCCATTTTGCTTGCCAAGTTTACGGCAAGCAAAGCCACCCTTGCTTCTGCATCATTCTTTGAGCCATTATCGAGCTTTTAGGCTCCCAATGCCAATACCTCAGCCTTCCAATCACGTACTATACAGCCTGCACCTGAAGGCCCTGGATTGCCTTTAGAAGCCTCATCAAAATTGACTTTGATCCACCCTTACCCCGGTATGACCCGCTCCACATTCTTGTCCACTGTAGAAGATGGATGAACCCAAGAAATCCAATTAGCAGGCAGACTGCTTTCTGATACTTATAAATGAAATAAAAGTCTAATATAAATTTATATACATAATACTTACAAATCTAGGAATTATATACTTTTAAAAGCTTTTATCATAATGCAAATTTAGTATTATGAATCTATTAAAGTTATAAATTGTTTCACTCTCCGGACATATATATATATATATATATATATATAATATATATATATATATGTTATCATGCATATGTTCTGGTGGTTTTGTAACATATGCATGATAAGTGATATTCTGAGCTTGATTATTGTTTTGAGGCTATAATATAAATATATGCATCTTTTTGATTTTTGTATGGACATACCCCGACTGTACACAGCCCTCAAATTTTTTACCATACTGGCATACTGTATCCACGTGCCTGATTCTGATTTCGTAACAGCATATTTGGTACGAATTTATTGTTGTCTACCAGAAACTGCCTGTAACTCAAATTTCTATGGATAATGATGATGTTTATAACCACTGTTACCAGCTCTGTTTTTTGATTGGTTGGAATTGCCTGAATCTTTCATTATTTTTTAATTCCAAAAGAAATTTTACCTATTTTGTTTTTGCTTCCAAAATGAATTGATCTTTTTGATTCTGGTAACAATGCATTTATATCTTAAATGAGGAAATATGTTCTGTTTGTAGACAAGAAATTCATATTTCATAATGGTGAAAATGATTTTTGATCTTTTCTGCAAATTCATATCTTATTACTAGTTTTAAGATGCAATTAGCACAAGTTAATGGGATTGATCTGGTATAACTGAACTGAAAAATTACATTTTGTTCATTTGCAGCAGTATTGTTTCATGTGTCAGCAAATTCTCTCTGCTTTATAAATATACCCATTAATAGATTTGTGAATCTGCAGGTGACACCTCCATTTCCCACTACACTGGCTACCTGCCCAGTCGTACAGTTCGAGGTATAATTTTTAAGTAATTAATATTTTGTTGTGGCAGTGTTTTATTTTATTTTTTCCAAAATACAACGCTAGATCTAAATAGGAAAAATTAAGTCCCTGCATTTGTTAACTGCTACTGTTTACTATAGTTTGCTACTGGTGAGTTATTTTCATTTGCTGAGCATTGCATAACTAATTACTGGGGTCACCATCAAAGAAGTTCATGAAAAACTAGAAATAACTAGGCCAAGTTAAGTGTTATAATAATACTGGATGTCGTGAATAACTCAGTTTTCATGGTTTTCAAACTACAGGAATCATTTGTTCCAGATTCAATTCAGCCAAGTCAACGGTGTTTGAATTTCAGTTTTGGAAGCAGAGTGGTCTTGCCTCCGGAAAGTTTTCTCACTCTAAGACTACCATTTGTTTATGGTGTGTGGCTTAATGATGGCTCAGCAATTCCATTTTTGCCACGTGCGCATAGGCCAGAGCTAACTGCTTGGCTTGTAAAAGGCACAACACTTAAGATTTTATTGAAGGAGCAAGATAATGAGAGTGTATCTTCTCTTTGAATATGACATTTTCTCAATGACTTGTGATTTTACTACTCGGAGTCGGTATCTTAAAGAAATTTCCCAGAGAACAAGATCTTATCTGGATAAGCACAGTCTTTCCTCTAGTCAAAGTGACATAATGGACTTTGATTTTGATTTTCAGTGAATGTAAGTACCATATTTTTCTTTGAACTTTTTCTTAGGGGTTAATAATGTCGTGTATTTCTCTATTTGTTGAAATAATATTGATAAGTTTGACATTGTTGATCTCAGCACTACTAGTTTTCCAGTAATGGAATTGGTTTCAAAAGTCTTCTGTTTGCCTGCTGGGGTAACCTTAATATTGCATAGACATAGTACAGGAAATGTAATAAACACAGAATATATCAGAGAACAATAGATGCTTTCATTAATCATTCCAACGTATGAGTACATTCACATCGTCCTCCCTTCACCCGTAGATGGTACATATTTATCTACCCGAAAGAGGTGTGACCAAACGTCACCACCCAACCCAACTGCCCTTCGGTAATAACTAATTTCCGTTGGGACCACATAACTAATCCACGACATAACATAAAGTAGTCTTTCCAGCTAACATCTTCCTGTTTAGGTATCTACTAATTTCTATGTTCTACAGGATTATGGGGACAATGGGGTTGGCAGGGGACGCATTTTGTGGATGGCAGTCCGAAGGCTGTTTTTGGGAGAGCAGGATTATATGATTATATATATATATATATATATATATATTAGGGTTACTTGAATTTTTACAAGGTTAACATTTGATTTTTTAATAAATGTAAAAATCTCAAAATTGAATTATATGAATAATTAAATAAAATATAAAATTAAAATCTCTGTTAAATTTATTAAATATTAGCAATAAATAAAAAGATTATAATTATTAATGATATTTCAATTTAAATGCTAAAACATAAAATTATAATAATCCCAAAAATACTTACACAATCTAATCCAGAAACGAGTTGCGATTGACTTCATGCATTGTGGAAATCTACTTGCTCTCAATACAAAATAATTTATACATGAAGGTTTTCTCACAAACAATTAGTGTTAGTATTCATTTGAAACATGGGATTTTTGGTTCACTTTGTTTGCACCTCAAGAGTCAATGAAAAAGAGGAGCTAATGGTTTTGGGACAAATGGTGTTAGGCTTTGCAACATATTTCATGCATTCTTTCAGTGAATGAAATTGTGGCATTTAAAACCTGCCTAACAAAACAATTGATCCCTCTTTGCAGCTTGGACACAGACCTACAAATAAACCCTCGAATTGTAATGTACCCACGCACACTGTTGTCGCAATTTTCTCCCTTCAAACCTTTGTTACTCCTACAGAATCCAGAGTTGGGATGTACGGCAATTAACTGAGAGTGAATGCTGAATGGGGAACCGTTCGATCACAATGTTGATGTTGGAGGAGGACGTACGGCTATGTTGGAGGCCGTATGGTACATCAAGGAGGGCCGTACGGTACGAGGGCCATACGGCTGGGTTGGAGGCCGTATGGTATTGGGCCGTACAATGGTAGATGAGTCACACGGTGCACTGAGAGTGGCCGTATGCTGAATGCAAGACAGCTTGTGCGGTGGGAGGAGGTACTTCGTATGGATGACAGGAGGCCGTACGGTGGTGTACAGGTCGTACGGTGGTGGTAAGCTGGGGGTTGTATAGTGAATTTGATGAGGCCGTACGGAGGCTGGAGATGTTTGTGAAGTCTTGTAGTGGCCGAATGACGTTCCTTCTTCCTTACCAATGAATGGATATGACTTACGTAGACAAGAACAATTCACAATCAAAAAAATGTTCGCCAGAAATATCTTATTAAATTTATTGATAGAGCCTCGGATTTGCCAGATCCGATACAAGCAGAACAAGCAGAGTAGGGTGAGGGTTGAATCCCACCAAAATTGCACACAAACCAAATAGGGAGGGTCTTCCACCTTTGAAATGGCGAACAACAGAATCCCAACAAGAATTCGCAAATACAAATCAAATATAAATCTCAACATATGAAAACTAACCTACACGCCGAGCCTAAATACCTGTCGGGGAAAACTTCCCGAGAGTGCACAAAAGAGATGACGGCGACAACTACACTACACCAACAAAAAGAATGGGCCCGAGATAAACTAAATCGATCGAGACCCAAATACAATAGTTTTATTAGTCATTTAATGATGGGGACATTACAGTCCTCCCATCCCAATAATTGCTTGTCCTCAAGCAATTTCAGGCTGGGGTGTTCCAGAATCTCTTCTCCTTCCTAGGTGGCATCTTCCAGGGGTAGATCCTTCCAACGCACAAGAAATTCCTTGATAGTGCGTGTCCTCAAACTTTTCTCCCGATTGTCGAGGATTTCTGCTGGTTCCAATACTAACTTTCCTCTGTTGTCGAGGGGTGGCAGGTCTGTGGAGACCGTCACTTGATGGCCCACGGCTTTCTTCAGACAAGAAACGTGGAAGACGTTATGGATTCGGCTTCCTTCAGGTAGGTCCAATTCATATGCAACTTTGCCCACTCTCTTTGTCACACGGTTAGGTCCGTAAAAACGCGGTCTCAATTTCTCCTTCCTGAAAGCCTTCAGTGAAGATTGTCTGTATGATTGAAGTCGGAGGTATACTAGATCCCCAACTTCAAAACTCCTTTCGATTCGGTGCCTGTCAGCGTACATTTTCTGTTGATTTTGAGCTTGTTGGAGATTTTCGTTTAGGGATTTTAAAATATCTGTTCCTTCCTGCAGCCAGTCCCTAGCCTTTGGCGTGTGACTGTTACCGAGAGCCAAGTCCACAAATGAAGGAGGTTCATACCCGTACAATGCTTTGAAAGGTTCCATTCCAATGGACATATAAAAAGTGGTATTGTAACAGTACTCTCCCAGGTGTAGCCATTTTATCCATGCTCTCTGTTGCGCTAACACATAATTTCTGAGGTAACCTTCCAACCATTTGTTCACGATTTTTGTTTGTCCGTCGGTCTGCGGGTGGTAATTGGTGCTTGGTGACAACTCTGTCCCTGCTAGTCAAAACAATTCTTTCCAGAAGTTACTGAGGAAGTAGCTATCCCTGTCGCTCACTATGTTTCGAGGGAGTCCATGTAGACGGAACACCTCTCGGAAGAATAAGTCTGCTACCTGCGAAGCGGAAAACTCTGTTGGAATAGAAAAGAAATGTGCATACTTGGTTAATCTGTTGACTACCACAAAGATGCAGTCCTTCCCCTGTACCTTAGGGAGCCCGGAGATGAAGTCCATTGAGATGCTATCCCACTTCTTCTCTGGAAATGGTAATGGTTAAAGTAAACCCACCGGTAGAGTGTGTTCGGATTTATTTTGTTGAGACATGGAACATTCCCGGACGTACTGTAATATATCACCTTTTAGTCCCTTCCACGAGAATCTCTCCCTAATCTGTTGGTAGGTCTTCAAGTACCCTTGATGCTCGGCTAGAGTCGAATCGTGCATTTCTTTCAAGATTTTTTTCTTCAACTTGGATTCAGGCACCAGGTAAATTCTGTCCTTGTAGAAAATAATATCATCGACCACCTTATACCTGTCGTCCTGTATTTCTTTGTCTAGGAGTTGGCATGTGAACGTGTCCTTGGAGTATTCGACCAACAAATGTTCTTTCCAATTCGCTGATATTTGAGATAAGGAACAAATGGTCGGCTTTCTTGACAAGGCGTCAGCCACTACATTATTTTTTCCTTTTACATGCTCAATGTCAAAGTTAAGGGCTTGTACTTTACTTACCCATTTTTGTTGTCACTCATTCAACTCCCGTTGTTCCAAAAAATGCCTGAGGCTATTGTGATATGTACGGACAACGAACTTGGCTCCGACGAGGTACTGCCGAAACTTTGTCAAGGCATGCATGATGGCCAGCATTTCTTTGTCGTATATAGGATACAATCTTTCGGCTCCCAAGAGTATCAGACTTTCGAAAGCAATAGGGTGGCGGTCTTGTATTAAGATGGCCCCAATACCCTCTCCGGAGGCATCACACTCCAGGATGAAAGGTCGATTGAAGTCTGGCAGTGCAAGGACCAGACAAGAACTCATAATCTCCTTGAGTTTCTCAAAAGTATGATGTGCTTGTTCATTCCACTGAAAAGACCCCTTCTTTGTCAGGTTGGTGAGAGGTGCGCTGAGCTGTGAGAACCCCTTCACGAACCGTCTATAGTAACTAAACAGCCCAAAGAATCCACGTAATTCTGAAAGAGTCTTCGGAGGTGGCCAATCTAAGATAGCTTGAATCTTTTCTTGATGTACTTGAACTCCTTGGCTACTGACAATGTGCCCCAAATATAATATCTCTATCATCCCGAATTCACATTTGGATTGTTTGGCGAACACAGTTGTGACCTCATAATCTCGAGCACTTCCTCCAAATGCCTTAAGTGTTCCTCCCATGTCTTGCTGTAGATCAGTATATCATCAAAAAATACCAATAGGAACTTACGCAGCTGTTTGTTAAAAATGTGATTCATGCAAGATTGGAATGTAGCAAGAGCGTTGGTCAATCCGAATGGCATGACCAGAAATTCGTAATGCCCATAATTGCAATGGAATGCTATTTTCTCCACATCCTGCTCCCTCATGCGGATTTGGTGATACCTCGAACGGAGATCTATTTTGGAGAAATAAATGGTGCCGTGTAACTCATCTAGCAATTCATCGATCCTGGGAATCGGATACTTGTTCTTGATGGCCTTTTTGTTCAACGCACGGTAGTCTACACACATTCACATTGTTCCGTCCTTTTTAACTAGCACTACTGATGATGCAAAAGGACTGGAGCTGGGTTTAATCCAACCTTTGTCAAGGAGTTCCTGTATTGTTTTTTCAATTTCATCTTTTAGCCTCCTAGGGTGGCGCTATGGCACAGTGATAACCGGTTTGGTGCTCGTTTTCATCTCAATGGTGTGTTCGAACCCTCGGTGTGGTGGTATGCCTGGCGGAATGTCCGCGAAAACCTGGTGATATCTATCCAAAACCATTTGAAGTTCTTCATCTTGGTGGTCCGTTCTTTGTTTCTGTATGGGTTATGTCAAGGCAAAACAGTGTGCGGCCCAAACTACATCGTCGTGTTTGAAAATTGCTTCCATTCGTTGGGCTGAAATTTCCTTCGGTCCTCCGTTCGTCATCCCTCTCAGCACAACCTTTTTGCCGTTTACCTCGAAGGAGAACTGCATTCGCTTGAAACTCTGTGTGTATTCATCCAATGTTTCCATCCACTGAATGCCCAGAATGACTTCCATATTGTCCAGATCGACCACGAAGAAATCATCTGTCACTATGTGGTTCCCCATGGTGATGCTTAGTTGCGGAACTAGATGAGTGCATTTTAACAGGTTTCCTCTCACTACCTTGACGTCAAATCCCTAGTGTGCCTCCATACACAGACTCCGACGACTCTCCAGTGATGAGTTAATGAAGTTGAGTGTGGCTCCATTGTCAAGCATGACCACGACCCGTTGTCCTTGGAGGGTGCCTCAGACCCGGAACACAGTACATCTTGGAGTTACCGCCAGAGTAGCAATGGCGCCTCCTCTCTTCAAGAGTGTGACAATTCTTTCTCCGCAATTGAGGTTTACTTCCCCTGAAGTCTGTTGTTCAGCTTCCTGGGCTTCGGGTATTTGTTCTTCCTCACCGTCAGACGATACCTCAATGTAATGGATTTTTCCTTTGCCAAGGCATCGATGTCCTGGTACCCATGGCTCTTTACAGTTGAAACAGAGTTTCTTCCTTCTGAGTTCCTGCCTAGTTTCCTCATCCAACGGGGGCCTTCTGGGTGGGGGTCTGTTGTCTCTTTCCCTTGGAGTGAGAGGTGGTTTGGACTGTGAGTAATATTTGGTGGACGAAGAAGAAGATGTCGCCATTTCGCGTGCCTTCTTAATTGCCTCTATGAGTTTGCTGGGGTTGAATCCCTTCACCCATCCTTTCAAGGGTTCCGCCAGTTCATCCATGAACAACACCACCAATCGTCTTTCTGAAATATCAGTCACCAAGATAGACATTCTTTGAAATTCTGTTATGTAACCATCGACTGTGCCAGATTGCTTTAGCTAAGCCAATTCTTTGAAAGTCAATTCTGGATCCCTTCCATCGAAACGGTCTATCAATCTCTCGGTGAATTCAGCGTAGGAATTTATTTGGTCGTGGTTGAGAGTAACCATGCCATGATGCCGCCATTCGTGGGCTATTCCTTCCAGATGAAGTGCTGCAAATTTGATGGCTTCATCTTCCGGCATACGGTTGAGTTGGAAATACGTGTCTTCTTTTTGCATCCATGCTCGAGCTGTGATAGTTCCAGACCCGTCAAAGGATGACATATTAACTTTGTCCATCTTGCGTCTCAGATCATCATTATAATAGCCGTGATTGTTTTTGCCAGAGTACCTCATTCTCAGCTCCGCATAATCTTTGTAGGATATATCTCCTTCCAATCCTCCTGAAGTTGATCTTGTATTTCTTGGAAGGTTGGTTGTTCTCCTCGCCGTTCTTCTGTCCGTGGAGGAAAAGTTGGCATTGACAGTTGAGAGCGTACGGTTTGGGGATTTGTTCATCCCGAGATAGAATCGTCACTTTGTTCCGTAGATACCTTGCTTTCAGCCAATTTTCGCAGTGTCTCTTCCATGAGGCACTGAGTGTCATTTATCTGTACTTGGTTCTTAGTGAGCTCTCTCGGAAGAGTCATTGACTTCAGTCGTAGGGTCTTGGGGATCGCCCATTCTACCGACTGAGTGAGATCTGCTCCTTTTCCTTGAATAAACTCTCATTCAATACCCACAAGCTGGCAGAATCACCAGCTCTGATACCATTGTAATGTACCCACGCACATTGTTGTCGCAATTTTCTCCCTTCAGACCTTTGTTACTCGTACTAAATCTAGAGTTGGGATGTACGACAATTAACTGAGAGAATGCCGAATGGGGAACTGTCCGATCACAACGTTGATGCTGGAGGAGGACGTATGGCTATGCCGGAGGCCGTATGGTACAGCAAGGAGGGCCATACGGGGGCTGGATGAGGCCGTGCGGTATTGGGCCGTACGGTGGTAGATGAGTCACATGGTGCACTGAGAGTGGCCGTACGGTGAATGCAAGATAGCTTGTGCAGTGGGAGGAGGTACTTCGTATGGATGACAGGAGGCCGTACGGTGGTGTACAGGCCGTACGGTGGTGGTAAGCTGGGGGCCGTATGGTGAATTTGATGAGGCCGTATGGAGGCTGGAGATGTCTGTGAAGTCTCGCAGATGGCCGAATGACGTTCCTTCTTCCTTACCAATGAATGGATATGATTTACGCAAACAAGAACAATTCGCAATCAAAAAAATGTTCGCCAGAAATATCTTATTAAATTTATTGATAGAGCCTCGGATTTGCCAGATTCGATACAAGCAGAACAGGCAGAGTAGGGTGAAGGTTGAATCCCACCAAAATTGCACAAACCAAATAGGGAGGCTCTTCCACCTCCGAAATGGCGAACAGCAGAAGCCCAACAGGAATTCGCAAATACAAATCAAATATAAATCTCAACATATGAAAACTAACCTACACGCCGAGCCTAAATACCCGTCGGGGAAAACTTCCTGAGAGTGCACAAAAGAGCCGACGGCGACAACTACACTACGCCAACAAAAAGAATGGGCCCGAGATAAACTAAATCGATCGGGACCCAAATACAATAGTTTTATTAGTCATTTAATGACGGGGACATTACACAAATTGTTAAATACCGTGAACAAGCCTTAACAAGTCATCATTGAACCTAAAACTGACTTGAAAAATGTTCATAGGAATTTTTTATGTCAAGGATGCCTGTACGCATCCTAGGAATGTTTCATCATTTAAATTTTTGTTGGCAATGGCCAGGGGGACACCCGTTGTCCTGTCATCTCCAAAATGCTGTTGGGGGTTTGACATTGTTGATCTCGGCATTACTATTTTTCCAAATATTGAATTGGCTGCCAAAAGTCTCCTCTTATACTATTTCCTAATTTCTATGTTACATAGCATTATGGGGAGTCGAGACAGTGGAATGGCAAGGGACACATTTAGTGGATGATAGTCCAGACTCCAAAGGTTGTTTTGGGGACAGAAAGACTATAATTTATATTTATATATTAAAAATATATTAGGGATACTCAAACTTTTACAGGATTAATATTTATAAAAATTTGAAAATTTAAATCTAACTTAAGTTTACTAAATATTAGCAATAATTTAAAAATATTTATTTATTAATAAATATGTTTAATTTAGAAGCTAAAACGTAAATTTATAGTTAATACAATTTTTTGATCAGTAAAAGTGGCACTCTGGGTCCTCACACAATAGATTGATATTAGAAAAATGTTTCCAGATTTCATCACACTGCACTGTCGGCAAGATCTGGCACTTCCTAATTACAGAGCATGCCTATTACTGACTAGGGAGGAGCCTTATATCAAAAGGCCTCATATTACATTGCTATTGGTTCTTTCTGCTCAATGTTACATACATTAAAGACCAGACTTTTATAGGGGTTGATATACAAAATTGACCCAAAACTAATACTGTAAAGTCTTTGAGATCACAAAAAGACGAAGGAGCCATTGACACAAATTCATCAACCTTAGCGGCCATCACCCTTGATCTCTTCATTATCCGAGTTAGGGGCCCAAACAAAGGACCAGTCCACCTTGCTAGAACATGTAATTCCAACAATTGCCTTTAAGAAGCCAGTGCCCCACTTGGCCTTTGTTCGCCAGGTCATTTCATCTGCACTAGAGGCATGAATGATGATGGGATCCAAGGCCCATTGTATTCATGGGTTAAGCAAGGCCAAATCCCATTGCATGTTTCCAGAACACTAACTACAATTTCTTTGTCCAGATGGCTCTTCTAACCCCCACACCAGTTTGCCTTCACTAGCTTGTCCACCACCATCTTAACGCACTCCTTTCTTCCCCACAGTCGAAGAGGGAAGCCAAGAACATTGAAGCCATGTGGGAGTTTACACATTATCTATGTGTAGAGTTCACATACAGGTCTTCGAGAACCATTTTGATGGTATGCAGCACCATTGAAGCACAACTTTTAAAAACTCTTTTCATCCTAGCCTTTGTGGTGACACTCATGAAAACCATCCGCTGTTTCATTATTGTTAGACATATCATGGTATCCATTGTTGGGGAGCAGATACTCTGAATTTGTGAATGACTCTTGGCTCCATGACATAGTTCATTTGGTCTCTGAGTGAATGAAACTCCGGCAAACAAAACATGCCTAACAAAACCGTTGGTTCCTCTTTGTGGCTTGGACACAGGCCTACATATGAGCCCTAAAATTCTTAAACACAATGAACAAGCCCTAAACAAGATGTCACTGAACAAAAAAATACTTGAAAACCGTTCACAGGAATGTTTTGAGTCAGGGATGCCTGTACACATCCCAAGGATGTTTCAGCATTTAATTTTTTTTGGCAATGGCCAGGGGGACACCCCTTGTCCTGCCATCTCCAAAATGCTGCTGTGGATGAGGATGGGGGTTTGAGGGCTGAGAATGTGTCCCCTTGGAACACGGCTTAATTTGGATACAATGCCTGTAGTTTTTGTTGCAATTTGATGATGCTACTTGAATATGACAACATATTTACCATACCATCCTACAAAATATTTGACAATGTAAATTTTGATTTGTGCATGCCTCCTTAAGCACTACATATGTGGAACTATACAGAATTCTTCTGAGTATTGTCTGAAGATAGGTCACGCTTGTTTAATATCATCACTACTACATGCTATAATGAGCTAAAACCTCCCTTTCAGCTTCTTCTTTAATGTTTAGTGTCAGAGAATAATACTGTGGAAAATGATTAAGAAAGAGCTATGATCTCATATTTGGCCAGTTATTCCTTTTTACTGTGACAGATGATTTTTGGAAATCCTTTAAAATTTCAATCTTGAAGTTTTTCAAGAGAAGTATGTAGTAGTAGAACACTTTTCCTTAGCATGAATTTTCTGGTATAAGTTACCTAAAAACTTAGATAATTAGTTCATGTTACCATTAGAGTAATTAAAAATACGAAGATTTTCAAAATATATGTGCTATTTCAATGAGATTGATTACAAATTTAGGTGTAACAAATCGGTCATGTATTAAAACAAAACTACCACTCTTTAATTGTTTTTTGTGTTTGTTCTTTGCATTTTTAGTATGCATACTCAGACCTTTATTGCAATTTTCTTTGAGTTCCCTTGATTTTTTTTTGGTGTTTCCATTTGTTCACATATCCTTGTATTCTCCTAGTCACTGAAACTTGGGAAGCACAAGTTTAAGTATTGGAGTTTTTAGTGGTAGCATGGCATTGATCTCTATGTCACAGGGTTCGCTGAATTTCATGGTTGTAGTTTGGAATTCGGCGGATATTTAAAAATATATAAAATTCGTCAGGATTCACAGTAAATTCATCAGGAAAGAGCAGAAGTTTTTGTTAAGCTTTTTTAGAACAAAATTTCTCAAGCTCGAGGCTAGGGCACAACATGCAACAACAAAAAAACGGTGGGTGAGCTGTGAGAGGATTTGCTTTGAATTAAGCCTGGCATCAATGTTAAATGGGCCACCTCCACTCTGTGATGGCTGTCCCATCGACCATCACAACCATGAACCCTGCAATTCTCTCCATACATCTGCTCTTTGTGATGTGTAGCTTCTGTGGTGGTCTTTGTGCAGTCTGTTCATAGTCACGATGGTCCTCCTGCTGTTTGGATTTCTATTTAAGTTTTTTTACATATAATTGTTTAATTTAACTGTTCTAATAGTTAAATGTTTTTAAAAAAATATATTTTATATTTTAATAATTAATGTGCATTAACGTGCCTAGAAGCATGAATTAAGATTAGAATGTCATATAGTATCACAAAAACAACAAAAACACCATAAACTTGTAATCATAGCATCATATCAACATCAAAATATTAAAATAATAATATTGAGTTCAAGTATCATTGTTTTGACTTTCAACAATTGGAACTTTATACTAAGTTCCAATCATCTAACGGATTATCTAAATCATCTTCTTCTTCTTCTTCTTCATCATCATCAAAGGCATTAGTTGATTCAGAAACAGTGCCAATGCCAATGGGATCAGCTGCATCAATAACATTCTCACTTTCCAAGTCCTTAAATGCTTATTACTTTTTCACTGTACAGAGAGCTTGTTTGTTTATAATTAACATCCTACTTGAAAAATGTTAAAAAAGTAGCTTGCAACTTCCTTGACCTATTGAAGATATTGTTTAATGTTTAAAATATGATTTATCACTATAGAGAGCTTCCAATTAATCGGACAGGGGTCATTATCAGCAATTGGATATAAAAATTTCACTGGAAGAAATCTTGAGGGCTAGTTTAATTTGATGTAATAAATATCTGAACTCCAGCAAATTTTGTTTTGTAATGTTAAAGATCTTATTCAAATTTTGTAATAATTGTTTTCTGCACTAAATTATAGAATGTTTCTCGGTGGAAATGTACCTGGTTCGCACTTGGTCTACCTGGGTCTGGCCTGTTTTGACCCTGGTTCGACCTGGGTTCGGCCTGGACAAACTAGCCTGCCTGGGTTCGAACCCACAGGCGAACCAAACCAGAACCAAGTACCAGTTCAAACCCAACCCTGGTCCGGCCCTAAAACAGGTGAACTGGGTAACTTAGTTAAAATCAGATACAAGATATAAACTGAATTTAACACATCAAAATATTTCACTTATGCAATATCTATTGCATCATGATCCACCTCAATATAGAGGTTACATTTTGACCTGCATAAATAATACAAGAAGGAAGTATTTTATAGAGATTGCAGTCTCTAGAAACACAACAGTTCACTGCATCACCAAAAAAGAAACTTCTAAAACATCTAAATTGCCATCTATGAAAATTTAACAAAACCACCAAAATACTAATTTAGAATCTCTTTCTAAAAACTCCAACTGCATATTTGACATTACCAATTCTATTTCCAGTTGCATGCTTGCATCATTATCCAACAATGGCTTGAAATTTCCATTTAGGGCAGAATGCTTTATTCAAAGCATTGAGCACAATTAATGAATCTCTCTGTACATCTATATTCTGACATCTTTCAGCATACACAGTTTTTAATCCTGCAGTTAGTGCCTTGCATTCTGCTTCTTCAATTTGGCATAAGTGCCAAGCTCTTAGTAGCACAAAATCACCCTTAATAGTCTTGAAGTATATAAGCACATTAGCTGGGCTGAGATTTCCCTACAATGCACCATCAAAATTCAGTTTGCTCCCCTGAGCTAGGGCTTTCCACTTTTCATTGTCTGCTATTTTTATAAGCAGCTAACACATTAATGGGAAGGAGTATAACATCTGTTATTTTCATTCACAAATCCTCTTATCTAAACTTGCAGGGTGAAGAAACAGAAGATTGTTCTCCCAGACTCTTATTTGAACTAAAAAAAAACTAAAACTGGGAATCTATTTTAGAAATTTGTATAAAAGAATCAGCATGCAAACATGCATTCACAAATACATGAGCAATATGAGGTTAAGCATCAACCTTCTAAATTGGTGATAGATTCCGTTCCATGTGCATGATTTGCGGTTCATCACTTTTGGATTCTTAACCTACTTCTGGACATCTTGGTGAAAATTTAGGTCAATTTTGATATCCTAAATATAGGTTTGAGCATGACCATGGTTTTCTAGATCAAAAATTGTGTGATTATTGTGTTGTTGAGTTGGTAATCCTGGCTGTTGAACATCATGCAAACATCCTGAGCTAGAGATCTTATCATCAATGGGATTTAATTAGGGTCAAATAATGACCACTATGGGCATCCTCACAGTAGTCAGCCATACTCACTGCAACTATAAATTGGCACTACCAAAAGGTATGTCTGATTAGTTATGCATTGATCAATTGGAATACCTGTTTAGACTTGTTTTGTAGTCATATGAATGTGTGGTGTTATAGAATATATGCTTTGTAAAGTATATGAATTCATTGAATTGTTAATGGCTGGTTTGTGGTGCTTTTTTTACATCAACAAACCATAGTTTGACACTCAATCTGGTTGACTTATAGAAATGACAATACAATTGCATTCTTATTTTCTTGCCTGGCTTTTTTCAGTCATATCAAATATTTCCACAGGCCAGGGGCTAAAATAAAAATAAAAATTACAGATTTGTTTGTAGGAGAAAGTGTTCCAATAGGAGTCCGCATATGATTATTGACGATTAAGATTTTGTGAACAACTGGTATAGTCACAATCCTATAATGCTTGAGTAGGTTTGCATCCATTCTAACAGTACAAAATACTGGTTACTCTGTAGTTCTCTAGATGCAGGAAGCTGTTCTCAACATATTCCTTGAGACAATATTAGAAAATATTTACATTTCTGAAAACGATTTCTTAGAGAAAGTGTAAAGGAACTCTGATATTAATGTGGTTGATCATCTTCCACACACATAAACACATACACATGATTAAAGGGAAAAATGTTTGTGAACTGATACTTTTGCACCACCCTAGAGCTTGAGTAGGATTCCATCCATTCTAACATTAACAGCTGACAAGTAAATATTGGTTAATATTAGAAGATGAATTTCAAAACATCAGAAATGATTTTCTTAGACAAATTATTAAGGAAGACCAATTTTAACTGAGGTTGGTCATCTTCCTTGAATCAACTTTATGCCATAATTCTAGTTGTATATGACATCTGTAATTTCTAATTTTTTTCACATGTAAAATGTTGTTGCCCAACCTAAATGCTCGTCTTAATCCATATTCCTCCTATTTTTTCAAACCTGGCAAATATACTTTTAGAACTCCTGGCAACTAAACTTTTGGACCTTGGTTGACTTGTAATCATAAACTACTATTGTTTAAGCTGGCATGTAATCATAAAATGCAGAGGCATCAATTCGTGCTTGGATCTACTTTAGCTAAAATGCCTCCGAGATGCTTTTGGAGTCTTATTAGCTATGTTTTAATGTGATGGGTTTGGTTTGGGTACGTGGTTTATTGAAAGATCCATTTTCTTTCTTAGTTTTTGTGAATTTTACTATTGTATTCCATAATATTAGTGAAATATTAGAAACTTTCTATGTGGAACACTTGGAGATCTTGCTTTGTTTAGCTGCCAATATTTGCAGCAGGTCTGCCCTAGAAAAACTTAATTAAGGCATGTAGGAATATGCTCATCTTGTTATCAAATTTAGTTTACTGTTCAGGTATTTCATCTGATATTTGTCCATTGATAACTAAAGTTAGTTGAACAATGTTCTAACCCTAGAATATCTTTTGCAGGTCTCAAGAGTCATTCTGCACGCCCTCTGTTCATTTTGGATGGTCATGGTCGTGGGACAAGTCAAACATCAATTTCAATGTCTGTCCATTCTCCCAGGAGTTTCAAATCCAGTGTCTCATAAAATGGTTTTGATCTTTACTGTCTTCTTTGATCAAAAGAGTTTATTCAAAAGCTTTATATTTAAGAATTTCTTTGTTCAAATCAGATATTTATTGAAAAGAAATGCTTGAAAACTTGAATATCTGTAATTAAAATAGTACATTAAACATGCCATGTATATTTTAGGGATCTTTTTGGTATTTCTATTAATATGTATTCAGGCGTTCAGTAGTTTATCTTACTAAAGAATAATAACTGCAGCCTATGTATAATTCCAGGGTGGAATCTAACCATTCAAAGATCTGCTCCTCACTTGGCAGGGATGAACTTGCTGTAATTCTTAAAACAAGTCAGATGCCACGAGTCTCGATTAGGCAGCTGCCAATTCATGTTTGTGATGCTTCTCTGATTGATAGATCGTATAATTCTTTGTAATCTGAAGCAGAAATAATTGGTGAATTGTCATTTTCATGCAAGGTGGCATTAAATTTGTAAGCTTCAGTAATTGACACAGTTATCTATGTTTGGGCTACGTTATTTTGGAATCATTGAAATTGAAGTCTTGATACATTTACATCGAGATCCACTGTCTGTTCATTTTTGTTTCTTCCTGTATTAGTTTGCAACCATTAGTAAATATATGGACAAAAGCTTCTACGCAGGTTATCCATAACAGCCTCAGAAAATGGTCTTATTTCATTCCAAATGCATGTACTTTTGCGCACAGTTGCTTATGGTTTTGGTGATTTCTAGGAGTGCCTCTGAATATTCCTTAAATATAAAAGTCATGTGTGTTAAATTATCAAACAAATTACATCAACATAGTCGTTGCTGTGGGAAATGCTTCAACTTATATTGGAAAACAAACTTGTGGATACGAGTTCTTCAGCTTTATATACGGCAATTTGTAAGCAAGCATTTTAAATTGTTTCTTAACTGAATGTCCCTTCATAGAACTACACATTTTCTGATATTTGCTTGACGGTATTGCAAGGATCATGGATCATGTTTCTGTGTTTATGATTGCCTTGGCACTGTCATGACCAACTGCATTATTATAATTTCATCTGTTGAAGTTGAACTTGATGCACATGATGGGTGTTGCTTTGTTTTTAGTCAAACTTATGATCCGCCATGAGGAAGTTTCAACCATTAGTGCAAACTGTAGTGCACTGTGATGTCCATACCTGGTATTGGATTTTGAGTGATGGTCTCTTTTGGGTGTAACTTGTGAAGATGTATGAGTAGTGTTGCATGAGTTTGATTTACAGTAATGGTAGACAGTCAATTTTCTCTGTTTGCTTTCTGTGTTCTAACATACATGTTTAGTACACATGAATAATCTTTGACAACTTTTATATGTTGCCCTTAAGTCTGAAAATGCTATAGAGTAGCTTGCTGTAAAGAGCCTGGCTGGCTCTTGGTTGTTTACACTTGAAATCTCTCTTCAATTTAACAACTTAAATGAAACCATACAGAAATATATTCTTTTTTTTTGGAATCTTTTCAATTTAAATAAATAAACTATTGCAAATATCCATCATTATTCCTTTAAATGTTTTAAAGAAAACAACTACCAAGAATAACACATTGTATATCAATATTTAAGACTAAGGAAATTGTTGGAAGGTAACACCTTATTGAATGATGCAACTGGCTGGATGCAAAACACAGCTTGTAGACCAACCGAGTGCTGCTGTAGGTTGACACAAGCACTCCATATAATGTCGGTTCCTTGCAGTGAATGAAAACGCAGCCTTAGGATTATCTTAGACCCCCGAAAATGGCCCACAACACCTCACGCAACCAAGGGGAATAAAACGCAGCTGCTAAGAATGATACACGAAATGCTACAGATCTGTATGACAGCCTCACATTTATTTGCAATGATCATAACAGCTCACAATTCATTGGCATGCTACCAATTCAAAGTGACTTGAATTCTTTGAAGAATTATCGTTCTTCAAGAACAAAATAACAAACCCTTGTCTCTGTCATGTCCCCTCTCTAGTCTGATTAGCAAAGTCATGAGAGTTGGCCTATTATTGGAGTCTTGTAGGCTAGCAGTGGTGGATAGAGACTCATACTGGATACTCAGTGACCGGAGTTGGTTCTACAGTCAGTTTGAGAGCTAGTCGGGGTAGTTTTTTAATTTTAGGGATTTCCCTAAAATTTAAGAGGTTGTGGCAGTGACTAGATTTGAGGCTCCTCGGGACCAGTATATGGTTTCAGTTTCAGGGTGACAGGGTATATTCCTTAGTTTCTAGGAGCATCCCTAGTTTTTAGGGACGGGACTGCCAATTTGGCCACTTTGCCCAGCATCAATCTCAGACAGGTGACATGACCAGTTCATTGATTATTTGGTTGGTTTGGCTTTCCGGTTGAATAAAAGGAAATATTAAAAATATTTCTTAAGTTTGTGTTTAAATAAATTAAAATAAAGCTATTTATATAGCTAATTGGAGTAATAAGGGGATTTTGGCTTCATTTGCTCAGGCAGGCCTGTATTATAGCTCGTTGGAAAAGTCTTGAATTATTATAACTTATTTTCATCATCCGAAGACCTTCTGGCACCTAGAGTTATGTTATTTGAGGAAATGGGTGTTTTTCTTATACATAAAGACCTTTTAATTGAGAAGATGTCATTTTATAATAAAGGGAAAGACATATTCTCCCTTTAGGGTTCGATTGGCTTTGAGAGGGAGATAAAAAAAGATGTTGGCTCATTCTTTCATCATTTTTTACATTTTCATTCTTGGTATTTGCGATTTTGCTTTGACGAGCGATTTTAGAGGACTGGGACGCAAACCCTAGAGCCTGGCTATTGGGACGCAAACCCCAATAGATGGTTGCAACAACATTCTACAGTATTGTTTCAGCACTTGACAAAGATTGTTAAGTTCAACGTTTGGGAGTGCTTGTGCATTGCACGTTGAGGGTCTTGTTTGGCATGTTGAGATCTTCTTGCTGCCTTGGCGTGACTATAGCAGCCGTACAGCTGCCTTTCAGCTAGCACGTGGTTTGCTGGTTGGCTTACGTCAGCCATCTCTACCCTTGGGTGCGTGGCTGATTCATTCATGCAGCTGATGTCATCATTCCTTGTTTGTAAACACCCTTGCTGGCATACTGATTGCATATCTTGCCTGGTACGATTTGTAGCTATTCTGGTTGACTGAATATTATATTATTGCACGCTATTTCGAGCCTATTTCATATTTGCTACTACTGTTATTTATTGTTTTACTTATATTTGGAAAATACAAAAAAAGAAACAATCCTTTTGCAAAATTTGTCTAATTCTCTAAGACCACAAAGAAAGCACAAGAAAAGCTATTATTTTAATTAAAATTTATAGAAGTTCAGTGAAAGGATCCTTTTGGGTTCTTTCAGTGGTATCAAAGCCTGAATCCTGCCAGCCTGTAGGGTTTCAGTGAATTTATCACAACAGGTTACAGAAAAGGGTTTGATAATTCATTTCAACATTTGGCATCTATTTTTATATATCTTCTATGCATCCTGGTGGAGAATTACACAGGTTCTACGAGCGCAAGAGAAACCAGTGGCAAGCAGAGGCCGCCGGAGATGTAGAGACACCAGCTATGGGTGAGGCACAGGGTGTTGTTGGTGACAACATGCCTATAGAGGTAGAGGAGAGAGAGTTCATGAGAACTCTGATTGCTACGCAGCCTAGGATAGTCCAGACACTTGACAGATTGCAGGATACCCTGGAGCGGATGGAATTGGATAGGCGTGGAGGTAGACAGGAAAGACAGGGAAGGAGCAGGTCGGTTTCTGTTGCAGGAAGCCAACACAGTCATCGATCCCATGTCTCAGCAAGGAGCTCCCTTCATTCCCATAGGTAGGAACGTTCACGTATTCCTGCTCTAGATAGACCATTATTGCCTCAGTTTGGGCAAGTTGAGCATCCAGCACAGGTGGAGCCACCTGAGGTTGGATTCCAGGATTCAGTCATGGCAGCTACAATTGAGTGGAGAGCCCTACCCCCAAAGGTTAGGGATGTTTTTCTTTTTCCACAGTAGGTTAGGGATTTTTTCCTTTTCCACAGTATTGTGCATAGTGTAGGGATAACACCAGGTTCAGAGGAGACAGGGGCTACAGACCATAGCAGAACAATGACCTCAGTAGAGCCACTAGGAAGATCACATTGGCTACCTATGATGGCACGGGTGATATGAGTGCACGAGCTTGGGTCCACAAGCCGGATATCTATTTATCATTGAGACCTATGCCTGAGAGAGAGGCTATACAGTTTGCGGTTTTGCATTTAGACAGGGTTGCCTATGATTGGTGGCACCATGGATTGGTCACCCAGGATCACGCCTTGGTTCACTCCTATGCTGAATTCACTGAGCGTCTCATTGCTAGGTTTGATCGTAAAGACATAGAGCTTTACCACTGGGAGTTGGCACACATTAGGCATATAGGGGACGTGGAGTCTTTTGTGAATGAGTTCTAGCGTATTGCAGTCATGGTTCCTGACATGTCTCTGAGTCGTTGTGTGATGCTGTTCATAGAGGGTTTGCAGGACAGTCTTAAGGGACTGGTATGAGCATTCAGGCCAGCCACCCTCAAGGAGGCCATTGATGTTACATTTAGACTGGGTACCCCTCCTACTTCTTATCAGGTAGACAAGAAACCTTTCAGGGATTCTTGGCCTCCTTAGAAGGCCAACACTTTCCAAGGCAGAGGGTGGCCACATTCTAGACCATCCAGGATGGACCAGGAGTCGAGGAATGAGCTGAGGAGGAAGACATTATGCTTCTCATGTAAGGAGCCATGGGAGCCTGGACATCATTGCCTTGGTAAAGGCAGGGTTCATTTGATAGAGGTGACATCTGAGATAGGCGACGAGGAGATACCTGATACTGATATTGAGGATAGTCTGGAGGAGGTTGGGCAGGGACACCCACAGTTAGAGCTATACACTTCGGAGCCTTTGGCGTCAGCTAAAGTGACTATGGCTACTCTCTCCAGTTATCCCAGATTTCATGCCTTTCACTTGAAAGGTACGTTGAGAGGCCAGCAGGTTATGAGCTTAGTAGACACAGGTGCCACACACAACTTTATTGAGCAGAAGCTAGTTGATAGGCGTGGGTTCCAACCCGAAGAGTTTTTTGGTTTTGGAGTGAAGGTTGCAAACAGTGCCGTTTTGAGCTATACTCGGAGGATTCCTTAGCTTAGCATCCAGATGGGGGACTGTACTCTGACAGATGATTTTTATGTGCCACTGTTGGAGGATTATGATGTAGTTTTGGGCATGCAGTGGTTACAGGGTATTGGGTGATACATCATTGACCACCACTGCATGTAGTTGGAGTTTCTTTCTGGAGGGAAGAAGACTATCTTGAGGGCAGCTTCAGACGGTGGTCCTAAGGAGGTAATTTCTCTTAGGATGGAGACTATCGTTCGTCATGATGATATACTTTGGGCTACACGTTTTTTTGTGAAGTCCAAAATACCTACACCTCAGGATGGCAGGACCATTCATGTAGACATACAGTTAGTGATGGACTGGCATGGTCGTGTCTTTGGTGACATACCTCCTGGTGTACCTCTTGATAGAGGTTTCGAGCATGGGATATAGATGGAGGATGAGGCTAAGCCCGTGATTACTACCCCATATCGTCATCCTAGAGCATACAAGGATGAGATTGAGAAGACCATCCATGAGTTACTGGATATGGGATTCATTTGCCCTAGCTCTAGCCCTTTTGATTCTTCTGTGGTGCTTGTTAAGAAGGATGGGACTTTGCGGATGTGTATTGATTATAGAGCCTTGAACAAAAAGACAATCAAGAATAGGTACCCCATTCCACGCATTGATGAGTTGTTAGATGAGCTACATGGAGCTATCTACTTCTCGAAGATTGATCTTCGTTCAGGCTATCATCAGATTCGTGTGCGGGATGAGGACGTGCACAAGACTGCTTTCCATTTTCACTATGGGCACTATGAGTTTTTGGTGATGACTTTTGGCCTCACTAATGCACTTGCAACCTTCCAGTCCTGTATGAACCACATCTTCAACAAGTAGTTGAAGAAATTGGTTCTGGTGTTTTTTGATGACATATTGATTTATAGTCGGACATGGGAGGATCATCTCAGACACATTGGGGAGGTGCTTAGCATCATGGAGAGTCAGTCTCTATTTGCTAAATTGTCCAAATGTGAATTTGGACTCAGAGAGATTTTATACTTGGGTCACGTGATCAGTGCAGAGGGAGTGAAAGTTCATGAGGAGAAGATTCAGGCGATTCACGATTGACCCTCTCCCAGGAACATTACTGAGTTGCGTGGGCTCCTTGGTTTATGTGTCTATTATAGGAGATTCGTGAGGGGATTCTCTCAGTTAGCAACACCTTTAACAGATCTCACGAAGAAGGGAGCCTTCAGATGGACAGAGCAAACACATGGAGTCTTTGAGAGACTCAAGGAGGTTATGAACACTTGTCCAGTTTTGGCACTCCTTGATTTCTCGCATCCATTTGTACTTGAGTGTGATGCTTCAAGTGAAGGTATAGGGGCAGTGTTGATGCAAAACAGACACCCCATTGCCTACGAGAGTAGGAAGTTGCGGGATAATGAGAGGTTGTATTCCACATATGACAAGGAAATGTTGGCTATCATGCATGCATTAGCCAAATTCAGACAGTATCTTGTTGGTAGCAAATTTGTGGTGAGAATGGACCATAATAGTTTGAAATATTTCCTTGATCAGACAGAGCTTAATGATAGGCAACACAAGTGGGTAAGCAAGGTGCAAGCGTATGATTTTGACATAGAGTTCATCAAGGGGAAGAACAATACTGTTGCTGATGCACTTTCCAGGAAGCCATCACTTGCTGCCCTATGTTCATTGAGCGAGATTTCAGCAGATTGGAAGGCTCAACTTTTAGTTGAGTATTTCAAAAATCAGCATGCTTGTGAGATCATGGATGGGTTGACACAAGATAATGGATATAGTGTAGTGGATAATGTCATCTACTACAAAGGCAGGGTCTACCTTGTTCCTAAATCACACTTGAAAGATCACGTTTTGCATGCTTACCATGATACTCCTACGACAGGACATCTGGGTTATGGTAAGACCTATAGGGCGGTACAGGAGAGATTCTCTTGGAAGGGTCTCAAGGATGATGTCTTACGCAATGTTCGTGAATGCATGACTTGTTAGTAGAACAAGTCAGAGCATACTTTTTCGGCTGGATTGTTGTAGCCTCTGTCTATACCAGAGCATAAGTGGACAAGGATATCTATGGACTTCATTACAAGTCTTCCTCAAGTTCAGGGGAAAGACTGCATTTATGTTGTGGTGGACAGGTTGACTAAGTATGCCCACTTCTTTCCCATTGCAACGGACTTCACAGCTTCATAGGTAGCCGAGCTATTTTTCAGAGAGATATTTAGACTCCATGGTCTCCCCAAGACCATAGTGAGTGACAGGGACATCAGGTTCATGAGTTCCTTCTGGCAGGAACTTTTCAGGCTAGCAGACACAGAGTTGAGCCCCAACACTAGCTACTATCCTCAGACGGATGGACAGACTGAGGTAGTTAATAAGTGGGTGGAGGGGTATCTGTGCAACTATGTGTCAGGGCAACAAAAGGCATGGGTGCGTTGGTTGTATTAGGGTGAATATTGTTATAATACTACGTACCACATGTCCATTAACATGACTCCCTTCAAAGCTCTTTATGACTACGAGACATTATCTTTTGTTGATTTGGCTTTCAGTGACAACAGAGTTCCTTTGGCACAAGATTGGTTGCAGGAGAACGAAGATATCATGAGATCTCTCAGGGAGAACTTGCAACATGCTCAGAATTAGCAGAAGATGTATGTTGATCGGCACAAGACGAAGAGAGCATTTGAGGTGAGTGACATGGTTTTCCTTCATCTACAGCCTTCAGACAGAGCGCTCTTAAACGGGGAGGACTTGAGAAGCTCAAGCCTCGTTTTTATGGACCTTACAGAGTACTCAGGCGAGTTGGAGAGGTGGCCTATGAGATCGAGTTACCACCAGATAGTAGGGTTCATAATGTGTTCCACGTGTCATGCCTGAAGAAGGCACTGGGGTAGCATATTACAGCATCACGCGATTTACCTCCTTTGGATGAAGAGGGTAAATTGACTTTGGTCCCTGAGGAGATTCTGGAGGTCAGGGAGATACAATTGAGGAGTAGGGTGATTCGAGAGTACTTGGTGAGTTGGAGAGGTCTACTCATAGAGGATGCCACTTGGGAGGGTGAGTCCATTTTGCAGCATCCAACATTGCAGTTGCTTGTGGGCAAGCATCTCGGAGAGGGGAGGACTGTCATGTCCCCTCTCTAGTCTGACTACCAGAGTCATGAGAGTTGGCCTATTATTGGAGTCTCGTAGGCTAGCAGTGGTGGATAAAGACTCATACTGGATATTCAGTGACTGGAGTTGGTTCTATAGTCAGTTTCAGAGGCAGTCGGGGCAGTTCCTTAATTTTAGGGATTTCCCTAAAATTTATGAGTTTGTGGTAGTGACCAAATTTGAGGCTCCTCAGGACTAGTATACGGTTTCAATTTTAGAGTGATAGGGTATATTCCCTAGTTTTTAGGAGCATCCCTAGTTTTTAGGGATGAGACTGCTAGTTGGCCCACTTTGCTCAACATCAGTCATAGACAGGTGACAAGACCAGTTCACTGATTATTTGGTTGGTTTGTCTTTCCGGTTGAATAAAATGAAATATTTTTAATATTTCCTAAGTTTGCGTTTAAATAAATTAAAATAAAGCTATTTATATAACTAATTGGAGTAATAAGGAGATTTTGGCTTCATTTGGTTAGGCAGGCCTATGTGTTATAGCTTGTTGGAAAGGTCTTGAATTGTTATGACTTATTTTCATCATCCGGAGACCTTCTGGCACCTAGAGTTATGTTATTTGAGGAGATGAGTGTTTTTCCAATACATAAAGGCCTTTTAATTGAGAAGATGTCATTTTATAATAAAGGGAAATGCATATTCTCCCTTTAGGGTTCGATTGGCTTTGAGAGGGATGTTGGCTCATTCTTTCATCATCTTTTACATCTTCATTCTTGGTATTTGCAATTTTGCTTTGAGGAGCGATTCTAGAGGACTAGGACGCAAACCCCAATAGATGGTTGCAACAACATTCTACAGTATTGTTTCAGCACTTGACAAAGATTGTTAAGTTCAACGTTTGGGAGTGCTTGTGCATTGCATGTTGGGGGTCTTGTTTGGCACGTTGGGATCTTCTTGTTGCCTTGGCGTGACTATAGCAGCCGTACAACTGCCTTTCAACTGGCACATGGTTTGCTGGTTGGCTTACGTCAGCCATCTCTACCCTTGGGTGCGTGGCTGATTCATTCATGCAGCTGATGTCATCATTCCTTGTTTGTAAACACCCTTGCTGGCATACTGATTGCATATCTTGCCTGGTATGATTTGTAGCTATTCTGGTTGACTGAATATTATATTATTGCACACTATTTCGAGCCTATTTCATATTTGCTGCTGCTGTTATTTATTGTTTTACTTATATCTGAAAAATACAAAAAAAAACAAAAACAATCCTTCTGCAACTTCTGTCTAATTCTCTAAGACCACAAATAAAGCACAGGAAAAGCTATTATTTTAATTAAAATTTATAGAAGTTCAATGAAAGGATCATTTTGGGATCTTTTAGTCTCTCCATGAAATTTTGATTTCTTCCTGCACTCATGAACAACATTAAAATAAATTGGTAATTGAATGTCATTTTTGAAATCCTCCAAGACTTTTATGAAAAAATATTAAAAACCAAGCTTCAACCACACACTTCACCTCAAGCTTCAAGCTTACAACTTTCATTAAAGAAGCTTCAACAAGACACCATCAAATTATAACATGAAATAACATTAGTCTTTTAATTAAGCTAAGCTTAATTAAATAACTTCATCTGCACAATGATGTAATTGAATCCTTCTGATGAACAACATCCAGTGCCTTACTGCCCTGCCCAAAACGGAAAATGGACAAACATAGACTTACTATAAATAGTAAGTCTACCGCAAAGACCCTCTAACCCATTGTCAGCTCACGAGGATCGCATTGATGAACTGACAAAAACACCTTGTTGACACTTGCTAAAACGGGGACATCACAGTCCTCCCTCCCCAAGATTGCTTGTCCTTAAGCAATTGCAATTCAGGATGCTGTAATATATCCTCTGACTCCCAAGTGGCATCCTCAGTTGGTAATCCATGCTACTTAACCAAAAACTACCTGATGACTCATTTGTGCAGATGTCTCTCCCTAGCATCCAAAATAGCCTCAGGAATCAACTCCAACTTTCCCTCATCGTCTAATGGGGGTAAAACAGAAGATGGGACAACATGTCTACCTAATGCCTTCTTGAGGCACGAAACATAAAATACATTATGCACCTTGCTGTCTTCTGGTAAATCAAGCTCATAAGCAACCTCGCCAACCCATCTAACCACACAGAAAGGACCATAAAATTGAGGTTTGAGCTTTTCAGCTCCGCTCTTTCGAATAGATGACTGCCTGTAAGGATGCAACATCAGATATACCATATCCCCAACCTTGAAAGAATGAGCGACTCTCCTATGATCATCATACTGCTTCTACTGATTCTAAGCTCTCTGGATATTATCACGCAAAGTACTAATAACATCCTAGCTATCCTGCAACAAATCTCCTGTGTTGGGAACTCTTCTATCACTGAACATCAAATCAAAAATATTAGGTGGATCATAGCCATACAAAGCTTTGAAAGGAGTCATATGAATAGACATATGGTGATTGGAATTATAAAAGTACTCACACAAATAAATCCACTTCGGCCATGCCTTCTGCTGAGCAAATACGTAATTCTGAAGATAACCCTCCACCCATTTATTAACAATCCTTGTCTGACCATCGGTCTGCGGGTGGTAATTGGTACTAGGAGTCAATTTTGAGCCACATAACCTGAACAACTTCTGCCAGAAATGACTCATAAAATGATTATCTCTGTCACTCACAATATTTTGGGGTAAACCATGCAATCTAAAAATCTCCTGGAAAAATAACTCTGTCACCTAAACTGTTGAAAAAGTAGTAGTGATCGGGAAGAAATGAGCAAATTTTGTGAGCCGATCCACTACCACATAAATATAGTCTCTACCCTGGGCCTTAGGCAGCCCCACAATGAAATCCATGGAGATACATTCCCACTTCCACTTAGGAATGGGAAGTCGCTGAAGTAATCCTGCGGGATATGTATGTTCTTGCTTGTTCTGTTGGCAAACAAAACACTCTCTGAAATATCTCTACACATCATGGTTGAGACCCTTCCATGTAAAATGCTCACGTACCTGTCTATAGGTCTTAAAAAATCTAGGGTGACCAGCTAGAGGAGAATCATGAAAAGCTCTCAACACTAACTGCCTGACACTCAATCCTAAAATCAGAAACACCCTCTCCTTGTAAATGATCAACTCATTCACAAGAGTATACCTGTCATCCTGAATGGTCCCATCAATAAAATCAGAGGCCCATTGATTCCTAGCATAATCAACAATAATCAAATGTCTCCAATCCTCAATGATCTCTGTCATAGCACACAAATGTGGCCTCCGAGAAAGTGCATTAGCAAATACGTTTTGTGTCCCTTTTCTATATGAAATATCAAAATCATAAGACTGAAGCTTACTGACCTATTTTTGTTGTCTCTCGTTCAAGTCTTACTAACCAAGGAAATACTTAAGGCTATTATGATATATTTTAATACAAAATTGACTACCCACCAGATACCACTTGAACTTAGCCAAAGCATGCATAATGTCTAGCATTTCCTTGTCATATACACTAAAAGCCCTCTCAAGAACCCTGAGCTTCCTGCTCTCAAAAACAATGGGATGGCGATCCTAGGAAAGTATGCACCAATGCCCTCACCAGAAGCATCACAATGCAAATCAAATGGTCTAGAGAAATCTGGCATCGCTAGGACCGTACATGATGTCATAATCAACTTGAACTTCTCAAAGCACTCTTGTGCTTGAGGAGTCCAGTCAAAAGCACCCTACGAGTCAAATCAGTAAGGGGGGTTTGCCGTGAGAAACCTGCAACAAATCTACGATAGAAAGTACACAGACCAATAAACCCTTTGAGTTGGGTCAAATTCCCTAGAGTAGGCTAATCAAGAATATCACGAACCTTATCAGGGTCCATGCAAACTCCCTCCGCACTGATAATATGACCAAGGTACAACAACTTAGTCATACTCAAAGCACATTTGGACTCCTTGGCATACAAGGAAGCCCTATCTAGGATGCCAAACACGGTATCCAAATGAACCGGGTGGTCCTCCCAAGTCCTTCTATAAACCAAAATATCATCGAAGAAGACTAACACAAACTTCCTCAACTGACTATGGAAGACCTTGTTCATGGTGGACTGAAAAGTAGCTGGAGCATTAGTCAACCCAAATGGCATGACTAAAAACTCAAAATGTCCACAATGGCATCTAAAAGCTGTCTTCTCTATGTCCTCCCAAACTCTAATTTGATGATACCCAGATCTCAAATCTATCTTAGAGAAGAAGGCTTCTATATGCAACTCATCAATGTGTGGAATAGGATACCTGTTTTTAATTGTTTTACGATTCAACATCCTGTAATCAATACACATCCTGAGTGTACCATCCTTTTTCTTCACCAAAATCACTGATGAAGCAAATGGAGACTTACTCGGCCTAATGTGTCCCATAGAAAGCAGCTCATGAATGGTTTTTTCGATCTCATCTTTCAAGCACTTAAGATGCTGGTAAGGAGTAATCATAATGGGCTTAGTGCCCTCCTCTAACTCAATGATGTCACCAAAACCACTGATGAAGCAAAGGGAGACTTACTCCGCCTAATGTGTCCCATAGAAAGCAACTCCTGAATGGTTTTTTCGATCTCATCTTTCAAGCACTTGAGATGCCGGTAAGGAGTAATCATAATGGGCTTAGTGCCCTCCTCTATCTCAATGATGTGCCCAACTACTACACCAAAAGACCAACCTAGTGGTAAGGGTGGCTACCCAGGGTGTTAAAGGTGTGGGGAACATCTCCCATCACCGGAGCATTCAAGGGTGGGACCACCCCCAAATTATGCAGACCCCAGACATGTGGCTGCGGGGCACACCACCCGCACACGGGACATTACAGCCCACCACACTCTGTGGGTGTCGACCTCGAGACCTCGGCTCTGATGCCACTATAAAGACCCTGACTGGCTCTTGGTTGTTTGCACTTGATATCTCTCTTCAATTTAACAACTTAAATGAAATCATACAAAAATATATTCTTTTTTTTGAATCTTTTCAATTTAAATAAATAAACTATTGCAAATATCCATCATTATTCCTTTAAATATTTTAAAGAAAACAACTACCAACAATAACACATTGTATATCAATATTTAAGACCGAGGAAATTTTTGGAAGCTAACACCTTATTGAATGACGTAACTGGCTGGATGCAAAACGCAGCTTGTAGACCAACCGAGTGCTGCTGTAGGTTGATGCAAGTACTCCATATACTGTTGGTTCCTCGCGGTGAATGAAAACACAGCCTTAGGATTATCTTAGACCCCCCAGAAATGGCCCACAACACCTCACGCAACCAAGGGGAATAAAACACAGCTGCTAAGAATGATACACGAAATGCTATAGATCTGTACGATAGCCTCACATTTATTTGCAATGATCATAGCAGCTCACAATTCATCGGCATGCTACCAATTCAAAGTGATTCGAATTCATTGAAGAATTATCATTCTTCAAGAAAAAAATAACAAACCCTTGTCTCTCCATGAAATTTTGATTTCTTCCTCCACTCATGAACAACATTAAAATAAATTGGCAATTGAATGCCGTTTTCAAAATCCTCCAAGGCTTTTATTAAAAACATTAAAAACCAAGCTTCAACCACACACTTCACCTCAAGCTTACAACTTTAATTAAAGAAGCTTCAACAAGAGACCATCAAATTATAACATGAAATAACATAAGCCTTTTAATTAAATAACTTCATCTGCACAATGATATAACTAAATCCTTCTGATGAACAACATCCAGTGCAGTGCCTTACTGCCCTACCCGAAATGGAAACTGGACAAAAATAGACTTACTCTAAATAGTAAGTCTACACTAGTACAAAAACAGCAAAATTAGACTAAAAAAACTACTAAAAATCACATATAGATGACCAATTTTGATCACATGACCAGTAATAGTTTATTGCCAGTCATTTGTAACACCACCAAATTTGTGACTAAACAAATTTTAGTCATTTGTTGGTTGTTTTGAATGATCAATTTGGTAGTATTTTTACTCATTAATTAGTCATTTGTTGTTGTTAATTGGTCATTCATTTAATCTTGATAATCATTTATTTAATCATTAAAATCATTAATTTGTGCAATTGGTAATATATTTAATCATTTGTATCAACTAATTTCCATCCATTGGTAGTATATTTGATCATTTTAATCATTAATTTAGTCAATGTTGTTAATAATTAGTCATTTATTTAATCACGTTAACACTTAATTGATATCGATTAGTAATATATTTAGTCATTTGTATCAACTAATTTCCATCCATTGGTAGTATATTTGATCATTTTAATCATTAATTTAGTCAACGTTGTTAATAATTAGTCATTTATTTAATCACGATAACAATTAATTGATATCGATTGGTAATATATTTAGTCATTGTCACTCTTATGTTTCCATCTACTAATAGTATATTTAATCACTATTATATTTTGGTTCTCATTAATTGGTATTAAATTTAGTTGTGATATAAATAATGTATTAAATTACATAAATTTAATAATGCAAAAAAGGCATATATTAAACTTGAAGTAAACCATAAAAGAAATTAAAAATATATTAACATATACAAACAATATTCAACATCATGAGAAAGAAAGGTAATCTGCAATTTTAAAATATAATATGTATCAAGTAATAAAATGTCAACGTTGAGAGTATACATAATTATATCTAAAAATATCAAAGTTATTAAGAGTTTCCAACTCATTAAATACACCATGAATGTCTGGTATCTAGTGCATGATAAACATCAACTAATTCATTTTCTCCAAAAAAATTATTGGCCACCGTGCAAAGGATCCTTCTTTCTCTTTTAGACGGATCGCTCCATCTAGTTTGTCTTCATAAACAAGTGGTATGTTACTTGTGACCCTCACAAGTTCTACATTTGCATCACTCGTTCCTTTCAAGTTTTCTCCATGTATGATAGATAGTGAATGGATCCGCCCAACACCAACAACAACACTATCAAATGGATCCAACACTCTGACTTTATCTCCTTCTTGGAGTTCATGAATATTTTTCTGCAAAAACAAAAAGTGCATAGGTTTTTATGTGACTTATTAACATAATAATTATCACATAGGTAAACATTTGACTTATTAACATAATAAAACAACCATTACTTGCTCAAATAGTACTTGCATGTGTTAAAACAAATACCACGAAATACACAACAATAAATAAAACTCACCTTGCTTTTAACATGAAGTCTTCTTTGAATATCATATAGATCCTCATCCAGTTCAACATGTTCACTATCAACATCCTTTTCAAATTGTGGAGCTTTATAGATAGGTCTATTGAGAGCGTCTTTCCCTATATGCACAGTAGACTGAAGAGAAAATAGGTATAAGTCATATGCTGGAAGAGGGTATGATATGTAAACCTTGGCAAGAAATAAGTACAATTCTAAATTGTGCAATAGCTAATAAATATTGTGACAAATTAACTTACATCTAGAAAAATGCAAAATCTATAATTATTTGTTTAAAATAACATTTCAAGCATGAAGATTAGGATAGATAATTGACAACTATTACATTACCTCAACTTTACCACAACTATAACTGTGTTGATCCACATTCATGTCCACTAATTCATCGCAATTGCTGTCAATATCAGCAGCTTTGTTGGTATCAAAGCATTTTTGTGCAGCTTTGATAGAATTGCTCTGCACGTGGTTAAATTGTTAGGAGATAGATCAATGCAATGGTAGATTAAATGCAATGGTGGTATTTTCTTCCATGTCAGAAACAACAATAGTGTATTGCAGACTGACCATCACCAGTCATCGTTGCTACAGGATTATTACATCAGATAAGTGACAAACAACTCTTTAAGGTCTTATAAATAGATCAGCATATTCCCCTCTCATTATTACACAGATCAATGAGGAGTATTATCACTATACAAGAAAGAAGAAAATAAGGGGGCTAACATTATCCAAGAAATAAGTAATTGCTATCTAGAAAGAGGAAGTCAGATCGCACAAAGGAAGAAGACATCTCATCTATAATTGCAGCCAAAGCAAGGAATTAATATGATCTAAGTTAGATAACTAACTAATGATATTGTTAGTTACAAGGAAGAGGTACGATTTGTTAAAATAGTAATTCAGTTTGAAAGAGTTCTGATCAAAGAGATACAACTTTTCACATCATGCCCTTTGTTGCTTAATAAGGGAAGATCATCCATTTCTTCAAGGGGCATATTTTATTGGCATATAGTCTTCATACCTGAAGCACTTAAAGGGATTTAATACAGCCAACTAAAGGAGGTATTTGTCCCCTGTTTGGCAAGGTCACAAACACATGAAAAGAAGAAATTGACAAGTAGAAACAACATCCCGGATTATTGCAAGAACAAAAGATTGTAATCAGACTAAGGCATAAATTTCTCACATAAAATTGCATGAAACTTGAGCCATTATTCAGCAACAGTGACAGAGATTAGACTCACAAGAAGGCATTAAAGAAACATAAAATTAAAGGATAATAATTTGAAAGAGGATCAAGTACAAGATCCTATTTCTCATACCAGATTACGTCTATTCCATTTGCATGATTATAAAAGACAATTTCAGAGAAGGCGATCAGATTATTGTAAGGATCAGGTGCTTTATTTCAACATAGTTTGTTAATAAGCATCTCAGTAAATCAAAGCAATATAGATCAGGAATCTAGGCAGAGCATCATCCTGGATTAGAGCAATATTAATCTGACAGCATTTTGCATTCCCCAATCTACTCTATAGTATCGATATCAAAGAAGTTTTGGTTCATAGATATTACCCTTCATTTTCAGATCAGAATTTATATCAGCATTCTAGTTTGGAAATAAATCTCAGAAATTAAAGTAAACTTTATCCTCATTAATATAAAGATATTTGGAATTTGCATTGATTGATTTCTTTTATCTCTCACAAGCCATCAAACAGAAAATACATAACAGAAAATTACCGTAATAGCATACTAGTAATTAAGTCTTCAAGAGAACGGTTCGGGATCAACAAAGTAATTAAGAACCTCATGTTCATATTTTAGAGGATATTTTTTTTTTAGGCTTAAGAGACGGAGATGTTTTTGAATATGTTTCAATCTGGCATCATTGCCATGAGGATTAGCTATATGAAATCTTTTATATATTTCCTTTGTCGTAAGAAACTTCCTTAATGCCATTGATGTGTATAAGTTTAATTATGTTAAACTTCTGGCATTTTACACTACTTACAATTGTGATGAATACTTGTACAGTTACAACCTCCTAACTCTTATCAGTTAGAATTCTTGTCGATCAAGAAAGGAGTTATCTTATTTATTCATTGGTATTTTGATGGAAGATGTGTACGAGAGTGTGTATCATTGACGAGATATGTAAAAGCTTGATGAAATGTGAATAGAGTATGTGCTCGATACAAAGTATTGTTTTGATATGAAGTAATCACACTGCAATTATCAAATCAAAAGTTGTTAAATATTTGATTGTCTTATGCAGAGAAGGAGATGTGTTTAATAAGATGATATATTGTTGATGAGAAACATTTTCAAAATACCACAGTCTGGTCTGCAATCTTTTCTGAATGTTCAATGGGTGAAGAAATTTGATCAAGTACAGTATGCTGCACGCATACGAAGTATGAGGTATATAGTATTATTCTTTTGATAGTATTTAATGCATACATTGCTTAAATGATGAACAAGGTTTGACAGTGCAATTATTTATGAAATTCTGTTTGATGGAGTGGATTAAGCAAATGTGAGTAGAACTTGTAGAAGGCACATTTATCAGAAGATTGATGTTGTTCGTATTTTGTAATTCAGACTGAAACATCTGAAGAGTTATTTTTTTCAGTTTGTAATATTTCTACTTGTTTATCTCCATCATTGTGAAGTTCAAAGTTGCAGTTTGCAAAACAGTAAAAACTTGTTTTATAACATCCTTTGGTTGGTGCCTTAAGGATGCTGAGTCGATGCTCAAATTGAAAAGTTTGTGATAAGAAAGACTTGATGCTCTTAGAATAGGGGTTTGGTGACTCCTTATGGTTGGTGCCCTTAAACATTGTAATTGAAGTTTTAACCATGATTCTGAGTTAAAACAATAGATCCTAGCAGTGTTTCTCACCATGGTTTTACCGTAACAACATACTAGTTGACAATGCTAAAAAATTCAAAATAGAATTAAATGAATAGAGCCTCTTACCTTATTTGAATCCATAAAATTATGGACATTCCATGTAGAAACTATAGGCTTAACAGAAGTGGCCAACTGTGATACTGTCTCAGCCAGTCCATCCATACGCGCAGCAGAGGCAACCAACTGGGATACTTTCTCAGTGAGTCCATGTATGCAATTCATTGTTTGTTCATACCCATCGTTTGAGCTAAAATGATCTGCAGAGGCTATTACATGACGTGCAACAGATGGCTGTGAGATCTCATTTGATGGACTAGATTTCCAACTCATATTGTTGTTCGATCTAGGATCCAATGTTTCCATATAATTAACAATTTCTTCTACACTTGCTTCTTTGTTATTATTTTCCATCTACAATACAACATTAATATCAACAAATAGTTAGTTCAATAAATAATTCCAATAAATATTCACATAAATTGAACCAAAAAATTAGGCACTTACTCCAAATTTGTCCTTTTTAGCCTGCAACCCGCCTCGGCCAAATGTGTATCCAGCTGTTACATTATCTCTTGCTCTCTTGCCTCTACAACTTTTAATCAAATATTCTTCAGAAATCATGCTTTCTTTCAATGCCTCCCATTGTCTAGGAGATAGAGTAGATTGTAACCTGTCTTTCCCATCCATGATAGTTTTTCTGCAAGTGTATCTAAAATTATTCATCAAAATTCTCATTTTTTTCTTGTAATATCTTTGAGAGATTTTTCCACCAGTAGTCTCGAAATTATTTTCCATCTTTTGTATGACAATTTCCACATTTCGTGGATCTTGATCTGCAAAGTTTGTCTTGCAAATATCCAAATGGGTTCTACATCGCATGCCCAACTCAGAGGCCCACCTTGCAACATTTTTCCCAATGGGCTCGCCATCTCTTGATACCTCAACCAAGAATGGCTTCTTGCCTTCTAATTTTCTCTGTTTTGCATCCCTCTCTGTAGATCTATATAAATTTTGACTCAATCTTCTCCTTTTGACAAAAGCAGGCACATCTTCCATATTTAAACCATTGCCAATATTTTTTTTTGATTTATTAGTTCCATCAGAAGATGTAATAGGTACATTGGATGCAAGCAATATCCCTTCATTCCTTTCAGCAACCTGAAATTCACCATCTTTACCCACATTAAGTGTGTCATGAGTAGTTATATCACTACCTATCTTTGTAGACTTTTCGTCAAAGACATCCTTTATCACTCTTGCAAAAAGCTTTTGCATATTTTCTGTTCCTTGACTCCCATGTTTTTCAATAATCTATTTGAGACTTTGTGTTAAAAGATCTTCGTGATGTTGTGCATCACCATGTTCTATATCTAATTGTGCATCACCATGTACTTTATCAAGATGCACATCACTATGCATTATACCTAGCTGCACATCATCACAACTATTGTTTCCACCAAGTGCATGTGTTGTTGAATCACAAATTCGTTGGCTTCTACGAGTTGTTGGCATTCTATCTTTGATTTCCTTTTGTTTTCCTTTTTCATTTCCTATGCAGTTTGTTTCTTTCCTATATAACCAAAAATATCATATTATATCTTGTATACATAAAGCTCAAGCCTATAAATTTTCAGTAAACACTATTAAACAATAACATACTACTCACTGGATTTACAACTTACCTGTTTGTTAATCCAAGTTGTGACAAATATTCATTATTCCTTGCCACACGTTTTCTATGAAACTTCTCGTACTCTGTCAATAGAATTTTAGCATTCTCACCACTATCATCTAATTTGGGCCTCACATTCTTTCTCCTCATTTCCTGAAATCCAAATAAGTGATAATGTATAAATCAGCAACTTGAATCAAAATGTAAACAAAGACAAATTTCAACAACTAAATGCTTGACAAGATACTCAAAAAGAGCTTTATTTGACATGATCTGAATAGTCTACATAAGGACAGTCAGCCTTATAAGGACAGTCAAACAATAGAATAAATCTAAACTTCCATCTCCTCAAGCCCATGGCCCTGCTGTGCATTAATTTATGGACAAAGCCCATATTTACTGACTACAACAGTTCAAATATTTCATGTAACTGTTCAGTCACATTAATGGCTTAAAGTCATGTGCCAAACATTGCATGAGACCTTGAAACCTCATGGTACAGTTAATGTACACCATCTCCTTCATCCTTGTCTAAGAGAGGAGGTTATTCATGCGTGCAAAATGAAAGGGATCACATTTTGTGTGCTCACTGCTTTCCCTAAGGAGGGTTTGAATCAGTTTTAATCAAATGAAGATAACTTTTTCTATACTCAATCAAATGAACTCCTTCAAAGCCCAAATTACTCTAGATTAAAAATATTAACATGTCCAAATAGAAAAGTTTCAAAACAAATCCATTAATCCCATTGTAATCATATTCAAAGTTGACTGTTGCAGAAAAAGAACATGAAAATGTAGAACCTGAACACTTTTATTTGATTCACACTCCAAAATCCTGACCACCTACATTTCTTGGGCTATCCCCAATACAAATAGGCCTCTTTCAATGTTTAAAAGACTGGCCAACTACCTGTAACTTCCTACTAAATCGACTACAATCAGTTGGAACCGTCAGTACTCAGTGATTACAAAGGTTTTAAAATGTTGTCAACTCGACAACCATATATCTAATGACTCCATATACTTGCAAATGACTTTAGAACCAAATAAAATCTTTACTACTACCTGATGCAGAGCCTTCCAATATCCCCCTAAGGAACACTATTCAACTCGTGGATTCAACACTATCCAAATCTCAGTTTCATCTCAAACCTCAAAACTGCCTTCTATAGGACTGTCCTATTAGCCCTGTCCTGTAAGTAATCTGCACTTCACTCTCAAACTTCCCAAACACCCTAGTAACTCCTTAACCTTTTCTAATACCCTTTATTGAGTTCTTCAAACCCTATGAATCTCATCCCTTCAAACTGTGACTGATGAACCTTTCTATGACTACTCCTATTTGCAACTAGGCCTAATTAGCCCTCTAATTACAAAGCAACTACTCTTTGTACTCATCCCCAACATTCCAAACCTTGAAACAGTCTTAAGGAATCTATTAAATAGCAGGATTCCTAAATTTGTTTGAACCTTCATGCATTTCTAAGCACTCTTTCATCAAACCCTCGTTTTAAGGGTCAATAACCTAGGGCTCTCTAGAAAAGACCCTTCACAGACATACAAAACCATTCAGATGGTTTTGACACCTTAGAATACACTCTCTCAAATGTTTCCAACCATTATTGAACCACTCCAACCCTCACATCCTTCTATCCACCATGTGGTGCTTTCCAAGTGCACCTTCACTGTTTTCGTTCACCAGTCACACTCTGTCCTGCCAGTCCACTTTCTCTTGGCACTCCCTCTGCATTGAAATCATAAACATAACATATTATTTACATTAATAAATTCCTCTCCCACAAGGAACAGTGATACGACAGAAAGTGGGAGAGGATCACTCCATTTTATTACAACAAAACTGTTCCAAACTGTCTCCTGACAGTGATAGACAGTGAACAGATATTTTGATTAAAGATTGTACTTGAAACTATCAAATGCCTTTCCAAAGTATAAAAGAACTTCTACATTCCTATTAAAGACAATTCCAAATGCTTAGGAGAGTCAGAAGTAAAGTAAATGCAAGGAAAGAACTTGTATTAATATCAACTTATTTTGGAACAACAGACTGTTTATATGACAGTCAATACAGAAATGTCACTGATTTCTTCCTTTTTCCCCCCGTTCCTCGACCAACAACTGTTCTATCTTTTAAAAGACCCTACTTTCAAGACTTTTCTCTCTCTCAACTACCCACAAACTAACTCCCAAACCTCTGGGATCGACCAAAACTCCCTTCATAACTGTCATGTGACAGTAAATAAACAGTTTTTATAACTTTTTAACGACAGTCATTACTTGTTTGTTTTCCCTTTGCCACTTTCTTGGCTTAAGACCTTGGGAACATTTATTATTGTATCTAAATGACTTTATTATGCCTAAGTGACCTAAAGACTCCACCTTTATCCCTAACAAAATCAAATAAAGCATACAAAATAGTGATAAAGTATGTTTCAAAGCATAAAAAGCAGCAAAGTTTTGAATTACCTTTGAATTAATTGCAAAAGGCGTCCCCAAATTTGAACTTTCTTCAAAGAGGCCTGATGATATCAATTTTTTTTACGAACAGTGAATTCTTTGCTTGTCTTTCAATAAGTCTCCGAGTCCTCTCCAAACAAGCTTTATCACCCATGCAAGTAGCCACTACAGTTATATGCACCTAAAATAAAAATTTTCAAATACACACATCAGATAATTAAAGACACTATAACCTATTAAAAAAACAACATAAATAAGAAGTTGAACAAAAGAAATTTTATGGTTATTAATATATATATATATATATATATATATATATATATATATATATATATATATATATATATATATATATATATATATATATATATATATATATATATATATATATATATCACTAAACCATGTCAAGGATCGTGATAAGTGTTCTCCATGATTTTGGCATGGGGTCTGTTGGTTCTCCATGATTTTGGGATCCATACAATGTTGTTGCTCAAAGCTTCATAAGACTAAAAGAAAGCTTTCCTATCAATTTGGTTCATTAATGATCCATTGAGAGCTCATGGAGGACAAATGCTATGAAAGTTGCACAATTTTTGCAAAAAGTTGCAACTATGTAACTTTTGTTGCATATTTCTCTCCACCCATGAAACTGAAGCATCTAATGAATGCCCTCGACCCAAAATGATAGAAGACAACTTATTTACTCACAACTACTTTAACCAACTAGACATCATAAAGACACCTTATCACACTTAACTTTACAAGTGACCCTAGTGTACCTAGGTGCCCACTTGGAGTTCAAACTCACTTTATTGACTCCTTGGTGCAGAGCACCTAGCAAAAATGAATGAATTTGATTGGTCTGTGAGCAAACATGTCATTTTGTGTTGTTGTGATGTCATGTTCATAGATTGAAGCCATCGGGATGCCTGTAAGGGCCAAATTGCCCAAGAGTCAAAGGAAGTCAACGGTTGGTCAAAATAGGTCAAAATCATGTAGAAGGGGTTTATTATGTTTACTTAGTCATTTCATGCATATTGGAATTGATTTGGGGTCATACAAGTAGTCCTTGTGAAAAAATGCAACTTGGTGCAAAAGTTGCTTGCAACTTTGAAAAGTTGCATTTTGCAACTTTTTCTTGCAACTTTGAAATTGAATTGGTTATGGCATGTAACCAATCCCAAATTGCTATATGAGAAATTGGAAACATTTTTCAAATGGTTAATGAAGTAATTGAAGGATTTTTGCAATTACCCTGTTGTTGTACGGACTGTAACTGTGTTAATTCTCTGATGGTACGGCTCTGTACGACCTGTATGGATTGGGAGTGATGTTTTGATCTTACAATTAGATAGAGTTTTGTTTTCTCTTTCAAGTGCACTTTGAATCATTATCTAACTCTAGATACTTTGCAAGTTATACCAGTTTTAAGGTCATTGCCTGGCAATCAATAGGCTTTAGACCTGACAGAGGGAAAATGCTTGGAACTGTGGAATCCACCAGTGGATCTTGATGAAACTTTGGGGATTCCTAGTTCCATGGCAGTCCTAAATAATTTTATAGTTTTTATTCCATTTGCAAAGGTCCTTCTAATTTTAAAATGAAGCCCTAGGCTGGCTAAGTGAGGAACAATGAGCCAGGGTCAGACAGACAGTTAATTTCTTGGCCACATTCACGATTGATTTCATGAAACTAATGATATGGTTGGATAGGGTGTTGAAATACCTTTCTAATGGTATATGGTGCAGGTGTGTTGGTGATGTTTTGACAGGCCTTTGAAGTGGAAAATTGTTTGAAGGTCTGAAGCGTTGGAGACAAGCCCTCAACTAGGGCCTAGTAGTTTTGTACGTTGTGAGTGTGGCAAAGAACTGAAACTTTGGCATTTGGAAGAACAAAAGGAGTGGTTTAATATTTCCCAATTTTTTTATGGAGTTTTTTGAGAGTTTTGAGAAATAAAACTTAAAGTTGGTGAAACTGTCATAGGAAACCCTTGTTACACTGCCCTCAACTAGGGCTTGATGGTAGAGAGGGCTAGGGGTGTGATAGAAGTTTATAATTTTGGATTTGGGGAGGAAAGACATAGTACTTGAAGATTCCAACACATGTTGGTGAGGTCATTAAGGGGAATTACAGACTAAGACCCAAAAACAGTCATACTACTAGTTAGGAAACCTGTTAGTGTTTACACTGTTTGGAATAGTATCAAGGGTACTTAATGTCTGCATGTACTTGCTAGAGAAGATGTTAGAGGTGGATTTGGGGATCAGTGAAAGGTGTTAGGGGTATTATGGGTAACTTGGAAGTATAAACATAGTAGGGGGTAAAGGTACTTGAAGAAGGGTTGTAGAGTCCTTAGTAAAGAAGGGCTAGTTGATGAGATTGGGGTAAGAATCCACATTAAAGAAGTCATCATACCTTGGAGGCAGGTGACAGGGTGGGACTTAGGAAGTCCTTGGGTGGATGAATGAGGGATCCATTGGATGGACCTAGGAAGATTAGATAACAAAGTGTGAAAGGTAACTTGATGCAGGAGCATCAAGGCCAAGGATGAAGACTAAGAAGACACTAGAGGCAACAAGATGAAAACATGACCATATTGGGTCATTGAATGTAATAAGACCTTGTAAAGGTCCTTTTTGATATGTTTTGTAATCATTTTGTTAAAGTTCAAAATTGTAAGCCATTAATGGCATGATGGAAGGACAAGGGTTACCTAGGGGTCATTCAATGTAGTACAATGGAAAATGGAGTCCTAGAATGTACTAGGGTGCATAAATGAGGTCAGAGAGTCATAAAGTGCATATAAAATGCAATAAATATGATGTAATAGCAAAAATATGTCAAATTGTCAAAATGTTGTCAAACAAGCCACATAGGGCACTAAAGTGGAATCAAAAGGATAGGTGAAGTTCTTAAGTCCTATTAGGAGTATTGTGTCATTTAGGAATTGTGTTAAAAGTCTTTGACTGCCCGAGGTTAGGGTAAAGTACTATTGTTAAGAGTTATTAAAAAGATATTAAAAATTGTTCAAAACTGTCTCAAGATAGTTAAAGGAGTTTTTGGTCATTGGACAGTTTGGAAAGGGAAAGGAAGATTATAAAACATGGTGTAGAGGAATGCACCAGGAGGTGTTGAGGATCTCAATGTAAATGCTTTGAAGAAATCAATAAAATACATTAGTTCTCTGTTGCTTTAAGTCTGCTATAGAACAGTGAATGTTCTTTGTTCCTATCATTGTTTTGTGCAAAGTTTATTTGTTTTAATGCTTTCATCTTGATTCACCAAATGTATTAGAATGTTTTAAGGTACTTTTCATCAGAAGAAAGTCATTTGATAAAGGTTTTTGCAGCAGTAAATTAATTGACTGTCACTGTCATGTGACAGAGATAACATTCTGATATAAATTCAAGGATTTTACCCCTCCCACTGCTGTAATGGATATGTAACTCATGGGAGAGGGTTTTCGAATGTCTAATGCATTTATAAAATGAGGTTGTGTTCAGGAATAAGCAGGAGGATGGAGAAGAAGGTCTCTAGTTGAGACAAAGTGCTGTCTTGGGAACACAAGGTGTTTGGACTAGGCATGGTCTGGAGATTCTACCAACATGAGGGGTATATTTTATGACATAGAAGGTCATGTTAGGATGGCACTTAAGAAGCCTTATAGGGTACAAGGGTGGAATGAAAAAAGATATTTTGGACATCACTGAACGAGCATGTATTCCTTTCAGAATTGGTGCTTATGAAGATGTTTTGTGGTTTGATATTGTTCCAAAGATAGAATGCCATTTGATCCTTGGGAGGACATGGCAGATGGAAAAGAGGACAGTACATTGTGGAAAGGATAACACATATACTTTCAGGCATAAGGGGCAGATGATAGTAATGAGTCCATTGAAGAGAGGGCAAGCAACATGGCAAGTGCATGGTCACATTGGTGTGATGGAATGGATAGGTTTTGTAGAACCTAGAAGGCAAGATGATGAAGCAAGAGTAAAACAAAGTGTTTGTGAAATCAGAGATGAGGAAGTGGATCAACCTGAGGTCCTAGTGAAAGAGGATATGGTGAAGGAGTGTCCATTATAAGGACAAGATGTTGAAGGAAAGAACAAAGAGGTTGCAAGTGTGGTAGATAATTACTAGGGATATCAATGCTTAGTTTCTTGCTACTCATTAAGATACTCATGAAATACTTTCATCTCATTTCTAGTTATAATTATAAGCTAAGCACCTAGCCCAACATGCTAGACCAAACATTGGTAACTAATTGAGTGTGGTGATGATGCTTTGACTGGCATATATAGTCCCAAGGTAAGCAAGATCTAGTTTGCACTTAGACAATTCAAATCTAACTTAAAGGTTTCCATATCTAAACATTTTGTTAGCTTTTTAATAAAATTAGTTGAATAAATATGAATTGATTCCTTTCACATATTAAATTTATCCTGAGCATACCAAAAGCCTCATGAAGAGATGAAACATGCACATTTAAAAGTAACTAACATAATCTAATTTACATCCTTTCAGCTACTAAATTTAGCCTGGATGTACCAAAAGTCTCAAGAAAAAGTTGAAACAGACACATTTAAAAGTAAATGAACATAATCTGATTTGCATCCCTTCATGACTCATCTATTAAATTTAACATTAATGTACCAAAAGACTCAAGAAAAGTTGATAGAGACACATTTAAAAGTAAATGAAATAATCTGCTAAAAGCTAAATCATGTTTACTCAATAATGCATAAGTAGGCGAGTAATCTCCTTAATTCAAGCTATGCTTAAGGCATAATTTTCACCAAGTTATAAAACTATTTTCATATACAACCCATTACCACCTAGTCTAGAAGGAAAATTCTCATGTCAAGAAGCTCAACATGTCAATCATATTACACTGAAATCAATCAGATGCAACACATGCTCTAGGGAACTTGGACTAGACATCTGACAGGATAAATGTATGACAGCAGCAGAATGGTCGGATGGTTTTTTATTTAGACCACCTTGGTAACTTGTCTAGAATGTTCAATCTCTTTATGATCTTCTTTCGATGTTCTATTTGTGCCTAATGGCTAGGATGATTTTATAATTCAAATCCTTAAAAAATGAAAGCACAATAATTTTAAAAAGATACATGCAGGTGGTGAAGTGCTCTTCTTTGGAGCACATTTTTCACAATTGTAGTGGTTGTTGTAGTACTGCGAGCATTCATTGATTATTGTGGAAGTGGAAACTGTGGGCTTTTTGGAGGTGGAGGACTGATAATGTTTGATGTGAGTTCAGTGACTATAAAATATATGGCTATTGATCTACTTCCAGTAGTGATATTAGGTGTCATTGGAGGAGTGGTGGGAGCAGTATATAACTACCTTCTTGAGTGTACTCTGAGAATATATGCCTTAATCAATCAGTAAGTTCTCCAAGGCACAAAAAAAAAAACTTCGTATTAGATTGTGGCTAAAGCAATGAAAAATTGTATGTTCCCCTGTTCTTCATTTTTCTCCGTGGCATCTTTTCCCCTGCATACATGTGGACTACTTTCTTTTCTGGACTTTTAGGTCTCATGCAGTCAAGAAACCTCCTTTATCTAATAGTATTATTTACCCCATTAGTATACTTATTAAGAGTACTTAACCTTATTTAAGAATTACAAAGTTTTCTTAATTTTGTACAGAACATGGCGATGAATGACATAGTTGTGTATTACTGATACAGGAGAGGGCCAATATCCAAAATACTCCTTTCATGCACTGTGGCTTTGTATACATCCTGTTGTATATTTGGACTTCCATGGCTTGTAGCATGTACACCATGTCTAGAAGGAAAGATGCTCAACCACGAATGTCCCAATGTTCGCAAAATAGGGAACTTCAAGCAATTTCATTGCCTTGCAGGCTATTACAATGACCTTGCAACTTTGCTTTTCAACACAAATGATGCTACTGTTAGAAATATATTCAGTTCTGGCACTGGAAATGAGTTTCATTTGACATCATTGATGCTCTACTTTGTTACAATTTTCATATTGGGACTAGTAACATATGGACTTGCACTTCCATCAAATCTCTTCATACCTGTAATCTTAATAGGCTCTACATATGGCAGAGCACTTGGTAAGTTGATGGGATCATTTGCAAACATTGATTAGGGACTTTTTACAGTGCTTGGTGCAACCTCTCTTCTAGGAGGGTCAATGAGGATGACAGTTTCACTTTGTGTGATCCTTTTGGAGCTCACAAACAACTTATCCTTGCTCCCTTTGATTATGATAGAACTCTTAATTTCGAAGACAATACCTGATAGCTTCAAAAATAGTGTCTATGACAAAATTGTACACTTGAAAGTTGAAGGGGCTTCCGTTATTGGAAGCACATCCTGGACCATTTATGAGTCAACTCATTGCAGGGGATGCTATCATAGGTCCACTGGTAACCCTTCACAGAATACAGAAGGTTTCAAACATTCTATAGATTTTGAAAAGCACTAAGCACAATGCCTTCCCAGTCATAGATAAAACACCAGTCTTGTGTGACCTTGTCCTTAGGTCACATCTTCTGGTCTTATTGAAGAAAAAAGACTTCCACAATTTTGAGCAGAATGCAGTTGTTTCTACAGGGTTGAACCAGAAGCATTATCTGGAGACTTTGCAAAGCTAGGCTCAGGAAAAAGGCTCAAGATTGAAGGGATTGAAGTAAGTGCAGAGGAAGAGGAAATGTATATGAATTTGCATATAGTCATAAATACTGGATATTCTATAGTTGGATATATCCTGAAAATACAAATATTCATTGAACATACCTTCAATGCAGAGTTCTCTTGCGCCCAGAATTGATCCTTCAATAAAAACTACTCATCTCTCTCTTGCACCCAACATTGAAGCTTTCTAATGCGCAAGAATTGCTGTTTGTGGACACCGAACGGATTTGGAGATTTTATTGCAAAATTTGGTGGTTTCCATTTTGGTTTCTTCCCGCTCTCCTGTGCCCAAAATGCATGCCCCACTCTCCCGTGCCCAAAATGCATGCCTGCCTTCTACGCGCGAAACTCAACCTGTTCGAAAATGGATGATTTTTTTGCTTGTGTATGTCGATCCTCTTTATTTGCAGAGTTTTAGACATTAATAGGATATTCATTTTAATAAAAGACACTTTTATATGGTGATATAGAAATGGTGAGTACTTTTAAACTATAATTTTTTATATTTATTTATTTACTTATTTATACTTGTATATATATATATATATATTATTCTAATTAATTTCTAGTTATGATAAATACATTTCAAAAAATAAGTATGCAAACTCCAAAAAACATATATTCATATTACTACCCAAACTTTAGTTCTAAGAAGGCTTGCGATTTTTAATAAGATTAATATTAAAAAACATTCATATTACTATTATTTAACATTTAAAACATATAGCATTTTATTAATAACTAAAATTATTAATATAATTATATATTTTTTAAAATTTTAATAATAGATTATATACTTAATTTTAAAATAATAAATTTATTTATATTAATAATAATTATATTATAATATATAAATATACAATTGAAAATATAAAATTATAATTAAAATAAACATTAAAAATAAAAAATAAAAAAAATTATAAAACTTAAAATTTAATCTTTAAGTATTGATGTTCCCACATTATATCTTTTAAATATTAAAAATTTGAAGTTAAACATACTTTTAAATTAATTATTTTAATGATTAAAAATTTGGATGTAGTTTTCTTTTATCAAAATGGTACCATTTTTTAGAATTCAAAAGTGTGATGTGAAAATTAACTACTCTGACATATACGACATAATTGCACTGACATACTCAACATCCATGGAGAAGCGTGCAAAACTCCGATGCAAATTTTTGGCTCTATAGCAAGCACCTTTCTAGTGAGGATGAATAAAACTACTTAGTATTCATTGCATTTTGGTAATACTTGTACAAAGAAGAACATGTCTCCTATAAAAATGAATGGAGCAATTAGCGCTCATTGCATCTAAGTGATGCTTGTAGATGAAAGTCTCCATACTTCACCTCTGGAAGCATCACCTGGATGTAATAAGTGCCAAGTGTTTGGTTCATTCTCAAAAGAGATGGGTTCTTATTAACCACAATTGATGAAACATCCAATTACTTTGACTCAAAAACTAAAAAGTGAAATTTTTATCACTAATGTTTTGGGTTCTTATATTGGTAGATATGAAATTAGAGTCTATTAAGCTTACTAAGTTTCATATCTTGTCTTTCCTTTTGATTATCATTAATCACATCATATTCTATTTTTCTTACAATTAAATTCATATCTTGTCTTTCCTAATTTCGATTTTCATTAATCACATCATATTCTATTTTTCTTGCAAATAAAATTTGATTTTTTTATAGATCCCATCAAATGTGTAATTTTTATAATTATTATAACAATTTTGAATGCATTGCATTCACTTTTTCAAATTTGTGGGAAATTTTAGTCTCATTTTCAAAAGTCTTTCAATAGAATATCTATATATACTTTTGATTTATGTTAATATCATATTTTCACACTTTACTTTATTATATAAAAATTTATATACATTTATGGATTTTTTTCCCCTTTTCTCCTATAATATATTACGTTGACCATGACACATCTATATATGTCAACCACCAAATATTGTACTATGAGGTGATTTGGATTCTCATCATGATATTGTAAGCAATATAATTATACTAATTTTCAATCCTTATAATTATAATTAAGGAAAAGTGGACTAGACTGCAGTCGATTTTAATGTAATTAGAACTATTATTTGTTAAGACCCGTACAACAAATTTTGTTAATTATAATTTGGCTATTCCTTTTGATAACACTATCTCTAATTCTTGTTTATCAATCGGTTTTGAAATCACCAAAAACCAAGATTTATGGCATGAGAAGGACCGTGTGCATATAGTTGCTCACACAATAAGCCTATTGATGAGAAAGCATTAGTGGTCAATTGGAATTTCTAAGTCTATGATATTATATTCAAATGTTATAATTATAAATGAGGTATAATCGTTCATTTAGTCATTTTGTTTAGGTGACTAATTATGTAGTCATTAATTTAATCATTTATTTAATAAATTTTGTTTGGGTAATGAATTATTAGTGACTAGTTATTTAATCATTTAATTAGTCATTTATTTGATCATCTGTTTAGTCATTTTTATTTGTCTACACTTGTGGTTTTATCTTATGATCAAATTAGTCACGTATTTAGTCATTTATATTTGTGAAGTACAAAACATTAGTGGAATATGATCAATTTTACTCATGTGACTAAAAGTTTTAGTCATGTAGTCACATATTTGCCAAAATGTACTAGTGCTACCACAGAGACCCTCTAACCCATCGTCAGCTCACGAGGATCACATTGATGAATTGACAAAAACACCTTGTTGACACCTATTAAAACGGGGACATCACACTTGCTTTGTTGCTTGTTAAATAGGTCAGACTGGTTGAGAAGGGGTATACACGGAGAAACACTTAGGCTCAAGCTTAATGAGCTTAGTTCCCAAGAATGATTACAAGAGGAGGTTTTGATCTCACAATAGAACAGCTTAGGTCTCATAGGTCATTAGGAATTGTCTTAATTTGATCTTGTAATTTGAATAAAATTTTAATGCAGTTAAATTGTAAGTAGCCTTTGAAAATGATTGAAGATATAACAAAGACAATCGTTCTTGAGCATGCTTATGCACCTTATTTTTGTGATGGTTCTTTCTTATGGTATGTATTATAACAGAACTCCAGATTTCTCTTTATGGCATAAGATTTTATGGAAGCTTATTCATAGATTTCACATAACTTCAACAAGTTTCATATAATGAAACGCTGTTTTTAGATATGGAAGTGATGCTGTTTAAATATAGTGAAACACCATAAATTTTGGATCCTTGGCTAGCATGTTATGTTGAGGAGGGACATCATAATTAAACCAATTTTTTTTTTTTTTACCGCGTCCAGGGGAGTTAGCAATGCCTAACGCAACACTTGGAAAATAGACTTTTGATAGACTTTTCAGAAACCTTGACACGAGCTTTGCAATTGTGTCAGCAATCTGAAAAAAAAAATGATTTATACGGATTCCTATTAAGGAGCCTCTTGTTTCTATGTGAACTTCTATAAATAAATTTTAAGAAATCAATCAACTATATGCTACTTGACTTACATACACAAGCGTAAGTTCTTGTGCTTGCGTATAAAATTGGAGTTGAGTTAAAAGAAACTAGATTTCTTAATATTTAAATATCCTTAATTGTTTTTCTGGTTTTTGGTGACAACAAATATGAACAAATACATCAATCACATTAAAATCAGAAATAAAAAGATGTTGGTTAAGAGTATTCTAAATCATTTAATTGTTTTTGGTTTTTGGATAATAAATATGAGCTAATACATCAGTCACATTTAAATTAGAAAGGAAAAAATGTTCTCATTGATTACGGTTAAGAATAGCTTAAATTACCTAGTTCAACATTGTTACCTCTATAATCGATCTTATATGTTTGTGTCTTATATAGGTCTCTAATTTTGTTGCAGCAATGGTACCTACATATATTTCAAGAACCCTAATGGGATCTACTTGTGTTCTCTTTTGAATCATTGTTATTGCTTTATCTCAAGTTCATCTTGATCCATGATTTTTTTAGTGGCTAATATTCACCAATTGGCTAATTTTTGAAATTTGAGAATCCAAATTTGCCTAATAATTGAAGATTTAATGCAATCTTAATTGCCGCATTTTTACCAAATTTTGTTTTAGAAATATTTAAATCGTCAAATAATTTGTTTTGGTAAAAATTTGAACTCAAAAATTCGCCACAATCGATACATGATTAGATTTGATTTGCCTAAATTTTGTAAGTTATTATAGAAATGTATATTAATTCGCCAATAATATATCATAATTATTGGCTACTTTAGGGCTATATCACCCATATTGAGTTGTCACAATTGATTTAAATTATAATGTAATGATCATCATTGTATTACATGAGGTAAAAATATTCCTATTTGATTTTTAATGCTTATGGGGGCTAAAAATTTCTTTCGATTGTTGATCTCAATAGAATTCAATTGTCTTGAAATTTTTTGGGTCCCAGTAGAATTAGATAATATTATTACATTTTTCTCACATAATATAATGAGGGCTATAAGATTATATTTCAAATAAATCGTGGCATCTAAATATTATAGTCTACCCTAAAAGATCTATCAAAGATTTCCACATTTAGCCTGATAATTTTCTATAAGAACTCTATGTTTCATAAATGGAAGCATTTGCCATAGTGATTAAGGAAGTTTCTATTATTGTTTGAGATTCCCCAATATTTTCTGCAAAAATAATGTGATTAAAAAAAATTGCCACTAAAAATAATAATGTTAAAAAATAAAATTAAAGAATCGTCAATAGAAATTAATTATGTTTTTCAAAGAAGTGAAACATTCACCAAGATTTTATATATATTTATGGAGGGAGGTTTCTTAAAGTTATCCCTGATCCTGATCACCCTATTTTGGTAGTTTATAAATTCAAAATCTTCAATGTTGGCAATCCTAAATAATACTACATATGCTTATTTTGATAAAAAGACCCACCTATTAATAAAGGTAAAAGCAACAATTGAGGTGAACATAAATATCATTAGTCTTTTTTTTTTTTAATAAGTCAATCTATTACATTTTTTTGGAATATGCATGTTGAAACATACTTCGAGTGTTTATCGCAAGGTGGTAATAACTATACAACAATTATTTTAAGGTTTAATTTGACAGTGAACCTCTCCAACCATGCATTTGAAACAAGGAAAATAATATTAAATTTTTATTTAAATATTAAAAAATTAAAAAAAAATATAAGTACAAATTCAATATTAGCACAACTTTAATCATGTTGTTTTCAATGTTGTCAAAGAAGTCTTCTCAGACAACTTTGAAGATGTCAATTTTAGAGAATTTTTCATATATTCAATTTAAATTTACTATTTTCTTTACAAGGATATAAAATTTTCTCAAGACCTCAATAACTTTTGAATTTGAGCAAAAATTAGATTGTTGGACTCAAGGAACACCTTGCAACATGTAACATCTTGTGAAGCAAATGGTGTCATAATTGATCAATAATTTCTTGAAGTGTTGCTATGTCACCAACACCATTATGGATGGCTCTAATACCTCTTTGGCTCTATTTATAGCTTTGTACAATGATGTCTTTCCTCTATTATTATTATGGAGGTTTTATAAGGGCTTTGTGATTTGTTTTTTATATTAATTAATAGCAAAACTAGGTTGTTGACCCTTACAAAATATAGCTTGAGGGCATACAAACACAACACACTAACAATACATAAACATCAAAACTAACCTAGAGCAAAACTACTAAAAGAAACAACTATATAACCATAGGTTGTAGTGTAACAACCTATCATCCTCCAAATTACCACTATAGTGCAACATAGTACCATTCATAACATAAATAGCCAAAATCCTACTTCTATAATCAAAAACACAAAAAAAAGAACTATAGTCCAGAAAGGCACCCAAGACAACATGTAAAGTAGTATAAAAAAATACCCTAGAGGGGTAGGGGGTCACAACCCCGATCAATCAATATTTAAGCCTTATGGGAGGGTCTAATATCACAACCTAATTGGTACAACACACGACTCCAATAATCTATGAGGAAATTAAACAAATCCTTGTAATTAGCTACATCTTGTTCATCTTCACCAAGAATCTTACGCTAGAGCAGAAACAAAGAAGTTGCAGAACTATGCATCACCCTAAGGCTAAATCTAGATATGATCCCCATTTTCTGTTCCATTTCTCGTATAATTTATTCTTCAGATTGCCCATCTCACTTTGCAGGTTAGTCAAATCCGACGTAGGAGCTAGGTTGGGGTTTGTTGGAATAGGATTATCCTCATTTAGTAGCATACCTTCACCAGGACCCATGGACCCCTCCTTTACATTGGCAAATATGTAAGTAGAACTATTATAGGTAGACTTGTTGGAGCTACCGATAACATCACCATCTTTTTCCTCACATTCACTAGTCTTATTCTTCTCCCTTTCCCTTACAAATTTCTAGTTCCCCTGTTTAGTGTTGTCTTCTGAGTCATAATCAAATAGTAATATGTTTCTTTTCTTTGTAGATCTGGTGGCTAATGTATTTGATCTACAAGAGGTAGTATGCTCCTCTTGCATCTCCTCCTCATCTTCACTGTCCACCTCCTCAACATAGAATTTAGTTTTATTGGTGGGGAGGGGGGAGAGGGGATTTCTCCCTTCCCTTTTGGAGGTGAACAACATGGGTCCTTTACCTTTAATGCAAGGATAATGAGTAGAGGTATTAGAACTCAAGATGTTCGTGGTTGGAGGGTGAGAAGCAATTTTAAGGGCTCTAGGGTTCTTGGTACCTTTCTTTTTGCTCTTCCTTGGAATATCAATACTGCGAGCAAGTAAGGGGAGGACTGTGAGGTAGGGGCCTCATAGACAACAATAGCCTTAGGAGGGCAAAGAGCCAGGTGGAAATGGTATAACCTGTAAATGAGACTTTGATGCAAGGGGACTAGTTTCTTACCCTTAGTGTGGACACTATCTTTGGCATCAATTATAGAGCTCTCTAGAGAATTTAACAAGAAAAAAGGAAACAAGATGATTTCATGATTTCTAAAATGGATGAGAAGGGGCATATAGTAAAAATAATAGACTTTAAAGTGCCCTTCAAGTGTGAAGTACTTCATTAACATTAGACACACTTGGTCCCAAGGTGGTGGAAGTTGAGTTTTGATGTATCCATGTTGCATCTTAATCAAAGCCTCACTACATTTAAAGAACCTATTCGACTATCATTATCGACTACCTAGCTAGTCTTCTTCCACTTCCTTCCTTCAGAAGGTAAGCTAGTAGCCTTCACAATGACCTCCTCATTAATTTCAAAAGATATACCCCCACAACTCTATGATCTTCCTAGGAGCTAGCTAATTGGATTAAACAAACCCTCATCAAATCCATTAAACTCAGAAATGCTCCCTTCCCTATAAATATGCCACATTTTGGGGTCATTCTTAAAGTCATTTGACTTTCTAGGCTCAATGCGAACCCGATACCCACCTATTATCATAATAGAATACACAGGGTAACTTGCTCTGAGGAAAAAATTGCAACCCTTGATATTGTTAGGGAAACATGCCATTATTATAGAGTGATGTAATAAAAATACATGTACGTCTAGTTGGATATTATCATTAAATCATCATCCCCATAAATTAGGTTCATATGAGCTATAGTTTACCACAAGCAAAAGTCTTTTCAACATAGCATACAAGGAGTACACCCCTTTACAAGAGGGGCTATGATAAATTCATATGTGACGTGACTCTCGCATAATGCCATCTCATCATTATAGGGACTTTAGATTATTATAATCACAATGATTACCTAGAGGCCACGTAGACTTAATGGTAATCCTTAGGTGGTTTTTAATGTCACATTGGATGAGGAAAACCTGCAACCTCACAATGTCATGCCACATCACCCACCCCATATTCAAATTCAAAAAGTTTTCACTAGTCCAAAACTCCCACTCGGTACAAAACTAGTTAAGATTATGGAAAACTCAACACCAGATGATACAAAGAAGGAAACACCACAACCAATATAGACTCCTACACGTCATTTCCTTAGAAGTTGAACACTCTCCCTTCAAGAGAGTTTGTATGTCTGGTAGAAGAGAGTAATGATTTTTCTAGCACCCTAATCCTTTCAAATTGTAACCATTAACAACAAGAGAGTTTGCAACCACATTTTCTTCCCTATACACATGGTTGATAAAAAATGATTCAAAGTCCAACAAAAGCCTGCAAATATCTCCTAGAATCTCAACCAGTTGGCATTGGATCATCCTTTAACATCATCAATAACGAGCTTGGAATCCCCTTCAATTGAAAGGGTTCTAATACCAATAGAATGCGCTACTTTGAGCCTCCAAAGGAGTCCCATTCCTTCAGCTTGATTATTTGTGTGCTTGGGCAATGCACCATTATAATTTGCCACTAGACTCTTGGTGTCCATTCTAATGACCCCTCCAATAACAACCATCCCTTGAGAATACTTTGAAGTTTCATCAAAATTGAGCTTGAACCAAGCAAACATAGGGGGAGTTCATTTGTGTCCATCTGTGTGATTTGTTAATAGCACATTGATAAGTGGTTAAATTCAAGAACACAAACATAAACATTTTGGTAAGAAATAAATGAAATAGGTATAAAATTTTACAATCTCCTAGAAATAATTTTTTTTTCTCATTGAAGAGCTAATCTTGAAGATCATTTCCTTTAGTGATCCTCAAATATGGAGATTAGAATCATTGCTTTCTAACAAACACATGTTTTAGAGAAACTTTCACTTGAAGCAAATGTCAACTTATAATTTTTTTTGTAAAGTAGTAGGTTTCTTTATGATGACATAAGTCCTTATGTTTCATCATTAATTGAAGGAGCCGAGTCAAGGTAAAAAATGACACACAAAGTCTAGAAAATAGATATGTACACCTCTTTGTAAGTCTATTGGCAACAATATAATTTGCTACATTGTTTGCAATTTTTTTACAACATTGGCCTCATCCACTTTGGTCACTTTTCCCTTTAATATCTAGCTTAGAAATTCTTATTATTTTCCATTGTAGAAACATTACTAGATGTGAGTAAAATCATTCTTTTTTCCTAATTAATGCTTTATAGACCCTACCTACTTAAGGCAGAAACAAGAAAATTCATCTACTTTGGTTGTTTCCCTTCTAAGATCTAGCATATAAATTCTAAATATTCACTATTCTATAAACTTTAACAAATATGAGTAAAACCATTCTTTCTACCTAGCTAATGTTTTATAGATCATACCCACTTATGAAAAAAATGAGGAAACTAATATCTTATTTCTCTTATCCATCCAACAAGATGATATGAGAACACAATTTTACATTCTTCTAGAAATCACATTTTTTTCTCATTGAAGACCTAATCCACAAGATCATTTTCTTTAGTGATCCTCAAATATGATGATTAGGACCACTCCTTTCTAACAAATACATGCTTTAGAGAAACCTTTACTTGAAGCAAATATCAAGTTATAAAGTTTGTTGTAGAGTAGTATGTTGATATATGCTGTGATAACTCCTTATGTTTTGTCATTAATGTAAGGACATACATACAATTGTATATATATATTTGCACACTATGACAATACTCCATACTTTGTATTTGAAGAAGTTTGCTAAGATCTTGCAATATTGAGTCAAGGTAAAAAAATAGAACATGAAGTCTAAAAAAGAGATGGATACCTCTTTGCAAGTTTGTTTAAAACAATATAATTGCTAAATTATTTACAGTTCTTTTTACATTATTAGACTCATCAACTTTGGTCACTTTGTTCTGTAATATCTAGTGTTATTTGTCCCATATCGAGACTGATTTTTCTGTCATTAGAAAAAAATTAGAAACATGCCTATTTTTATAGACCTATATTCTGTTATTTGTATCTTGCAAACGTGACAAAATTTTGGAAATCCCTGTGATGAGGATTTAGACAATTATATTGCGCAAAACATATCCAAAAATGAGGAAAATCCAACGGTGGAGTGAAAATTTATGGCCCCTGTACTGAGACCCATTTTTCTGTCAAGAAATTCATGATTTTAGACCGTTGAACCTTGTGAATTATAAAATATTTCACACCAGGCCTCCAACTTGAACTTGAGCTTGAACTTGAACTTAGGAAGGTTCAAGGTTCAAGTTCAACTTTCACATATTACCAACTGAAAGACCGACAACATAAATACTACGACATTCTTGTGACCTTCGACAAAACTTGAACTTGAACTTGAACTTGAAGTTCAACTAAGACTTTTACCTGGACAAAATAATTGGCCACGAGAGAAAATAATAACAAAAGTGTAACAATTGGCTCTGACTGGGGATGTGGACCGTGAGGGACATGAAGAATCCAACAATCTCTGGTATGAGGCTAGTGCCTTATCCATTGGGCCACAGAGTCATTATATCATAGAGGATGGGGAACTTCTTCTAGAGAGGACAACACACCAAAACACCAAAACTACTAGCAAGCTAAAACTAAATAGAAGCAAAGAACTAACCAAACTAAACCAACAACCAAAGCTGAAACCAAGGCCAACTAAACTACGCACAACAAAACTTAGAGATCAGCGAGTTATTTACAAATATATATAGGTGAGAGGACCTCACCATAGAAACCAGAACCAAGAAAGACTTACTCAAAACCATTCACCAACTACGAGAAGAATGAGCCTTTCCAGAACAAAGGGTTGTATTTGAATGAAAGACCCTGATACAACCTCCATTTGGAAAACTCTCCATTGCTGCAAACCAAACTGATTATGTGCAGGGATCTTGTGGACCAACTTCCATCATTCCATGTCCAAAGAGCCACATTTCATCATAGCTTTCATATTTCTCTTGAGCTTTTAGCAAGAAACTCTCAAGGCCATTTCCAATCCATGTTTGAAAAAAAGAAGGCTCATCTTTTCCCAAAGAAAACCTTAGATCATTCACCCCATCAACATGTTACCCAAATTTTCCTACGCACTCAAATTTGGCTATTTTTCCTTTCCATGGTCTCTGTTTTGTCCCTGCTAAGCGCTCTACAAATTTTCATGGCCTCATGTTTTATTTTCTGGCCTCTGCAATTTCTTTAGTTTCTGGTCTGTAGGTCAAAATTCATAATCTAGCTGTTGGTGCCAAACCCCTTTTAAACCCTAAGCCCTGTTATAATCCTTTATTACCTTTTCTGGGCCACTTAGATCTTTTATAAAATATGTGCGCATTTTCTCCTAGAATTGGTGATGTGGTAGGTTGTCAGAGAAACCCATGTGCGTATTAACTTTTCCTCAGTCGCATATTCTCCAAGTGATGGCGAAGGGTTTAATGTTCTTCTGGCGGTCTAATTTGTGGGGTCCCATTTGAGATAATCAGATGACTGTCATGATTTCGCAAAGGGTTTGTCAGAGCCATGCGAAATCACAACAACCGTTAGATCTTCCAAGTCTGCAGTGCTTCAAATTCAAGTGGGTCCATTGCCACGGTGTCCTACTTGGAGGCTTTTCATTGGCCAAAGGTAATGACTTGTTCAGCCTTGTCAGAGCGGGTCCAGTGAGCTTCCCAGCTTTTGATCTAACGGTCATTGTATGATCACATGGAATATTCCTTGCCCATGTGATCATGCACCCGCCGTTGATTTTACCTTTTCGGGCCATTTCATCTCTTTTTAAAACATGCGTGCATTTCCCTCCTGGAATTGGTGATATGGTGACATGTGGCAAGGTGGGCCTGAGTCTGAAGTTTGGCAGTGCTGATGAAGACTTATAGGTGGAGACATGTCAGTGGGCCTGAGGTCTTTTAGCTTACAAAGCAGTTAGAGTGCGGATGGATCGTGTGAATCTCATTATACCGGAGGGTGAAGTTGCTCATAAGTTAATATCATGGTATAACGACAGCCGTTAGATGCTCTTCTCAGGAGCATGGGTCTGAGACCTGTCAACGTGCCGACATGCTAAATTCTTATTGGTTGCTGACCTCCACGGTGGCTTTGACTTGTCGGAAGGAGGGTCTCTTAGTGTTTCTCTGTGTGCATCTGGGCCGTTCGTTTGCTGGGAAGAAAAGGATATCGACGGACACGTTTTAAAATGACTAGCTAACCATTGGAATTCAAATTTGAATTTCTTTGCAGAGGGGGTCTTTGCCAGTTTTCGATGCAGCGGCACGATAGATCAAAAAATTTATGTCTCTAGGATGTTCGCAGTTAAGGGAGAGATGATGAGGAGACTTGGAGGTGATCTTTGCTGGATTTGTAGGGGTCCTGTACTGTGTGTTCATACCGTGGTTAATGAATGGGTGCTTGGTGCCATTATTTCTGTAGTCCTTTCTCCAGAGTGATATGATTGATTTTGAGAGCCTTCATGGCTGAGTGGAGTTGCAGGTGGGTGGTTGGCTCAAGGTAGTGTGTCTGCAGGCGGTCCTAGTATAGAAATGATGTGCATGATGAGTTTTTAGATTTGTTGGCTGAAGTGCCCTCAGTGAATTAATATGACCTGTCCCTCTAGGGTTTGGTAAAAGTTGTAAATCTGTAACCCTAGTTAGGTTTAGTTCTTGACTCTTGCCTGCGTGTAGTGATGTATATAATTTGTTTTTGGAGCTTTTGAGCTCAAAATGGAATAATTGTAAAAGAAAGTTTTCTTTCTCAGAGACCAATTTGTAGCAATTTTTTTCCCTTTTGGCTTTCTGCAATTGTAAAATTCCCATTGATAATTCATGTATTGAAGACACCTTGTGACATTTCTTGTGTCCCTATGCCTTCCTGTGTGAATTATCTCTTAATGAGTTCAGTATTTGTATGTTTCTCAGTGATATCTTAGGGCTCTTAATCCTTCTTTCTTTCTACAATTTTGTGTATCATTGTGAATGATTTGATGTGAATGCTTTTGTGGGTATACTATAACCCCTTAAACAATCTTGTCTCATTCATGTACCTAGTTGCAGAGGTGAATGTTTGTTTGCAGGTCATAGATTGTTTGTCTCATTCTAAGAGTGTTATTATTTGTGAAATGATCTTTCTCTTTCCTTGAATACCCTCTTTTATTTGCAGACCCTTCTATGAAATACTTATGCAAGCCTATTCAGTGAGTTTTGATCTCCTAGACCTAAGTTCATTCATTGAATCCATCCTTCATACTGCAATTCATATCATAATTTCGGTGCATCACCTAGTAGGTAGTTTGCTTTCAGTCATTTCCCTTTCCAAGCATTCCTCCTATCCCTTTCCCTTAAAAGATTTACGTTTTCAGTAAAGAAGCAAATTAGGGTGATTATCCAAGAGGAACCAGCCTAGAATCTGGAGGTCTCATCTCAATTAGCATAGGTCCCACAACCTAGAGATGATTCCCATGTTATACTAGGTTATCAAGACCAAGAGAGCTTGAACTAAGGGTGCAAAACTTAGTGTATAACACAACACTCATGGGACCCCAATCTTTGAAAGAATCTTTAGAATTTAAAGCACCATCAAAACATGAATAAACTTCATCCAAAATAGGATCAACATATATTAAAATAACTTCATTGTGCTTGGCTGCAACCAAGTCTGAAAACATTTTGTCCAAGATCAATGCATTAGGCAGATTAATACCTGAAACTTTTTTTTAGAATGCCCTTGCTTAATTGTTGATAAGAACCTTTCAATGATCTCTACCTCATTTAAAGAATCACCACCCGAGTAGGCCAATGATGATTGGGGCTGTAATACTTTGACAATCTCATCATCATTAAATTCTGCATCTATCTCAACTAAATCATTGTCTTTCTCTTTGTATGTTCTGGAATCTACCTTTTCAAGTGAGCTTTTAGAATTAAAAGACTCTTTCCTAGTGCCCGATTCCACTTCACCTTTATCACAAACTTCATTAGAAGGACATGAAATAACCTCATCTTGAAAATGAAAAGATTTTAGAATATGATTACTACATTCTTTATCTTCTATGCTTGTTGTGGCAAGATGATTTTCTAAACCTTCAAAGCCAAAACTTTGAAATTATGAGAGAAATAAAATCAGATAAATTTTTTTGATTTAAACTCATTGAAATTCCAATTTCTTGGCCATTCTTGGCCATCCAAGCTTGCTTTTCATGAGACTGAGAGGTTTCTTGCTACACTTCTTGTTCATTTAAAACTGAATAATTACAAGAAATGTAATTAGATGAAACTACCGGGGCTTCTTCATCATCAACCTGTAGTTCTTCTTCAAGTTGATGCACCCTTTTTCTGTGTTCTTCCAGATCTTTTAGCTTGTGAAATATGTGACATAAACTTCTCCACAATAGGGTAGATGTGTGATCATCTTCAATGCTCAAGTTAATCTTTACAACATGAGAGATGCTTTCTATGAAGTGCTCCAAAAAAACTTGCAACACTTTGTCATTTGTTTGGATAATGTCAAGAATGGTAGGTTTGGGTCTCATCCTTCTTGAGACCTTTCTATTTGGCATGGTCATTTCACAAAGTTTCCAATCTCTTGCACAAAGAGATAATGTAAAAATTGAGGAACCAAATTTTAGACACTAATCTTTGTTTCCATTTCCCCAGTAGAGTTGCCAAAAACTATTAGTGAACAGATTTGTCTTCGCTGAAATGCCTTCACAACTAACTCTTAGATGCCCAGATTTAGAAGACAAACATAACAAACAGTTGGAAAGACTATCATGAGATTGATAGCTTTCCTCTGAATTGTGAGGTACAACTCCCTCTTCAATGATATTCAATAAATTAAAAATGACTGGTTATGTCTTTTACTAGAAGACACAAAGGATTTCTAACATTCATCCATCACTATGGGATGACTGCGATTATAAGATTTACAAATTGGTGATGAGAGAAAAACAAGAAAATATCCACAGGACTATCTAGCAAGTCTTTCACATTATAGATAAAATTAAGGGAATCACATGACCTGTTCTACAAATTACAAGTTTTTCAATCAACTAATTTACAAACATGCACATACTTGACATAATACTACAAGACTGTATCCCAGAATAAAAAAGAAACAACCATATGATCGATTTCAATCAGAAAAATAAATGTTCAGACCTCAAGATTTGACATGCAAATATTTCTCTTTATTCCAAGAAAACATAACAAAATAAATGGAGAATCATTTTGTCCCTACCATTACAATCAAGTTGCAAAAAAATAAACTAATTCCTCACTCTCTTTGTTACAATCAATCCTAAAAATATGTTCTCCTTCCTCCCTTGTAGTCACAGGACTCACAAAAGAGCAGAAAAAGAGAACCCCAACTCCATCACTGTTTCCCCCATTTAAAGAACAATCTGGAGAAGCTCTTTACTTTCCTGTAACTTTCAGTTTTAAATAACTGATTCTTGAAAACTAAATACTTTCTAAAGTTTTAATTAAACTTTTATGAATCCCCTTACAATATTCAGTTACGAAAACCAAACATTAATTTGATATATCCAACATTGTTAAATGATATTTAATTATACATCTCGACTGTCATGCATATGTGTTTGACATGTGGCATGGCCTTAATAACTCCTTCATTATGTTCTTTGAAGAAATTCTTCTGTAAATTAGATACTTTCTGGATTTCCATGTAGACCCATACACTAGCCTTCATAACTTTCAGATCGAGAAATATGTACTCGATCGCTCCGGTGAGGATTTAGAAAACTTTATTTTGGAAAACATATCCAAAATTTAGAAAGACCCAATGGTTGACCTGAGAGTTAGTTGTCTCGTATTGAGACTGATTTTTTCTGTCTTCAGGAAAATCTAGAAACATTTCTATTTTTATAAACCTATATTATGTTATTTGTATCTTACAAACCTGATACAATTTTGGAAATCCCTCCAGTGAGGATTTAGACAATTAGATTTCAAAAAACATATCCAAAAATGAGGAAAATCCAAGGTGGAGTGAAAAGTTATGGCCTCTACACTGAGACCCATTTTTCTGTCAGGAAATTCATGATTTCAGACTGTTGAACCTTGTGAATTGTAAAATATTTCACACTAGGCCTCCAACTTGAACTTGAACTTAGGAAGGTTCAAGGTTCAAGTTCAAATTTCACATATTACCAACTGAAAGATCGACAACATAAATAATACGACATTCTTGCAACCTCCGATAGAACTTGAGCTTGAGCTTGAGCTTGAACTTGAAGGTTCAAGTTCAAGTTCAACTAAGACTTTTACCTAGACAAAATAATTGGCCACGAGAGAAAAGAATAATACAAGTGTAATAGTGAGGAAGGTGTTTTCTTAACTTGTTCTTTCTATGTAATTACCTCCTCTTGTTTCATTTGCATCACATCATCTGTATCCTCCTTTTGTTTCACTTGATCTATCTAATGATCATATGTAGGATTTTTACTTTATTCACCATTGATCATAGCCTAACCGATACTAATGTTTATAGGTTATTCTTCCTTTTTCTCCTTAGGTTCATCTTGAGTATCCATAGGCTCATCCTATATCTCCATAGCTGGAATATCACCTGAATAATCTACTTCATTTCTAAGTTCCTCTAGTGTGTCCTTCACACCATCAATTGTAAATCCTTCATCTATTTCAATAACCACTGGATCATTTCCTTGTTCCTTTACCCATTCCTCTTCATCCTTTTCATCCTTAAACATTCCCAAGTTCTTCATTAGGATAAATTCAGTTTCATCTTGAACACCAAGAGATTCACCGCATAATAGTCTTGTTAATCTTTTTTTTTTAAAGAGTGGCCTTGTCTCTACAAGTATCTTCTTCATTTCTTCTTTTGACATTTCTAGTTGAAGTTGTAGTAAAACATACTGAATCAACTTCTTACCCTTTCTAATAGTAGTATGCCACCTAGATTCAAGTATATTATACAAGGAAGTGGGTATTTGTCCTTGTAATTATATCAAAGTTTTTCTAAGCTTGTTTGAAATGTATACTACAATATATTCTTGTTCCTCCTTTCCAAATTTATCATAAAACTTGTTCACTCCAACAAGTATACCCCACTTACTTCATTGAGAATATTATCAATATAGACTAACAATTTGAAGTATATAACATGCTTAACTGACTTAGTGGTGGGAGAACCTACCACCTTAGACTTCTTACCTTGAGCTTTGAGTTCCTTCTTCTCTTCTTTTGACTCTGTTCCTTCAACTTCTTCATATTCTTCTTTGTATCCCTTAGCTTTTTCCTTCTTTCTCTTTCTAGCAACTTTCGTAGAAAGGCTCAGATTGTGTCATCTTGATTGGTTTATTGACTAGAATCTTCACTGAAGTTTTTTTTCCTTCTTTATTGTAATAGCACTTCTTGTTTTCCAACTAGTTGAGGCAGTATCAGTTGCACTAACAGTTTCAACATCTTCATCTCCTACTATACCCGATATGCTAGCTTTCTATACAACATGTTTGGCTCTAGCCTTATTAATTTCTTCTTTAGTAAAGATTTATTAATCATAAATTTTTCAACTTATTTTCTCACTTTACTCTCAATTACCAATTTCATCAAGTCATTATGCACTTAGAGTGACTTCTCTTCAAATGTCCCAAACCTTGGAGTCTTGGGATCTATCAGTTGTGCTAACAAGTTATCTGCATACATGGTTAGAATATCTCCTTCTACCTCATAGCCCATAGGCATCACCCATGAGTTCCTTGTCTTAACTACTTCCATCTGTCATGTGTCAGTATCAACCATGAAGGAAATGGTATCCTTGTACTTATCAATAATTTCAAAAGGTATCCTCTCCTTTTCATGAATCATCTTCTAAAATTCCTTGAAATATCCCTAAACCTTGCCAGTGAAATCATTTCCTAATATTCTAATACTTTTATTAATATGAATATAGGCCAGAGTACCTCTATTCCATGCAATATTAGTGATACCAAGGAACATATTTTGAAAATAGAAGAATAAATACATAATTACCCATTCATACTTAAATTTATATCTCTTATCCTTTTTGATATTATCTAGATTCAACATTAGATGATCTATCTATTGGAAAGTGATGTTTTGGGGCACTAGGGATCACTTAAGGGTTGTCATTTATGGAAAAACTTATGCTGGAGTGATTGCATGCAAAGAGTTTTGGTACTAGAGTCATAGTCATGAAAATGACTAAGTACAAAATCAGGATAACAATGTACTATGGTATAGTTTTGGTTAGCGATGACAATGTATGATGTATTATGGTTTGCAAAGTTAGTAGAAGGTATTTTGGGATATGTATATGCTTTAGTTAATATCACATGTGTTTTGGTGATCATATCAATGAGATACAGTGATATGAAGGTATGCAAAGACATAGAAACAATGTAATAGGGCATGCAAACAATTGTGATGATTGAGAGAAGGATAGTGGATATGGTAACGTGATAATTTAGATGGATAAAGTATATTGCTGACACTTTGGTAATATAAGATTTCTGACTCTATGTTTATCATTTACATAATTTATTGTTATGTTTTGTATGGTATTTGTGAAGCCGACTGGATGGCAGATTTTGTATAAGTATAGAGTGTTTTGTGGAAGCGATAAGGTGTATTGTAGAGTATATGACAATGATGGGATAATGTGAATCTGAGAGTAGAGAGAACATGTGAGATCAGTGTTTGACAGAGCTACAACTAAAAATATCTAAGGAAAGGAAGTGCTTATATTGTTCATTTTTGGAGAACTCTTTGAGATAGTTTTTTATTGTAAAAGCTGTATGCTCACCACCTTTAACCAGGTGTTTGTATCCCCTAACAGGATTTTGTATTCCTCTAATAGGGAAATTTACTATATAATAATCAGATCCTAATAGGGCTAGATCTCCTAATAGGGATGCCATATTTTAGTGCATAGTTGTGGGTACCATCCCCACCAGGGTTTTCCCTTGGATAAGGTTTCTTAGAGAACAAATCATGGTGTCATGAGTTATGTGCTATGCTTATATGTTATTTTCATTTCAACATTATTATGGTTTATTTATAATTGGTTGAAGTTTAAAGTAAAGTGAAGTAATACTAATTCACCCCCCTCTCAGTATTACCTAATCCTAACAATTAGCGTCAGAGCAATTGGCCCTTGGAGATAAAGCCTAACAGCTTAAGGAACATCATAATGGATTTGGAAAGTTTGCAAGAGAAATTTGAAGCAACACTTGAAGATCTGGACAAAGAGAAGGTTGAGAATGGTGTATTGAAATTAAAATTAAGAAGAGAAGAAGGTTTCATCAGGAAACTAAAGGAACAACTTGAAACTTCAAGAAGTCAGAAACAAGACCTTGTGGACAAGATCAATGAGGATTTAGACAATGATACATCAGATCAAGTAAAGAAGCTGGAGCAAGAAAAATAGCAAATCAATCTTCTGATGATTAAAGAGATTCAACATGAAAAGGATGCAAGAAACAAAGTTGAAGAGTCACTAAAAGAAGCAAATGAGAAAATAGGACAAATGAAGAATGAACTTGATCATTAAAAGGATAAATATTAGGAATTGGAGAAGTACAATCAGATCATAAAAGGAGAACTCACTCAATCCAAATTGCACATTGAGAAGTTGCACATGAGTAGTGATAAAATTGATGAGCAAAGAGCGAGACAAAACCCTAAAGGAGATATAATTGGAGTTGGATTCAATGAAGCATAATGTTCTAAGACCAATGAAGAAGCAAATGAAGCAAAGAATGAAGAAAGACCTACTCATGAAGAACCTAAAGAAAAGATCAGATATTTCAAAGGTAGATGCTTTGGATGCAACAAAATTGGACACATGAAAAGAGATTGTAGAAGTAAAGGTACCTCTAAACCCTTTACCAGCTACTCTTATAAATGTTATGATCATGGACACAAGAAAGTAGATTGTAGAAAACTAGATCAGTCTAGGTATAAACAAGATTATGTCAGGGAAGAATCAAAAGCCAAGATCACATGCCTCAAATGTAATAACTTTGGACATACTGCAAGGTATTGTAAGCTACATGTAAATCAGGATAGAAGAAGACCTCCTACAAGTTACAAATGCAACAACCTTGGACACATAGAAAATTTTTGCAAATACAATGGAGAGGACAACAAAAGAGGACCAAGAGAACCAAGAGGACCACCTCCTGTGGTTATAAGGAAGAATGTTGGTGATAGTGGAAAAATTCTTAATGAGTATATGAATGAGTTTGGGAATCATTTCAAGAAATCAAAAAGTAAAGAGGATGACAAGATATGGAAGGTGAAATAATTCAATAAGGTATTGGTTCGGGGAGAGACAGTGGATGATATTGTGTCTTCACATGATGAGTTCTTTGAGACATCGACCTAGAAGGCCGCATGGCCTTAGGGGGAGCATTGGATGTAGATAACAAAATATATCCAGCCCCTATGTATGTGGACTAAGATCATGCAATCTTAGGTATGGTATGTACAGATACTATAGAGTATGTGGTTGAGATCGCAACACTTGGAAATTTATTTTCCATGTTTGTGAGATTTTTATTGATTGGACAACATGAGAAGTTGAGCTACCTATGATTAATGCACTTACTCAACTTGTGAAGGATAAAAGGGCTTGAAAGATATCATTTCTACACTGTTTGTTGATTAATGACTAAGGAGAGCAGAGTTGTGAAGTATTTAAGTAATCTAGTAGAGAGATTGTGCAATTGTGTGAAGAAAAGGTATAGATTTTTGTGTGTTAAAGGTATTTATACTTACACTCTTTGATAATTTATGGATACACCAATAATATTTGATGTTGTGGATAGACCTAAGTATAAGCTTAAGAGACATCCATTTAAGTCTTGTGAGGATGATTCAGAAGGAGCATTTTCACAAACCCCTATCAGTGTGTTGTACATAGAAGACATTAGGGCATATATACATTGCAAGTATGAAACAATAGGAGATGTAAACATTTATAGTGAATTGGATGCAATGATAGAAGAGTATGAGTCAATGGTAGAGGAGTTTAAGAACCTAGAGGACCAGTCTATCATTAAGCTAACCCTACTAGTGGAATTCATTGAAATTGAATGGTTTAAGATTATCCTTAGGAGAATCCACGATCACTTCATATGGATTTGAGAAAAACTAGTGAAGATATGTGCACATATGATTCATGAAATAACAAGTTTAGACAATGATGGAGCCCTTCTAGTAGCAAAGAAGAATATAAGGAAACAGGTGGAAACCATAACCCATTCAAAGTGGGATACGAGAGCAATGATAGTCAATGACATCTTTCAACAAGATGTGAGGCTAGTGGAAATGATTTTAGGCTATAAAATATTCTATAGCCGTAGACCTAACTCTTTATCTACTAGAGTTATCATGATGGCTTATAGGATGGTCAAGGAAAACAAGAAGTACAATCTTTACAAAGTTCTTGCACAATAGTTTCTAGAGAATGTAAAGGTTATTAAGAAAGATAGGACTAAGGCATTCAAGTTTGGATCATTGTTGGTTCATATGTATATACACATTATTCACAAATTCCCTAGCATGCACCCTAGGGCATGTAAAGATAATGTACCCACTGGAATTTAGATCTCAAAGAGGTACCAAAGACAAGATAAGAACTGGGTAGATGGAGAGTTATTTACTATGACCAAAATTATATAGAGACAAATGAAGGAGAGGAATAGGATACCTAAGGATTTAGTTGAAATGTATAAGGACACTATCCATTTCATGGTTAAAACTGGCTGTGTATGTTTTGAGGCAGTGAAACCGAGAAAGAAATGGTGTTACCCTGTGGGGTATAAAGTCAGTTCTGAGATTTTGACCATGCAAGTAGAGCATGTACTGGCGATATAAATAGACCCTAATGAGGAGATATGGGGAAATTATAGGGAGAAATAATAAAAAGACAAAGAAGAACAAGAAAAAGTAACAAGGAAGAGAAAGATCAGTAAAATTGTGGAGGATATCACTGTAGATAGGAATCACTAGGGAGTTGCTGAAAAACATAAGAACTAAGATGTATGAAGCATCTTCAAGCATGGATATTGATGCACCTATTCCTTCTAAGGTATAGAAAATAGTAAGTCTTACACCAGACATAATTGACCTATCTCCTACACATGAGAAGACTGCAGAAGAAAGTATACCTATGAACATTCCTAGAAGATCTACCAAGCAGAGCAGTCCTAAGGAAAAAGAGGTAGAAGTGGAGAAGAAGAAGAAAGAAGAAAAGGTAATTGAGAAAGAAGAGGAAAAAGTATCACAGAGGGATCCACAAACTTTGTGGAAGCCAGACCTTAAATCACTGCAGAAAAGAGTATTGAAAGATAGAAATTTAAAGACAGTACATAGATACTATGAAAGATATGATTCCTAGAACCAAGAAATCATTGAAGATAATATCATTGAGTATCTATTGAATTTTAAGAAAAATCTATTAGAAATAGAAGGGAGTATCCCTAAGGAACTGTATGGTAAATTGGAGATCATAAAGTAGTTGTCACAATTAGAAGATGAGAACATAAGGAACAAATCTATTAAGGACATGTTACCTGTTGTCTCAATACAAGAAAGGGAGAGGATAATAAATGAATTGAAACCCCTGTTGAGGACCAAGGATAGATTGGTAAAAATCATGGCTAGGAAATATGATGAAGTAATTGAGGACACTCAAAAGGCACTAGATCAAATCCTAATGAGTGATATGTCGAAGAAGACCTCACCTCCCAAGGTTACCAAGCCTAAACCTTTGGAATTGGGATAAAGTTCCAAGATTGCAGAAGTAAGTGAACAAGCAAGTGAGGCTAGCATGCAACCGAACTTCTTTGTCTGTGGTGTGCCTGTGACCCTTGACAATTTGCATGATGTAAATGATCCATTTCTAGAAAATTTAAATAGTGTGATGGAATTTGAAGTACAAGGATAGATAGAGGAAGAGAAAACATGAGATAAACATGAAGAGAAGATATAGGAGAGGGAAATACAATAGAAAGAAAGGAAATAAGAAGAGACCAGAACAAAGAAAGTGGTTGAGGTTAGAATAGAACAAAAGCAAGAACCTGACACCTATTCTACTTTATTGTTGGAAAGTATGGCCAAACCAGTGAGTGATGATGTAGATAGCATGGATGAGGATGAGCTCATGAGGCTATATTTCATGGAATTCGCTAAGGATAAGGAAAGGTTAGTACAAAAAGGAGACAAAAGAGTAAAAGTAATGGCTAGGGCTGTAGAGATGGTAAATAAATTACTTCCTACACTGATTATCTTTCAAGGAAAGGATAAAGCTGAGAAACTGGGTATGACACTAGATAGGTTTGACAGTCACTTTGAGTCATTGCTAAAGACTACAGAGGACAAGGCATAGAAGAGGTTCTTGGAGAATAGATTGAGAGAAGTCTGTCAGTCCATCTCATGGGACTTGAAAATTCTCAAATCTACTACTCTAGTTAAGGCTAAGAGCTATGTCACACAAGGTAGAAAGATTTACTGTTACTGCATAAGTCCTTGCAGACATGTAAAGAATATTGAAGACATTATATACAAGGGTAGGGATACACTTGATAGTCTGATGGACAAATGTGAAACATCTTCACTAACTATGATTGAAATGGATAAACAAGCATCCAAGTTGTTGGATAAAATTAGTGCTTTTGGAAATAGAGAAAGGGAGAGTGGTAGATAGGTTTGGCTTGTTGAAGAGCCTAATAACCCCTAAGCTTTCAATTCTTGAGACACTGAGATGGAAAAGGTGGAAGGAACAATGCCTAAAGCTATACCTACTGAGATTAAGGCAACTGAGATAGCATCATATGCATTGAATGGATTGATCCATGTCAGTGAGATTTTGATCAAATCATGGGCTAAGGAAGTGAAGACCTTGGAAGTTTTTAAATTTTGTAAGTACCTTTTCCATTCATGTCAAAGGGAGAGGAAGAAAAGAGAAAAATGAAGAGAGGAAGAGTAGAGTAGAGAAGAAGAGAAGATTAAATAAGGAGAAAATAAAAGAATAAAAAAAGAGAGAAAAAGAACAAAAAGATATGTACATAAGTAGAGGGGAGATAGTGCTTAAACACTTAGTCATTTTTTGCTAAGTGTTGCCATCAATGCCAAAGGGAGAGATTGTTGGAAAGTGATGTTTTGGGGTACTAGGGATCACTTAAGGGTTGTCATTAATGGAAAAACTTGTGCTGGAGTGATTGCATGCATAGAGTTTTGGTATTGGAGTCACATTCATGAAAATGACTAAGTACAAAATCAGGATAACAGTGTATTGTGGTACAGTTTTGGTTAGCGATGACAATGTATTATGTATTATGACTTGTGAAGTTAGTAGAAGGTATTTTGGGATATTTATATGCTTTAGTTAAGATCACATGTGTTTTGGTGATCAAATCAGCGAGATACAATGATTTGAAGGTGTGCAAAGATAGAGAAATAATGTAATAGGGCACACAAATAGTTACGATGATTGAGAGAAGGATAGTGAATATGGTAACATACTAAGTCAAATGGATGAATTATATTGCCAACACTTTGGTAATTTAAGATCATCAGCTCTATGTTTATCACTTACATAATTTATTATTATGTTTTGTATGGTGTTTGTGAAGTTGACTGGATGGAAAATTTTGTCTAAGTATAGAGTATTTTGTGGAAGCGATAAGGTGTATTGTAGAGCATATGATGATGATGGAATAATGTGAATCTGAGAGTAGAGAGAAGATGTGATATTAGTGTTTGATAGAGCTATAACTAGAACTATATAAGCAAGGGAAGTTCTTGTATTGTTCATTCTTGGAGAACACTTTGAGACAATTTTTAATTGTAAGAGTTGTATGCTCACCACCTTTAACTAGGTGTTTGTAGCCCCTAACAAGGTTTAGTATTCCTCTAACAAGGAAATTTACTGTGTAATAATCAGTTCCTAATAGGGCTAGATATCCTAATAGGGATATAATATTTTAGTGCATAGTTGTGGGTACCATCCCCACTGGGGTTTTCCCTTGGCTAGCGTTTTCTTGAGAACAAATCACGGTGTCATGAGCTATGTGTTGTGCTTATATGTTCTTTTCATTTCAACATTATTATGGTTTATTTATAATTGGTTGAAGTTTAAAGTAAAGTGTAGTAATATTGATTCACCCCCTCTCAGTATTACCTAATCCTAACACTATCATTGCTTCAACTAGATCATAGTTAGCACTTTCCTTGATCATCTTGTATGCTATATAAATAGCACCATTGGGCATGCTATTCATTTGACTGGAATGGTAGACCTTGTAACCAATAACCATAGATGCATACTTCACCTCTTCATCAATAATTTCATTCATAATCATTTTATGACCATCCCACTTATATTTAGTCAAACTGATTACTTCTTCCTTGGGAATAGTGTGTAGAACATGTACATCACCGGTTGAACATAGACTGGTTACAACATAGATTGCTTCTTTTGTAATTTTATGTGGTCAGTCCAACCACATGAAATGATCTTGGATTCTACTCAAAACATATATAATATGATCTTCAAAATCATCAGGAAAATTAATCGTGTGATGAAATCCTTTATCTAATATGTGTTTATGTTCATCTTTCAGCACTAACCTATCATAAAACAACTTCTTATGTTGTTTAAAAATTGATCATGATCCTAGATCTTCTAATTTGAAATGAATGTAAACTCTAACATCCTCAATGTGCGGAATACCATAGGAAACATTAATTATGACACCTATTGGGTCATTTTCTATCAATTTGAATGGATGTCTTTTAAACTCTAGTCTAGGCCTCTTAGTTATATCTATCAAATTAGGAGTATCCATCCTATCTTTCAACCACAAGTGATGATAATCGATAAATACCTCAAACTATTCACAATTAGGGTTCTTGCAAAAAAAAAAGACAACAACCATGAAAACTAATCAATTTTCTCTTTCAGATCAATACAAACAATTTCTTCTTATCACTTGGATCTCTACAGGAAGCTTGAAAAAATATTCTTTTACTCGACAACAACTTTCAAAATGTGCAAGGTGAGAAATGAAATCCAAAAGTGCCTTTTCATCTACCTTTGCACATGTATTAAATGCATTTACTGATTGAACATAACTTTTCACCGATTGACCCAAAATCTCATTACCGATGACTGAAACATCATGACACTCATAAAAACTTTAAAATATACTTTAAAAAAATATTATTGCATCTTAAAATGCTAATAGATCTTACCACACATCTAGAGAGGTGGTCCAAAGATGGATTCAACAATACTTTCTCCCCCTAAGCCACATGAAGGCTTATTTTGATAATGAGTTCTCCACACTTGATGGAGATGTGGATCCTTCTGTTTTCTTACTATCTTCCTTCTTTTTCCAAGCCTTGTTCATCTCTTTTTCTAGTCTCTTCTACTTTCACAATCTGCTTCCCTTTCTAATTGCTTGATTGGTTTACCAATTGGTTCTTTAACCTACAGTTCCTTTCTATATGTCCAATCCTATGATAGTGAAAACATGCCATACCAGTTGACCTCCATAGTCCAACATTACCTCTTGCAGTCCCTGATGAGGTATATTAATGCCATACTTTAGAATACCCTAGGATAATATTTGCTATACCTTTTGCTTCATTTTGATACATTTACCACAAGTCTCTTATGTTTTTCTGCTACTATATGGAATGCTTCCAACAGACATTTAACATGGTTTAAATGTCCTTAAATATGCTATGCTTGGATAAATTACTATATTTCTTATTCTAAAAGCTATTGTTGTGTTTCAATGAGTAGAGTAGATGTTTGAATATGATTGATTATGCATGTTCTGGTAATTACCATCATAAATACCTTATCCTAACCCTTGAAGGCATAGCGCATTGGAATAGCGAATGTTGTTTTGATCAGGTATGGCACATTCATTCATGGAGTGTTCCACTTGGTCTTCCTGCAACTTTTAGTGGAAGAGAATTCAATACAACACTAGTTGAAGGGATAAGGTGGCAGTTCCAGCGAAGAGCAAGGCGGCGTGTTAACTTCTCTGAGGAAATCTAGGCGTGAGTGGGAAGTTAGATTTTTTGTCATGACAATTCTCTCCTCCGCTTTGGATTCAATCTGTTAAGTCTTTAAGGCTTTCCTTCTTTCTAGTCAATAATGTTGTAATAAAGATCTACCTATTTCTATGGTGTGGTTTGGAAAGTAGTTAAGAGTTTTTCATTTAAATAAATCCCCACTCCTGCATGAGCACAACAAGGAGGGCATTGTCGAGCTTATAGAAATAGTTTTCAATTAGTTTCACTGTGTTATGAGAATTCTATACTTTGACATTCAATCAATAAAATGAAGTGTTAATATTCAGTTGAGTATAATTATGATTTAGGATACTCATCTAAGGAGGCCCACTTGGTGAGAAATCCACAGTAAGATAGATTCATACTAGCTAGAATCATTTCCTGCATTTTTGTTGTTTTAAGTGCCAAGTGTTGAACTACTCCTGCAGCCAAAGCTACAGATCGGCTAATGCCTCCTGCAACCAAAGTTGTAGGACAAAAAAAGTACTATGGCATAGTTTGTAAGAATATTCATGTCTTATTAATAGTTATACTTTTGTAGTTTCTATTCCAACACTTACTTTTCTGCAACTTTAGCTTAAGCATTCATTTCCTGTAATCATAGTGTAGTTTTCCTTTAACATTTCCTTCCTGTAGCAATGATAAATGTGTGGGTGAATGATACTTGGTGCATATACTTTGCTGGCCCATTTCAAGTAATACGTCCTTGGTCTGACTTACTAAATGAATTCCTATAAAGAGGATAAGTTGCTTCATTGGATGTCCAATCCTTGAGTCTGGAATTATACCTAGTTTCTGAGCCTTTATAGGAAGTGATCATTTTTGGTGCCGTTGCCAGGGATGGTGCCAAACCAAGTCCTCAATAAGCCATTCTTACAATTTGTTTCATTTCCAAATTTTGTTAGAATACATTAATTTTAGGAGAACTCTACAAATCACATCATTCCCTACTACTTGTATGCATAACTAAAGAAGAGATGCCAGAGGACGGTACTTGCCAAACCAATCCAATCATCCATTTGAGGAAGAGAGTTCATTTCTTGATGCCACCATTGACCTCCCTAAAACTATGTCATCCTCCTCATCTTCTGAAGAAGAACATGTGATTCTTTTGAAGAGCAACCTGAAATTAACGCATTTGCAAATGTCTTCTCCCATCTGAGAGCCCATTTTCTTGAAAATATAGTTAGACAAGAAAAATTAATACAACTGGTCATATACCAACCTCCTCATCATCCACCACCTCCATGACCTATAAATGCTACTAGGATGGCTAATCCCCCTACTTTTCCATTCCCCATTACTAACCAACAAGACAATAACAACCTTGAAAACATACCTTCTTCTGCCTTGCCAAAATTCTACGATCTAATGACAGAAGACCCAGATACCTTTCTCTTTGAATTTGATATTTTATGCAGAAGTTATGACTACACCACTGATGCTCACAAGCTCAAACTCTTTCCCGCGACTCTTAAAGAGTCTGCTTTGTGTTGGTTTATGGGCCTAAGATGAGATTTTGTCCATGATCGGGTAGGGATGCATGATGCATTCTTGACCAAGTATAAGGAGTATTGTCAAGGAACTGATATGAGAGGAGAAGACCTCTTTAAAATGACTCAAAAAGAGGATGAGTCACTTGAAGACTATATCTCATGGTTCATGTATAATCTACAAAGGAATATAGAGAATGAGCTTAATGGTAAATCTTAGAAGCTACTATTTCTCAGAGGTATACAAGATGGATGCACTGAAGCTTTAGATTTGATGGCAGGAGGAGACATAACTCAATCTAGTTAGGATGACATAAATAAAATATGCCTCAAATACTCATGGGTTGCTGGGAAGACAGGAAGAGGATACAAACCTGCAATAGGAAGGACAAATGGTTCAGGTGCTTCCAGATCAAAGATAACTCATCTCTTATTTGACTTCAAGCAAGATATCATTAACAATATGGCCATGCAACTGGATACTTTATAGACCAAGAAGAAGCATGAGGAAGTAGAGGCTGTGTTAGCAGAATTCTATCCACACTGTTGGTAGAAGAAGAGAGATTGCTGGTGTAAACTGGTTGCAAATATGGAGGCCACCCAGATGCCAACTGAATACAAGCTAGTTGAACCAGTAGATGAACAACTATTCTTTGTTGCTCAAAGACATCCATGGGCACAATGACAAGGTATGCCTTAGGAACCACTTACATTCAGTAATCCATTTTATAACAATAAATGGAAACCTTCTATGAATTATCAAAATCCTCCCTAGAACAACTATCAGAATCAATGGAAAAATTAGCCTAGTCCACAATGGAAAAACCCTCAAGGGAGTTGGCAACAACCCCAAGGGGCATGGTAGCCACCACAGGGTAATTAGAAATCCAATCCTTAGTGGCAAGGAAACCAACAATGGCCACCTCAGTCCCAAGGATATCTGAATCTGCCTCTTCAAGCGCCGCAACATCAAGCACTCTTACCACCACCAGCTGCTAATACCCAACATCCAAAACTGACACAATTGCCTACACAACCACAGCCAAACCTAAACAATAAGCTTCCCACACCTCAACAAACTATGTATACTACTAATCAAATGCAATATCCCATATAGTATCCTACCTACGCAATCACCCTTGATGATATACACCTTCGATCTGGGACTACTATTCCTGCTCCTGAGCATCCAATCATAACAAAATTACCACAAGAGGATCCTACACTACCAGGAAGCACTATACCCTTGCGCGTAACACATTCTATAGCGGATAAAGACCACCCTATTAGACCACCTTTTCCACAAAGGTTGCAACCCACCAATCCTAAGCCTACTGAGGAAACTGAATTTAACATCCTTGATCAATTGAAGAATTTCAATGTCCAAATACCTCTATTCCAAGCAATTAAGGATGTACCCACCTACAAAAAAGCCATAAAAGAAGCCCGCTTTAAGAAGCCTGGTCACAAGAAAAAGGATCCTCCGACAATGCATGTATTAGGAAAGCTAGTTGACATCATGTTAGGCAAGCTTACCATTCCAAAATATTCTGACCCAGGCAACCCTGTTGTTGAAGTCATTATTAATGGGACCACCATTAACAATGTATTGGTAGATCTTGGAGGAGCCATAAATGTAATGACCAGGGATATAATGCAACAACTTGGCATATACAACCTCCAAACCACTCCTACTGTCCCGCAACTCACAGACAGTTCAACTGTAAAACTTGATGGAATGGTTGAAGATATAGTTGTTGACCTTGCAACCTGGTCATACCCAGAAAATTTCATGATCTTGTCACCAAAGGCTACTTTAGGAGGATATCCTATTATACTTGGTAGGCCTTAGCTAGCAACTTCTGATGCTCACATTGGTTGTCACTTAGGGGATATGATCATTTTTGATGACCAGCATACACAAACTCTTTTCCTATATCCTCCTGCTCAACCCCAAATGGACTTAGCCTCATCAATATGGCTTGAAATAGGATAAGAATCTAAGGTTATCAATTCAGTGTCAAAATTAATGATGATAAAAAGGGATCCCTTTCTATAGCTTCAGGATGAAGACAAGGTAATCACCAATATCCTGCAAAATCAATATGGATCAAGCCCAGATTCATTGGGATGTTCTTCCAACAACTACTCTCTACAAGTTTTAAACCTAGATTGCCAATGGCCTTCTCCTGTAGCCAAAGAGCTCTATCACCAATTGCTTCCCCATGAGATACAAGTGCCCTCATTTACAGATGCATCTATGATAGAGCTGACTAAGCAAATAGAGGTCTCTCCTAACCATTACCTGAACATCAATGGTAAATTAACTACTCAGCAAAAAACATGTTTGACTAAAGCACTGAAGGCCCATACTAGAGCATTTGCTTGGGATTATTCTGACATGAAAGGTCTGGATCCAAAACTATGCACTCATAGGATCTATCTGAAAGAAGATAAACCTCTGATAAGGCAATTCCAGAGGCGAGTGAATCCAGCATTAGGAGAAATCGTTAAAATAGAATTACAAAAACTCCTCAATGTTGGATTCATTTACCCCATATCTGACAGTCAGTGGGTTTATCCATTAGTAATTGTGCCAAAAAAAGGAGGTAAATGGCATGTGTGTGTGGACTATAGGGAACTCAATAATGAAACCAAAAAGGACCATTTTCCTCTTCCATTCATTGACCAAGTATTGGACTCTTTAGCAAACAAACAATATTTTTCCTTCCTAGATGGGTATAGTGGGTACAATCAGATCCGAATCTTTCTCGAAGATCAGGAGAAGACAACTTTCATTTGCCCTTGGGGAACTTTTTCCTATTCTGTTCTTCCATTTGGTCTTTGTAATGCTCCAACAACCTTTCAAAGAGTAGTCATCAACATCTTTGCTGACATCTCTCATGACTATATGGAGATCTATATGGATGATTTCACAACCTATGGTGAAACTTATGAGGAAGCCTTAATCAACCTAGACAAGGTCTTAAAAAGGTGTGAAGAACATAATCTATCCCTTAATAGTGAGAAATGCTTCATGATGATGAAAGAAGGGATAGTACTTGGCCACTATATATCTGCAGCAGGAATACAAGTGGATTCGGCAAAAATTGAGATCATTCAAAACCTTCCCACACCAACCAAGAAAAAAGATGTCCGAAGTTTTCTTGGACATGCAGGTTATTATAGAAGGTTCATAAAGCATTTCAATAAAATGGCTGGTCCCCTTCACACTCTGCTTACTAAAGATTCAGAATTTAACTGGACCCCAACTTGTGAAGTAGCCTTCTTGTAGTTTAAGTCAGTCCTTATAATAGACCCAGTCTTGTGAGGACAAAATTGGGAACTTCCATTCCATATACATACTGACGCCTCAGATCATGCCATAGGAGCTGTGCTTGGCCAAAAAGAGGATACATTAGAGCATGCTATATATTCATCAGAAAGAATCTCCAAGGAGTTGAATTGAATTATACGGTCACAGAAAAGGATCTTTTGGCAGTCATTTATGCCCTCAATAAATTCTGCCATTACATTACAAGGTATCAGATCTATGTGCATACCGATCATCCAGCCATTAAATACCTTGCTAATAAGCCTGCAATCACAGGCCGACTGGCTAGATGGCTTCTATTATTACAAGAATTTGATATCACCATAGTGGATAAGCCAGGCAAATCCAACGTGGTTGCAGATTTTCTCTCACGACTGCAGAACAAGGATGAAACCCAGCTAATTGATGACAGATTTCCTGATGATCACCTCTTCTCTATTTCAACCAAAAATCCTTGGTACACAGATATTGCCAATTACTTGGTCTCTCAAAAGGTACCTCCCTATTTCTCATCGAAAGAAAAGAGGCTCCGCATAGAAAAAACTTTTAATTTTTCATGGATTGCTAATTGTCTATTCTATAATGGGCTGGATCAAACATTAAGAAGGTATGTCAGGGAGGATGAAACCTATGACATTCTTCATGCATATCATAATGAGCCTTGTGGAGGGCATTTCATAGCTAAAAGAACAACGATGAAGATACTGAACATAGGATATTATTGGCCAACCCTCCATAGAGACGCTATCAGCTATACAAGGAAATCAATAAAATTTGATGAAATTTCTCTCTTTCCACAAGTGGTAGTAACTCCATTTGATAAATAGGGATTAGATTTTGTAGGACCTATTACTCCATCTTCCAATGAAAACTCCTACATCCTTGTATGTACTGACTATGTAACTAAATGGGTGGAAGTCCATGCTATGAAACATGCTAGAGATAACAATGTTGCCAAGTTTTTGTATGAAGAAATCTTCACATGGTATGGTGTTCCAAGAGAGTTGGTTACCGATCAGGGTGCTCAATTCACTTCCACACTGATTAATGCACTTATGAATGAATATAAAATTTTCCATAGGACATCGAGTCCATATCATCCACAGGAAAATGGGCAAGTTGAGGTTACAAATAGGGAAATAGAGGCTATTTTGACCAAAATTGTGCAGCCACATAAGAAAGACTGGAGCACAAGGTTACAAGAAGTAGTCTAGGCATATAGGACAACCTAGAAAACCATAACTGGTTTCACACCATTTGAGCTGGTTTATGGAAAACATGTTGTAATGTCGATAGAGTTTGAGCATAAAACATTGAGAACAACATTATAGTTGAACATTGATCTTCCAACAGCACAACGCGACAGGATCCTGCAGCTCAACTAGCTAGATGAAATGTGAAAGGCTGCCTTACAACACATAGAGATGATCCATGTCCAATGAAAAAGGTGGCATGATTCCCACATCCTGAACAAAAGATTTTCTCCTAGTGACTGGGCCCTCCTGTATGATTCTCGCTATCAAGAAAACCAAGGTAAGCTCACTACTTGATGGTTAGGTCCTTATGAAATAGAAAATGTCTATGCTAATGGTGCAGTTCAACTATCAACCATCGACCTAGTATGGTTCAAATTATAGGTGAATGGGCACAGAATCTATTTGTATCATAAACCACAAACAAAAGCTAAGTTCCTACGATAGTTTGAGATTTCTCCTTTTGATGTTGAACCTCCTGCAACTAATCATGATCCTGCAGCCATTGAATCCACCACACATTTCAGACCTCCTCCACCTGAAGACATTCAAAAGGAAGATGGACCTCCTCCTGTGGGTGATTCTCCTACCGCCAAACCAACCATCCAATCATCACTGTAATTCTACATGACTGCAGTCATAATAAAGTTTTTGTTTCCCATGAAAATATTCTCTTTCATAATAAATACTCCATCCCATCACCTTTTTCTTCACCACTCATCCATCCACCACGTCTTTTCCGCCCCGTACTTCTCTTTGTATGATACACTTCATCAAATATTTTTAGATTTTGACATTTATGGCACTTTGACATCAGGTACGTGATCATCTATTCTTTCACATACTCTATACTTATTTAAAAATAATTATCTTTTATGCTTCATTAATATAGTAATAATTTCCAAGCATTGCTGTACTTTTTAACCAAGCATGTGAGGACACCTGCATCCTTTTTGTAGGGGGCAGTACTATAATATGAGATGAGAAATTTTGCCAAGATATTGATTTAATTTCCATTAATAGCACATAAGCTTTGAGTGTAATCATTATTCAACTAGCCTTAGATTTCAGCTTCTTTAAAAACCCCTGAAAACTAAAGCCAGCTATGATATTCTCTGATATTTCCACTTCCATCCCTACTAAGCCATAGAAAAGAGCCCCTGAGTTAGAACCGAGTAGGAAGTTTTGGAAATTAGGAGGAATTGTGAAACATTGAAGCTAAGAGCAAGGGTTGCATAAATTTAAGTATGGGTGGGCAGCCTATTCGGTCTGAACTAGCCAGTCACACGTCATTGCTACAAGATCAATTAGCGATTGAGTATTCAAGAATTCAATCATGTGGGTTGGCTCAGCTATTTTATCAGATTAAATGGTCATGATGAAGCTATTACAGTGGAATTCTTGTGTACATTTAGAAATGGCGTGGCATATGTGAAAGGTTTGTGAATTGAAGCTTTAGAAATGTACATAGAAGAAGTCTCTGGACTTCCTGCTATAGGAGAACCTTTTCCACATGGTCATGATGCTCATACAGCCAGATCCAAATTCTCCCTGTCTACAGACACAACACTGGAAAGTAGTAAACAAGGTATGAAAAGACTTTCTCTTCCAGGTGATTACCCATAGTTCGCTGTTCACATTATCTGATATATTACTTGTGAAGGAAGGTTTTCTTTTCTACATGCTGTGCATTTTAAATTGTTGAGCCATTTGCAGCATGGGTAGTTAATTAATGTTCCCAATGTTCTATATTCCTTGTTAAATTTGAGCTTTGAGGAAGTAAGGAAGGGTAGGAAAATGTTGTTACCCATCATGGGTTAATCAAATTACTGGTAGAAAAGGCCCTACATGATAATTCTCCTATGAATTGGGATGAATTAATTCTTTCTACCCCTCATGTTCAACTAAATAGGGAAAGACCCAAGCCTATAGGGCCACATCCTAAGCACCATGAAGCACAAGAAAATCCTACTGCTGAAGTTAGTCTAGAAAGAGCTCAGGAAAACCCTCCTTTACATCAAGAAGACATAATAGTAGAAGCTCAAAACCCTAATCTGGGGGAAGAAAACATTGGGGGTTCTGAAGAAACTCATAGTTCACAGGGAGCCAAGAAAGATGAGAAAGGGAAAGAAAAAATGTCTGGTTATGAAGTAGGTGGTACCCCTGTTCATCCTGTAGCCATGTCTACCTCGATAAAATAAAATCCGTAGAAACACCCTGTAGTATCAGAAGAAACCCCAGTACAACATAGTGTCCATTTGAATTCAAGGAAAAAGACAAAGAACTCATCTAAGATTGTTGGCTCTAGTCATGAAGTTCTGATTGGGAACCTATGAATCTTGGTCCACAGGAAGAAAATCCAACCATGGAAGGTGATGATATGATGAGGGACCCTGTAGCCTTAGTACCAAAAGAAACAACAAAAATAGATGTTTCCAAAGTTTCTTCTTCTCATCTGGGAAATACACAAGTAGATGACATTTCGGTGGCATTCACACTAGCTCACCAAAAAGAACATGAGATAGAACCAGAACACTCTATTCCACAGAAAAGTCAAGATCAGGTAACAATACATTCTTTGTCCTTGGATTATTTTCAAAAAATTTAGTATGAAAGGGCAATGTGGGCCATAGAGAAGGAAAAATTAAAAAGGGAAATAGGTCAACAGAAACAAGAAATCACACTCCTACAGGAAAAGATAGATTCCATTCTTAAGTTGGTTCCAAAGATCATAGAATGCCGACCACCACCAAGGGTGTATGCTCCGTGCTTAAGGGAATAATTTTTACTATTTCAATTTACAAGAATTATCAAGGATTTGAGTCCTAACATAGACACCCCTAAGTCCTTTATGGTTTCATATGAAATGTCACCTGACTTCATCAAAAACATTCTCTGTGATTTTTACTTGCATCATTATGCTATTCCATCAAACACAGAATGGAATCCCTTGCTATTTGTAGGCGACATACATTTATCGTCACTACTTTCCTAGGCCAACAATGAAATATACTATGGAGAACAATTAACTAGGTATAGGGCATTTGAGCATAATATTTCACTTCCATTACACCCTAAAAGTAAAACACCTAAATGCCTTTATTATGGCTGGCTACAAATTGTCTACGGTTTTAATGATTCCACCCACAGAAGAAGAATTATGGAAAATTGGGAACAAGTGCATGCAGAATTTGAAAGACTATCTCTAGATCATGGAAATAGAGCTGTGGATGGGTTACATCAGAGGTGGGCTAGGTTACCTATGTCTCTGAAAAAGGAAGAGCCACATAGTATTATAAACTTTAGGGCTGCCATGCAGAGGGTTCACTGGTACATAGAATTTGGCCAACAACCAAGACTAGAATGTTGGATGCCTCTCACATTCTAGCCTCCTGTACTCGTATGGCCATTATATAGTTGCGTAGATGATGAGTTGGATGAGGATTTAGAGCTAAGTTAGCATGTCAGAGTGGACAAGATGAATGTATTCTACTGGAGGGTGCACACTTTGAGGATTGGGAAAACACAGGAAGGAAACTTTAGGGTGCTAGCAAAGATTAAAAACTCTTCAGTGCCTGAGGACATGCACTAGTCTTCGTAGGGGGCAAAAATGATGAGGCATATTAATGCCATACTTTAGAATACCCTAGGATAATATTTGATATACCTTTTGCTTCATTTTGATACATTTACCACAAGACTCTTATGTTTTTCTACTACTATATGGTATGCTGCCAACAAACATTTAACATGGTTTAAACATACTTAAATATGCTATGCTTGGTTAAATTACTATATTTCTTGTTCTAAAAGATATTGTTGTGTTTCAATTAGTAGAGTAGATGTTTGAATATGATTGATTATGCACGTTCTGGTAATTATTTTCATAAATATCTTATCCTAACCCTTGAAGGCATAGCGCATTGGAATAGCGAATGTTGTTTTGACTAGGTATGACACATTCATTCATGGAGTGCTCCACTCGGTCTTCCTATAGCTTTCAGTGGAAGAGCATTCAATACAATGGTAGTTGAAGGGATAAAGTGGTAGTTCCACTGAAGAGCAAGGTGGCATGTTAACTTCTCTGAGAAAATCTAGGCGCGAGTGGGAAGTTAGATTTGCTGTCACAACAATTCTCTCCTCTGCTTCAGATTCAATCTATTCAGTCTTTAAGACTTTCCTTCTTTCTAGTCAATAATGTTGTAATAAAGATCTTCCTGTTTCTACGGTGCGGTTAGGAAATTAGTTAAGATTTTTGCATTTAAATAAAGCCCTGTTCCTGTGTGAGCACAACAAGGAGGGCATTGTCAAGCTTATAGAAATAGTTTTTAGTTAGTTTCACTATGTTATGAGAATTCTATACTTTGACATTCAATTAATAAAATGAAGTGTTAATATTCAATTGAGTATAATTGTGATTTAGGATACTCATCCAAGGGGGCCCACTTGGTGAGAAATCCAAAGTAAGATAGATTCATACTAGCTAGAATCATTTCCTGCATTTTCGCTATTTTAAGTGCCAAGTGTTGAATTGCTCCTACAACCAAAGCTACAGATCAACTAATGCCTCCTGCAGACAAAGTTGTAGAACAACATAAGTACTATGGCATAGTTTGTAAGAATCTTCATGTCTTATTAATAGTTATACTTTTGCAGTTTCTATTCCAGCACTTACTTTTCTGCAACTTCAGCTTAAGCATTACTTTAGCATTCATTTCCTGCAATCATAGTTTAGTTTTCCTTTAACATTTCCTTTCTGCAGCAACGATAAATGTGTGGGTGAATGATACTTGGTGCATATACTTTGCTGGCCCATTTCAGGTAATACATCCTTGGTCTGACTTACTAAATGAATTCCTATGAAGAGGTAAGCTACTTGGTTGGATGTCCAATCTCTGAGTCCAAAATTATACCTAGTTTATGAGCCTTTATAGGAAGTGATCAGTCCCCACTTGGCAATTCATAGCCATGTGTTCATAATTACCACAAATTGAGCATGTGACATCGAATTGCCTCTCCCTTTGGTAAGGTGATTCCTGATTTATAGGTAACCTTATATTGTTCACTCTTGACCTACACTCATCAACTTTGTGACCATATTTGTTGCAATTGTAATAATAACCATCAAAGATACTAGAGTTACTACTAGATCTAGATCTACAATCATGAGCACTATGACCATACTTATTGTAGTTATAGAAACATCCATCAAAAGTGCTAGATCTATTTGCAGGCCTACTTCTACAAACATTTGTAGTATGATCCACCTTATCACAATTGAAACATACATGCTTGGAAGATTTATTGCCAGAATTATTTTGTGGTACTTTTGGTGGAGACTTCCCATCTTTCTTGACCTCTTTAGTTCTAGAAGATTCACCAATTTCAAAAGTAGATTGACCGGTATATCCCAGGCCTGTGGTCTCTTTGCTTCTTCTTTGATTTCTGAGTTGCTCATCAAGTTTTGCAATGCTGTCATTGAATTTCTTCAACGGATCATTAGCATTCTGTAGACACCTAAAATTGTCCATTCACAATAATTTTTATTAATATTTTCCCTTAACATTATACTTAATTTTATTAATTGACTATAATCGTTATATTCCTCTATTTATTTAATTAAATTAAATTAAATTAAATTAAATAAATTCATTTTCCCTTTATATTTAAATTTTATTTAAATACTATAATATATTAAATTCAATTTAATATATCATGCCTCTATTTCCCTCTATAAAATAAATTTTATTTATTTTATTCCTCCACTAGCCTAAAGTTCTTCTAAACTATGATTAAATCAAATTTATTTTAATTTAATTCCTTTTCCCTTTTTCCTATGCTTACCTTTTTCTAAATATTCCTCTAATCTTGATTAAAAGGTGAATTACCTCTAAACATGTGCACAATCAACTTTTCGAAGGTGGCCACCTCCCTGTCTTTTTTCTCCACCAATCATTTTTAAATTCTCTTTTTCCCTCTCAAATGAAGTTTGACTTTTGCCACTTCACCTTTTTCAAACCCCACCTAACATCTTTTTGCCTTTTAATCCTAGTCACTCATTTCTTTTGCATCTTCATCTTAGCCACTCCTCTTTTGCCTCTTAATCTTGGCCATCCATTATTTTGCCTCTTAATCTCCACCGTCTAATTCTTTTCATTTTCTATAAAAGGAGGCCTCACTCCTCATTTTAGAAAAAAAGTTCTGATTCTTCTAAATCTCTTAGCTCTTGCATCTTCTAGATTTCTTAATCATTCTAGTTCTTTACTTCATTGCAATCTAATCTTATTCTTAGTTTCTTAATCTTTTTTCATTCATCTTAGATCTTAATCTTGTTGCATTATCATTATCATTATCTAGAATCAATCTTCATCATTTTAATCTTTATCATTTGTGAAGCTTGGGATAAGTTCCTCATACTTGTTCTCAATCCCTTCACCATCATTTAGCTTGCATCCCATAATTTTGCATTTCATTTGTGTTGGGAGAGAATACCCACATAATCTCAAAGAGAAAAGAAAACAAGGCTTTGGGTGCCCTTGTTTTGGCTCATCAGAGGTTGTGATGAAAGTTACCTATTTTGTTGCATTTGAGATTACTAACATCTAATGTGTTTGTTTGGTGTTTTTAGTGTTTTCATTTGCAGAAAATAGGTCCATATTTTCATTGCATATATTTTGGCATGCCTTTTGGGACACACATCCCTATTGGATCTACACTTTTGAAGATTTTGTATGCTAATGCTTGTGTAGGTTGAGTTGAAGACAAAACCTTAGGGTTTTTTCAAAGATTTGGTCATATCTTTCAAATGGTTGGAAGTTTGGATTTGATTTTTTTTTTGCATGTGGGGGATCATTATAGTATGTCTTAGTCCAAAACTTAGATTTTTTTGAGTTGGTTTCCATGAGTTATAATTTTTTTTATGATTTTCAATGAAAATTAATTCCTTGTCGCAAATCACCATATTTTTCAGAGATTTTTACATTTTCAGAAAGGTCTAATAATTTTACACATGGAATGTTCTTTGTGTTTTTTATTTTGATGCACAAATATGTCTAAAAAATTAAATCTTTAAAAAATGGTCTATTTTGATAAATCAGGTCCCTAGGGAACAAATTAAGGAATTTTTCCAAAAAATTTACATTTTTGGAAAGCTCTCTATTTTTTAGTAGGGGTCTTTGTTTTGCATTTCTATTTTTGGGGCTGAAATCATATCAAAAAGATCAGATCTTGTTGACTAGGTCAAATGTAAAAAAAATAAAATTTTGTGAGGACTTTGCACTTTATTTGCACATTGTTCAATGCATGGTTGAATTTTCTTGCAAGTTTCTGATATTTTCAATCTTCTAATAGTGGTTTTGCATAATAGTTGACAAAGATTAAGACATATTGAGAATACTAATCAATTTGTTTTGTAGGACATTGTTTGAAGATCTTGAAAAGATTTGAGACTACTAATTCATTGGTTTTGTAGGTTGCCTTGGAGATTCAAGAAAACATTGTATCTACCTTAAGTTGATTTTTATAGGAACCTAGTTTAATTAGAAAGGTTCATTTTTTGTGATTTAATTGGGTAGTAGGAGAGTATGCTCTTTCCTCTTTAAGGGGAAATCAGAAATCTAGACATACTTAATTTGGTCATTAGAAAAGAATCTTGGGTAAATGAACATGTTCTTGATGTGTTTGGGAGAAACTATGGAGTAGGAGAGTATTCTCTTTTCCTTATGGAAAATCAGAAATCTTGACCTCCATTAGCTATCCATCTTAGTTTTCTTACATTTACCTTTAGAGGGCCTTCCAAGAGAGAAATCTTTTGGGAACGACCCAAGTGGGGGACAAGCTAACCTGGCTAATCCACCCCACTATAATCAAAATCTTCCTTCAATCTAAAGAGAGGGAAGATGTGACTATTTCTACTTCTAATGCTTCTTCATTTGTAGGGCCTAGTTGCCTAAATCTTGCTAAGCAAGACTATATTTGATTGTGCGCTTGTTTACAAGGGAAGTGCATTCAAATTGTGTAGGGCTGAGAGGTCTAAATCTTTCTTGAAAGAGTATACTTTTTGGATGCTTGTAGGGCTATAGGCCTTAATTATGCTTGTGGAACTACAAGGGATAGTCATGAACGAAGCACCTTACTGGACACCTAATGACTTAGAGGCCAACCATTTTAGCCGTGTGACTTCCTTTGTGCAAGGATTGATCCAAGTGGACTTACCCAGATCACCCCAAGATACTCACCATATGTGTTCCCTTGGATGCTAAAGCTTGATTATGTAAATGCGGAAAGACATGCACTGCGAGCATTGATCTCTTCAAATTGATCCATAACTTGCATAGTCCTAGGAAAGGCCATTCAACCACTTAATTGTGGGGCTAAGAGCATCAAGTTGTGGGAAAAGGTTGGAACACCTCCCTTTTTACCTTAGGTAGAATGTGCTTGATGTGTCTTCGATTGTGTTGAGACCCGTGGAAATCTTTTGGACATGCACATTGCACTATTACTTTCTATGTTCTAATTCAATCCATATCTCCCCTATCATCCATATCAATCACATCATCCATTTCACTTGTCTTCAAATATCCCTAATCTATCCTTCTACTTCATCCATTATTAATCCAAGTCTTATCAACACCATCTTCCAATCTTCCACTTTTGACTTAGGAGCACCATGATCATCTTTGGGCTTTAATCATCATCCAAATAAAATAAAATAAAATCAAATCAAATCCAACTTTGAGGCCTTGCCCTCACAAATCCAAAATCAAAATCAAATCAAATCAATCAAAATTCTTGAGGCACTATCCTCTAAATCAATCAAATCCATCATCCAATCATATCAAAATCCTTGAGGCCCTGCCCTTTTAAATCAAAATCTAAACTTTCTCCTAGTCTTAAGTTCATATTTCATCCATCATCAAATCTTTCACTCTTAATTCAAATCTTCCTATACATCATCTTCCTCTAATCTAATCCAAAATATCTAATTCAAACATCACGGACATGGATTGGTTTCACAAAATGGTTGAGGACTTTCAAATGCCAAATCCAAATCCCCAAGTCATATCCAATCCCAATCCATAACACATTTCTTATTCTTCCTCTACCTTTGACAAGGGAAATCAACCTCATTATCCTCCATCCACACATGATTCCTTCCATCACCCGTATCATGCCTCTAACATGTTCAATCTTGCCCAAGGGATTCAAGAACTTAGAAATACCATTCTAAGCTTGCAAAATGAGCATCAAAAGAAAACCTTTGAAGACATGTGTCCTCCCCCCTTTCTCCAAATCCATAGTCCTAATCCACCATCAAACCTCAATCCTCCACATAACCCTCAACCTCCACACAATCCTAATCCTCCGAAACCCACATCATTCATATCCTCCAAATCTTCACAATCATCCAAAGCTAGACAATACACTGCCCTTGCAGACCCTCTTGATGTGATACTCCACCTACTTGTTGACAAAAACATGATGGTTTTTCCAAAAAAATTCTCTTTGATAAAAGTCAACCCAAACCTACTTGGTATAAGGAAAATGAATATTGTGATTATCATCGCATTAAGGGTCATGATATCAAGAAGTTCTTAAAGTTTAGAAATTTTGTCCAAGAGTCAAGACCTCATTGACAAAGGAGAGATTGAAGTTGAAGATCCCAACCCCTCCATCACATCACCCTCACAAGTCCACACATGTCAAGACATTGTCCCAAAGCATGCTAACAAATATTCCTCTCATCCTCTAGATCCAAACATTCCTCCACTCCTTGATCCCCTTATTTTTCAAAATCCACATATCCCCCTTGATCCACCTCATGATTCCATTCTTAATCAAGATCAAGGGATTCCCTCCACACCATTCCATGATATCCTTCCATCTCAAGATCCTTCCATCCCTTCCACTCCACCACATAATCCTCCCCAAAGTCAAGATCAAAGTATCCCTTCATCTCTATGTCATGATTCCAATACCTCTCAAGATCCTATTATTCCCCCTAATTCCCATCATGATCTGAATCCCCCACAAGATCTCACTCTCCTTCTTGATCCTTCATCACAAGATCCTAATCCATCACAAGATCCTAATCCTTCACGAGATCTCATTCCTCCTCAAGCTTGTACTATTCCTATTAAGGAGCCTCTGAAGGACCAAGTAAACCTTACACTTGATGGCCTTGGTGATATCACTCACTCTAGAGATGCTCATATCCATCCTACACCTTATATACCTCTATTCAAGCATAAACATATCCCTTCATTATCTTCCAAATCCATCTTGGGCCCCTATATCCCTAAAATAAATCTTGCATCCCGTCCACCCATTTTTGGCCCTTATATCCCAACGCTAAACCCTTCATCCCTTCCATCCATTTATTTCTTCCACGATACCTCAAGATCAACAAAGACATGCATCCTTGAAATATTTCTATCTATCCATCCATTAAAACCCATTATATGAGCCTCATTCATCTGTAGTTCCCAAGTCTTTTGGAAGCAATTTGGATGCACAACATAAAAATCAGAAATACAAGAATCCACTTCATATGAAGATCACCATGTCCTATCTAATCGACATGTGACTAAAAATAAAAGGGAAATACACAAGAGACCACAAGGGTCCTCCAAGAAAAAATAAAATCAAAGAAAATATGGGTTCCTAAATCCATCATGGAAGAATTGCAGTCAAAAGCACATAAATGTAAAGAAAAATCAAAAGCTATGCGGATTCCCAAGTCTCTTTTAAAAGAATGGAATATAAAAGAAAAATCAAAGTTGACATTCTAGCTTCCAAAGACTTCCACTCCATATTCTTCCAAATATCTTCCATTCTCTCCTCTATCTATTTTGGGTCCTTGTGTCCCAAAATCTAGATCACTTCCTACAACAAAACCTCACGCTAGTCAGTTCATTCTCCCTTAACCTATCCACTACCCTTCAAGGTGTGTATTGATGTTGATCTTGCCATCATTTCCACCTACTCCCACACAAACCTTGCAATACCCTATCCAATATCCAACTTATATATCTACTCCCTATCCTTCCATATCATATCCTCCCATTCCTCTTACCCCATCTTACGCATAAATCCTTAGCCATCATCTACCTTATCTTCCATATCTTTCCCCTACCATAACCATTATCAACATCTTTGAGCTTACCTTTCAGAAGCCTTGGCCAATCATGGCATATCTTTCCAAAGGAACATTATCCAAAGAGCATCAGGCTTGAATTACTCCCCAAAAAAAGTGAAAAAAAAAGAAAAAGAAAAATCTGTCCAATGGTGAAAACTTGGTAATCAGGCACGTTGGGAATGTACCATGATGAAAACCTAGCAAACATGTGTCATGTGTAATCCCTCTATCCACATCCCCTTGACCTCTATACTTGCGGGAAAGCTCCATCCATTCTAGGCTACCATAAATATCTTCCACATTCATTGTCCACCATCTATTGTCCTATCTAAGTTCATTATCATTTCCTTTCCTATATTTGATCTTCAATATCCTATGCATCCCCTCTATCGATGTGTACCTTCCATAACCCTTACTTCTTATCCATCCATATTCCTACAAAATTTCATCTATTTTCCCATATTTGATCTTGACATCCCTATCCTCCATCTCATAGTCCTTGTCATATTCATTCCCTTAATCCATCATTCATAATACTCTTTGAGTCCATACACCTTTCCATGTCCTTGATCTTGATTATCCTATACATTTCCTCCATTCATTATCTATTATCCAATTCCATCTATATCAACCAACTCATTATCCCCTATCCTCTTCATACCCTCCATCTCATATCCCTTATCCATCCACCTTTCACTTTCTTACCTTTCCCCTTCATAAAAAAGCTAGAGGTACTAAATAAAAAGAAAATATTCATGCATACTTTGGACAATGAACAAGCCTTCATCTCCTTCATGCGTCCCTTATACACCATCCTTCCATCCTATACATTGTTATCCTCCATCTTTACATCCTTCATTCTCCTCCTTCGAGTGTGAGGCATTTAACTCCTATTTCACATAGTTCTTGGATCTCCATTCCTATATATATCCCCAATCCTATAGTCTTCCATATCCTACCTTACCTATCCATTCATTCCATCCATCTCCTATCCAATCCCTCCCTTCCATGCATTCATTTTCTAACCAAACATCTCTTTATGCTTCCATCCTCTATCATTCCTTGGTTATCCCTTTTCATTGGTCCCAATCCACTTATTCCTTTTCCTATCCAATCCCTTTCATCCTTTCATCTTATTCAAACCATCTTTTCTATCAAATCTCTTTATCTTCTAATCCAATCTATTTATTCCCCTTCCATGCTTTTCAATCTCATCTTATCCAATCATCTTTTCTTCCAATCCCATCCTATCCAATCCATTAATCATCCTTTCATCTTATTCAAACCATCTTGTCTATCAAATCTATTTATCTTCTAATCCAATCCATTTATTCCCCTTCCATGCTTTTCAATCTCATCTTATTCAATCATCTTCTTTTCCAATCACATTCTATCCAATCCTCTCATCCAAATAAAAATTATAAAATGATCCTAAATTTTTTTTTAAAAAATGATATATGATCCTGAAAAAAATTAGAAAAAATTAAAAAAATCCCTATAATCCAAAAAATCCCAATTCAGTCCAACCAAGTGCAATCAATCCCAATCCATGTAATCCAATCTTACAATCTAGCACATTTATCTTTAATCAAGCCATCATCTTAAGCCAAATCATCTGATAATCAATTGATCAATTTCAAATCCAATCATCATCATGAGATGTATCCTTCCCAATCCTTGAGGCCCTGCCCTCGCAATCACTCACTCACTCACTTAATCAATCAATCAATTGGTTTTTAGCTTGACTAGGGCCAATATGTTGGTTTTATTTTGGTTTTTTGTGCATGCTTGCTTGTTGCTTGTATGTATTAGTATTTTTTTCATCTATCATGGTCTTTTCTTCCTATTGTCATAGGAGAATCATGGTCTTCTAGATCATGGTGTCATAAGGCACATGGTCGTATTTGAACTTTTTGATCACGTACTTGGCACATGGTCATCCAGATTCCTCATACCTTGGTGCATAATGTCAAGAACAACATCAAAATAAGATATGCTCTCCCATGTTGACACAATGATAGTCTACATTTAGGTTCATTTTGCATTCGAGGCCTTCTTTTATTCACTTCCTCTATCCTCACCCTTCCTTTTCGAGAAAATTATCAAAATTAATTTTTTTCTCAATTTTCTCGAGGGGGCACCATCCTCATCCTCTTCCCGTCATTGCTTATGCACGACTCCTGGGCATCTTGTTTTCTTCTTCTTTGACGCAATTTTGATTTTGACACCGCATCAAAGAGGGGCAAAATGTAGACACCTAAAATTTTCCATTCACAATAATTTTTATTAATATTTTCCCTTAACATTATAGCTAATTTTATTAATTGACTATAATCTTTATATTCCTCTATTTATTTAATTAAATTTAATAAATTTATTTTCCCTTTGTATTTAAATTTTATTTAAATATTATAATATATTTAATTTAATTTAATATATTATGCGTCCATTTCCCTCTATAAAATATTTATTTTATTCCTCCACTAGCCTAAAGTTCTTCTAAACTATGATTAAATTAAATTTATTTTAATTTAATTCCTTTTTCCTTTTTCCTATGCTTACCTTTTTCTAAATATTCCTCTAATCTTGATTAAAAGGTGGATTACCTCTAAACATGTGCACCTTTTTCAAACCCCACCTAACATCTTTTTGCCTTTTAATCCTAGTCACTCATTTCTTTTGCCTCTTCATCTTAGCCACTCCTCTTTTGCCTCTTAATCTTGGCCATCCATTATTTTTCCTCTTAATCTCCACCGTCCAATTCTTTTCATTTTCTATAAAAGGAGACCTCACTCCTCATTTTAGAAAAAAAGTTCTTATTCTTCTAAATCTCTTAGCTCTTGCATCTTCTAGATTTCTTAATCATTCTAGTTCTTTACTTCATTGCAATCTAATCTTAGTCTTAGTTTCTTAATCTTTTTTAATTCATCTTAGATCTTAATCTTGTTGCATTATCATTATCATTATCATTATCATTATCTAGAATCAATCTTGCATCATTTTAATATTTATCATTTGTGAAGCTTGGAACAAGTTCCTCATACTTGTTCTCAATCCCTTCACCATCATTTAGCTTGCATCCCATAGTTTTGTATTTCATTTGTGTTGGAAGAGCATACCCACATAATCTCAAAGAGAAAATCAAATAAGGCTTTGGGTGCCCTTGTTTTGGCTCATCGGAGGTTGTGATGAAAGTTACCTATTTTGTTGCATTTGAGATTACTAATATCTAATGTGTTTGTTTGGTGATTTAGTGTTTTCATTTGCAGCAAATAGGTCCATATTTTCATTGCATACACATTCTTTAGTTATCCTTTTAATTGCTCATTCTCATTTTTGAGATTCTCATTCTCCATTAGGAATTTTCCATTTTCTTCATTAGTATCATGTATTTTTTCATACAATGCGCCAATGTCTTGTCTTATCTTGAAAATTTAATCCTCTATAGATTTCAGTGCATCATCCTCAACCTTTAGGCCATCTTCTTCAATTTTCCATGCAGTGTCTTAAAATATCCTTGCTTCCATCATTTCACACATTCTAATTGATTGGTCTTCAATATTTCTCTGAAGATTTTTCTTAGCCTGTGAAATTTATCATTTTCCATAGCCATGGATTCTAGGGCTGCTTCAGATTCCCTAGATCCACTCTGTTCAGACAATTGCTCAATGTAGTTTTGAAGCTCATTTAGTTGTTCAACAAGTTCTTGTCACTTGGCCAAAGAATGCTTCAACTGATCTTTAAGTTCTTTGATAACTCTCTCAGCTTCCTCAAGTTGCCTCTTATATCTCAAACCCTCCATATTTTCCTTAAGAATATTTCCCAAGTTGTTAGGATTCTTCAAGGGCATAAGGATCTAATACCAATTTTTAGTATTATAAGACATTGAGGGGGGGGGGGGTGAACTAGTGCAACTACAATTCTAAATTTTTTAATTATAATCTTCCATAATAACCAACATGAAAATAATAATATATAAATTAATCATAAAACATAAAGCATTCACACACAATGAACACAAGACACAAGATTTTTCCTGTGGAAACCCTTGTTAGAGGGAGAAAACCACGTGTTGGAATGATGCCGACAAATCTCATTAGTGCACTAATGGAATCTTCCCTATTAGGAGAAATTAAACAACCCTTTTGAGGTTATACCCAGTTAAGAGTATCAATAGCCTGGTTAGAAGCTACAATAGTCTTGTTAAAGACTACTCAGTCAAGGGATTTCAAAACTCTAATTAAAGAGCTACTTGGTTAAAGGATTTGATCTTCAGATCCTGTTAAAGATCCTGCTCACCCTGTTAGAAGTGACCTTGTCAAGGGATTAAGATCAAAGACCGGTTAGAGTCTTCCTTGAGGTAAGAAATCAAATGTATGATCTAAGATTAGCATTAAACTACCATACATATCCAATTCTCTACTCAAATACGCGTCTCTGATCACTTTACTACCTTTGTACTTTCTTCAACAATCTCTATCAATCACCACATACCATCGCAACAACATTCTTTATGATTTTCATAATCATTTATATAATTATTCTAAGTCAGTTCTAGAACCCTAAAATGTTTTATAAGTTAGCATTATCCAACTTAACACATGAGTGAGCGAGAAAAAAACAAAAATTCAACATCCTTGATGTTATCCCAAAATATTAAATCTTTAAAATATGTTGGCCCAACACTCACATTTGACTGCAACACTGATCTAAGAAATTGTAATAACTAGTACACTGTTAATGTGATCAAGTATGTTGATGTAATATCTTTGATCCAATCATAAAAATCAAAATGAAATTATGTAAAACAAAACCTCATGTATTAGATGTAATTTTATACAATGTTAGATTAAAGAAGAGAGAGAAGAAGAAAAAGACTTGATGGATGAATGTGGATCTCCCTCATTGATTGTAAACTCCTTTTCTTGGCCTCCAATGGGGAAAAGAGATAGATATATGGAAGGAAATGTGTTCCATGCAAGAGGGAAATTAAGACTTGAAATTCTTGAATGACTCTTGAATGCTTGATAATGGATGCCTTCAATGGATGCTTGTTTTCACTTTGATCTCTTGAATGCACAATGAATGTATGATAGCTCGCATGTATGTGTATATAAATTATGGATATGGAAATAAGAGGAAGAGGTCTCCTTTTATACACATTTTGGGGCTTAGATTTCATCTAGGCCAACTATAATTTCAAACCTTGGAAGAGAGTCTTGTCATTGAGCTTCAGGCCAATCTTGAGCACAGAACACTGGGACAAGGTTGACTTGGATGACCTAGTCTAGGTAAAATTGCCTCAAAATCTCTTAGGATGTTGGGGACTATGCCAAGAAGTGGTGGTTAAATTCATAGCCTACTAGGAGATCAGGGCCAATCTCGAAATACAAAAATGAATGCATAGGTCCTAGGCGGAAAGTGAATTATGCGGTTGGATGGAAAAATGAGAAATCATGCATGGAAGTTAGATCCAACTTCAAGTTTAAATAATATTGAGGGAAAAGGAAGACCTATATCTGAATTAAATATTCATTGAAGTAAAATATGAGGTCCTACCACAAGAAACACACAAAAGTAGGCTCAAAATGGTCCCAAAATGAGCACAAATTAAGTACTTACTTTTTAGAATGCTACATGTGGTGCAAAATAGCGTGTCCTAATTTTTGGTCAAAGTAGGACATTGAAACCAACATTTTAAACCAAATTTTCTTCTTCTATTACTCATAACAACTATATTGTTAAGATCTTGAAGATAGTGAAAACAAGTAATTTTTGAAATTTCACACACACACACACACAATTTTTTATGTAATATTCAATGACTTGTTTTGTATAATCAACAATATTTTTAAAAGGTGGCCTTTATTTTATATCTCATATTTTTTTTACAGTTAAAATTATTAATTATTAAACATAAATTGATAACAGTAATATCTAGAATAATTTTTGTCTTAATTTTTTATTGTAGATTATTCTTTTTATTAATTTTTGAAGTGAGATTGATTATAATTTAGACATAGGTTTATTTTATATCGCATGTTAAATTTAGATACATCCAAATTAAATTTCTTTTTGTTTGAAACTATTTTTTTCAGTAAATGTCAACCTTCTAAGTTGCCAAACACTCCAAAAATTCAAACCTGCGAGCACAATGACCCAACATAGGCACAAAGCCTATGAGAACAATGGCTCAATCATGGTTTAAACCTTTGTGGTACTCTCACAAAATATGTGTTTCAATTTTTGTCTAAATGGCTCTCTCTCTCTCTCTCTCTCTCTCTCTCTCTCTCTCTCTCTCTCTCTCTCTCTCTCTCTCTCTCTATATATATATATATATATATATATATATATATATATATATATATATATATATATATATATATATATATATATATATATATATATATATATATATATATATATATCCATGTCTAGACTAAGATCCTAATGTTTAGTGAGAAACTTATGTTCACTACAAGATATAAAATAAATAGAATAATTAAATTAAATAGTTTTAAAATTATATTTTTGGAAAGCTTGCTCTAAGGGCCATGTTCTTACAAATTATCCTATGGTGTTAACTCCATTTGTTAGTCCAACCCAAGGTTTGAAATATAAAATATTGAGGAAAATATGTGCACCATGGATAAAATGCATGTCCTCTTGGGCCATCATTTGAAGGACCTTTAAAGAAAAGTCCCCTTATTGTTCTAAAATATTAAAATATTAAAAATCTAAACTGTCTTCAAATTTTGTGGCAATTTTAAAATCATCCTTGAATGAAGATATATTTGACTAAATAAAAAACGTTGATAAATGTGTTGTCAAATATTTTCTCTCAATAATGTAAGTTTTTAATGTCCCACTATTGGAAAACACTATTGTTGGTCTACTCTCGAGAGTCAATTCCATAGGCATGACGATGAATTTGAGGACTAGGAATATCACAAAGATCTTATTTATTGGAAGAATTTTCCTATTGAATTTTGTCAAAAGGGATGATTAAGATTTAGTGGAGGAGTCATAGTTGATCAACGTTGATGGAAATTCCAATGTAAAATATTACATCCTTAATCCTATATTGTGTATAGGAATATAAGTAGTCAGATTATGGCTACCACAACACTTAAATTAAACATCTAATTATTAAAATAGTCTTATAGAGGGGTATGTGCAGGATCATGGTATGCCAAAAAGTGGCGATGTGAAAAAGAAGTCCTGATTAATAGACTCTTTGAAAAACAACTATAACTTTCAAACAATATAACATTTTTGAAATCTGAAATATACATCACATTCTATGCTTCACCTAATACAATAATAATAAACAATTCTTTCAATTTGACGAAGCTTAGACTAAGTTAAGGTGGTCAGACATGAGAATTTTTATATTCAAGAAGACTTGTAGTAGAAAAATCCTAATTAATTATTTACTTGAAAAAAAATACCAAAAAATATACATCACATCCAGACATGAGTCTACTACTTTTATCAAGAATCTTATAAAAAAATATTATCATTTGATTTTGTTTAATGTGGTTAGACATACACCTAATTCTTATCTTTCTAGTCCTGATTGATAGACTTATTGAAAAATTGCTATAACTTTCAAACTATATAACATTTTTGAAATCCAAAATATGTGTCACATTATATGCTTTTCCTACTACAAGAAAAATTAAAAAAAATTTCAATTTGATAAAGTTTAGACTAAGTTAACATGGTCAGACACAAGAGTTTTTGTATTCTAGAAAAGTTGTAGAAGAAAAATCATAATTAATTATTTACTTGGAAAAAAATTACAAAAAAATGTGTCACATCCAGACATGAGTCTACTACTTATATCTAGAATCTTGTAAAAAAATTTTATCATTTGATTGTGTTTAAGGTGGTCAGACATACACCTACTTATTTGTTTCCTAAAATTTTCATACTACTACATTGAAATTTAAAATTTTCAACATATAGAATAATTGTTTTTGAAAAAAGGCCTAGTATCTTAGAAACTAAATTCAATTTTCTACAGATTCTCTTTTTACATATTTTTGATATAATATTTATAACTTGTTCAAATATTTATGTCAACTTGCCTAAACCTGATTTTCTGAATTTTCATTGCCACTTAGGGGTCGTTTGGTAGCGGGAATTAGGAAATGCTAGATTTGATCAAATGTTGGAAATGGTCAAATCATGGATTTGATAATCCAATTTTTCATTTCTGGATTATGTTTGTGTTGGAAATAGGAGAGATAGATACTGAGAGGGGAGCGGTGAATCAGTATCCACAAAAACTTTTACTTAGATCCCTTCAATACTAAATATGTATACTGTATTTACCGATCAAAATAACTTGCATGAAACAATTACATAGATAACTTATGAAAGTAAATAACCATAAACTCATCAATGTAATCACATAACACAAGTATTTTGGTAACACAGAAACCCTTGTTAGAAGGTAAAAACTGCGGTGGGGATGACACCCACAAATTCTTCACTATTGTAGATAGAAAAGTGTTTGCCTATTAAGGCTACAATTGTGATCACTTCTGGTGATCTTACCCTATTAGGAGTAACAAAAGATCAACTAGATCTACCTAGTTATAGGATTTAGCAACACAGTTAAGTGTGCACTCGGTTAAGAGATTTGCAATAGGACTGTTAAATCCACTCGGTTAAGAGATTTTGATAACTCTATTACAATTGTTAGAAAGCAATAGAAAAATGTATCTGCTCTGATTGACAACTAATTTTTTCTGATACAGATCATCTAAATATTGTTTAGATATCACCTTGCATGTGTAGATTTTCTGCTCTGTGATGCTCGGTTGCCCTGTTAATTCTGAAATACTATTCTGCTCGGTTCTTTCACTGTTCTTCTCGGTTCTATTCTGTTTGGTTCTATCTGATAACCTTTAGACTTGAATTAGGCAAAAAATTCAAGTTCTTACAACAATATTCAACCACACAAAATGATACGAACACACTGAATTTATAGTGTCCTGGTTTTGCTAAATGACAAAAATTAGGTTAAGCAAAATTGATAACCCTAACATCTACGGTGTACAAAATAGTTAAGATCAAATCTCTACATTGAGATACACATCACATTTAATGAGTATCTATACATTATATTCTTCCTTGATCTTGCTTACACGTGTGTCAGTCTGTTGTAACCATCTGTCTTAAAAATTGTGCCTTCACTGATTCCTAGACCATTTCTATTTTCCTCGATAAATGCTTGTCTAGATTGTTCGGTGTTGTCTGGAAGGCTCGGTGTATACTGGCCATCGGTGTCGGTGAGTATTGTTCTCGGTAAACTGTTTGATACTTTGGTGATTACCGACTGTTCTGTGAAGCATTACCGACTTCCCTGTCTCCTTGTATTTACCGACAAGTGCAGTATAGATAACTGACTAATGATTTTGATACTAAGTGACAATAAATTCTCTATAGAGATAACAATCTTCCCCTTTGGCATTAGTATCAAAACAAAAATGTATATACACAAATCCTTATATCTCCCGATATATACATATACAAAAATGTGCTAAGTAGTAAGTACTCCCCCTTACAATAACCTCGGTAGTGTGTAAAGTATACATAGCTATATATCAAAATGAATATCTATTGGCATATACATTTGCTTTCCCCCTTTTTGAGATTAATGCCAAAAAGTAGTGTCTACTTACAGCTTATCAAAAATGTTCTGATGGGTTTTCTTTAGTGAAACTAAGAGGTTCTCCCATTCCTCCTTCAAGGTAGTAAGAGCAAGTTGCTCATAACTGACTTGTGCACACATATCCATAACATTATCCAACACAGAGAGTTTTGGTGTGGATACAAGTGTTTGTGCCACAGTGATATGCTGATAAAAAATCTTCAGGTGTAAGATGAGTTCTTTCTGTAACTCTGTAACCTAGTCTATTATTTTCTCTCATTTGTGTCTGAGATTGGTGATCAACTGCCTGATTTCATGTATCCTTATGATATGCTTTGATAAAGTTTGTGGCTTGGTTGATGCTACCTGTGTGCATGCTAAAATTTCTTTCTCTAGGTTTTCTATTTGTTCATTGATATCAGAAGTGAATGAGTCAACATGACACAATTTCAACAAGGTCTAATAAACATAACTTGTAATTATCTGAGAGTCAGATATTACCTTTGATAACTGTACCTTATTTATTGCCACCTCCTTGCATAACTTCTCAGCAAGTTTATCCTGTACTTTTCTCTCAGCTCTTTCTTCCATCCTTTTCTCCAAATCAATATCTAGCTTCTAAATTTGTTCTATAAGTGTAGCCAATTGGTCCATAATGGGTTTGTTCTCATCAACAACTACATCAGGAATAACCTGTTGTAGAATGTCTCGAACAGCACTGAGTATTTCATTATTCTTTTTAGTTTGTTTCAGCTTCTCCTAAGCTGCCTTCCTTTGACATAACTCCCCATATTTCCTTAGGTCTTCGGGGCTAAGGGTTCTAGGATCAAAGTGAGGGATTTCTATGATCTCATCAATAGTAACTATCCCTTTACCTTTTTTCTTCTTGCCTCCGAGAGGTGAGCTCCTTAATACTATTGTAGTATCATCATCCTTCGGAGTCTCCTTCCCTATAGACATAGTTTCATCCTTCTTTTTCTCTTCGGTGCTCATAGGTTGAGCATCGGTTGTTGTGTCTGGAGGGTTCACCTCTGTGTTATCATTGGTATCCTTGATTTCTGTGAATTGTGCCTCTGTAGTAGGCTGATTTGTATCTATAGTTTGCTGAGTGTCTTGTGTTTCTTGTGTATCTTCAGCATCCTTATTTTCTTCTTGTTTCTTCTCCTCAGACGCAATCTTGGAAATAAGTTCTATAGCCTCAACTAGAGTCAGTAGATTGCCCGGCAGTGATGCTGTCTCATCATCCTTCAACTGTACTATTGTTACATCCGCATCATCTTGATCATCAGGATCACCATCTATAATGTCTTGAATAAGAACATCATCATCAGTTTTGTTCATTAGTTGTATGCCAACTTGTTCCAGTGCTTCCTATGATATATTCACCTTTGTGGTGTCCTCGGTGATATCAATTACCTCGGTAACCGATATACCAGAGTCTAGTACCTGCTTTCCCTTACCAGTATCCATGAAAATGCCTTTATCTTTTGAATTTCATCTCTTTTTAGACATTTGCAGGAAAGCTTCCTGTTCAGCTTGTTCTTCTGCTTTCATAATAGATGACCATAATGAATCACATTCGACATCCATGTCAACTAAATTTTCATCCAATATTTGTAATGCTTGATTCTTGACTAAAAATCTTTGTTGGTACTTTGTCAAATATTTATCTGCTTCACCAAAGCTCATAGTTGTAGCAATACGAACTAATGACCTTTCACGTTTCCTTCTCTTGGTGTCTAGTGCAGTAGCCCATTGCACATTGATTCTGTCATCTAGTTCTTTCAGTAATTGATAGGAAAATTCCATTGGTACCTGTTTGAATTTGATCATCATCTGAATGATAGCACGTTCTATCTTCATCTTATCTTCTATTGACATTTTGTCATATTTGCATAATGCTGGATCATTGAGATTCCCATTCTCTATTATTTCTTCTATCAATTCATCAAGAGTACTCTCCTTATGCTTTACAATCTTGAATTGATTCTGATCATCTTCAGTCTCTTTAGTGCCGTCAGTAGCAGGGGCTCGTTTTACCTTCTTTTTCGGTACATCAACTGCTACCCTTGTCTTTCATTTTTCATACTTCCTTGTTGGTGTAGCTACCATTCATTTTTCCTCTATTTTCTCTAGTGGTGATGCAGCAGCTGCAGAAGACCTTTTCTTCATTCCCTTTCTCACAGATACCTCTACTGTTTGTTTATTAGATTCAATTTCTTCACTATCATGTGGCTTATCTGCTAACTCTAGCAGACCTTCGATTGCAGCAGCAATCGGTGTTTCATCAGATGGTTCGGGGGCCTTACCGAACATGGCTTCTAAGTCTTTCACCATTTTCTTTCCTCTCCTTGACATCTTACCGATCTTTATGGCGGTCTCTATTCTTGACTTAGCCTCTTCGTAGGTGCCGAACCTACTGGTAGTGATGTCAATTGGGAGTGCTAGCAATGCATTTATAGATTTCACTATGAAATCATGACTTATTTCATATCCCATTGGTGCTAGCCACTTTGTTCTGGGCTCAACAACCTTTATCATGCAATGGTCTGTGCTCACAACAAAACAAATATCATTTTCAAATTTATTTTCCAACTCTCTCGGTATTCTACTCTTTTTATGCATTCGCTCCTGAAATTCTTTGAAGTAGGCTTCAAATTTTGAATCCATGTTATCTCTGAGATTGTTCATAAACTCACTTATTTGCTTAGTGATCAATTTTTCTAGCTCCCAAACTACTTTACCGATACCAGGGATAGATTTCTGTATGTAAAAGAATAAGCAAACAAGTAATGACCCAAACTTACAAGTGTTCAATTTCTTGGTCCTTATTACCTTCATGTTATCCATAAGCTGATGAAGAAAGATATCAGCTAGATCAACTTGGTGATCTTTCTTCACAATTTTGTATGCCATGTCCATAGAATTTGTCAGTACACTGTTCAACCGACTAGATTGAAATATTTTGTAACCTATCACATGTGCGGCGAACTTGACCGCAGGATCCTTAATGTTTCCAATCTTCAGTGCTCTACCGTTCCATTGAGCTTCGGTGTTCTTTTCAACATTTGGTCTTGATGAGATAAGAAATGATTTTGCCTTGTCAGAAGTAGGATAACCAGTAACCCTACTTATCATTTTTTTCATGACCTCGGCCGGTTTGTCTAGCCAAAACTTCCCATCATGGAATCTGCTCAATACTATCCTTATCCATTCATTCTTAAGCGATTGCAGAAAATGTCAAATGCCCAAGAGTCCAACATCTTCAAGTTTCTTAAATTCTGGTTTCACTTTTCCCTCAAGATCACAAACACCCTGAAATGCGGCAACTGTCTCAAAATTCCCAACTTCACCGATTTTGCAATGAATGTAAGCCCTAACATCCTCTGTTAACAAAACCCTATCTGGTATGCTAGAAAATGTGCCCATTGAATCTGTTTTAGAAGCAACCCTAGGATGTGGCTTAAATTTACCCTCGGCACAGTGCGCCCTAACTATCAATTCAACTTCCTCTTCAACTTGTTGAGATTTATTTGCAATAGATGTAGATGCCATCAAAATAGACTAGGGTTTTGGTGAACAATGAGTACATAGGTGTATAGATAGCTGAAAACCTACTTGAGTCGTCGAAGAAATGTCATTAGTTCGATGTGAAATAGCTTTGAATCTTTCTGAAAATCTTTAGCTCAAACTCTGGTCGCTCTAAAAATCCGTTCTCCGATGCTTGCAATGTAAAAATGATCTTGACTTCTCGAGTATTTATAGACTTCTGCAAATTCCCACTCAAACATTCATAATAAATGCTCGACCTAACTTTAGAGTTCAAAACAACTATCAACTTGGTTAACACATGATATCATCAGTTTGCATTGTTTCCTCGGTTAACCTTGCATAGCGATTACCGACTAGTAATCCATTCTCAGTCTTGCTTTTATCGACTTTATAACATTGTTAGCTCATAGAATATAAACCATAATGCATCTTCATTCATGCTGATTTGGTATTAATACATCATATATGAGGAACTGTATGAAAAATATGATCTTTTTAAAGTATCAGTCTCGTACATACCTTTTTCACCTTAAGTGGAGTTACCGATGTCACCCAATCTAGTGGATGAGGTTTCACCGAAAATGTTACTTGATTCAGCAGTCTCCTTTGTTGACTTCTTCCACATAGTATTTCTCATCTTCATGATATCTGCAATGGTGTATCCACTCTTGAATACATGATCTTCGTCTGGTGCTCGGTCTCTGCAGTCTTTGCTTAAATGATCGACCTTGTGACAGTGCATACAGGCCATTGGGGTACTTGCCCAATATTTAGAATTTTTGATCCGATGTGCCTTGTAACAATTAGCCGCTATATGTCCATACCGACCACATGCAATACAACTAGTCCATGTATTATATTCCCACACATAAGAGTTACCTTGCCTTTTCGGTTGATATGGCTTCTTTTGAGTTTGCTGCTTGGGAGTCCAAACTTGTTTCATCTTTGCTTTGCATTCACTTACAGTGTGTCCAAGTTTGTTACAAGTATAACATATCTTACCAGCAGTAGTCTTTTCAATGTTGTCCTTTTGTCTAGATTTGCATTCATGTGCGTGATGTCCATACTTTCCACAGTAATAATAGTAACCATCAAATCTTGTAGCAACAGTAGGAGGATTACCTTTAGCTTTGCTTCTGCATACATTTGAAGTGTGTCTAGGTTTTCCATAGTGATAACAAGTAAGTATTTTGGATTTCTAACCTTGATTAGTGTTGGCCTTCTCAGCTTGTTTTGATGATTCACCTTCACCAGTATAAACTATACCAGCTCTGCTTCCAAATCTTCTCTATTATCCAGGAAATCATCAATCTTCTTGGAACTTTCTTCAACCAATCTTTTCATCTCATTGTGCTATTGTTGATTTTTCAGGTCATTTCTCAATTTTTCATTTTCTTCTCTCAATCTTGCAACATCTTCTAGATTCCTTGATAATTCACCATTGATTCAGTTTACTTCTTGATTTGCAATCAGTACCTGATTTGACACTTGAAAGTGATGATCGGTAAGTCTTTGGATTTCACTTTCTTTAGCTTGTAGTTGTTTAGTCATCAGTCTTCTATCTTCAATGGCTAGGTTTCGGTCTTGTTCAACTTGTCTTGCATTGTTCATTATCTCCACCATTCTTACCATTTGTGATTCTTGTCCAATCTGTAGAGCTTTTACCTGATCAGATAGATGCTGATTTCTTTCGAATAAGTCATTGATTGTACTCTCAGATCCATCAAAGATTCTTCCCAAGCTAGATCCAATATGATCAAATGCATCTTCAAAAGGTTCTTCATGATAAATGATTTCACTCTGAGCAATTGCAATATTATTTCTTTCTATCAGTAATTTCTTCAATTCAGCCTTGGCTTGCTTGTACTGTTCAACAAACATCTGCAGTTCTAGTTTTAGATTCTCAATAGACGTGTCAAGTTTGTACCTCTCCATGATTTAGATCTTTACCCTTCAGTGGTTAAATTGTTCAACAAGAGAACTGATCTCTGATACCAATTGTTGGAAATAGGAGAGATAGATACTAAGAGGGGAGGGGTGAATCAGTATCCACAAAAACTTTTACTTAGATCCCTTCAATACTAAATATGTATACTGTATTTACCGATCAAAATAACTTGGATGAAACAATTACATAGATAACTTGTGAAAGTAAATAACCATAAACTCATCAATGTAATCACATAACACAAATATTTTGGTAACGTAGAAACCCTTGTTAGAAGGTAAAAACTGCGGTGGGGATGACACCCACAAATTCTTCACTACTGTAGATAGAAAAGTGTTTGCCTGTTAAGGCTACAATTATGATCACTTCTGGTGATCTTACCCTATTAGGAGTAACAAAAGATCAACTAGATCTACCTAGTTATAGGATTTAGCAACACAGTTAAGTGTGCACTCGGTTAAGAGATTTGCAATAGGACTGTTAAATCCACTCGGTTAAGAGATTTTGATAACTCTATTACAGTTGTTAGAAAGCAATAGAAAAATGCATCTGCTCTGATTGACAACTAAATTTGAATGATACAGATCATCTAAATATTGTTTAGATATCACCTTGCATGTGTAGATTTTTTGCTCTGTGATGCTCGGTTGCCCTGTTAATTCTGAAATACTGTTCTGCTCGATTCTTTCACTGCTCTTCTCAGTTCTATTTTGCTCAGTTCTATCTTATACCCTTTAGAATTGAAGTAGGCAAAAACTTCAAGTGCTTACAACAATATTCAACCACACAAAATGATACGAACACACTGAATTTATAGTGTTCTGGTTTTGCTAAACGATAAAAATTAGGTTAAGCAAAATTGATAACCCTAACATCTACGGTGTACAAAAATAGTTAAGATCAAATCTCTACATTGAGATACACATCACATTTAATGAGTATCTGTACATTATATGCTTCCTTGATCTTGCTTACACGTGTGTCAGTCTGTTGTAACCATCCGTCTTGAAAATTGTGCCTTCACTGATTCCTAGACCATTTCTATTTTCCTCAGTAAATGCTTGTCTAGATTGCTCGGTGTTGTCTGGAAGGCTTGGTGTATACTGGCTATCGGTGTTGGTGAGTATTGTGCTCAGTAAACTGTTTGATACTTCAGTGATTACCGACTGTTCTGTGAAGCATTGCTGACTTCCCTGTCTCCTTGTATTTACCGACAAGTGCAGTATAGATAACCGACTAATGATTTTGATACTAAGTGATAATAAATGCTCTATAGAGATAACAGTTTGGACCGTTTGGTTCCACTTTTTGAAACTGGAATTGGATTTGAGTATGATTTTTTTATTTATTTTTTTGAATTGTTTTAATGTTTTTGAATTTAATAATTCATTTTTATTAATGGAATTGAATTTAAAATGGAATCATACACCATTTTAAGCAGCCAAAAATGGTGGCAGGCAACCAAGTTACAATCACTGATCGCAACCAAAATTTGAAAAAAAATTCGACAAAAAATTTGGAAAATAAATTTGAGAAAAAATTAAAAAAATTAAAAATCAAATTTTTAAAAAAAATTTGAAAAAAAATTCAACAAAAAAATTTGAAAAAAAAATTCGGCAAAAAATTTGAATTTTTTGAATTTTTTTTGAATAAATAACAAAGTTACAAACCACCCAAACAAATAAAAAATAAATTAAATCCCTCCCCACACAAATAAAAAATTAAAAAAAAAAGTGCAGACATGAAAAATTTAAAAATTTGCTTTGCCCCCATTCCAATTCCAATTTCAAATTCCAATTCCACCTTTTCAGGTAGAAGATGTAAATGCTCATTTTTGGCAAAATGAGCATTTACATATTCCTATTCTATTTTCATATTGCACTCCCAAACTGAGGATTTGACGAAATCGAAAATAGAAAATGCCAATTCCAGGCTAATTCCCGCTACCAAACATGCCCTTAAGGGCCTAGTTTGGCATACCATGATCCTGCACATAACCAGACATAGATAAATTATCTTGGGTGCATCCATGTAATACTATGAAATATATAGGAGATGATTATTACTTTATTAGTATTATATTATGAAATATGCCCTTTTTCAATACTATTAGAGTTTTTCCTCTCAAAGGGACTTTTTATTCTAAAGTATTATGATTTGTAAAAGTACAAACCTGTGTTACACTTTTACAAAGGAAAAGGTCAACAACACACAATCTGTTCAACTTTAATGACATAAATGTGACATTTGTGTTTAGAATTTGAAGATGATGTAGACTAATCAAATGTGTAAAATTAGATAAAGTTTATGCCTATAATTTTTTATGTAAATTTTGAACAATAATTGACATAGTTTTTTAATTTTTGAAGTCCATTTTTCAGTTGTTGAAAAATGCTAAAAATCTGGGATCTAGTTCCCACCAAACAAGTATATACAAATAATCTTTTTTTCCTTTGATTTCAAAATATGTTATAGATGACATGTATAGCTAGTGCAGAAAAGAAGAAAGATTGGTTTTCGATGTATATTTTCTTTGATATAACTACTCAAAGTTGAACTTATTTGAAATTGATAGTTTTCATCTCCCGTCAAATTTACCCTATCAAATCTACACCATTCAGAAAAAAAAATACATATTCTTGTAGAGGATGCTCTCCTCTAGTGTTAAATATAATTTTTATTTTTTTGTGATATGATTTACTATTATTTTTCTTTATTTGAAGCGACATCTTCTCAAATGTTAAAATACCTACTTGCAATATTTTAAAATTATAATATATTAGGTCTAATCAAAATACTATAAAACTTATATGACAATAATCTTGACTCTGAGCTCTACAAAAGGGTTATTTTATATTTTTAAAAGAATATCATGAAAAAGAGTAGGAGTTATTGAAACATCACTTTTCTGAAATAATTTTATTTCTTTGGTAATTGGACCCAAATTGGTATAAAACATGCATTTAATAGATATTTCAAATTGGAAAAGTTGAAGCACTGAATCTAGCTAGACCATATGTTTGACAAAAAAAATAGTTAAAAATACTCAAATTCAGGTGTGCTGATAAATTAGCCTGAAACGTGACATATATCCTATAATGTCATTCTCTTGTACTACAACTTATTTCCTTACATACCTACATTTTTTGGACTTTAAAGTGCTTTATGTTTTATAAGCTAGGATGCAACTATAACTTTCTACTTCTACTTTTGTACCTAATAAAAAATCTTGATTTTTATTATGTTGGTTTACATAGTTTCCTTTTAGGATTTCTCATCATCAACCTTCTAATACAATAAATTTTATTTTCCCTTATTTGTATTTCAACTAGTTTACTTTCCAATAGCATAATGTCTTTAAAAAACTTCCTTTTGGTAAAGTAAAACATTATAATTAATTTAGACTTTACGTTTTTAATCTTTTTCCTTGAAAAACATACTCTAATAATTTTTTAATTTAACTCATACATTTAAACTAATAAATAATTTAAAATTTAAAGATTTCAATAAGAATAAATCTCCAAATCAAATTGCATTTAAGAATAACCAAAATGAATTTTCACTCTATAAAGTACCTTTAGCCCATTCCATGCCCTCCTGCGTGATACTAATGTTGTCTTAATAAAGATTGTTTTGAGGGTCATATTTTTTGTAGTCTCACAATAGTGAGAAGTGACCGATCAATGCCAATGGAAATAAATTTAGTCAAGATATTCTATGAAACATTCAACAAGGTCATAATATTCTAATCAAATATAATTTTAGGTTCACCAATTTTGGAAAAAAAATGATATTTCCTGATTGATTATACTTTGTAAAAATTTATTTAAATTACTTCTTTTATGCCTCGAGATTATGAAGTCCAAAAAATTATAGGTGACTTTGAATAAGTCATAGAAGAAGCCATCAAGGTCAAGGTTAGATTTTTATTATCCTTTTACAACACTTAAATAGAGTGCATAAAGAGTGAGTGAAGCATCACATTTTTTTGAGTAGAGAGGCGGATGTGAAAGAATAACATCAACACAATCTTAGAAGGACTAACCATATTCCATAAATTCCATTTGAATTATGTTGAATCCTATGAAGCTTTTACTATAAAACTATTGCATAAATAAATCAAACTATCATTATTACACCCTTATAGTTTATCACATTTCAACCTTGGTTTGTATTTCATAAATGCTTAATAAAAAAAATTAATGATCTCTTGTAAAGAAGACTAAGATATAAAGGATGTGTTTTAAGTGAAAATGTTAAATCACGAGCTAATTGAATTTTTATTTAGTGGGAGAGAAATGGTTGAAATACATGCCCGGAGCACTCATACAAACCTTTGAGTGATAAAGGAAATAAAAATGAGTGCCTATAGATCATTAATGTTGTAGCTACATGTCAAATATACACGTCACAATAAAATTTAGTCTTTTGTGACAAATATGAGTATAGTTGGGATATATGAATTAATTAAGTGGCAACCATGCTTGAAAGGAGAAAGTAGGGATTATAAGCATCAGAAGTACATATAAGAATCCTAAGAGTAGTCCAACATGTTTCTAGTGGTAGGACTAGAGGAATTAAAAATTTTCTTTTATAAGTGATGAAATCAACTCATAGATACACCTAAAGATTATATGATGTTTTTAAGTGGAAATAGTGGTATGCTAGTTTGCTTGAGATGAGAGATAAATGTAGATTATTAGTGAAATACTAAATGTTAAGTGTTCTTGGGGAAATTAAAAGTAATTTCAAGTGACACTTGCAATCCTAGAGCATATTATTGGGTTACTATAACCTTTTTAAGTATTAATGTTGGAAAATAAGAACACTCAGTTATGTTACTATGAATTCAAGCGGTAGATATACATGAAGGGCATGATTGGGATAGACATGAAAATATTTAAGTGACATATATGGTTCAAAGATGTGTTCACATGATAAATGAAATTTTAAAGTGGCACTGCATAACACATTGGAAAAATAAAGTTTCAAGTGAGAACATAGTATTTAATGTGCTAAATATTTGAGGGATATCGGTTAAGTGGAAAAAAATATTGATATAAGTGTCTAGTAGCTGAAAAATGTCTATAAGTGATAAAATAAATTAAAAAATTACCATTATAAAATAAATTCCAAAGGGGTGACCCATTTAGAACACTAGTTGAAACACTTTATTGGCGAGGCTACAACTAAGGTTCAAACACCCATTGGGTCATTGTGCTCGCAGGCTTTGTACCTACGTTGGACCATTATGCTTGTGGAGTGTTTGGTAGCTTAAATGGTTGTCGTTTATTGATTTAAAAAAGTTCCAAGAACAATAAGGCACAATTTAAATGACAAGGGTTAGTATTTAGCCCACAAGAGAAGGTGATGTTAGGATTATAAGTGGTAATTTAGATGCCTAAATAGAGTGTATATACATATAAAGACATAATTTTTAATAGAAATCGTACGAAAATGTACACATAGGTTTGTTATGACACAAGTTTAAGTGAAAAGAGTTTGTTCTAAAATCCAAGCCTCTTAAAAACTAATAAATTATGTTTTAGGATCATTTATGTTAGATTATTTCTTGTTTGATAGTTCTATATGACTCCATAAATTTTTAATAGTCTCTCTAATTCTTTTAATACAAATTGATATGCTTCCTCTATTTCCTCCATCTTTACCATGATTGATTCTTCTTCAATAGCCTCTCTCAATCTATTGATTTATCTTGCATCTTTCTCTTTATATACTTCACTATGTTCAGTTTGATCCTAATGGTCATCATGTAAACTTATCATTATACTCCTTGATCTTCTCCTTTTATCTTAGGTTATACAATATGTTTAACCTTGAGTCTAAGTAGCAATGATTAGGTGTTAGTTAATTTTTTATATATGCAAACATCCTTTCCTTTTTTTTCCACACGTTTTCTATTTCTTTCTATTTATACTTCTTTCCAACAAATAGAAATATATCTCTTTAAATTGGTCTTAGAAAATCTAACCCTTTTGGTATCTAATTTTTTTTCATATATTCAAAATAATGAGTTATATAATTAAACAATTTATATAGATATAAATTATCTAAATAATTATCTTAGGCCCTTTACCAATTTTAAAATCAAATTCCAACATTTTTACCTAATTTATTTCTTCTTCTTCCTCTTGTGCAACTTTGTCATTGTCACTCTCATATTATGTAGAGAAATGACCTATTCTTTCATCTTTTCTATTGTATATATGTAGATATTTATTATCCTTTTCATCTTAACCATTTCTTCTAGTCTTCTAGGAATATTAATATTTCTTAGACCTCTAGCAACTCTTCATCAAGACATCTCTATTACCATGCATGATTAAACTACCTCAAGGTTAGTGATCTATCCATTATTATCATTGATTTTTTCTATTAACACTTTGTTGACAAGCTTCTCGCAAAGTATGTTAGCTTTAGTGATCTATTTAAATGTAGAACCTTTACTCCTCTTTTGGAATTCAAAACTATTACTACCATATTACATAGTTGTGTTTAAAGAATTCAATTAAGGATTTTTAACCATGCAACCAAACAAACAAATATCATAAAATTCAATTGACAACAAAAAATTAAATTGATATTTCTTTGATAGCCAATAAATACTTTATTGCTGATTGTAATTGATTTATGTAAATTAAACCGTATAAGGGTTTTTGCATCGACCTTTTAGGTCACACTCTGTGAACCATTATCCCTATGAAAAGACACTTGATGATGGTTCACTAAGCATGACACATAATGTCAATGCAAAAACTCTTACACATTAATCCATAAAATAATTACAATTATCATATAGAATATAAAAATCAGATAAATTTAACACCTTTACTATATAACCATCAACAACTTTTTCATGGCACTTGCTAAATGGCCGAAAATTTGCACCGTCAGTGCCCTTGTCTTTTCATGGTCATCATGCCTCCATACATGCTCATACCACGTACGAATGGGGCTGCATTGACTTACTGAAGGGGTTGCATCAATCAAATCAACATATCTTTCCCATTGCCCTGCACGGAAGATGGAAATAAACACCATGTAAATTTCTACAATTAAAAAAATGCAGTCCAGTTTCCAAAAAAAATTGTATTTGATAAATTTTTTAGATTAGATTTTATGATCAAAGTTATTGTTTCTAATTTTTATTGGAGATTATTTTTAAAAATAAAATAAAATAGTAATTATTTATTTTTAAATTTAGATAGAAAAAGTTATTAAAATAACTTTGAATTTAAATAGTCTAATTTTTAATCATTTATTTATTAATATTTTTTAACTTGATGATATTTTTAATTATTTAAATATTTTAAAATATTTTTAATCATTTATAATATAATATTTTAAAATAATTTTTAATTTTATAATTTTTTAAAATATAACTAACTTGAGACTATATGCTAATCTTAATCAAACAATAACCATAAGTGACACAATGCAAATTGTATATTTATATTTAGTCAATTTCAAGTCTTTAATTTAGAAATTAATTTTATAACTAACTCAATTTATTTGTAAACGTTGATGATACTTATATAACCATGACACTTTTTGTACCTGCATAGACAATTCCAATTTATTTTACTATATTTCTATTCATAGTACAATAACTTCAAGAATAATAGCCTCACACGTGTAATATTGGTCCTTGTTATGACAATAACGTTGATCCCCGTGGGATATGAATAGGGACGATAATACAAGAATACCTTTTTTGTTATACTGTGAAGCAAATAACAAATTATCCTGACGAAAATTATTTGACCATTTTTCAATTTTGTACAGTAGTGATATGTGATAGCCACTGCCGATAGGAGGTAAAAATGCGTACATTGGACGAGACTTTGGCCTATTTTAGTGTAGGACAAAATATTAAGTTGTTCTATGGAAATTTTATTAAATCATAATTTTTTATTACTTTATTAAGGAATTCTTTTTCTTACAAGTTGCCATATGTATTTACAAGTAGCACTATAAGTTTTCCAGTGTGGACCCATTAACCTTATAAATCAAAATCACTTCTTTTCATATTTATTTTCTTAGGAAACAATCTTTATATATATATATATATATATATATATATATATATATATATATTTATTTGAAACATAATTAGATATTTAATTTTTAATTACGTTTAATATTATTTCAACATTTATGTTTTAATCTATTTTATTTTTTTCTTATTACTCTTAATATCTTATGTTGTGATATGTGTAATAGTAGAGAATCCCTTGTATTATATAAACAAATTTTCTACTATATGCTTAACTAATACTTGTGGTTCACACATAAACTCCCTTTAAGAATTTGTATAATATTTTAAATTCAACTTCATTCCTATAACTTCTTTTAAACATAGTGAATAAAATGAAAGAAACATACTAATGATCATGCTAAAAGTTCTATTTTTAGTTTCCATTTAGTGGTTGTTAAAATGGTCTTTATATTTTTTACTAACACCTTCAAGATAATTTACTATTTTTTTTTTGTTAATTATCTTTATGAAATTCATTCTTCAAGCATACAACCATTAAAATTGAAAAAAAAATTAAACACTAAATATCTTCAATAATAGAAACTTTCATTCTCTTAATTGACCTCAATTCTATCATGATGGTCATAATCCTACATGTGATCCAATTAACAATACCATTGGTAGGGAGCCTTCTCTCTACAACCAACCAAATTCGTTTGTCACAACAAAAACATGATGAATGCACTTCAAATTGTTAATCAATCCTACTAAAAATATTTTACAATTCCTATTGTATGAATCATAAAAATTATTATTTGTTGTCTGTGTAACATTAACTTTGTGCCCTCATGTGTTATTTTATGGTAAATTCTATTAGAACATTGTAATGATTAGGTAGCATAATATTATAAAGAGGTTTGAATTGATTTCTTGAAGCATAAACCTTTCTATAAGGATCTCAAACCTTGTGAGAATCTTTCCTGATTTGGTCAATCAATCAATTTTTTAACCAAGTAACCATTTTACATATAGTATGCAAATAAATCACCCTATCAAGATACCAACAATACCACATTGCAATAAGCTAAACTCATTTCACAATGTACCTATCTTGGATTTGATCAAACATTATGATTTTTACCTTGACACCTTATGGTCTTTTTATGTAACTAATAAATTATATATGGGATAGGGTGCTCTATAATATTCAAATTTATCAAGCATTTTGTTTGACAAAAAATCATTTGTAATACCATAATTTTAAATAAGTTTTTTACCTAATTTGTTTCTTCAAGATCTTATTCCTCATTATAATCAATCTTCTTGGTAGCTTGCACAAATTCATCATCACCATTCTCATCATGTCTACCTTAGGGTTAAAACCTATTCTCTATCTTTTTTTTTTATCATAACCAACAAGATATTTATTTTCCTTTTCATCTCAACTCTTTTTTTTCATTTTTTTAGGAATATTAACAATTCATAATGTAACCTTTGCTAAAACTATGGATATGCAGGAACAAAATGTTCAATTGCTCAAAGAAGATATGGATGACAAAATCAGCTCTCCCTTTGGGGTTCTCCAAATTGCAAAGGCAGCTTCCATGTATTCATTTTATTTATGGAAATGGGTTTTTCAGGAAATAAAAAATTTGAATCTAAAATGTCGCTCTATTTCTGCTAAAGTTGATTCCCTGTGGGAAAGGTTGGGGTTTGGTTCAAATAATGTGGATGGAAACATAAACATTGACAGGGACAAGAAGGTGTAGGAAATGCAAGTTAGAATGGATACACTGGAGAATGCCATGAAGAAACATATGCAGGATAATCATCTGTTCATGGGTTCTGCTATGGATTATTTTCTGACCATCAAAGCGGAGCTGGATGCCAACTCCCCGAGCAAGAAACCTGAGGAGGATAATGAGGACATGGAAGAGGAAGGCTCGGGTAAACGTACTAGGTATGTGAAAAGGAGAAAGATCCATGAAAGAATCCAGGAGCTTTCTGACTTCAATGCTGCCATAAAGAAAATCTCTGAGGCAAAGAAGGCAGCAGATGAAACTCGCAAAGAGTTTTCTTAGTGCCCCGGGTTCCTGGTGCTGGCCTTTTTTTGGTTTTCCCTAGTAGTTGTTTTTTGCTAGTGTTTGGTTTTGGGGTTTTTTTTTCTATTGGTTCTGGTTCTGGCGGACTAGGTCCCAGTCCTGTTTCTCTTTAGTATGCTTAAACGTTAAAATTTTTTATCTCTAACTTGTACGGGGTTTCAGGTCCCCCTTAAAACCTATTTTTTCATGCAATAAAAAATAATTAATAATGTAACTGTGAATGATTTCCCTTGTATGTTGAACCGACATGGGTTTGAAACTAGCTGCGAGGAAGGAGAAGAAAGAATATTAACAATTCATGGGCATCTACCCACTCTTCATGAAGCCATATCTATTACCATATATGATGGACAACACCTCAAGGTAAGTAATCTATACATAATCACCTTTGCAACTAACTCACAATTGACACTTTATTGATGATCCTATTTTAAACTAGTAAAATTTAGTCATATATTTACAAGTAGAACCTTCACTCCTTTAGGATTGAAAACTATTTCTTAAGATACCATAAGCCACAGTCATGAATAAAGGGCCCAATTAAGGATTTTCAACCACAGAACCTAACACACAAATGCAATAAAATTAAATAGAAAAAATATAATCTTTATTAATTCAAAATATTAATTTACTTTGTAGTTTATAACGAGGGGCCGACAAGAGGTATTCCCTTCAAAGATACATGAACGTGCAATTATTTATGGAAACTACAAAACTTAAAGTAGTTGATATGGTTGTACTATAATTTGCAATCTTCCAACATGGTAACTACCTTCCAATGACAAGGATAATTTTTTTATATAGTAGACTATAGCCTTACAAATGATTTCCATTAGATATAGGTTAATGTGAATCTTGAGTGAAGATGTAGAATGTAGCCTAGAAAGGTGTAGTTAGGAAGATCATGGGATGAATGCATAAATAATATAAATTAGATACCATTTTTTTCATACCAAAAGCTTCATTGTACTTTGAATTATGCATAATTAAAGATGAATGGTCATAAGATTATCACATAATTGAAACAATGAACTTGAACTAGTAATTTTTTTTAATGTAAAATGACAAGTCTAGAACAAAAATACTCTTTTTTTTTTTGTAAGAATGACAAATTATAATACTCATATGCTGACTAAAACATTATTAAAAACCCACAAAGAAACACACACACACACACTTACTTACTTACTTACTTACTTACTTTTGTAAATTACTCTTATAGCTTGGATGCTTATCCATTAGATCATCCTAGGGATTTGATTGTGCCACACACACCAAGTTTCCAAAAGAGCCATTTTGATGAAGGTATGTGAGCAAAGGAAGTTGTTCAAAGGTTGTATAATTTATTGTTAAAAGTTGTTGCACTTGTAATGTAAGACACCAATGAACCAATCAAACATTAACATGGTCGTATAAAATCCTAACAAATAGAACATATAATACTATAGTTATACAAATATGACCATACCTTGATATGGCCTCTCATGATCCTAACATTGATGAAATTGAACTAAAATATACATGACAAACTGATTATCTTCATTTACTCAAGACAATAAAGATAGTCTCTTCAATCCTCTTCATTTTACCACATTTCTATCCATAGTTCATATTTACCCTCTTCTCTATGTATTATTTATAGTAAACTTGGTACATATAATTTTACTATTTCTTTATTATTAGAGTTGTATTATAATTAAGCCGATAGGCTTTATGTGGGAGCTTTGCTCTCGGAAATGCATTTTTCCTCCCGGATAGTTGTCAGCCCTCTCCTCGAAATGTTTCTTTTCTGGCTATGGAAAACACTCAAGTCTTTTTTCCTATTTTTTTGTTAGAAATTAGCAAAAACACTTCTGAAAGGAAATTACCTTATTTTGTTCCCTTTTATAAAGTTTTTGATTATTTTTTTCTGAATTGCTTTCATTTTTTATTTTAAATTTGTGGATTTTTTATTTTAAGAATTTTTATGAAATATACATGTGATGATAATTTGTGAAGGATAGACTCACTTAAGGTTCCTGTTTTAAATATTTGCTTTGTCTTCCTGATATATGAATTTAAATTGTCACATATGGTTTCAAATTATTTACTCTTTTTTTTTTACACGGATTTACATTATTTTAGAGTCACTTTTTAAAGATTATTCTAATGTTGTATTAGACCATTTCTTTGGTTGTTTTTATTAATATTTCAAAAATTGATTTGTAAATTAAATTTCCTATCGACTCATCATTGCACGTACAAAAACACACAAGTGCTAGTTTATTTATTTTAAAATATACAATACTCTTATACTTCAGATTTCATTTTAGGGAACTTAACTTTTACGACCTTTATAATCTTTCTCTCTTAAACCAACAAAAATGGAAGATTACAAACTAACTTTACAATCCATTATCTCCACTCATTGAATCGTCATCACGATGAGGTAAATTACATGACCATCGAGAGGCTTCACAAACAAATATAGACGCCCTTGTGAAACAATCCAATATAAATGCCCTAAATATGACACAGAAACAAAATTTGATGGCTTAAACCAGAAATGTCATTGAAGATCAATTTGGCACCACTCATTTTCAGACAATCTATCTCATTCACATTGTTTGGGTCGTTCAACTCCATCTTAAAATGATGGCCTACCATGTCTACTATACCGACATACGAGAGACTCATAAATTTGTAATCATCCCAACATATCCTTTTACCTCAGTGTGAAGCTAATTCAACTAGAATTACTTTCCCCTGAACCATTAGATTTGGCACCGCCCATTTTGAGATAATATGATCGGTCTCCATCTTTCAACTCCAATTCCAATGTTGGCCTCAAACGTCTGTAACATGGGCCCTTGTCCTCTCAATAATGTTGGTCACGGGATGAATATGCTAGCTGCTTCCAACACTGGAATCGTACGACCTAAAATACGTACATCTGATGGGACATAAAGCACTGGGAACGTCGGTTTGTTCCTTGCAAATTGCAAAAGGACGTCCAGAAAAACACGATAAATAGACAATTCCGTTCATGAATTTCTCAAAGTTCAGTTCCTTATTTCCTTCAGTGAGTTAGCTAGCAATGGCGTCTGGTTCGAAGATAATGTGCTGTGTTCTGCTGGGGCTTATATTTGCATCCACCCTTCTTCAGACTGCAGTGGCCCAGGAAACAGAAGGTTCTCCTCAAACTGCAACCCCTCCCGAGAGTGAAGGAAGTGAAACTGAGGGAGCTGCTTCCCCTCCTGAAAGTGAAGGAAGTGAAACTGAGGGAGCTGCTTCCCCTCCTGAAAGTGAAGGAAGTGAAACTGAAGGAGCTGCTTCCCCTCCTGAAGTTGAAAGCCCTGATGCTGCTCCCAATACTTGAAGAAGAGCTCTACTTCAATGGTAGTGATGAACTCCATGGAATCAATGTAAGCTTAGCTTAGATATATGGTCCTTACTATTTATATTTGCTAGGAATTATTGTATAGCTGCTTCTGCTCATTGGGTAGCCGGTATTTACAAGGCTTTATATAGTAAATATGTCTCCTCAGTGTTAAGGCTTTGTTGGTATGGTGATATAATTTCAATTGCACTCATATGATTTTACCGTGAGATAATATAAAGTCTGAGTTGTTTTAGTGGTGAATGATTTGTGTTCTTGGTATGTATGTTTCATTTGTAGTACAGTCAGATGTCTTCTGTAATAAATATGCGTACAGTCAGATGTCTTTTGTAATAAATATGCGGTAGTTTCATATTATTGTAATCATACGTAGAACCAAGCGAACGGACAATTTATAAAAGCTTATTTCATTTCCTTTCCTAAAATCAATGACACTCATTGTTTGATGTAATGGTTTTCTTTTTTAGAATATGAGATAGTCTATAATCTCTTTTGGTTATTGCATTGGACACGTTTTTACATGTCAAGTACTTATCAACTCCACCTAGTGAATACTTCTATGATTATTGTAAATATCATAACTAATTTGATGATCTAATTAATTAAAGAATGAGTTGTTAAGGGCAATTTGATGATCTAATTAATTAAAGAATAAGTTATAAGGGGAGGTATCAATAGTTGTTATAGCTAACTTCACCCACTCTAAGCTTCTAAACGATACCTTGAATTTCAATGATTTTTTTAATGTCTTTGTAGATGACTTAATTATTTATATCGTTGTTTTGGCCTATGGATAGTTAAGATAAATGTTGTGGGATTCATTATGTACACAAGGGTCAAAAGTGGTCATCTAGAAGTGTCACCTCATACCTACTTAAATATGCCCCTATTACTGTGAACTATAACCACCTCATAAATTTGCACAACTAATCCAATGCATATTCCTCTAAGAACCAATACATTTTACTCTAAAAACTAATACATTTTCCTCTAATAATTATTTTTACCAATACTTCTCACAAATATCCTAGTAGTAGTGTGCTATGGCTGCCAATAAAGTTACATAAATCCTCCAATTAAAATCGATAAGTTTAAATAAGTGAGAGTACAAGTGGGCAGCTGTTGGTACATGTGAAATTAATTAATGAGTTTTTCTATTTATTAACTTTTTTTTTCTTTATAGTTAGTAATTAGGAGGTTGGGTGAGCAAGCAGTGATCAATCATTGGAACATGGATGGGAATTGGATCCCTTCCCCTAATTGGTTCATGTTGATGTTGTGGTGAGGGCACCGTGTTTTGTCATGACTAATTAATATAAGTAATGTTATGAATTTGATAATCTAATTAGTTAAAGGATAAGTATATGATTTTTTTGTATATATACAATTATATAGAACTATTAAAAAAACTTAAAATGTTTTGGAATAATTTATAAATATTTTACGGCTGTTTCATGGTATATGTATTTAGAAAGTTGACTTTGGTCAACCCTACAAGTGACTAATAAATATGAAGTATAAATAGAACAACCTTTGTTGATGTTGTGAAATTTGTTATGACTAATTGATCGAGATACATCAATTAATTTGGTAATCTAATTAGTTAAACAATACATTATATAACTATTGTGTAGATATACAGTTATAGAACCATCAGATTTTAAAAAAGGTTTTGAAACAATTTATGAATATTTTGAGAGAGTTTTTTTTTGTATATGTATTTATCAATATTATGATGAGTGCGTGGATTTTTTAATGACTAGTTAATGTAAATATTGTAATTTAATTTGATGATCTAATTAGTTAAAGGATAGGTTATATGATAATTTGTAGATATACAACTATCAATATTTTTAAAATATTTTAAGAATAATTTATAAATATTTTACTAGTGTTTCATGGTATACTTATCTAGAAACTTGACTTTTATCAAGTGACTAATAGGTATATAGTATATAAATAGAACAAGTTCTATCAATATTATGATGAGTGCATAAATTTTGTTATGACTTGTAAATGTTGTAATTAATTTGACGATCTAATTAGTTAAAGAATTAATTTTATGAGCATTTTTTAAATAAACAATTACACAACTATTAACCTTTTTAAAATGCTATAAAATAATTTATACAACAGTTTCTTGGTCCATGTATTTATAAATTTGACTATTATCCATGTACAATTGACTTATATATATATATATATATATATATATATATATATATATATATATATATATATATATATATATATATATATATATATATATATATATATATATATATATATATATATATATATATATATATATATAGTTTTATCATCTTAAAATGGAAGCACTTCCATGTTAAGAGTGTTTAGCCCTCCTTAGGGGGTGTTTTGGGCCTTCATCATGATGTCCCCTATTTTCTGCCCCCTTCCCATCTTCTGTGCCTATTTAGGGCTCTATCTGGGCCTCCTCGAGCACTGCTTTTCCCTTCTAGCACATTTTCCAAGGGTCCTAAACCCTTGGGTCAAGGACAACCTCATCCTTGACCTTGACCTAGGTCAAGGATGACCTCGACCTTGACCCAGGTTCCCCTTTTCACTGAAAAGATTGCCAGATGAGGAGAAAGGTTCAAAAGTTTGTTTTCCCACTTTTGGGTCGACTGTTTCGGGCTTCAGCATGGTAAATCCTCAAATTATATTTAATATGGGTCCATTTCTAGGGGTTTTCATTTAATGGGAATTTATTTCCTATATGTCAGCCTCTCTAGAAGTTTGTGTCCTAGATTGGTATAAAAGGAAGCCTTTCTCTCTCATTTTCTCCATCACGAAATCCATCACCTATTCATGAACATTCAAGCGATCAAGCAATCAAGTTTTCCATCCATCAATCAAGTGTGAGTCGTTCTTCAAGGAAGTATTCAAGCCATCATCTACATTCAAGCATTCAAGTTCTCTATTCAAGATCAAGGATTCAAACTTTCAAGCCTTTGAAGGGATTTGGTTCAAGCATTCAAGATTCATCATTCAAACCCAAGATCTATCCATCATGATGGTGTGATCTTCCTTCAAGATCCTTTGTTCATCTTCAAGATCTATTCATTCTCTCTTCAAGGTGGATTCCAAGCATACAATCATGGAGGTTTTGATTTAGATTTGTTAAGTCCAAGTTTTCATATCAATATACTTGTTTACATTTCAAATACAATTGCATATCTATTGAATATGATAGCTTCATTGTTAGATCTACTTCTACTACTTGCTAGCATTCTTTCAATTCTATTTTTAAGGTTGATTTCAAACTGGGGTTTGACCAAAGCAAACCCCTCATCCAAACAATAAAACCCTTTTTGTTGCAGGAGCAGGTGCGGGACAAAAAATATCCGTGCAGATCTGAGTACGCTTTTCGGTGAACTTTTGGGATCTGTGAAAATAATTTTCGTTAGAGCAGTATAGGTCAAGGATGACTTTTTGGGGTAAGATTGTACCTTGGAGTAAGATCTTACCCCAGCTCTGAGTCAAGGACGACCTTCCTTAGAAAGACAAAAGGTTTCTGAGTTTTCTCTATTTCTACATTTCCAACTAGGATATGTTCACAAAATTTCCTGAAACTATACACAGACATCAGAAAACATCATTTTCTAGATTTCCCCTATTTTGAGGTTAGAATTTTCTTTCAATTCAAATCAATATTTCAATACATACTTTACATAACAAAATATAAGGTCTCTTCCTTTGTTCATATTCTCCATAGATTGATTCTTTTATGTATTAACCTTTTGGTTGATCAATTTGGATCTTTCCTTTGGGAATTTGGATTTAAAGATGAAATATTATATTTTCACATATACATCCCTTATCATATCAAAACAAAAACAAAATCTCTATTATTTGTAGGAGAACAATAGTTTCTACCTTACATTTTGGTGAACCCCTTTTTGTCCTCCTACATTTTGGTGAACCCGACGAGCTTACTCTCTTTCTTTTTCGTGTTAGATCTTTTGTTAAGATTAGATTCCTTTTATGCTCTTGCATTTTAAATTCAAAAATACAAAAAAAATCCATATATCCAATGGACTACAAAAATATTTCTTGCATTTCCTTTACTATGAAGATTTTTAAGATGCTTTGGTGTGTGGTTATTTTCTTTATTATCCTTCTTTTAGCATCTCTTTATCATACTTTTGATGTTTATGAAAGTATCATCCATTTCATTATGTTGGTAAACTCTTCATTATTCACTTGCCTATGTTATTATGAGATTGACCAATACTAGTCTTCCTACTTTTAAAGTTTTCATTAAGGATTTATGTGGAGGACTTATTACTCTTTTGGATTATATGAAGAATTTGGTAGATGGTACACCATCTCCTAATCTTCCTAATCCTAGTCCTATACTTCCTAATATGGTTCCTATTATTCCTAATATAGTTCCTAATCTTCCTAATCCTCATCCGATTGCTGGCATTCCTAATATGCCTAATTATCCATCTACTATCCCTAGTTCTTCTCATACCTTTAACGAGGCTCAAACTATGGTTCATGATGCAGATGTGCAAGAATTATTGGATTTACCTTCCCCTTCTTATCTGATTCGAAATGATATTAAAAGGAAGAGAAAACAAACTTCTTCTAAACCTACTATTCCACCTTATACAACTTTTACTCATGAATATAATAAACAATCACCTCCTGTAGAAGCTTTACATGATATGTATACTACATGATATAATATGATAACTAAACAAGGTTATAAAGGTTTATGGCTTGGTGTTAATGAGAATGGTATCAAATATCCCGTTCACATGCCACATAAACTGGATATGCATGGTGTTGGTTGTTCACAATCTCAATCCAAGGTGGTTGATGTTAATCATCGTCCTCCTCTTCATGATCTTCTCCCTACACCTACCTTAGATAACCCTAATATTCATCAAGAAGTGGCTAAGAAGGTATATGTTGAGTTAATGAATTCTAAGAAAGAAATCTTTAGACCTATGCCGATAGATACTTTATACAAATACAAATGTCCTTTCCATTATCATGATACACATTTACTTGCTGATTGTACACATTTCAAGTTATATGTTAGAGAAAGAGCTGCTTTAGGAATTATACCTTATTCTCGTGATGTTTTAAAATTTCTCCATAATTTTGATATAGGGGATACCCCTTATCTTGATATAGCATAGATTGTTTGTCCTCTTATCTCTGGACTAGGGGGCAATAGGTGTATTTTCATCCAGTCTCCTAGGATCCATTAGGCTTATTCTTGAGCTTAATCAGTATTCTTTCTATCCTATCTCTCTATGGTTTTGTATTATGTTTATAATCATCCATAGATTCTATCCAAGATATCTTTCCTAAGACATTTGTTTTGTAAAGGTATCCCTTGCTTTCATCTCTAGGGGGCAAGGTTCTTCCTTAGCTTAGTGGCATTTGTTTATCTTGCAACATTATTTCATTATACTGGCCGATGTTTTGACTATGAATATCCTTTTATATGAGAGGTTGTTATCCTAGGTCATCACCTCTTATTTATTTTTCAAATTATGTTCTTTATAAATTCTTACTCTTTCTTTGGTGTTAGAGTTGTTTTCCTCAATAAAAGATTTCTCTTCCTCTTGTTTACAGGGGGCTTGATGATTGAATCTTCATTTACACTCAGCTTATCTTTGAAAGATGATATTTTATCTAAAAACACTCCTCTTTGGTGGGGGTCTTGTTGATAAGATCTCTTTCTCTTTGAGGATCCTTTTTTTCCATAAGTGATATATCCTTTTCACGATTATCTATACTCTTGGATGTAAGGTTCAATACTCTTCGTTAAGAATATAGTGTACATTGTTGTTAACATGACATCTCCTTACGTTGTGAAGTATGTATCCTCTTCCTCTTCCTTATCATATCTAGTAGACAACCATAATAAGGAGGGGGGCATATATAGGGTATCCCTTTTACTATAGTTTCATTTATATGCTAAATCCTCTGAAGGTAATGCACATAAGTTGCTAAATCCTGAAGAGACACACATTTTTCAATTTATCAATATGCTAAATTCTCCTAAGGTAACACACATAAGTTGCTAAATCCTAAAGAGACGCATTTTTCAATTTTTCAATATGCTAAATCCTCTAAAGGTAACACACATAAGTTGCTAAATCCTGAAGAGACACAAATTTTTCAATATGCTAAATCCTCTGAAGGTAACACACATAAGTTGCTAAATCCTAAAGAGACACGTATTTTTCAATATGCTAAATCCTCTGAAGGTAACACACATAAGTTGCTAAATCCTGAAGAGACCTGCTTTTTCAAAATTTTCATATGCTAAATCTGCGGAAGGTAACGCATAGAGGTTGCTAAATCCTGAAGGGACACACATTTCATATTCATAGTGATATAAAAAGGTGGATCTATGAGTATTCCATAAGCCATCAGAGGACACATTACAATTGCAAGCACATTTTTTGGGTGAACTATTAGGACTTGCTACCTGTTGGGCTCTTCCTCCTGGGTGATTCATGGTAAGGTGGGCATCTTACTGGATGAGGTAATCAATTTCTCTTTCTCTCTTTTTGCTTTCATGCTAGTAGGAATGGATCATGAAGATGTGTTATTTATAGTGTTGCTCTTATCTTTCTTATGTAATCATTTATGCTTTTATGATAGCTTTCCAAATATTATATTAGTATAGGAAACATTTTCTTAGCGAGGTTTCCTTTGCTAGTTGATTTGGGTTTGTTTTAGTACTAACCTCTTTTTGTTTGTTTGTGTGCCCTCGTGCATGTATGTTGAGTTAGAATCCTTAGCTTGGGGGCTTGTGTTCTTAACTGAGTGTTATTCTATCTTGTTACAAATCCACTTGGATCTTTCTTCTCCTTTACCGTGAGCATGTTCGATTTCCATACTCTCACTAAAGTGGGGGCTTAATGTATCATCTTAAAATGGAAGCACTTCCATGTTAAGAGAATTTAGCCCTCCTTAGGGGGTGTTTTGGGACTTCATCATGATGTCCCCTATTTTATGCCCCCTTCCCATCTTCTGTGCCTATTTAGGGCTCTATCTGGGCCTCCTCGGGCACTGCTTTTCACTTTTGGCACATTTTCCAAGGGTCCTAAACCCTTGGATCAAGGATGACCTCATCCTTGACCTAGGTCAAGGATAATCTCAACCTTGAACTAGGTCAAATTTGACCTCGTCCTTGACCCAGGTTCCCCTTTTCACTAGAAAGATTGCTAGATGCGGGGAAAGGTTCAAAAGTTTGTTTTCCCACTTCTAGGTCGGTTGTTTTAGGCTTCGAAATGGTAAATCCTCAAATTATATTTAATATGGGTCCATTTCTAGGGGTTTTCATTTAATGGAAATTTATTTCCTATATATTGGCCTCTCTAGAAGTTTGTGCCCTAGATTGGTATAAAAGGAAGCATTCCTCTCTTATTTTCTCCATCATGAAATCCATCACCTATTCATGAGCATTCAAGCGATCAAGCAATAAAGTTTTCCATCTATCAATCAAGTGTGAGTCATTCTTCAAGGAATTATTCAAGCCATCATCTACATTCAAGCATTCAAGTTCTCTATTCAAGATCAAGGATTCAAAATTTCAAGCCTTTGAATGGATTTGGTTCAAGCATTCAAGATTCATCATTCAAACCCTAGATCTATCCATCATGGTGGTGTGATCTTCCTTCAAGATCCTTTGTTCATCTTCAAGATCTATTCATTCTCTCTTCAAGGTGGATTCCAAGCATACAATCATGGAGGTTTTGATTTAGATTTGTTATGTCCAAGCTTTCATATCAATATACTTGTTTACATTTCAAATACAATTGCATATCTATTGAATATGATAGCTTCATTGTTAGATCTACTTCTACTACTTGCTAGCATTCTCTATTTCAATTCCATTTTAAAGGTTGATTCCAAACCAGGGTTTGACTAAGGAAAAATCCTCATCCAAACAAAAAAACCTTTTTTTTTGCAAGAGCAGGTGCGGGATAGTGAATATCAGTGCAGATCTAAGTACCCTTTTCGATGAACTTTCAGGATTTGTGAACAAAATTTCTGTCAGAGCAGTACAGGTCAAGGATGACTTTTTGGGGTAAGATTGTACCCTGGGGTAAGATCTTACCCCGACTCTGGGTCAAGGATGACCTTCCTTAGAAAGACAAAAGGTTTCTAGGTTTTCTCTATTTCTACATTTCCAGCTGGGATCCGATCGCAAAATTTCCTGAAACTGTACACAGACATCAGAAAATAACATTTTCCAGATTTTTCCTATTTTGAGGTTAGTATTTACTTTCAATTCAGACCAATATTTCAATACATACTTTATATAACAAAATATAAGGTCTCTTCCTTTGTTCATATTCTCCATGGATTGATTCTTTTGTGTATTAACCTTTTGGTTGATCAATTTGGATCTTTCCTTTGGGAATTTGGATTTAAAGGTGAAATCTTATATTTTCACATATACATCCCTTATCATATCAAAACAAAAACAACATCTCTATTATTTGTAGGAGAACAATAGTTTCTACCTTACATTTTGGTGAACCCCTTTTTGTCCTCCTACAATAGTACAAATATAATAATAATTGTACATATAACTTTACTAATAAAAAATAAAAGAGTAATTTAAAATGATTTTTTACTATAAATTTAAAAATAGTGGATAAAAAGGTATTTAAACTTATAGAAAAATATGTGTTATGTTCATTAATGTGTGGCATATGAGAGCCATGATATGATTTTTTTGATATTTCATTTTATGTCAATTTCTAGATTGCCAATAAAAGATATATACAAATATAGGCAATGGGAGTAGAGAATAAGAAGCATATTGGTGATGGCATTTTGGGACAACATTCAACATAGAATTACTAAAAATATAAATTAATATTTGGTGGGACCAACAAATCAAAGCCCTAACACCCACCACTATAACATTTGTTCACATGAGTTGTTATCCACTTGTCAAAGGTAAACTATGGGACTCATTTTTTTGACCTTCATCTATGTTTCCCATCAACTTATTAATCTTGGTGTATTCCTAACGGTTATTAACATGCTTGTTTCAACATTTGGAAACACATTAATCAATAAAAAGAGTTGAAATCTCAGTGGGATCATGCAAATCACCACTAAAAAAATATATATCAATTAAATTGACTTAAACTGTATGCACTTAAATCTTGATATTAATATCATAATATTTTGATTATGAGGATTGAATTATATAAATGTTAATGAGATCATTTTTTTAGTAATTTCAAAATAAATTCACAAAAATTAATATTTATTAACAAATATTTTATAGATTTAGCTTGTAATGTCTATTTATAAGTAATATGTGCATATATATTTATGTCATATTAATTTTTCACAATAAAATTTATAAATTGAGAAGATGAGAACGATTTCTAGATTTCATATAGAATCTTTACACAATATATTGTTGTTAAATTTTTTATAAAAAAACTATTTTATTACGCTAAGAAGCGTAACCTTACAATGTCAACAAATCCTTATAGGAGGCCAACAAATGTAATGATGTAAGAAAAAAGAAATGTTTTTCATTCCATACTTTAGAGATCACCAACTATCGCGTAGAGCTCAAAATGGTCTAACACATAATTGCATATGATGGATTTAATAAAATCTACAATCTTTGCATGGTATCAGTATCAATTGCCCATTTATGTTTGATCTTTGCATATGATGGATTTAAAATCTACAATCTTTGCATGGTATCAATATCAGTATCTTTTCATACGATGGATTTAAAATCTACAAGCTTTGCATGGTATTAATATCATAAAATCTATAATCAAATCATTGTTTGATCTGTATCAGTTGCCCATTTATGTTCTACAACATCTTAACTTCTCATTTCCTCTTCTCCTTAACTCATTCATCTTATATCATTACCGAATGATATGGAAACATAATATAAACTAGAAATCAATTGCTTGACATCAATGACAAGACTATAACTGATCTAATCATTCTACTAACATCATGTACACTGTTGATCTTGGTCGGTCTTTATCATCAGCTCCATTAGATAAACATTATTATTAGTTATGATAACATTAAGAGATAAAATTAAGCACAATAATACAAATTGAGAGAAAAATTGACCATAGAATAAGCTAAAAAAGTAAAGTACATATAGGAAGAGTGATTCGGTCGAATATGAAGTCAGACCCAATAATCAATGAGTGGTAGCAAGTTACGTTCTACTAAACTAGGATAATGTGTCAAGATGGATTTCACACCTCTGTAATCAACTCCTAAATGTTGACAACTTGATGAACAATTGTCAAGTATGTATGGATGACTAAGTAAGCTTAATAATCTTAAGTGTAAATAAATTAAATAAATACACTAACATGCCTACTGTCACTTTTTTTTATTAATAGATATATTATGCACTTTTAATTATTGAATAAAAAATAAAAAATAAAGGTGGATTATTGTTCAATATTATAATTTGATTAGTATTTGGCTAGGTAAACAATGCATAGTTAAAACTATGGATATTCAACTACAAATAATGTGATTTACTAGTGTAGACCAACTATTCTTATAATTGTTTAGTGATATGGACGAAAATAACTATGCTAATTAGAGAAGGGAGGACCTTCTATATAAAATTAAAAGTCCTCTGTGTGAAGATATAGATTTAACCCTTCTTGAATTAGGTAGCAATAAAGCTATTGTTTTGGGTGATCTAGTTTAATAATTTTAATATTGAGGGTCAAATTTAAATATGATTAAGGGGGTATTTACTTGTGAGTAATGTCATACAATGTGTAAGTGAGGAACTTAGGATTTTTAAACCCTTTGTTAAGTCTAGAATTTTAGATTCAACTTTGGATGAATCTATAAGGATTGATGTTTGGTTAATTTTCACATTTTAAGTGCAACAATCAACCCCTATGATCTATACCTTCGGGCTAGGGACATATTGAACATGTAATAATATCTCAAACACATGATCTAAATCTTCAAAATATCTCATAAATGAAAGTGACGAGGTTGGGAGATTATGTGGGGATAAAGGATTTAAGGTACTAATCCCATCCCTAATACTCATTTATGAGAGTAGACTTCAAAGATGGGTTGTCCAAACTATTATATAATTTATTTTTTTCTTAAGTAAATAGTCACACTTTAAAATTTTATTTTTTCTCAAGGTAAATGACAAGAATGAGAATAAAAAATAAAAATATAATGATATGATAATATAATAATAATAATAATAATAAAATTTTAATATATGTTTTTTCTTTGATCAAGAGTTTAGTAGATATATAAAAGTACAGTGATAATAATTTGGCACTATTTTTTTTTGTTTTGTAAAGAGTTTAATGGAAATATAAAAATATAAAAAATATAATAACCAAAAGATATGAAAACACACTAATATTATCATATCTTAATAATCATTTAATATTAATTATAATATCATGATAAAATAATAATTTAATATTAACTAAAATATAATAATATAATTATTTTTTAAGTGGAATAATGAATACATATGATATCTTTTGATGTACTTTACCTATATTCCTCTAAATATAGGTATGCTAGTTAACTAATATACTTGCATATATTCTACATTGGGAATAAAGGGTTTTTTTTTAAAGTGAACAATGATGCCTATAAAAAAAAATATATAGTGTTATTATTGATAAAATTTTTGAATTTTAAGTATTAAGGATTTATATACTTATTTTATTCAGTAATTGTAAAATTTGAACCCTTGTGCATGGAAATAAAAAATTGTAGACTCCTAAAATTTTGAATTTTAAGTATTAAGGATTTATATACTTATTTTATTCAGTAATTGTAAAATTTGAACCCTTGTGCATGGAAATAAAAAATTGTAGACTCCTTTGGTAGGGAGAATCTAGTAATAATTACATTGTATGACAACTCTATTATAACTATTTACTTGTCTTAATCCAAATTTTTTGTCTTAACCATTTAATATACCCATGGAGCATGGTTAAAGTCATTAATGTTTGTCTTAGCTATAAGGATTGGGGTTGGAGTGAAACCATGTTTTGAAATACTAAATAAATGTAATTCATTATGAGATTCACCTTGCAATTATTGAGCTCTATAGAGGGAAGTGCTTTTCTTTACAAAAAAAATAGCTAAGTTTTCTCGATGACAACTTTTTGGCATGAAATAAATTTATAGTAAAAAAATTAGGTATATTGACTAGGAAAATATTTTTTAGGGCAAGTTGAATAAACCAACCTATATTATGTAAAGTTGAGAAATTAATTTTAAATACAAGAGAATGATTAGAAGTTCTTAACTCTTTAATGATATATTATTGTCGATGTGTGAATATTTTTCTATTTATTTTTAATTAACAAAGAAAATGTGATGATGGATTTGTTAATGTTAGATGACACTAAGAGGGGGGTGAATCAGTGTAACCAAAAATTCTAACTATTTTCACCACCAACTTCCACAAGATGTGACATGCAATACAAATATAAAAGTAGTAACAAAGTAAATAAAAAATAAACACATGCAACACTTGAACACAAGTATTTTTCTCGTGGAAAACCTTGTTAGAGGGAAAAACCACGTGTGAGAACTAATACCCACAAATTGACTACTGCACAATAATAAGTTTCCCTATTGATGCAGGAGCATCTAAGGTCCTTGGCAATCCTATGTCACCCAAAATATATTTGTGTTATTCCTGTGTTGCTCGATTCCTTCTTTGACCGATTTGGTTGGTAGTTGCTCCATCTCCTTTGTTTACCGGGGTTGGTCGGTTATCTCTCTGGCACTTGGTGAATTTCCCTGGTGCTCAGTGATGCTTGTCTGGTGCTTGGTTATCCTTGCTTATCGAGTTGTTTATTTTAGTTTTTGTTGAGGCTAACTCTTGCAATTAATTATGGTCATGAATTTAATGCTGGAATCTATCATTGGGAAGCGTGTGGACCTAGATCTAGTCATTCCTTCCATTAATGGTGGATCTGAAGGTTGACTTGTTCAGTAGCCTCTTGTATATAATTTAATCTCTGTTAGTAGTTTAGGAGGAGAATTAGGACATCAATTGGAAGATCAGAGATAGAAGCTAGGATATTGTTTTAGATCATCGCATGTTGGAGAACTTCTATACTTGAATTTTAATATCTAGCCTAAGTCGGGAAGGCCTTACAGCTTGAAATGTATGAATCAATTGGAATAAATATATGAAAGATATCTGCATTCTCTCTCTCTCACTTGTGTGTTTGTTGCTTCTGTGTGTGATCTTTGCAAGGTGGATCTAGTTAGGGTGTGCCTTTGGCCCCTCTCTATATCCTCCCTTGCGTTAGGTGGCATCAGAGTGAGGTTATATTTGGATCTAGGTTTGTGAATCTAGGTTTGAGGGATCCTTCTTGTCAAAACCTACTTGATTTTTTATGGGGTAGCAGATTGCGATCTAACTTGCAATTGTAGAGGGTTTCCACATGGTTCGTGAGAGGTGAGATGCAGATCTAGGATTGGCAGACATGTTGAGACAACTTGCTGCTAGATTAGAAGCTGTTGAAACAACCCAGAGAAGAGGAAGACATCTTGAAGATGTTAGTGATGATGAAATTGAGGAAGAACAAGTTGATGTAGAACCTACACCTCTGATAGATCAGGGTGAGGAAAGATTGTTGAAAGCTTTGACAAACCTGAAGTCTACACCACACTTAATCCTCCTGAGTATAGTGGAAAATTGGATTTTGATGAATTGATGGACTGGATCACCGAGATGGAAAAGTACTTTGAATATGAAAATGTACCTAAGAAAAAGAAAGTGAAAATTGCAAGCACAAAGTTGAAAAGTCATGCATCCTTATGGTGGGAACATCTACAGTTGGATAGAAAGAGGAAAGGAAAAGACAAAAGCAAGGTATGGAATAAGATGGTGAATAAATTGAAAGGAAATTTTTTACCTTGTGATTATCAGATTAACCTAGTTAGGTGAATACAAAGTTTGAGATAGAAAGATAGGTCGGTAAAGGATTATATTGAGGAATTCTATAGATTAGATATCAGATCTGGACATAATGAAGATGATGTGGAAAGAATTGCTAGATACCTAAATGGTTTGAGAGTTTCCATCCAAGAAGAAATCAGTTTGGTCAAATTGGAGAACATTGAAGAAGCTTATCAATTTGCATTGAAAGATGAAGAGAAATTGAACAAAAGACATGAGAAAAGACAAAGAGGTAAAGGTGGTAGATTCCCTAGAGGAAGAGGTAGATCTCAAGGTGAAAATAGTAGATCTAAATCTGAAAAGGAAAATCTAGATAAAGGCAAGACCGAGTGGAAAGGTGAAATTTCATCTAGAGGCAGAGACAGTAACTACCGAGGTGGTTATAATAGAGGTGGTTTCCGAGGAACTTGTTACAATTGTGGAGAAGGACATATATCTTTTGAGTGTACACACACAAGTAACAAGTTTGGTACCAGTAGAAATGCTTTGGTGCAAGAAGAGTCACCAAATGAACCTGAAAAGGAAAATTACTTGATGGTAAGAAGAGTACTTTGGAGTGAAAGAAATAAGGAAGATACGGTAAGGAAAAGTTTGTTCAAGACCAGATGTAGAGTTTCTGATGAGGTATGGAAATTTATCATTGACAGTGGTAGATCAGAGAATTTGGCATCTGAGGAAATGGTTACAAAGTTGCAGTTGAAAAGGTTGGAACATCCGAAGCCCTATCAAGTTTCATGGATCAAGGATGAGCATACACTCTTGGTAAGTGAAAAATGTTATGTGAATTTGAAAATCAGAAAGTACTATGATAAGGTGTTATGTGATATCATGCCTATGGATTTTTGTCATATTTTGTTGAATAGACCTTGGCAATATGATAGACATGCTATATATGATGGGAGATTGCATCAATATACTATTTGGGCTGATGGAAGAAGACATATATTGTTACCTTTGATTGAAGAACCTATTAGTAATGTTTGTACACCTATAAAATTTTGTTTGATGGAAGGAAGAAAGTTTGTTAAGGATTTGGAGAAGAATGATCATGTATGTTTTGTTGTGATTCCTAACAAACTGGGTAAGAAAACTGAGGATAGCATACCTGAGGAGGTTGATAAGTTACTCATCAAGTACAGTGAAATCATTTCTGATAATGTACCTAATGGTTTTTCACTGAAGAGAAGCATTGATCATTCTATGGATCTAATTCCTGGAGCTAGTTTACTGAATAAGGCACCACATCGATTGACACCTACCGAGAATCAAGAACTGAATCAACATATTCAAGAATTGTTGCAGAAATGTTTGATCTGAGAAATTTTGAGTCCTTGTGTAGTACCTTCTGTATTGGCACCTAAGAAGAATGGAGAATGGCGAATGTGTATTGATTCCAAAGAAATCATCAAGATAACAGTGAAATATAGGTTTCCTATACCGAGAATATATGACACAATGGACAGTTTGACTGGAGCAAAGTATTTTACCAAAATTGATTTGAAAAGTGGGTATCATCATATCAGAATTAGAGAAGGTGATGAGTGGAAGACTCCTTTTAAGACAAAAGAAGGTTTTTATGAGTGGTTGGTTATGCATTTTGGTTTAACTAATGTACCGAGTACTTTTATGAGGTTGATGAATGAGGTTTTGAAAAAATCTAGGGTAAATTTGTTATTGTATACCTAGATGATATTTTGATATTCAGTAAAACCAAAGAAGAATATTTGTTGTATGTTAAACAAGTATTGCAGAGGTTGAAAGAAGAAAAAGTTACTGATAAATCTGAAAAAGTGTTCATTCATGAAAGTGGAGATTGTGTATTTGGGATTTGTGATTTCAGTCGATGGTTTGAAAATGGATCCTGAAAAGGTTAAAGCTATTTTGAATTGGCCCACACCTAACACTGCTAGTGAGGTAAGATCATTTCATGGTTTGGCAAGTTTTTACCAAAATTTCATTAGGAATTTCAGTTCAATTTGTAATGCTATGACTGAGACTATGAGAGGAGATAAAAGAGAATTCAAGTGGACATATGGAGTTGATAAAAGTTTTGAGACTCTGAAGAAGAAGGTTGCTGAATTTCCTGTGTTAGCATTGCCTGATTTCAATAAGGTATTTCAAGTGGAATGTGAAGCAAGTGGAAGTACAATAGGAGTTGTGTTGAATTAAGAAGGTAAACTTGTTGCTTTCTTTAGTGAAAAGTTAAATGATGCAAGAAGAAAATATTCTGTGTATGATCAAGAATTATATGCCATTGTTCAAGACTTGAAGAAATGGAGACATTATTTGATACCAAGTGAATTTTTGGTGTATACCGATCATAAAACTTTACAATATTTGGGTAGTCAGAATAAGTTGAATCAAAGACATATGAAATGGGTTGAGTATTTGTAGAGTTATACATTTGTGATAAAGTATAAGAGTGGAGTCATTGACAGAGTTGCTGATGCATTGAGTAGAAGAAGATCTTTGATGACCAAGATGAGAATTGAAGTTATTGGTTTTGATGACATGAGATATTTGTATGAAACTGATCCTAATTTTTTTGAGCTGTGGAGAAAGTGCAGAGCACCTATTAAAGATCAACTGAGTACAAAATGGGAAGACTATTTCATTCAAGAAGGTATGTTGTTTAAAGGTATTTAGTTGTGTATACCGAGAGGAGCAATGAGAACTAATTTTATAAAGGAGAAACATAGTAGTGGTTTGGCTAGACATTTTGGTATTGATAAGACATTGAATTTTCTTAAGGAGAAATACTTTTGGCCATAGTTGTATAAATATGTTCAAAAACTTGTGAAAAGTTGTGGAATTTGTCAAGTTGCAAAAGGAGTAAGTTAGAATACCGGATTGTATATAGCAATTTCTGTTCCTGATAAACCTTGGATTGACATCAGTATGGATTTTGTTCTTGGCTTACTGAAGACAGTGATAGGTAAAGATTCTATATTTGTGGTTGTGGATAGATTTTCTAAGATGGCACATTTTATACCTTGTGGAAAGACATCAGATGTAGTACATATAGAAGATCTTTTCTTTAAGAAAATTGTCAGATTACATGGATTACCGAGGAGTATTATCTTTGACCAAGATAGTAAATTTGTTGGATACTTTTGGAAGACTCTTTGCAGAAAGTTTGGCACTGAGTTTAAATATAGTTCTAAATTTCACCCATAGACCGATGGACAGACATAAGTTGTGAATAGAAGTTTGGGTAATCTCTTGAGATGTTTAGTTGGAGACGCATCGAGTAATTGGGATTTTGTGTTGGCACAAGCAGAGTTGGCATATAATAATTTAGTGAATAGGAGTATTGGAAAGTCACCTTTTGAGATTGTAAATGACATGCATCCGAGAGGTATATTAGATTTGAGGGATATTGTTGATGAAGGAAAGAGAAGTGCTAAAGGAGTATAAGTTTGCTGAGTATATGAAGACATTGCATGAAGATGTGAAACATAAGCTGGAGAAAAGTAATAAAAAATACAAAGACAAAGCTGATAGATCAAGAAGACATAAGACTTTTGCATTTGGTGATGAAGTAATGGTTCATTTGAAGAAAGACAAATTTCCTATTGGAACATATGGGAAGCTGAAAATGAAGAAGTTTGGTCCTTGTAAGATTTTGAAGAAATTTGACACTGGAAATGCATATGAGATTGAGTTACCTGATGACATGGATATAGCACCTATTTTCAACATTGCTGATTTGTATGAGTATCATGAGACAGATGAAGAAATGATAGTACCGAATGATTATCTTAAGAATTAAATAGAAGAAGTTGAGCATATTTTGGAGAAAAGAATTGGCAGAAGTACAAGAGGAAAATAGTATATGGAATATCTAGTAAAGTGGAAGAATAGACTGATTAAAGACAATTCATGGATTTCACAATCTAAGTTGGATTCATCTCGGATCATACCTGCTTCATGATTCAGCTCGAATCATTTTCAAATAACCCCAGGTGTCTGATGCAGGAGCATCTTGGGTCCTTGGCAATCCCGTGTCACCAAAAATATGTTTGTGTTATTCCTGTGTTACTCGGTTGCTTCTTTGACTAAGTTGGTCGGTAGTTGCTCAGTTTCCTTTATTTACCGGGGTTGGTCGGTTATCTCTCTGGTGTTCAGTGAATTTCCTTCACGCTTGGTGATGCTTGTGTGGTGCTCGATTATCCTTTCTTACCAAATTTTTTTTTTTAGTTCCTGTTGAGGCCGACTCTTGCAATTAATTATGGTCATAGATTTAATGCTGGAATCTATCATTGGGAAGCATGTGGACCTAGATCTGGTTGTTCCTTCCATTGATGGTGGATTTGAAGGCTAACTTGTTCGGTATCCTCTGGTATATAATGTAATATTTGTTAGTAGTTTAGGAGGAGAATTAGGACATCAATTGGAAGATCAGAGATAGAAGCTAGGAGATAGAAGATTATTTCTGATCCTTGCATGTTGGAGGACTTCTGTACTTGAATTTTAATATCTGGCCTAAACCAGGAAGGCCTTACAACCCAACATGTATGAATCAATTGGAATAAATATATGAAAGATATTTTCATTCTCTCTCTCACTTGTGTGTTTGTTAAGCTTCCGTGTGTGATCTCTACAAGGTGGACCTAGTTAGGGTGTGCCTTTGGCCCCCCTCTATATCCTCCCTTGCGTCACCTATTAGGAGCATTACATCCACCTGATTAAGGGTATACCTAGTTAAGAGTATTTAGCCCTATTAGGAGCTTACAACAAAGACATGTTAGGATCTACCCAGTTAAGGAATTTAGAAATCCTTGTGAGAGTCACCTTGTTGGAGGATTTTGATCTTTAGACCTGTTAAGATCCTGCACACCCTATTAAGAGTTACCCGGTTAAGCAATTTCTCTTTTCAACTTGCTAAAATCAACAAGTAAAGAATGATCTGATATTTCCGCTCAATGCATGAAAGATCCAGTGGATTCCTGATCAATGCTCTTCTCTAAAACACTTCTCCATACCAGTACTAACACCTTTGATCACCATAAACCACCACAACAATAACAACAACACCACACATTGATCTTTTTCATCTCATTCTCTTTTACAATACATCATAAATAATATATAAATACATTTTCCCTAACTAGGTCATCCAAGACCTAATAAAATTGAATATACAATACATTCCCTCTCATTCATTAAACCCTATAACATAATACCAATTATCATTTAGAATTTCAGATTCATGTTAGCCTTCAAATCCATCACACAATCAATTTGACAAAGAAAATTCAAACCACATCAGACTTTCCAATGTACTTGCACAACTCCAATAAATATGATCATCAAGGTCATAAAAAATCCAACTCATGATTCCATATAGATCTGCCACATCACTAAGATCCTTACAATACATACTCACTTATCTTAACATGATGCAACATCACCAGTTAAGGATTTGAATGATTTTTCTAAGAAATTTTTGTGCTTTTCACTAAGTGAGCTTCAATTTATCGTAACTTTGTACACTAATTACAACAACAATCCAATAACACAATCAAGATACCACATCCCGAATCACAACACCCGAATCTAAACCAATTTGATACAATCATCAAATCATCAAGGCTTCATCCTATTCTTCCTGTTTACTTGTCAACCTTTAAACAATCATAATTATCAACATACAAAAGATAAACCCGTGGAGTCATATATTTATCATCTTGAAACATCAATTAGTCTTCCTTTATGATAGCACACTCTAACTCTTACCAGAGCTCTAGATCCAGTCTCTTGAACATACCTTAGAATAACAGGAAAACTTCCAACCAACAAATACTAAGTTGACATCAATGACATCATCATAATTTATCATCCTATCATCATAGCTGCATCAAACACATACCATAACATACTCATCTGATCTCTGCATCAACTACATCAATTAAGTCAATAGGATTTACATTATAGATGTTGTGGGAGAATTTATATAAAGATTAAGATAATATTAGAATCAGATACATGTATGGTTTGGTCTTGTGAGCCTTTTCTACTATTCAATAGGGTCCTCCTACCATAATTATTTTCTTTCGTGATGCAACAAATGGTTGTCTTAAAAAACACAATGAGACCTACTATAAAGTAGCTCGAGAAGGCAGTTGAATTCCTTATAGAAAGATAATCCCTCTTTTTGATGATACATAATTAAAGATACACTTAAATGCATTTAATGTAATTATTAATGCAATGCATTAATGCTTTTGTATAAATTCTTTATGTTTTATAAGGTTTTAGTTTAGCTAATATTAACTTTAATGATCTAGAGAGTATCTATGAATATATAATCTTCTTAGATGCTCAACTCAAGGTATTTTTGTGGGCACACCTATGAGTCAATAGGAAAATCATAAAAAAAGTTAACCCCAAGAGAAAGAAATGTGAAATTTAAAATGAGAGAGGTTCTATCATGGCACGACCAAACCTAAGGGAGAATATTACATGTATGGCCTAGCCTAGGAAGGTTAAGTTTAAAGGGATCAAACTTTATTTATTAAAGTGATAGGTAAAATAGTTTTGGGCTATATGTTAAGGGTTAGGGTTGATTTAGATGTTACATAACACAAGTTGAACATTACAATAATATATTTATGAACAATATAAAAAACAAATGTAAAAAAGAACTCTTATATAATTTACTAGGGGAAGAGCACTAGTAGCTAGTGGGTTCCAATAGTCATGCACTTCTTGTGTACCCATTCCCCCAACTACTAATTTTAAGGAGTTCAAAAATTATAAATAAAGCCTATTAATTAGTTTCATATGTATCAAAAGCCTAATTTTTTTTTGTCATTTTTTGGTCTAGAATCGACCCATTTGTGCACCACTACTAAGACACTTGTGTACGACTACTGGCAATTTTGAGTGGATGATTATTGGAGCATTTATAAGTAGGTATTGGGCAACACTTAGAAATAGTTGGTTTTTTAACCTTTGACGCTTAACGAGTTCTACAAGGAGCTTGACTAAGACCCAAAAGATGAAAAATATTCTTCAAATAGCTAAGTCACATACAGGGACAAAAAAATAATCATCAAAATCCATTATGTAATTTAATCTCTATAGATGTAAAAAATTAGTTATAATGACTGCTAATAAGCTTTGTCTATTCACCTTTATTTCAAAAATAATATTTTGAACTACCCCTAAAAATGAGGTGAAAATCCCTTAAAATCACTCTTGACATTATCTATCACTAGAAATCTTGAATAAAAGGCATATCAATCTAACTTTAGAAAAAGACTTGCAAAAATTTCACATTTTAAAAGAAGAGTTTGACTAGAAAGTAATTCATTTTGACTATTCTTGAATCAAGATGATGAAGAATAATGTAGCTCTGAATTGAGGCCTCTAAATGAATGAATTAAAGTTTTTAATAACGTTCACGGGGCCAAACAACCTATGGGACCCATAGGTAGCCAAAAAAAAAAGAACAAGCGGAAACCAAATGCTACAAGCCCCCATCAACTAGATCTCTTTCTCTTTCTGCAGCTTGGATCTTCTGTTGTGTATCTTGGTTAGAAAATTTACTACCCTAGTGATCTTTTCTTCTTCAAACAAATTTCTCAAGGTGTTCACTTTTAAGGTATCAATGTAATTATGTCGAATATCCTTGTAGGCTGAGAATGCTATGATGTAATGTCATTTGGTCTCCGTTGATCCTTGAGTGCAATAACAACATCTTCTATCTGCTCACTCTTCTTTAGGTATCGCCCATCTTCCGGTTTCACACCTAAGTTGGTTTGAACTAGTTCATATTTGAGTAATTAACAATTTGTTTTCAATTTTATTCACATTCCTATATAGTTCTTTTCAATATGGTCATGTGAGGTATTAGAATATTTGATATAGTACTTCTTCCTCCCAAATTACCAGTGCCTACGCTTTCATTAAATTTTCCTTGAATGTACTTTTCTATTTCCTCGTTGATGCTTGTACACTCACTTATTTTAATACCCACTTATCCATCTATTTATTGTTTTGTTTCATCCATATGCTTTTTCATCAATCTAATTTCTCTTCAATTTAATTCAACAATGTGTGCCAACAAACATCATCCATTTCTAGTCATTAGTAGTCAATATAAAAGGAACTAAATGTCCTTACGTATTCATTGTTAGAGAGAGTAGAGAAAAGAAGGATCGAAAGTCCCGCCTTAATTCATGCAAAGACAAATTTTATAATTTAAAACAACATCATCCCCAAAGTTCAACTGACTTAAACATCCTACAGTCCGTATTTTCCTGATTTTGGTTGCTTGTTTCCATCAAATTTCTTTTTTAATTAATATATCAAACCCGTATTACTAGCACTGTAGCAAATTACACATTTGTTGGGAAAAAATATCTGTGCTGCTAGCAAGATTGGGATTAATAAAGTCATTTACAATATTCAATCTGACTCCAGCATATTAAATTCTAATTTTGTCTCACTAATTTAAGATGTCAATGAACAGTAGCGAAGTTGTCGGCATTGCAGTTGGTCTATTGGGTTTGATTCTTATGCTAATTTATTTACCCAGATTCCTCGAGGTACTGTCTCGACGCGGTATTGGCTAAATCATAAACTAAAACGTAAAATGTATAAGGAAAGTTTGAAAAAATGGAAAAAAAATTAAGTGTCCTCCTTGGTAAGATTTACGTTTTAGTCTATGATTTAGATGTTGCCTACAGGGGCCAAAATGCATCTAATTAAACAATTTGTTTATATTTTTTAAATAAATTAAAATTCATAAAAGTATTGTACTATAATTTTTAAATTAATTAATAAATGTAAATAAATTATTTAATCAGATGTATTTGGTCCCTGCATAGACAACACCTTCCTTATTGACTCGGAAACAATTCAATTTTCTATGACTTGGGATGTATATAGATTGTGTCTAATGTCGAACTAGTATTTGAAGAAAATCAAAATACTTAAACATGGGATTCAGTTTAGTGATTATCAACCTAACAACAAGGTTTATCCATATAGCCACCTTGTAATTGCCACCACCCTATCTCTTCATCTAGTTGCAGGACATGGAATTCATAATTGGAAACTTGATACTAATGATCATGAGATAATATTACGAGTTATTCAAAAGCAAGGAAAACCACTTGATGTGGCTAAGAAATAATGTATATATGTATGTTTGCAACTTGTGTGAATTTTGGTTGAACAATTTGACATAGAGATAAATTTTTCTTAAGTAAACTATTACAATTTGAACAATACCAATACTTATTTTGAAATTTGAATGTAAATTGCACATCTTAAGGGGATGATTAAATACTTATATCTCAATTTGAATGTATGCATGATAGTGCAATGCTTTGTTTTTGTAGAACTAATTAATTAGGACATCTTTTAAGGGGATGATTTAATACTTATCTCAATTTGAATGTATGTTTGATATTAATACTTTTTTCAACTCGAATGTATTGCATGTCCTAATGGGATGATTTAATACTTATCTCAATTTAAATGTATGTCTTAAGGGGATGGTTTATTACTTATCTCAATGAATGTGTACATGCATGATATTGTAATACTTTGTTTGTATAGTTTATTAATTAGGATACATCGTAAGGGGACCTAGATGAAAGAATTACAATCAAATACATACAACTTCTACATCATCAAATTTATATTATAAATTACATGTCAATCATATAAATTCAAACATATAACTTAGATCTTCAAATGTATATAAATTACATGATGTGATGTCAAACATATATCAATTAGATCATCAAACATATAACATGTCAATAATCAAACATAGTTTAAAAGTATACAGATCAAAAAATATCATATGTAACATCATAAAATGTAAACATAGATCGTATTCTACATCATCAAATGTATATTATAAATTACATGTCAAACATATAAATTCAAATATGTAACTTAGATCATCAAATGTATATAAACTACATGATGTCGAACATATATAAATTAGATCATCAAACATAGATCAATTATAGCATGTCAAACATCAATCATAGATCAAGTATAGTTCGTAGATCATCAAACAGAGATAAAAACTATACATATCAAATAATATCAAATTTAACAAGTCAATCGGACCTAGAGTCTAGAGATGAAATATAACATCATGAAATACATAATGTGTATAGATCAAAAACATATGAAGTGTCTCTAGAACTAAGATGAAAGTGTCTATGTACTAGCTAGATGGATTGACAACCTAGGACTCATCATGAAAAATCCTCACTAAGTGGTCCCCAGAGTGACTATCATGTTGTGAAGGATGTGTCGAGCCTTGTACAGAGGAAGTGATATAAAGTATACATGTACACATCAATAACTTTAAAACTCACCTGTCCACTACTAATGTCATCGTCAAGTGAGTCCCGAAAACATACATGATCAGGCCTTAATGAAGGAGTAACAAGAGGCATCTCCCCCTAAAAAAAATTATATATATAATACACATAATATCATATCAATCGAATTAAAAAAAAAGAAGTAAATTTACATGCTATGAAAGTTTCAAAAATTAGTTTATAACATTAAAAATAAGATTTACTTGTGTAGATGGTGGCACATGATAGTACTCACACTCCCTAGCCTTGACCGTGTCAATCAAGGAATTACAATTTTGTTGGGCCTCATGTAGGATCAAATCTACATTTGCAACATGACTAGTCGACACACATCCCACTAATGATGAATGTAGTGGACTGACCAAATGAGATGGCATGGAAGTCAAATCATCACGTGTTAGAAAATCTATGTAACCTATAGCCTTAATGTTGAAGTCAACATCCTTGATGCCAACATTAGAGGACTGGCGTGCTACACTCACTGAAGGGTATGTACATTGTGCCTCTCCCTGTGCAGTAATAGAGTGGTTGGTAGGTGGATCCTTATGGGCACTTCTAGTATGTCCACAGTCTGGGTGATGAGAAGGATGTGGTTGAGCATATCTAATAGTACCCACATGAGATCTAACATATGATGTGGAGATATCATGGTCGAATCCTATAAATGTGTATGCATCCATAAGATCTTCAGCTAAACTAGTGAATATAACTCATGCCATCTCTCCTATGAGTCCCTCTAGGCTGAAAGGTGTGAAGGGATTCTTGCTACACTATAGATGTCATCTCAGGTCCTTCTAGAGGATGATCCAACTGAGGATCTAGAGTTTCATCAAGACATCAAATACTACCCAACCTTATCACTAGATATGGATTTGGCAGTTGCTACAATGTCCCCAACTCCATCAATCACTCCTTGAAGCCAGGTATTACAAATAATATCATCTGTTATGGGACCCAAAGAAGGAGCTATAGAAGGTTCTCTCTAACCAACAATGGCCTTGTGTGCTAGTAACACATGATCAAGTTGATGATAAGCATCTCTATCAGCCAGACTACCATGCCCCTATCCTAGATGTGGTGGAAAATTAGTGTAATTCATGATCCTCCCTAAACAAACCTTAGCAAAAAGTTGTTGTACAAAATATAGTGGAATTTGGTCATTATTTGGATAATTACCATGGGAAGAAAGAAATTGTGGGTATATCAATTCTATCATATATGAATCCTGACACCTAGTACCCTGATAACCTGTCACATACTTTTGATCAACATAAAATGGGAAAGCTTCCCATGTTAGGGTCTCTTCGGGCACTAAGACATGTACCTTAGAAAGAGAAGTGCCTAAACAAACCTTCCACCTCCTCCTTTCAAGTATGGCCTCTGTAGTGTCTATCGAATAGGGAGTAGCACTCTCAATGTCATCCCTAATTCTAATGAGGTTATCAAGTATCGACCAACAAGAATTCTTATACACACTAGAGCTAGTAGACTTTTTTATAGAGTCTCCCAATCTTCTAATTTCCTAGCTAGTTTGGAAAAATACTTACTAAGGTGGAATTAGTGTATCTCTTATGATGTCTAACCTATAGATATATGTGTACTTAAATTTTTTTATTTACTGTCAAATGAAGTCTATATGTATTTTTCCTAAATTAATTGAAAAATATATATACAATGATGTACATATATACAATACACATGATATATATATGGCATACACACATGTACATGTTAGTTATATGTTTTAATTAGTGTCACACATTCAATTGATAAAGGAGACAAAATAGGCTAGTCGGTCAACACACCAAGAATAGATACTGAGCAGAGCACAAGGTATAGTACTATATTAATCAAACACAACTTTGATTGAGCACTCATACCAAGCCAAATGATTATTGAGTACCGAGAATAGTTTAATCGAGCATTCATATATACCGAGCATCAATTAATTACTGAGTAATGAAAACACTATATAGCAAGTAAACCAGGAAATGACATAGCATTTTGTAATGACACAAACTACAAGGTAAACGGTTTACACTGAACTAGAAAATATTTTACCAAGATCAAGGTGAAGATTAAATGTAGATATAATCACTTAATGATTCATGATCCCTATGTTATGATGTTTAGGTCATTCATTTGAATAATTAATCTTGGGTTTTCTAAGATGTTGTCATAACCCTAATTAGGTAAAAATCCTTTTCTATAAGAATTGTAAAGATGTCATTTTGACAAGTATCACACATGAAGTAGCCACACATAGTGACATCTGAAGATCAGATAGGGTTGTGAAGTTGATGCATAAACATAGAATTCAAGGACAAAATTAGATATCAGATCAAAAGGCTACCGAGTAGAATTCAGAGATGAGATCTATCACAACAAGGCGATAACATATAAGTACTTATCAAATCTGAAATCAAGCAAAGTTAGTTTCTATCTATAGATCAATTTCAGTGTTTCTTTTCAACCATTGTAGCAAACTTAAATTTCCTAATAGAGTAGACTTAATAGTATTATGTAAAATATCTTAACCAAGTGCACACTTAATTGTGTTGCTAAAATCATCTAACCAGGTAGATCTAGCTGATCTTTTTGTTACTCCTAACAATGTAAGATCACCATAAGTGATCAATATTTGTAGCCTTAACTGGAAACTTTATTTATTGTAGTAGTGAAGCTTTGTGGGTTCTAACTCCACCGCAGTTTTTATCTTCTAACAAGGGTTTTTGCGATACTAAAATATAAGTGTTATGTGCATGAAGTTCCATGTATACTTATTTGATTAGTTTTACAAGTATTTACATTTCAGTTATGTTATTAAATGTATGGAGAATGAAAATGCTATAGTCAATTAATAAATTACATTTCTACAAGGATTCAGTTGAAAATTTTTTAGGGTTACTAATTCACCCCTCCCCTCTCAGTAACTCACCTTTCCATAATCTCAACAATTGGTACCGGAGCTAGTTCTCTTGTTAAAAAAGTTTAATCATTGAAGAGAAAAGATCTTAAGGATGGAAAGGTATAAGCTTGATAAGACTATTGAAAATCATAAATTGGAGATAAATATTCTAATGGAACAATTCAAGGAAGCCAAAGAATAATTGAGAAATTTACTTATCAAAAGGAAGGAATTGACATTTTAGCACAATGAGAATGGTTATCAAGAAGAAGAGATAGAGGAACTATTCGAAGGACCTGGATTTGGAAGTATATCTGATGCATCTGAAGGAACCATATAAGATCTATCTGAAAGGAATCAACACCTTACTAATCAAATGAAAGCACTACAAATTGGTCAAGAAGCTCAAATGGTAAGAATAATTGATGTCATGAACAATGCAAGACAAGTGGAACAAGAAATAAATTTTTCTATTGAAGATTGAAGAAAAATGACTGAAAAGATGGAAGAAAAGGAATTTGAAATACTGAGACTTACCGAGCATCATTTTGAAATTTCCAATCAGATGGTTGTATGAGTTAGGAAGTCAACCGACTGAACAATGAGCTTACTAGAAGATTGGAAGATATTAGTGAATTGAGAGAAGAAAATGAAAGAATGAAGAATGAAGTGAAGATTCAACAACAACATAATGAGATGATAAAGAAAGCTGAAGAAAGTACTAAAAGGATGGATGAATTCCTAAACAATCAGAGAAGACTTGACAACACTACTAGTTTAGGCTATATTGAGTAGGGAGAATCATCAAGATAAACTTAAAAAAAGAATGCCTATGCAAATCCAAGGCCAAAGAAACTCTCATGCCATCACTGTGGAAAAATAGGTCACACATCAAATTTCTACAAAAGCAAAGAAAAAGGTACTCCTAAATTTGATGGTTATTGTTATAATTGCAACAAGTATGGACATCAAGCACATGAGTGTAGATCAAAGATGAATAAGTCACCTAAGAGACACTACATGTGGAAAAACACTATCATACTTGCAACATGCATAAACATATATCACATGAATGGAGAACAAAGATGAAGAAAGTCTAGAAACTAAAAGGACATAACAAGACATATCAACTAAGAAGATAAGGTAATGCTTACACTTGGGATTAAAACACTTGGTTTAATTGCACATCATGTGGTAGATATGGACATATTGTAGAAAATTGCATGAGAATGCACAGGAGAGGAAAATCTAGAAACTAGACAAATTTTGGAATGGTGTATTTGCACTATCACAAGGTCAGTCATCTAAGTAAAGACTGCAGAGACCAGGTACCATAATCGAGTATTGATGCAAGTGAGAATACCATTGAAGGAATTATGAGGACAAGGAACCAAATGTGGAGAAGAGAAACAAATGACAATGCAAGAACAAGCACAATAGTTGGTGACACCTCATTCTTTAAATTAGGTGATCTAACCACCTCCCCTTAAGAAAAAAAAGTATGGAACTAAATTTCAATTGGTTATATCTTATAACAATTCCTTATATATCTAAATTCATGAAGTACCAAATCATCATGAAATAAGATGCACTAGGTTGCTATATCTTTTGAAAATGAAGTATATATAGTCAGTAAAAACATGACCAAGTGAAAGTTGTTAGTTGATGAAAATGTTCTAGTGTTAACTGAGCTGAAGTTTCAAAAGAGATAACCAAACATTTTTGTATTAACCAAGCTGTGGTAGGTGAAGTATTTATTACAAAACTTTAAGCGGAGAAAGATTTTTGGGTATAAATAAGCATAAAAGTAGCTCATTTCTTCACACAACAAACCATAGAAAACCAGAGCGATATGAGAAAAGAAAATCCAAGCTATTCACAGTGATTTAAAAATATCATGAAGTGTTTGATATCATTTCAAGTAAGTTCTAAGAAAATTGAAGTATTTTCATTAAGTTTTCACGAAGCCCTAAATCTGTTGAAATGATGGCATCCTCATCTAAGACCACACAATCTAAGACTGATAGTGAGAAGATCACAATGATGAAGTTTGCAACCTATGAAGAACCAAAGTACAAACTACACCCTGAGGTTGCATCAAAAGTTGATTACAAAGGTGCATTTTCGAGCATACTGCCTAGAGTTTTGTTGGTACAAGACATACGATCATACATTCACTATAAGATAAGTGAAATTGGAGATTTTGAGCTAAAATCCACATACTAGGAGCTATGCTAGGATGGAAATTTGAAGGATGAACACACACACCTAGAAATCAAAGGTTTGACAAATGCCCTTCATTTCCCAAAGGAGTTCAAGACATAGTGGATTAAGGTTATACTCAGCTGAGTACATGAGTTAAATATGTGGTTAGTGTGTACAAGGAATGTACCTTCATAGAATTAGTATTGACAGTAAATGAAATAGTATCTAAATAAACCACAACTATAGCAACTATTTAGCAAATAAAAGATCAATTGAGCATCCTATGGCTCTCTATCTAAAGGTGTTAATAGAAGCTCTCAACAAGCTACCATTAATGATAGTCCTAGAATGAGAAATGATAAAGATTAAGCTAAATCTAATAATTATAATCAAATTGAATGCTAATTAAACTCTTAAAATGCCTTTCTAGATATAATTCTCAAGAGGTTCTATGCAATTCTGATATGCGTGGTTATGAATTATGAGGATTTTGGTCTTCCTTTTATAGATTTATGCAATGGTAGGGGGTGTAGTGTAGTTGATCATGATTAAGCCTTGGTTGAGTCATTGGTTCCACCCTTTGAAGACAATGCAAAGTTTGTGTCCTCAAAGCTTGGGACAAGTAGACAAGATCAATGGACAAGATTCTCTTTCACTTTGAGTGATTGAGATTGAATTTGGCTTGATCCTTGTGAATGCCTTTCCTCAAATCCTATTGGTTGATTGGATTTCCTCCATTTGTGGTTGTTGAGGGAAATTAGGATTTATTAATTGATTTAAATTGATTTATTTAGCCATGTACCCCTTGAATGGGTTGAATTTGATTTAATCCAAAACTATACAATTAATTGAATTAATTGCACATTCATTTGATTTAACTTGATTAAAATGCTCTCAATTATGATTTCTCTTGAATTAAGACTTGATTTTAATTTTGATTGGCTAATTATGCATTGTGATTCAATTGCTTTGATTTGAATCGATTTATCATTGAATTGATCTTTGTCCATTTTTAGGTGATTACAAATGGCCCTCTTTGAGTTGGCGTGTGAAGCATGTCGATTCAAAGGATACTCTGATCTTGCTTGATGGTAGGTCCTGATTCATTGATGGTCGATCTTTGATGTTCATTTGATGTCATTCGATGGTCGATCCTTGATATCTGATATGAGATTGATGCATATTTTGATTGATTTGATACTCTTGATGCAGTTCTAATGATCATTCTTATGATTGATCCTTGATATGATGAAAGATTATGATGTAATACACGATTTGATGATTGATTTCGATGCGATGCCTCATTCGATTGATTATGAAAAATTTCCTGATAAAAGCTTTCGCTTTGATTTGATGGTCGATCTCTTGATTAGATGATGATGCTATTAATTATTCGATGGTATGCCCCCTCGGAAATGAAATAAAATTTGATCGATGTTTGAAAAATTTGATGTGTTATGTCAAATGATGTTGATTTAGTTCAATTTTTAATGAATTTTAATTTCATTTCTGATATTGTTGCTTGGTCTGTTTTATTTCAAATGCCCCTGTTTTGATTGAGTTGATGAAAAATAAAGTCACCAAGTCAATTATGGTGAAAAATTCCTCTCTTAGGTCAAAGTTATCTCTCTTTAGGTCAAAAAGTAATATAAAGGGGTCAAAATCCCTATTTCACTATTCATTTTTACTTTCACTTTTACCTTTTTACTCTTTGACTCCTTTGAGCTTTTCACGATGTCTGTCCCCATTCGCAAGCATTGGTTGGAGAAATGCCATCAATATCAGTGTCTTCCTGGCTTTGGACCTCTGGTGAGTGCCTATACCTCTTCATTTTCCATTTTAAGCATTTAATTTCTATTTTTTCAAAATTATCCTGGAAAAGTACCCTTTTTTTTTCTATTTTTTAATTGAAAGTGCGCTTTTACTCAATTTAATGGCACTTTCACCCTTGAAATTGCACTTTTGCAATTTCAAAGGGCACTTCCGTGAAGCGGTTGTGTGTTTACACCCGTTAAATTCTAGCCCTAAGCTGCTTTTACAGTTTTAAAGAGAACTTTTGCTCTTGTTTGTGCTTTTAATCAATTAAAATATGCTTCTGATGTTTTAAAGTGCACTTTCAAATTATTTGGGCGCTTTTACCTTTTTTCCCGCTTTTAAGCCATGAAATAATGTTTTTACTCTGCAAAACAATGCTTTTGATTTTGTACACTTTTGCATCTTGAAATGGTGCTTTTACTCTGTCAAAATTGTTTTAATTTGTTCAAGTCCACTTTATAATTTTTTTCCGACGTCATCGATTAATTGATGTCCTTAACAAGTTGTAATATGTCAATATGAGTTAGTTATAGTTGGAATATCATTCATCAATCTAGATTCAGATGATGAACGAGGATAAATTTTTCCATTCTATCTGAGTAGGAAACATGAAAACTGATTGTGGTTTGATAGTTTGATAAATTTTTGATTGACTTAGAATGATTCGAATAACTATTGATTTTAATTTTGATGTGTTTTAACTTGCTTTTGTAGGAGGTCCTTGGATCTTTGCGTATTCATGGTGCTTATTCACTATCTTGGAGTATGATCCCTAATCAAAGTGTTGCAGATCCTTAGCACATTAGTCGTTGTGGCTTGTCTTTCCTTCTATATCTTCCTCGATTTTGAGTGAATCGAGGTCTTATCACTCCTATGGCTGAGCATTTGCACTTAGACCATAATACATTTCATCTGCCCATGGGAGAGATGACTATTACACCAGAGGATGTATATCACATTCTGCAGTTCCCTACTTGGGGAGAGCTTGTTTATTATGATTCTATTTATGATGGATCAACATGTCAATGGGTCTTTGGTGATCTTACCATTGGTGACCAGCATATCTAGTGGGCTCAGTTTATTTCTTTCCCTGTATTTCTAGCTGTTCTTGATACTCTGATTGGCAGTTTTCTTCTTCCTGATAGATGTGGGCACAAATTTGCTATCGGCTAGGGTCCCATTCTTGAGGATTTGATGGCAGATCCTCATTGGTTTTATTGGGGTTCTTGTGTGTTAGCACAGTTATATCATGAGTTACACACATTTGTATATAGACATTCTACCACTTTGACTATCAGAGCTATACTTCTTCAGCTATGGACTTGGGAGCATATCCCAGTGACACATCTTGTTACAACACAAGATCATCAGCCAGGTTGGCCTTTTTCTCGAATGTACGATGGTATCCTTATCCAGGCCCACATGGGTAAGCTAGATTATTGGCGACGAGTTATTGATTATATGGATATTGTTATTTGGTGTCCTTATCTTGGCTGTAAGGCTTGGTGAGAGGATGATGGTAAGCTTCCTTATATGTTTTTTCCTCACTAGATGATCAGACATTCTGTATTTCTTATCGAGAGATTTTTCTTTTGACAATTTTTTTGAGTTAGTATGGGCGTATTCAGGATATGCCACAAGGAGTAGCCATGTATGCTCATGTATAGGCTGAGAGATCATTGTGGGGCCCGTGTGTAGATTTTGGGATAGCTTTGTGGGAGATACAAGACCTTGGGTATCATCCTTGGTCTCCTAGATCACATGTTATGGATCCGGGTATTACTGATGAGTATGGTGCTTGGTTACATTGTTATCCTTTTCCTAGATTCACAGATCCTACTGAGAGGATTCCTACCATTGATGAGTTATCTGATGGAGATGACGGTGCTGGTGGAGATGATGGTGATGATGGAGATGATGGCGGAAGTGGTGGTGGTAGGATCAGGGGACAGTGTGGATGATAGGGTCATTAAGGAGCTAGAGCAGGTCAAGTGTATATGCCAGTGATAGTTGCTGCTCTGATTCCTCATAGGGGTGGTGATCAGTTGAGGGGTTGAGGGGTTGACAGATTATTACATTAGGTTGCCAGAGATCCAACCGATATGCCTCAAATTAGATGTTAGAGGGATGTTGATGCAGATATAGCACAGGTATTACTTGATCAGGCACAAGGTACTCCTACTCAGCAGGTCATTCCTTTGATTGTTCCTCAGGCTACCTCCTCTCAGGCACATGCTTCTGCTTCGATGCCTTTATCTTCTTCCCATCCATCATCTACTTAGTTTGTTCCATCTTTGGGTGATACATCTTCTTCTTCTCCTCCTCCACATTTTCTTGTAGCACAGGGTCCTACCCTAGCCTTAGCATCAGATGTTGTATCTTTGCAGACTTAGATATCAGCTATATAGTAGCAGGTTTCACAGATGAGCTCCATGATGCAGACTTTCATGGCTGCTATGAGTCAACATGGCTTACAAGCTATTCAAGTCAGCCTCCTGGTAGTGCTCTTGGTCTTGATGGTACCGATGGTGCTGGTGACTCTATTGTTTGAGTTATTTATGATTCATATGATTTGATATCCACAATCTTTATCTTCTTTGTTGTTATCAAAACATTGAACTCTTGTTTTATCATTTGTGATCAATTGATATTTCTTATGTTGATACTTTGATGGTTGATGGACATTGATTATTTAGATATTGCTTTTTATGATAATTCATTTAGACTTTGACATATTGTTGCTTTTATGATGATGGTACCATGGCGCTCTGATAATCTCTTTGATAGATTTGACTATATATGATGTCATCATGTGTTGGATCTCTTTTTTATGTGTTTTGCATGAAATGCATATTTATATGATTCTATCTCTTATATGATTTGTCTTGATGTTTTTCAGAATGCAATTTTCAAATGTATGCATATGTTCTAATGATGCTTAAATGATTTGTCTTATGTATGACATAGAATGAATGGATTAATGTCAATTTAATGACTAATGATATTGATGAATGTATGCAATGGATATGTATATGATGTTAGATGGATAATGAGTATAATGAATCTAATGGATGCATTTCTCTTTGATATGTAAATGTGATGAATCTATGTATAATGCCATGATCATGAGCTTTCAATGATCTAATGTTATATGCAATATGGTAGAATGATATTATCTTGAATGATGTGCATTTATTTTTGAGTGATCTTAATGGATGCTATGAATGATTTCTAACTAATGAAATGCTCTTAACGAATTGATACTTAAGAATGCACCTTAAATGAGATGAATGCAATCTAATGATTTTAATGAACTTAATGAAATGTATAAATAGACTATAATGATATATAATGTAATGAATTTAATGATTCAAAAGTTGGACACCTCTAAATGTATGCAAGTTTTAATGAAGATGGCGTAATGCAACTTAACCAATGCAAGTGAACTAATGAAATGCACTTTGTTTTTTATTTGTTTTTGATTTCCAACCCATTCAATCACATATAGTTGCTTTTGATGATCTTTTGATTTTTTATTTGAGTACACCCCCTTTTTCTTTTCCTCTTGCAAATTAAGCTAAGAAAGGCAAACAATATACAATGCACTTAATCTAAAATGTATGCAGCTAACTGTCATTATTCAAAATTTGGAGCTTATAATCATCATTGAGCATTTTTTGAATCCTATTTTAGTACAACTACAATGATATGAATACTTTTTGCACCTCTTTCTTTGCTTTCCCATCTCTTTTTGATAAGACTATCACTGATTGAAACCAATCATGAGAGTGCAAATACCGATTTTGTTAGATTTTATGTTGCAAGTGGATTTTGGTATTATGATATTAAAGATCAAAATAGCCAAGGTATCCTTTTGCGTAAACAAGTAGAAATCTCAGTTTTATCCTATGTACAAGTCCTCAGTGATTCTTTGCTAATCACATCCTTAGACAAATAATACATGATTTAAAACTTTGATTTTAAGATAGTCATTTAGAAATCAAGAAAAATATCATCCTTTCATCATAGCTTGTCTAGTCTAAAACTTTCATCGATTCGCTAGAAAGACATGATTTCATCAATTGAGTCAACACTTAGAAAAAATTCTTGCAATGTTTTTCAAATCCATATTTCAAGTGTAGTTCCATCCATTCCATACTTTTAATCTTGATAAAGATAAGGTCATGTTAGATCTTGGATTAAATTTTGCGTTTTGCTTCAAATTGGATTAGATTGTAGATTTGATTAAGTGTTCCTCTTTCAAAATTTGATGAATTGATTCCATGATTGAATAAACTTGCTTTGATGAATCCTTTCTCCTTTTGAGTTGAGTGCCCCCAGTTTGAGATAACTTCATTTGTGAGACTTAGGACAATTTGTAGATTAGGTGACCAAAATCTTTAGGTATTTGCAAATGCAACTATGGGGTTTTATTATGCAATATATACAAATGCTGGTGAATGCAATATTTACAAGGTGACCTTCTAAACATGCGAATAACTTGGACTTTCAATGGCACCCATTTACTAGGTTTTCACTGATTGAATGAATCTTGCTCTTTTTTCTATTTTTAAAGCTTTTCCCTTTTTTTGCTACCAAGGCGCCCATTTGCTAGGTTTTCACCAAGGCACTTTTTCTCTCTCTTTTTTTTTTGTTTTTTTCTCTTTTTCAATTTTTTTTGTTTTTCACATCATCAAGGCACCTATTTGGTAGGTTTTCACCAAGACAACATATTTTTTAGAATCATATATATGAATGTTTTTTACTTTCTTCATGCTCAATTTTCCACTATTTTTTATCTTTTCCGCTTTTCAAATGTTTTTGGTATTTTCAAGATCTCTTTTGACGTCTATGTACAATAAATATGATGCTTCTCATATGATACTCTTTATACTCTTTCATCTACCTTATGTATAGAACCTCTTTAGATGTATGCTATTAATAGGTTATTGTAGCTCTTCTCCATCACAATCTTCTAATTTGTAGGTGTCGGTCCCAAAATTTTCAATGATGATAAATGGTCCTAACTAGTTTGCCTCCCATTTTCCTTTCTTTTCTCTTTCTGCTTGATTCTTGGGATTCTCTTGCAGCACTAGGTCACCTATTTGAAATATTCTTGACTTGATGTGCTTATTATAAGTCCTTGACATTCTATTTTGGTACACCTTCAAATGATCGAATGCTTGTTTATGTTTCTCATCTAGGAGTTCTAGTTCTTGCAGCCTAGCAACCCTATAATCTTCCTCACTTATCAAGCCATGAAGAGATACCCTTAAGGATGGAATTTCTACCTCCAAAGGCAAAACCACTTCTATTCCAAAGACTAAGGAAAAAGGTGTAACTCTTGTTGGCGTTCTTATGCTTGTTCTATAAGCCCATAAGGTTGGGTTTATTTTGATGTGCCAATCTCTACCTGAATTGTCCACCATTCTCTTCAATATCTTCAAAATGTTTTTATTTGTTACCTCGGCTTGTCCATTACCTTGAGGGTAATAGATTGATGAAGAATGATGAATCATATGAAATTTGGTGCATAATTCCCTTAGATCTTTATTTTTGAAGTGCTTTGTATTATCCATTATGATAGCATGAGGTATGCCATATCTACAAATAATGTGATTGAGGATAAACAAAGATATCTATTTTCTTGTTGCAGTTGATAAGGGTACAACTTCCACCCACTTGGTAAAGTACTCCATTGCTGTGATGTTGCATTTATGACCATTCGAGGATGGTGGATAAATCATGCCTATTAAGTCTAGATCCCATTGATAAAATGGCCAAGGTGTTGTCATCAAATGAAGCTCTTATGCAGGCACATGTATCAAGTTTCTATGAAATTGACACTTTCTACAAGTTTTGGAAAAATTACAAGCATCTTTCTCCATTGTAGGCCAAAAATATCCTATCTTAAGAAGTTTCTTAGCTAGGATTAATCTGTCTGAGTGTGATCCACAAATTCCTTCATGGATTTATCGCAAGGCTATGTTTGATTCCTCTTCTTCTAAATATCTAAGGAGCAGTCCGTCTAAACTTTTGCGATACAATGTTTCAGAAATTATGGTGTATCGGGCAGCTTGGCGAATGAAGCTTTTATTTTGATTCCTAGTTTGGTCTATGGGAAGGATTTGATCTTTCAAGTAAGTGTAAATAGGTCCATACCAAGGTGATTCATTTGTAGTTAACAAGAAAATGGTATAAGGGTAGGTAGGGTCAAACGCGGGTTGATCCACCTCTTCTACTAGGAATTCATATCTAGCACTCTGATTAGGCATTTGTAGAAGTGAAGCCAAAGTTGCGATTTCATCTACTGCTTTGTTCTTTTCTCTTAGTACTTACTCAAATGTAATAAGTATGAAGTAATTCTTAAGAATTTCTACCATGTTCTTATAGGGTACCAATTTGTCATCTTTCATCTGATATTCTTCATTAACTTTATTAATGACTAATTGTGAATCTTCATAAACCTTTAATTTTGTCACTTTCCATTCTAGTGCCAACTTCATTCAATAACCAAGGCTTCATATTCTGCTATATTATTGGTGCATGGAAATAGAAATTTATAAGACTTAGGAATAGTAGATCCTTGAGCAGTGATTAGAAGCATGCCTACTCATGACCCATGTTGAGTGTATGAACCATCAAAATATAATTGCCATGTTTTTGCCTCAACATTCACAATCTCTGAATCTGGGAATTCCACTTGGATGGGATGATCATCTTGAAATGGTTCTTCTGCTAACTGATCAGCAATGACTTTCCCTTTGATTGATTTTCTATCAACATATTCAATGTCGAATTCACTTAGCATGATAACCCACTTTGCTAGCCTTCCATTTAATGCTGTTTTACTAAGTAGATACTTCAAAGGATCAATCTTGGAAATGAGCCTTATCTTGTGGGCTAGCATATAATAGCGTAATTTTTGGGAAGAAAAAACCATGACCAAGCATGCCCTTTCCATGAATGTATAATTCAGCTCGTATTTGAAAAAGGTTCTACTTATGTAGTAAATTGCCTTTTCTTTTCTTGTTTCATCTTCTTGTGCTAAAAGTGCCCTAAATGATTTCTCCGTTGCTGAAATATATAGTATCAAGGGCTTGCCTCTGATAGGTGGCATCAAGATTGGTGGGTTCATGAGATATTTCTTCAATAGATTAAAGGCTTCTTCACACTTTTCATCCCATTTGAAAATTGTATCTTTATGCAAAAGTTGGGTGAAATTATGACAATTTTCAGCTAATTGGGAGATAAATCTCCTGATCAATTGTATCCTTCCTTGTAAAGACCTCATTTGACTAATGTTTTTAGGTGCTTCCATCTCCATAATAGCCTTAACTTTAGCGGGATCCACCTCTATGTCCTTTGTAGATACAATGTAGCCTAGTAGTTTGCTAGATTGGACTCCAAATGCACATTTTTTTGGATTAAGCCTTACTTTAAATTGCTCTAATCTTTCAAATTTTTTTGCCAAAATAGGTAAGTTCTCTTTTCTTGAGTGAGATTTAGCTAATATGTCATCCACATAATCCTCCATGAACTTATGCATCATATCATGAAATATTGTGGTAATCACTTGTTGATAGGTTGCTCTGACATTTTTCAAACCAAAAGGCATGACATTCTAGCAAAAAGTACCCCATGCACATGTAAAAGAAGTCTTATCTTGGTCTTTTGGTGCTATCTTTATCTGAATATATCTGCTAAATCCATCCATGAGTGAGAACATAGAGTGTCTTTCTATTAGATCCATAATGGCATCAATGCTTGGAAGTGGGAAGTCATCTTTAGGACATGCCAAGTTTAAGTCTCTAAAATCTGTGCAGATTCTGATGGATTTGTTTGCTTTTGATACTAGCACTATATTTGAGATCCATTGTGCATAATAAATGGCCCTTATAAATCCCACCTTCAATATTTTTCTAATTCTACTTTGACAAGTAGTGCTATATGTGGATGCATCTTCCTTAGCTTTTGCTTAACAGGTTTGGCTCCTTCGTTGATATTTAGATGATGCATTATCAGATTTGGATCTAGCCTTGGCATATCATCATAAGACCATGAAAAGTTCACTTTTTTTTCTTTAAATAACTTAATTAATTTCATTCTCTCTTTGCTAGATAGAGATGCCACTAGGTGGATGATCTTCGGCTCAATTTTGGACCCAATATTTATCTTTTCTGTAGGCTCAATTAAGATTGGAGATCTTCCTTTGTAATGTTCTGGTAGAACATCAACACTTCCTTATGTACCTCAGTTGGGTTTTCACCTTTGGAAAACATCCTTTATTTCTTTTTTTCTTTCTTTTTGATCTAATGTTGCCACAACATGGTTTTCAACACTTGATTCTTTTCCTTTTTTGTTTTTTTTGTTTTTTTCAATTTTTCTCAGATTGAAAGTTTGGATGCTCCCCTTGATCAATTCTTCCTGATATTCCATGATAGAAGAGGGTTCAACCGCGTTAAGTTATTGGGACACCACGTTGTCATTCAAGAAGATTGGAAGGGTAGTTGGCTCAATGGAATTCCATTCGATTAATTATGGGTGTATGAGAGTCAATGGGTCAATACTTGGGTTTGTTTCAATGGGGTTTAAGGCTAATACCTCATTATATGGCTCATACATTATATCATTCATGGCTCATACATTGTATCATGCAAGTCTATGACATGGGCTTCCTCTAAATTTTCTAAAGAAGAAGGATCAAAGTCATCCTCACTAGACTCCTCTAGGGTTTCCATTGGATAAAAATCATATGGATTAAACCTAACATTTGATTCCTCCATAGTAGGTCTCCATTAAGGAACATAGGGTTCACCTACCCATTGATTTATCTCTATTTCTATGCTCGACACATCATTTATAATCACTTGGTTAGAACTAGATGCTTGATTTGAACTTGATTCCGCTATTGGTCCTTTATCTTTGGTAGAAGTATAGGTATGAATAACATCAATACCCTTATCATGGCATGAATCATCTAATAAAGTATCCCATTCCCACTCATTATAATCCTCATCACTATGAGTTTGTAATTGCAATATTTGGCTATGAAGTTTGGGGTAATGTTTTTGAGTGTATCCTTCTTCAAGATACCCTAATCCTATTTTCTCCTTGCTATCTCGCCATGTTGTTTCAATGGGTTCAATGAGCCCTTCATTCTTTGTGCCCAAAGGTCCTTGACCCTTGTACCCCATCTTTTGCATGATTTGAAACCCTTTCCCATATTGATGTATGGGAATAGTTATATTTTGAATATGTTTGACATGTGCACTTGATTCTTCATCTTTATATAACCAATTTAGGATCTCATTGTCCTCTTCATTCATGGCAGATGATGTAATTACCCTCACAAAATTATCATTATATCTATGAGGTAGATTCGAGGGTCTTCTATAGGACTTGGGTGATAAGGGTAAGTCCCTCATAGATATGGAGTATTCACCTATGCCTTTTTGTTTGATCTTGCATTGCTTATCAAAATTCTTCATCATTTGGTCCATTTTTTGATAATGAGCCTCTTTGGTGTACACTTGGATAGCTTTTGTGTGGTCCTCACTAACCTTCTTTTCTCCTTTAGTTGATGTAGTTAGGTTAGTGATTTTTGGTGTGTTTTCAATAATAATTTCTTCTTCCATCTTTTCTTTTCCCTTCAATAATGGGATGTCTTTAGAACTTTTCCCTTACTCTATTTGATGAGGTATAGACCCTTCTACATTGTGTGGAACTAATGATTCATTGATAGGCTTGACGTTGTTACATTATTGGAAGGGATTTAAGTCCCCACTTACCATTATCTCTTTCCCTAGATAAGGAAATTTTAGGCATTGATGATAAGTAGAAGGAACAACCTGCATTTTGTGGATCCATGGCCTTCCTAATAGAATATTGTAAGTCAACTTTAGGTCTAACACTTGGCATATGGTCTCTTTTTGCATGGGACCAACTCTTATGGGTAACACTATGACTCCTTTTGAAGCTCTTTCTTCATCATCATAGGATTTTATGGTTATCTTGTTCTTAGGGTCAATAGCCTCCTTAGAAAATCCTAGGGCCTTCACTAAGCTAAGGGTACAAATGTTTAGGCTAGCTCCTCCATCTATAAGCACTCTTTTCACCCTATGCTTACGAATCAAGACTTCTATGTGTAAAGCTAGATTTTGAGGATGATTAAGGGACATGTCATCTTGCTCAAAAAATGATAAGCAATGGGGTGCAATGAGGTGTCCCACCATATTTTGAAAATTTTCTACCTCCAAATTTAGAGGCACATTAGTTTCCAATAAGGCTTTCTCCAAGATATCTTTATGAGTTGGTGACAATTTAAGTAACTCTAGAATAGAGATTTGAGCGGGGGTTCTTTGCAGTTGATCAACCAAGTTGTATTGTTTTGATGATGAGGTTGAAGCATGGTTTGATAACACAATTTTAGGAGCATTGGTAGGTAGAATAATTTTTTATTCTTTCCCCCTAGTGACAACATTTGATGATGCTTCTCTTAAATTATACTTCACTATGATAACATTTATGGTATTATCCTCTTCTCTTAGAGTATTTATCATGTTATCATAAATATGGGAAAAGTTCACCTTCTCATTGCCCTTTTTTTTATTTTGATTAGCATTAGATGACTCACCCTTTTCATGATTCAAAAAGGGGTTCTTGAAGGCCGTGTGATCCTCATTGTTTTGAGATCCTTCAATTTTGATGGCCCCATTATCTATCAAATCTTGCACTAAGTTTTTTAATCTCATGCGTTCATTGGTTGGATGACCTCTATTTCGATGGTATTCACAATGATGAGAGTCATTCCAACAATTAGGTTTGACTTGAGGTTCATATTCTCTCACATCGGGTAATGTGATGATCTTATTGGAAACCAAAGTCCTTAATGCATTCTCCAAAGATTCACCTAAATAGGTGAATTTTCTTTTGTTAATAGTGGAGTAAAAGGGTTTGGGCTTATTCCCATTAGCATTATTGTGGGCATTATTGGCATTGTTATTGGAATTATTGGAATTAAAGGGAGCTTTGTTTGATTGATTAACATTATTTGAGGAATTAGCTCCATATGGTAAGGTAAAAGGGGCTACCTTCAAGTTTTGGGCCTCCACAACTCCATCATTCACAAGGTTTTTGTTGTTATTCTTTATCCATGATTTAGACTTCTCATTGTGATTGTTGGACCCTTGATTATTGATATACTTAGGCACATAATTATTGTTGTTGTTGTTGGTGTTATTGGATTTTTTATCTTTAAATAATTTTATTTCACTTCTCTTGACCAATACATCCTCAATCTTGATCCCATTTTCGATGAGTTTTTCAATTGTTGGGGGACATTGGAGTTGTAATCTATAATTCATTTCCATGTTCAAATTGTTTGTGAAGATTTCCATCTTCTCCTTCTCGAGGATACTTTGTGGGTACCTTGTGAAAATGGTCCTCCACCTTTGTAGGAATCCTAAGAAGGATTCTCCATCTTTCTATTTGGTATCACACAACTTGAGCATGGTAATTTCATGCTCAATGTTATAAGAATAATGGGTCACAAACTTGGAGGCTAGTTCCTCAAAGGTATTTATTCCTTGGGGTAGTTTTAAAAACCACTCCATGGTGGGACCTCCTAAGATTCTAGGAAAGAGTCTCATTAGATATGTATCATTGTGCATGAACTCAATGCTTAAGGCACAAAACTCCCTTAGATGATCCTGTGGGTTTTTTTTACCCATATATTTATCATACTTAGGAAAAATAGTATTGAAGGGAAAAGGTGCCATCAGTAAGCTTTTGTCAAATGGGAAAGGACATAAAGCTTCAATGGAAAAGGCCTTAGGTTCGACTAATTTATTCATGGTATCAATCTATTCTTGAAAGGTCTTTATCTGCCTAGTCATAACATTCATGGGGCTATCTTGCTCTTGATCTTTCTTAAGTTGTTCAATATCAAAATCATGGGGAAGCTTTACTCCCACTTGAGCTAGGTTTAGGAAAAATTTCTCCCTATCATTATCTATTAATTTCTCCATAACCTCTAAGAATTCATGATCTTGGGCTGCTCTCTCAACTCTTTCTTCAAGAGTCTCTTTGGGATTATAATTGGCATTGTTGACGTTGTTGTTGGTTCCTCCTTGTTAGTGATTATGGTATGCAGTATTTCTATCCATATCTCCAAGTCTTTGTTAAAATAAGTTTGGAAAGATTTCCTCTTGATTGGACCTTTGAACAGACTTTGGTACTCAACTTCTTGCCCTTCATTTGCAACAAGAGTTCTATCTCCTTTTAAAGACACCCTATATGTGTGGGATCACATAGAAACCGACATCCAACAATGGTTTGATTTGGAATGATGCTTGGTTTGATAATTGTTGATTTTAATTGAAGATATTAAAAATGTAAAATGAATTTTCAATGGATATCTCTCTCACTTATTTATGTATTTCAAACACAACAATCACACATTCACTTGTCTCTTTTTACCCACTTAACACAAAATGTTTTATTTGGAAGAATGTTGTCATAGGTTTTGCACAAAAGGAAACTTCAAGCACCTACCTAGCACAAGATTGGTTCGTAGACATGGCTCTAAAAGGTGGTCTTGCTATTTTATCAAGGATTTAATATAGATTTTGTTTAAAATGGATCTTAAACTTTCATCCCCCAAGTATGTAAAGGGGCTTCCCACCACCGGTATGTCAGAGTTTTGCGCAATCCATGAGGACTAATTGAGGAAGTACAAAAATTTAAAATCCTTTTGTCACACACCCCATTAAGGATGTATGCATTTTGTTTTATAGTGGGTTGGATTCTCGTAGCAAAAGCAAACGTATCCCACTTTGGGTTGTCCCTCTCATTGGCCTCGATAAGGAAATTTCTCGGAAGGTGAGCCCACTAATGTTCTAGCATGTTCATGTAAAGCAAGGAAATTGAGTTAAGGAAAAGTTTTTGAGAATTTGTTTCACCAAAACGTGAAGAGCATATCCCTAGCTTTTCCTTAATTTCCCAAACACAATAAACAAGGTTCAATTTCTTCACCCACTAACTATAGGGATTTGAGTATTTCTACTCTCCTCCACAAACAAGGGGCTTTGATTGTATGTGCTTGATTCCCTCAACCTTTCTTCTTAATTAAAAAGTTCAACACCTTTGGCACATTTTGATTCACTAGAAGAAGTGAAGAGCATAGGCCTAAATGCTCAACTTTCCAAACAAAGATAGGCTATTTTGTAATTACTAGATTTTCAAATGCACCAATGCCACAATTTAAGGGAAAATATTCACTAGTTTAAGGCTTACCTTTCCTTGTAGCTAGCATAGGCTAGGGGCATTTTTGAGTGATTTTTGTCATTTTTAGCTTACCTTGGCTATAGTTCCTTTCCAATGTGCTTTCCTCCAACAAATTTAGTCAACAAAAACAACAACAATGAATGAAACCAAAATAAATTTGAAGAAGCAAAGTTTGAATTGAATCTAAAGCCTTATTTGCAAATTTTGAGTAAAACTTGAACTAAGGTGAGAAAATCCAATTAAGTGAAACAAACTTAGTTTTATAAGCTTCTACAATTTTAAGGTAGTTCTCATAAACATGATTTTCCTCCTCTTGTGAATCCTCAAGAACCGATTTCATGTGAACAAATTTTCCTTCTTGATTTTCTTAGTCAAAGCCTTCCCTCCTTGGTTGAATGTATTCTCTGGTTTCCTTGCTTTTCTATGGTCAGACATCCTGTGGAGTCACATAAATGATTTTACCATAGTCAGATTATGCAGGTTAACATTTTATGTAAAAGCACTCCTGTAATACTTAAAATCGCTATTTTACTACTTAAAAGTGCTACTAAACTGATTAAAAGCGTTGTTTTAACTTTGTCAAAAAACTCAAAAGTGTACAAATAACTTGTAAAAGTGATGCAAAATTGATTAAAGGCACTAAGAATGCAGTAAAAGTGCTTAGTGAAAGAGTAAAAGTGCTCAGGAGTCAGGGAAAATGCACTGTAAATCCATGTAAAGGTTCTGTAAGAATGATAGGAAAAAAATAGACAGAGTGAAAGTGTTGTGGATCAACACAAAGGCTCACAATTTTGTTGTGAAAGTGCTGAAACAATTCTTAAAAGAACCATTTAATCGTGAAAAAGCACCATTTAATCTATCATAAGCACTATTTCCTGAAAAACCCGAGAGTTAAACATATGAAAATTTGATAAAAATGAGATAAATCCAAGCGTTTAGTAAAGTGAAGCATTATGCCCCATGGTGGGCACCATTTTGTGTACAAGGGAATGTACCTTCATAGAATTAGTATTGACAATAATTGAAATAGTAACTAAATAAACCACAATTATAGAAACTATTTAGCAAATGAAATATCAATTGAGCATCCTATGGCTCTCTATCTAAGAGTGTTAATAGAAGCTCTCAGCAAGCTACCATTAATGACAGCCCTAGAATGAGAAATGATAAAGATTAAGCTAAAGCTAACAATTATAATAAAATTGAATGCTAATTAAAATCTTAAAATGCCTTTCTAGCTATAATTCTCAAGAGGTTCTATGCAATTCTGAGATGTGTGGTTATGAATTAGGAGGATTTTGGTCTTCCTTTTATAGATTTGTGCAATGGTAGAGGGTATAGTGTAGTTGATCATGATTAAGCCTTGGTTGAGTCATTGGTTCCACCCTTTGAAGACAATGCAAAGTTTGTGTCCTCAAAGCTTGGGACAAGTAGAAAAGATCAATGGACAAGATTCTCTTTCACTTTTAGTGATTGAGATTGAATTTGGCTTGATCCATGTGAATGCCTTTCCTGAAATCCTATTAGTTGATTGAACTTCCTCCATTTGTGGTTGTTGAGGGAAATTAGGATTTATTAATTGATTTAAATTGATTTATTTAGCCATGTACCCCTTGAATGGGTTGAATTTGATTTAATCCAAAACTATACAATTAATTGAATTAATTGCACATTGATTTGATTTAACTTTATTAAAATGCTCTCAATTTTGATTTGTCTTGAATTAAGACTTTATTTTAATTTTGTTTGGCTAATTATGCATTATGATTCAATTGCTTTGATTTTTTCCTTAATTTGATTTGATTTGAATCAATTTATCATTGAATTGATCTTTGTCCATTTTCAAGTGATTACAGTCGGATGAACTGATTAAGATCACTAAGGACATCATTCACATGGTTATTGGTTATCCATCAAGTGATAAGGAAAAATCCCTAAGGCACCCACCGAGAACATATAATGAGAAATTAACAAGAGTTGAGTGGGATGGAAGAGACATGAGGATAAATACAATAACCAATCTAGAAACTAGGTTTGGAGCTTATGTCTTTGCTTATAAGATATTTCAATTAAGCAGACCCAACAGTGTTCCTTTCGGAGTAATCGACATTGCATACATGGTTGTAAAGAAGGTTTTACAACTAGACCTCATCGAGATGATGTTGAAACAATTGGAGGAAAACATGAGGACTATTCATGTTGCTAAGACCAACAGATGTAAGTTTGGTTCACTACCTGTATGTCTCTTTTTCTATCTACAAAATTCATTTCCATTAGTTGATAATGTATAGTGGGATGTCAATAAACCGATCATTATACAAATTGGTGAATTTATAAAGAACTTAGTATAGAATTTCAAAGTAGTAATGGATGATTACTTTGGAAAGTTCAAAGAGAGAATGCATAACAGGAGTAGGATACCTGCACAACTGGTAGAATAATACAAATATGACATTTATTTTCTGGTGGACACTGACACCACTTTGATAAAAGAAGTTGAGCCAAGGAATGCATTCTTACCCCCATGGGATATGAGATTGACATTGACCGAGCCTCTGGGTCAATCAAGGAATTAATTGGTAGAGCCTAAAGACAAAAAGGAAACTAGGTTCAGAACCTGTGAAGAAGTTAAGCTTAGAATCAAAATGGACCTAGTCAGAGTGAAAATGGGAAGAAAATCCAAGAAAATGATGGATCCTTTGACCAAACAATTTGGTGATGATGAAGAGGAAACAAAGAATCTAGTTGAAGAAGCAACTGATGAATAAATACTAATGATCGGTAATAGCGAGCATGAAGAAGAGACCAAGTCAGATAAAGAAATTCAAGTTGCACCGGTGAAGGAAAAAGGAAAGAGGAAACAAGATGAGACCCCTACATGAGTGGGGAAAGGATCCTCTATAAGTTTTTCGCCACCCTTGAAATGTGGAGTTACAAAAATCACTAGGACAACATGAATGAAGACCTACCAAAAGAAGAAAAGAGGTACACAAGCCTCTTCCAAGCCACCTAAGAAGAGGAGGAAGCTAATAAGAGGTAAAGATGATATTAATTATGAAGAAGAAGATGATAATAGTAATTTTAAACTAGATGTGAATAAAGGACAATCAATAGATGACATGGTAAATAACATAAAGAAAACAGGTAGACTAGCTCAGCCTAAAATGAATCGGTATGTACATATGCCAACCGAGGATCATGAAAAACTAGAGGAAGCAATCATCAACATGATGATTAAGTTTAGAAAGTTACCAATGGAATTTTCAAATTACATTCCTAAAGAGATATATGAGAAGGTATTAGCAAGATGGACCTATTGTTGGAAACTACAATTGAAGAAATTGTTGTATTGTCATTGATGTCAAACCTTAACTAGTAAGACTATTGCTACTTAAGAAAGTACTATATCTATTTGATTGTTGTGAAGGGGAAAAACAAGGTTGGTAACAATAGCACCTAAGGAAAGGTTGAGTTATCTTGATATTTCAATGAGTACTTGATTATGTGGCACATTGATAAGATAATGTATTGTTTATCCAAGTATGAATGAAGAATAAACTAGTAGGCTTAACCGAGGAAAAGTGAAGAAATCTAGTTTAAGTCGAGTGATGTTAGTGTCGACCAAGCTAGTATATGCCAAGCAAATTTAGTGTTGACCGAACATCAGTTAATTGTTGAGGATGACAATATTAGCCGAGGAAATAGTTTTTAAGATGATCGAGCTTTCTAATGAAGACTGAGGAGTTGAACACTGTATTGACCGAGCATCAGTAATTTACATTTGAGGAAGAATTCAGATTTCTAGCCGACAGTTGAATTCTTGGATTATGTAAAATGTGTTAACTTTATTTATTAATTGTATGAAAGCATTTAATGCACTGTAAACTATTTTATTGTAAATCTATTAAGAGATTTGCGATATTTCTAGAAGGATATCCAAAGAACATAAAGTAGGAAGGATTCGATGAATCTGACCTAACCCTAAGATCTACGAAGGAGATTAAGTGGCAAAAGATGTATTGACCTAATTGAGGAAGTATTAATGAAACCTAAGAATGAGGTTAACAGAGAGAGGATGTTGGAAGTGTTGTTGATGTTATTGATTGTACAAGCAGAGAAGGCTGAAGGAGAAGTTTTGTGATTGCTTGAAGAGAGTTTCAAGAAAATCAGTGATGCTGATGGTAAAGGTTCAGAGTTAGTAAGCCACATATGTGTATGGAATTGGATCTGATAATTACAAAGTGAGTTGTATGTTTTTCAAATCATTACTACTGCTACTTTATAACCATTGTATCAGTCAAAATCCTTTTAATAGAGGTTGACCTAATAGTCATTTGTATAAATCATTTGAACAAGGTTGTATTCTAATGGAGTGTATGTAAGTCCTATAACAAGGTACACTTTTAATAGAGTGGTTTAAATCCTTTAACTGGGTCACACCTGATAGTGTGTTTGTAACCTTTGACAGGGTTGGCTTTTCACTGAGCTCACTTCAAAAGAGTGAACATAATAGTAATATGATACAAAGTGGTTTTTCCCAAATTGGGTTTCCACTATAAATCCTGGTGTTAATACTTGTGTGAATGTTTTGGTTTGAACATTGTTAGAATACCTAAGAGGGGGGTGAATCAGTTATCCAATGTTCCAAAATAAAATGTATAATCCAAAATAAATTATCTTAAACTTTTCACACTCGGTAACCTGAAATACTAAACTATCTATGCTTTTATTGATTACCAGTCTTAAAGATATAGTAGTTACTGATCAAATCAAATATGTAACATGAAAATATGATATCAAAAAAATATCAAAATCAATACATAACACAAGAGATTAACATGGAAACCCTGTGAAGGGAAAAGCCACCTGGGACCGACAACCCAAAAATTATTCACTCTTCTGAAGTGAGGTCGGTGAAGACCCAACCCTATTAAAGGTTACAAACACACTATTAGGTGTGACCTTGTTAGAGGATTTAACACTAACCGATATCATCCAACCAACATTCACTATGGGGTTGACAAGATAGCAATGTTCATTCTATGAATGATACATAATAAGACTTTCTTAGTCCACTCGGTTAAGAGATTTAACTATATAGAATGGTTAAATATGTAATAGTAGGTGATCTGATCTATTACAACTTCAATTACAGATGTTCAGATCAATACTCAACTCATACAAATCTTTCTGATCAATGAAACACTTCAGATTCAACAATGTATCAACTTACTGTCCGTCGGTAATTACTCTCTGTCACTTGGTAATAGCTTTCCGATGCTCGGTATATTCTGTAGTTTGGTTCTCACTAACCAGTATGATCATAATGCATGAAAACTTGTTCACATGATATTTTTTTAGTATCTTCTTCTTCTGACATTTTTTCCATGTAAAAAATCAATCTCTTATATAGATATGTAAATCATTTTCTTCTCCTCCATTAGATTTTTCCACTTAATCATCATCGTTGATATTTTCACTTAACCTTCCTTGACTGATGTGTCAATAACTCATTTCAATTCAATTCATCAGATCTTCCTTGAATTATGCTAGCTGTCAATCTTTATAACAAATCTTATCTGTTACCTTGAAATCATGCACTTTAAAACTCATCAATCATATTGGCTAAACTAATCATTTAATTCCTTTTTGTTCTACTCAGTTGACAAAGAAATGTGTCAGTGAACAAAAGCTTGGTTTACATTGTACTCGGTATACACTACACTCTGTCAGTGTATATCGTAATGCTTCATTAGCTGACAACATAAATTTATATCTTTCAGCTCTATTCTTCACCATAGATGAATGCAACATAATCAAGTCAATATCATAAGGTCATAGACTCATCAACAAGTTACTCAATGTATTCTTAATCCTCATTTGTCATATACATCTTTCTCATGTAGATATTTCTGTTCTTCATCTCTTTCACTCCTTTTCTATAGATGTTTCGGTATAGTAACTTACAAGATAAGTACTGTCAAAATTAGTTGACATCAATGACAACATAATACTGATTTAATCATCTTACATATCTAATTAGAAAACTCCTCTTCAGTGATCTCTGTATCACAAATTCTTTAATCCGGTTCTAAATCAGTTGTAGTTCATCAATCTCTCCCTTTGGCATTGATGGCAACTTAAGTAATATGAAATATACCATACACATGTCAGACATGTATTCTACAACTCTGTGAACAAATGTTGTACAAGCTCTCCCTTAGCTTAATATGTTTAATCACTATGTTACTAAACAACATTGAGATAATGGTGGTTTGTAATGTTGTGCATATGTTCCTTTCAGATTGTCTCTCCCTTAGATAGATATCTCGGTATTCTCATCGGTGCATGTTGTTTCATATGTTTATCTCTCCCTTTGTTCATTCTTATTTCATATGTTTATCTCTCCCTTTGACAACAATGCCAAAAGAAACAAATAAACAAGCAGCTCTGTAGTAGCTATATATCTCTTTGTTGTCTGGTGCATTCTCTGTATCTCTGTATACTGATATGCCAATCTGTTCCAGTTCTTCAAACTTTTCACAGCCTTAGATATGATCCAAAGTGTGAACTATGATTACATCAACATGAATGATCTTCTGATAAGATTAGGCTGATGCAACATCCAGATCACATTAGTGACCAGTAGATAGGGGACAGACCCCTAGTCTTGTCCTCAAATATTCAAATGTGTCCTTTGGTAGAGGCTTTGTAAATATATCTACAAGTTGTTCTTTTGATGTAAAAAATTCTAGCTTAACCTGCTTCTCCTGTACTTGTTCTCTTAAGTAGTGATACTTAATAGATATGTGCTTTGTCTTAGAGTGCATCACTAGATTCTTTGAAATATTTATTGTACTTGTATTTTCACAGTATATAATCACCACCTTAGTGATTACCTCATTCATTCCTTCCAATATTTGCTTAATATATGCAATGTTTGAACAATTTGTAGTGGCAGCAACATACTTTACTTCAGCTATAGACTGAGAAATGTAAGCTTGTTTCTTACTTGTCCATGTAACAAGTCTTTTACCAAAGAAGATTGCTCCTTCGATGGTGCTTTTTCTATCATCCATATTTCTAGCCCAATCGGCATCAGTATAAACCTTCAGTTCAAATTTGCCTTCCTTAAGATACCATAGTCCATAATCTTCAGTCTTTTTTAGGTATCTTAATATTCTCTTAGTAGCAACCATGAGCGATTCTCTAGGGTTAGAAAAGAATCTAGCAACAATTCCCACATGTGCTATATCTGGTCTACTGTGAACTACATACATTAGCTTACCAATCATAGATCAGTACAGTGTTTGGTTTACCACTATAGTTTCATCCTCCTTAGTCAGTTTACATCCAATAGCCATCGGTGTTCCCATAGGTTTAGCATCTCCCATACTAAATGTCTTCAAGACTTCCTTTATATACTTAGATTGTGTGATGAATATCCCATCACTCTACTAAATCACTTGTAGTCCTAGAAATAATTTAATCTCTCCGAACATAGATATTTCAAATTCTTTTTTCATTTCTTCAGCAAAGGCTTTGCATATGTGATCTTGGCCTCCAAAAATAATATCATCCACAAATATTTCAACAATAAGAATTGTATCATCAGTATCTCATTTCATATACAAATTGATGTTCTCACTAGTTCTTACAAATCCAATACTTAACAAATAAGTATGTAGCCTTTCATACCAAACTCTCAGTGCTTGTTTCAAACCATATAAAGCTTTGTGTAGTCTACATACCATGTCTTTATTATCTGGATCAACAAACCCTTCTGGTTGTTCTATGTAGACCTCTTCTTCAAGTATCCCATTCAAAAATGCCAACTTCACATCCATTTGATAAACCTTGAATTTCTTGTGTGCAACGTATGCAAGTAACATTCTAACTCCTAGTCTAGCAACTGGTGCAAATGTTTCACCATAATCAATTCCTTCTTCCTGTGCATATCCCTTACATACTAATCTAGCTTTATTTCTTGTTACCTCTCCATTCTCATTCAGTTTGTTCCTGAAAATCCATTTAGTACCAATAACATTCTTGTCTTTTGGTCAGGGTACTAAACTCTAGGTTTTGTTCTTCTCTATTTGCTCTATCTCCTCTTTCATTACATTAACCCATTCATAAGTCTCTAATGCAACTTTCACATTTTTAGGTTCAAATTCACAAACTAGACATGTACATTGTCTTGCTTTGCTCCTTGTCATCATGCCAGCTTGTTTGTCTCCAATAATTTGCATCTCAAGATGATGTCTTCTGACAAATCTTTCCAGTACTCGGTCTCTTCTTTCTTGTTCATCCTATGTAGGTTCATTTACTTTCTCGGTAGCTCCATCTTGCTCATCAGTTTCTCTTTCCTGTTCCTCAATAGGATTTACCTGTTGACCGATTATCACTGTTTGCTATGTCGGTAAATACTCAGGTTGTTCAATGTAAGTGAATCTTCCATAGTCTTCCGATTCATTTCTACTTTCCTCTGTATTTTTGTCATCAAACTCATCTACCCGAACATTAGTGCTCTCAATCATTTTATTTGTAGCTTTGTTCAGACACTTGTATGATTTTCTTTTAGTAGAGTATCCTAGGAATATACCCTCATCACCTTTTGAGTCAAATTTTCCATTTCTTTCATCTTTTAGAATAAAACATTTGCTTCCAAAAAATCTGAAATAACTTACTGTCGGTTTGTGTCCAAACCATAACTCATAGGGTGTCTTGTTGGTGTCCTTCTTCAGTTGAACTTAGTTAAGAACATAAACAACTGTACTGACAGATTCCCTCCAGTATGTCTGAGCAACATTCTTTTACAACATCAGTTTTCTAGCACAGTCAACTATTGACATGTTCCTTCTTTCAGCAATGTCATTCTACCAAGGTGTCCTCGGTGCTGAGACCTATCTTTTAATACCATGATCATTATAGAAATTAGTAAATTCATTAGAGATAAATTCACCTCCTTTATCAAATCTTAAGCATTTGAATTCTTTACTTGTCTCTTTTTCTACTTTTGCCTTATACCACTTAAACATCTTGAATGCCTCAGATTTTTCTTTTAAGAACATGACAGTCATCAATATAGTATAGTCATCAACAAAAAGAATAAAGTATCTATCACCATAATAGCTCTAAGTTCTCATAGGACCACACAGGTCGACATGAACCAACTCAAGTATCTTCTTTGTTGAGTAGTCTTTTCTTTTGAAACTATTCTTAGTCATCTTACCTTTCTGATATTCATGGCACATAACATGATCAAGTTTTGACAAGTTAGGTAGACCTCTAAGTCTTTTCCTTTTATTGATCTTAATCATGTTATCAAAATTTACATGAAATAACTGCTTATGCCACAACCATGCATCTTCATCTTTCATTATCAAACAAGAAGGCTGATCAATATCAAGATAAAATAGATTACCTCTTGATTGAGTACTAGTTCTAACAAGTCTTCCTCCATCATCATATATCTTTACCTTTTTGCTCTCAAAAGCAAGTCAATGGCCTGAATTATTCAGATGTGCCACACTTAGCAGATTATAGTTCAGTCCTTTTACCCAATATGCATTATCACATCTTATTCTATCATTAATCATTAGTGAACCTTTACCTCTTACCGTGTAGGGTGCATCATTACCCATTCTCATAGATCCTCCATTGTATACTTCAAGTTGGTCAAATTTCTCTTCATCACCAGTCATGTGATGTGTATAGCCGTTGTCTATGATCCATGTATCATTTCAGTTTACTTTAGAGATCAGTGCTATTTCTTCATGTTTTTCTTCTTCCTCTGAGTCATCTTTCATAGCAAAAAATACTACTTCTACATCATCATCAGAGTCAGATTTAGATTCATTTTCTTCAGCTATATAACATACCTTTTTGCCTTTGTCATTACTGTCTCGGTTGTCTTTGTTGTTGTGTCAGTAGCTCCTGTTGCTTCTTCTCCCATAGCTTCCTTCAAATCGGTTTTTGGTTCTTTCATCATCTTTCTTATGTGGACATCTAGCAGCAATGTGGCCAACTTCTTTGCAATTGAAGCATGCTAAAGGTAACTTGCCTTTATACCTTCTTTTACCCTTGGGTAACCTTCTGGCCATAAGAGCTTCAAGTTCATCAAGCTCATCATCAGTATTGCTATCACTGTCATTCTTATTTCAGCTACTAGACTTACCAATTTTCAGAGATGTCATGAAAGAAGATTCAACAGATGGTACAACACTATTGTCAAAGTTATTCAATTCAAAAGTTGTAAGTTTACCAATCAGGTTGTCAAGTGTAAGGGCATTACCTAAAGTAGACCTTGTTTCATGAATTGCAGAGACTCTGATTGCTTAAACCGACAATAATGTTCTGAGTACTTTGCTTACTACTGTTTCCTCATCAATAATTCCATCAGATGATCTAATAGCATGTACTACCTCTTTCAGTCTACTTGTGTATTACACAATATTCTCACCTTCCTTCATATTCATATCATCAAATCTACCTCTTAGGCTTTCAGATCTGGCTCTTTTGACATTCACATCACCACTGTAAACTTGAGAAAGTTTATCCCACATATCTTTGGCAATTGTGAAACTTTTAATATCTTCAAATTTGGCATCAGTATAGGCAGTAACAATCTCCATCATAGTAATATTGTGTTCATGCCTATCTCTTAGTTGATCAAGTGTCAGGGGACCAGTAGGTGGTACAATGTATCCATTCTCCATCAGTGTAAGGGAAGAATTCCCAATTCCAGATACGTGCAACTTCATTCTGCTCTACCATACTGTGAAGTTTTCTTTGTTCATCTTTGGCACTTCCCTCTTATACATTTTGAGATCTTTGTACTGAAGTCCTTAAAACTCTATTCCAAGCAACCAATGCTCTGATACCAATTGTTAGAATAACTGAGATGGGGGTGAATTAGTTATCTAGTGTCCCAAAATAAAATGTATAATCCAAAATAAATTATCTTAAACTTTTGACACTTAGTAACCTGAAATACTAAACTGTCTGTGCTTTTACTGATTACCAGTCTAAAACATATAGCAGTTACCGATAAAATCAAATATGTAACATGAAAATATGACATCAAACAAATATCACAATCAACACATAACACAAGAGACTAACGTGGAAACCCTGTGAAGGGAAAAATCACCTGGGACTGGCAACCCAAAAATTATTCACTCTTTTCAAGTGAGGTCGGTGAAGACCCAACCCTGTTAAGGTTACAAACACACTGTTAGGTGTGACCTTGTTAGAGGATTCAACACTAACCGTGATCATCCAACCAACATTCACTATGGGGTTGACATGATAACAATGTTCATTCTATGAATGATACATAATAATACTTTCTTAGTCCACTCGGTTAAGAGATTTAACTGTATAGAATGGTTAAATATGTAACAGTAGGTGATCTGATCTATTACAACTTCAATTTCAAATGTTCAAATCAATATTCAACTCATACAAATATTTCTGATCAATTAAACACTTCAGATTCAACAATGTATCAACTTACTGTCCATCAGTAATTACTCTTTGTCACTCGGTAATAGCTTTCTAATGCTTAGTATATTTTGCAATTCAGTTCTCACTAACCAGTATGATCAGAGTGCATGAAAACTTGTTCACATGATAGTTTTGAAGTATCTTCTTCTTCTAGCATTTTTTCAATGTAAAAACTCAGTCTCTTATATAGACATGTAAATCATTTTCTTCTCCTCCATTAGATTTTGTAGCTTAATCATCATCATTGATATTGCTGCTTAACCTTCCTCGACTGATGTGCCAATAACTCATTTCAATTCAATTCATTAGATCTTCCTTGAATTATGCTAGCAGTCGATCTTTATAACAAACCTTATCTGTTACCTTGAAATCATGCACTTTCCAGCTCATCAATCCTATCGACTAAATTGATCATTTAATTCCTTTCTATTCTGCTCAGTTGACAAAGAAATGTGTCGATGAACACAAGCTCGGTTTACATTGTACTCGGTATACACTACACTCCATTGGTGTATATTATAATGCTTCATTAACCAACAACACAACTTTGTATCTTTCAGCTCTATTCTTCATCATAGATGAATGCAACATAATCAAGTCAATATCATAAGGTCATAGACTCATCAACAAGTTACTCAATGTATTCTTAATCCTCATTTTTCATATACATCTTGCTCATGTAGATATTTATGTTCTTCATCTCTTTCACTCCTTTTCTACAGATGTTTCAGTATAGCAACTTACAAGATAAATACTGTCAAACTTAGTTGACATCAATGACAACATAATACTGATTTAATCATCTTAAATATCTAATCAAAAAAACCTCCTCGGTGATCTCTATATCATAGATTCTTCAATCAGGTTCTAAATCAGTTGTAGTTCATCAAACATTTTTGTATTTTACAAGTTAGATACTGTTGGATAAGTGGATTGCACTATTATATGTTTATGTTATACAATCAGTGATGACCAAGTAGCTATTAGTTATTGGATCTGATTTGTTGAAAAGTTTTAAAGTTTGTTTTATACATCTAGACCTGAGAAAAAATGATTCACCCCCCCTCTCTATTGTTATAAATCATATTAACAATTGGTATCAGAGCTGTTGGTGCTTACAGAAAACAAGTTTGAAGGTACTTGAAGCAAATGATCAAGATGTATAAGGAGGTACCAAAGCTGAATAAGGAGAACTTTCCTACATGGCAAAGCTTGAGGAAGCTACATCTAGCTAGTATTTGTGATTTTGCAAAATATTACATTGAGCATGAATATGTCACACCTGTTGCACCTCTGACTGCCAAGGAAATGAGAGCTAAACAAGAGTACAACCAAGAAATGTTGGAGATTGTGTCTACCCTAAGTTATCTAGAATTTGAAGACATCAAAGACTGCAGTAATGCAAAGAAAATGTGGAACATCCTTGTAAAAATTTATGGCGGTGACATAAATGTATTGAGAGAAAAATTCAAGAGCCTAAGAGGTAAATTTGATGAAATGAGAATACAAGAAGGTGATAATATTGTAGAATATTGTGGTAGAATAAAAGAAGTTGTAAATGCTATTAGAGGAGAAAATTGAACTATTGATGATGAAACTATAATTGGAAAAGTACTGAGAACTTTGCGTCCTATCTATGCCATCAAAATTTTAGCAATTCAAGAATCTAGATATAACCCTAAGAATACTCTTACTTTGGAAATTTTGGTTGGTAAGCTTACTGCTTTTGAAATTTCTAACTATGATAACTTCACTGTTGGTAATGTTGAATCTACTTTTAAGTCACAAATAGTTCTGAGTAAGTCAATGAAGGAAAAAGAAAGATGCATTAGTGAAAGTGAAAGTGAAAGTGACAGTGACACATCTGATGAAGAACTTGAGGATCTAAAAGCTCTTATGGCTAGAAGACTGAAAAAGGGAAAATGAAAGTACAAAGGTAAACTCCCTATTATATGTTTTTCATTTAATAAAGTTGGTCATATAGCTGCTAGATGTCCTGACATGGATGATAAAGATGAAGAAAGAGGCATCAAGCATAAAGACAAAAGAGAAGAAGAATGTGCCAAGCAATAGGAAGAAGTTGTCGAGTATCAGGAAGAGGTTGTCGAGCATTCATAAGTTGAATCTGACAACTTGTTGGTGAACCTAAAGAGAAAAATGAAAGGAGAGTAGAACTTGTTCTAGCACAATATGTAAGCAGACATCACAAGCCTAAACAGATTATTAGAGACAAAGATACTAGAGTTATGACCAGAAGCAAGATAAGAGATCCAACATGTTTACTATGTGAATTCGAGCCTAAGACAACAAAGGAGGCATTAGAAAATGAAGATTGGATACAAGCAATGAATGAAGAAATAGATCGGATAGAGAAGAATGATACCTAGAATCTGGTGCTGAGACCAAAAAATAAAAATGTCATTGGGACAAAGTGGGTATTCTGAAATAAGCTGAATGAGCATGGTCAAATCACAAGAAACAAAGCTAGGCTGGTATGAAAAGGCTACACACAAGAAGAAAGAATAGATTATGGGGAGACATTTGCCCCTGTAGCTAAATTGGAAGGAGTAAGAACCCTACTTGCATATGCTGCTTATAAAGATTTTAAGGTATACCAAATGGATGTTAAGTCTGGATTTTTAAATGGTATATTGGAAGAAGTGTATGTTGAACAGCCATAAGGATTTGTTGATCCAAACAAAAGACACATGGTTTGAAAATTGAATAAAGCACTATATGGACTAAAGCAAGCTCCTAGAGCATGGTATGAGAGACTGCACAACTACCTAATACAGATTGGATTCTCAAGGATAAATGACACAAGCAATCTTTACATGAAAGATGAAGAAAGTAGAGGAATCTTGTTAGCCAAGATTTTTGTAGATGATATTATATTTGGTGGACAAGATGCCTTGTGTAAGAAATTTTCAAATGAAATGCAATCTGAATTTAAAATGAGTATGTTTGGGGAGATCAATTTTTTTGTTGGTTTACAATTATATCGGATGGAGAAAGGAATTTTCATCACCTAGTGTAAATATGTTCATGAGATATTGAAAACCTTTAGTATGGAAGATTCAAGGCTAGTAAGTACTCCCATGGCTACTGGACACAAAAGTTGTCTAAAAATGATGATGCTGGAGAAGTAAACTAAACTTTGTATAGATCTATGATTGGAAAGCTACAATATGTTGTACATAGTAGACTAGATATTGCTTTAGCTGTTGGGATTGTGGCAAGATTCTCTGCCAATCCTAAGGAAACAAACATGATGGCTGTCAAAAGGATAATGAGATATTTGAAAGGGACTGCTGACTATGGATTGTACTACAAAAAGCATGACATGTTTGAACTTAGAGTGTATACTATTGGAAACTGCAATTGAAACAATTGTTGTATTGTCATTGATGTCAAACCTTAATTGGTAAGACAGTTGCTACTTAGGAAAGTACTATATCTATTGAATTATTGTGAAGGATTGGTGGCAAGGTTGGTAACAATAGCACCTAGGGAAAGGTTGAGTTATCTTGATACTACAAAGGGTACTTGACTATGTTGCACAATGATGAGTCAATATATTGTTTATCTAAGTAAGACTGAAGACTAAACTGGTCAGCTTAGCCGAGAAAAAATGAAGAAATCATGTTTAAGCCCAGTTATGATAGAGTCGACCAAGTTAGTGATTGCTGAGCAAAAATCTAGTGTCGACTGAGTATCAGTAAATTGCCGAGGAAGACAGTGATTGCCGAGGAAACTGTTTTAGTAGTGACCGAGCATTTTACATGGAGACCGAGTGAATGATCATAGTATTGACTGAGCATCAACAATTTTATATTTGAAGAGAATTCATTTTGGGGATTACATTGTTTGAATTCTTGGATTATATAAATCGTGTTGACTTTATTTATTGATTGTATGGAAGCATTGAATGCTTTGAAAAACATTTTATTGTGAATCGATGATTCTAGAAGAAGGAGCCAAAGAACATGAAGCGGGTAGATTCAATGAATCTTACCTAACCCTAAGATCTATGAAGGAGATTAAGCAGCAAAAGAAAATTTAACCTAATAGAGGAAAGTATTAAGGGAACCTAACATGGTATGCATGTATGTATGGGTGAAAAGGATGCTGGAAGAACAGTAAGTTTTATTGACTGTATAAGCAAAAAGGCTGAAGGAGAAGTGTGGTGATTGCTTGAAGAGAAGTACTAAGCAGATCAGAGATGAAGACCGAGACGGAAAAGTTTCAAAGTCAGTAAACCAGCATTTGTGTACGAAATTGGATCTGATATTTGCAAAGTGAGTTATATGTTTCTCAGATCAATACTGCTGCTACTTTCTAACCATTATAACAGTCAAAATCCTTTTAACAAAGGTTGACCTAACAATCATATGTTAAATCCTTTGAACAAGGTTGCACTCTAATGGAGTGTATGTAAGTCCTTTGACCAGGCTCACTTTTAACAGGGTGATTGAAATCCTTTAACTGGGTCACACCTGACAGTGTGTATTGTAACCTTTGACAGGGTTGGCTTTTAACCGAGCTCACTTCAGAAGAGTGAAAATAATAGTAGCATGTTACAAAGTGGTTTTTCCCATATTGGATTTCCACTATAAATCCTGGTGTCATTACTTGTGTGTGAATGTTTAGATATGACCATTACTATGTTTTACAAGTTAGATACAACTGGATTATGGACTGCAATGTTATATGTTTCTATTATTGAATCAGTGATGACCGAGTTTGTCTTGGTTGCTTGATCTGATTTAAGGAAAAGTTTTGAAGTTTATTTTATACATTTGGGCCTGAGAACAACTGATTCACCCCCCCCTCTTTGTTTTTCTAAATCATATTAACAATTGGTATAAGAGTTGTGTTGCTTATTGGTGTTTACATAAAGTAATTTTAAAGGGACTTGAAGCAATGATCAAGATGTATAAGAAGGAGGTACTGAAGCTAAATAAGGAAAACTTTCCTGCAAGACAAAGCTTGATGAAGCTACATCTGGTTGGTATTGGTGACTCTGCAAAGTACTATATTGAGTATGACTATGTTACACCTGTTGCACCCTTAACTGCTGAAGAAATGAGAACTAAGCAAGAACATAATCAGGCAATGTTAGAGATTGCATCTGCCCTAAGTTATCTTGAATTTGAGGACATTAAGGACTGCACAACTACTAAGGATATGTGGGACACTCTTACAAATATCTATGGTGGTGATCTATATGTACTGAAAGCTAAAGCCGAGAGTCTCAGAGGTAAGTTTGATGAAATGAGAATGAATGAAGATGAAAACATTGCACAATATTGTAGTAGAATAAAAGAAGTTGTAAATGCTATTAGAGGAGAAAATGGAACTATTGATGATGAAACAATATTTCAAAAAGTGCTAAGAACTCTACGTCCTATATATGCTATTAAGATCTTAGCTATTCAGGAGTCTAGGTGTAATTCTACAAATGTGCTTACTTTGGAAGGTCTGATTGGCAAGCTGACTGCTTTTGAATTGTCTAACTATGATAACTTCATTGTTGGTAGTATTGGAAATGTTGAATCTACTTTTAAGTCACAGTTAGTCCTGAACAAGCCTAAGAAAGAAAAGGAAAGATGTAAAAGTGAAAGTGAAGATGATAGTGACACTTCTGATGAAGATCTTGAAGATCTAGAAGCTCTTATGGCTAGAAGACTGAAAAGAGGAAAAGGAAAATACAAAGGTAAACTCCCTATTATATGTTTTGCATGTAATAAAGTCGGTCATATTGCTGCTAGATGTCCTGATAGGAAGGATAGAGATGAAGAAAGAAACAACAAACACAAAGATAGAAGGGATGAAAAAGGCTACTAGAGGTACAAAGACTACAAAGGAAAAGGTAAGAAATCCTATTACATTGCTGAAGACGAGACTGACACTGATAGTGATCGTTTTGAAATTGAGGTAGTCTATGTTGTAATGAAAGATGAATCTGATGAGGATGAGAAAACTACATTGATTTCCTATGTGAACAAGAATGACAAATGGATTATTGACAGTGGTTGTTCACATCACATGACTGGTGATAAGAGTAAGTTTGAGACCTTACATCATTATAAGGGTAAAAGTGTAACTTTTGGTAATGATGCACCATGTCCTGTTAGAGGAAAAGGATTGATTAAACTGACTAATAAAATCTCTTGTGAAAATGCTTATTGGGTTGAAGGATTGAATTATAATTTGCTAAGTGTTGCTCAACTCAACAGAACTGGTTACAGAGTAGAATTTCATCACAAGAAAGCTAAAATATTTGATGCCACTGGTAAACTTATTGGAAGTGGTGAGAAGACTAGAGGTAATTTGTTCTATCTTGACCTATCTAAAGAAATATGTATGTTTGCACAACTTGATGACATTTGGTTATGGCATAAGAGGCTATGTCATGTTAACTTTGATAATCTGGTAGAGATAAGTAAGAAGAAGAAAGTAAGAGGTCTACCTAGATTGAAGAAACCTGAGAATGTGATGTGCAAAGAATGCCAGTTAGGAAAAATGACCAAGTCAAGTTTCAAGAGAAAATCCTTTACTTCTTAACACATTTTAGATTTGGTTCATACTGACCTTTGTGGACCTATGGGTATACAAATTTATTGTGGTGCTAGATATTTTATCTTGTTTGTTGATGATCATACTAGGATGATGCATGTAATATTTCTAAAAGAAAAATATGATGCTTTTCAGTTCTTTAAGTGGTATTTGGCTAAGGTTGAGAAGGAGACAGGTAGGAACCTGAAATGTCTTAGATTTGACCAAGGTGGAGAATTTACATCAAATGAATTTAATCTATTTTGCAATGATAGAGGAATCAAAAGACAGATGTCTGCACTGAGGACACCTCCACAGAATGGTATAGCAGAAAGAAGGAATACATCTATTTTGGACTGTGCAAGGACACTCTTGATTGAAAAGAATGTGGCACAAAAATACTGGAAAGAAGCTATAAGTACAATGGTCTACACTCTTAACCGGGTACAGATCAAGAAAGGTACAAATTTGACACCCTATGAATTATGGTATGGGCATGCACCGAATGTGAAATACTTTAGAATTTTTGGAAGCAAGTGCTTTATATTGAAAGACAATAGAAATGGAAAGTTTGATGCTAAAAGTGATGAAGGCATATTCCTAGGCTACTCCACAAAAACTAAAGCTTATAAGTGTTTGAACTCTGACACTGAAAAAATTGTGGAAAGTGTGAATGTAAAAATTGATGAGTATGAAGAAAGAAATGAGGCTGATAGTAAAAGAGAACTAGAAGATTACAGCTCTTTTGTGTACATTGAAGAAATAAAAGAAGAAAGTAACAATCCTACACTTGATGCCGAGTCTCGGGCAAGCAATGTCGAGCGACAGATAGATGATGCTAAGCGTCAGGAAAACAGTGCCAAGAGAGAACAAGAACATGCCAAACTATAGAATAATGCTGCCGAGGATCAGGAAGAGGTTGCCAAGCTTTCAGAAGCTGAATCTGAAAATCTTGTTGGAGAACCTGATGAAATAGAAAATAATGTTGAACCTATTTTAGCAAAATATGTAAGAAGACATCATAAACCTGAAAAGATAATTGTAGATAAATATACTGTTATTTAGACTAGAAGCAAGACCAAGGATCCAACATGTTTGCTATGTGAGTTTGAACCTAAGACAACTAGTGAGGCATTGGAGAATGAAGATTGGATACAAGCAATGAATGAAGAGATTGACCAGATTGAGAAGAATGAAACCTGGACTCTGGTGTCGAGACCTATAGATAAAAATGTTATAGGAACAAAGTGGGTATTCTGAAACAAGTTGAATGAAAAAGGTGAAATCACTAGGAACAAAGCTAGGCTAGTATGGAAAGGCTACGCACAAGAAGAAGGAATTGATTATGGGGAGACATTTTCCCCTGTAGCTAGACTAGAAGGAGTAAGAACTCTGCTTGCATATGTTGCTTATAAAGATTTCAAGGTATATCAAATGGATGTCAAGTCTGCATTTTTGAATGGTATATTGGAAGAAGAAGTTTACATTGAACAACCAGAAGGTTTTGTTGATCCAAACAAAAGACACATGGTATGCAAACTAAACAAAGCTTTATATGGATTGAAACAAGCTCCTAGAGGATGGTATGAGAGGTTGCATAACTATCTAATATAGATTGGATTCTCAAGAAAAAATGACACAAGTAATCTGTACATGAAGGATGAAGAAGGTAAAGGTATCTTGTTGGCTAAAATTTTTGTTGATGACATTATTTTTGGTGACAAGATGCATTGTGTAAAATTTTTTCACATGAAATGCAAACTAAATTTGAAATGAGTATGTTTGGTGAGATAAAATTCTTTGTTGGTTTACAAGTATATCAGATGAAGTAAAGAATTTTCATTACACAGTCTAAGTATGTTAATGAAATACTAAAAAAATTTGGTATGGAAGATGCTAGACCAGTAGGAACTCCTATGGTTACTGGACAAAAGTTATCTAAGAATGATGATGTTGCAGAAGTGAACCAAACTTTGTATAGATCCATGCTTGGAAAATTGTAGTATGTTGTACATAGTAGACCAGACATTGCACTAGCTATTGGAATTGTGGCAAGATTCTCTGCTAATCCTAAGGAAACACACATGATGGTGGTGAAGAGAATTTTGAGATACTTGAAAGGAACTGCTGACTATGGGCTATATTACAAGAGGAATGACATATTTGAACTGACAGTATATACTAATGCTGATTGGGGAGGAAATGTAGATGACATAAAGAGTACTAGTGGTGGAGCTTTCTTTCTTGGATAGAGGTTAGTCTCTTGGACAAGCAAGAAACAAAATTGCATTTCCCAATTTACTGTTGAAGCCAAGTATGTTGCTGCTACAGTAAACAGTTCAAATCTGATATGGATAAAACAATTGTTGGTAGGCATGAAAGAAGAAATCATTGAACTTGTTGTTATTTTCTATGACAACATAAGTGCTATCAATATTTCTAAGAATCCAGTGATGCATACAAAGACTACGCATATAGCAATCAAGGATCACTATTTGAGGGAATTGGTACAAAACAAGGAAGTTCGAATGGAATATGTGAATACAAAAGAACAATTGGTAGACATATTCACTAAAGCTTTACCTAAAGAAGCTCATGAGTATCTGAGAAGTCAATTAGGGGTTCTTCCCCCAACTGAGGCTTCCTAGTCAAGCTAGGAGCATTGCATCAAATATGCTATAGCAGAATATTTGACAAATTGATGTAGAAGATTGTCACACTTTAGGACTGTCCTAGAGCTATGAAGATGAAGCAAAAACATCAAATCAATCATAAGCAAGATGACATAGGGAGAAACACTATGTTGAATAGACATATCTACATCTATTGGATGTATGTTTTAGTTGTTGCTTTGGCATTTTTGTCAAAGAGGGAGATTGTGCAGAAGGAAATGAACTGAGATGATAACACATGATTAAATAGAATAAGAGGGAGATGAACTAAGATGAACTGAAATGGAAAATCAAGATAGAGGGAGATCCAGATACAATGGAAAATCAGGATAGAGGGAGATCCAGATACTTTTGACGGTCACAAAAGTGAGATTTATTGATTTTGAATTAGAATGAAGCTAAGGATATTACAAATTTTTCTCTGATGGACAGATAAGTTTTTGGATTGATTGGTAATCCATGTGTTATTCAGGTGATATCATATGGTGTTTCCATCAATGCCAAAGAGGGAGATTGTTGGAAACTTCAATTGAAACAATTGTTGTATTGTCATTGATGTCAAACCTTAATTGGTAAGACAGTTGCTACTCAGGAAAGTACTATATCTATTGAATTATTGTGAAGGATTGGTGGAAAGGTTGGTAACAATAGCACATAGGGAAAGGTTGAGTTATCTTGATACTACAAAGGGTACTTGACTATGTTGCACAATGATGAGTCAATATATTATTTATCTTAGTAAGACTGAAGACTAAACTAGTAGGCTTAGCCAAGCAAAAATGAAGAAATCATGTTTAAGCTGAGTTATGACATAGTCGACCGAGTTAGTGATTGCCAAGCAAAAATCTAGTGTCGACTGAGTATCAGTAAATTGCTAAGGAAGATAATGATTGCTGAGGAAACGGTTTTAGTAGTGATCAAGCATTTTACATGGAGACCGAGTGAATGATCATAGTATTGACCAAGCATCAACAATTTTATATTTGAAGAGAATTCATTTTGGGGATGACATTGTTTGAACTCTTGGATTATGTAAATCATGTTGACTTTATTTATTGATTGTATGGAAGCATTGAATGCTTTGAAAAATGTTTTATTGTGAATCTTTATGAGATTTGAGATGATTCTAGAAGGAGCTGAAGAACATGAAGTGGGTAGATTCAATGAATCTGACCTAACCCTAAGATCTATGAAAGAGATTAAGTGGCAAAAGAAAATTTAACCTAACAGAGGAAAGTATTAAGGGAACCTAACATGGTATGCATGTATGTATGGGTGAAAAAGATGTTGGAAGAACAGTAAGTTTTATTGACTGTATAAGCGAAAAGGCTGAAGGAGAAGTGTGGTGATTGCTTGAAGAGAAGTTCTAAGCAAATCAGAGATGAAGACCGAGATGGAAAAGTTTCAAAGTCAGTAAACCAACATTTGTGTACGGAATTGGATCCGATATTTGCAAAGTGAGTTGTATGTTTCTCAGATCAATACTGCTACTACTTTCTAACCATTGTAACAGTCAAAATCCTTTTAACAGAGGTTGACCTAACAATCATATGTTAAATCCTTTGAACAAGGTTGCATTCTAATGGAGTGTATGTAATTCCTTTGACCAGACTCACTTTTAACAAGGTGATTGAAATCCTTTAACCAGGTCACACATGCAAGTGTGTATTGTAACCTTTGACAGGGTTGGCTTTTAACCGAGCTCACTTCAGAAGAGTGAAAATAGTAGTAGCATGTTACAAAGTGGTTTTTCCCATATTGGGTTTCCATTATAAATCTTGGTGTCATTACTTGTGTGTGATTGTTTAGATCTGAACATTACTATGTTTTACAAGTTAGATACAACTGGATTGTGGACTGTAATGTTATATGTTTCTATTATTGAATCAGTGATGACCAAGTTTGTCTTGGTTGCTTGATTTGATTTAAGGAAAAGTTTTGAAGTTTATTTTATACATCTGGACTTGAGAACAACTAATTCACCCCCCCTCTCTATTGTTCTAAATCATATTAACATATACTGATACTGATTGGGCAGAAAATGTGGATGACAAGAAGAGTACTAGTGGTGGAGCTTTCTTTCTTGAAAAGAGATTAGTTTCCTAGACAAGCAAGAAACAAAATTGCATTTCCCAATCTACTGTTGAAACCGAGTATGTGGCTACAACTGTGAACTGCTCAAACTTGGTATGGATAAAGAAATTGTTGGTAGGCATGAAAGAAGAGATCACTGAGCCAGTTGTCATTTTTAGTGACAACACAAGTTCTATCAACATCTCTAAGAATCCAGTGATGCACTCAAAGACCAAACACATTGCAATCAAGTATCATTACTTGAGAGAACCGATACAAGATAAAGAGGTTTGAATGGAAATACAAATGAACAACTAGTAGACATATTCACTAAAGCCTTACCTAAAGAAGCTCATGAATATCTAAGAGATCAATTAGGGGTCCTTCCCCTAATTGAAGATGCCTAGCCAAGCTAGGAGCACTGCATCAAATGTGTTGCATAGATTATCTAACAAGTTGATGTAGAAGATAGGTCATACTTTAGGAGTAGCCTAGAGTTATGAAAAATATAGAAAAGCCAAGAATCAGTCATAAGAAAGATGACAGAGGGAGAAATACTGTTACTGAACTGAAAAGATGATATCTACATTTGCAGGATGTATGTTTTAGTTATTTCTTTGGCATTTTTGTCAAAGAGGAAGATGATCACAGATGAATACACAAAATAAATTTTCATGGAAGATCAAGTAAGAGGGAGAGATTCAGTGGATGGTCATACAAGCATGGCTAATTGATTGTGTATTAGAATGAAGCTAAGGATATTATAAATATTTCTGATGGACAGATAAGTTTTGGATTGGTTGGTAATTCATGTGATATTCATATGGTGTTGCCATCAATGCCAAAGATGGAGATTGTTGGAAACTACAATTGAAGCAATTGTTGTATTGTCATTGATGTCAAACCTTAACTGGTAAGACTATTGCTACTTAGGAAAGTACTATATCTATTTTATTATTGTGAAGGGGAAAAGCAAGGTTGGTAACAATAGCAGCTAAGGAAAGGTTGAGTTATCATGATATTTCAATGAGTACTTGATTATGTGGCACAATGATAAGATAATGCATTGTTTATCCAAGTATGAATGAAGACTAAATTGGTAGGTTTAACCAAGAAAAAGTGAAGAAATCTAGTTTAAGCTGAGTGATGTTAGTGTCGACCGAGCTACTATATACCAAGCAAATCTAGTGTTGATCGAACATCAGTTAATTGCCGAGGATGACAGTATTAGTTGAGGAAACAGTTTTTGAGGTGATCGAGCTTTCTAATGAAGATCAAGGAGTTGAACACTATATTGACTGAGCATCAGTAATTTACATTTGAGGAAGTATTCAGATTTCCAGCCGACATCGTTGAATTCTTGGATTATGTAAAACATGTTGAATTTATTTATTAATTATATGAAAGCATTTAATGCACTGCAAAACATTTTATTTTTAAATCTATTAAGAGATTTGAGATATTTCTAGAAGGATAGATGAAGAACATAAAGTAGGAAGGATTCAATGAATCTAACCTAAACCTAAGATCTACAAAGGAGATTAAGTGGCAAAAGATGTATCGACCTAATTGAGGAAGTATTAAGGAAACCTAAGTAGGAGGCTAACAGAGAGAGGATGTTGGAAGTGTTGTTGATGTTATTGACTATACAAGCAAAGAAGGCTAGAGGAGAAGTGTTGTGATTTCTTGAAGAGAGTTCTGAGTAGATCAGTGATGGTGATGGTAAAGGTTCAAAGTCAGTAAGCCAACATATGTGTATAAAATTGGATATGATATTTACAAAGTGAGTTGTATGTTTTTCTGATTATTACTACTGTTACTTTCTAACCATTGTATTAGTCAAAATCCTTTTAACAGAGGTTGACCTAACAGTCATTTGTATAAATCCTTTGAACAAGGTTGCATTCTAATGGAGTGTATGTAAGTCCTATAACAAGGTGCACTTTTAACAGAGTGGTTTAAATCCTTTAACCGGGTCACACCTAACAATGTGTTTGTAACCTTTGACAGGGTTGGCTTTTCACCGAGCTCACTTCAGAAGCATGAACATAATAGTAACATGTTACAAAGTGGTTTTTCCCAAATTGGGTTTCCACTATAAATCCTAGTGTTAATACTTGTGTGAATATTATGGTTTGAACATTTCTATGTTTTACAAGTTAGATACTATTGGATAAGTGGACTGCACTGTTATATGTTTCTGTTATACAATCAATGATGACCGAGTATTTGCTAGTTATTGGATCTGGTTTGTTGAAAAGTTTTAAATTTTGTTTTATACATCTAGACTTGAGAACAACAGATTCACCCCCCCTCTCTATTGTTCTAAATCATATTAACACCTATGCCTTGCATATCGAAAAGAAAATGAGAGAATGCTCATTAATTTTTGCAGTGCCTACTTTATTGGTAACCGAAGTTGAAGATTTGATGAAATAATATGTAAATAGATTTTTGATGCAAGGTAGAGCACTGAATATATTTAAAGGGAAACTTGAAGAAGTGGATGAAGATGGTAAATTTGTGTGGACAAAATTCTTGAAGTCAAAGGCTAAAGCAGACAAAATTGCACTAGCAATAATCCCCGAGCAAGATGTAAATGGAAAAGGAAAAGGGGTACACTCAGATGATGTAGATCTTGCTACATAGAGGAAGATTGAAGAGCCTATTCATAAGTCTAACATTGAGCATCCATATGATTAAAAATATGCAAAAGACTTCAATCCAACTGGTTATATTGAGGAAGAAAAATAGGACACTCCTAAGTAGTTAGTTATAACCAAGAACGAGGAAGTAACAATTGAAGATATCACTAATGGAGATCCTGATGATGAGGCCAGAGATGATGAAGATGTTACTATTACTACTGCCAAAAACATGGAAGAAGAAAAAGCTATTGAGGTAGCTACAGTCAATATACCAGGTAACTTACCTATTTTGGTGCAAGCCATAGAAATAGATAATCAAGAGAAACCCGAGGAGCATACACCCAAGCAACAAATAGACACTACCAAATAATAGGGTGAAGGAGACAAATGAGCCTAAGATAAAAGAGGCTGAAAATAAAGGAACAAAAACTAAGACAAATGTAGAAGATTCTACAACAGGCACTAGTCCATAAGCCCAAGGACCTCAGACTGAGGGTATAGGAAGAGGGAAAGACAAGGAGGAAAGTGTCTCCACTGAGCAAGAAAAGTCAAATATAGAGACTAAAGCTCTAGTTCCATATGGGAAATCCCCCACATTTAGCACATAGGAGAAGAAAAAAAAAGATGAAACATGGTAAAGGTCTGGTCACCTTAGATGAAGTTATTGAAAATCCTACATGTGATCTAAGAACCCTAGACTCGGAATCACTAAGGATATATGGATAATTGTGCACAAGGAAGGCATCACAAGAAAAGTTGAGACAAGAAAGCAAGAAAAAAAAAGTCTTAGAAGATGTTAATGTAGGTAGTACTTTATATCAATGTTGATGCTCAGAAACTCCCATCATTGATGAACTTGCAACTCTAATCAGGCACATCAACTCTCTAAATGTAGATGCAGAAAAGAGAATAGAAGAGAGAGATGAGTCAAAGATATAGTTTAAGATTTTAGAGAAAATCAGCCAAGCAGTGGAAATAAATAAGGTGAACTGAAACCATTAATGAGATTGAAAGTATTATTCAATAGATACTCACCATTTTGCAAAATATTTTCACTACCGAGTCCTTCACTGTAAAAACAACCAAAAAACTACAATAATTAGATGAAGAACCGTAGAAAAGTGAAGAAAGCTTACTTATAGACTCAAATACATTCAAAGAACATTATGCTAAAGTCAAGCATATACATGGGTTGAGGAATGAGCTAAGAAGAGAAATAGACCGAATCTAGGATGAGATAACCTAGCTGCAAGAAGAGTTGTTACCACATGTTGAGGTGATGATAAGACATGCAAAGAAAGCCAAAGATCTCATAGCTACTCCCAAGCTATCTATCGTAGATCATATCTTTGGTATGCATGCAAAAGTTGGTCTGGAGAAAATTTCCATGGATAGTTTGAAAGAGGAATGGGATAACCTCTTTGCCAACTTGAAGAAAACCCATTATTCTATTTTTGATAAGCTGTAAGTATATATTTAAATTTTTCGTATTATTCTAAAAAAGGGGGAAATAGATATGTATACTTACAAGGAATAAACAAAGGGAGAAGATATGCATAAATAGTTTGTATACTTACCGAGGCACATACAGAGGGGGAGTTTATAGTTTTGGGTATACAATTTTTGAATTTTTTTCTTAAGGCATACATATGTATTTTTGTCACTAATGCAAAAGGGGGAGAATGTTAGTTATATGTTGTCATTAGTGTCACACATTTAGTCATTAAAGTAGACAAAATAGGCTAGTCGATCAACACACCAAGAATAGATATAGAGTAAACCACAAGGCAATGTACTATATTAACCAAACATAGTTTTGACCAAGCACTCATACCGAGCTAGATGATTATCGAGCACCGAGCACAGTTTAACCAAGTATTCATATATACTAATCATTAGTTAATTATAGAGTGATGAATGTAGTGTATACTGAGTAATCTAGGAAATGACATAGCAGTTTGTAATGACACAAACTACAAGGTAAACAATTTACACTGATCTAGAAAATGTTTAACCGAGATCGAGGTGGAGATTAAATGTGGTTGTAATCACTTAATGATTCATGATCCCTATGTAATGATGTTTAGGTCATTTATTTGAATCGTTGATCTTAGGTTTTCTAAGATATTGTCATAACCCTGATTAGGTCAAAATCCTTTGCTATAAGAATTATAATAAAGATGTCATTTTGACAAGTATCACACATGAAGTAGCTACACATACAGACATCTAAAGATCAAAAAGGGTTGTGAAGTTGAATCATAAATAAAGCATTCAAGGACAAAATCAGATATTAGATCAAAAGGCTATCGAGTAGAATTCAAATCTATGAGATCTATCACAACAAGGTGATAACATATAAGTACATATCATATCTGAAATCAGGTAAAGTTAATCACTATCTATAGATTAATTTCACTATTTCTTTTTAACCATTGTAGCGGACTTAAATCTCCTAGTAGAGTAGACTTAACAATCTTATGTAAAATCTCTTAACCGAGTGCACACTTAATTGTATTGCTAAAATCCTCTAACCAAGTAGATCTAGCTGATCTTTTTGTTACTCCTAACAAAGTAAGATCACTAGAAGTGATCAATATTTGTAGCCTTAATCGACAACTTTATTTATTGCAGTAGTGAAGCTTTGTGGGTACCATTCCCACCACAGTTTTTACCTTCTTACAAGGATGTATACAATACCAAAATACAAGTGTTATGTGTATAAAGTTTCATGTATGCTTATTTGATTAGTTTTACAAGTATTTACATTTTAGTTATGTTATTGAATGTATGATGAATGTAAATGCTATAGTTGGTTAATGAGTTACATTTCTACAAGGATTCAGTTGAAATGTTTTCAGGGTTACTGATTCACCCCTCCCCTCTCAATAACTCACCTTTCCATAATCCCAACAACACACACACACATATATCTTTGATTGTGTGTGTGTCATATATATATAACATCATCTACATACATATTTTGGCATGAAAGATGATATACATATATTTCAATAAAAGATGGCATATATATACACACATATATGTACATATAAATATATGTACACACACACACACACACACACACACACACACACACACACACACACATATATATGTATGTATGTATGTATGTATGTATATAAATACATATACATAAATATACACACATATATTTATATAGACATATATATGTATGTACACACACACACCCGCGCGCGTGCTAATATTAGGGATGAATCCTATTTTAGTGTATTAAATTACTATAGTTAGTGTATCATCTTAAAATGGAAGCACGTCCATGTTAAGAGTGTTTAGCCCTCCGAGTAAGTGGTTTGGGGTCATGTCAAACACCTTGAATTTGTCTTTTCTTAGATCTAGCTTTCTCCCTACTTTCCACTTCTTTTCTGCACTTGATTCCTTCATTCTAGGTGAAATTAGGGTTAGGATCCTGAGGATTCTCCTTAATTTCCCTCTTCTATGGCTCTATTTTCTATGTAGGATTTAAAAATAGGTCCTCTTGGCCTTCATCATATTCATCATAGGATTTTGTGCCTCTCCCTAGCACTCTACCCTATTCTGACATCATTTCTAGGTCTTTGGGCACTCCCGAGACCTCCTGTTTCTGATTTTGGCATCTCTGGACTAAGACCTTGAGATCTATAACCTCAAGGTCAATGGCAACCTAAAGGGGTGAATGATGACCTAAAGGGGTCAAAGTTGACCTCAACTTTGACCTAGGTCAGGGTCGAGCTCTTCTTTGACTTGGGGTTCAGGTTTCAATGTCCCGTGATCTCCGGTTGTCAGGTTTCAAAAAAAAATGTTTTTCCGCTTTCGGGTTGGCTGTTTTGGTCTTCGAAATGGTAAAATCTTAAATTATATTTAATTTAGGTCTATTCCTAAAGGGTTGAGGCCTAATTAAAATTTAGTTCTCCAAGGTGGTCCCTCTAGAGGATTGTGCCCTAGATCACTATAAAAGGAAGCCTTCCTCTCTCATTTTCTCCATCAAGTTTTCATATCTCATTCCTTCATGCATCAAGAACTCTCAAGGAGACATTGGCAATCAAGTTCTCTCTCAAGCAAGAATTCCATTCAAGCAATGATCCATTCAAGTTCTCCATTGAAGATCAAGGATTCAGGTATTCAAGCCTTTGAAGGGATTTGGCTCAAGCATGCAAGATTCATCATTCAAACCCTAGATCTAGCCATCATGATGGTGTGATCTTCTTTCAAGATCTTTTTGTTCATCTTCAAGATCCATTCATTCTTCCCTCAACATGGAATCCAAGCATACAATCATGGAGATTTGATTTACATTTGTTGATGTTATGTTCAAGCTTTCATATTAACATACTTGATTACATTTCAAATACAATTTGCATATCTATTGAATATCATAGCTTCGTTGTTAGATCTACTTCTGCTACTTGCTAGCATTCTTGATGAAGGGTGCTCCCCTTAATACCACAAACACATAACAGAAATAGAGAAACAACAACAATAATATGCAAGAACAGAAAATTGGCTTCTTATTATCTCCACAAATGTGGAATTACAAACTTTCAGAATTACAATATGCAAAGCCACATGGGCATTCCCTTACAATATTCTGTAGGACAAAGCCTCGAATCAATACCCAGAACTGCCCTAGACAACACTATGGGCCTTCTTTATACAGGCAATTTCCACCGCCCGAGAAGGTTCTAGAAATTTAGCCCTTAGGGCCCACCAAACTTAGAATTATTTTATTTTACAATTTATTACATCAAAGTCGGCTCAAAATGAGTTTTGAAACCCAAACAGAAATTTTGAACAAAAATTATTTTCTGCCATTTCAGGTGACCCAACTTTCGAAGACCATAACTCATCACCCGTTGACCCAATTGGCTATTATAACCCCATTCTGGAAACGCCATGAAGCGCTCTACAGGCCTCATCAATGCAATGTGCTCGTCACCAAAATTTTCAACCTCATTTGGGGCCTCTAAAGCCTTCAAAACTGAGTTCAAAGTTTCTGTACCCTGCTCCCAATACCGAAAATCTTCAATATATTCAAAACTAGACCTGATCTAGCCATGAAACTTTGTTGGTAGGCTGATATGACTGAGATGAACCTCCACATGTAAAATTAGAACATTTCGAGATCGTAAGACCAACTTACTAAAAATAGAAAGTTTCCATAAATAGCAACTCTGCACAAGATAGCCCTTATTGAATACAAAAATAGAAATATTTTTGGGTGATGCAAATTTGCTCTTACACCCAGGATGCTCCTTAATCAGACACCTAGGGTAATTTGAGAAGTGACCCTGTCACGACTCAGGTGTGTAGAGGAAAACCAAAAAAGTTAACCTCCTCCTTTGTTAGCCATGATGAATCTTCAATAGGTCATCCTTTCCATTTGACCAAATACTCTTCATATGTCCTGTTCCTTGTGCTTCTGCCAACACGACTGTCTAGTATGTCTTCAATCTCCTTGATATCTGAACTAGTTGCTGGAATACTCCACTGTGCTGCTGCAACCTCATCTTCAACACCTCCTTCATGATACTCTATCAAATCTGAAATGTTAAACACTGGTGAAATATTCAGCTCACTAGGCAATTCTACCTCATATGCATTTCCTGAATCATGCTTCTTCAATATCTTACATGGTCCAAACTTCTTCATTTTCAGCTTGTTATATGTACCAACTGGAAATCACTCCTTCCGCAAATGAACCATGACTTCATCGCCAACCTGAAATTCTTTATGCCTCCTTTTCTCATCTACCTTAGCCTTATACTGTGCATTCATCTTGGTAACATACTTCCTCACCTCCTCATGGATGTTCTTCAAGTGTTTTGCAAAATCCTCAGCTTCAGCACTACTTATTTCTCCTTTATCTATCTTTCTCAATTCAGATGCATTTCTTGGACTACTTCCATATACAATCTGGAATAGTGATTTACTAGTGCTCTTATTGACAGAATTATTGTATGCAAATTCTGCCTGTGGTAAAATCAAATCCCATCCTGTTGGCTTATATCCAACCAAACATCTCAGCATATTTCCCAAACTTCTATTCACCACCTCTGTATGTTCATCAATCTGTGGATGATGTGATGAACTGAACTTCAAATCTATCTTCAACTTCTTCCATAATGTCCGCCAAAAATATCCAACAAACTTAGTATCTCGATCGAAAACTATGGTCTTTGGCAAACCATGTAGTCTCACCACTTCTCTGAAAAACAATTCTGCTACATGAACAACATCATTACTCTTTTTGCAGGGAATGAAATGTGTCATCTTCGAAAATCTTTCCACCACCACAAAAATTGAATCATGTCCTCACTGTATCCTCGGTAAACCAAGAACAAAGTCCATACTGATATCCTCCCAAAGCTTCTCTGGTATAGGCAATCGCTCATACAACCCTGTATTCTGCTTCACTCCTTTCGCCATCTGACATACTCTGTAACTCTAGAAAAACTTCTTCACATCTTGCTGCAATTGTGGCCAATAATAATTTTCACTAACCAAAGTAAGGGTTTTATCATGACCAAAATGTCCCGTCAATCCTCCACTATGCTTCACCTTGATGAGATTCTCCCTCATAAAACTTCGTGGAATGCACAACTGACTCCCTCTGAATAGCATATCATCCTAGATGATGAAATCCAACCATTTCATCTTGTCTAGAGTAACAGGTTCGGTAAAAGCTTTCCTAGCTTCACCAAAATCAGGATCCTCTGGATACAAATTCTTGAGTTCCTTGAACCCAACCACCTCAATCTGCATCTCTGTTAGCAATAGTTACCTTCTGCTAAGAGCATCTGCAACCCTGTTAGACTTTCCACTTCTGTGTTTTAAAATAAATGTATAACTCTGCAAAAACTCAACCCATTTCACATGTCTCTGATTCAACTTTCCTTGACTATTCAAATATTGCAAAGCTTGATGATCAGTATACAAAACAAACTCCTTAAGAAGCAAATAATATCTCCACTTCTTTAATGCCTGAACTATAGCATAAAATTTCTGATCATAGACAGAATATTTTTTCTTGGCATCATTTAACTTCTCATTAAAATAAGCAACAAGTTTACCTTCTTGGCTCATAACAACTCCTATTGCAGTACCACTAGCATCACAATCTATTTGAAACACCTTATTAAAATTTGGAAGTGCTAAAACAGGTTGTTTTGTAACTTTTTGTTTCAACAATTGAAAACTCTTTTCTGCCCCATTAGTCCACGTAAACTCTTTTCTATCCCCTCTCATTGTTTCAGTCAAGGGTCCACAAATACTGCTAAAATTTCTGATAAACTTTCTGTAAAAGCTAGCCAAACCATGAAAAGATCTTACCTCAGTAGCACTCCTTGGAGTAGGCCATTCAAGGATAGCTTGTACCTTCTCTGGGTCCATTTTTAGACCTTCTGCTGAAACTACAAATCCCAAATACACTAACTCTTTCTTCACAAAACTGCACTTCTTCAAATTAATCAATAATTTCTCATCTCTCAACTTCTCAAACACTATACGAATATGCATCATATGTTCCTCTAATGTCTTGCTAAAAATCAAAATATCATCTAGGTAAACAATGACAAACTTACCCAGAAATTCTTTCAGAACCTTATTCATGAGCCGCATGAAAGTGCTCGGTGCATTGGTTAGCCCAAAAGGCATGACTAACCACTCATACAATCTTTCCTTTGTCTTGAAGGCAGTCTTCAATTCATCTCCTTCTCTAATCCGGATCTGGTGATATCCACTCTTCAGATCTATCTTTGAGAAATACACAGCTCCACTCAAACAGTCCATAATATCATCCATTTCTGGCAATGGAAACTTATACTTGGTTGTGATCTTATTTATTGCTCTGGAATCTGTACACATCCTCCACTCTCCATTCTTCTTTGGTGCTAATACTACTGGTACAGCACATGGACTCAGGCTCTCCCGAATCAATCCCTTCTGTAACAACTCATGTACTTGTCTATTCAACTCTTCACTTTCTGCTAGTGTCATTCTGTGTGCTACCTTGTTTGGCAAACTGGCTCCTGTAATCAAATCCATCTGATAACTGATCTTCCTTACTGGTGGTAATCCATCAGGTACATTATCAGATATAATATCTTGAAACTCATTCAACAAATCTGCAACCTCTATAGGTACATCCTCTACTTCTTATTTACCAACTTTTGGAATTAAATAAAAACACACATGCACATGCCTCATACCATCTAGGAATTTTCTTCCATCAACAAATGTTATTCTTGCATTACCACATACCTTTTCTTCAGTCTCCTTCAATGGCTTTAGCTTATGTCACACTCCATCCTTTGTCAGGGAATAGGTATTCGCACGACCATCGTGTACAGCACATCTATCAAACTATCATGGTCTACCCAACAACATATGACATGCATCCATAAAGATGATATCACATAGTACCTCATCTTGGTACCCACCGATCTTGAACTTTACCAGGCACTGTTCACTGACCATGACCTTGTGGTCATCCTGCACCCAGGCAATCCGATATGGATGTGGGTGTTTCTGTCTCTTGAGCTTCAACTTTGTCACCATCTCTTCTGACACTAAATTTTCAGTGCTTCCACTATCGATAATCACATCACAATATTTACCCTCACACTTGCATCTAGTGCAAAACAAGCTCCTCCTTTGTTCAGGTTCATTTTCACCACTCAGCAAGACTCTTCTGTTAATTAGTGTTTCTCCTCTTTCAGCATCTTCAGAATTTAATGAACTAGCATCTTCATCTACATGTGCAACTCTGGCCTGGCCTTCATTTCTCCTGTCTATTCTACCTTGGCGCTGAGGACATTCAAATGCCCTATGACCTTCTTCTTCACAATGAAAACATGTTCCACAGAAGCCTCCTCTTCCAGATCCTTGTCCTCTTCCTCTTCCTCTCTGATCTCTATTATTCTGATTTTGAAAACGATTGGAATTATTTCCTCTCTGATTCTAACTGCTACTAGCCTCATCCCTCTTTTTCGGATCTTCATTTCGGGCACCATATGACCGTCCGCCAGATCTTCCATTTTGTCTGCTCTCAAACTTCTTGTTCAGCTTTTCCTCTACTTTTAGGGCAAACTGGTATGCCTCCTCAATACTGTTCATTTGAACCAGATTCAACTCCTCCTGAATGCTTGGCCTTAACCCATTAAGGTATCGGGCAACTTTCTCCTTATCAGCTTCTGCATGGCCTGTTCTGATGAGGAGTCGATAGAACTCATCTGTATACTCCTGAACAGATATTTCTGCTTGCTTCAAATTTTGCAATTTCTTTAGTAGGTCAAGCTCATAATCAACAAGAATGAACTCTCACCTCAATTTATCCACCATCCAATCCCATCTTGTGATTTTATCCTTCCCTTTTCTATTTCGCTCCAATTGAATTTCTTGCCACCAGATCTTCGCATGACCTTTCAATCTGGCCTTCACAAATTTGACCCTATCAAGATCCTCAACATCTTCATACTCAAAATATTCCTCAGATTCATTGATCCAGTCGATCAATTCCTCTAGGTTAAGATTTCCGGAAAATGTAGGAACCTCAATCTTAGGTCTTTTCCCAATCTTGGAAATCGCCCGAAAAAGTCTTTCTTCCTCCTAGTTCACAATTTCAGCTTCTCCTTCTTGATATTCTTCTTCGGCTTCATCCTCGCTTTCATCTCTGACATTAAGATTCATTCCTCTATGAATCACTTCTTGCAATACTCTGACTTGTCTCTGTAGCTCTCTAACCTCAGGTGTCACAGCACCAGCTCTTCCGCCATGTTCTTTTCATGCAAGCATTTTTGCGATGCGCGCTGAAACCCTAACCACAGTCCTAGTGCAAACTTCCTCACAGTCGGTGATCTATTTACACACTCAAGAAAACTTGCTCAGATACCACTTCATGAAGGGGTGCTCCCTTTAATACCACAAACAAATAACAAAAATAGAGAAACAACAACAATAATATGCAAGAATAGAAAATTGGCTTCTTATTATCTCCACAAATGTGGAATTACAAACTTTCAGAATTACAATATGCAAAGACACATGGGCATTCCATTACAATATTCTGTAGGACAAAGCCTCGAATCAATACCCAGAACTGCCCTAGACAACACTACGGGCCTTCTTTATACAGGCAATTTTCACTGCCCAAGAAGGTTCTAGAAATTTAGCCCTTAGGGTCGACCAAACTTAGAATTATTTTATTTTACAATTTATTACATCAAAGTCGGCTCAAAATGAGTTTTGAAACCCAAACAGAAATTTTGAAGAAAAATTATTTTTCGCCATTTCAGGTGACCCAACTTCCGAAGACCATAAGTCATCACTCGTTGACCCGATTGGCTATTATAACCTCATTCTGGAAACGCCACAAATTTCTCTACAGGCTTGACCCACACAAAATGCCCATCACCCAAATTTTCAACCTCATCTGGGGCCTCTAAAGCCTTCAAAATTGAGTTCAAAGTTTCTGTACCCTGCTGCCAATACCGAAAATCTTCAATATCTTCAAAACTAGACCTAATCTAGCCATGAAACTTTGCTGGCAGGCTGATATGACTGAAATGAACCTCCACATGTAAAATTAGAATATTTCGAGATCGTAAGACCAACTTACCAAAAATAGCAAGTTTCCATAAATAGCAACTCTACACAAGATAGCCCTTATTGAATACAAAAATAAAAATATTTTTGGGTGATGCAAGATTGCTCTTACACCCAGGATGCTCCTCAATCAGACACTCGGGGTAATTTGAGAAGTGAACCTGTCACGACTCAAGTGTGCAGAGGAAAACCAAAACGGTTAACCTCCTCCTTTGTTAGCCATGATGAATCTTCAATAGGTCGTCCTTTCCATTTGACCAAATACTCTTCATATGTTATGTTCTTTGTGCTTCTGCCAACATGACTTTCCAGTATGTCTTCAATCTCCTTGATATCTGAACTAGTTGCTGGAATACTCCACTGTGCTACTGCAACCTCATCTTCAACACCTCCTTCATGATACTCTATCAAATCTGAAATGTTAAACACTGGTGAAATATTCAGCTCACTAGGCAATTCTACCTCATATGCATTTCCTGAATCATGCTTCTTCAATATCTTACATGGTCCAAACTTCTTCATTTTCAGCTTGTTATATGTACCAACCGGAAATCGCTCCTTCCGCAAATGAACCATGACTTCATTGCCAACCTAAAATTCCTTATGCCTCCTTTTCTCATCTGCCTTAGCCTTATACTGTGCATTCATCTTGGTAACATACTTCCTCACCTCCTCATGGATGTTCTTAAAGTGTTCTGCAAAATCCTCAGCTTCAGCACTACTTATTTCTCCTTTATCTATCTTTCTCAATTCAGATGCATTTCTTGGACTACTTCCATATACAATCTGGAATGGTGATTTACCAGTGCTCCTATTGACAGAATTATTGTATACAAATTCTGCCTATGGTAAAATCAAATCCCATCCTGTTGGCTTATCTCCAACCAAACATCTCAGTAGATTTCCCAAACTTATATTCACCACCTTTGTCTGTCCATCAGTCTGTGGATGATGTGATGAACTGAACTTCAAATCTGTCTTCAACTTCTTCCACAATGTCAACCAAAAATATCTAACAAACTTAGTATCTCGATCTGAAACTATGGTCTTTGGCAAACCATGTAGTCTCACCACTTATCTGAAAAACAATTCTGCTACATGAACAGCATCATTAGTCTTCTTGCAGGGAATGAAATGTGTCATCTTCAAAAATTTGTCCACCACCATAAAAACTGAATCATGTCCCCGCTATGTCCTTGGTAAACCAAGAACAAAGTCCATACTGATATCCTCCCAAGGCTTCTCTGGTATAGGCAATCGCTGATACAACCCTGTATTCTGCTTCACTCCTTTCGCCATCTGACATACTCTGCAACTCTGTACAAACTTCTTCACATCTTCCTGCAATTGTGGCCAATAATAATTTTCACTAACCAAAGCATATTTTTTATCACGACCAAAATGTCTCGCCAATCCTCCACTATGCTTCTCCTTGATGAGATTCTCCTTCGTAGAACTTCGTGGAATGCACAACTGACTCCCTCTGAATAGCATATCATCCTAGATGATGAAATCCAACCATTTTGTCTTGTCTATAGTAACAGGTTCTGTACAAGCTTTCCTAGCTTCACCAAAATCAGGATCCTCTGGATACAAATTCTTGAGTTCCTTGAACCCAACCACCTCAATCTGCATCTCTGTTAGCAATAGTTACCTTCTGCTAAGAGCATCTGCAACCCTGTTAGACTTTCCACTTCTATTTTTTAAAACAAATGTATAACTCTGCAAAAACTCAACCCATTTCAAATGTCTCTGATTCAACTTTCCTTGACTATTCAAATATTGCAAAGCTTGATGATCAGTATACAAAACAAACTCCTTAGGAAGTAGATAATGTCTTCATTTCTTTAATGCTTGAACTATAGCATAAAATTCCTGATCATAGACAGAATATTTTTTCTTGGCATCATTTAACTTCTCACTGAAATAAGCAACAGGTTTACCTTCTTGGCTCATAACAGCTCCTATTGTAGTACCACTAGCATCACAATCTACTTGAAACACCTTATTAAAATCTGGAAGTGCTAAAATAAGTTGTTCTGTAACTTTTTGTTTCAACAATTGAAAACTTTTTTCTGCCCCATTAGTCCACGTAAACTCTTTTCTATCCCCTCTCATTGTTTCAGTCAAGGGTCCACAAATACTGCTAAAATTTCTGATAAACTTTCTGTAAAAGCTAGCCAAACCATGAAAAGATTTTACCTCAGTAGCACTCCTTGGAGTAGGCCATTCAAGGATAGCTTGTACCTTCTCTGGGTCCATTTTTAGATCTTCTGCTGAAACTACAAATCCCAAATACACTAACTCTATCTTCACAAAACTGCACTTCTTCAAATTAATCAACAATTTTTCATCTCTCAAATTCTCAAACACCATACGAATATGCATCATATGTTCCTCTAATGTCTTGCTAAAAATCAAAATATCATCTAAGTAAACAATGACAAACTTACCCAAAAATTCTTTTAGAACCTCATTCATGAGCCGTATGAATGTGCTCGGTGCATTAGTTAGCCCAAAAGGTATGACTAACCACTCATACAATCCTTCCTTTGTCTTGAAGGCAGTCTTCAATTCATCTCCTTCTCTAATCTAAATCTCATGATATCCACTCTTCAGATCTATCTTTGAGAAATACACAGCTCCACTCAAACAGTCCATAATATCATCCATTCCTGGCAATGGAAACTTATACTTGATTGTGATCTTATTTATTGCTCTGGAATCTGTACACATCCTCCACTCTCCATTCTTATTTGGTGCTAATACTACTGATACAGCACATGGACTCAGGCTCTCCCGAATCAATCCCTTCTGTAACAACTCATGTACTTGTCTGTTCAACTCTTCACTTTCTCCTAGTGTCATTCTGTGTGCTGCCTTGTTTGGCAAACTGGCTCCTAGAATCAAATCCATCTGATGACTGATCTTCCTTACTGGTGGTAATCCATCAGGTACATTATCAGATACAATATTCTGAAACTCATTCAACAAATCTGCAACCTCTATAGGTACATCCTCTACTTCTTCTTTACCAACTTTTGGAATTAAACTAAAACACACATGCACATGCCTCATACCATCTAGAAATTTTCTTCCATCAACAAATGTTATTCTTGCATTACCACATACCTTTTCTTCAGTCTCCTTCAATGGCTTTAGCTTATGTCACACTCCATCCTTTGTCAGGGAATAGGTATTCGCACGACCATCGTGTACAGCACATCTATCAAACTATCATGGTCTACCCAACAACATATGACATGCATCCATAGAGATGATATCACATAGTACCTCATCTTGGTACCCGCCAATCTTGAACTTTACCAGGCACTATTCACTGACCATGACCTTCTGGTCATCCTGCACCGAGCCAAATCGATATGGATGTGGTTGTTTCTATCTCTTGAGCTTCAACTTTATCACCATCTCTTCTGACAATAAATTGTCAGTGCTTCCACTATCGATAATCACATCAAAACATTTACCCTCACACTTGCATCTAGTACGAAACAGGCTCCTCCTTTGTTCAGGTTCATTCTCACCACTCAGCAAGACTCTTGTGTTAATTAGCGTTTCTCCTCTTTCAGCATCTTTAGAATTTGATGATCTAGCATCTTCATCTACATGTGCAACTCTGGCCTGGCCTTCATTTCTCCTGTCTGTTCTTCCTTGGCACTGAGGACATTCAAATGCCCTATGACCTTCTTCTCCACAGTGAAAATATGTTCCACGGAAGCCTCCTCTTCGAGATCCTTGTCCTCTTCCTCTTCCTCTCTGATCTCTATTACTCTGATCCTGAAAATGATTGGAATTATTTCCTCTCTGATTCTGACTGTTACTGGCCTCATCCCTCTTTTTCGGATCTTCATTTCGGGCACCATATGACAGTCCGCCAGATCTTCCACCACGACCTCTTCTATTTTGTCTGCTCTCAAACTTCTTGTTCAAATTTTCTTCAACTTTTAGGGCAAACTGGTATGCCTCCTCAATACTGTTCATTCGAACCAGATTCAACTCCTCCTGAATGCTTGGTTTTAACCCATTAAGGTATCAGGCAACTTTCTCCTTATCAGCTTCTGCATGGCTTGTTCTGATGAGGAGTCAATAGAACTCCTCTGTATACTCCTGAACAGATATTTATGCTTGCTTCAAACTTTACATTTTCTTTAGTAGGTCAAGCTCATAATCAACAGAAATGAACTCTCACCTCAATTTATCCACCATCCAATCCCATCTTGTGATTTTATCCTTCCCTCTTCTATTTCGCTCCAATTGAATTTCTTGCCACCAGATCTTTGCATGACCTTTCAATCTGGCCTTCGCAAATTTAACCCTATCAGGATCCTCAACATCTTCATACTCAAAATATTCCTCACATTCATTGATCCAGTTCATCAATTCCTCTGGGTTAAAATTTACAGAAAATGTAGGAACCTCAATCTTAGGTCTTTTCTCAATCTTGAAAATCACCCAAAAAAGTCTTTCTTCCTCCTGGTTCACAATTTTAGCTTCTCCTTCTTGATACTCTTCTTCGGCTTCATCCTCGCTTTCCTCTCTGACATTAAGATTCATTCCTCTACGAATCTCTTCTTGCAAAGCTTGCACTTGTCTCTGCAGCTCTCTAACCTTAGGTGTCACAGCACCAGCTCTTCCGCCACGTTCTCTTCGTGGAGGCATTTTTGCGATGCGCGCTGAAACCCTAACCACGGTCTTGGTGCAAACTGATCACAGTCAGTGATCTATTTACACACTCAAAAAAACCTACTCTGGTACCACTTGATTAAGGGTGCTCCCCTTAATACCACAAACACATAACAAAAATAAAGAAACAACAACAATAATATGCAAGAACAGAAAATTGGCTTCTTATTATCTCCACAAATGTGGAATTACAAACTTTCAGAATTACAATATGCAAAGCCACATGGGCATTCCCTTACAATATTCTGTAGGACAAAGCCTCGAATCAATACCCAGAACTGCCCTAGACAACACTATGGGCCTTCTTTATATAGGCAATTTCCACCGCCCGAGAAGGTTCTAGAAATTTAGCCCTTAGGGCCGACCAAACTTAGAATTATTTTATTTTACAATTTATTACATCAAAGTCGGCTCAAAATGAGTTTTGAAACCTAAACAAAAATTTTAAAAAAAAATTATTTTCTGCCATTTCAGGTGACCCAACTTCCGAAGATCATAAGTCATCACCCGTTGACCCGATTGGCTATTATAACCTCATTTTAAAAATGTCACGAAGCGCTCTACAGGCTTGACCCGCGCAAACTACCCATCACCCAAATTTTCAACCTCATCCGGGGCCTCTAAAGCCTTCAAAACTGAGTTCAAAGTTTTTGTACCCTACTGCCAATACCGAAAATCTTCAATATCTTCAAAACTAGACCTGATCTAGCCATGAAACTTTGTTGGCAGGCTGATATGATTGAGATGAACCTCCACATGTAAAATTAGAACATTTCAAGATCGTAAGACCAACTTACTAAAAATAGCAAGTTTCCATAAATAGCAACTCTGCACAAGATAGCCCTTATTGAATACAAAAATAGAAATATTTTTGGGTGATGCAAGATTGCTCTTACACCCAGGATGCTCTTGCATCAAACACCCGGGGTAATTTGAGAAGTGACCCTGTCACGACTCAGGTGTGCAAAGGAAAACTAAAATGGTTAACCTCCTCCTTTGTTAGTCATGATGAATCTTCAATAGGTTGTCCTTTCCATTTGACCAGATACTTTTCATATGTCCTGTTCCTTATGCTTCTGCCAACACGACTGTCCAGTATGTCTTCAATCTCCTTGATATCTGAACTAGTTGCTGGAATACTACACTGTGCTGTTGCAACCTCATCTTCAACACCTCCTTCATGATACTCTATCAAATCTAAAACGTTAAACACTGGTGAAATATTCAGCTCACTAGGCAATTCTACCTCATATGCATTTCCTGAATCATGCTTCTTCAATATCTTACATGGTCCAAACTTTTTCATTTTCAGCTTGTTATATGTACCAACCGAAAATCGCTCCTTCCGCAAATGAACCATGACTTCATCGCCAACCTGAAATTCCTGATGCCTCCTTCTCTCATTTGCTTTAGCCTTATACAGAGCATTCATCTTGGTAACATACTTCCTCACCTCCTCATGGATGTTCTTCAAGTGTTCTGCAAAATCTTCAGCTTCAGCACTACTTATTTCTCCTTTATTTATCTTTCTCAATTCAGATGCATTTCTTGGACTACTTCCATATACAATCTGGAATGGTGATTTACTAGTGCTCCTATTGATAGAATTATTGTATGCAAATTCTGTCTGTGGTAAAATCAAATCCCATCCTGTTGGCTTATCTCCAACCAAACATCTCAGCAGATTTTCCAAACTTCTATTCACCACCTCTATCTGTCCATCAGTCTGTGGATGATGTGATGAACTAAACTTCAAATCTGTCTTCAACTTCTTCCACAATGTCCGCCAAAAATATCCAACAAACTTAGTATCTCGATCTGAAACTATGGTCTTTGGTAAACCATGTAGTCTCACCACTTCTCTGAAAAATAATTATGCTTCATGAACAGCATCATTAGTCTTCTTGTAGGGAATGAAATGTGTCATCTTCAAAAATTTGTCCACCACCACAAAAACTAAATCATGTCCCCACTGTGTCCTTGGTAAACCAAGAACAAAGTCCATACTGATATCCTCCCAAGGCTTCTTTAGTATAGGTAATCACTGATACAACCTTGTATTCTGCTTCACTCCTTTCGCCATCTGACATACTCTACAACTCTGTACAAACTTTTTCACATCTTGTTGCAATTGTGGCCAATAATAATTTTCACTAACCAAAGTAAGGGTTTTATCACGACCAAAATGTCCCGCCAATCCTCCACTATGCTTCTCCTTGATGAGATTCTCCATCATAGAACTTCGTGGAATGCACAATTGACTCCCTCTCAATAGCATATCATCCTAGATGATGAAATCCAACCATTTCATCTTGTCTAGAGTAACAGGTTCTGTACAAGCTTTCCAAACTTCACCAAAATCAGGATCTTCTGGATACAAATTCTTGAGTTCCTTGAACCCAACCACCTCAATCTGCATCTCTGTCCGTAATAGTTACCTTCTGCTAAGAGCATCTGCAACCCTGTTAGACTTTCCACTTCTGTATTTTAAAATAAATGTATAACTCTGCAAAAACTCAACCCATTTCAAATGTCTCTGATTCAACTTTCCTTGACTATTCAAATATTGCAAAGCTTGATGATCAGTATACAAAACAAACTCCTTAAGAAGCAGATAATGTCTCCACTTCTTTAATGCCTGAACTATAGCATAAAATTCTTGATCATAGATAGAATATTTTTTCTTGGCATCATTTAACTTCTCATTAAAATAAGCAACAGGTTTACCTTCTTGGCTCATAACAGCTCCTATTACAGTACCACTAGCATCACAATCTACTTGAAACACCTTATTAAAATCTGGAAGTGCTAAAACAGGTTATTCTGTAACTTTTTGTTTCAACAATTGAAAACTCTTTTCTGCCCCATTAGTCCACGTAAACTCTTTTCTATCCCCTCTCATTGTTTCAGTCAAGGGTCCACAAATACTACTAAAATTTCTGATAAATTTTCTGTAAAAGCTAGTCAAACCATAAAAAGATCTTACCTCAGTAGCACTCTTTGGAGTAGGCCATTCAAGGATAGCCTATACCTTCTCTAGGTCCATTTTTAGACCTTCTGCTGAAACTACAAATCTCAAATACACTAACTCTTTCTTCACAAAACTGCACTTCTTCAAATTAATCAACAATTTCTCAAATCTCAACTTCTCAAACACCATACGAATATGCATCATATGTTCCTCTAATGTCTTGCTAAAAATCAAAATATCATCTAGGTAAACAATGACAAACTTACCCAAAAATTCTTTCAGAACCTCATTCATGAGCCGCATGAAAGTGCTCGGTGCATTGGTTAACCCAAAAGGCATGACTAACCACTCATACAATCCTTCCTTTGTCTTGAAGGCAGTCTTCCATTCATCTCCTTCTCTAATCTGGATCTGGTGATATCCACTCTTCAGATCTATCTTTGAGAAATACACAGCTCCACTCAAACAGTCCATAATATCATCCATTCTTGGCAATGGAAACCTATACTTGATTGTGATCTTGCTTATTGCTCTGGAATCTATACACATCCTCCACTCTCCATTCTTCTTTGGTGCTAATACTGCTGGTACAGCACATGGACTCAGGCTCTCCCGAATCAATCCCTTCTGTAACAACTCATGTACTTGTCTGTTCAACTCTTCACTTTCTGCTGGTGTCATTCTGTGTGCTGCCTTGTTTGAAAAACTGGCTCCTGGAATCAAATCCATCTGATGACTGATCTTCCTTACCGGTTGTAATCCATCGGGTACATTATCAGATACAATATCCTGAAACTCATTCAACAAATCTGCAACCTCTACAGGTACATCCTCTACTTCTTCTTTACCAACTTTTAGAATTAAAGCAAAACACACATGCTCATGCCTCATACCATCTAGGAATTTTCTTCCATCAACAAATGTTATTCTTGCATTACCACATACCTTTTCTTCGGTCTCCTTCAATGGCTTTAGCTTATGTCGCACTCCATCCTTTGTCAGGGAATAGGTATTCGCACGACCATCGTGTACAACACATCTATCAAATTATCATGGTCTACCCAACAACATATGATATGCATTCATAGAGATGATATCACATAGTACCTCATCTTGGCACCCGCCGATCTTGAACTTTACCAGGCACTGTTCACTGACCATGACCTTGTGGTCATCCTCCACCGAGGCAATCCGATATGGATGTGGGTGTTTCTGTCTCTTGAGCTTCAACTTTGTCACCATCTCTTCTGACACTAAATTGTCAGTGCTTCCACTATCGATAATCACATCACAACATTTACCCTCACACTTGCATCTAGTGCGAAATAGGCTCCTCCTTTGTTCAGGTTCATTCTCACCACTCAGCAAGACTCTTTTGTTAATTAGCATTTCTTCTCTTTCAGCATCTTTAGAATTTGATGATCTAGCATCTTCATCTATATGTGCAACTCTGGCCTGGCCTTCATTTCTCCTATCTGTTCTGCCTTGGCATTGAGGACATTCAAATGCCCTATGACCTTCTTCTCCACAGTGAAAACATGTTCCGCGAAAGCCTCCTCTTCCAGATCCTTATCCTCTTCCTCTTCCTCTCTAATCTCTATTACTCTGATCCTGGAAACGATTAGAATTATTTCCTCTCTAATTCTGACTGCTACTAGCCTCATCTTTCTTTTTTGGATCTTCATTTCGGCCACCATATGACCGTCCGCCAGATCTTCCACCATGACCTCTTCCATTTTATCTGCTCTCAAACTTCTTGTTCAACTTTTCCTCTACTTTTAGGGCAAACTGGTATGCCTCCTCAATACTGTTCATTCGAACCAGATTCAACTCCTCCTGAATGCTTAGCCTTAACCCATTAAGGTATCGGACAACTTTCTCCTAATCAGCTTTTGCATGGCCTATTCTGATGAGGAGTCGATAGAACTCCTCTATACACTCCTAAACAGATCTTCCTGCTTGCTTCAAATTTTGCATTTTCTTTAGTAGGTCAAGCTCATAATCAACAGGAATGAACTGTCACCTCAATTTATCCACCATCCAATCCCATCTTGTGATTTTATCCTTCCCTCTTCTATTTCGCTCCAATTGAATTTCTTGCCACCAGATCTTCGCATGACCTTTCAATCTGGCCTTCACAAATTTGACCCTATCAAGATCCTCAACATCTTCATACTCAAAATATTCCTCACATTCATTGATCCAGTCGATCAATTCCTCTGAGTTAAGATTTTCAGAAAATGTAGGAACCTCAATCTTAGGTCTTTTCCCAATCTTGGAAATCGTCCGAAAAAGTCTTTCTTCCTCCTGGTTCACAATTTCAGCTTCTCCTTCTTGATATTCTTCTTCGGCTTCATCCTTGCTTTCATCTCTGACATTAAGATTCATTCCTCTACGAATCTCTTCTTGCAATGCCCGCACTTGTCTTTGCAGCTCTCTAACCTCAGGTGTCACAGCACCAGCTCTTCTGCCACGTTCTCTTCGTGGAGGCATTTTTGCAATGCGCGCTGAAACCCTAACCACAGTCTTGATGCAAACAGCCTCACAGTCGGTGATCTGTTTACACATTCAAGAAAACCTGCTCTGATACCACTTGATTAAGGGTGCTCCCCTTAATACCACAAACACATAACAGAAATAAAGAAACAACAACAATAATATGCAAGAACAGAAAATTGGCTTCTTATTATCTCCACAAAGGTGGAATTACAAATTTTCAGAATTACAATATGCAAAGCCACATGGGCATTCCCTTACAATATTCTGTAGGACAAAGCCTCGAATCAATACCCAGAACTACGCTAGACAACACTACGGGCCTTCTTTATACAAGCAATTTCCACCGCCCGAGAAGGTTCTAAAAATTTAGCCCTTAGGGCTGACCAAACTTAAAATTATTTTATTTTACAATTTATTACATCAAAGTCGGCTCAAAATGAGTTTTGAAACCCAAACAGAAATTTTGAAGAAAAATTATTTTTCGCCATTTCAAGTGACCCAACTTCCGAAGACCATAAGTCATCACCTGTTGACCCGATTGGCTATTATAACCCCATTCTGGAAATGCCACAAAGTGCTCTACAAGCTTGACCCACACAAAGCATTCGTCACCCAAATTTTCAACCTCATCCGAGGCCTCTAAAGCCTTCAAAACTGAGTTTGAAGTTTCTGTACCCTGCTGCCAATACCGAAAATCTTCAATATCTTCAAAACTAGACCTGATCTAGCCATGAAACTTTGCTGGCAGGCTGATATGACTGAGATGAACCTCCACATGTAAAATTAGAAAATTCGAGATCGTAAGACCAACTTACTAAAAATAGCAAGTTTCCATAAATAGCAACTCTGCACAATTGAATACAAAAATAAAAATATTTTTGGGTGATGCAAGATTGCTCTTACACCCAGGATGCTCCTGCATCAATTCTCCATTTCAATTTCAATATTATGGTTGATTCCAAACCAGGGTTTGACCAAGGCAAACCCGGCCAAACAAACAACAAAACCATTTTTCTTGTAGGTACAGGTGCGGAACTACGGATCTAAGCTTGGATTTGGATACCCTTTTCAACGAACTTTTGAGATCTATGAACAAAGTCAAAGTCAACCTTCAGAATAAAAATGTAGCCTTTGACCTTTTATGAGGGTAAAAAATTACCTGCTGTCAGAAAGATAAAAGATTTTTGAGTTTTCTCCGTCTCGGCATTTCCAGTCTGAAACAAGTTGTGGAATTACCTTAAACTGTACACATGCACCATAAAATAGGCATTTCCAAATTAATTCCATCATGAGGTATGTATCTTATTTTATCTAATTTCAAGCATTCTATCTCTTACAATTCAAATGTATGTGTAAAATATTTGGCTTTGGGGTCTCTTTTATGTGCAAGCCATTGTTCTAGGACCCCATCCACATTTTTATACTATACAGTTAGATATGTGTTTGTTGTCACTATTGATGAAATTATCGTTAAATCTATAGAAAAAAAATCCAACAATGTGACTTAAATTGGTAGAGTTGATCATACAGAAAATAGATTTAAGTTTGTTGGCTTTTTTTTAAGATGAAAAGACATCCTCCCATGCTTTTATTTCTTAGATTGATCACATTTTAAAACTTTGGCATACTGGAATTGTACATACAAATTATAGAAACTTAATAGACATGGTTAAAATGATTATGGATAGAAGGGGGGGAAATTAGATTTTGAAGGTGCATGCAAACGATGTGTGTTAGGTAAACACCATCAAGATCCTTTTGATTTTTTAAAAGCATGGAAATCTAACCATCCACTCCATCTTATTCTTATTAATTTATGTTACTTAGGCTATCCTTCCAATTTAGGTGCCAAGTACCTTCTCACTTTTATTTATGATTTAGTATATTAGTATGGGTTTATTTTTTTAAAAGGAAAAGTTAATCATTTGAGGTATTTGAAAATTTTAAGGAATTAGTTCAAAATCAAAGTGGAAAAAATATTAAATGTTTAAGAAAATACAATTAGGGAATTAATCTTTTAAACCATTTTTTGAAAAATATGGTAAGAAGACATTCAAAGAAAAAATCCACATTCTCTTCAAAAAAGACATGGCATTGAATGAATGAACATAACTCTTTTAAAAATGTCTTTTTGTATGTTGCGTTTTGAAATTTTTCATAATGAATATTGGGGGTTGGTTGGTTTCCTCTTGTATTTCACATAAATTGTGAGTAGCATCCCCACCAAATCCCTCAAAAATTTCACACTTGAAGAGGCATTGAGTGGAAGAAAGACTCACATTAGAATACTTTAAGGTATTTGGGTGCATTTCTTAGGCCCACATCTCAAAAGAAAATAGTGAAAAGAAAGAACCAAAGAATCAAAAGTGTTTGTCTATGTGCTAAAGTGAGTAATCTAAGGTCTACATGTTGGATGATTTGGCAATATTCTTTTATTAATGAAGATGTAAAGTTTCACGAGCATTCACAACTTACAACCATAATTGATCTCCATGTTTCAGATATTTTAAAAACAAATCTAGAAAATATATTGATGATGTTGATTAGTGCGCTATTACTAATAAAGACAATAGTGTTGAAAATGTAACAATGAATACTTTCGATCAACTATTTTTTGTAGGTAGTGATGATGGAGAAAATCTAGTTAGATAGGTGACATTATGTTTTGAAGATATATATAGACAATGCCCAAAGATCCAAGGAGGGAATGATAGTGCAGTCATGACAAAAATATTACAAGTAAATGACTCAATCTCATACGAGCAAGCTAGAGAGAGGAAATAATGGAAGCAAGCCATGAAAGAAGAATATGACGTAGTACCCAATGTCCCCATATGGCTTCTTAAGCAAAATTTCTACATAAATTTAAGCAAATCGAGTGTTTTCATACAGTTTTGCAACTATGGGAAAAGAATTTAAATCATAGTCTTTTCTTATTTTAGTGGAGTAATAACTAATTAAAAGTTAAAAATAAGCTTTGGAAAAAAGGAGGGCTTGAAAATAAGCAACAACTGCTTATTGGGAAAAATGACATGTGGCTTAAGCATATTATTTCCACTTCTTTTTACTTGCCATATTTTTTTCTTTCAATATTTTTGGTAGTAAAAATTTCATTAAAATATCTTTAAAATAGGAAACAAATATTACTATCTATCCGGCCACAAATTCCACCAATTACTACTAAAAAAGTTGAGTTAGTACAACTACCAAAAATAAGCTTAGCAATCGCATGGGGCCCTATCCTTACTAAAGACAAAAATTTGGGGACTTGAACCCCTCTTGAAAGGTAAGCATGTTTTTGGTTGCAAATGGGTTACAAAACGAAATTCAAATTACATGGAGACATAGAAAAATTTGAAACTAGATTACTTGAATTCAATCAAAAGAAGGCGTACATTTCCTAGTGTTATTAAACTGAATAGAATTAGAATTATTCTTTTTTTTATTGCTAGTCTTAGATGACATATTCATCAAACATGTCATAAAAATGTGTTTTTAAATGAAAATTAAAATGAAGCAATATAGATAATTAAACCACTATATTTTGTAGATGAAAATCCTAACCTTATCTACAGATTAAAAAATAGGTCACATTATAGTCTAAAGTAATCACAGCCAAGTAGCTAAAATGAAAAGGTTGATAGATAGATAGATACTTTCAACTTTGTGTATTTAAACGACATAAATTTAATTTAAATATTTGTGTGAAGAAATTTCAATATGAAACTATTCTAATTGTAATTTAAAATTTACAGAGATGATTTACTTATTATTAGAACAATTATTAGATTAATAAATTATTTATTTATTACATTAATCTATGACTCAATGATTTGGTTAATCAAATCATTTGGCTATTTACTGTTAGGTTTTTTCAAAACCTGTTTTCACGATTTTGTGCCATACCAATTACCGCAGAGGAGAGGAGGTAACAAAAATATGTTTGCGAGTCGTTTGTCTCAGTCACATTGCGCGGGTCGTCCGGGTCCAACTCTCACCGACTCCAATCACGTTTACATAGAATTATTATATAGATTTTTTATGCCCTGTTACTTCATTGTAAAGAGCTATCCTATTTCTACCCTAGTTGCTGGCTGTTTGTTTTATATAAAAATGAAGTCATCTATCCTTCAACACACTTGGCACGGCCTTTTTAAGTCTTTTGTCTCTGTCGTACTCATTGCTTTTGGTCCTCGTTCACCAACAATTCCTGATTTCCATCTAATTTCTGTTTTAACTCTTTCCTAGTCTATGCTTTTGGCCAGCCATTCAATTTCCATCCAATTTCCAATTGCCTTCGTTGACCTGCCATTCCAGACTTCCATCCACTTTCCATAATGTAGGTTAATCTCCTACGTTTTCCATTTTTTCCTGACATGCTATTCACGCAATTTCCATTGTGCTCTGATTTTTGCGCTGTAATTTGATAGATGAAAAATGTGTTTTATTTTTTTATCTTATTTTTTAAGTCTCTTTTCTTATAAATTAACTAATAAATACAAATAAATTGTTTAATCAGATACATTTTGGCCTCTACATAGGCAGGACCTTTCTTATTGACTAGGAAACAATTCAATTTTCTTCGACTTGAGATGTATATAGGTTGTGTCTAATGTCGAACTAGTGTTTCTGGAATATTAAAACGATTTATAGTTTTGTAATAGTTCAGCGAAAATTCAATACCGTTCAAATGATGCCTCATACCCTGAAGGAAGGAAGTATTCAGGAGAAACTAAATTCTGTTTGTGCCCTTGTGGATATCCTGATCAAGCTGTCAGAGAACTTGAACCCACATAGAATATGTTGGCAAAGTTCTGTAAAGAATTGACCATTTCCTGGTAGGCCTTAATCAAAATTCAAGTTTGCAGTTGTCTTAGATAGCCTATTACTCTGTTTAACATTTATAGAAGGGAAAATGCCAGTGAGATGCAAAAGCCAAAAAGACCTTGATACCAAGGTGAATCATTCCTGTCAAACGAACTTTGCTTGTATTTTTATAGTTATTTCTGCCTTGTTGGGTTCACATCTGTCTCTGGTTTTCTCAATTACCTCAGTCTCTGAAGTACCTCCAACAGAGTGGATTGCCATAATTTTTGTGGGAATACATCAGTTCCATATCCATTTTATTTTAAGCCCTGTGGTAATATTAATACTGAGTTTGGACTTGAATGCTACAACAATTCTACTTTGATGATTACGCTGATCAAGGTTAGATACACTGTGAGCAACATTTATCCAGATGGTATTGTTATTAATCCCAACCAGTCTTCTTGTTCTATAGACCTGGAAATGGGAAGCTTAGCATTAAGCAAAGGCAGAGTTTTAATTCTATTGGGGCCCACCAAACACATTCCCCAAACTAAACATCTATCCCAAAACCTGCACAAGTTTCAAAGGAGAGGGGAGTTTGCTTGAAGAAGGGTAAGTTAGGAGGGCCCACCAAAAATACCTAAGGACTTTGCCTTGACCAAAGTTTAAGATTAACCCAAAGATAGCTAGCGCAAGTCTCCAAGGTGATGGAGATGTTGAGCGCATGCTCCAAAGTGGAAAACTCTCTCAGCCAAAGGGATATGAGACATGACATAAGATAAAAGGTAGTTGAAACATAACTTAGCAAGGAAGAAAAACAGTCCAATCAACTTGCATAAGGACAACTCGCGCAGGGGCTAGGGATAAAAAGATATGTCAAAAAAAACTTTATGATAAATGCAGTCTTAGTCAAGTATATTGGATGGAAGTGCAAGGCCAATGAAAAACAAGGATATTAATTGCTAAGTCAGGCCTTTCCATCTCCTGCGCCACCTTTGGCAATGGCTAAAAGTGCGAAGATTTGCACCTCATTCCCCGCACCTTTAGCCATTGCCATAGGCATACCCATAACATGCCATTCCTTGTTTGTCGTGCGGAAGTAAATCAAATCACGCCAGCACAGTCAATCAACGTCAGCCAGCGCCAAAGTTATTTGCCATGCGACCGAAGTTAGGTGTCTGCTGCTGCACCAGCTGAGAAAGTTGGCAGGAAAGTTAGGGTAAAACATTATTATGTCGTATGTACCAAAATATATTGCGTATATTTTTTGAGATTTCGGCATGATCTGAATTTATTTTTGCATTCAATACTTCAACTATATTTGCCTTGGCTCCTCAAACCATTTCACAATTTTTGTGCTTTGCAACTGCAATTTAAAGCACTGGTTCATCGAGAAGTTTCAGCAGCGAGCACTGGTTCAGCAGCGACCAAGAGGTAGGTGGTCTATCACGTAATGTGAAATCTTCTATTAGAATTCCTGCTACTTGCATAAATGAATAATCAACAGGTATTAAAAATGGTTATATTTGCAAGAATGACACTGTTTTCTGAAGGTTCTGTTTAGAATTGATGGATTATTGTAACAATAGCATGTAAGCTCGGCCCTTTCTATTCAATTGAAATGCCAAAGAAAATGGAATAGGAATAACACTTGATATTATTAGAAGAAAATGGGTTGTTTGACAGAAGGCATAGTGCTACTCCTCTTACGGATAGATGGGACTAGGACCCATATAATGCCATAAGTAGCTGGTAAGAATCACCCATATATTAGGAAAACTGTAATAACAACGGCAAAATTTAGGCCCTGATTTTCTTTGATCTTGCAAGTTTCTAATAGCAAACTATAAACAAGTAAAATAGAGTCCAGCAGCAAATAATCACCGTAGAATCATAGTCCAGTAGAATTAAAAAGTCTTTTAATTGTTTTATATTAAGTTACATGCATATTCTATCATTCGTCACTTATATATATATATAGAAAATTAATGTAAAACTATTTTCTAACAAATCAAATTATTTGAAATTTCAAATGAATATATTTTCATTACTTGAAATCAATAATATAATTAATAAAGTAGTTAAATTAAATACACAATATAAAATATAAATTAATATTAAATATATTATATAATTAAATATATGATATATAATATAATTTTTAATATATTAAATTTCTATTTTATATAATAGAATTTCAATGTTATATTTACAATCAAAAAAATTTCACAACCAAAAAGTATATAATTCCATAATCATATTATTACATATTTTTCTTTTCTTTTATGCAACTAAATGGTAAAATAAAATGTATATCTTATCTAGAAGACAATTAGTTTTTTTTCCAAACTTCTCTTACATATTTTAAGTTTTAGCTTAGGATTTAGCTATTTTAAGTTTTCGCAAGACAAAAAATCATTAAGAAGTTCTCAAGTTGATTACCATAACCTTTTAGAAAAACCCACACACCCATATTATTTATAATTTATTTTGTGAGTAAACTATGTCCCCTTAATTTAAATAGCTTTATATTTACAATAGAAAAATAAATATTGGAAATACGTTAGGTAATTAATCAGAAAAAAATATTTAGTGTATAGTTAAACTAACTCACTCAACTCACACTCCTAAAAATTTTGAAATTCACCATGATGAACAATTTATAGTGACCTTAAACATGACTAGCATTATTTGAGTTATGTGAGAAATTGTATTTGAAAGAGGGCGTGATGCAAATTAAACCTAGAACTGGGTCATAAAGCCAACATAGCACTATAAACATGATTTTATGTACAACATTTTACAACATTTCATGATATAATCAAGAAGTTTTTAAATCAAAACCAACTCAAATCTCTAATAATATATCATTAATAAATTAATATATAATATAAATTAAATACACAATATATAATATAAATTAATATTAAAAATATTATATAATTAAATATATGATATATAATATAATTTCTAATATATTAAATTTCTATTATATATAATAGAAATTCAATGTTATATTTACAACCAAAAAAACTTTTACAACCAAAAAGTATATAATTCCATAGTCATATTATTACATATTTTTCTTTTCTTTTATGCAACGTCTAAATGGTAAAGTAAATGTATATCTTACCTAGAAGACAATTAGTTTTTTTTCCAAACTTCCCTTACATATTTTAAGTTTTAGCTTAGGATTTGGCTATTTTAAGTTTTAGCTAGACTTTCCCTCTTAAAGGTACCAATATAAGCATCAAAGAGATTCTTTCTCTGCTATAGTGGTTTTTATGCTATGAATATAAAGTTCAAACTCATCTTCACTATCTTTTATAAAAATATTCATTAAGAAGTTCTCAAGTGCCTTAGTGATTACCATAACCTTTTAGAGAAACCCACACACCCATATTATTTATAATTTATTTTGTGAGTAAACTATGTTCCCTTAATTAAAATAGTTTTATATTTACAATAGAAAAATAAATATTGGACATACATTAGATAATTAATCAAAAAAAAAATTAATGTATGTTAAACTAACTCACTCAACTCACACTCCTAAAGGTTTTGAAATTCACCATGATGAACAATTTATAGTGACCTTAAACATGACTAACATTATTTGAGTTATGTGAGAAATTGTGTTTCAAAGAGGGCATGAAGATGCAATTTAAACCTAGAACATGGTCATAAGGCCAACATAGCACTATAAACATAATTTTATGTACAACATTTCATGATATAATCAAGAAATTTTTAAATCAAAACCAACTCAAATCTATAATAATATACCATTGATAAATTAATATATAATATAGATTAAATACACAATATATAATATAAATTAATATTAAATATATTATATAATTAAATATATGATATATAATATAATTTTTAATATATTAAATTTCTATCATATATAATAGAATTTCAATGTTATATTTACAACCAAAAAGTATATAATTCCATAATCATATTATTACATATTTTTCTTTTCTTTGATGCAATGTCTAAATGGTGTAAAACATATATCTTACCTAGAAGACAATTAGTTTTTTTTCCAAACTTCCCTTACATATTTTAAGTTTTAGCTTAGGATTTGGCTATTTTAAGTTTTAGCTAGACTTTCCCTCTTAAAGGTACCAATATAAACATCGAAGAGATTCTTTCTCTGCTATAGTGGTTTTTATGTTATGAATATAAAGTTCAAGCTCACCTTCACTATCTTTTATAAAAATATTCATTAAGAAGTTCTCAAGTGCCTTAGTGATTACCATAACCTTTTAGAGAAACCCACACACCCATATTATTTATAATTTATTTTATGAGTAAACTATGTCCCCTTAATTAAAATAGATTTATATTTACAATAGAAAAATAAATATTGGACATACATTAGATAATTAATCAAAAAAATATTTAATGTATGTTAAACTAGCTCACTCAACTCACACTCCTAAAGGTTTTGAAATTCACCATGATGAACAAATTATAGTGACCTTAAACATGACTAACATTATTTGAGTTATGTGAGAAATTGTGTTTCAAAGAGGGTGTGAAGATGCAATTTAAACCTAGAACATGGTCATAAGACCAACATAGCACTGTAAACATGATTTTATGTACAACATTTCATGATATAATCAAGAAATTTTTAAATCAAAACCAACTCAAATCTCTAATAATATACCATTAATAAATTAATATATAATATAGATTAAATACACAATATATAATATAAATTAATACATGATTAATTAATACAGGTTATTTATGCGCATTCATGCACGATTCCTGCACATCTGTTCATTTCTGTTGCGTATCCATTTCCTGACGCCACAATTGCAATTTTCCATTCTGCATTTCCATTTTCTGTCAACTTGCTGCGCATTCATTCAACTGTTTCGTGCATACATAATTTTCTACTGTGCATCTATAATTTCAGTGCATATATACCATCTCATTGCGCATTAGTATCTTTCTGCTGCGCATCCATCTTTCCTACACATTCATTCAATATTCCTGCGCATTCATTGACTGTTATTGCACATTTGTTTTATACAGTAGATACATAAAGTTTTTCAAAGTTATTTAGATTTTTGCTAATCTTTAACAAGTGTCTATTCATTCTAGTAGTGTTTTAGGCTATTTTGCAGGACATTATTTTGAAGACCCCATTTGCTAAAAAATAATTTTCTAACAGTTTGATTGCAGATTGCCAAGGGGTTTGCAAAATAAACTACAATCTCATTTGGGCTTAAAAAAAGACATGTTTTTGCTTTGTGTGTCTTCTTTAGAATAGAATCAAGTGTCTATCGTGTTTTGCTTTTTAAGCTATTTGTAATCCCAAAATTATAACAACGTATCCTCTCCCCTTGCCATTCGTGGATCTTGGGTGTAAGAAAAATTGTTATAATTTTTAGAGGGTGGTCTTGGTGGGAAAAGATGTACTCACTCCAAGGAACGACCCAACCGGTAACAGGCTAAAGCCAAGCCCTTCCAAACCGGTATATAAAAAATGCTAGTGTGATTAGTCTCACATTAGATAGGTGTGAATTCGTTGTGGCAACTAAAATCTCCTCCAGTACCCTAGTGGTGTGTTAAAGTCCTACTTAGTAGAGGTGAAAGCCTTGCTTTGAAAGGATTGGGAGAGCCCCCTTAATTGGGAAAATGACTTGATCACAACCACCTAAATGAATGTCCTTATTAAAAGCTTTTGTATAGTGGCCAAAAACCTTCTATCTGTTGGCTCAAGGAGTCACCCAAGCTCGTGAAGACACCCCACAATACTCACGGTTCATGGTAGAGATAGCAGTTCTTTGGGAAGTAATGACCCATTGAATTCAGAACTTGGTGTGCCTGAGAAGTGAGTGCACTGTAAGGAGGAGCCCGTGCCTCCAAGTTCCTAGGCTATCTGCTGTGAATTTGCGTGGCTGGATTTTATTATCCTAGTGGGGATTTAGCAGATATCGTCCTTGCCAACCATAGGATTGTAAGCGTGTTTGTGCATTCATATTAGCATAGTTAGATTAAAATTATTTCTATCTTGCATGTGTGTGTTTATGCATTTTTCATTTGCTAAAAAGTAGAAAACATCAGAAAATTAGACAAAATTTCCAAATCTTGCAGTTCAAAGCAATTAGAAATAAAAACCTACACATTCATATCAATGTGTTGTGCATACATTAAACTGTTCTGCGCATTTGATAATTTTTCCACGCATCGGTTACAACTTGTTGTGCATCTGTCTCATTTTGTTGCGCATTTATCAATCTGTCATGCGCATTTGTTGCTGCGCATTTACAACAATGAGCATTTCCACAAACTTTGCAATTTTCAAAATCACTTTTTCAGATACCCATTTTCATCCTTAGTAAGATTCTGGAAAAACATTCGAGTTACACAGACCTCTGATCTTTAGTTTGACCATTTTCATCACTTTTCATCAATTTTCATCAACCTTTTCTTCACCAAAAATTATCAAATCATTTCTTCTAATCCTTTGAAATTCCAAGTACAATTATCTCCCCATTTTCCTTTCATTTTTATTGTAGGTATATATTGACTGATTCTAAATTGTGTTATTATGTTACCCACAATATCTAAAATCAAACCATTCTAAATAATAATGAAAAAATGATCATTTTAATTTATGTTCTTCTATTATTATGGAACTTCATTAGACTTGTGTTCTATTTATTTAGAATAATTAAAGTGGGTCCTATCATCCATACATACATCTAGTTCCAAGTTAATTTAGGTGTTGCACTAGAAAATTTTACTATAGAAGGTCAACCTTTAAAAATTAGATAATCTAGCACATAACAAATCACTTAAATAGTTAATTAATGTGTTGAAGTATTTGCATAGGTATTTGACGTTGATTGGCCTTTTTTTATTAAGTATTTTACTTGAATATTTTATTAAGTATTTTAGTATACTTGAAAAGGGTATTAGCTTCATCTAGTGGGCCCATATTAGGAGTCACTCCCACTTGAATAATTATAGGGTTGTTTTTGTTTCATATATGCATTTGTCATGTTAGATTGCAACCACCCCACTTGAAGCCAAATAGGGACTTGATCCTAGGTCTACACCACCACAATAGTATCCATAGTCACATAACACATTCAAACACATCCTTGTCCTACATTATTGAATCACTTATATCACCATAAAATCCTCATATAGATCCTCTTGCAATAACATCAAACAAACATTTCAACCATGGAATATGTCATTCTATTTTATTCTTGATATGATGGTGTTTATATGATTTTGATACTAGCCAAATATTTTGTTGAGGATATTAAGATATAGATATAATGGTATCACTATAAAAAAATTTGTACATATTTAAATAATATTTGACTAACAATATTAATATTATTCAGGATGGGTAGAAAGAATAAATGGGAATCACTTTTCAAGTTAGAAGTGCAAGATCTCCCGAACGAAGGAAGTCATTTCTCAAGTTTTGAACTTGAATGGACACCTATTGGAGACGATAGTAGCTGACAGATAGACCGGTGTGCTGCTATCCCTCTTGAGAGACTGCCTCACTTTGTGAAAGGAGAAGGTTTATTGGATAGTACAGAAACAATATTTAGCTGTAGAAAATTTGTGGAGAATAATTTAACAGAACCTAATGACCATGACACAAAGATGTATTCAAGGTTTGCCTAGATTTAATAATTTTTTTAAGAATGTAAATTTATTCATTTATTTTATTGATTAATATATATATTTTTGTACATGTATAAACAGTTATCAATGTGCTTTTGGACCAGTAGATAGAAGAAATGCACCAAAAACTAAAGAAAGAATACATAGGTTTACTCAAAAAATGGGTTGTCAAACCCACTTTAATGTTAGGGTAATGTATGGTAGACCTGATGTTGCAATAATTACATATAATGAATTTAGCCATCAGGATGTTCATGGTGAATTTTGTCATGGAAAGGATGACCTTTCTGGTAATCCCAGAACTAGTGTTGCACCAAGGTTATCAAATGAGTGCAAATCATACATTGAATCATTACTGCTGATGGGTGTAGGAGTTGACACCATATGTGAACAGCATTACCAAGATTTTGGTATGAAAATGTTGATGAATAAAAGAGATACCTTTTTATTGAGAAAGGATGTACAAAATGCATGGCAAAGAGTGCGTTCCCTACATTCACAAAAAAATGTAGATGATGCAAAAAGTGTGTGTCTATGGCATTTGGAGGAGAAAGATAACTTCTTCTACTATAAAACACCAAACAATGTGGAAAATACTCCATTTATCATAGGCATGCAGACACCGTGGATGCGAGAGATGGTGAAACATTCACATGACTCAATCATTGCCATGGATTCTACATTCTCAACAAAAAAATATGGTGTAAGTAGATGATCAATGCTAAATTTATTTATGGATCTTAATTCAAATTTTAGCCTAATTTATCAAAAAAATAATGTATCATTGATTTATTCTTGTGTAGTATGAGTTATATTCATTACTTGTATTTGATGAGCAAGAAGCCGGCGTACCTATTGCATGGGCCATATCCTCAAGAAATAAAATCGAGGATATAAATGAATGACTAATAGAGGTTTACAAAAGAGGGAAAGAACATAAAGAAGATTGGCATGTCAATGCATTCATGACAGATGATGCTAGTGTTGAGATTGAAGCAATCAGGTTTTATCAACCTTACAAGATATGTATAAGAGTGTAATTGTTTAATATTTCATTTACAAAAATAAATGTTTCCTAATTTCTAGCAAGAATTGATTTTTCATTTAACAATCAATTTTGCTAAAATGCAAGTTTAATTTTCTAACTTTTATAATGTAACTTGTAGATCAATCTTTAATTGTTGAGTACTTCTATGTATTTGGCATGTACGCAGAGCTTGGTTGAAGAATGTGTACAAGTAAGTCAAAATTTAATTGAAGTATAGGAAAAGTCACATGCTTAAACATAGCTTGATATAATTTTTATAATCCAGGTTTGCGAGTGATAGGGATGTTGGAGCAAAAATGTTTGATAGATTGGGTGAGATAATGTATGCAATAAGTGACAACATGGACATCATTACTCACTTGATAGAAAAATTCATAGAGGAGTTTAAAGAAGAGAAGATATCATTTACATATTTTAACTTGGTTTTGGTGTAAACTAAGATATCATATTTTTTTGTATAGAGATGTGGGCAAAACATTTTCGAAGCTTCTCTCATGCAAACCAAGAAACTAATGCAGCTATAGAGTCATACCATTTTCACATTAAGAGTCGCTATTTAAGTGACTGTTCTAAGAAATGCACAAGGAGAATGGATTGGCTAATTCATACACTTCTCCATAGGGTAGAGCCATACTATAAAAATAAAAGATATCTGCAGTTATCTGGATTCTTGACTAACTTCAAAAAAGAAAGATATTACATAACTGCTTTAGAGAGATCAAAAGCAATAACCGATACAGACTATTATCCTCATGATCTTCCTAATACCTTTAAGATAAGAAGCCAAACTGACCCAACAAAATGGTACCAAGTTAGGAAATTTGGATCAGATTTCCATGTTTGTGATTGTCAGTGGGCAAAAAGAGAAAACACCTGCAAACATGTGTTGAAGATTTTAGATCTTCTAAAGAGAAACAAAATAAACCAGCAAGATGAAATTGGTGGTAAGTTTAATTTGTCATTTAAGTTCAATAATTATTTGCAATGATTATTATGTTTTAAATCAAAACTAACTAAATTAATTTTATTAAATTACAGATGGTGTTATTTCATTGGCTCATGAAAATGATGAAGTCAGAGGGAGTTCTTGTCATGAAAATGATACCATTGGTAATGTTAATATTTTTACAATCAAGTATTAATTAATTTTATAGTTTTGAACCTAACTAATTATTATTTCAATTATAGATGGTTGCATACCTTCAGGAGATCAAGATGTGCTTGGGGTTGTCATTAGTCAAGCTCAAAGTACTGGTAATTTTCAAAACCATCATTTTATAATGAAGCATTAGATTTTAATTTATTTTTTTTAACTTAGTCATTGTTATATCCATCACAGATGGTTGGAAATCATCTAATACTTCCAACGATGACTTTCAAAGTTCAATTGACTACATGATTTCAATGCTTCAAAATTTACCAACTACAGAAGATGAAAAAATCATGCTTAGTCAGTGTGTTGGGAGATTTCAGAAAGACATGCATGCAACTTTTTCTTCATCTTCCAAATTCAAATCCATCCCTGGCTCAGAGAACATGTCTTTGAGATGATTATCACCATGGTTTAGTCCAAGTAAAAGGCATAAATGTCATTTTTCTCATCAAAAGCGTAAAGTCATATCTCAAAACTCAAATGAAAGAGCTCAGGAACATGAAAATTTTCAATTCCCCTTAATAGGATCTAGAAAGAAAAAGAAAAAGGTCATTAATCGATCAGGCATAAAAATACAACAACAAAGAGATGTTATCATGCAGAAAGGTAAGTACATTTATTCAAAAGTATTCTAGTAATTTATCTAACAATAAATCCTCCTCTCATGTATATATAATATTTACATATGTCATTTTGTAGGTCAGAATGATCAAGAAAATAGTCGATGACGTCGATTACCTTTCTCCATTGATCTAAACCAAATGGTGACAGGTGAAATATAAGTTATATATGGTAAATTATTTATAATGATTATCATGGCTTTTTTCAAAAATAACTACATTAATTTTTATTAAATTACAGATGATGTTACTCCATTGGTTGATGAAAATGATGAAGTCGGGGGGAGTTTTTTTCATGAAAATACAATCCAAACTAGAAATGGTAATGAAATTACAAAGTAACAATCAATCAGTTTTGAGTCTTTAGTTTGTATGTTATGAATGGTAATAAAATAATGAAATGCATTTTCGTAAAATTTTTGTCTTTAATGCATAAGTTAAGTTTTGAGTCTTTAATATATGAATTATTTTCATATATGTTGTTTTGTTAAATGTGAATGTTTTTGCAGTATCAAATGATCAATACAACAACCAAGATCATATGTTACCCTTTTCTATTGATCTCAATCAAACAATAACAAGTGACACAATGCACAATAGAGATGGTAAGGGAATTGTGTATTCAAATTTAATTATTTCCAAGTCTTCAATTTAGAAATGAATTTTATAACTAACTCAATACATTTGCAGGTGTTGATGATATTTATATGGAGGATCATAGTCAACACTTTTCAGGAAATTGATTGAAGTGATAAGATTGGTTCTAATTAGATGGGGGTTTAATATAAGTCAAGACCAAGAGCTTCTCTATAAGGGATTTTTAGAACTTATTTGTATTATTTTATCATCCAAATTTTACTTCCTTGGTTTTGTGTATTTGTTCAATGGATTTGATTTTGTCTTATGATGATAGGATTATGATGCTTTGAGTTTTGGTTTTTGTATTATAGTTGTTCATCATCTTGATGTGTTTATGTTGTCTCCAACTTAACATTTCATTAATTTAACATGTAGCATTTGATTTAACTTTAGTATTGTAATAACACAAATGTTGAAGTAACATACATACATATGGTTATAAATAACATGGTCAAATTAAGCATTTTTTTTCTAACATATACGTGTATGGTTAAAAATCACATGACCAAACTAGAAGCATTTTTTGTTATCATGGTACCTTCTTTCCTCTACTATATTCTAAAATTTATAGGATCACTAATATTGAGCTGACTAAATTTTGAAAACTACCTAATTAAATTGTATCATTATGTTATCCACATATCTAAAATTAAATTATTCCAATTATAAACAAAAATCTATCAAATACTTTTATTTAATTTAATTATCCATTTTGTCACATGATGATATCTTTCATTTCTACTAAAAAATAATTTAATATTTTTTTTTGATCGGTAAACGGCCGAAGCCTTGTATTATATTTATTAATAAAAATAACTTTTACATGTCCACTGTTCAAACGAGCACTAGTAGGAAAGAACGGGGAAGAAAACCTCCAGTCTTGCCTGGGACACAAGTCCTAAAATTACAAAATGTCATAACGGCATACCCTTATTTTGAAATCTCAAAAAGTTCCTTAGATTACTAATGAGATGATATAAGTACAATCGATCCTTTATAAGGATAAATACAAGATTTAAATCTATAGAACGAACTGGCTTATTTAGCGGAGAGACGATGCCGACTAAGAGCCCTTTCTTGTTTTTTTCCTGAAAACACCACAACAAGACCACAAGACAAGCTAGAAAGAGATTGTTAGAAAGGTTAACACCGCGAGATACATATCCTTTTTATAAATCCTTGGAGATTAATATTGATGAAATTATAATGAAAGGGGTTAAAAAACTCTAGGTAAAGCCTAAATCAACCTATGACAACAAGAATGAGCAAAAAAATGACTATGGAAGAGTCAAGAAGTCAAAAAGCCCATAGTGCGGTAAGCCCAAAGAACCAAACCTACTAGAAGGGAAAACCAAAAAGAAAAGCCTCAAGAAAATTGTAGAGGTTAAACTTCACCAATTAATACACTAGTAATAGAATTAGGTGAATGATTTCTTAATTAGGTGAATGTTAATTCTAAGTTTTAATATTAACTTGGCATAGTAAGGCATCTTATCTAGATGACCCTTAATTTAAGCTACATGATAAATCTGACAGGGGCAAATAAATAAGATAGAGATTGATAAAATTATGCTCACTAATAAATGAGAAGGCTATATCTTCTTAATATTATTTATTTTGATAAAATTTGAACCATCAGCCCCTAAATTTGTCAGTTTGTCTGCTTTAATGTTGCCTTCTCTAAAAATGTGAATTAATTGAAATGTCTCTAATTTTTCCAAAAGTTTAAGAATTTCTTCTAATTTCGAATTTAGGACCCAATTAGGGGTCAATCTTTTGCGTAACGCATTGATGACTATCTGTGAATCTCCTTCAATAATGCTTCTAATTCAACTAAGTTATTTGAAGTAGGTTTAATGAGCCTGGATCTTTTCAAAATCCATTCCCCTACTTCATTATTAATAATACAACCTATGCCTGATAGTCCTGGGTTGCCCCGAGATGCACCATCGAAAAAAAATAATTTAATATTATTGTCAAATAATTTTAGATATATAATAGTACATTAATATTTAATTAAAATAAGTAATCTAAGTAGATAATCAATAATAATTTTTATTTTTTATTTATTTATTAATTATAATTATAAAAATTTAAATATGATAGATTAAATAATCAATCAATTGAACAATTAAATTATTCACGCTACACGTGAAAATTCTAGCATATGATTCCACCATAGGACCACTGGTCTATTTTAAGGGGTTGCAGATTAAATTTGACGGTTGCGTGACCATGCTTATGGGTTTGACCAAACCCTAACCCTAATGCTAACCCTTACCATGATATAAAACTTAACTCGAAATGCTAACCCTAATCATAATCCTAATCATATTAATATATTCAGTGTGTTACATGTGTGATGGTGTATCGACATATTTTATATATAGGTTATATATTTGCTAGTAGATAGAAGTTATGGTATTGCAACAAATAACTTTTATTATTTATTTAAATTAATAGTAATAAAAATAAAAATAAATATATTGTATTTTTTTTATGTAAGATTTTTAAAACAAATATATACTTCAACATATGTTTTTAAATTTATCAAATATAATTTTTTATAATAATGTATCTAATAATTAATTAAAATCATCTAAAAATTATAGATAAAAAATGAGAAAATATATAATTATTTAAAATTATGATATAAAATTAGAAAAATAAATAAATTACTTTTAAGTATAAAAAATAAATACATTATAATAAAAACATATATTTAAAATTTTTTAAAACATACATTAATTTTAAAAAGAAGTTTTAATTTAATAAATAAAGACAAAATACAATAAAATTTAAATTAATGCATAATAACCGTATAAAATAAGTAAATAAATAAATAAAAGTTTATAAAAGAAATGTTCAAAAAATAAAAGTTCACAAAATAAATGATGCGGGGAATGAGGTGCAGATAGGCAATGAATGGTGATTGACGGCTGGCTGACGTGATTTCATTGACCATAACGATATCACTTCCTTCCACAGCACATTGCAGGTCCGTACAAGGTCGCATGCCGCATGGCAAATAACTTCGGCGCTGGCTGACGTTGATTGACTGCGCTGGCGTGATTTGATTTACTTCCGCACGACAAACAGGGAATGGCATGTTATGGGTATGCCTATGGCAATGGCTAAAGGTGCGAGGAACGAGGTGCAAATCTTCACACTTTTAGCCATTGCCGCCACCTTTTGGGGGGGATATTGGAGGTGTGAGGGAATTAATATATATATTAATATTTTATTAGTTTTGAATATAAGTTGGCAGATTTTTAAAATATAATAATGACTGTGGTAATAGAATTTGTATGGGAAATTTTCCCATACAAATTCCAGAGACCTGTAGGTCTCTATTGCCAATTTTTTTGTTTTTCTAATATCTTGTTTGGGTTTGCAATATAGTTAAACTTACACACTTAATTCTATTTACCGATTCTGGTTTGTTATAGAGAGAAAGTTGATTTCTTTCCTAACATCATTGTTTCCAATAGAACACTTTGATGCTATACATATTCAATCCATGTTTACACACTAACTAATGGTTTCTCAACCAAATTAACATGACTAGTTTACAATTTACTTGCATGGATAAAAGGTGGAAATTAGAGATTGATTTATCACTTGAATCAAATACATCTACATACATTGATCCTAAAACAAGATTGATAGCATTATGAAAACTCTCCTTTCATTCCAATAGCCTTCTCTTTCGCAATAAATTTTAAATACCATTTAGCAATGAAGTAAATCTATTCTACCCTTTCATCATAAGTTATTAATTCCAGTATCATGCAATGAAATAAACTTATCTTTTTTCACAATAACAAAGTATTCATTAACAAGAGCAAGTTGATAACCTTCCAGCAAATTGATAATGATAGAAATCTTAAACACAATACAACTCTTTCAAGCTCATCAACACCTATTACAATGCATGACTTGGAGAGTTATCTCCAATACAAACACAATAACAATAGCATTGCACTCAAGAGGATTCCATATTTCCTTACGAAAACAATAATCACAAAACAAAAGTATTACAACTCAAATATGAGTACATCTTCAAATCCTTCAAGAGTCCTAACTTTGCCAAGAAGGCTTCAATGCTCCAATTTCCTACAATAAAACCATTTTCAAGGAAGACCATGGGAGCTCACCTCCCATCCTAGGCCTCTAAGAGGCCACCCCCGAGCTAGGGGAAACCACAAAGAATGGGGAACATTCAAACACTCACACAAAACATACTTACATTCCACAATAACCCAAATTCCCTCAAGGATAAAACATAGGATCTAACATGATCCTTTAATGGGGTGAGGGTGGGCAACCCATGGAGAAGCCAATGCCAAAATAAGGCCACACATGGACCACAATAACAATGTATCTCATATCAATGGCATACAAGGCCAAATCCCTCCTTATGCCCCCCAAAATGCCCCTTGGGCTAAAAATGCAAAGGCTACTTGGGGACAACACACTCAAGCTCATCCTTCCCCACACATGGAGGAGACTCTACACATGGAGTTGCCTCCATCCCCTCACCCCCTCTTGGTTGCTCTTCCCTCCCAAGGGTGATTGAGCCAAGAGTAAACAACCCAAAATCATATCACAAAAGACAACACAAATACCATTTCATGCTCTCACCATGACCAACCATGGGGAGCTAAAACACTTAACAAATTACTACAACTACAAGATTCTACTACAACAACAAAAAAAAAGAGATGAAGAGCAAGATCCTCCAACCTATGATCCAATGCAAAAATGGTGAAGTTTTGTGCCTTTTCCTTCTTCTATCCCCATCTTTTTCCTTCTCCAAGTTTAGTGGTCTCTAAAAGGTAGAGAGTGGGTGAACAAACCCATTGTTTCCCCAACTCCCCTCTAAAATGGCCTCCAACTCAATCCCCAAAATCCTAGGAAGATGGTACCCCATGCCAATGGTTGGTCTTCCCAAAGTCTTACACAACTCCTTACACCCAAAAAGGTGTTCCATGGAAGTGGAAACCTAAGATTGGTCCAAAATGAAGAGAGGACAATCTTGGACCACATCCAAACTTGCATTTTCGCTCAAATTCAAAAAGGCACTTTTGAAAGGGTCAAAAAGTCAATATTGGGCTCCTAACCTCCTAAAAATACCCCTAACCCATGGGTAATTGGAATGGGCTACCTCAAAATGCATGAAACTACCCCCTAGGGTCCCATTTAACCCTCCAAAAACCATGGTTCAGTGTATGCACGAAAAAGTAAGATGTGACTTCACTTTGGAGTCCTATGACAAGTGGATGCACTTTGGATTTCCCCCCGAAGAAGCTTCTAGAACTTGCTCTCACACTCCAACCACATGACATACCTTAGTTAACATATAACTCTAGTGTCAAGTGACACTCACATAACTAACATCACAATTAAGGTATGTCCACAATATTACAACACTTAACATTCCTACACATACATTCACATTACGGTTACAAATAAAACACTTCACAACGAGGCCCTGGTCTCTTCAATAGATAGGGCCTTGGCTTTACTATTAGCACATGCATTCAATGTGGTTTCCCCAAACATTTCCATGGTCCTTCCACCTACAAAACCTCAATGCCGCATCAGTAATTCAAGGAAGAAAACCATCACATATAAACATATAAGATGTAATATCCACACATTATTCATAACTCAATTGCAGACATGAAATCACACAAGTAATGATCTCACACAATTCAATTGAACATTCAATCACATAGAATGAAATGTCATAATTCAATTGTCTGCACATAATCATATAGAATTCAATAATCACATCAAATAAATTCAATTTGCATAACTCAATTCATACTTCAATTGCATATATAATTCATAATTTAATTTGCATACATGATTCATAATTCAATTACATACATATAATTCATAACTCGAATGCATACATACAATCACTTTCACATAATTCCTAATTCCAATGCATACTTCTAATCACTTTCACATAATCCATAATTCAAATGCATAGATAGAATCACCTACAACACCATGTTCACATATAAATCATAATTCAATCGCATGCTTGTAATCATATGGAATACAATAATTATATCAATCTCAATTCAATTTGCATAATTCAATCATCTATAACATACATACAACTTATCATGAAATATTCAATTCTTCACTAAAGTAAGCATGTAGCATATTGCATATCTAATTCAGTTGCAATTAAATGTCATCATGACACTCCTAAACTTCTCCTAAGTATTTAACATTTCGATTCATAATAGAAATCTCATCATATCATAATCGAATCAAATCTCCATTTCCTAGTTATTTACGTAAGCGTATAAAGTCCATTACTTCATCCCGAAATGAAATACACACCTCAACCTAATTCATTTCTTGATTTTCATTTTCCTAACAACTTATAACAACATAAATTCTCCAATTGCACACCTTAGTATTTATCTAATTATCATAATGTCAGTCATAATGTATCATAAGGTCAACATTGTGCGTATAGAAAGCATCATACAATGCAATGCATTCTCATCTACTGTAATCAAATCTTTGTCAAAAGAGAAAAATCTACTAACTAATCAAAACATTAAGCCAATACTAAGTCTACCATTACGATAATAGAAAGGTTATGACGGGTCTAGGGTGAGGCCTCACACATATAAACTACATTATATAAAATCATTCAGTTTATTTATATGTTACTTCTTGATTTAAAATTTTAAATATCAAAGTGTTTAGATATTTAATATAATAGATACTTTTTACTAATAAAGAACTAACAAAATATAAATCAAAATAAAAAATGAAATGATAAAAAAACTAAAATAACTTTAAAAATTACACACTCATATGCTCTGAATTTTTATTTTTTTCACTTTGAATTTGATATATTAAATAAAAATCATAAATATGAAATATATTAAATAAATAACTATATATAGTCTATTAAATAATATTATTATAAGTAAATATTTATATCAATAAATTTACAAAATACTTAAAAATAATTTTATATTAAATATTATCCACATATAATACATTTAAAGCATCAATAGATAATGTTATAAAGCTAAAAAATGAGATAAGGAGTGCCCATAAAGGGGTCCTGTTATAGGTAAATGCAATAGTATTTGCCTCCTACAAGTACAATAAGATATACATGTTAATTTTTGACACTATTGCATTTAAATTAATTAAGGCTATTTAAATGTTAGTGTACATGGTTTGTTTTAGACCAAGCTTGTGAAAAAAGGACAAGAAGATGAGGACAAAACGAAAAATGACATATAAAGATGTTGACAAATTATGAACTGTGTTAACTAGTAATTAAATTGAACTATGTAAACCAATTAAAATACACTATTTTTTTGTTTTATTACTAAATTTATATTTTCTATAGTTAAATGCAATATTTTTAAGTTTGTAATATGTGTAAACTATTTATTTATCATATGATTGGTTAAAAATTTTAAAGTCTTATACACAAAACTTACAGAAGTATTTACCTTATATTCTGACTACTGTGAATATATAGTGTTTATTGGTTTTCTATCTTTTTTCATTTATTTACAATATTTGTTTAGTATTCTAGTTTTTTAATTTTTTCATCTTGTTTTGTTGTTTAATTTTCTTAATAGTTCTTCTTTTCTTTTTATTGTAGTTTGTCTTTTTTAATTATTCTTTTCTCATCCTCATTATACTATGAGTGATTTGAAACTTAAAGAAAAAAACTCACATATTTGAAAATATCATAGACTATATATACAATGTATTATATATTTAGTTTTACCTATAATTAACACAAATTATAATCTATAATTGACATAAATTACATTCTTATTTTTTCATATTTTCTAATAAAAACTATTAAATACAAATATACAATTATTATAATTTAAAATAACATAAAAATATAATAAATATATATATTATGTTTATTTGTATTTAATATTTAATTATATATTTAGTTTGCATATAATTAATATTATTATTTAGTTCATTTTATGTTCAATTTTTTTTGACAAAATGAAAAAGGTTATTTACCTTAATCTAATTATAAATAAGTGAAGATAACCAAATTTACCATACATATTTAATTAAATTTGCCAACCAACAATAATATTTTTAAAACTAGAAAATATAATTATTTATTAATATGACTTAAATTGCTTAAAATGTATTAAAAAATGATAATATATTATATTTAAAATTAAAAAGTTATTTTTTCAATAGAATTTTTAAATTATTAATATTATAAAAATTAAAAATTATTTAAATATATTTATTTTAAATGAAATAATATGATAGAATGAAATAAAATTAAAAAAATATTTAAATATATTCACTTTGAAGAAAAAATATTTTTATCCATTTAATATTTTTTTAGATATTATAATATTTTATGTGTGAAACTCATAAGATATATTTAAAAAGAAGTCAAAAAATAAAAATTAAAAACATTCACGCAGACATTTTAAATATATTATTTGGAGCGGGATTTTTTTGTTTAATTTGATATATCTTATTGGGAAAACATCCCCGGTCGTTTCCCATCTCCAGTGCAAATAATTTAATGTGTGCTGACAAATGACAGTGGCAAATGTCAGAAGGCGGTACAAAGGTATGAATGATGGGGGATGGCATAGCATCGGAATATAAGAATGGTAGGGGGATTATGTCGGTTGGGTAGCCGGTGCCTTCTTCCTAAACCCTTATGCACCATTTTTGCTGACAACATTCATTAATAGTCTTTGGGCAAGTTGACTTCTCTCATTCCATGCAAATCTCATAAAGTTGGGCCAAGTGTAATATAAGGTTGGTAGGCCCCAAACACATGCCTTGGAAACCTACGCCTATTCCTTGTTATAGATTTGCACTTGCATGTGATATATTTCAACTACCTCCATCACCTTGCCATGCACATTAAACTTTGACAAGGGTAGTACATTATCTTGTTGTCATGGTAAGTACTTGTCCCCTTTGACAAATCCACCTATCACTCTCTCCATGCGTAATTCCATGCACTTGGGCTGAGTTGATGTGCTAGGTGGGCCCCAAACTCAACCTTGGTTTATGCACATGCCCTTTTCAAAAAGGGTCTCCTTGCATACATTTAGTGGCTATGCAGCCATATAGATAGATAACTTACCAAGGGGATACTTTTTGAAAAAAAAAACTAAGTATAAAAGAATCCCTTGGTAAGTTATCTATCTATATGGTTGCATAGCTGCTACCATACATTTACGCAAGCCTTAGTAATAGTTTGGGATTTCCATCATCCCACCCACTTGGCAAGTGGGCCTTGGGGATAGGAGGGTGATGTGATAGATTAGTAGGTTAAATAGGTTTAGATTAGTAGGTAGATTTGTAGACTAATAGGTTTTCCTTTTAAATTTAATCATTTGTTTAAGTTTATTTTATGTATTGTTAATAAATTCTTTATTGCAATTAACTATTAGTTAGGAGATTTATTATTAATAGGAGATTTATTGATAAATATGTCCAGATTTAAATATTAATGAAATCAATTGTTATTTGATAGTTGTTTTACTCTATTGATAATTAGTTTAAATAAGATCAACTATAATAGTTATTGAGTTATTTAAATTGATATCTTGCTATTGTTTAATAAGACTAGGATCTAGTGAATCGATCTGTTTTAATTAACTTAATGTATTAGTAGGTTATTAGTATGGATTAGTAATAGTAGTGTAACTATTATATTTCTAATGTTGGGATAACAGTTTGACCTAGTCAACACTATTAGGTTTATTGCCGGTTTACAATTGAAATTCGGTAGCTAATGTAGTTAACTCATGAACCATTATCGTAGGATAAATTATCTATTAGTTGGATCAACCATGTTCGAAAGTGATTACCTAGGCACATACACATTCTAGGTTATTGGTTAAGGTATGAAATTGGATAGATGATCAATGCTCTAGGCTACGAGGGATTGAAAACAGTAATTAAAAGCACCTAGGATCTATGAATTCATCCTGAACAGAATTTCTAAAGTGAAATTGTATCCACTAGGGTTTCGCTATCCGAACTCAATAATTTTACGATGATAGTTATGAACTTTAACCTGCCAGACCCATAGTGGTACATTTATACTCTCAGAGATTAATGCTCTAAAACTTAACCCTAGGTTGTGATCGACTTAACCGTAGTTGACTTATCCTTAACCTATGATCATCACTCCCGAACATCTTATCATTTTAAAAAAAAATTGTTTTGTTTTTGTTGGTAAATTTTTTGGCATGACACACTATCACTATGGGTACTTCCTCTGTCAAAGAAGCTACAGCTATGAAAAATGCCCTTAATCTTTATTCTAGTGCTATTGGCCAATTGATCAATTAGAATAAAAGATCCTTATTTTTCATCAATACCCCGGAGGATAGGCAAGATAGAATTGCCACTATTTTAGATTGCAAGATCAATAATTTTCCCTCTTCCTATTTAGGTCTCCCCCTTGGTCTAAATGTTACTGATTCTTTTTGGAACCTGCTTTTAGACAACTTTTACAAAAATCTGGTTGGATGGAAGGGCATTGTGTTATCTCAAGCGGGAAAGGTTACCCTCATTAAGTCTTCCTAGCAAATTTTGGTGGTTTATGCCCTCATCTTGTTTAAGATTCCTATTAAATTCTCTGATAAAATTGAAAGCATTCTTAAACATTTTCTTTGGTCTGGTGCTGAGGAAAAAAACTACAATCCTTTGATTTCTTAGGATAAGGTTTGTAAACCCAAAACCATGGGGGGATTAGGGCTAAGACCTATCAAGGTTATCAACAATTCTCTTTTGGACAAACAGATTTGGAGGATCTTTGGGGATCCTAAGGATTGGAACACTATATGTATACAAAAGTATCTTTATGACCTCCCTTCCATAGATGTCCTACTTTCCAACACGAATAAAGGTGAAGGTTCTATTTTTTGGAGAAATACAAATAATGCCAAAAATCTTTCCAGCAAGGGGAAGAAATGGAAGTTGGGAAATGGTCAAAACATTAGGTTCTGGTATGATCCCTAGTTGATGGAGAGGCCCTTGAGAGATAATTGTAATCATCTTGATTCTATGAACCGGTGCAAAAGAATATATGGTACTAAAGTTAAAGACTATTGGATTAACAATAGATGGGTGAACTTGGTAGGGATCAACCCTTCTATTGACATAATTGACAAGGCCCTTCTGGCTTAGCACTTTTGGGATGCTAAGGATGAATCCTTGATTTGTGGTCTGTCTCCAAATGCATTGTTTTTAGTTGCTACTTCTAGCCTTCTCCAATTTGAATAGCCTAATGCTAAACCTTTCTAGGCCAAGGCATGGAACAATGCTATGTTAGAATGATTATAGAATAAAAGAGAGATGGGGTGAATCATTTATTCTTAGTTCTAGATGTACCAATTTAACTTTTCAGTACTTTAACAAACTCAAATCTAATCAGCATATCAACTCGGTCTCTATAGCATATTAACTTGTAGAATATAAAGCTTCCAACAATATTCACATCAAAATCATTCACACAAGTATAACACTAGGATTTATAGTGGAAACCCAATTTGGGAAAAACCACTATGTAATATGCTATTGATTTTCACTTTTCTAAAGTGAGCTCTGTGAAAAGCCAACCCTGTTAAAGGTTTACATACACACTGTTAGGTGTGACCCTGTAAAAGGATTTAAAACACTATGTTAGAAGTGGCCTGGTTAGAGGACTTGATAACATTCCATTAGAATGTCACATTGATTAAAGGATTTATACAATGACTGTTAGGTCAACCTTGATTAAAGGATTTAGACTGATACAATGGTTAGAAAGTAATAGTAGGTTCTGATCTGAAAAATATACAACTCACTTTGCAAATACATAGCCACTTTGCACATATATGTTGATTTACTAACTGACCTTCATTTCCATCTCCGTCTATGATCTGCTCAGAATTCTCTTCAAGCAATCACAACTCTATTCAGCTCCTTCAAAATTTCACCTTTAGCCTTCTACTTAGACTTATCAGTCAATAACATCAGCCTCTTCTCCATGTATGTAACCTCACAATTAGGTTTTCCTTTATACCTCTTTGATCAAGTAGATCAATCTTTTTCCTCTTAATCTCCTTTGTAGATCTTAGGTTTAGGTCAGATTCATCGAATAGTTTCATCATTATATTCTCCATCTTTTCCTTCTAGATACATCTCCAAAATTATCTTTGAATCCACAAGAAAATGATTTACCATGCATTAAATGCTCCATACAATTAATTAATAATGTCAAAACATTTTACATATCCCTAGAATTCAACTATGACGACTAGGATCCTTAGTTATTTCTCCAAATGTAAATTACTAACACTCGGTCAATACTATGTTCATCTCCTTTGTCATCACTGTGTATCTCGGTCATCACTACAAACTGTCTTCCTTGAAAAATACTATCTTTTCTTAGTAATTTCTTATCGCTCGACAATTACTGATGTTTGGTCAACACTAGATTTAATTGGCATATACTAGCACTCGGTTGACACTAACATCACTCGGCTTAAACTAGACTTCTTCACTTTTGCTCAATTAATCCTATGTTTCTAGTCTTTCTTCTTACTAGATAAACAACACATTATCTTGTCAATGTGCCAACTAATCAAGTACCCATTGAAGTATCTCATAACTCAACCTTTCCTTAGGTCATCTTGTTATCTCATCTTTTCAAATCCTCTTCATCAATCAAAATATATGGTACTATCCTAGATAGCAACTGTCTTACCAGTTAAGGTTTGACATCAATGACAATATAATAATTGGGTATGTGCAGGATCATGGTATGCCAAAAAGTGGAAATGTGAAAAAATAAACTTTTCACTCGTTCAAAAGTGCACTAATCCATTTGTTGACTTTTTAGTAGGCCTAGGTGTCAGTACACCTAGCCAAGCCAAAAGCCAAAGCACAGGCCTAATCAGATATTTGATATTATTGGATATTTGATATTATCGGATATCCAATTTTTGCCAGTAATTATATATTTACGTAGCCCGACCACATTCAACATTTTCACTATGAAAATGTCGAATGCGGCTAGGTCTTTCAGATATTTTTTTTTATCATATATCCGATTTTCCTAAAATCTTAAGGTAAGTTCAATCTTTAATTTTTTATTGTTTTTCTTGTGTTTTAATAGAAATTTATAGTTTTTTATATAAAAATTAGCCCGTTGAAATGAGTTTTTTCAATTCATTGTAATTATCTATTTATTTTCTAATTGTAATTAGACATGGACTCAAATCAATCAGAAAACCCTCCCAATGATCCTGCAAATAATCCAGAACCACCTCCCAACAAGTCCCCACTTTCAAAAGACGAACCAGTTTCAAACCCTCACCATTTAGGGGATCTCATAGGAGACAATCTAAATCAACTTAGAGGATTTCAAACCACATATACCTATATCCCCACATTGCACCCCATGTTTACCACATTGAACTCCATTATTGAAAACATGGAGAAACTTACAAAGCAACATAATGTTGCACTTCTTTGGTGCGATTCCATGCACACCCAGTTTAATGATGGGCTTGAGTATGATCAAGTTATGAACATAAACATAACAAAACATTATATGTGTAATCTTTTTGTGGATCCCAAAACCGGTATAAAAGTGAACCCTAAAAAACTCAAGTTTTCAATTAAATGGTGCACAAATAATGCAATACATGACAACTTTTGGGACCATTGCTGGATGGTTTTTGATAGACCACCTCACAGCAATTTGGATGTCCCATTTTATTTCATTAAAAAATTATATGTTGAATTTGTGCTCAATCACAAGGTAAATTATTGGAGTATGCGACTAAACTAGGGTGTAGGTTTAGGCACTCCTTAGGACAGGCCATGGGCACACCAGGTGAAATCCCGCACATATGTCTCCCCTCCCAAGATTTCACCACCTCCCATTGTGTAACATCCTGATATTATTGTTGAGGCCAACTCATAGACTATTCGAGCCATTCACACCTTGAGTGATCTGTTGGTTACTCAGAGCATGACATTGTTGCCTCCTCATCTTGATGCTTCTGGCCCTTCCATATCCTCCATGAGCTCACATGTTTGTGTGCCCCACACTTGCATTATGTGCAAGAATCTGTGCTTAGGTCCCCTAAATGATAGTGATGCATATAACTACATCTTTGAGGTGGATGATACTACACAACACACTACATGCACTGACGCACCTTATGAAGATGTGCATTAGGGGCATATAGAGCCATGGACTCCTACTATTACAGTAAGGGTAAACAATTCACTTTTTACATTGTATTTAATTTTTATCATTCATATTGTTAGTAGAATTTTCTTATAATAATTTCCCACTTATGTTTTTTTATGTGTTACATTTATGTTTAGTTGATGACAGAGGAGGAGATGGCACGGGTGGAGGGGTCCATGATTTTGGGCATATCATTTGGTCTTGACACTTCCACAATACATATGTTTAATGTACTCATTGGTTTCCTTAAATTATTATAATAGCATATATACATGTGTTTTATAATTTTTATGATCATCTTATTACATACTGATGCAGGTGTCACCAGTTGCCACCGGGGGGCAATGTGAGGGGGTACAGGCGTTAGGCATTGACAAGGGCAAGGTAATTAAGTAATTTAGTTTGTTTATGCATACATGTATACTTGTCAGTTGTGCATACTCATTTTTAATTTACATGGTTTATTTGACAGAGGGTGGTATCCGATGATGTTGTGAGACCCTATCGCCACAATAGAGTCACATGCATATCAATTCGTAGTAATAGCCTCATGGTACATATATTTTTAAAGTTATTTATGTGTATTTTACTACCAAGTATATATAATATGATCAAGTTATGATAGTATGAAGTATTTGTTTGACTTTTGTAGGTCACTCCTAGTTTGAGGGAGGTAGAACACCAAGGGTTTGTATCTGTGATGACTTAGCCAACATTTCTTGAAGAAAATTCAACACGGGTAATTTTTAATGTTAATTTAGTTATTTTGTAAACATATATTTTCTACCAAGGATTTAACATTATATAGTATAACTCATAGATCAATCTCATGTTTGCAAACATATACAGGTTGGAGTCGACAGTGGTGCATTGTTCCTTTACTAGCAAGGACATATATTAGGTCTCTTGTCTACAAGAGGAGACAGAGAGGCGAGGTATATGAGAGTTCAATTTTAGTTTAAATTTTATTTATTATTGTTGACTATGATTCTGAATTTTTATTTTTTATTTGTAGAAACTGAATAGAGGTAAAATGGAATCACACCTATTCAATGTAATGTATGGGGAATATGAGATCCACTCCTAAATCCAAATTCCCAAAGGAGAGATCCAATTTGATCAACCTAAAGGTTAATACACAATCAAATCAATCTATGGAGAATATGAAAGAGAGAGAAAAACCCTATATTTCCCTATGGAGAGTTATGCTTGAAATTTTAAATAATTGAAAAGGAAGTACTAACCTCAAAATAGGGAAGATCTGGAAAATGCCAATTTATGATGTCTGTGTGTAGTTTCGGGCAATTCTACAACCTATTTCAGATTGGAAATGTCGAGATGAATAAAACCCAGAAATCTTTTATCTTTCTTACATTAGGTAGTCTTTGACCCTCATAAAAGGTTAAAGGCTACATTTTTATTCTGAAGGTCAACTTTGACTTTGTTCGTAGATCTCAAAAGTTCACTGAAAAGGGTATCTGAATCCAAGCTCAGATCCAAAGTTCCGCACCTATAGCTATAATAAAAATGGTTTTGTTTTCTTGTTTGGGGGGTTTGCCTTAGTCAAACCCCGGTTTGGAATCAACCTTAATATTGAAATTGAAATGGAGAATGCTAGAAATTAGTAGAAGTAGATCTAATAATGAAGCTATGACATTCAATAGATATGCAATTGTATTTGAAATGTAATCAAGTATGTTGATATTAAAGCTTGAACATAACATCAATAAATGTAAATCAAACCTCCATGATTGTATGCTTGGAATCCACCTTGAAGGAAGAATGAATGGATCTTGAAGATGAACAAAAGAATCTTGAAGGAAGATCACACCATCATGATGGCTAGATCTAGGGTTTGAATGATGAATCTTGAATGTTTGAACCAAATCCCTTCAAAGGCTTGAATGCTTGAATCCTTGATCTTCAATGGAGAACTTGGATGGAGAAGAGGACTTGAATGCTTGAATGGATGCTTGCTTGATCTTGCTTGAGAGAGAACTTGATTGCCAAAGCTTGATCACCAATGTCTCCTTGAGAGTGCTTGATGCAATGCTTGCTTGATCTTGCTTGAGAGCTTGAGAGATGAGATGGAGAAAATGAGAGAGGAAGGCCTCCTTTTATAGTGATCTAGAGCACAAACCTCTAGAGAAGGCTGACATTGGGGAATTAAATCTCAATTAACCTTAACCCCTAGAAATAGACCCATATTAAATGCAATTTAAGGATTTACCATTCTGAAACCCGAAATGACCAACCCGGAGGTGGGAAAACAAATATCTCTGAAACCTAACACCTGGAAATTGTGGGAACTTGAAATTTGAACCATGGGTCAAGCATGAGGTCGACTCTGCCCTAGGTCAGAGTCAAGGTTGACCCTAACCTAGTTCAAAGTCAAGGTCAACTTTGACCCTCAAGGTCAACTTTGACCTTGAGGTCAAAAACCTCAGGTCCTCAACCCAAAATGCCAGGAAATGCAAAAATAAGGTGAAATTAGGTGGAGAGAGAAGCAGAACGGGGGGAGAAATCCATATTCAAGAAAAGACTTGATCAAGGCACTTGACATGACCCCAGACCACTCACTCAGAGGGCTAAATGCTCTTAACATGGAAGTGCTTCCATTTAAGAGGATACATTAAGCCCCCACTTTAGCAAGAGTATGGACTCGATGCAAACTCTTGGTAAAGGAGAAGAAAGAAAAGATCCAAGTGGATTCCCAAAAAGATAAAATAACACTTAGCTAAGGATACAAGCTCCTAGACTAAGGATTCTAACTCAACATACATACATGAGGGTGCCAAAAGAACAAGGGTTAGTACAAATAACCCAAATCAATTAGCATAAGAAACCTTGCTAAGAAATATTTCTCATACTAATATCATATTTGGAAAGCTATCATAAAAGCATAAATGATTACATAAGAAAGACAAGAGCAACACTATAAATAACATAGCTTCATGATCTTGTCCTACTTGAATGAAAGCAAAAAAGAGAGAGAGGGAAAATAGTGATTACCTCACCTAGTAAGATGCCCACCTTACCATGAATCACCCTGGAGGGAGAGCCCAATAGGTTCACCCATAAGTTGTACTTGCAATTGTAATGCATCTTCTGATGGCTTCTGGAATACTCATAGATCTACCTTCTTGTATCACTATGAATATGAAATGTGTGTCTCCTCAGGATTTAGCAACTTATGTGTGTTACCTTTGAAAGATTTAGCATATAGATGTGTGTCTTTTCAAGATTTAGCAACTTATGTGTGTTACCTTCCAAGATTTAGCATATTGAAAAATTTGAAAAATGTGTCTCCTCAGGATTTAGAAACTTATGTGCATTACCATTGGAATATTTAGCATATAGATGCATGTCTTTTCAGGATTTAGCAACTTATGTGTGCTACCTTCCAAGATTTAGCATTTTTGAAATTAAAAATGTGTGTCTCTTCAGGATTTAGCAACTAATGTGTGTTACCTTTCAAGATTTAGAAGATAAATAAATAAATAAACTATAGTACAAGGGAGACCCTATATATGCCCCCCTCCTTAATATGGAAAAAACATACTATTTTGACATGTTAAGGAAAGTAAAGAACAAGGATAAAGTCTTCTTCAACATCAAGTCAATATCCACAAATAACACCGAGTCCAAGACAAGAAGGTCACAACTCCTATGAGGCCATGGAAGGGATGCATGAGAAGATATATCATGCAAGAAGTGAAAAAAAGTAACCCTTGTGAGGGATAGCACACTATTCAATTTCCAAGGTCAGAGATATATCAACCATGGAAACCCAATGTCAAACAACAAAAGAGGTTGTTATTAAGGACATAGATCCTCAATGAAAACCAAAATTTTCATGTATGATTAGATATCATATAATAGATAGATATTTCTTAACCAAGGAAAGAGGTGAATCCCAGAAAGACAAAAAAGAAGGAGATGGCATCCTTTCCCCCCAAGTATAGGAACAAAGATGGAAGAGGATACCTACTTCACAATTTAAGGAGATATCATATTTACAACAATGTACACCATATTCTTTAGTGAGGGATATTGACCCCTACATCCAAGAGTATAGATAATCGTGAAAAGGGTATGTCACTTATGGAAAAAGGATCCTCAAATGAAAGAGATCTTATCAATAAGACCGCCACCAAAGAGGAGTGTTTTAGATAAAATATCATCTTTCAAAGATAAATCAAGTGGGAACAAAGATTCAATCATCAAGCCCCCTACAAACAAGAGGAAAAAGGAATCTTTGGAATTAGGGAAACAACCCTAACACCAAAGCAAGGGTGAGAGGTTATAAAGAAAATAATTTGCAACATAGATAAGTGATGACTTAGGACAACAACTTCTCATATAAGAAGGTTATCTGTAGTCAAAACATCAGTCAATATGATGAAATAATATTGCAATATAAACAAATACCACTAAGCTAAGGAAATAAATTCCCTAGACAAAGAGAGAAGAAAGAACCTTGCCCCGTAGGGATGAAAGACAAGGGATATCTTTGCAAAACACATGTCCTATAAAAGATATCTTGAGTATAAAATAGAATCTATGAATGATTATAAACATAATACAAAACCATAGAGAGATAGGATAGAAAGAATACTGATTAAGTAGGAACATAATGGATTCTAGAAGACAGGAAGAAATATACCTCTTGCCCCCCAATCTAAAGGAGAAAAGATCTATGTTATATACGAATGAGGGGTAAAATTATGAATAAATCTCAAAGGAGAAATTTATTTTCTTTTATCTTTATGGATTAGATAATAAGGAGAAGGTACTTTGAAGAATCTTTCCACATCTACATCATGAACCATAGTTTGAACCTCAACATAAGCATGGGAACAACTAGGAATAGAAGATGAAGAATTAGGAATCAGATTAGGAAATAATGGATTAGAATTAGGAATTTTAGGAACTAGATTATGAAGATTAGGAATACTAGGAAAAGTGTAGGAAGTGATATGAATGGAAGACACAACTGGAGGAACACTTGGAGCCACAGTTGGAAAAGGGTTTGAATAGATATAAGTGATATTATGGTAAGAAGGCTGTAAATTAGGATCTTGATGTCCCATAAGATCACCACTAAGAGGAAGAGCATTACGGGAATTCATATCTTTCTCCACTAATGCCTCATCACTAGAAGGAATCCTAAATTGAGGTGAAGGATCTATAATGTCATCTTATTTTGCATAGAGGAAGTGTGTTTTAGAGAATATGTCATCCTTTTGTATAAAAAATCCTTCACAAGGAGGGGATAAATCAATTTATTTATCCAAGGGTTCATCCCAAAAAGTATAATTATCCACAATGGTTTCATGAGGAAGAGAGTAATCAACATCCAAATCCAAAGGTTCATCCCAAATAGGAGGATTGTCCACAATGGTTTCATGAGGAAGCAAGTAATCAACATCCAAATCCAAAGGTTCATCCCAAATAGGAGGATTATCATCCCTATCCATTAAGCACATTGTAGTAGTGTCGTAAGTCATTAAAGCTTCATCCCTAGAGGGGGAAGAAGGACACTTATTATGAGAAGAATTAGCATCGATCTTCAACTCCTCTCCATAAAGAGAAATATGATGGAGATATAGATTAAGGTCATCTTCTTTCTCTAATATATCCTTATAAGGTAATTCAAAAGAGGACAAAGAAACATCACATGCACTAGATGAAGTCTTTCTAGGTGTAACGCCATGCAATGGTAAGGTAAGAGGAGGATGTTGTGTAATCCCAAAAGTTTTGGAAAATGTTTGAAACAACTTGTACAACATGATAACAAATAGATCTAGATATATCCAAATGCATTCAAATGAAATTTATAACCATGAAAAGGAAATCAAACACAATAGAGCATCTAATTCCACAAAGCAATGTAGATGTTTTTGTATTTTTGAAGAAATTTTGCAAATTTTTTTTTTTGGATTTTTGAAATATAAATGCAAGGGCATAAATAAACCTAATCTTAATGCAAGAAAAAATTAACCACAAATCTAACACAATAGGGCATCTAAATCCACAAAAGAAAGGAGAGTAAGTATGTCGGGTTCACCAAAATGAATAGAGGTAAAATGGAATCACACCTATTCAATGTAATGTATGGGGGAAATATGAGATCCACTCCTAAATCCAAATTCCCAAAGGAGAGATCCAATTTGATCAACCTAAAGGTTAATACACAATCAAATAAATCTATGGAGAATATGAAAGAGAGAGAAAAACCCTATATTTCCCTATGGAGAGTTATGCTTGAAATTTTAAATAATTGAAAAGGAAGTACTAACCTCAAAATAGGGCAGATTTGGAAAATGCCAATGTCTGTGTGTAGTTTTGGGCAATTCTACAACTTGTTTTAGACTAGAAATGTTGAGACAAAGAAAACCCAGAAATCTTTTATCTTTCTGACAGTAGGTAGTCTTTAACCCTCATAAAAGGTTAAAGGCTACATTTTTATTCTGAAGGTCGACTTTGACTTTGTTCACAGATCTCGTATCAGAATCCAAGCTCAGATCTGAAGTTTCACACATGTACCTGCAAGAAAAATGGTTTTTTTAATTTGTTTGGGGGGTTTGCCTTGGTCAAACCCCAGTTTGGAATCAACCTTAATATTGAAATTGAAATGGAGAATGCTAGAAAGTAGTAGAAGTAGATCTAATAATGAAGCTATGACATTCAATAGATATGAAATTGTATTTGAAATGTAATCAAGTATGTTGATATGAAAGCTTGAACATAACATCAATAAATGTAAATCAAACCTCCATGATTGTATGCTTGGAATCCACCTTGAGGGAAGAATGAATGGATCTTGAAGATAAATAAAATAATCTTGAAGGAATATCACACCATCATGATGGCTAGATCTAGGGTTTGAATGATGAATCTTGAATGTTTGAACCAAATCCCTTCAAAGGCTTGAATGCTTGAATCCTTGATCTTCAATGGAGAACTTGGATGGAGAAGAGGACTTGAATGCTTGAATGGATGCTTGCTTGATCTTTCTTGAGAGAGAACTTGATTGCCAAAGACTTATCACCAATGTCTCCTTGAGAGTGCTTGATGCAATGCTTGCTTGATCTTGCTTGAGAGCTTGAGAGATGAGATGGAGAAAATGAGAGAGGAAGGCCTCCTTTTATAGTGATCTAGGGCATAAACCTCTAGAGAAGGCTGACATTAGGGAATTAAATCCTAATTAACCTTAACCCCTATAAATGGACCCATATTAAATGCAATTTAAGGATTCACCATTCTGAAACCCGAAATGGCTGACCTGGAGGTGGGAAAACAAATATCTCCAAAACCCGACACCCAAAAATCATGGGAGCTTGAAATTTGAACTGTGGGTCAAGGAGGAGATTAACTCTACCCTAGGTCAAAGTTGAGGTTGACCCTAACCTAGGTCAAATTTGACATCAACTTTGACCCTTAAGGTCAACTTTGACCTTGAGGTCAAAAACCTCAGGTCCTCAACCCAGAATGCTAGGAAATGTAGAAATTAGGTGAAATTAGGTGGAGAGAGAAGTAGAACGGGGGGGAGAAAGCTAGATTCGAGAAAAGACCTGATCAAGGAACTTGACATGACCCCAGACCACTCACTCGAAGGGCTAAATGCTCTTAACATGGAAGTGCTTCTATTTTAAGATGATACATAAACCATATAAATTAAATAATCTAACTTGGGGTTTCACTTTTGTGTTCGAATGCAGGATCCATCATAGCCAAAGAGTACTTCAAAGAGGCTGCATTTTGATGATCCACCAGTAGAATAGGATGTCCTAGAAATATTTGTAGTTGAACTTATTATTTTGAGATGTCATATGACACATTTCGAGATGGCATATGCCACATTGTATCTAGATATGTTGACATGTAAATATGTACATAATTATTGTTCATTTTGATATATATGAAACTTGATATTCGATCCAGTTTGTTAATAGTGTGTTCATTTATTCATTGTTATATGTAAATATTCTTGTGTATATTCATGTATATTCATTAAGTATATTGAAGTACATTCTTCATAACCTAAATTTATGTCTATGGGCTACATGCATGACTTAAGTGAATTCATGTGGTATGGTTTATAATCTATGTGCTACATCTATGCTTCATGAATTAAGAAAATTTATGTGTACGCTTTATGTGCTACATTTTATTCATGTGTATCTGATGCTCTCAACCAAGCAAGTCTGATGCAGAACCCTCTACTATCCCCTCATGGAACCAAACTCAACTTGAGGATTCTATAAGCATCTTGGAATCTACTCAAGGAGTTAGTCTCAACTCAAGGGTCAAATAGAGTGCTCTGACTTTAGAGAACCAACACATTTGACATTTTGAACAAGTTCACTTCCTCTAACCTCTCATCCTAACTTCTCTTGACACCAACTCCATTCTAGGCCTCTCAATGCATCTAGAACCTCCATCTTGTCAAAAATTGAAATAGGTCTTCCACCTTGATTGTAACACCATATAACATCTTAATATGGTCCATCTAATATGTTCCACCAATCTACCAATTCTAGTCAACTCATCTTCCACCAATCCACCCTAATAGCCCTTCTAGGCTTGTAGCCTTCACCAGTCATAAATCATCTTTTTTCTCTAGAATTCTCCAAACAACTAAAGAAACTAATGGTTTATCTACATACCCTTTTGGATTCCTTAAATCCTCCCCAAGACTCAAGGTAGAATCCTTTGGACCAAATTCCATATCCACTACCCTAGCACCCACAAACTAGGCCTGATTTCCTCCAAATAACAAAGAAACTTATATATGCACTTACTCCTTGCACCCCAAAGCATGAAACAATCTTTCTTAAGGTTTCAAAACATAAGGTTTTCAAGTTTATAAGGTTTCACCACTCACCAAATTTTCTAGCCACCAAACCCTTGTTTCTAGGGTCATATACCTAAGGTCTACTCAAAAAGACCTTTGGGTAAAAGCACAATAAGCTGTCACCCTTTTACAAAGGAAGAGGCTAACAAAATCAAAGTTGTTCAATTTCAATAGTATAAAAATGACATTTATGTTTGGAATTTGAAGATGATGTAAACTAATTAAATGTGATAAAATGTATGAAGTTTATGATTAATATTTTTAATAATTTTTTTGAACAAGAATTGATAAGTTTTTTAAATTTTTTAAGATGATTTTTTAGTTGCTAAAAAATGCTGAAAATTAGGGGTCTAGTTCCCACCAAAAAATTATATGTAAATAAACATTTTTTCCCCTAATTTCAAAATATGTCATAGATGGCATATATAGCTAGTGTATGAAGATATCATACTCTCTCCAAGACAATCCATTTGGCCTAAAATATTATTATGGATCCTAATATCCATATTCCATCATAATAAAAACTCTTCTCAAGGGTATTCGACTTCCATAATGACTGGTGTGAAGACGGGCTCTCCTTCAATCAGTAAACTCCATCAATTAGTGTTCTCTCAACCATCACTTCACATATCCTTGCATAAAAAAATTATAATACAAGAATATAATACATCAGTGACTTCTCCCACCAATTATATTGGTCATAGTGGGTGGGAGAGTCAATCCCTTAAGGAGACTAAAATTCCTACATAGTGACTGTACCTTTCAACCAGTCATGCAATCACAGAACAATAGTCACTTGCTTTTCTTTAAGAATAATAAAAAAACTAAAATTAATGCATGGAAGATGTAAACAATAATCAAAGCAATGTATTTACTTCACTACCCAACCCAAATCATGTTCAAGTCAAGCACATTAATTTGTTGTTGCACTGATTATTCCACGAGACAGTTAACAACATGCAAAGAAAATATTTGTTTATTGATTGTAAAACATTACATTTTTGCTTCCTTACACTCCCAAATCAACATCCCCCATTCACTCACATAGATCCCCTACAAAAAAGACTCAAAACCCGTCTGCAACCTCTATCTAACTATCTAACTGCTTGGTAACAATCTCAAACTGACTTTCATAACTAAAGTATGATTTAAAGATGTTGTCAAGTTGAAAACTAATGTTGTCAACTCAACAAATTGAATCTAATACCCCTTCTTATAACTTTTAAAAAGGTTTAAAAAAACCTTTATAATCCAAACTAACCTATAACCCCATATGAGCCTTATAGGCTTATTTTGCCAATACAGACAAATTCCATATTTTAGCACTTCAAGTGCTTTTACATCATTTTATTGACTCTATTGGCCATTTCATATCCATTATAGACCTTATAGGTCCTTAGATCAATCCAACTAACCTAGGATTAACTTAATCACCCCTAGTGCTCCCTAGGTACATTTAGCCCTTGCCAATGCCATTTAATGGCTTATAATGCATGATCAGTTGCAAAGGATTATGAATCAATACAAAATATCAGAACACTTGCCTCTTGACACACCAATCAAAGAATCCATTTAAAGGCTTACTTTGCCTCTTGACACACCAAAATGCTCGCCAACATACATAATGGTGCTTAGTGGACCTTCGAAACAATTTGGTCTAACATGTTCACAAATGTTCTACTGAATTCATGTTTTGAACGAGGTTGTCCAAACATAGCTAATGGTGCAGTCCATCTAGTGCCAGGATGAACAGTTTGGAAGAAACCCAGTGGTGCAACTTTCAACTGACCCTCACTGCAAGTTTTGGCATCAAGCGAGATTGGCATGCCAAATTCAAAAAAAATTGAATCTCCTAGAATGGAGAGAGGTTATTGTAGGCCTAAAAAAATTAGTCATGTAGCATCTCATGGTTCATTGATACCTCTCATGGGGTCTGAGATACGAGCCTCAAAAGATCATTTCCCAATCATGCTTAGTGCACCTTGGGGACACTTTTGTCTAGCATGGTCATAAACATTCTACTGACTCAATGGTCAAAGTGAGGTTGTCACTAGTGTTTACCCACCCAACCAGAGCTAATGACACAGTCCATTTGGTGTCGGGACGAATGATTTAGAAGAAACCCAGTGGTGCAACTTTCAACTGACCCTCATTGCAAGTTTTGGCATCAAGCGAGATTGGCGTGCCAAATTCAAAAAAATTAAAATATCCCAGAATGGAGAGAGGTTATTATAGGCCTCAGAAACAAGGTCATGTAGCATCTCATGGTTCATTGATATCTCTCACGAGGTCTGAGATACAAGCCTTGAAAGATCGTTGCCTAATTGTGCTTAGTGCACCTTTCGAGACACTTTGGTCTGGCATGGTTGCAAATGTTCTACTAACTCAGTGGTCAAAACAAGGTTGTCACTAGTGTTTACCCACCCAACTGGAGATAATGGCACAGTCCATTCGATGATGGGATGAATGGTTTGGAAGAAACCTAGTGGTGCAACTTTCAACTGACCCTCACTACAAGTTTTGACATCAAGTGAGATTGGCGTGCCAAATTCAAAAAAATTTGTATCTCCTAGAATGGAGAGAGGATATTGTAGGCCTTAAAACCATGGTCCTGTAGCATTCACGATTCACCAATACCTCTCATAGGGTTTGAGATACGAGCCTCGAAAGATTGCTAACCAATCATGCTTAGTGCACCTCGGGGACACTTCGGTCTGGCATGGTCGTGAATGTTATAATGACTCAATGGTCAAAATGGGGTTGTCACTAGTGTTTACCCACCCAACCAAAGCTAATGGTGCAATCCATTCGGTGTCGGGATGAATGGTTTAGAAGAAACCTAGTGGTGCAACTTCCAACTGACCCTCACTGCAAGTTTTGGCATCAAGCAAGACTAGCATGCCAAATTCAAACAAATTTGAATCTTCTATAATAGATAGAGGCTATTATAGGCCTCAAAAAAATGGTCTTGTAGCATCTCATAGTTTTTTGATACCTCTCACAAGGTCTAAGATACAAGCCTTAAAATATCACTGCCCAATTGTGCTTAGTGCACCTTTGGGACACTTCGGTCTGGCATGGTTGCTAATGTTCTACTGGCTTAGTGGTTGAATCGGGGTTGTCACTAGCATTTTCCCACACAACTAGAGCTAATGGTGTAGTCCATTTGGTACTGGGATGAATGGTTTGGAAGAAACCCAGTGGTACAACTTTCAATTGATCCTCACTGCAAGTTTTGGCATCATGTGAGATTGACGTGCCAAATGCAAACAAATTTGAATCTCCCAGAATGGAGAGAGGTTATTGTAGGCCTAAAAAATTTAGTCTTGTAGCATCTCATGATTTTCCAATACATCTCACGAGGTTCAAGATACGAGCCTTGAAAGATCTCTGCCCAATCGTGCTTAGTGCACCTTGGGGACACTTCGGTCCAGTATGGTCATGAACGTTCTACTGACTCAGTGGTCAAAATGAGGTTGTCACTAGTGTTTACCTACCCAACCAGAGATAATGGCATACTCCATTTGGTGTTGAGATGAATAGTTTGGAAGAAACCCAGTGGTGCAACATTCAACTGACCCTAATTGCAAGTTTTGGCATCAAGCGAGACCGGAGTGCCAAATTTAAACAAATTTGAATCTCCCAGAATAAAGAGAGGTTATTGTAGGCCACAAAAACCTAGTCTTATAGCATCTCACATTTTCTAATACCTCTCTCGAGGTCTGAGATATGATCCTCAAAAGATCATTGGCCAATCGTGCTTAGTGCACCTTGGGGACACTTTGGTCCGGCATGGTCCCAAACATTCTAGTGACTCAATGGTCAACATGGGGTTGTCACTAGAATTTACCTGACCAATCAGAGCCAATGGCATAGACCATTTGGTTCTAGGATGCAATCCTTCAACACTATCCATTCACTAGTCCAGGGAATCACCATTTTACTTTAGACACATTTGACCAATTTTGACTCAATGACTCCAACTATTACATCATTTGACAATACAAATGTACATGGAATTAAGACAATACAAATTTAAGTGATGTAGAGGTAAGGGTGGTGAATGAATAAACAACAAAGATTGGTTAATTTTCAAATGACTCTAGGCACTGCTTCTAGGCCTCAACTCCACAAATGACTCAAATGAAGACGCACACCCAACTGTGAAAATGTTGAAAACAATGATTTAGAATAGATTCAAAACAATGCAATATTCATTTGAATGCTTCCAAAAATAATAGGAAAGATTTTTAGATTTAAAATGACTTATAAATTTGAAAGACTTAAATTTGAAAGTTAACTTATAACTTATTAAATTTGTAAAATAAAAACTTGTAAAGCTTTTGAACACCTAGGAGATTTTAAGCACTACTAAACCCCTAAACTATCCCTTAAATCCCTTGGACACTAATGGCCCACTTACAAGAAATTTGGGCCTTTAGGCCATTAACCAACTCTTTACATTGCAATGTCATGTCATGACAGTAAAAGACATTATAGGCTTTAATATGTTGTAGTTGATGCTCATAGGTTCCTTCTCTATCTTCCATGCCCTTTGGCTCTCATTGAATGCCTTCAAGGTCTTCACATTTGCATTGAATGTCTTCATGGCTTGACTGGTTGTCCTTGGTGCCCCTGCACCAGTAAGGATACAAAATTAAGACAATGCAAATACAAGGATACAACATTCATAGTAAGGAAACACAATTTTTGCACTTTGCATGACATTAAGATGATACAAATGTGGGCTCTTAATATTTTCAAATCAACCCCATGGACTCTTTTATATTTCAAATTTTGCATCTAATTTTTTATATACAAAATTTGGCATCAAAATATGCACATTACATTCAATTGTTGTTTTTATATATACAAAATTTGGCATCTAAATATGCACATTACATCCGATTTTTGTTTTTATATACAAAATTTGGCATCTAAATATGCACATTACACAATTATATATAAAAAAATAAGTGTCCTTTCCACTCTTAAAGTGTATAAGTTTAACACATGGTACTCGATGACATCTACATTCCAATACCTACATTTGGAAGGCACAAGAAAAGTTAATAGAGAATATAAGAAGTTTATATAGGTTGAAAAAAATATTATGAATGTATAAGTAACTAAATGAACCAAAGAACATGACTAGCCAATGCATAGTGAAGTTTACCATCATAAAAGATGGGCTAATTAAATGTACACCTTGATCTTCTATAGCTATCATATGTGTATCCAACTACATTTACAATCCACATACAAAACCAAGTTTATTCACTCAAACAAATAAAACAAAAAACTATAATTAATTTATTGAACGTAATCGTAATAAACATGGAAAACCTTGCAACTTGAGTTGAAATTACCTATTGAAGTGTGCCTGAAGGGTCATCTTTCTACTTGAGGGTATTCAATATTGCTTCATGATCAGTAGTACTAATAGTCCAAAGTTCCTTTATCTTTTGGTTTTCCTTGATGTTTCAACACCTTAACATTGGCTACTATAACAAGGTGTGAATACATAAGAATGGTTATGTGCTTCTGATAGTCTTGAAATACAGGAAAGCCATTATTTCTAATCATATATGTGTGCAACCATGTTCCTGCAACAACATGTGATCCTATTGGATATGTGAACATATCATCATCTGTCATCGGTTATGCAAGCTTCTTCTTTCCTTGTACACAATGTGCTAATTAGTAATCTGATCTTTCATCATTCCCTTGTGGTGCAACCAATGCAAAAACATGTCCTAGGTGTAGAAGATCTGAAAGATGGTCGTAGTCAAGTGAAAAATCCATGTCATCATTTATTATAGAGACTATGACAGATAAAGGAGTTAGATAATGTGGAACCCACGTATCAACCCTCTCACTTGACTCACACTGAAGACACCTTAGATAATAACAAGCCAACTCTCATGTCCAAATGGTCCTTGTACTAGCATCTGAGCTTTGAAATGAATACATTTTTAAAGAATCTTTCACAGTTTGATAATCCAACCTATCTCCTATTGTTCCCAACTCAACCAACCAAAATAATCTACACACAACTGAATCAAGAGTCCCCCCTGTGACAATGTTGAAGTACACCTATAAACAATAGAATGAGCATGTAGGAGTTCTGCACCTGAAATCCTTAGTTGCTCCTTAAGTAGAGCTCTCTTTACGCATGCACCTACTCCATCATGCCTCCCCTTTCCATTACCGGCCTAAAAAAATGTCAAATATGAGGTACACCTTTCTCTACATGCATTCTACATAACCAATAAAACATACAAGCATTTTTGAATTGACATGTGCATTTATTTGACCAAATGAGATGTCTATCCATAGCAATATTATTTAACCATAGCCACTCAAAATAATTCTCATATCAATGTTGGACATACTTGGATGAGTGAGATCTATCATCACTCATATAAAAATGGTACTCTCTGATTATCTTCCGGTCATCTTCTATACTATCAGGGGAATGCCTATATGTTATGTGCACAAAATAAGAAACCTGAATAGAATTGTAATATTGAGCTTGCAAATCATTTTGGGGCTACAATGTATAGTTCTCTACAAATTCAACAACTGATATAACAGTGCCAATTGGGAAAGTGTCCTTACACATCCTAAATTTTTGATCCAAACTCTAAGACCTATGACTATGCCTTGCATACTCGTAAAAAAAATTCTTCTTGAAATTTGAAATAAAATCAACTACATTGCATTCTTTTGTAACCAACTCACATCTAGAGCCTTCACCTCCACTTTTTAATGTATATTTAACGGTTTCATATACCTTTTTGTGGACAATTGTCTTTCCAAAATCATGTTCACAGCCCTCATCAAAACATTCAACAAACTTCACTAGCCCACCACACTCTGAGCACTTATCATTTAAGAAATCTTTTCTATAAAAGAAACATCCATCATCTCTAGGACATAAAAATGATCTTCAAGTCTCTTGATGATTTTGGAAGAGAACTTGCACCACACTCCTCCAACATTTCACTAGTATGCAAACTAGAATGAAGAGATCGTAACAGTTCATGGTGCATTGAAAACTCCACATGATATTTGCAACAAGAAGTATTTTGAATCTTAAGAGGCACACAAAAAAAAGGCTTGAGGGCTTCAAAAGCTCTTTTTGAGATTTGCAATGTTGGATGTGTCTCACAATTTTTTTGAACAACATTGTTTGACTCACCTCCAAATAATGTTTGGGATGCGGGGTGCGGTCTCGAATGCCAATTCTCAACTTGAAGACATCCTTCACATTTGGTAACATGCTTGAGTTAGATTGCCAACATGGTTGAATTTGATCTTTCATAGTATCGGTAAGCTTCTTATCACAATGTGAAAGTCTCCCACCATAAGCCCATGTATCATGTTCAAGATGATCATTAAGTCTTTCTCTTCTTGCAAGTTCTCTATCCAAAGTTGTATGATTTAGATTCAAGTCAACACAAGTTTGTCTCATCAAACAAGCCTTTTCTCAAATGATGAATTACTAAGGAGGTTATAATAACCCTCCTAGAAGCTCTCTTATCTTTTTCCTTGGTAATCTTCCCAATGGAATTGATAGCACTAAAAATATTTCTCACAATAATAGCACTCCTCTCCTTTTTCTTTTTCACACTAATCTTCAATTTGACTAGTATACATCTCATCTTTTGCATCTTTAACAATTGCACAAACATTTGACATTGCTCAACCAACATCTTGTGGCTAAAAATTTGATCAAAAAGTTTTTAAACCCACAACCAAATGGTTCTTTTTGATCTCTTGCCATTGAAATTGCTCATTATGTTCTCATCAATTTCAAGTAACCATTTAGTTGTTCTTGAAGGTCTCAATTTTGAAGTTTGTCTTTCTTCCTCCCAAGGGATTTCATTTCTCATATAATTTGGAGATGTGTTACATTGATTTGGTTCTTGTGTACCATTATCATTGTCAATTCCTTCGTCTTCAATCGGTGGATTGTCATTGTCAATGTCCACACTTCCATTGTCCACATTTACATATTCATTTTCAAAATCTACATTTGCATCTTCAATCCCTACATTCTCATTTTCAATATTATTGTCATAAATCATTTCAAATTCATGTTCTTCACTTGAAACCACATTCAAAGGTGGGTCTATTCTGACATCTTCATTAATATTTAACATACCTTGTCTTTTGTTCCAATGGGAAACCCTATCCATTTGTCTATACACTTCAATCTCTTCATTTGTGAGTTTCCTCTTCCGTTTATGCTTTCGACGACTACTACTCCCCATAGTGAGACCAAAAAGATGATACAAAACCTTGGTAATATAGAAATTCCAACCAAGAAGTGGAAAAAGTGGATTTTTGTCTTCTCTAAAGAAAAACATGATTCACTACAATTGCAGTCCTGTGATTCTCCACAGAAAAATGTGCCTCTCGGGACGGACCTAGAAAATAAAGTTTTTACTTTTCAATGCCAGTAAAATTAATCAAATATCTAAAATTATCAAATATTTGATATTATCAGATATCCAAAATATCCTGCCTTAATTTTGTCAAAATCTCTCTCTCTCTCTCTCTCTCTCTCTCTCTCTCTCTCTCTCTCTCTCACGCAAAGAGGTCTTAGGAGAGTGCTTTACACCTTTAGAAGATCCTATAATAAATACAAATCTACTATCCTCACTGGAGGATTCAGTGTCTTTAACTAGCTTTACTCCCCCAGCTTGACTATTGCTCAGTTGAGTTCTTGACCGACTGAGCTCGGTTAGTACTCAATTCCTTTGTTAATCGAGTGGCTTGGTAACTTCACCGATTTGATTACTAATGCTCAGTAATCCTACTATGAAGTGTCATGACTAGTTAAAACTTGGAATGGGAACCTTTGTGTTGGAAAGGGGATGGAAAGGTTTCATGCTTTCTATATGCCTCCTATGGGAATTATTTTCATAACTTATAAATTTTGGGACATCCAGTGCTTGGTTTAAGCCTTCTGGCTTGTAGCCTTTCAAACAGGGTTCTATGCAATTAGTTCCAGATTCTTACAAAGAGACTACAAAATAAATTATAGATTTGAGTACCCTTTATTGAGTTGATTCAAGCCTCAAGATCGCAAGATCTCAAATAAATTTGACAGTGTCAAACAATTCCTAGCCCCACTAGTCCTAATAGGGCTAATTAACTCAGTTACTTAAGGAAAAGTTCATCAGTCGATTATCTAAGGAAAACCACTAATTGCACTAACACTAGGAATCCCAAAGAGACAACAATCTACTATCAAATTTCTTTTATCCACCCCCGAAGTGTTTTTGTCACTTCACTCTTCCATTTTCTACACCAAGCACATAGAGATGCTTGGCCTAGAGCCTACAAACATACTTCTCAAGGAAATCCCCTTTACCCTGCACTCTTGAGGATCTAGAATAAATTTACCCTACTTTCATTTCCCCACTTCACATGGGAATCCCACGAAGGAAAAACAAGTTAGGGCATTATTTGTTTGAAACCCTATTTTAGGAGGGTTTCCTGAAAACCCGGTACATAATTTCTTCTAACTCTCGAATCCCATGTCCAAACTAACTCAGATCAAAAGCATTGGAACCCTAATACATGTTAGGTGTTGGATTGAACAATTTCCTTCTTCACACATTCATACTAATCCATACACATATAGTTTTTCAGTCCAAAACGTAGAGAAAATTAAGCTGGCAATTTGCAATCTCATGCCTGGCCAATGATACAACTATCTCAAATCAGCATGCAACTTATTAACTCCTAGATGAGCTGCATAAGGTGCTATGTGAGCCTCAAGCACAATAAATTCTCACAATTCACCCATAGAAGGTACATAGATGCATCCCCTATGACATTGTAGGCCATCAGACTGTAAGAATACTTTGCAAATCTCCCCTCAAGAGGTCTCTGAGAATGGATAAACTGAAAAACCTCCACATACAACCCATCTTTTGGAAAATGATGAAAAATGTGCTCTCTCAGATCTATACTAGAAGTCATATATGAGAGCTCATGTCGTCTCCTACTCAAGGCATTTGCAACTACATTCTCTTTCCCCTTGATGTAATGAACACCAAAATCATACTCACATAAGAACTCCATCCATATCCTCTGCCTAGCATTAAGATTAGTCTGCATAAAGATATACTATAGGCTCTAGTGATCTGAATGAAGCTCAAATCGGTGACCTAGAAGAAAGTGTCACCATCTTACTAAAGCATGCACCACTGCTGCAAGCTCTAGGTCATGAGTAGGGTAATTAAGCTCGTGAGTCTTTAGGTTCCTAGACTTGAAAGCTATAGGTTAACCATCCTACATAAGGACTACTCCTAAACCATCCAATGAAGCATTGGTGCATACAACAAATTCTATCAATAGATCTGGCACTCCTAAATTGGTGCATTGGTGAGGGCTCTCTTGAGCTCCTGGAAATCTCTCTCACACTTCTCTGTCCACTCATACTTCTTCCCTTTTCTCTGAAGGGAAGTGATGGGATGAGCTACTCTAGAAAATCCTACCACAAACTATCTATAATAACTTGATAGGCCCATAAAACTCTTGACCTCAGTGACACTGGTGGGTGCTAGCCAATCTATAATGGCTCTAATCTTCGATGGGTCCACAGAGATCCCATCACCGGATATAACATGACCAAGATAATGCACCTTGGGTAGAAAGAAAGCACACTTTGACAAGCTTCCATATAACTAATTCTCTCTCAAGCACCGCAAAACCTATCTCAAATGATCCTCATGCTTCTCCTCATTGCGGGAATATATCAAAATGTCATCAAGGAACACTACCACAAACTAATCCAAGAATGTATGAAATACTCCATTTATGAGGCTCATAAACATAGCTGGAGCATTTGTGAGGCCAAATGGCACCACTGTGAACTCATAGTGACCATACCTCATATGAAAAGCAGTCTTGTGGATATCACTCTCCATAATCTGCAACTAATGGTATCCCGAATTTAGATCTATCTTTGAGAATACTCGAGCACCCTACAACTGATCAAATAAATCATCAATACTAGGGAGTGGGTATGATTTCTTAATTGTTACTTTATTCAACTATTGATAATCAATGCATAGCCTAAGTGATCCATCCTTCTTCACAAAAATCACTGGTGCTCCCCAAGGTGATACACTAGGTCGATTATGCACTTTCTCCAAGATCTCTTCTAACTAAATCTTGAGCTCACTGAGCTCGTGTGTGGTCATCCTATAAGGTGCTCTAGATACAGGCTCAGCTCCTAGCACAAGGTCTATATGAAAATTAACTGCCCTAGGTGGTGACATACCAGGTAGCTCAGAAGGAAATACATCTGCAAACTCCTGAAGGATAGGGTAATCCTCGAGCGAGGGCTCCCCCTCTGAATCCTCCTCTCTATCACTAGTAGTGATGGTGAACAATTGATATCCCTTTCGTATACATCTCCTTAACTACATAGAGGAAATCATGTAAAGAGATATGAGTCTTTGTACTCCAAATATCACCATAGGAGTACCGTGATCGTCAACGCACTCAACCCTCTTCTATCAACTATCCATCTTGGCGTTGTGGGCATATAGCCAATCCATGCCAAGGACTACATCATAAGAACCTAAAGGCATAATGCAGAGATCAAACATCATGATTAAGTCTCCAATCTGAATCTGGCATCTGTGAACTAAGGAACTAACATACACCCTAGCTCCTGAGGCTAACTCGACCTCCCAACCAACATCTTATGTAACTACCACCAACCCACAATGCTTCACTACATATAGAGATATAAAGGAGTCTGATGCTCCTAAATCAAAGAAGATAGAAATACTAATACCCCAAATCATACATGTGGCCTCTATGATCATGGCTTGATGCTCGACTTAGCGGTTATCAACTACTGCAAATACTCTATGGGATCTACCCATATCTCCAACTATAGGCTTTGAGGTAGCCCATCTCTGACCATCGATTGACTGTCCCTGTGGGCACTCCCTCACTATATGACCCATGCCACTGCAAGTGTAACATGGCCCTCAGGTCTGAATCTTTACTCCTTGTGTCCTAGACTACTGTGGTCCCCCAGTCCTACTGGAACCATTGTATCTGCCCCTAGAGGACTATTGAGTCCTAGATGGCTATGTCTAAGGGGTATGTGTCCTCTGATCCTGTTTAGGGACCTGAGACTGTCACTGTTTGGGCTTAGAGCCCTCATAACCCTATGAAGGCCTCTATCTGGAATCTTGTTGACATCCCTACTGCTGAGACTGTTGACCCTTAAAGGATCCTACCAAATGATTATGTTTCCCCTTCCAAGGGGGTTTTTGTTGTCTTGACTGGTGGAAAGAGGGGTTTTGGTGCTAAGACCAATCCCAAGACTCCTGTCTAGTATGGATATCCTCGACTACAAGTGTTGTCTCAAATGTCTCTCTGAATGTGGTAGGAAAGGCTAGACGTACTGTACCCTGAAGAGACATGTTAAGTCCCTTAATGAAATGATGGATATGTAGTTTCTTGTCCTTCATATAATCCACGTATGGAAGGAGCTCGAGAAACCAATTCTCATATTAGGTCACTGTGAGACCTCTCTGTTGGAGATCATGGAACTCCTCTATCTACCTCTGTTTGAAATGCTCAGAGAGCTATCTCTCTCAGAAATAGGCCACAAAAGACTCCCAAGTGAGTGTGTCAATATCCACTCCTCCTATGGACTCCTCCTATTGCCACCAAGTGGAGGCTCTCTCCTGTAGAAGGTGGACTAAAATTTGTGCCTTTAGATTACTCCCATAAGGGTGCAATCCAAAGCATCGTTGTAAACTCTATAACCAAGCCTCTGCTACTGATCCATCAGTGGATCCAAAAAACAAGGGTAGTTGGAGTTGCAATAAATCTTGAATCTCATCTCCAACATCTCTAGGGGGTCTCTCTCTGATACATATCTCATGCTCGGGTGGTACTTCTAACTGATGCAATGACTCACCCTCATGATCATCATGACCCTCAATAAGCCTGGGTGGAGGACTCCTACTCCTCTCTCTACCAACTTCTCTATCATCTCCTAGGATATGTGCTTCCCTTTCGGGAATCTACTGCTCTAGCTTCAGAACTATGGGTGGTAGTCTCAGTTGAATCACCCCAATCAGATTCTGGAGGACATCTACAATATCCTAGTTAGGGTTCTGAGGTGGTGGAGGTGGTCCACCCCCTGTCTTGCCCCAACATGTGTAGCTCTACGACCCCTGCCTCGTCAGCCAGCTTGTGCAATGACAAGCATCCTACACAATAGTTTAAGTTTAGGTGATTTGAAACATAGTGGGTTTAGGTTCCAATCTTGAAATTTTTCTTTGAGACCAAATGTCATGCCAAACAAAAAATGAAAAAAAATGCAACAATTTTTTGAACTAGTTGTTTGATGATAATGTTCATCGATTCAAAGGATAAGTCAACTATAGTTAAGCCAACCAAAACTTAGGGTTTAGTTATCTGTAGCGTCAATCTCTATTTTTCTATTGTATTAGTGAGGTAGGACCCATAAGGAGTATGATGTGCATTCATCTCCTAAGTGAAGAAATTTGTTTTAGAAAGAGGCGATACTCCTAAGGGATTTGTTACTAACGTATTTACTTTTTCGTTAAGCCCTAAATGGGTGCTTAGAAGTATTAATATATATCAATGTAGATCTAATGGATTAAATACATATACATTGTTATATACTTAAAGTTCGTGTAAGCTAATCCCTTCAATGTACTATTTCAATGTTAGATTTCATTGATGTGTGGAGCTAGATATACATAGTTAGTTTATAATGTTAGATCCAATATAATAAATTTATGAATATTAATAAATATCTGATTCACGTTTTCAATTCCATTAGTTTTACTTTTATGATAAAATTCATACGTCCATCCATTCATAATTAAAGAATAAGACAACAATTCTTTTCATGAAAATCCAATACAGATGCCTTTATAAAAAGGGTGTTGTTAAAATACTAGATTTAATAACTTACTTATATGCATCTTTGGTCTTAGGTAATAAAGTTTAGTATAAGAATTAAACTACATACTATCAATTAGACACATTTTAAATTAAAGATCAAACTATATTAATGGTAAGACTGATTAAAATGAGATAATATAACGTGATAATTAAATAGTAATAAAATAAATATTATACATTAATTTTAATGCTACATTTATAAATATTAATACATTCATTTAATAACAAATTTAAATTAAATAATAAACAAATAACAAATAAATTAAAAAAACTACATTAAAATTTTTTCAGTGCAACCTTTTTGTTTAAGTCCCCTAGGGACTGGCGGCGGGGCCCACTGCTGTCGGTGGTAGCGGTACCCTGCTATTGCAAGGCCCATTGTACACGACAATAGTACCTATCGTAGCAGGCCAGCCTATCGTGCGGCAGTAGTACCCTGCTGCAACAAATCCCTCTGTCGTGGTAGGGGGATGAGGTGTGGGGCCCACGGGTCCCCACCCCCCCAAACTTAATTTAATTTAATTTTTTTAAATTTTTTTTTTATAAAACAATCTTTTATAAAAAACCAAAGCATACGTATTTTTAAAAGGCAAGTTAATTTTTATTTTATAAAATATATATATATATAATGAAGTTTGATAAAATAAAAAATAAAAAGGGTTTTTTCTCCTGGGCCTCTTGGGTGGCGACCCAGGTGGGTCCCACCCAAGTTGACTTGCTTATAGTCTGAATAGACTATAGTTTTAATTTATTCTTTTTCTTTGTGGGTGAGAGAAGAACATTATTTTATTGACTGTGGTTTTGGAAAATGTATGAGATTTTTTCCCATACATTTTCCAGAGACCTGTAGGTCTTTATTTGTCTTTTTTTTTGTGATTTTTGCACTTGTTTTTTTGTTTTTCTTCTCCTTTGATTTTGTTTACTACAATTGATTTTTGGTGCTATAGACAATGGAAATAAAATATTTTTGTTTGTTTGCATACTACAATATCCTCTAAGGATATGACCAAATTATCTTAAGATGAATTTTACTTCTATTCACACAACTAAGTTGTCAATTCCTTTTTTTGTCCATTGTTTTCAACTTGAATTCTATCACTTAAAATTTCAAGAGAATTTACAATGTGGGAGAGAGAGTTTTCAAATGAATTCTTTATGAGAAAACACTACTTGAACAACAAGGAGAAATGCTACATTAATCCACTTTTCACTATTGAGTTCAACATGAAACTTTATAGGAGATGAAGTTTTGAGAAATGAAAAAAAATAAACAAGAAACCATAAGAGGAGATGAATACCCTAAAAACAAACAAGAAATAGTAGAAAACAAACAAGAAACTATAAGAGCAAATGAATACAATATATTTTCATTATTAAACTATCAGCCCAAATTATAATATTGATAATGTACCTTATTTCTTTGACATTTCATGCAATAATTTTAGAGGAACATATGAAAATTGATTTGAACCGTAAAAGCAAATGACAACAAAAACATTTCATGATTAAAGTAGCAAATTAAACCATAAGAAAACATCATTAGAATGATAACACCTATAAAATCATGGCTACTCATGAGGGGATGAAGGAATCCCTCACCTGTGAAGTGGTTGTCGCACGTAGAGAAACCCTCATCACACATAGAGAACCTTCGACGAGAAGCCTTTGCGGGAGATGAAGTTTTGACAAAATGATGGAAAAAAGGTAAAATAACCATAGTTTTAGTGCTAGCTGTGAGTAGGTAGTGACTTGAGTTTGGACGGTTACTTGGTAGAGAATGATAAAGTAACGTGCTATTGTGGTTAGTTACTGGGTTGCTGATGATTTAGTAGGGTCCTCTGTGGGGTAACATTATAATGCAAAGCACCCAAATGGTCACATTAAAAAGATATATACAAAGTTAATGTTTATAGTGAGCAACCCCACACTTGAAACATCTTATAATTATATGACTAGATGTTTAGTAATTGGGACCTTATTGTTTTTTTATGGGCATATCATTGTTGGCTATTGGGGGTCTAGGTGTCGAGTTGTGGGCGACACTTTGAAAATGCCATTTTTTGACCACTTGGTGTTCGACGATCTCTACAGAAAGATCTGTGAAGACCCAGAAGCGAAAACCTTTTCTTTAAGATCTTAACTCACCTAGGGAGCTACACTAGTAAAATCATCAAAATCCAACTTATGATTTAAGAGTTCTAGATGCACAAAATTAGCGTGGACAACTACTAAGTACTTTCCCTAGATTGTACAAGTCATTAAAATTCTTTCATTCACTAGTTATGATGATTAGAAAATTGTAGGATGAAGTAGGGCTATAGATTGATGAACATAATATAAGAAACATGGTATGCACTTTATCCCTTAAAAAATAGCATGAAAAATTAGTCTCATGGAGTGTGTTTAGAAATAAATTTCAAGAGAGAATATCCAATTGTTCCAACCTCTCAGTGGTGATCGAACTGTTTCATGATAATTTCTCTCTGTGGATTGGTAGAATTTCTGAGAAAAGAACGATTGGAAGAAGGCATGCCTGGAAAAAATTAAGGCAGGCAAAGCAGAGCAGGAAATAAGAAAGAATGACTCAAAGAAAGGGTTCAAAGCGCATGGAGGTGTGTGATGACAAAGCCATTGTCCCGTTGCAGGCCGTTCTTTTGGCTGACAGCTTCGCGCAGAAGTTCTGACCCATCACCATGGAGTGTCCTAAAGTAGCTCATTTACTCTACCCAAAATTATTTTACTCATATCTATTCCTATCCTTCTTCTCAGTTGAAATATTTTTCAAATCGGTAATTCAAAATAAAATTTTGTTGCCCTTAAATGAGCCTAGGTCTTGTAACAGGACGTAGGCTAGTTGGTAGAGGGGCATGGTTTCTCTAGCAAGACCTTGCTTTGAGTCCCACTATAGGTTACTAAGTTGTAATGAGATTTCCATTGAAGTCCCCTCCTTTCTGCGTGGTGCTTATCCTAGTTCCTAGAACTATCTTCCAGTGAAGGTTGCGAACTAGGATTACTGCGAAGAACAAAGAGGCACTATGAATTTTTGGCACCCTCAGTTGTGAAAGGTCAAAAATTCAAAAATAGAATGTTTGTAAGAAAATGATCCTGTGCCCAGATTACAATATAATTAGCTACTTAACATTTGTTTGAAAATGTGAATTGATTGTATTTAAAACATGGTCCTCTTTCCATTATTGTTTTCTTGCACATTGGAATAGAGCAACTCTGTGAATTTGTAGCACTTTGAGCCTGGGAGGGAAAAATTCAAAAAATATTATGTTAATAAGAAAATGACCATATGCCCAGACTACACTATAATTGGTTACTTCCCATTTCTCCTACAATTGTATTTACGATGTGTCCTATTGCTATCATTGTTTCCTTGCATGTAATTAAAACTTTGGTATTGCAGGGTAGAATCATCAACAAATCACTTCTATTGGTTCAATTTAAAATTTCACTATTAAAGTCTGTCATCTAAATACAAAAACAAAATATATTGTTGGGATGTTTAAAATAAAAAAATTATGCGGTGGACTTCATCATGTCACACCTAGTACTTTTGCTCTGGTTGAATTTGCATAAGCTATCATCATCAATGGTATAGAGCAGATTGTGCTATGTATAGACTAGTATTGTGAATTTTTTCTTTCCACGTTCTGGCACACATTTGATCGAGTTGATTGCATGGCTATATTGTCTGCATAACATTGGACATGATATGTTGTTTGGAAACTCTTGGTCGCTATATTTACACCCTTGTCCTTTTTATCATGGGGTAAAGCCCCTGTCCGCTATTATTTCTTGACATTGCTTTCACAACTTCAAAAATTAAGTGTCTTATCCTTTCCAATAGTTATTTCATATTCTTCAACTTCCATTTTTCTATGAACATCTCTCATTACAAAGTAGAGTAGAGAAGGGTTTATCCATAGTGGTTATGTCTCTTTTATTCTACATTCACCAACCCCTTCATCTCTCTTCTCCACTCTTCTTCCAAGTAGATATATCAATGCATGCAGACTTCACATATGCAGCCCATTCACATGTTTAGAGAGCTCAATCATAATTAGAAAGGCATGTCTGAACAATGGATTACAAGGATTCCACAACATCATCTGTCATATTAGGATATATGTAATCATCACATAATTATTAGTTAGTGAGTAGTTTTGGGCATGATATTTATGAGTTGGTTGGTAGTTTTATTTTAGATGACAATTAAGAAGTTTTTGATAGATTCATATTCAATTAATGAGGAATATTTCACATATGGCACAGATGGGAAAATGAATGCAAGATGAGGTCAGAGCCAAAGGAGATGGTTCTTTGGGGTTAAAGTTGAAAACTGGGTTAGATTTTTATGATTTTCAAGGGGCCGCAGATTAGGTGTGATAGTGCCTAGGCATCTATAGAGGAGATAGTGTTGCATTCAAGAGAAAATATTCATAGAATAGTCTAGACTCGAGACAAGAGCATCTCGGTGTGAGAATACACTTGAGCAGTAGCACAGAAATAAACCCCAGAAGCCTGACAGAATAGTGATGGGTGTTCGCGGTTGAAGTTGAAGACAAGGTTATATTTTTGTGATTTTCAAGGGGACGCAGATTAGGTGTGATAGTGCCTAGGCATTTGTAGAGGAGATAGTGTTGCATTCAGGAGAAAATATTCATAGAATAGTCTAGACTCTAGACAAGAGCATCTCGGTGTGAGAATACACTTGAGCAGCATCACAAAAATAGATTCCAGAAGCCTGACACAATAGTTTTTTTTTTTAAGAGACATTCAAACTGATTAAAGGCAGGTCTCTTTTTTATGTTTGCTATCCTATAGAAAATTGGAAACAGTTCTCGGGCTCTGATATAGAGGAAGTTTAAAAGCCACAGTTTAACACAAAGATTGTGTGATATAGAGAATGTTATGAAGAAACTGAGGTGGCAGAAACAAAGTTGCTAATTATTCTTTTTAGCAACAGTAGCGCTTCCCTTCACTTGTGAGCAAATTGTGACTTTACAAGGGATTATGTCAGAATTTGTGGCGTAGAATAAATGTTAATTTTTTATTTATAACACCTAGAATATATTGTCAATCTGAACAACTTTCTTCTTTTGGAGTATTAAAAGGTCAATGATAGAAGTTTGAATATCTGGAAGGTATAATGGCTACCATAGTCAAATATAAAGTTTTGGTTGGTGGTGTAGAAAAACATTCAAGGGCAATTGAGGTAGATAATCTTGAGGAATATCAAAGTCTCATGTTATTTGCACCATAATCTTCTCACGATGAGTGTGCAAAGAGGACATATTTGATTTTTTTTCAAGAAATGATAATTGCACATATAAAAAAGTCTAGAACCCACAGTATTATGATTGAAGAGCTCAAAATTTTAAATGGCTTCAATATGATTCTCCTTTGAATCCATAGAGGCGAAGAAAAGGATCTCCCCTTGACACTTGTTAAATTAAAGACTCATAGAAAATTGTGCCCCAAAGGGTTCTACCAAGTGCTATTTTTTCTATATATGTATTGAGGCCATTTATAAACTACTCGTGAGCCTTAAAGGAATAGGAAAGGAAAATCTAGGGTTCAATTAATAGGCTGTTGCATGTATGTGTTGTAAGGCTGCTTGTTCCACCTCCGATCAACTATGGGTCAAACAGGTTCATATTTTTTTTCCCAGAATAACACGTGATGGCTTCGTTGGCCTTCTCCATCACCTCCTATAGATAATCTATTGGGTTTTTTGCCATCCATTAAGAGTGGAAACCATACCAAAGATTTTGACGCTTAAAACAAACTAGCTTAAATTTCAAAGTTAAAGTTAATAGAAATTTTGATGATAACATCAAATAAAATTTAAATTACAAATCTAAGAATAAAAATTATATAAGCTTTATGAACTTACAGAATAATGCAGTATAAAGCTACCTTGAAGATCTTGTCTCTGCTTTTTGTAAAGACATCATCAAAAAGTGTGTTGATGACTCTTTCCCACTTGACTCTCTTGGAATATGAAGAGTCCAACCATTGGGTGCTCACCAATAGATGCTTAAGATACTTTAGTGAGGCTGCAATATAATTGTGACTTATGATTGCGCAAGCTTCATTCCTTTAGATTATGATCTCATCAAGTTGAACACCTAGGACCATTGTACATGTTTTTGATGATATTTCCTCCTTCAATCACATTTGTCATCCATCCAATTTCTTCTATGTCCTAAAATCACAATGGCAATTAAATTAGGGCTAGGGTTATGTCTTACCATATCTTACCAAGTAAAATATCTCTTTAAATAGGGTAATCTTATATTTGAACCTGTAATCATAACATAAGAAATACACACACACATATATCCATTGTTAGGGTTAGTCCATAACACCGATTTTATAATATCTATAGCATCATTGCAAACACATTAGGGTGTGGGAGAAGAAGTATGATAGGTCCACCTGAACCCATCTGTAACTAAGCCCAAGAGTGGAACTTTGGCCCTCTTCCCCCGGTGGCAGGCAACACGGCCACCCACCCCCAATATCTTACCTATTGGGGAGTTTGTACTTGCTTTTCCTATCCATGCTTCATCTCCTAAGATTGATTACTAGCATTATAGAGTCATAGAGGAGATTGAATGAGGATTCCTCAATTATCTTATCTAATCCCAAGGGCGAAGCTTTGGCTCTCTTGGCCCCAGTGGTAGGCAACATGGACATCCACCCAGGGGGTATCTTACCTAGATGACAATCTTCATGATACCCTTAGACCCTTTTGGTGGTCTCTTGTTGGACATTAATAATTTACCTTATCTTATCTTATCCCCTTACACCTCCTGTAATGATAGGGGCTTACTCATAGATTTTTGAAATATGCATCTTATATCTAATCGTAAACATATATAAAAGATAATTGATTGACAAATAATGTATGGGCAATATTAATACCACAAAATTAATTGTTAGATTGCTAGATGCTGGCAATAATAGTTCTGAAATACCTAGGGGTCTATTATGCCTGATTTGGATATTCTTGTGATTGCTTCTATTTTGATGATTTTAATGAGTATCGTTGTATGAGTCTTCTCGTTCAACAATGAAGAATGCCTATTTTCTTTAATTCCCTTTGATGCTATTGTATATTTTTAGACTGTTGGTGAAGATAACTTTTATCTGTATTTCCTTTCCTTCTATTGATGCCCTTCCACAAGTGAGAGTTTGTCATATATCCTTTAAGAGGGACAAAGAGACATGTCCTTTGCTGTGACTAGGACTTTCTTGAAGAGAGGTATATTTTCATATATTTAATTTCTTAACTAATTGCTCCAACGATAACGACCTTAATAACAATGACCTCAATGACAGTGATTACATCTCTTTATAAACAATGATTACAATGCAAAGTGCTCCACCTTTAATAGATTGCAATTACCATTATATTCCATACCATCCAAATTAAAGACGGAAGTGCTGTAATATTTCCTAACATAAATGTCGGTTGATTAATTATTGTGGGGACATGATAGTCCCCCCCACCTCAAATTGCTTGCCTCAAGCAATTTCAGGTTTGAATGATTGAAGATCTCCTCTCCTTCCCATGTAGCATCATCCTTAGGTGGGCCCTTCCATTTGTTCAAGAATCCAGGAATAGTCTTATTCCTTAATTGCTTCTCTCTCATGTTGAGTATAGCTTTTGGTTCCAAGATTAGTTTACCCTCGTCATCAAGTGGGGTAACTCTATATAGGGGGTGACTTGCTGCCCTAACACTTTCTTTAGTTGAGATATGTGAAAGGTGTTGTGGATACAATTGTTCTTGGGTAACTCCAATTTGTAGGCTACCTTGCCTACCTTCGTCAAGATTTTATATGGTCCGTAGAATTTACTCTTAAATTTTCCCTTTTCACTTACCTTGATGGAGGATTGCTTATATGGTTGTAGCTGCAAGAATATCAATTCTCCAAATTTAAATGTCCTCTCGATGCGGTTTTGGTAAGCATAGATCTTTTGTTGATTTTGTGATTGATGCAAGTTGTTTTTGCGGGTATTCATAATCTTTTTCCCTTGTTACTTGGCTTTCTCATGAAATCAAACTTCCAAAAGTGGTTGGTTCATATCCATACAATGCTTTGAAGGGACTCATCTTGATCAACATGTGGTGAGTGGTATTGTAACAACACTTACCAAGGTGCAAACATTTTAGCCACTTGTTAACAATTTTAGTTTTCCCATCCATTTGAGGATGGTAACTTGTGTTAGGTGTGAGTTCCATTGTTGCTAATTAGATGAGCTCTTCCCAAAATAGGCTAAGGAATTGGTTGTCCAGGTCATCGATAATGTTTCTTCGAAGACCATGCAATCAAAAGATTTCTTTGAAGAATATTTCTGGTATTTGTGGAGCTTGGTGTTTGGTGGATATTGCTATGAAGTCTATAATTGATTAGCTGATCTACCACCACATTGCTGCAATCCTTCCCTGAACTTTAGGTAATCTTGCTATAAGTCTATGGAGATGCTTTCCCATTTTTGATCTAGTATGGGTAAGGGTTGTAAAAGTCCTGCTAGGTGGCTTTGCTCAGTTTTGTTTCTTTGGTAGGTCATGCATACTTGTTCATTCTTTAGGACATCTATCTTGAGGCCTTTCCAAGAACATTTCTCCTATATTTTCTTGTAGGTTTAATAATACCCTTGGTGGCCTGCTAGCTACAACCTCATGATTTTATCCTTCATCCTTGAGTTGGGTACAAGGAATATCCTATCCCATATAGGATTATCTCATGATTTGCCAAATTTCCTTCTAGTATTTGCAATGTCCCCTTTTTTACTATGTTAGGAAATAGGGACGATTACCTCAACTTCCTTTTCTTCTATGTCAATTGAATGCAATTTAAGCAAGTAATGGAAGATAAACCAATATCAATAGCAATTTTTGATGTAATCAACATAAATATGTGCAAATGATATATATATTAATATATCAATAGCAATGTCTGATATGCTGATATGAGTTATGCTCTGTAAATGATGTTCTCTATTACTTATAGTGATAGTATGATTATAGTATATCTAATATACAATAAAAATATGCAATCGATAATTATTGCTTTCAGCAATGGCTGCGATACATGATAAGACAAATAATGTATGCAACAATTGATGAGAGGATATCACCTATGGTGATACAATTGCTATATGTGATCTTATCTTTACAGTATAAACGGTGGAGTCTGATATGTTGCTCATAGCAACAATATTTATGTTTCAAAAATGGAGTCAAGTACTTGCAATATGTGGTGGAGTCTGATATGTTTCTCATAACAACTGTATTGTTGTTTCAAAAATGGAGGCAAGTGCTTGCAATGTTTGATATAGAGATCACTTTAGAAATGATAGAGTTGTTGTGTCAAATATGGATATATATTCTTGCAATGTTAATATGATTCTACTTCTACTATTGTAATGACTATTGCTTGCAATCAATGATGGATGCTATGTCTGATATATCTTCCTTAGTCCTTGCAATCCTTAGATGTCGTCTCTAATTTTCCAAGATATGCCTGCGCCAAAATGCCAATGGAAAATTACTCTAATCAGAGTAGATCCCTTTAAAGATTAATAAATAAAAAAAGAGAAGTAATCGATGATCTGCTTAAGTGAATTTTAATGTCTTCATATATCTTGCAATTAGATATTACAGGTTATGTTCCAAGAGACATGTCTTGTGTCTATTCATAATCACCTCTTTAACTTTATGCTAATCACACCCCTTAGCATTCAATTATGATTAACGCTAACTCTTTCTTGCTTGGGTACCGATATTGTAACTGTTGTCATTACCATCCTAAATTGTGCCATTTTATAAAAGATATCGATTAGTTTAGAATTGTTGGTTAACGATAGTTGGCATTTTCTTGCCTTAATTGATATTAATTGATGTTGGCATTATTAATGTTTGAGTAATTGATTTGCTATCTTTGTCTTTCCCTTAACTCAATCTTGCATAATATAATCTTCCTTCGATGCTTGGGAATATGATATTTGATATTTCCATCAAGACTTGCCCATGTGGATATCCACCTAGAATTTCAATCGCATTGGTATCAATATCCTTTGATGGCTCGGTGGTGATATTTATTTTCCTAAGTCATAACATTGGAAGTCCCTTCTAATCATTGCCAGCTGCTGATAACTTTCTTACCACACAATCACAAATACTGGTCAATTGATAAGATAATAGAGGATAATGTGTTTATATGCTTCTCCATGACGTATTCCATTGGTGCATTATATACGATCTAACAATGATCTTACTTACTTCCTTAGCTTGCATTTTCCTTCAAGCCAACTCTCGATTCCTTCATTACCTTCAATCACTGCTATTCTCTTTCATCATTGTTGAATCTATCTAATTTTGATTTTTTGTTTGCCTATCTAGAATATAACACTTATAAAGTCCTCCTATCTTTGATATAGACATCCTTATCCTCATATCATGATTACGGGTATTCTCCTATTTGTATCGATAGTTCCTATCACTACCTTTGGGTTAGATTGATCGGTTACTTGTATCATTCTTTGTTTCTCTATTTTGATCATAGATTATGTGGCCGTGACTTTGTTTTCATGAATAAGTTTCAATATTTAATTAAAAATTATTACATCTTTTATCGATTCTTAGGTCCAGAATCGGGGACATGATAGTGTCTCCTTGGAAAATGCTTACCCGTAAGCATTTTTATAGCATCACAATGATTCCTAGATCCCAAGTAGATATGTGAAATGATTCAACAAACATGCATTGCATTATGTTGATGTCATTGAGCTCATTATGGAATTCACTCATATAAATTTTTAGTTCCTGAAGGTTAGAGCTCCAATTGTTCTCTATTAAGTTAGGTCGATTATTCAGAGTAACCATCTTGTAAAGCCTAACCATAAGGTGAGACATCCAATGTTGCATGGACTCTTCACAAGGATGTCTTATGATGATCTTAAACCTATATCCATTATCGACCTTTGAGCTCTAACTAAAAATTAAATTCCAATTCAATCTTTGGCCACTTCGCTACTCCAATTTTTGTAATCTGATCCTTGTGCCCATCTTGTAGTTGCTGCTTGTTTCATCAGACATAGATGTCATGATTAGGCTTATCCTTAGTCAATGGAAAGGTTTAGTTCAACCATTTGAACAAAAACTTGACATCTTCCCTCAAAAACTCGAAAAGATAATTCCAATGGTTCCAACTTATCATGATCATGAATGATCTAGGATGTTGGTAGGAATCATTGTCTCTTGTAGAGAGCATTAGTTTCCATGGATTTAAATGTCATGAATTCCAATTGATCTTCCATAAGATATATGCGGGGAGTGCTACTTCTCCTTGCTATCCAACTCAAACATTCACTTCTTGATCTTTTCTCTATAGAAGGAATTTTTTGTTGAATTTCATCCTTTGGTAGATTGAATGGGGAATGTTTAGCAATGACATTTTTATAGCTTGTCATATTATTCCAAATGGCTCTCAATGTTTTCTTGATTAACACTGCACTGGGATCCCAAAATTTATTTTCATCTCTGCCTTTGTGTGATCTTCAAATAGCTTCTTCATTTACTTCAAAGAGTGGGTTGTCATAAATTTTGTCCACTTCAACTTCAATTAAGGGGTTATAAGTAAGTTGAAGATTAACTTTGCTTCTAAAGTCAATCTTGTCTATATTCAAACTTACATAGTTTGTTTCCTCATGTAGTTCTTTCAATACATTATTTCTTCCTCTATCTTCCAATCTCCTGATATGATTATTAGTTTGCTTGTATTGATTGTCCTTGTCCACTAGCTTTTGTATCTTATCTCCCCATACTTTTGTTACAATTTCTTGTTCATCCATGTAATGTCCCCTTTTCGAGGCACATTATTTTGTGTCATGTCGTTAGCCTTTTTATCAGGGTCCAGTGGGCTAATCGAGACTTGGTAGTGCTCTGGGAGATAATTGGCCTACGTGATTTTAGTTTCAGGCCAATCAGAGCATTTTCCAAAAGTTTCCAGGGTACTTACTATTTATAGTAAGTTGGTAGCATTCAAAATTCTTGGCATTTTAGTATTGGACTTGGAGCGTCTCACCGAGAGCTTTTCAGCCAGCTATCACACATCATTATCTGACTTCGTTTGGTCCTCCATTTTAATGCCATATGAGTCCTCACTTTATTTATTATGTCACTTGATTACTTAACGGTCATATTTATTTAAAAGTGACTTAAGGTGGAAATATAAAGAGACAAAGTGGGAATATGAAGAGACAGAAGGAGGAAACTGAAGAGTCACAACTGTAGCCTTAAAAGAAGGCTTGGGGTCTCATTGAGTGATTCTTTAGTTTATGGATTTTATTTCTAATTGAGAATTCAGGAAGCTTCACCTTTTGAATCTTAAACCTTGAAGATGGAAACCTTCAGGATTTATTGGTGGATTGGGAGGAAACCCAATTCATTGCCTGTGCGGATTCACATAAGATTTTGCCATTATTTTACAGGTTCTTTATCGTCCAGTCTTACTATTTTTCTATATTTCAGATTGGGATGTTGTAATTCATGGTTATTGTATTGTTGTTATATAATACAAAACCATTTTCTGAGAAGTTTAATAAGATTATATTTGCTGGTTATTCGAATATATTTGTTGGTTATTCACATGTTTCTATTTGTTACAAATCTAAATGAAATATATTTATGAATTTCAGAGAATGGCCGATTAGGGTCATTTCAGTGGTATCAGAGCTAAAAATCTTGCCAGCCTATGAGGTTTTTCTCCAGAATCAGATCATACAGATATTTTAGTTGCAGTAATTTTCAGAAGGAAGTTAGCTTTGCATTTTCTATAGTGAAAGTTAGTTGTTTTGGTGATGTGAATTAATGCTGGGAAAAACTCCAAGCCAAAATTATTATGGCAATCAACAGTTTGGTGGCGTAAGAGATTTATTATCACATGCATAGTAAATTTTTTGGGCACTCATCTATATAGATAGGTCGCAACCAATCAGGAGTAGTATTCATACTAAGTGAGGGGTCGGTGGTCTTTAAGAGGCTGTAAGTCCTAACCAACAATAGATGCTTGGAAAGATGAAGAAGAAGTTTCTTCCAGCTGACTACCAAGTTAGTCTAATGAGAAAGATGCAAAATCTAAGATGGAAGGACATGAGTGTGAAGGAATATACTAAGGAATTTTACAAATTGGATATCAGATCTGGATGATGAAGTTGAGAAGGTGGCTAGATATATGAATGGCATGAGGACATCTATTCAAGATGAGATTAGCTATGTGAAGATTGATAGTGTTGAAGAATCATACCAATTTTCTTTGAAGGCTGAGGAAAGATTGAAAAAAAGACATGATCAAAGACAAAGAGGAAGATGTGGAAGATTTCAGAGAAGTAGAGGAAGATCTTATGGAGAAAGTAATAGATTTGAAAATTCATTACCAGATAAAGGATGGGAAGATGACCCTGCGGGTAAAAGAGGTAATTGCTCTAGAGGTAGCTATACTGGTTACTCTAGGAATAATAATGGGAGAAGAGAAGAGAAATCTTGGTTTAAAGGTACTTGTTACAAATGCGATGAAGGACATAGAGCTTTTGAATGTACTAACTCTAGAAAGAAGACTGGAGGTAATGGTAGAAATAATTTGGCTTGCGAAGAAGTTGAGGAAATGTCTAATGAACTTGAACATGGTGAGAACTTGATGCTAAGAAGGATCTTGTGGAATGAAGAAGCTAATGAGGAACCTATTTTGAGGAAAAGTTTGTTTAGAACCAGATGTAAGATCGGTGATAAATGTTGCAAGGTAATCATTGATAGTGGAAGTTCTGATAATTTGGCATCTGAAGAGTTGGTTAATAAGTTGTAGTTGTAGAGATTGAAACATCCTAAGCCTTACCATATTGCTTGGATCCAGAAGGAGCATAAACTACTTGTAACTGAACAATGCCTTGTAAAATTCAAAATTGGGAATTATCATGATGAAGTCTTGTGTGATATTATGCCTATGGATTGTTGTCATATTCTTTTGGGTAGACCTTGGCAGTATGATAGGAAAGCTTTGCATGATGGTAGATTGAATCAATATACTATTTGGATGGATGGAAAGAAACAAGTGTTGTTGCCTTTGATGGAGAAGTTTGATGAAGGTCACTGTACTACAGTCAGAGTATGTTTGGTTGATGATAAAACATTTACAAGTGAAATGAAAGAAAAAAATATTTCCTTTTCATTTAAGCATAAAAGTGGATAGTCAAATAAGGTTGTTGATGCCTTGAGCAGAAGAAGTTTTCTGACAAAGATGAGAGTTGAGGTACTTGGTTTTGATGATTTGAAACATTTGTATGAGACTAAAATTGATTTTGTATAATGTTGGAAAGCTTTTAAGGAACACACAGTGAGTGATAAGTGGTCTAATTATTTCATTCAAGAAGACATGTTGTTTAAAGGAGTTCAATTGTGCATACCTAGAGGATCTATGAGAGAGAACGTAATAAAAGAGAAACATAGTGGTGGACTTGCTGGACATTTTGGGATTGATAAGACTATGAATTTGATTTTAGAGAGATACTTTTGGCCACAAATTTACAGAGATGTACAGAGAATGGTTAGAAGTTGTAGAATTTTCCAAACAACAAAAGGAACTAGTCAGAATTTGGGATTGTATACACCTTTGCCTATACCTGATAGACCTTGGGAAGATGTGAGTATGGACTTTGTTCTTGGATTTCCTAAAACTTAGAGAGGTAATGATTCTATTTTGGTAGTGGTTGACAAATTTTCTAAGATGGCTCATTTCATACCTTGTAAGAAGACATTTGATGCATTGCATGTAGCTGAATTATTCTTCAAGGAAGAGGTAAGATTGCATGGTTTGCCTAAATCTATTATTTTAGATAGAGATACTAAGTTTACTCGTTACTTTTGGAGAACACTTTGGAAGAAGATGAATATAGAATTGAAGTTTAGTTTTACATTTCACCCTTAGACAGATGGATAGACTGAAGTTGTGAACAAAAGTTTGGGAAACTTGTTGAGATGTTTAGTTGGAGATAAGCCTACTTATTGGGATTTGATTTTGGCACAAGCGGAGTTTGCATATAATAATTCTATGAATAGAAGCACTAAGAGGACAACATTTGAGATTGTTACTAGATTCCATCCTAAGGGAACCACAGAGCTAAGAGATTTACCTATTGAGACCAGAAGAAGTGTTGAAGCTGATCATTTTGTAGAATACATGAGAACTTTACATGATGAAGTTAAAAGGAATTTGGAAGACAGTAATCTGAAATATAAACAAAGAGCAGACAAGAGAAGGAGACATAAATCTTTTGAAGTTGGAGATGAGGTTATGATTCATTTGAAAAAAAAAATATTTCTAGTTGGTACCTACAACAAGCTGAAAATGAAGAAATTTGGACCTTGTAAGATTCTGAAGAAGTTTGACAATGGAAATCCTTATGAAGTGAACTACCAAAGGACATGGATATATCACGTATATTTAACATTTCTGATATATTTGAGTACTTTGAATCAAATGATGAGATAGATGATGATATGGACTATCCTAAGAAGGGCAGAGATAGCATTGAGAAGATCTTGAATAGCAGAGTTGGCAAGAGTACAAGAGGAAAAGACTACATGGAATATCTAGTTCAGTGGAAAGACAAGCCAATTGAAGATAGTTCATGGATTACACAAGTTGAGTTGGATCTTTATGTTTTAGGTCAGAATATGAGTAGCTCTTGATGTGGATATTAGTTCTTTATTTACCCCAGGTGTCTGATGCAGGAGCATCTTGGGTCTTTGAGCAATCTTGCATCAAAAAAAAATATTTCTTGATTTCTGTACCTGTTTGCTGTTGTTTTCTTTATAATTGTTGTATTTTTTGGTTTCATGTTGTTTGAAGCTTACATTATGTTTAGGACCTATTTGGGAACCTTCTCCTATGAGCACATAAATTTTGCATGGACTGTTTCAAAGTTACAGTTGTTTTCCTTGCAGTCGGAGCAACATTTTCCTACAGTTTTGGTGCTGATTGTTCATGTTCGTGACCTTGATCCATAAGAAATCATCCTTTGTGCACTTAAGGAATTCAAGAGGACCTTAATTAATATCATTTCCCAAGTGCATAGCTCCCAATTATTATGAGTAAAAATTTATGCCCATTTTAGTCGGGGACCTATTTTCTACCAGTTTTCGGGTGAAATGTGTGATGTTTCTTCTTCTGATGTTATGTGTGATCAAATGGGACCTTGCATGGTTAAAGAAATGTTCTTGGAAATATGAAGAAGAAGTTTCTTCCAGCTGACTACCAAGTTAGTCTGATGAGAAAGATGCAAAATCTGAGACAGAAGGACATGAGTGTGAAGGAATATACTAAGGAATTTTAAAAATTGGATATCAGATCTGGACATGTGGATGATGAAGTTGAGAAGATGGCTAGATATCTGAATGGCCTAAGGACATCTATTCAAGATGAGATTAGCTATGTGAAGATTGATAGTGTGGAAGAAGCATACCAATTTTCTTTTAAGGTTGAGGAAAGATTGACAAAAAGACATGATCAAAGACAGAGATGAAGAGGTGGAAGATTTCAAAGAAGTAGAGGAAGATCTTATGGAGAAAGTAGCAGATCTAAAAATTTAGTACAAGATAAAGCTTGGGAAGATGACCCTATGGGAAAATAGGTAATTACTCTAGAGGTAGCTATACTGGTTACTCTAGGAAAAATAATAATGGGAAAAGAGAAGAGAAATCTTGGTTTAAAGGTACTTGTTACAAATGTGGTGAAGAAGAACATAGAGCTTTTGCATGTACTAACTCTGGAAAGAAGACTGGAGGTAATGGTAGAAATAATTTGGCTTGTGAAGAAGTTTAGGAAATGTCTAATGAACCTAAACATGGTGAGAACTTGATGCTAAGAAGGATCTTATGGAATGAAGAAGCTGATGAGGAACCTATTTTGAGGAAAAGTTTGTTCAGAACCAGATGTAAGATCGCTGATAAATGTTGCAAGGTAATCATTGATAGTGGAAGTTCTAATAATTTTACATCCGAAGAGTTGGTTAATAAGTTGCAGTTGAAGAGATTGAAACATCCTAAGCCTTACCATATTGCTTGGATCCAGAAGGAGCATAAACTACTTGTAAGTGAACAATGCCTTGTAAAATTCAAAATTGGGAATTATCATGATGAAGTCTTGTGTGATATTATGCCTATGGATTGTTGTCATATTCTTTTGCATAGACCTTGGCAATATGATAGGAAAGCTTTGCATGATGGTAGATTGAATCAATATACTATTTGGATGGATGGAAAGAAACAAGTGTTGTAGCCTTTGATGGAGAATTTTGATGAAGGTCACTGTGATATAGTCAGAGTATGTTTGGTTGATGATAAAACATTTACAGGGGAAAACACTACTTGAATTCTTTATGAGAAAATAATACTTGAACAACAAGGAGAAATGCTACATTAATCCACTTTTCACTATTGAGTTCAACATGAAACTTTACATTTGAATAAATAAAATACATTGTTCATTTCATCATTGAATCCATTATACAATGAACAAGAACATTATCACATACATCTTGATATATATCACAATTTTATCAATACAATAAACAACATGAAATGTTTCTCATTCCAAGATTTCAACAACACAACGCTTTAAGTTTTCTCCCACAAAAGACTTCATAATAGAAAACTCTCCAAAGCTTTTCTTCTTGCAAAAACATAACCTCCAAACTTAAAAATAAAGGGATTAACCATGGAGAGCTCACCTCCCATCCAAGGTCTCAAGGAGACCACCCCCGGGCTAGGAGAATCAAGGGCTAAATGGTTACATACAACAACAAATGCTCACAACATACACATACGAAAAACTACATTAAAATCCCAAATTGTGGCTTCACAAATGGATTCATACAACCCATTGAAATAGGGTGAAAGTGGGCTTTTCCAAGTAGGAAAATGCCATACAAATTTACATTTCCAACAAAGTGTTTCCATGCCTTTCCAAGGCTACATTATCATTCCTTCCATATACATTTTTTTGTCATTTCCATTTCCAAATACAAGGATTTACAACATGGATTCATGGAGCCCATAGCCCATGAAATTCTCCCTCTTCTCCAAGAGAAGAGACTCTCACTACAATGGAGAGCCCAACTAACCCCTTCACCCAAGGCTACTACTTCCCTTCCCAAAGGGTGAGTGATGTCTTAAACTTCCATGAACAAGCATATCAACACAAAGAAAAACAAAAAGGAGATTCAATCCATAGTCACTCATACCCAACAACAATCAACAACAAAACATTTACATAGTAAGGAAAACATTCATTTCCACACATACATTCTACACAAAATTATATTCAACATGAATTTACAAAACAATGAAAGCTTCTTCATGGCAAGACCACCAACCTTGCTCCAATGCAATGGAAGGATGAGGTTGAGCAGAGCCCGTATCCCTTGTCTTTTCCTTTCTCCAACCCTAAGTGTCTCTAAAATTAGAGAGTGGGTGAACACCCACTAAGTCTCTCCAAGCCCTCTAAAAAGACCTCTAAAAAAGTACTCAAGTTCTAGCAATTAATGAGACATGCTCTCTAGTCCTTTTGTCTTACTTTTTGTCCCCCCTCTTAATGGTGAGTTTAGCAAAGAGTGTGCGACAAGTCAAATGCATGTGCCCATTTCAATTTTCAACACTTTTGAAGAGTAGCCTTTTTGGAGGGCCATGATGGTGATCTAGACTTTCCCATAGGTAAAAACTAGCCCCCAACTCAAAGTACCCCCTAGGGTTAGCTAATTTTGACCAAAAATGCACTCTAGGGTCACTTTTGACCCCTCTAAAGTACCTCTAAAGTTCAAATCCGAGTTCCCACTTGATGTGATCCCTAAAAGACATCTACATGCAAGTGGGATTAATATAATACCCTATAAGGTTAGGTGATTCTTGCCCAAACCCTAATTGACATGTCACCATCCACATGAACAATACAAGTGTCAAGTGACACCATAAAATACACATCACATTCACAAATGATGTGTCCAATTAACAACATGAATTTAAACTATTAACATACATTTAAATTATGTTTACAACAAAGATCACATTACAACGAGGTTCCAATCTCTTCATTAGATTAAATCTTGGCTTACTCAATTCACATGTGTTTAACCCTGATTCTTTGAATAATTCTATGGTTTTCTTTCCTATACACTAAACTCGAGCATCAGTAGTCCAAGGCAATAAAGTCACATGCAAATATATATATACAATTCATAATTAGCAACATTAATCAATATGCAAAATTCAATTTCTAATTACAATTTTCATTCAATAATGCTCAAACATATTACCTTCATAATTTAGCATCACGACATATTATCCATGCTATTTCCTAAATTAGAGCATAATCCCTGAAATAATCAAATCTAATCAAGATTAAATCTTTCTCATCAAATCACATATCTAAGCATGTATAACCAAAATCAACCATATGTTCTAGGTTCTAATCCACATAATATAATCATCATCATAAAACATAATATCACGAGTCTCTGTCAGAATGATCAGAAAGTGTATCAAAGTGTCAAATCATAAAGTATCAAAATACGAATGTATCAATAGTGCTATGATGGGTCGGGGTGAGGCCTCACAGTGTTGTATTAATTGTCCAAAAGAGACAAGATTCTTCTACTCAACTACAAGGATTTTAAATAGTATTACCATATACAATGCAATAATACTACTTATATAATTAAATAATTGGTTCCAAAGCTATAGTCTCTATGTTTGGCACCTCAACACATTGTGGGGATGCATTTTTATTTTGTGGATGTTTCTCTTAATGGTTCATTAAAAAAATTATGACAAACAATTTATATATAATTGTTATATCACCTATTTTTCTTAAAAATATATAAAAATAAAAATACAACCAATAGATCTAATGGCTGCCAAGAAGATTTAGATATACACAATGAATCGATTTCATAAATATTTTTTCTTTCAATATTAGAAATATGATTAACGAATAGTAAGCTAATATTTAAAAACATTCAGATGAAGTTGACAACAAAATAATCAATATATAAAATGAATACAACAACATTAACTAACAATGTTACCAAGATAATATATTTAAAAACATATAAAATGGACACTTAAAAAACCATTAAAAAAAATCCATCAAGTCATAGCCTTAGTAAAATCAATTAAGACTTTACTTGCATGCGATTGGTGTCTTCTATGCAACAGTTGTAATGTGTTACACCTTTACCTGCCAATCAAGAAGTGATAGAGCAATGAAATAAAGTAACATACATGTATATTATGACATTAAAGAAAATAATATACCGCTTTGAGATCAATATGTCCCTATTCAAATTGGAGTGTTCATAAATAGAGTTAAAGGACCTAATGTCATCAACACACCTAGCTAATTAATCAATGCATCCCATACCTGCAAAAGAAGTTGTAACTAGTGGTGCCTCATATCATTAATACTACATAGACGTGGAATGTGCCTACTACTACACATTACACTTGAGTTTACAACACAATTTACTTCCTAATGATCCATGTGGACAAATGATGTGCAGGGTCAACCTATGTGTGCAAACCACCTCAGAAAATCTATCATCCATTTGGGCCTTGACACACCATTTGTTCATATGGGTGGTTAGCCATGAACTGTGTGCAAGTTTGGTGTAATGATCATGTGGTGCACATTGCACCCTTTCATTTCAATCATGTTTAACACTACATAATTATGTATCAATCACAAATAAAAATAATTTAAATTAGAGTGTTGAGAAACACAATTACGTGGACCTAATATCATCCACACACCCTGCTCAAGTCTTCACTACTACCTTGCATACCTACAAAATTTTGTAAAAACTGGTGGAAGTAACAATATCACATAAATTTATCATTGTAATAATACATGCAAAACATTGTAAGACAATATTAAAGAACTTGATGTATCTCAAAAAATAGAGTGGAAAAGAGTCGATCATTTCATACTGCACTTGGTTTGCATTTATTTTTTATTCATATGATGGCTTCATCAATTCAATTTTGAATCTCAACTTTTCATTGTTTATTTCATTTATTAGTGAGCTTCTATGTAAGAGTGATGAGCAACACACACACACACACACACACAGATATATGAAAACATATGTATACATACTTATGTGCACATACATACATACATATCTATGCACACTATCAAACATATGTATGCATACATATGTATAGAGTTCGATTCAATATATGAATTCTAAAGTTGTCATTGAATCTAGATGCCTTTATATTGAAACACATAATACATGCATTTCTCTTTAAACATTGACTCTATGCATTTCTCTTTAAACAACAGACAATGTAATGTGAGAAAATGAATTATGAATGCAGTTAGAATAATGCAAACTATCAACACATTAGTAACTGAAAACATTAAACTTTGAATGCACGTAAGTAATTGAAAACATGAATACAGTTAATTGACTTTAAATGCACGTAAATAACAAAAACACACATACACCATTTTTTGAAAGCATGACATAAGTAATTGAAGATAGTATAATTTGAATTTGAATGCGTCTAACTAATGCATCTATGATAACATGCAATTAGTATATGTGCAAACATAAAATTAGTAACTAAAAAGTATATTGTGAGAAAATGTAATTTAGTAATGAAAATAGTTAAATATAGATATGAACAAACATTAAGCAAGAAAAAATGGAAATGAACACCTTAGTAACTAAAAACAATAAACTTTGAATGCACATAACTAATTGAAAACATGAATACATTGAACTAACGTAAGTAACACATACACTAAACCCTAGCTTGATTATTGAAAGCATGTCATAAATAATTGAGAACAATATAATTTGAATTTTAACGTGTCTAGACAATATATATAGTAAACTCTTGATTGATATATGAAAACATGAAATTAGTATTTGACATCCCTATTTGCCAGGTACTTTCATTGCCTTCTTTGAATGGTATTCAAATATGATTAAACACGTAGATTTTATAATGTTGATCATTAAAGATCCCACCAAAATTAATTGAAAATGATTAAACTTCCAAATTCAATAATGTTAATCCTTAAATATCTCACTAAACATAGCCCATCTATTAAACATCCCTCTTGTATGTGCCAGTTGTGCATTCTACCCCTGCACAATGCAAATGTTTTGAATGATGTAGCAATGATTGAAACAAATAGGAAACCATAAAATAAAATTAATGCAATAATATTTCATGATTAAAGTAGCAAATTTAATCATATTATCGACAATGTACCATATTTCTTTGACATTCCATGTAATAATGTGACTAGATTAATAGAAAACAAATCAATACAGTTAATGTTAACTTAAGACTGCATATAGAAAATGTAAGATTAGAAAATGAGTAGAATCAATGTGACAAATAGTTCAATGACAACTTAAGAATGCATAGAGTCATTGTAGGCTTAACGATTGAGCACAACTAGTGTGACAAACAATTCAATGTAAACTTAAGAATGCATATAGTCAATGCAAGCTTAGCAAATGAGTATAATCATTGTGACAAACAACTCAATGACAAATTATGAATGTACACAGTCAATGTAAGCTTAGCAAATGAGAAGAATTTTTGAGAAAATGATGGGAAAACGGTGAAATAAACATGGTTTTAGGGCTAGCTATGGATAGGTAATGACTTGAGTTTGGGCGGTAATGTGGTAGACCACTAAAGCAAATAAATACAATAAATTTCAAGATTAAACTAGTAGATGTAATGATATTTTTTACCCTAATTTTCCTTCCATTCAAATTTGTCCCTGGTTTTATGTCAGCCCTTCATCTCCTCAGTCATGTGAGTACCTCCAAAAAATTTCATGGGCTTACCTCTTTTTCCCTGGTCTCTGCAACCCCTTTTAGGTCTCTGGCTAGGTGAAAAACCCTTAGAAAATTTCATAATATAGACGTTACCCCAAAAGACCCCTGCAAACCCTTGGCCATTTTCTAATTTGCTGTTACTTTATCGGTCACTTAGGTTCTCAATTCAACATGTGCGCTTTATTCTCATTGGCTGGGAGCTAGTTCACTAATTTCTCTGGCAGTTAATTTTTTCTTTCGATGAACTGGTGACTGCATTGTTCACGTAATATCTCAATGTTCAGTAGTTAAGTCTCAACAGTTAGCGACTTAGTGGTTTAAATTCAAATATTTCTAAGAAGGTTTTTTGCCAATGGTTGATTCAGCAGGCCGAATGCAGCCATGGGTAGCTAAAGAATTTATGTTCTCATGACATTTGTAGTTGAGAAGATGATGAAAAAGGTCTGGGCAGCCATCATGGGTCATTTCTTGTCCCTGAGAGGTACCATTTTGTGCATTCATGGTGGACCTTTGTGCAGAGAAGTTGGTGAATCAAGGTTGCTTGTCCGCGGGTGGATGCAGTACAGGATGGGCACACAGAATATCTGATCGGCCATGATGTTGCAAAGATACATTTATGATCAAACTTGTTCGAGTTAGGGTTAGGTTATTATTATGATGTTAAATCTTTAACCCTAGTTAGTTTTTCACTCTTGCCTGCGTACAAAAGGAGATGTATATATTGTTTTTTGGAGCTTTTGAAGCTCAGAGTTTGCATTTTGTAAAAAGATTTTATCCTCCTTCTTAGGAGTTATCTGTGGCATCTATTTTGCCCTCTGGATTTTATAGTCTGTAACCTTTCATTGAAATTTTAGGTTCAATAGAGGCTATCTGTGGCATTTGTTTCTGCCCTCTGGTCTTTCACTTGTCTGTATTTCTCTTATTGAATATGATATCCTGGCTTTGTTAGGGAAATCTCAGAGTTCCAGACCCCTTCTTTCTTTCATCTCACATGTGTACTATTGTGTATGATCTGATTGGATTGAGTTTGTGGGTATAGTTCAGCGCCCTATCTTTCTGTCTTATTCTTGTACCCTTTTGCTGAAGAGAACATTTGCTTGCAGGTCACAATTTGTGTCTTATGTTCAAGCCCCTCTGTGAAATACTTATGCAAGCCTGTTTAGAAAGATTGTGTTATATTAGATTTGAGACCTTTCATGCTAATGTTGTTAGTGTATTATGTTCATTTCAATTTGGTGTATCACCTAGTAGGTTGTTTGCTTTCAGTCATTTCCCTTTCAAGCATTCTTTCTATCCCTTTTCCCTCAAAAATTTACTTTTCATGTCAAAGAAGAAAATTAAGGTGATTATCCAAGAGGAACCAACCTAGAACCTGGAGGTCTCATCTTATTTATCATATGTCCCACAACCTGGAGATGATTCCCATGTTACACTAAGTTATCATGACCAAGAGAGCTTGAAAACAAGGTGCAAACATAGTGTATAACATTTTCTGGCACGCCGGGTGGGACAGTAAAAGAAGTTCATTATTTGAAGGTTATGTCATCTCTGATATGCAGATTACATAATACAAACATTTAGAGGTTGTTCTATCAAGTATATATGGTGACTCCACTAGTTTCAAAGATTCAGGCCAACCTTCTTTAAGGTTTATGAGAAAGATTGAGACTAGAAGCTCAAAGCCTACTAAATTTTTAGAGTTGCCCTTGAAAAGAAGCTACAAAGGTAGGTCAACTCAAAGGGAATCTCCTACAAAGAGAGTTCAATCAACACCACCTGATACTTCAGAAAGGAGACCTTTTGTGTTTCATTCTAGAAGAAGAGGAAGATCTCTAACTAGAGGTCTTGAAGAGGTAGATTCAAATCTAGCATCTAACACAGCTCATATAGTTGTTAATCTTCAAGTTACAGCTCCTACAATGGCTAGGCAGTTCACTTTTGCACCTTTCAACCAAGGCAGTCCATTAAACTTTGTAGTGCATAATGATGTGCCCTTGGTGGCACTAAAGAGTTTACCTGATTTCACAGGGGAAGGACAAACAACTACTTTTGAGCACATAAGAGATGTGACCACCATCTGCAGCATTCACAATATAACCCAACAAGATGTGGCTACCAAGTTATTAGTAGCCTCTCTCAAAGGTAAGGCATTTGAATGGTTTAGACCTCTAGCTGTTGGTTCTATTACTTCTTGGGATGGATTAGGAGATGCTTTGAGTAAGCACTTTGAAGACAAATCAGACAACTTGTCCTTGGTTGAATAGTTGACAACCATTAAAAGAGATCCCCAAGAGCAGATGACAGATTTAAACAATATATTCCTCAAGACATGGAATAGAATCCCAATCTCAGTGAGGCCATCTGTTGATCATGCCTTCAATTACTTTTTCCAAAGCTTGAATGGTCAAATTTCCATCATGATCCAGTCTATGGGTGGTACCTCTTTACCCCAAGCTTTTGGCATAGCTGTCAAGGTTGAAAATTGCCCGATCCAAGCAGGTACGATAGCTAGGAGGCCACCTATGCCCATCCTCCCTAATCTTCATCCCATTGCACCTACACAAGTACCCCCATTTACCCCTATTCCTACCATACTAGCACCTCAGGCTAGTGCTAGTGGTCAAGAACATGCTAAGGCAAGTTTCTCATAAGAGTTGCAGGAGATAAAGAGCAGCCAACCAACTAGCATGCAAGAAATGACAAAGTTGTTGCAAAATCTAACCAAGGAGGTCACAAACCTCAAGAGGAAAAATCAAGGAATTAGACCACCCTTTCAATCACAAGGCCAAGGTCCTAGTTAGCTATATCAAAATCAGGGACAGCCTTATCAACAAAAGCAAAAAGAAGAGCTCAAGACATGGAAAGAGTTGACTCTAGTACCAAAGCCACTACATCTAAAGAGCCACTATAGCAAGTTATTCCCACCATACCCAAGAAGGCTCCTAACATTATAGGTAAAGAGGAGCACGCTCTCAAAGAGATGGAGCCTATCATGCCAAAGACACAACAAAGAGTACACAATATAGCTCCTTATAACATTGTAGACAACATGAAGAAGGTGAATGTCACCATGTCTATGTGGGACTCTTTTTCTATTCCAGGGCAACCTGAGATCTTGAAGAAGGCTATGATAGAGATAGTAACTCCCCAACCTGCAAAAGAAGTTGCAAAGCCAGTGTTGGTTAACACTGATCAAGAAAAGGAGACTCCAAGTAGCAACCCCAAAAGCACTACCATGCAAGGTAGGAACTCAAAGCCACCTCCCTTTTATGTATCTTTAATTATTGGAGATTATTTAGTACATAATTATATGGTAGATAGTGCAGCTACTAGCATTGTAATGCCCAAGAAAGTGGCTAACCAATTAGGACTTAAATATGAGCCCTTCCAAAAGAAGGTGACACAACTTGATGGATCCTCAATTAGCACTATAGGTGTGGCCAAGGATACTAGTCTAATCCTTCATGCTAGTCCTAATTTTTCTATCTCGCTTGATATATATATCATAGATCTCCCTACATTATTTGTTATATGTTTATCAAGAGAATTCATAGCCAAGATATGAGGTTATCTTTCATCTGACTAGTCTCATATGCTCTTTCACACAAGATATGGTACCAAGGTTATCATTAAATCAGATAAATTGGTAGCTCACCATATAGAGCCATATGTGTCCAATGCAATCAATGCCAACTGCCCCATATTTGATAGCAATTACTTCCAAACCATTAGTGAAGCAAGTACTAAGTTAGGAAATATCCCTAATATTTTATTAGATGAAAGAGCTTCAGAAAACCAAGAAAATATTATTTGGGATTTTGGTTTGGGAAGTTATTTGATACAAGAAAATGATGTCAAAGAACCAAACCTTCTCAAGGACACTGATTCAGAAGATCAGAGCAGTCAGGTTTGGGAACTATATTTTGATGGAGCTAGAAGTAGACATGGTTCTGGTGGTGGTGCTATGCTAGTGTCCCCAAAAGGAGAAAGGTATTATACTGCTTTTAGATTCAATTTCTCCTACACTAGTAATACTGTAGAATATAAAAGTCTAGTCAATGGAATAGAATGGGCTAGAAAAGGAGGGCTTAAGGCCTTGAAGGTATATGGTGATACTGAGCTTGTTGTCAGCCAAGTAAGACAAATAAGTGCAACCAAAAATGATATCATGAAAGCATACAAACATAGAGTTTGGGATGCAATTGAAGACTTTTGTGCTTTCAATATTGTTGCTATCCCTAGAAAGTTGAATCAAAATGCAGATAGGTTAGTTTCTATTGGATCTCAATTTGACATCCCCAATAGCATCTGAAAAGAAATGGGTCAGCAACACATCAAGATTATTGTCAGACCTTCTATCCCTGATAATGATGTTAATTGGCAAGTGTTTGACAATGATGAACAAATTTTGCAGTTCTTGTTTGAAGAAGATGTCTTCTCAGAGCACAATCAAGATAGGATATCACAAAGCTATGGTGACCAAATGATACAACTCAAGTCCAATAAGATGCCTAGGGGTCTTGTCACCTTAGAAGCTATCTTCAACAAGGATGATGAAGTCAAGAGAAGCAAAGCTGGCCTGGTAGTCTAATAAGAACATTGTGTTGAATTAAAGTTGGAACTAGGTAAGAGCTTACAATTTGGAAAGGTAAACACTGATTCAGAAAAGCAAGCTTACACATAATTATTCAAAGAATTCAGTGATGTTTTTACAAGGAAATATGAAGATCTCAAAGGTTTTGACCCTACCCTTGCTCAGCACACTATTGAATTGGAACCTAATGCTAAGCCAGTAAGAAAAAAACAAAGGCCTGTTAATCCAAAGCTTGAACCACTTATGCATAAAGAAGTGCTCAAATTAATAGAGAGTGGTATCATCTACCCCATCAAACACACTAGTTGGGTTTCCAACCTTGTTCCAATCAGGAAGAAGAATGGGGAGTTAAGGTTATGTGTTGACTTCAGGGACCTTAACAGAGCTTCATTAAAAGACCGCCATCCACTGCCCTCCATGGAGCAAATCTTACAATCTGTCTCTAGGTCCGAGAGATTATCAATATTGGATGGTTATTCAGGATATAACCAGATCCTGGTAAAAGAAGAGGATCAATACAGGACTGCATTTACAACTAAGTGGGGAACCATGGCTTATCAAAAGATGCCCTTTGGTTTGTCAAATGCAGGTGCTACATTTCAAAAGGCAATGGATATGGCCTTTAAAAGCATCATGTACAAGTTTGTACTGGTCTACCTAGATGACATAACTATCTACTCAAAGCATGCAACAGACCACATCAAACATTTGAGGAAGATCTTTGAAAGGTGTAGAGAATTTGGGATATCTCTTAATCCCAAGAAATGTGTGTTTGCAGTTCATGAAGGAAAGCTGTTGGGATATATAGTATCCAAGAAATGAATCATAGTGGATCCTGAAAGAATTGCAACCATCCTAGAGCTACCCCTACCCCATCACAGGAAAAGTCTTTAATCTTTCATAGCAAAGATAAATTTTGTTAGGAGATTCTTGCCTAACATTGTAGAGTTACTCAAGCCTTTGACAGCCATGTTGAAGAAAGGTTCAACTTTAAGTTGGACCAAAGAAGGGAAACTCAATTTATAAACTATTAAAGAGGCCCTAACAAAAGCTCATGCCCTGTTAAACCCAAACTTCAATAAGGATTTCATCCTTTATGCTTATGGAGGCTAGGATGCCCTATCTGCAATGTTGACACAAGAAAATGCTGATGGATTGGAGCAACCTATTGCTTTCTTTAGCAAAGGTTTAGACGAGTATGAGCAGAGATACTCTTTTGTAGAGAAACATGCACTTGTTGTGGTAAAGAGCCTCAATAAATTCAGACATTTGTTGACCCATAGCAAGGTACATTTGAAATTTACCCATCCAAGTGTCAAAGAATTTTTAGTTTCCAAGGACCTGAATGAGAAAAGAGCTAGTTGGATAACCAAGGTGATGGAATATGACATAGATATTCAGACTACCAAGTTGGTTAAAGGAAGAGGTCTTTGTGAACATTTGGCAAGGGATGAAAGTTCAAAAAAATCAGAAACAGAGGATGCATCTTTGGTTGTGCATTCTATTCAAGATCAAGCCAAGGCAACAAGCTGGTTGCCTAATATGATCAATTATTTGAAGACAAGGCAATGTCCTGCAGGCCTTGACTCAGCAAAAAGGAGGTACTATAGATTACAATTTGTTCCTTTTGTGTTGATAAATGAAATTATTTTTAGGAAGGATCACAATGGTGTCCTCCTAAGATGTATTGATTTAGAAAAGATTGGTGATGTCCTATTTGAGTTTCATGATGGACCTTCTAGACGTCACTTTTCTCCTAGGACTACTACCTATAAAATCATGAGGGTCAGGTACTATTGGCCATCTATTTTTAAGGATAGTCATGATTATTTCAGAAAATGCATCAAGTTTGCTATGTTTGCAGCAAAAGAGAGGATTGCAGCTCTTCCCATCCAACCAATAAAAACATAGCAGCCCTTCATGAAGTGGGGTATAGACTTCATTGGCATGATTAACCCTCCATCTAATGCAGGACACAAGTGGATAATCACTGCAACTAAGTACTTCATCAAATAGACAGAGGCAGTTGCCTTGAAAGAGGCTAATGAGAGTGTTGTCCTAGGTTTTTATGATGATTTAATTCATAGGTTTGGCACTCTTGACTCTATCATTTTAGATAATGCATTGGCATTCACAGTCCTCAAGGTCTTAGAGTGGGCAATCAGGAATAGCATTTATCTGAATACAAGTTCCAATTATTACCCCCAGGGCAATGGCTTGGCAGAGTCAACAAACAAGAACCTGATTAGAATAATCAAAAGGACTCTGCAAGACAATCAGAGGGATTGGCATACAAAGCTCAAGTCTGCCTTGTGGTTAGATAGAATTACCCCAAAGAATATTATTTGTAATTCCCCTTACATGTTGGTATATGGAAAGGTGGCTAAGTTATCTATTTCAACTAAATTACCATCTTTGGACTTGGCTACTTAGTATGCCCTATTTGAAGAAAGAGACCCTCTGTAGGTCAGGTATGCTCAGTTGATGGAATTGGAAGAAATCAGAAACAAAGCAATGCAAGACATGGAATTCCATCAAGACCAGACCAAAAGGAGCTTTGACAAGAGGGCTAGGGTCAGGATTTTCAAGGTTGGAGATATTGTCCTTAAGTGGGATGAGTCTGGGTCTAGGCCTGGAAGGCACACAAAATTTGACTCCTTTTGGGGTGGACCATTTGTTATCACGAAATGTAGGGGAAGTAATGCTTTCCATCTATCAAATCTTGAGGGGTTTCCCCTACCAATTTCAGTAAATGGTTTCAACTTGAAGCCCTGCTTTGAGGTTAATCCCTCTCTGTAATTTTTGTAAATATGTTTCCTGCTTTCTTTCCCTATTTTTCTAGGTTAATTTCCTACTTTCCAAGAAGTGTCTGTGCACATGTTTGTCCTCCTTATTTAGTTTTGTCCCTCTATCAAATTTTTGTGCTCAAGTAATGACCCCATGCCCAATGGATTGTTTTAAGTCATTGGTTTCCATGTCTAGCAGGCTAACATCCAGTAGAAATCGCCAAAATGTTACCCTAATTTTCCTTCCATTCAAATTTGGCCCTAGTTTTATGTCAGACCTTCATCTCCTTAGTCCTGTGAGTACCTCCAAAAAATTTCATGGGCTTACCTCTTTTCCCTTGGTCTTTGCAACCCCTTTTAGGTCTCTGGCTAGGTGCAAAACCCTTAGAAAATTTCATAATATAGTTGTTACCCCAAAAGACCCTTGCAAACCCTAGGCCATTTTCTAATTTTCCATTACTTTATCAGCCACTTAGGTTCCCAATTCAGCATTTGTGCTTTATTCTCATTGGGCGGGCGCTAGTTCACTAATTTCTCTGGCGGTTACTTTTTTCTTTCGGTGAACTGGCGACTGCATTGTTCGCGTAATATCTCAATGTTCGGTAGATAAGTCTTAGCAGTTAGCAACTTAGCGAATGGCTTAATTCTTCCTTTGGTCACGCATTCACTTAATTTTTTGGTGGTCTTGGTATGTGAGGGCCCCAGTTCAACAAGACCGATGGCTTTCTAATCTTTGCAAGGAATATTCTGAGGTCATAAGGAGATGAGACTTGCCCTAGATTTGGTATCAGGGTAATATGTGAGAGTGGGGTCCCAGTTAAGATAATCTAATGGTTGGCATATAATCTAAAGGCTAGTGTCAGAGGTATGAGGAGATGAGACTGACCATCGATCTTGCTTTTTGTCATAGCTCTGTCAGGTGGTTCCTTATTTATTGATATGCTTAAATATGACTGGTCCACGTAGTGATGACTGGACTTGCAGTGGGTCTGTGTGTCAGAAGGGTCCTAGCTTAATGAAGATCTATGATAGGCGTATGATCTAAAGGAATATTTGGGGGCTATCAGATCATACGCCGGCTATCTGATTGGAATCTTGGTTGCAGTGGTTCCATTGTCAAAAAGGTCACCGAGGTATTGCTAATAGGGAGGCTAGAGCGAATGGAAGATTGAAAAATGGTAGAATGGGCTGAGGGTTTGAAAGATATTCTATGATTCTATGACTAAAGGATCTCGTATGTTCTCAGAGTGTAACCAAGGTTAGTTAAAAGACTCAGTGATTTAGCGAAATGCCTTGTTCACTAAATCGCTTAATCAAACTGGGGTTAAGCCAAAATTCTTCACGACTTAGAGAAGGGTCTTTAGTCGCACGGTCGCCGAATAACTTAAAGGAGGAAGGTCAAGGTGGGTCCAAGCTGGTAATATGTCGATGTGCTAAAGTTTCATTGGCTACAGTATGCCGAGGTGGATTTTGACTTTTCAAGGAGGTTTGTGACTGTTTCAAGGATAATCATGGCCATTCATCTACCGAGAAGGGTTTCTCATCGATGGTCATGTTTTAAATATGACCTGCTAGCCATTGCTTTTTAAATTCAAATATTTCTAAGAAGTCTTTTTTCCAGTGGTTGATTCAGCAGGCCGAATGCGGCCATGGGTAGCTAAAGAATTTATGCTCTTAGGACATTTGTATTTGAGAAGATGATGAAAAAGGTCTGGGTGGCTATCATGGGTCATTTCTTGTCCCTGAGAGCTACCATTTTGTGCATTCATGGCAGACCTTTTTGCAGAGAAGTTGGTGACTCAAGGTTGCTTGTCCGCGAATGGATGCAGTATAGGATGGGCACATAGAATATCTAATCGGCCATGATGTTGCAGAGATACATTTATGATCAGACTTATTTGAGTTAGGGTTAGGTTATTATTCTAATGTTAAATCTTTAACCCTAGTTAGTTTTTGACTCCTACCTGCATGCAAAAGGAGATGTATATATTATTTTTTTGATCTTTTGAAGCTCAGAGTTTGCATTTTGTAAAAAGAGTTTATCCTCCTTCTCAGGAGTTATCTGTAGCATCTGTTCTGCCCTCTAGCTTTTAAAGTCTGTAACCTTTCATTGAAATTTTAGGTTCAATAGAGGCTATCTGTGGCATTTGTTTCTGCCCTCTGGTCTTTCACTTGTCTGTATTTCTCTTATTGAATATGATATTCTGGCTTTGTTAGGGAAATCTCAAAGTTCCAGAGCCCTTCTTTCTTTTAGCTCACATGTGTATGATTTGATTGGATTAAGTTTGTGGGTATAGTTCATCACCCTGTCTTTTTGTCTCATTCTTGTACCCTTTCACTGAAGAGAACGTTTGCTTGTAGGTCAAGGTTTGTGTCTTATGTTCAGGCCCCTCTGTGAAATACTTATGCAAACTTGTTTAAAAAGATTTTGTTCTATTAGATCTGAGACATTTCATGCTGATGTTGTCAGTATATTATGTTCATTTGAATTCGGTGTATCACCTAGTAGGTAGTTTGCTTTTAGTCATTTCCCTTTCAAGCATTCTTTCTATCCCTTTTCCCTCAAAAATTTACTTTTTCTATCAAAGAAGCAAATTAAGGTGATTATCCAAGAGGAACCAGCCTAGAACCTGGAGGTCTCATCTCAGTTAGCATAGGTCCCACGACTTGGAGATGATTCCCATGTTATACTAAGTTATCAAGACCAATAGAGCTTGAAAACAAGGCACAAACTTAGTGTATAACAATATTAATGACAATGTCCCCTATTTATTAGACATTTCATGCAATAATCTTATTGACAGAAACCCTCGATTTAATATAGAGAAAGGGTTGAAACAAAAAGGAAACCGTAAAAACAAATGAAACCTTAATTATTTGACATCGTACCCTAATTATTAGACATTCTTATTGGCTCTAATACTTTGACATTGCATGAAATTGACCCTAATTCTTTAATCATAGAGAAGCCCTCATGAGAAACCCTTGATGAACGCAGAGAACCCTCAACGGGAAGCCTTCACAGGAGATGAAGTTTCGAGAAATGACAAAAAACAAACAAGAAATCATAAGAGGAGATGAATACCCTAAAAACTAATAAGAAATGGTAGAAAACAAACAAGAAACTGTAAGAGAAAATGAATACAATATATTTTCATTCTTAAACTAGCAGCCCAAATTATAATATTGACAATGTACCTTATTTCTTTGACATTTCATGCAATAATTTTAGAGGAACATATGAAAATTGATTTGAACCGTAAAAATAAATGACAACAACATTTCATGATTAAAGTAGCAAATTAAACCGTAAGCAAACATCATTAGAATGATAACACCTACAAAATCATGGCTACTCGTGAGGGGATGAAGGAATCCCTCACCTCTGAAGTGGTTTTCGCATGTAGAGAAACCCTCATCACACATAGAGAACCTTCAACAGGAAGCCTTTTCGGGAGATGAAGTTTTGAGAAAATGATAGAAAAAAGGTAAAATAACCATAGTTTTAGTGCTAGCTGTGAGCAGGTAGTGACTTGAGTTTGGGTGGTTACTTGGCAGACAATGTCCAAGTAATGTGCTATTGTGGTTAGTTACTGGGTTGCTGATGATTTAGTAGGGTCCTCCATGGGGTAACATTATAACACAAAGGGCCCAAATGGTCACATTAAAAAGATATATACAAAGTTAATGTTTATAGTGAGAAACCCCACAGTTGAAACATCTTATAATTATATCACTAGATGTTTAGTAATTGGGACCTTATTGTTTTTTTATGGGCATATCATTGTTGGCTATTGGGCGTCTAGGTGTTGAGTTGTGGGTGAAACTTTGAAAATGCCATTTGTTGACCACTTGGTGTTCGACGATCTCTACAGAAAGATCCGTGAATACCCAGAAGTGGAAACCTTTGATTTAAGCTCTTAACTCACCTACGAAGCTACACTAGTAAAATCATCAAAATCCAACTTATAATTTAAGAGTTCCAGATGCACAAAATTAGCGTGGATGACTACTAAGTACTTTCCCTAGTATGTACAAGTCATTAAAATTCTTTCCTTCTTTCATTCACTAGTTATGATCATTAGAAAATTGTAAGATCAAGTAGGGCTATAGATTGACGAACATAATATAAGAAAGGTGGTATGCACTTTTATCGCTTAAAAAATAGCATGAAAATTCAGTCTCATGGAGTGTGTTTAAAAATAAATTTCAAGAGAGAAAATCTAATTGTTCCAACCTCTTAGCGGTGATCGAACTGTTTCTTGATAATTTCTCTCTGTGGATTGGTAGAATTTATGAGAAAAGAGCGATTGGAAGAAGGCATGCCTGGAAAAAATTAAGGTAGGCAAAGAAAAGTAGGAAATAAGAAAGAATGACTCAAAGAAAGGGTTCAAAGCACGTGGAGGTGCGCAATGACGAAGTTGTTGTCCCGTTGCAGGCCGTTCTTTTGGCTGACAGCTTCGCGCAGAAGTTCTGACCCATCACCATGGAGCGTCCTAAAGTAGCGCATTTACTCTACCCTCAATTATTTTACTCATATTTGTTCCAATCCTTCTTCTCAGTTGAAATATTTTTCAAATCGGTAATTCAAAATAAAATTTTGTTGCCCTTAAATGAGCCTAGGTCTGGTAACAGGATGTAGGCCAGTTGGTAGAAGGGCATGGTTTCTCCAACAAGACCATGCTTTGAGTCCCACTGTAGGTTACTAAGCTATTCTGAGATTGCCATTGAAGTCCCCTCCTTGCTGTGCAGTGTGTATCCTAGTTCCTAGAACTATCTTCCAGTGAAGGTTGTGAACTAGGATTACTGCAAAGAACAAAGAGGCACTGTGAATTTTTGGCACCCTCCATTGTGAAAGGGCAAAAATTCAAAAATAGAATGTTTGTAAGAAAATGATCCTGTGCCCAGATTACAATATAATCAGCTACTTAACATTTGTCTGACAGTGTGAATTGATTGTATTTAAAACATGGTCCTCTTTCCATTATTGTTTTCTTGCAAATTAGACTTTTGTGATTTTCAATGGAACGCAGATTAGGTGCGATAGTGCCTAGGCATCTGTAGAGGAGATAGTGTTTCATTCAGGAGCAAATATTCATAGAACAGTCTAGACTCTAGACAAGAGCATCTCAGTGTGAGAATACACTTGAGCAGTGGCACAGAAATAGATTTCAGAAGCCTGACAAAATAGTTTTGTTTTTTTAAGAGACATTCAAATTGATTAAAGATAGGTCTATTTTCTATGTTTGTTGTCCTATAGAAAATTGGAAATAGTTCTAGGGCTCTGATATAGAGGAAGTTTAAAAGCCACAATTTAACACAAACATTGTGTGATATAGAGAATGTTATGAAGAAACTAAGGTGGCAGAAACAAAGTTGCTAATTATTCTTTTTAGCAACAGTAGCGCTTCCCTTCACTTGTGAGAAAATTGTTCCTTTATAGGGGATTCTATCACAATTTGTGGAGTAGAATAACTGTTAATTTTTTATTTATAACACCTAGAATATATTGTCAATCTAAACAAATTTCTTCTTTTGGAGTATTAAAAGGTCAATGATACAAGTTTGAATATCTAGAAGGTATAATGGCTGCCATAGTCAAATATAAAGTTTTGGTTGGTGCTGTAGAAAAACATTGAAGAGCAATTGAGGTAGATAATCTTGAGGAATATCAAAGTCTCATGTTATTTGCACCATAATCATCTCACGACGAGTGTGCAAAGAGGACATATTTGATTTTTTTCAGTAAATGATAATTGCACCTATAAAAAAGTCTAGAACCCACAGTATTATGATTGAAGAGCTCAAAATTTTAAATGGATTCCATATGGTTCTCCTTTGAATCCATAGAGGTGAAGAAAAGGGTCTCCCCTTGACACTTGTTAAATTAAAGACTCATAAAAATTTGTGCCTCAAAGGGTTCTACCAAGTGCTATTCTTTCTATATATGTATTGAGGCCATTTATAAACTACTCGTAAGCCTTAAAGGAATAGGAAAGGCAAATCTAGGGTTCAATTAATAGGCTGTTGCATGTATGTGTTGTAAGGCTGCTTGTTCCACCTCCAATCAACTATGGGTCAAATGGGTTCATATTTTTTTTCCTAGAATAACACATGATGGCTTCATTGGCCTTCTCCATCACCTCCTATAGATAATCTATTGGGTTTTTCTCCATCCATTAAGAGTGGAAAACATACCAAAGATTTTGACACTTAAAAAAAACTAGCTTAAATTTTGAAGTTAAAGTTAATAGAAATTTCGATGATAACATCAAACAAAATGTAAATTATAAATCTAAGAATAAAAATTCTATAAGCTTTATGAACTTATAGAATAATGCAGTATAAAGCTACCTTGAAGATCTTGTCTCTACTTTTTGTAAAGACATCATCAAAAAGTGTGTTGATGACTCTTTCCCACTTGACTCTCTTGGAATATGAAGAGTCCAACCATTGGGTGCTCACCAAAAGATGCTTAAGATACTTTAGTGAGGCTGCAATATAATTGTGACTTATGATTGCACAAGCTTCGTTCCTTTAGATTGCGATCTCATCAAGTTGAACACCTAGGGTCATTGTAAATGTTTTTGATGATATTTCCCCCTTCAATCACATTTGTCATCCATCCAATTTCTTCTATGCCCTCAAGTAGAAAATCAATGCAAAGGCTGGTATAAGGGCTTCAAAAAAATTGAAAGGGATATCTCCTTAAGAAGTATTCTTGCTTTTGTGTATCGTATTGCATTTTTAGTCACAATAGGAACAATATTCTCAACATCCATTTCCATGTCCATCTCCTCCAAAAATTTGTACAATATTTTTGTATACTTCATTTCGCGAGGGGCATCAATGAATCCCAACAACTCCACCATTCAACTTTGCACTACCTAAAAACAATAGCAGTTGCACATCAATGTGATGTCCCCTTCCTAATTTTCCCTAGATTTAGTCCTAAAAATCACAATGGAAATTAAATTAGGGCTAGGGTTATGTCTTACCACATCTTACCAAGTAAAATATCTCTTTAAATAGGGTAATCTTATATTTGAACATGCAATCATAACATAAGAAATACACACACACATATAACCATTGTTAGGGTTAGTCCATAACATCGATTTTATAATATCTATAGCATCATTGCAAACACATTAGGGTGTGGGAGAATAAGTATGACAGGTCCACCCAAACCCATCTGTAACTAAGCCCAAGAGTGGAACTTTGGCCCTCTTTCCCCGGTGGCAGGCAACACGGCCATCCACCCGTAATATCTTACCTATTGGAGAGTTTGTACTTGCTCTTCCGATCCATGCTTCATCTCCTAAGATTGATTACTAGCATTATAGAGTCACAGAGGAGATTGAATGAGGATTCCTCAATTATCTTATCTAATCCCAAGGGCGAAGCTTTGGCTCTCTTGGCCCCAGTGGTAGGCAACATGGACATCCACCCGGGGGGTATCTTACCTAGATGACAATCTTCATGATACCCTTAGACCCTTTTGGTGGTCTGTTGTTTGACATTAATAATTTACCTTGTCTTATCTTATCCCCTTAAACCTCCTATAATGATAGGGGCTTACTAATAGATTTTTGAAATATGCATCTTATATCCAATCGTAAACATATATAAAAGATAATTGATTGACAAATAATGTATGGGCAATATTAATACCACAAGATTAATTGTTAGATTGCTAGATGCTGGCAGTAACAGTTCTGAAATACCTAGGGGTCTATTATGCCCCATTTGGATATTCTTGTGATTGCTTCTATTTTGATGATTGTAATGAGTATCGTTGTATAAGTCTTCTTGTTGAACAATGAAGAATGTCTATTGTCTTTAATTCCCTTTGATGACACTGTATATTTTTAGACTGTTTGTGAAGATAACTTTTATCTGTATTTCCTTTCCTTCTTTTGATGCCCTTCCACAAGTGAGATTTTGTCATATATCCTTTAAGAGGGACAAAGAGACATGTCCTTTGCTATGACTGGGACTTTCTTGAAGAGAGGTGTCTTTTCATATATTTAATTTCTTAACTAATTTCTCTAGCGATAATGACCTTAATAACAATGATCTCAATGACAATGATTACATCTCTTAATAAACAATGATTGCAATGCAAAGTGCTCCACCTTTAATAGATTGCAATTACCATTATATTCCATACCGTCCAAATTAAAGATGGAAGTTCTCTAATATTTCCTATCATAAATGTCGGTTGATTAATTATTGCGGGGACATGATAGTCCCCCCCACCTCAAATTGCTTGCCTCAAGCAATTTCAGGTTTGAATGATTGAAGATCTCCTCTCCTTCCCATGTAGCATCATCCTTAGGTGGGCCCTTCCATTTGTTCAAGAATCTAGGAATAGTCTTATTCCTTAATTGCCTCTCTCTAATGCTGAGTACGACTTTTGGTTCCAAGATTAGTTTACCCTCGTCATCAAGTGCGGTAACTTTATACAGGGGGTGACTTGCTGCCCTAACGCTTTCTTTAGTTGAGATATGTGAAAGGTGTTGTGGATATGATTGTTCTTGGGTAACTCCAATTTGTAGGCTACCTTGCCTACCTTCTTCAAGATTTTATATGGTCCATAGAATTTGGTGTTAAGTTTTCCCTCTTCACTTACCTTGATGGAGGATTGCTTATATGGTTGTAGCTGCAAGAATATCAATTCTCCAAATTTAAATGTCCTCTCGGTGCGGTTTTGGTAAGCATAGATCTTTTGTTGATTTTGTGCTTGATGCAAGTTGTCTTTGCGGGTATTCATAATCTTTTTCCCTTGTTACTTGGCTTTCTCATGAAATCAAACTTCCAAAAGTGGTTGGTTCATATCCATACAATGCTTTGAAGGGACTCATCTTGATCAACATGTGGTGAGTGGTATTGTAAGAATACTTACCAAGGTACAAACATTTTATCCACTTGTTAACAATTTTAGTTTGCCCAGCCATTTGAGGATGGTAAATTATGTTAGGTGTGAGTTCCATTGTTGCTAATCTGATGACCTCTTCCCAAAATAGGGTAAGGAATTGGTTGTCCAGGTCATCGATAATGTTCCTTGGAATACCATGCAATCAAAAGATTTCTTTGAAGAATATTTCTGGTATTTGTGGAGCTTGGTGTTTGGTGGATATTGCTATAAAGTCTGTAATTGATTAGCTGATCTACCACCACATTGTTGCAATCCTTCCCTGAACTTTAGGTAATCTAGTTATAAGTCCATGGAGATGCTTTCCCATTTTTGATCTAGTATGGGTAAGGGTTGTAAAAGTACTGCTGGGTGGCTTTGCTCAGTTTTTTTTCTTTGGCAGATCATGCATACTTGTTCATTCTTTAGGACATCTATCTTGAGGCCTTTCCAAGAATATTTCTCCTATATTTGCTTGTAGGTTTAATAATACCCTTGGTGGCCTTCTCGGTACAACCTCATGATTTTATCCTTCATCCTTGAGTTGGGCACAAGGAATATCCTATCCTTATATAGGATTATCTCATGATTTGGAAAATTTCCTTCTAGTATTTGTAATGTCCCCTTTTTTACTATGTTAGGAAATAGGGACGATTACCTCAACTTCCTTTTCTTCTATGTCAATTGAATGCAATTTAAGCAAGTAATGGAAGATAAACCAATATCAATAGCAATATCTGATGTAATCAACATAAATATGTGCAAATGATATATATATATATATATATATATATATATATATATATATATATATATATATATATATATATTAATATATCAATAGCAATTTCTTATAAGTCGATATCAGTTATGCTCTATAAATGATGTTCTCTATGACTTATAGTGATAGTATGATTATACTATATCTGATATACAATGAAAATATGCAATCAATAATTATTGCTTTCAGCAATGGCTATGATATATGATAAGACAAATTATGTATGCAACAATTGATGAGAGGATATCGCCTATGGCAATACAATTGCTATATCTGATCTTATCTTTACAATATAAGCGATGGAGTCTAATATGTTGCTCATAGCAACAATATTTCTATTTCAGAAATGGAGTCAAGTACTTGCAATATGTGGTGGAGTCTGATATGTTGCTCATAGCAACTATATTGCTATTTCAAAAATGGAGGCAAGTGCTCGCAATGTTTGATATAGAGATCGCTTTAGTAACGATAGAGTTGTTGTGTCAAATATGGATATATATTCTTGCAACGTTAATATAATTCTGTTTCTGATATGTTAATGACTATTGCTTGCAATCAATGATGCATGATGTGTCTGATATATTTTTCTTAGTCCTTGCAATCCTTAGATACCGTCTCTAATTTTCCAATAGATGTCTGCACCAAAATGCCAATGGCAAATTTCTCTAATCAAAGCAGATCCCTTTAAAGATTAATAAATAAAAAAAGAGAAGTAATCGATGATCTGCTTAAGTGAATTTTAATGTCTTCATATATCTTGCAATTAGATATTATAGGTTATGTTCCAAGAGACATGTCTTGTGTCTATTCATAATCACCTCTTTACCTTTATGCTAATCACACCCCTTAGCATTCAATTATGATTAATGCTAACTCTTTCTTGCTTGGGTACCGATATTGTAACTGTTGTTATTACCATCCTAAATTGTGCCATTTTATAAAAGATATCGATTAGTTTATAATTGTCAGTTAATGATAGTTGGCATTCTCTTGCCTTAATTGATATTAATTGATGTTGGCATTATTAATGTTTGAGTAATTGATTTTCTATCTTTGAATTTCCCTTAACTCAATCTTGCATAATATCATCTTCCGTTGATGCTTGGGAATATGATATTTGATATTTCCATCAAGACTTGCCCATGTGGATATCCACCTGGAATTTCAATCGCATTGGTATCAATATCCTTTGATGGCTCGGTGGTGATATTTATTTTCCTAAGTCATAACATTGGAAGTCCCTTCTAATCATTACTAGCTACTGATAACTTTCTTACCACACAATCACAAATAATGGTCAATTGATTAGATTATAGAGGACACTGCGTTTATATGCTTCTCCATGACATATTCCTTTGGTGCATTATATATGATCTAACAATGATCTTACTTACTTCCTTAGCTTCCATTTTCCTTCAAGCTGAATCTCGATTCCTTCATTACCTTCAATCGTTGCTATTCTCTTTCAACATTGTTAAATCTATCTAATATTTATTTGTTGTTTTCCTATCTAGAATATAACACTTATAAAGTCCTCCTATCTTTGATATAGAAATCCTTATCCTCATATCATGATTACGGGTATTCTCTTATTTGTATCGATAGTTCCTATCACTGCCTTTGCATTAGATTGATCAGTTACTTGTATCATTCTTTGTTTCTCTATTTTGATCATAGATTATGTGGCCATGAATTTGTTTTTATGAATAAGTTTCAATATTTAATTAAATCTTATTACATCTTTTATCAATTCTTAGGTCCAGAATCAGGGACATGATAATGTCTCCTTCTTGGAAAATGCTTACCCGTAAGCATTTTTATAGCATCACAATGATTCCTAGATCCCAAATAGATATGTGAAATGATTCAACAAAAATCCATTGCCTTATGTTGATGTCATTAAACTCATTATGGAATTCACTCATATAAATTTTCAGTTCCTGAAGGTTAGAGCTCCAATGGTTCTCTATTAAATTAGGTCGATTACTCAAAGTAACCATCTTGTAATGCCTAACCATAAGGTGAGACATCAAATGTTGCATGGACTCTTCACAAGGATGTCTTATGATGATCTTAAACCTATATCCATTATCGACCTTTGAGCTCTAACTAAAAATTGAATTCCAATTCAATCTTTGGCCACTTCACTACTCCAATTTTAGTAATCTAATCCTTGTGCCCATCTTGTAGTTGTTGCTTCTTTCATCGGACATGGATGTCATGATTAGGCTTATCCTTAGTCAATGGAAAGGTTTAGTTCAACCATTTGAACAAAAACTTGACATCTTCCCTCAAAAACTCGAAAAGATAATTCCAATGGTTCCAACTTATCATGATCATGAATGATCTAGGATGTTGGTAGGAATCATTGTCTCTTGTAAAGAGCATTAACTTCCATGGATTTAAATGTCATGAAGTCCAATTGATCTTTCATAAGATATATGTGGGGAGCGCTACTTCTCCTTGCTATCCAACTCAAACATTCACTTCTTGATCTTTTCTCTATAGAAGGAATTTTTTTTTGAATTTCATCCTTTGGTAGATTGAATGGGGAATGTTTAGCAATGGCATTTTTATAGCTTGTCATATTATTCCAAATGGCTCTCAATGTTTTCTTGATTAATAATGCACTGGGATCCCAAAATTTATTTTCATCTCTGCCTTTGTGTGATCTTCAAATAGCTTCTTCATTTACTTCAAAGAGTGGGTTGTCATAAATTTTGTCCACTTCAACTTCAATTAAGGGGTTATAAGTAAGTTGAAGATTAACTTTGCTTCTAAAGTCGATCTTGTCTATATTCAAACTTTCATAGTTTGTTTCCTCATGTAGTTCTTTCAATACATTATTTCTTCCTCTATCTTCCGATCTCCTGATATGATTATTAGTTTGCTTGTATTGATTGTCCTTGTCCACTAGCTTTTGTATCTTATCTCCACATACTTTTGTTACAATTTCTTATTCATCCATGTAATGTCCCCTTTTTGGGGCACATTATTTTGTGTCATGTCGTTAGCCTTTTTATCATGGTCTAGTGGGCTAATCGAGACTTGGTAGTGCTCTGGGAGATAATTGGCCTAGGTGATTTCAGTTTCAGGCCAATCAAAGCAGTTTCCACAAGTTTCCAAGGTACTTACTATTTATAGTAAGTCGACAGCATTCAAAATTCTTGGCAATTTCAATATTGGACTTGGAGCGTCTCGCTGAGAGCTTTCCGGCCAGCTATAACACGTCGTTATCCTACTTCGTTTGGTCCTCCATTTTAATTCCATATGAGTCCTCACTTTATTTATTATGTCACTTTATTACTTAACGGTCATATTTATTTAAAAGTGACTTAAGGTGGAAATATAAAGAGACAAAGTGTGAATATGAAGAGATAGAAGGAGGAAACTGAAGAGTCACAACTGCAGCCTTAAAAGAAGGCTTGGGGTCTCATTGAGTGATGTTTTAGTTTATAGATTTTATTTCTCATTGAGAATTTGGGAAGCTTCACCTTTTGAATCTTAAACCCTGAAGATGGAAACCTTCAGGATTTCTTGGTGGATTGGACGAAAACCCAATTCATCGTCGGTGCAGATTCACATAAGAGTTCACCATTATTTTACAGGTTCTTTATCATCCAGTCTTACTATATTTTTGTATTTCAGATTGGGATGTTGTAATTCATGGTTATTGTATTGTTGTTATATAATACAAAACCATTTTCTAAGAATTTTAATAAGATTATATTTGCTAGTTATTTGAATATATTTGTTGGTTATTTGCATGTTTCTATTTGTTACAAATCTGCATGAAATATATTTGTGAATTTTGGAGAATGGCCGATTAGGGTCATTTCAGTGGTATCCGAGCTAAAAATCTTGCCAGCTTATGAGGTTTTTCTCCAGAATCAGATCATACAGATATTTTAGTTGCAGTAATTTTCAGAAGGAAGTTAGCTTTGCATTTTCTACATTGAAGGTTAGGTGTTTTGGTGATGTGAATTAATGCTAGGAAAAACTCCAAGCTGAAATTATTATGGCAATCAATAGTTTGGTGGCGTAAGAGATTTATTATGACATGCACAGTAAATTTTTTGGGTGCTCATCTATATAGACAGGCCGCAACCAATCAGGAGTAGTATTCATACTAAGTGATGGGTCGGTGGTCTTTAAGAGGTCGTAAGTCCTAACCAACAACAGATGCTTGGAAAGATGAAGAAGAAGTTTCTTCGAGCTGACTACCAAGTTAGTCTAATGAGAAAGATGCAAAATCTGAGACAGAAGGATATGAGTATGAAGGAATATACTGAGGAATTTTACAAATTGGATATCAAATCTGGACATGTGGATGATGAAGTTGAGAAGGTGGCTAGATATCTGAATGGCCTAAGGACATCTATTCAAGATGAGATTAGCTATGTGAAGATTGATAGTGGGGAAGAAGCATACCAATTTTCTTTGAAGGAAGAGGAAAGATTGACAAAAATACATGATCAAAGACAAAGAGGAAGAGGTGGAAGATTTCAGAGAAATAGAGGAAGATCTTATGGAGAAAGTACCAGATCTGAAAATTCAGTACAAGATAAAGGATGGGAAGATGACCCTATGGGTAAAAGAGGTAATTACTCTAGAGGTAGCTATTGGAAATAGGAGAGATAAATACTAAGAGGGGAGGGGTGAATCAGTATCCTCAAAAACTTTTACTTAGGTCCCTTCAATACTGAATATGTATACTATATTTACCAATCAAAATAACTTGCATGAAACAATTACATAGATAACTTATGAAAGTAAATAACCATAAACTCATCAATGTAATCACATAACACAAGTATTTTTGTAACGCAGAAACCCTTGTTAGAAGGTAAAAACTGCAGTGGGGATGACACCCACAAATTCTTCACTACTGCAGATAGAAAAGAGTTTTCTTGTTAAGGCTACAATTGTGATCACTTCTGGTGATCTTACCCTGTTAAGAGTAACATATTAGATCAACTAGATCTACCTAGTTATAGGATTTAGCAACATAGTTAAGTGTGCACTCGGTTAAGAGATTTACAATAAGACTGTTAAGTCCACTCGGTTAGGAGATTTTGATAAACTCTATTACAATTATTAGAAAGTAATAGATAATGTATATCTTCTGATGACAACTAATTTTCCTATTACAGATCAATAAAGTACTAATTAAATGTCACCTTGCATGTGATGAATTTCTGTTTTGTAATGCTTGGTTGCCCTATTAATTTTGAATCCTTTTCTGAATACTATTCTGCTCGATTTTTTCACTATTCTTCTTGGTTCTGATCTACTTAGTTCATTGTTCTGATAACCTGTAGACTCGAAGTGGGAAATAGCTTGAAGTGCTTTCTTCTCTTATCAAATCATTCATTTAAAATGATGTGAACACACACAATTTATAGTGTTCAAGTTTTGTCGCTTTAGCAAAAATTAGGTTAAGCAAAATTCATAACCCTAAGATCTACGGTGTACAAAAATAGTTAAGATAAAATCTTTACATAGAGATACACATCACATTTAATGCATATCTATACAATAGATGCTTTCTTGATCTTGGTAACATGTGTTCTAATCTGTTGTAACCGTCTGTCTTAAAAATTGTGCCTTTACTGATTCCTAGACCATTTCCTATTTTCCTCGATAAATGCTTGTCTAGACTGTTTGGTGTTGTCTGAAAGGCTCGATGTATACTGACCATCATTGTTGGTGGGTATTGATGCTTAGTAAACTATCTGATGCTTTGGTGTATAGTCTTTACCGACTGTTATGTGTAGCTTTACCGACTTCCGTGTCTTCTAATATTTTCTGACCAGTGCAGTATAAACAACCGACTGATGTATATGAAGGATTTTGATACTAAGTGACAACAATAAATTCTCTATAGAGATAAAAATCTCCCCCTTTGGAATTAGTATCAAAACAAAAACAAAATGTATATACAAAAAATCCTTATATCTCCTGACATATACATATACAAAATTGCTTAAGTACAACAAGTACTCCCCCTAACAATATAATCTTGGAAGTGTAAAGTATACTTAGCAAAATAGATATCTATTTGGCATATACATTTGATTTCCCCCTTTTTGAGATTATTGCCAAAAAATATAGTGTATACTTACAGCTTATCAAAAATGTTCTTATGGTTTTTCTTCAGGGATTCTAAGAGGTTGTCCCACTCCTCTTTCAAGTTAGCAAGAGCAAGGTGCTCATAACTGACTTGTGCACACATATCCATAACATTATCCAACATAGAGAGTTCTAGTGTGGATACAAGTGTTTGTGCCCTAGTGATATGCTGATAAAAAATCTTTAGGTGTAAAATGAGTTCTTTCTGCAACTCTGTAACCTGGTCTATTATTTGCTCTCCTTTGTGTTTGAGATCGGTAATCAACTGCCTGATTTCATGTATCTTTAAGATATGCTTTGATATGGCTTGTGGCTCGGTTGATGCTACCTGTGTGCATACTAAAATTTATTTCTCTAAGTTTCCTATTTGTTCATTGATCTCAGAAGTGAACGAGTCAGCATGACACAATTTCAACAAGGTCTGATAAATATAACTTGTAATTATCTGAGAATCAGATATTACCTTTGATAACTGTACCTTGTTTACTACCACCTCCTGGCATAGCTTCTCAACAAGTTTATCCTGTACTTTTCTCTCAACTCTTTTTTCCATCCTTTTCTCCAAATCAATATCTGGCTTCTAGATTTGTTGTGCAAGTGTAGCTAGTTGGTCCATAATGGGTTTGTTCTCATCAACATCTGCATCAGGAATGACCTGTTGTAGAATGTCTCAAACATCAATGAGTATTTCATTATTCTTTTTAGTTTGTTTCATCTTTTCTTGAGCTACCTTCCTTTGACATAACTCCCCATATTTCCTTAGTTCTTTGGGCCTAAGGGTTCTTGGATCACAATTAGGGATTTCTATGATCTCATCAATAGTAACTATCCCTTTACCTTTTTTCTTCTTCTTACCTCCGAGAGGTGAGCTCCTTAATACTATTATAGTATCTCCATCCTTTGGAGTATCCTTCCCTATAGACACACTCTCATCTTTCTTCTGCTCATCGATGCTCTATTGTTGAGCCTCGGTAGTAGTGTATGGAGGGTTCACCTCTATGTTATCATCTATGTCCTTGATTTTTGTGAGTTGTGCCTCTGTAGTAGGCTGATTTGTATCTGCAGTTTGCTGAGTGTCTTGTGTATCTTGTGTATCTTCAGCATCCTTATTTTCTTCTTGTTTCTTCTCCTCGAATGCAATCTTGGAAATAAGTTCTATAGCCTCAGCTAGAGTCAGTAGATTGCCCGACAGTGATGTTGTCTCATCATCCTTCAATGGTACTATTGTTACATCTATGTCATCTTGATCATCAGGATCACCATCTGTAATGTCTTGAATAAGAACATCATCATCAGTTATGTTCATCAGTTGTATGTCAACTTGTTCCGGTGCTTCCTATGATATATTCACCTTTGTGGTGTCCTCGGTGATATCAATTACCTCAGTAACTGATATACTGACCTCTTTCACTTTATCATTTTTATCATCACTAAATATACCTTTACCCTTGGAGTTTTGTCTCTTTTTAGACATTTGCAGGAATACAGCTTGTTCCACTTTCTCTTCTTCTCTCAAAATTGATTCCCACAGTGAATTACATTCTATGTCCATGTTACCAACATTCTCATCCATAATCATTAATGTTCTATTTTTAATCAAAAACCTTGCTTGATATTTAGTCAAGTATGACCCAATATCACCAATACTTAGATGAGGTGTTGATCTTACCAAAGATCTCTCTCTTTTCCTCTTCTCAGTTTCCATAGCAATGTTCCATCTAATTGCAAATCTATCATCTAAGGACTTCAGTAAAGAATTAGTAAGTTCCATCAGTATTCTCTTAAATTTTACCATCATTTGAATAACCACCTCTTCAATTTTAGTTTGATCCTTGGTAGACATTTTGTCATACATACATAATGCTGGATCATTGAGGTTCCCATTCATTATTATTTCTTCTATCAATTCATCAAGAGTACTATCCTTATGCTTTACAATCTTGAATTGATTCTGATCATCTTTAGTCTCTTCAGTGTCATTGATAGTAGGGGCACATTTTACCTTCTTTTTCGGTGCATCAGCTACCGCCCTTGTCTTTCTTTTCACATATTTCCTTGTTGGTGTAGTTGCCCTTCATTTTTCCTCTATTTTCTCCAGTGGTGATGCAGTAGCTGCAAAAGACCTTGTCTTCATTCCCTTTCTCACAGATACCTCTTCTATTTGTTTATCATCGGTAGGAGGAACCGATGTTTCATCCTTATCCTCATCAGATTCAGTTTCTTCACTACCATATGGCTTATCTGCTAACTCTGGCAAACCTTCAGTTGTAGTGTCAACCGGTAATTCATTAGAGTAGGATGCTTTACCAAACTTTTCTTGTAAATCTTTTCTCATTTTCTTCCCTCACCTTGACATCTTACTGATAACTATGTCGGTATCAATTCCCTATTTAACCTCTTCGTAGGTGCCAAACCTACTGGCAGTGATGTCAATCAGTAATGCTAGCAATGCATTTATAGATTTCACTACAAAATCATGACTTAGTTCATATCCCATTGGTGCTAGCCACTTTTTTCTGGGCTCTACAACCTTTATCATACAATGGTCTGTGCTCACAACAAAACAAATATCATTTTCATATTTCTTTATCAACTCTCTCGGTATTCTACTCCGTTGATGCATCCGCTCCTGAAATTCTTTGAAGTAGGCTTCAAATTCTGAATCCATGTTATCTCTGAGATCCCTTATAAACTCACTTATTTGCTTAGTGATCAGTTTGTCTTGCTCCCATACTACTTTACCGATACCAGGGATAAATTTTTGTATGTAAAAGAATAAGCAAACAAGTAATGACCCAAACTTACAAGTGTTCGATTTCTTAGTCCTTATTACCTTCATGTTATCTGTAAGCTGATGAAGCAAGATATCAGCTAGATCAACTTGGTGATCTTTCTTCACAATCTTGTACACCATGTCTATAGCATTCATTGGTACACTGTTCAACTGACTACATTGAAATATTTTGTAACCTATCACATGTGCGGTGAATTTGACTGTAGGATCCTTAATCTTTCCAATCTTCAACGCTCTACCATCCCATTCAGCTCTAGTGTTCTTTTCAACATCTGGTCTTGATGAGCTGTGAAATGCTTTTGCCTTGTCAGAAGTAGGATAACCAGTAACCCTAATTATCATTTTCTTCATGACCTTGGTCAGTTTTTCTAGCCAAAACTTCCCATCATGGAATCTGCTCAATACTATCCTTATCCATTTAGTCTTAAACAAGTGTGGAAAATTTCAAACGCCCAACAATCCAACATCTTCAAGTCTCTAATATTCTAGTTTCACTTTTCCTTTAAGATCACAAACATTCTGAAATGCGGCAACTGTCTCAAAATTCCCAACTTCATCAATTTTGCAATGAATGTAAGCCCTAACATCCTCTGTCAACAAAACCCTATCTAGTATGCTTGAAAATGTGCCCATTGAATCCATTTTAGATGCGACCCTAGGATGCGGCTTAAATTTACCCTCAGCAAAATGTGACCTAACGATCAATTCTACTTCCTCCTCAACTTGTTGCAATTTTTTAGCAGTTGAAGTAGATGCCATCAAAATAAACTAGGGTTTCGGCAAACAATAAGTACATAGGTGTATAGATAGCCAATAACCTACTTGAGTCATCAAAGAATGTCATTAGTTTGATGTGAAATAGATTCAAATCTTTCAGAATGCCCTTTTTGCTCAAACTCTTTCATTGTAAAATCCAGTTCTTCGAAGCTCGCAATGTGAAAATGAGCATAGTTTCTCAAGTATTTATAGATCCTTACATTATCCCACTCAAACATTTGTAATAAATGTGTGACCTAACTTTGAAGTGCAAAATAGCTGTCAACTTGGTTAACATGCGATATCATTAGTTTGTATTGTTTCCTCGGTTAACCTTGCATAGCAATTATCGACTAGTAATCCATTCTCGATCTTTCTTTTATCGGCTTTATAACATTGTTAACTCATGGAATATAAACCATAATGCATCTTCATTAATGCTGATTTGGTATTAATACATCATATATGAGGAACTATATGAAAAATATGATCTTTTGAAATATCAGTCCCGTACATACCTTTGTCACCTTAAGTGGAGTTACTGATGTCACCCAATCCAGTGGACGAGGTTTCACTGACAGTGTTACTTGATTCAGCAGTCTCCTTTGTTGACTTCTTCCACATAGTATTTCTCATCTTCCTAATATCTACAATGGTGTATCCACTCTCGAATACATGATCTTCATCAGGTGCTCAGTCTCTACAGTCTTTGTTTGAATGACCAACCTTGTGACAATGCATACAGGCCATTGGGGTACTTGCCCAATATCTAGAATGTCTAATCTAATGTGCCCTATAACAATTAGTAGAGATATGTCCATACAGTCCATGTATTGTAATCCCACACATAAGAGTTACCTTGTCTTTTCGGTTGATACGACTTCTTTTGTGTTTGCTGCTTAGGAGTCCAAACTTGTTTCATTTTTGCCTCACATTCACTTGCAGTATGTCCAAGTTTGTTACAAGTATAACATATCTTACCAGCAGTAGTCTTTTTAGTATTGTCCTTTTTTTTAGATCTGCATTCATGTGCTTGATGCCCATACTTTCCATAGTAATAATAGTACCCATTAAATCTTGTAGTAATAGCAGGAGGTTTACCTTGAGCTTTGCTTTTGCATACATTGGATGTATGTCCTAGTTTTCCATAGTGGTAGCATATCAACATTTTGGATTTATGACCTTGATTTATGTTGACCTTTTCAGCTTGTTGTGATGATTCACCTTCACCAGTATAACCTATATCAGCTCTGCTTCCAAATCTTCTTTGATTGTTCAAGAAATCATCAATCTTTTTGGAGCTTTCTTCAGTCAGTCATTTCATCTCATTGTGATGTTGTTGATTTTTCAGATCATTTCTCAGTTTTTCATTTTCTTCTCTTAATCTAGCAACATCCTCCAAATTCCTTGATAGTTCACCATTGATTTGGTTTACTTCTTGATTTTCCATTAGCACCTGATTTGATACTTGAAAGTGATGATCAGTTAGCCTTTGTATTTCACTTTCTTTTGATTGGAGTTGTTCAGTTGTCAATCTTCTATCTTTAATAGTTAGATTTTGATCTTGTTCAGCTTGTCTGGCATTATTCATTATTTCCACCATTCTTACCATTTGTGATTCTTGTCCAATTTGAAGTGCTTTTACCTGATCAGATAGATACTTATTTCTTTCATATAAATCATTGATTGTACTTTTAGATCCATCAGAGATGCTTCCCGAGCTTGATCCAATGTGATCTAATGTATCATCAAAAGGTTCTTCATGATAACCAACTTCATTCTGAGCAATTGCAATATTCTTTCTTTGTACCAGTAATTTCTTCAATTCAGCCTTGGCTTGCTTGTACTATTCAACAAACATCTACAGTTGTAGTTTCTGATTCTCAATAGACTTGTCAAGTTTGTATCTCTCCATGATTTAGATCTTTACCCTTCAGTGGTTAAACTATTCAAAAACAGAACTAAGCTCTGATATCAATTGTTGGAAATAGGAGAGATAAATACTGAGAGGGGAGGGGTGAATCAGTTTCCTCAAAAACATTTATTTAGGTCCCTTCAATACTGAATATGTATACTATATTTACCGATCAAAATAACTTGCACGAAACAATTACATAGATAACTTATGAAAGTAAATAACCATAAACTAATTGAAAACATGAATACATTGAACTAATGTAAGTAACACATACACTGAACCCTAGCTTGATTATTGAAAGCATGTCATAAGTAATTGAGAACAATATAATTTGAATTTTAACGCATCTAGCCAATGTATATAGTAAACTCTTGATTGATATATGAAAACATGAAATTAGTATTCGACATCCCTATTTGCCAGGTACTTTCATTGCCTTTTTTGAATGGTATTTGAATATGATTAAACACGTAGATTTTATAATGTTGATCGTTAAAGATCCCACCAAACTTAATTGAAAATGATTAAACTAGCAAATTCAATAATGTTAATCCTTAAATATCCCACTAAACATAGCCCATCTATTAAACATCCCTCTTGTATGTGCCAGTTGTGCATTCTACCCCTGCACAATGCAAATGTTTTGAATGATGTAGCAATAATCCAATTGCTTCAGAAATTCTCACTAGCTCTTCATGAAAGTTTCATGACACTCTCTTCCCATGCCTAGCAAATACATTGTCAATTATGTCCTCCTCATTATATACTATATCCTACATAAAATCTTTTAATGTGATTCTCATCTCTTTCTTTTCTTTCAGCATTGATTAGGGGACAGTTCCTGCCACAAATGCCTCCCCACTATACATGTTGTATGACTTGATGGCCTCCTCCAAAGTATTCCCTAGAAGGAATTCTTCACCAATATAAGACTTTGTAATTTGTCTTAGGTCACCACTGGACTGCAACAAGTCCATGCACTATGATAGATAGATAGATACAATCTACGATGAAAATATGCATCGCCTCTCTGTGTAAAAAAGGTCTTTCCCAAGGACTTCCATAAGAGCATCTTAAACATTCAGGCAATGTGTTTTTTTAAACCAATTCATAGTAGATTCCTCAAGTATAACAAAGTCTATAGGTTTTTCCCCTTCCAGAATAGGGATTATGATATGATAGTTTCTGAACTTCAAATCCATGGATCCAGAGAATTAAACCTATAGACATGATTGATAATTAGTGAACCACATCTACCCTATCAATCTAGAGACATTCCATGTAATAATTTGATAGTTGAAACAAACATGAAACCGTAATTAGCAAATGAATACAATAACATCTCATGATTAAAGTAGTAGATGAATACTACTTTTATGTTATCATAGATGCATTAGTTAAGACACATTCAAATTCAAATTATAGATGCATACTAATTTCATGTTTGCACATATACTAATTTCATGTTACTAATTTCAAATTAATAAACATGAATACTACTTTCATGAAATTAGTATATGTGCAAACATGAAATTAATAATTGTTTTAAATTAGTAACATGAATATTAATACTTTCATGTTATGAATACAAAGAAATGATTGAAACAAATAGGAAACCATAAACTAAAATCAATACAATAACATTGCATGATTAAAGTAGCAGATTTAATCATATTATTGACAATGTACCATATTTATTTGGCATTCCATGTAATAATGTCACTAGATTAATATAAGACAAATCAATACAATCAATGTTAACTTAAGAATGCATATAGAAAATGTAAGATTAGAAAATGAGTAGAATCAATGTGACAAACAGTTCAATGACAACTTAAGAATGCATAGAGTCATTGTAGGCTTAACGATTGAGCACAACTAGTGTGACAAACAATTCAATGTAAACTTAAGAATGCATATAGTAAATGCAAGCTTAGAAAATGAGCATAATCATTGTGACAAACAATTTAATGACAAATTTTGAATGTACACAGTCAATGTAAGCTTAGCAAATGAGAAGAAGTTTTGAGAAAATGATGGGAAAATGGTGAAATAAACATGGTTTTAGGGCTAGCTATGCATAGGTAATGACTTGAGTTTGGGTGGTAATGTGGTAGACCGCTCAAGCAAATAAATACAATAAATTTCATGATTAACTAGCAGATGTAATGATATTTGTTACCCTAATTTTCCTTCCATTCAAATTTGAACCTGGTTTTATGTCAAACCTTCATCTCCTCAGTCCTATGAGTACCTCCAAAAAATTTCATGGGCTTACCTCTTTTCCCCTGGTCTCTGCAACCCCTTTTAGGTCTCTGGCTAGGTGCAAAACCCTTAGAAAATTTCATAATATAGTCATTACCCCAAAAGACCCCTGCAAACCCTGGGCCATTTTCTAATTTTCCATTACTTTATCGGCCACTTAGGTTCTCAATTCAGCATGTGCGCTTTATTCTCATTGGCTGGGTGCTAGTTCACTAATTTCTCTAGTGGTTACTTTTTTCTTTCGGTGAACTAGCAACTGCATTGTTCGTGTAATAGCTCGATGTTTGAAAGTTAAGTCTCAGTAGTTAGTGACTCAGTGAATGACATAATTCTTCCTTCGGTCGCGCATTCTCTTAATGTTTTGGTGGTCTTGGTATGTGAGGGCCCCGATTCAACAAGATCGACAACTGTCTGATCTTCGCAAGGAATATTCTGAGGTCATAAGGAGATGAGACTTGCCGTAGATTTGGTATCAAGGTAATATGTTAGAGTGGGGTCCCAGTAAAGATAATCTAATAGTTGGAGTATAATCTAAAGGCTAGTGTCAGAGGTATGAGGAGATGAGATTGACCATCGATCTTGCTTTTTATCAGAGCTCTATCAGGTGGTTCCTTGTTTGCTGATGTGCTTAAATATGATTGGTCCATGTAGTGATGACTGGACTTGTAGTGGGTCTGTGTGTCAGAAGGGTCCTGGCTTAATGAAGATCTACGGTGGGCATATGATCTGAAGGAACATTTAGGGGCTATCAGATCATACATCTGTTGTTTGATTGGAATCTTGGTTGTAGTGGGTCCGTTGTCAGAAAGGCCACTGAGGTATTGCTGATAGGGAGGTCAGAGTGAATGGAAGATTGACAAATGGCAGAATGGGCCCAAGGTTTGAAAGATATTCTGTGATTTTGCGACTAAAGAATCTTGCATGTTCTCAGAGTGTAACAGAGGTTAGTTAGAAGACTTAGCAATTTAGCGAAATACCTTGTTCACTGAATCGCTTGATCAAACTGAGGTTAAGCTAAAATTCTTCATGACTTAGAGAAGGGTCTTCAGTCGCGTGGTCACCGAATAACTTAAAGTAGGAAGGTCAAGGTGGGTCCAAGCTGGTAATATGCCGACGTGCTGAAGTTTCATTGGCTGCAATATGCCGAGGTGGATTTTGACTTTTCAAGGAGGTTTGCGACTATTTCAAGGATAATCATGTCCATTCATCTATTAGGAAGGGTTTCTCATCGATGGTCACATTTTAAATATGACTTTCTAGTCGTTGTTATTTAAATTCAAATATTTCTAAGGTTTGTTGCCAGTGGTTGATTCAATAGGCCAAATGCAGCCACGGGTAGCTAAAGAATTTATGTTCTCAAGACATTTGTAGTTGAGAAGATGATGAAAAAGGTCTTGGCAGCAGTCATGGGTCATTTCTTGTCCCTGAGAGGTACCATTTTGTGCATTCATGGCAGACCTTTGTGCAGAGAAGTTGGTGAATCAAGGTTGCTTGTCCGCAGGTGGATGCAGTACAGGATGGACACACAGAATATTTGATCGGCCATGATGTTTTTGACTCCTGCCTGCATGCAAAAGGAGATGTATATATTGTTTTTTGGAGCTTTTGAAGCTCAGAGTTTGCATTTTGTAAAAAGAGTTTATCCTCCTTCTTAGGAGTTATCTGTGGCATCTGTTCTGCCCTCTGGCTTTTACAGTCTGAAACCTTTCATTAAAATTTTAGGTTCAATAGAGGCTATCTATGGCATTTGTTTCTGCCCTCTGGTCTTTCACTTGTCTGTATTTCTCTTATTGAATATGATATTATGGCTTTGTTAGGGAAATCTCAGAGTTCCAGAGCCCTTCTTTCTTTCAGCTCACATGTTTACTATTGTGTATGATCTGATTGGATTGAGTTTGTGGGTATAGTTCAACCCCCTATATTTTTGTCTCATTCTTTTACCCTTTTGCTGAAGAGAATGTTTTCTTGCAGGTCACAATTTGTGTCTTATGTTCAGGCCCCTCTGTGAAATACTTATGCAAGCCTGCTTAGTAAGATTGTGTTCTATTAGATCTGAGGCATTTCATGCTGATGTTGTCAGTGTATTATGTTCATTTCAATTCGGTGTATCACCTAGTAGGTAGTTTGCTTTCAGTCATTTCCCTTTCAAGCATTCTTTCTATCCCTTTTCCCTCAAATATTTACTTTTCCTATCAAAGAAGTAAATTAAGGTGATTATCCAAGAGGAACTAGCCTAGAACCTGGAGGTCTCATCTCAGTTAGCATAGGTCCCACAACCTGGAGATGATTCCGATGTTATACTAAGTTATCAAGAGCAAGAGAGCTTTAAAACAAGGCGCAAACTTAGTGTATAACATTTTTTGGCATGCCAGGTGGGACAGTAAAAGAAGTTCATTATTTGAAGGTTATGTCATCTCTGATATGCAGATTACATAATACAAACCTTTAGAGGTTGTTCTATCAAGTATATCTGGAAACTCCTTTGGTTTCAAAGATTCAGGCCAACCTTGTTTAAGGTTTATGAGAAAGATTGAGACTAGAAGCTCAAAGCCTACTAAATTTTTAGAGTTGCCCTTGAAAAGAAGCTACAAAGGTAGGTCAACTCAAAGGGAATCTCCTACAAAGAGAGTTCAATCAACACCACCTGATGATTCAGAAAGGAGTCCTTTTGTCTTTCATTCCAGAAGAAGAGGAAGATCTCTAACTAGAGGTCTTGAAGAGGAAGATTCAAATCTAGCATCTAACACAGCTCATGTAGTTGTTAATCTTCAAGTTGCAGCTCCTACAATGGCTAGGCAGTTCACTTTTGCACCTTTCAACCACGGCAGTCAATTAAACTTTACAGTGCATAATTATGTGCCCTTGGTGGCACTAAAGAGTTTACCTAATTTCACAGGGGAAGGACAAACAACTACTTTTGAGCACATAAGCGATGTGACCACCATCTATAGCATTCACAATATAACCCAACAAGATGTGGCTACCAAGTTATTAGCAGCCTCTCTCAAAGGTAATGCTCTTGAATAGTTTAGAACTCTAGCTGTTGGTTCTATTACTTCTTGGGATGGATTAGGAGATGCTTTGAGTAAGCACTTTGAAGACAAATCAGACTTGTCATTGGTTGAACAGTTGACAACCATTAAAAGAGATCCCCAAGAGCAGATGATAGATTTCAACAATAGATTCCTCAAGACATGGAATAGAATCCCAGTCTCAGTGAGGCCATCTATCGATCATGCCTTCCTTTACTTTTTGCAAAGCTTGAATGGTCAAATTTATATCATGATGTAATCTATGGGTGGTACCTCTTTACCCCAAGCTTTTGGCATAGCTGTCAGGGCTGAAAATTGCTTGATACACGCAGGTATGATAGCTAGGAGGCCACCTATGCCCATCTTCCCTAATCTTCAGCCCATTGCACCTGCACAAGTACCCCCATTTACCCCTATTCCTACCATAATAGCACCTCAAGCTAGTACTAGTGGTCAAGAACATGCTAAGGCAAGTTTCTCTCAAGAGTTGCAGGAGATAAAGAGTAGCCAAGCAACTAGCTTGCAAGAAATGACAAACTTACTGCAAACTCTAACCAAGGAGGTCACAAACCTCAAGAAGCAAAATCAAGGAATTAGACCACCCTTTCAATCACAAGGCCAAGGTCCTAGTCAGTAATATCAAAATCAAGGATAGCCTTATCAACAAAATAGGCCACCATACCAAGGAGGCTATCAAGGACAAAGGCATAATTTCAATCAAAGGCCATTCCAATCATACAACCATGCACCTCTTAATTCTACAAATCCGGTTAGAGACATGGTGCCTAGTCAAAATAATATGGCCATGGATAATGAATGGTGTTTCCCTTGCAATCAGCCTCACAATCAGGCTACATGTTCAAATGGATGGATGAACCAAGCTTGAATGGTTCAAAATGCCTCACAAGCTCAACCAAAGGCCTCATCCAGTGGATCAGTCCCTCAACAAGAACCACAAGAGCATGAGACTACTCTTTTCAATTGGGAGCAGCCAGACTTTAATGGAGTCAATGATGAAGCTACTTTTTTTGCCTATACAAGAGCAAAGAGAAGAGCTCAAGACATGGAAAGAGCTGACTCTAGTACCAAAGCCTCTCCATCTATAGAAACACTACAGTAGGCTATTCCCACCATACCAAAGAAGGCTCCTACCATTACAAGTAAAGAGGAGCACACTCTCAAAGAGATGGAGCCTGTCATGCCAAAGACACAACAAAGAGTAGACAATATAGATCCTTATAACATTGTAGACAACATGAAGAAGGTGAATGTCACCATGTCTATGTGGGACTCTTTGTCTATTCCAGGGCAACCTGAGATCTTGAAGAAGGCTATGACAAAGATAGTAACTCCCCAACCTACAAAAGAAGTTGCAAAGTGAGTGTTGGTTAACATTGATCAAGAAAAGGAGACTCCAAGTAGCAACCCCAAAAGCAACACCATGCAAGGTAGGAACACAAAGCCACCTCCCTTTTATGTATCTTTAATTATTGGAGATTCTTTAGTACATAATTGTATGGTAGATAGTGGAGCTACTAGCACTGTAATGCCCAAGAAAGTGGCTGGCCAATTAGGACTTAAATATGAGCCCTTCCAAAAGAAGGTGACACAACTTGATGGATCCTCAGTTAGCACTATAGGTGTGGCCAAGGATACTAGTCTAATCCTTCATGCTAGTCCTAATTTTTCTATCTCACTTGATATATATATCATAGATCTCCCTGAATTATTTGCTATATGTTTATCAAGAGAATTCACAGCCAAGATAGGAGGTTATCTTTCTTCTAACTGGTCTCATATGCTCTTTCACACAAGATATGATACCAAGGTTATCATAAATCAGAGAAATTGGTAGCTTGCCATATAGAGCCATATGTGTCCAATGCAATCAATGTCAATTGCCCCATATTTGATAGCAATGACTTCCAAACCATTAGTGAAGCAAGTACTAAGATAGGAAATATCCCTGATATTTTATTAGATGAAAGAGCTTCGAAAAACCAAGAAAATCTTATTTGGGATTTTGGTTTGGGAAGTTATTTGATACAAGAAAATGATGTCAAAGAACCAAACCTTCTCAAGGATATCGATTCAAAAGATCAGAGTAGTCAGGTTTGGGAACTATATTTTGATGGAGCTAGAAGCAAACATGGTTCTGGTGGTGGTACTATGCTAGTGTCCCCAAAAGGAGAAAGGTATTATACTACTTTTAGATTCAGTTTCTCATGCACTAGTAATACTACAGAATATGAAAGTCTAGTCAATGGACTAGAATGGGCTAGAAAAGGAGGGCTTAAGGCCTTGAAGGTATATGGTGACAGTGAGATTGTTGTTAGCCAAGTAAGAGGAATAAGTGAAACCAAAAATGATATCATGAAAGCATACAAAAATAGATTTTGGGATGCAATTGAAGACTTTTGTGCTTTCAATATTGTTGCTATCCCTAGAAAGTTGAATCAAAATGCAGATAGGTTAGCTGCTATCGGATCTCAGTTTGACATCCCTAATAGCATCTCAAAAGAAATGGGTCAGCAACACATCAAGATTATTGTTAGACCTTCTATCCCTAATAATGATGTTAATTGGCAAGTGTTTGACAATGATGAACAAATTTTGCAGTTCTTGTTTGAAGAAGATGTCTTCTCAGAGCACAATCAAGATAGGATATCACAAAGCTATGGTGACCAAGTGATACAACTCAAGTCCAATAAGATGCCTAGGGGTCTTGTCACCTTAGAAGCTATCTTCAATAAGGATGATGAAGTCAAGAGAAGCAAAGCTAGCCTGGTAGTCCAACAAGAACATTTTGTCGAATTAAAGTTGGAACCAGGTAAGATCTTAAAATTTGGAAAGGTAAACACTGATTTAGAAAAGCAGGCTTACACATAATTATTCAAAGAATTTAGTGATGTTTTTGCATGGAAATATGTGGATCTCAAAGGTTTTGACCCTTCCCTTGCTCAGCACACTACTGAATTGGAACCTAATGCTAAGCTAATAAGACAAAAGCAAAGGCCTGTTAATCCCAAGCTTGAACCACTTATGCATAAAGAAGTGCTCAAATTAATAGAGAGTGGTATCATCTACCCCATCAAACACACTAGTTGGGTTTCCAACCTTGTTCCAGTCAGGAAGAAGAATGGGGAGTTAAGGTTATGTGTTGATTTCAGGGACCTTAACAGAGCTTCATTAAAAGATCACCATCCACTACCCTCCATGGAGCAAATCTTACAATGTTTCTCTGGGTCCGAGAGATTTTCAATATTGGATGGCTATTCAAGATATAACCAAATCCTGGTAAAAGAAGAGGATCAATACAAGACTGCATTTACAACCAAGTGGGGAACCATGGCTTATCAAAAGATGCCCTTTGGTTTGTCAAATGCAGGTGCTACATTTCAAAAGGCAATGGATATGGCCTTTAAAATCTTCATGTACAAGTTTGTGCTAGTCTACCTAGATGACATAACTATCTACTCAAAGCATGCAGTAGACCACATCAAACATTTGAGGAAGATCTTTGAAAGGTGTAGAGAATTTGGGATATCTCTTAATCCCAAGAAATGTGTGTTTGCATTTCATGAAGGAAAGCTATTAGGATATATAGTATCCAAGAAAGGAATCACAGTGGATCCTGAAAGAATTGCAGCCATCCTAGAGCTACCCCTACCCCATCACAAGAAAAGTCTTCAATCTTTCATAGGAAAGATAAATTTTGTTAGGAGATTCTTGCCTAACATTGTAGAGTTACTCAAACCTTTGACAGCCATGTTGAAGAAAGGTTTAGCTTTCAGTTGGACCAAAGAAGGGAAAGTCAATTTCCAAACTATTAAAGAGGCCCTAACAAAAGCTCCTACCCTGTTAAACCCAAACTTCAATAAGGATTTCATCCTTTATGCTTATGCAGGCCAGGATGCCATATCTGCAATGTTGACACAAGAAAATGCTGATGGATTGGAGCAACCTATTGCTTTCTTTAGCAAAGGTTTAGAGGAGTATGAGAAGAGATACTCTTTTGTAGAGAAACATGCACTTTTTGTGGTAAAGAGCCTCAAAAAATGCAAACATTTGTTGACCCATAGCAAGGTACATTTGAAAGTTACCCGTACAAGTGTCAAAGAATTTTTTCTTTCCAAGGACCTGAATGAGAAAAGAGCTGGTTGGATCACCAAGGTGATGGAATATGACATAGATATTTAGACTACGAAGTTGGTTAGAGGAAGAGGTCTTTGTGAACATTTGGCAGGGGATGAAAGTTCAAAGAAATCAGAAACAGGGGATGCATCTTTGGTTGTGCATTCTACTAAAGAACAAGCCAAGGCAAGAAGTTGGTTGCCTAATATGATCAATTATTTGAAGATGGGGCAATGTCCTGCAGGCCTTGACTCAGCAAAAAGGAGGTACTATAGATTACAATATGTTCCTTTTGTGTTGATAAATGAAATTCTTTTTAGGAAGGATCACAATGATGTCCTCCTAAGATGTATTGATTCAGAAAAGATAGGTGATGTCCTATTTGAGTTTCATGATGGACCTTTTGGAGGCCACTTTTCTCCTAGGACTACTACCTATAAAATCATGAGGGTTGGGTACTATTGGCCATCTATCTTTAAGGATAGTCATGATTATGTCAGAAAATGCATCAAGTGTGCTTTGTTTGCAGTAAAAGAGAGGCTTGTAGCTCTTCCCCTCCAACCAATCAGAACAGAGCAGCCCTTCATGAAGTGGGGTATAGACTTCATTGGCATGATTAACCCTCCATCTAGTGTAGGACACAAGTGGATAATCACTGCAACTGATTACTTCACCAAATGGACAGAGGTAGTTGCCTTGAAAGAGGCTAATGAGAGTGTTGTCCTAGGTTTTTATGATTATTTAATTCATAGGTTTGGCACTCCTGACTCCATCATTTAAGATAATGCATTAGCATTCACAGGCCTCAAGGTCTCAGAGTGGGCAATCAGGAATAACATTTATCTGAATACAAGTTCCAATTATTACCCCCAGGGCAATGGCTTGGCAGAGTCAACAAACAAGAACCTGATTAGAATAATCAAAAGGACTCTGCAAGACAATCAGAGGGATTGGCATACAAAGCTCAAGTCTGCCTTGTGGTTAGATAGAATTACCCCAAAGAAGATCATTGGTAATTCCCCTTACATGTTGGTATATGGCAAGGAGGCTAAGTTATCTATTTCAACTAAATTTCCAGCTCTGGACTTGGCTACTCAGTATGCCCTATTTGAAGAAAGAGACCCTCTGTAGGTCAGGTATGCTCAGTTGATGGAATTGGAAGAAATTAGAAACAAAGCAATGCAAGACATGGAATTCCATCAGGACTAGACCAAAAGGAGCTTTGACAAGAGGGCTAGGGTTAGGAGTTTGAAGGTTGGAGATATTGTCCTTAAGTGGGATGAGTTTAGGTCTAGGCCTAGCAGACACACAAAATTTGACTCCTTTTGGGGTGGACCATTTGTTATCATAGAATGTAGGGGACCTAATTCTTTCCAACTATCAAATCTTGAGGGGGTTCCCCTACCAATTTTAGTAAATGGTTTCCACTTGAAGCCCTGCTTTGAGGTTAATCCCTCTCTGTAATTTTTGTAAATATGTTTCCTACTTTCTTTCCCTATTTTTCTAGGTTAATTTCCTACTTTCCAAGAAGTGCCTATGCACATGTTTGTCCTCTTGGTTTAGTTTTGTCCCTCTGTCAAAGTTTTGCACTCAAGTAATGACCCCACGCCCAATGGATTGTTTTAAGTCACTGGTTTCCATGTCTAGCAGGCTAACATCCAAAAGAAATTGATAAAATGTTACCCTAATTTTCCTTCCATTCAAATTTTTCCTGGGTTTTATGTTAGACCTTCATCTCCTCAGTCTTGTGAGTACCTCCAACAAATTTCATGGGCTTACCTCTTTTCCCCTAGTCTCTGCAACCCCTTTTAGGTCTTTGGCTAGGTGCAAAACCATTATAAAATTTCATCATATAGCAGTTACCCCAAAAGACCCCTGCAAACCCTAGACCATTTTCTAATTTTTCATTAGTTTATCAGCCACTTAGGTTCTCAATTCAACATGTGCACTTTATTCTCATTGGCTGGGCGCTAGTTCACTAATTTTGCTGGTGGTTTCTTTTTTCTTTCGGCAAACTGACGACTGCATTGTTCGCATAATATCTCGATGTTCGACAGTTAAGTCTCAAAAATTAGCGACTCAGTGAATGGCTTAATACTTCCTTTAGTCTTGCATTCACTTAATGTTTTGGCTATCTTGGTATGCGAGGGCCCCAATTCAACAAGATCAACGGTTGTCTGATCTTTGCAAGGAATATTCTGAGGTCATAAGGAGATGAGACTTGTCATAGATTTGGTATCAGGGTAATATGTCAGAGTGGGGTCCCAGTTAAGATAATCTAATGGTTGGCGTATAATTTGAAGGCTAGTGTCAGAGGTATGAGGAGATGAGACTAACCGTCGATCTTGCTTTTTGTCAGAGCTCTGTCAGGTGGGTCCTCATTTGCTGATGTGCTTAAATATGATTGGTCCACATAGTGATGACTGGACTTGCAATGGGTCCCTATGTCAGAAGGGTCTTAGCTTAATGAAGATCTATGGTAGGCATATGATCTGAAGGAATATTCTGGGGCTATCAGATCATACGCCCGTCGTCCGATTGGAATCTTGGTTGCAGTGGGTTTGTTGTCAGAAAGGTCATCGAGGTATTGCTAATAGTGAGGTCAGAGTGAATGGAAGATTGACAAATGGCAAAATGGACCCAGGGTTGGAAAGATATTCTGTGACTAAAGGATCTCGAATGTTCTCAGAGTGTAACCGAGGTTAGTTAAAAGACTCAGCGATTCAGCAAAATGCCTTGGTCACTGAATCGCTTGATCAGACTGAGGTTAAGTCAAAATTCTTCGTGACTTAGAGAAGGGTCTTCAGTCGTGCAATTGTTGAATAACTTAAAGGAGGAAGGTCAAGGTGGGTCCAAGCTAGTAATATGCTGACGGGCTGAAGTTTCATTGGCTACAATATGTCGAGGTAGATTTTGACTTTTCAAGGAGGTTTGGGACTATTTCAAGGATAATCATGGCCATTCATCTGTCAGGAAGCATTTCTTATCGACAGTCACATTTTAAATGACCTACTAGCCGTTGTTATTTAAATTCAATTATTTCTAAGAAGGTTTTTTGCCAGTGGTTGATACAGTAGGCCGAATGCGGTCGTGGGTAGCTAAAGAATTTATGTTCTCAGGACATTTGTAGTTTAGAAGATGATGAAAAAGGTTTGGGTGGCCGTCATGGGTCATTTCTTGTCCCTGAAAGGTACCATTTTGTGCATTCATGGTGGACCTTTGTGCAGAGAAGTTGGTGAATCAAGGTTGTTTATCCGCGGGTGGATGCAGTACAGGATAGGCACATAGAATATCTGATCAGCCATGATCTTGTAGAGATACATTTATGATCAGACTTGTTCAAGTTAGGGTTAGGTTATTATTCTAATGTTAAATCTTTAACCCTAGTTAGTTTTTTACTCTTGCCTGCGTGCAAAAGGAGATGTATATATTGTTTTTATGAGCTTTTGAAGCTCGGAGTTTGCATTTTGTAAAAAGAGTTTATCCTCCTTCTTAGGAGTTATTTGTGGCATCTGTTCTACCCTCTGGCTTTTACAGTCTGTAACCTTTCATTAAAATTTCAGGTTCAATACAGGCTATCTATGGCATTTGTTTCTGCCCTCTGGTCTTTCACTTGTCTGTATTTCTCTTATTGAATATGATATTATGGCTTTGTTAGGGAAATCTCAGAGTTTCAGAGCCCTTCTTTCTTTTAGCTCACATGTGTACTATTGTGTATGATCTGATTGGATTGAGTTTGTGGGTATAGTTCAGCCCCCTGTCTTTCTATCTCATTCTTGTACCCTTTTGCTGAAGAGAATGTTTGCTTGCAGGTCACAATTTGTGTCTTATGTTCAGGCCACTCTGTGGAATACTTATGCAAGCCTATTTAGAAAGATTGTGTTCTATTAGATCTGAGACCTTTCATGTTGATGTTGTCAGTGTATTATGTTCATTTCAATTCAGTGTATCACCTAGTAGGTAGATTGCTTTCAGTCATTTCCCTTTGAAGCATTCTTTCTATCCCTTTTCCCTCCAAAATTTACTTTTCCTATCAAAGAAGCAAATTAAGGTGATTATCCAAGAGGAACCAGCCTAGAACCTGGAGGTCTCATCTCAGTTAGCATAGGTCCCATAACCTGGAGATGATTCCCATGTTATACTAAGTTATCAAGGCCAAGAGAGCTTGAAAACAAGGTGCAAACTTAGTGTATAACAATATTAACGATAATGTCCCCTATTTATTAGACATTTCATGCAATAATCTTATTGACAGAAACCCTCGATTTAATATAGAGAAAGGGTTGAAACAAAAAGGAAACCGTAAAAACAAATGAAACCTTAATTATTTGACACTGTACCCTAATTCTTAGACATTCTTATTGGCTCTAATACTTTCACATTGCATGAAATTGACCCTAATTCTTTAAACATAGAGAAGCCCTCATGAGAAACCCTCGTTGCACATAGAGAACCCTCAATGGGAAGCCTTCACAGGAGATGAAGTTTTGAGAAATGATGGAAAACAAACAAGAAACGATAAGAGGAGATGAATACCCTAAAAACAAACAAGAAATGGTAGAAAATAAACAAGAAATTGTAAGAGAAAATGAATACAATATATTTTCATTATTAAAATAGCAGCCCAAATTATAATATTGACAATGTACCTTATTTCTTTGACATTTCATGCAATAATTTTAGAGGAACATATGAAAATTGATTTGAATTGTAAAAACAAATGAAAACAACAATATTTCATGATTAAAGTGGCAAATTAAACCATAAGAAAACATCATTAGAATGATAAAACCTGCAAAATCATGGCTACTCGTGAGGGGATGAAGAAATCCCTCACCTGTGAAGTGGTTGTCACACGTAGAGAAAACCTTGTAACACATAGAGAACCTTTGACAAAAAGCCTTTGCGGGAGATGAAGTTTTGAGAAAATGATGGAAAAAAGGTAAAATAACCATAGTTTTAGTGCTAGCTATGAGCAAGTAGTGACTTGAGTTTGGGTGGTTACTTGGTAGATAATGACCAAGTAACGTGCTATTGTGGTTAGTTACTAGGTTGCTGATGATTTAGTAGGGTCCTCCGTGGGGTAACATTATAATGCAAAGGGCCCAAATGGTGACATTAAGAAGATATATACAAAGTTAATGTTTATAGTGAGCAACCCTACACTTGAAACATCTTATAATTATATGACTAGATGTTTAGTAATTGGGACCTTACTATCATTTTATGGGCATATCATTGTTGGCTATTGGGGGTCTAGGTGTTGAGTTGTGGGTGACACTTTGAAAATACCATTTTTTGACCACTTGGTGTTCGACGATCTCTACAGAAAGATTTTTTAATACCCAGAAGCGCAAACCTTTGCTTTAAGCTCCTAACTTGCCTTCGGAGCTACACTGGTAAAATCATCAAAATCCACCTCATGATTTAAGAGTTCTAGATGCACAAAATTAGCGTGGATGACTACTAAGTACTTTCCCTAGTATGTACAAGTCATTAAAATTCTTTCCTTCTTTCATTCACTAGTTATGATGATTAGAAAATTGTAGGATCAAGTACAACTATAGATTGACGAACATAATATAAGAAAGGTGGTATGCACTTTTATCACTTAAAAAATAGCATGAAAAATCAATCTCATGGAGTGTGTTCATAAATAAATTTCAAGTGAGAAAATCCAATTGTTCCAACCTCTCAGCGGTGATCGAACTGTTTCTTGATAAATTCTCTCTATGGATTGGTAGAATTTATGAGAAAAGAGTGATTGGAAGAATGCATGCCTCGAAAAAATTAAGGCAAGCAAAGTAGAGCAGGAAATAAGAAAGGATTCAAAGCATGTGGAGGTGCGCGATGACGAAGTCGTTGTCCCGTTGCAGGCCGTTCTTTTGGCTGACAGCTTCACATAGAATTTATGAGCCATCACCATGGAGCATCCTAAAGTAGTGCATTTACTCTACCCTAAATTATTTTACTCATATCTATTCTTATCCTTCTTCTCAGTTGAAATATTTTTCAAATCGCTAATTCAAAATAAAATTTTGTTGCCCTTAAATGAGCCTAGGTCTTGTAACAAGATAGAGGCCAGTTGGTAGAGGGGCATGGTTTCTCCGACAAGACCTTGCTTTGAGTCCCACTGTAGGTTACTAAGCTATTCTGAGATTTCCATTGAAGTCCCCTCCTTGTTGCGCGGTGCTTATCCTAGTTCCTAGAACTATCTTCCAGTGAAGGTTGCAAACTAGGATTACTGGGAAGAACAAAGAGGCACTGTGAAGGTATGGGTAAGGGTTGTAAAAGTCCGTCTGGGTGGCTTTGCTCAATTTTGTTTCTTTGGCAGATCATGCATACTTTTTCATTCTTCAAGACATCTATCTTTCCAAGAATATTTCTCCTATATTTGCTTGTAGGTTTAATAATACCCTTGGTGGCCTGCTAGCTACAACCTCATGTTTTCATCCTTCAACTTTGAGTTGGGTACAAGGAATATCCTATCTTATATAGGATTATCTCATGATTTGGCAAATTTCCTTCTAGTATTTGTAATGTCCCCTTTTTTACTATGTTAGGAAATAGGGACGATTACCTCAACTTCCTTTTCCTCTATGTTAGGAAATAGGGACAATAAATTTCTTACCACACAATAAAAAATACTGGTCAATTGATCAGATAATAGAGGACATGGCATTTATATGCTTCTCCACGACGTATTCCATTGGTGCATTATATACGATCTAATAACGATCTTACTTACTTCCTTAGCTTCCATTTTCATTCAAGCCGACTCTCGATTCCTTCATTACCTTCAATCACTGCTATTCTCTTTCATCATTGTTGAATCTATCTAATATTGATTTTTTGTTCTCCTATCTAGAATATAACACTTATAAAGTCCTATCTTTGATATAGACATCCTTATCCTCATATCATGATTACAGGTATTCTCCTATTTGTATCAATAGTTCCTGTCACTACCTTTGGGTTAGATTGATCGGTTACTTGTATCATTGTTTGTTTCTCTATTTTGATCATAGATTATGTGGCCATGACTTTTTTTTTATTAATAAGTTTCAAGATTAAATTAAAACTTATTACATCTTTTATCGATTCTTAGGTCTAGAATCGGGGACATGATAGTGTCTCCTTCTTGGAAAATGCTTACCCGTAAGCATTTTTATAGCATCACAATGATTCCTAGATCCCAAGTAGATATTTGAAATGATTCAACAAACATACATTGCCTTATGTTGATGTCATTGAACTCATTATGGAATTCACTCATATAAATTTTCAGTTCCTGAAGGTTAGAGCTCTAATGGTTCTCTATTAAGTTAGGTCGATTATTCAGAGTAACCATCTTGTAATGTCTAACCATAAGGTGAGACATACAATGTTACATGGACTCTTCACAAGGATGTCTTATGATGATCTTAAACCTATATCCATTATTGACCTTTGAGCTCTAACTAAAAATTGAATTCCAATTCAATCTTTGGCCACTTCGCTACTCCAATTTTAGTAATCTGATCCTTGTGCCCATCTTGTAGTTGCTGCTTCTTTCATCAGACATGGATGTCATGATTTGGCTTCTCCTTAGTCAATGGAAAGGTTCATTTCAACCATTTGAACAAAAACTTGACATCTTCCCTCAAAAACTCGAAAAGATAATTCCAATGGTTCCAACTTATCATGATCATGAATGATCTAGGATGTTGGTAGGAATCATTGTCTCTTGTAGAGAGCATTAACTTCCATGGATTTAAATTTCATGAAGTCCAATTGATCTTCCATAAGATATATGCGAGGAGCGCTACTTCTCCTTGCTATCCAACTCAAACATTCACTTCTCGATCTTTTCTCTATAGAAGGAATTTTTTTTTGAATTTCATCCTTTGGTAGATTGAATGGGGAATGTTTAGCAATGGAATTTTTATAGCTTGTCATATTATTCCAAATGGCTCTCAATGTTTTCTTGATTAACAATGCACTGGGATCCCAAAATTTATTTTCATCTCTGCCTTTGTGTGATCTTCAAATATCTTCTTCATTTATTTCAAAGAGTGGGTTGTCATAAATTTTGTCCACTTCAACTTCAATTAAGGGGTTATAAGTAAGTTGAAGATTAACTTTGCTTCTAAAGTTGATCTTGTCTATATTTAAACTTTCATGGTTTGTTTCCTCGTGTAGTTCTTTTAATACATTATTTCTTCCTCTATCTTCCGATCTCCTGATATGATTATTAGTTTGCTTGTATTGATTGTCCTTGTCCACTAGCTTTTGTATCTTATCTCCCCATACTTTTGTTACAATTTCTTGTTCATCCATGTAATGTCCCCTTTTCAGGGCACATTATTTTGTGCCTTGTTGTTAGCCTTTTTATCATGGTCCAGTGGGCTAATCGAGACTTGGTAGTGCTCTGGGAGATAATTGGCCTAGGTGATTTCATTTTCAGGCCAATCGGAGCAGTTTCCACAAGTTTCCAGGGTACTTACTATTTATAGTAAGTCGACATCATTCAAAATTCTTGGCATTTCAGTATTGGACTTGGAGCATCTCACCGAGACCTTTTCGGCTAGCTATCACATGTCGTTATCCGACTTCGTTTGGTCCTCCATTTTAATGCCATATGAGTCCTCACTTTATTTATTATGTCACTTTATTACTTAACGGTCATATTTATTTAAAAGTGACTTAAGGTGGAAATCTAAAGAGACAGAGTGGGAATATGAAGAGACAGAAGGAGGAAAATGAAGAGTCAGAACTGCAGCCTTAAAAGAAGGCTTGGGGTCTCATTGAGTGATGCTTCAGTTTATGGATTTTATTTCTCATTGAGAATTCGAATAGCTTCACCTTTCGAATCTTAAACCTTGAAGATGGAAACCTTCAAGATTTCTTGGTTGATTGGACAGAAATCCAATTCATCACCGGTGCAGATTCACATAAGAGTTCGCCATTATTTTACAGGTTCTTTATCATCCAATCTTACTATATTTTTGTATTTCAGATTGGGATGTTTTAATTCATGGTTATTGTATTGTTTTTATATAATACAAAATCATTTTCTGAGAATTTTAATAAGATTATATTTGTTGGTTATTTGAATATATTTGTTGGTTATTTTCATGTTTCTATTTGTTACAAATCTGAATGAAATATATTTGTGAATTTTGGAGAATGGCCGATTAGGGTCATTTCAGTGGTATCTGAGCTAAAAATCTTGCCAGCCTATGAGGTTTTTCTCCAGAATCAGATCATATAGATATTTTAGTTGCAGTAATTTTTAGAAGGAAGTTAGCTTTGCATTTTCTACAGTGAAAGTTAGTTGTTTTGGTGATGTGAATTAATGCTGGGAAAAACTCCAAGCCAAAATTATTATGGCAATCAACAGTTTGGTGGCATAAGAGATTTATTATCACATGCACAGTAAATTTTTTGGGCACTGATCTATATAGACAGGTCGAAACCAATCAGGAGTAGTATTCATACTAAGTGTGGGGCCAATGGTCTTTAAGAGGCCATAATTCCTAACCAACAACAAATGCTTGGAAAGATGAAGAAGAAGTTTCTTCGAGCTGACTACCAAGTTAGACTGAAGAGAAAGATTCAAAATCTGAGATAGAAGGACATGAGTGTGAAGGAATATACTGAGGAATTTTACAAATTGCATATCAGATCTGGACATGTGGATGATGAAGTTGAGAAGGTGGCTAGATATCTGAATGGCCTGAGGACATCTATTCAAGATGAGATTAGCTATGTGAAGATTGATAGTGTTGAAGAAGCATACCAATTTTCTTTGAAGGCTGAGGAAAGATTGACAAAAAGACATGATCAAAGACAGAGAGGAAGAGGTGGAAGATTTCAAAGAAGTAGAGGAAGATCTTATGGATAAATTAGCAGATCTAAAAATTCAATACAAGATAAAGGATGGGAAGATGACCCTACGGGTAAAAGAGGTAATTAATCTAGAGGTAGCTATACTGGTTACCCTAGGTATAATAATGGGAAAAGAGAAGAGAAATCTTGGTTTAAAGGTACTTGTTACAAATGTGGTGAAGAAGGACATAGAGCTTTTGAATGTACTAACTCTAGAAAGAAGACTAGAGGTAATGGTAGAAATAATTTGGCTTGTGAAGAAGTTGAGGAAATGTCTAATGAACCTGAACATGGTGAGAACTTGATGCTAAGAAGGATCTTGTGGAATGAAGAAGCTAATGAGGAACCTATTTTGAGGAAAAGTTTGTTCAGAACCAGACGTAAGATCGCTGATAAATGTTGCAAGGTAATCATTGATAGTGGAAGTTCTGATAATTTGGCATCCGAAGAGTTGGTTAATAAGTTGTAGTTGCAGAGATCGAAACAGCCTAATCCTTACCATATTGCTTGGATCCAGAAGGAGCATAAACTACTTGTAAGTGAACAATGCCTTGTAAAATTCAAAATTGGGAATTATCATGATGAAGTCTTGTGTGATATTATGCCTATGGATGGTTGTCATATTCTTTTGGGTAGACCTTGGCAGTATGATTAGAAAGCTTTGCATGATGATAGATTGAATCAATATACTATTTGGATGGATGGAAAGAAACAAGTGTTGTTGCCTTTGATGGAGAAGTTTGATGAAGGTCACTGTACTACAATAAGAGTATGTTTGGTTGATGATAAAACATTTACAAGTGAAATGAAAGAACAAAATATTTCCTTTTCATTTAAGCATAAAAGTGGACAGTCAAATAAGGTTACTGATGCCTTGAGCAGAAGAATTTTTCTGACAGAGATGAGACTTGAGGTACTTGGTTTTGATGATTTGAAACATTTGTATGAGACTGAAATTGATTTTGCAGAATGTTGGAAAGCTTGTAAGGAACACATAGTGAGTGATAAGTGGTTTGATTATTTCATTCAAGAAGACATGTTGTTTAAAGGAGTTCAATTGTGCATACCTAGAAGATCTATAAGAGAGAACATAATAAAAGAGAAACATAGTGGTGGACTTGCTAGACATTTTGGGATTGATAAGACTATGAATTTGATTTCAGAGAGATGCTTTTGGCCACAGATTTACAATGATGTATAGAGAATGGTTAGAGGTTGCAGAATTTTCCAAACAACAAAAGGAACTAGTCAGAATTTGGGATTGTATACACCTTTGCCTGTACCTGATAGACCTTGGGAAGATGTGAGTATGGACTTTGTTCTTGGATTTCCTACAACTCAGAGAGGTAATGATTCTATTTTGGTAGTGGTTGACAGATTTTCTAAGATGGCTCATTTCATACCTTGTAAGAAGACATCTGATGCATTGCATGTAGCTAAATTATTCTTCAAGGAAGTGGTAAGATTGCATGGTTTTCCTAAGTCTATTGTTTCAGATAGAGATACTAAGTTTACTGGTTACTTTTGGAGAACACTTTGGAAAAGATGAATATAGAATTGAAGTTTAGTTCTACATTTCACCCTCAGACAAATGGACGGACTGAAGTTGTGAATAGAATTTTGGGAAACTTGTTGAGATGTTTAGTTGGAGCTAAGCCTACTTATTGGGATTTGATTTTGGCACAAGCAGAGTTTGCATATAATAATTCTATGAATAGAAGCACTAAGAGGACAACATTTGAGATTTTTACTAGATTTCATCCTAAGGGAACCACAAAGCTGAGAGATTTACCTATTAAGACCAGAAGAAGTGCTGAAGCTGATCATTTTGTAGAATACATGATAACTTTACATGATGAAGTTAAAAGGAATTTGGAAGACAGTAATCTAAAATATAAACAATGAGCAGACAAAAGAAGGAGACATAAATCTTTTGAAGTTGGAGATGAGGTTATGATTCATTTGAAAAAGAATAGATTTCTAGTTGGTACCTACAACAAGCTAAAAATGAAGAAATTTGGACCTTGTAAGATTCTGAAGAAGTTTGACAGTGGAAATGCTTATGAAGTGGAACTACCAGAGGACATGGATATATCACCAATATTTAATATTGTTGATATATTTCAGTACTTTGAATCCAATGATGAGATAGAAGATGATCTGGACTATCCTAAGAAGGGCAGAGATAGCATTGAGAAGATCTTGAATAGCAGAGTTGGCAAGAGTACAAGAGGAAAAGACTACATGGAATATCTAGTTCAGTGGAAAGACAAGCCAGTTGAAGACAGTTCATGGATTACACAAGCTGAGTTGGATCTTTATGTTTTAGGTTAGAATATGAGAAGTGTCTAATGTGGACATTAGTTCTTTATTTACCCAAGGTGTCTGATGTAGGAGCATCTTGGGTCTTTGAGCAATCTTGCATCAACCAAAAATATTTTCAGATTTCTATACCTGTTTGTTGTTGTTTTCTTTATAATTGTTGTATTTGTTGGTTTCATATTGTTTTAAGCTTACATTATGTTTAGGACCTATTTGGGAACCTTCTCCTATGAGTACATAAAGTTTTGATGGACTGTTTCAAAGTTACAGTAGTTTTCCTTACTGGCAAAGCAGCGTTTTCCTACAGTTTTGGTGTTGATTTTTCATGTTGGTGACCTTGATCCATAATAAATCATCCTTTGTGCACCTAAGGACTTCAAGAGGACCTAAAGTACTATCATTTCCAAAGTGTGTAGCTCCCAATTCATTATGAGTAAAAACTTATGCCCATTTTGGTCGGGGACCTATTTTCTGCCAGTTTTCAGGTGAAACATGTGATGTTTCTTCTTGTGATGTTACGTGTGATCAAATGGGACCTTGCACAGTTAAAGGCATGTTCTTGGAAAGATGAAGAAGAAGTTTCTTCCAGCTGACTACCAAGTTAGTCTGAGGAGAAAGATGCAAAATCTGAGACAGAAGGACATGAGTGTGAAGGAATATACTAAGGAATTTTAAAAATTGGATATCAGATCTGGACATGTGCATGATGAAGTGGAGAAGGTGGCTAGATATCTGAATGGCCTGAGGACATCTATTCAAGATGAGATTAGCTATGTGAAGATTAATAGTATTGAAGAAGCATACCAATTTTCTTTAAAGGCTGAGGAAAGATTGACAAAAAGACATGATCAAAGACAGAGAGGAAGAGGTGGAAGATTTTAGAGAAGTAGAGGAAGATCTTATGAAGAAATTAGCAGATCTGAAAATTTAGTACAAGATAAAGGATGGGAAGATGACCCTGCAAGTAAAAGAGGTAATTACTCTAGAGGTAGCTATATTGGTTACTCTAGGAATAATAATAACGGGAAAAGAGAAGAGAAATCTTCGTTTAAAGGTACTTGTTACAAATGTGGTGAAGAAGGACATAGAGCTTTTGAATGTACTAACTCTAGAAAGAAGACTGGAGGTAATGGTAGAAATAATTTAGTAATGAAAATAGTTAAATATAGATATGAACATACATTAAGCAAGCAAAAATGGAAATGAACACCTTAGTAACTGAAAACAATAAACTTTGAATGCACTTAACTAATTGAAAACATGAATACATTGCACTAACATAAGTAACACATACACTGAACCCTAGCTTGATTATTGAAAGCGTGTCATAAGTAATTGAGAACAATATAATTTGAATTTTAACTCGTCTAGCCAATGTATATAGTAAACTCTTGATTGATATATGAAAACATGAAATTAGTATTCGACATCCCTATTTGCTAGGTACTTTTATTGCCTTTTTTGAATGGTATTCGAATATGATTAAACACGTAGATTTTATAATGTTGATCATTAAAGATCCCACCAAACTTAATTGAAAATGATTAAACTAGCAAATTCAATAATGTTAATCCTTAAATATCCCACTAAACATAGCCCATCTATTAAACATCCCTCTTGTATGTGCCAGTTGTGCATTCTACCCCTGCACAATGCAAATGTTTTGAATGGTTTTGCAATAAACCAATTGCTTCATAAATTCTCTCTAGTTCTTCATGAAAGTGTCATGACACTCTCTTCCCATGCCTAGCAAATACATTGTCAATTATGTCCTCCTCATTATATACTATATCCTACATAAAATCTTTCAATGTGATTCTCAACTCTTTGTTTTATTTCAGCACCGATTAGGGGACAGTTCCTGCCACAAATGCCTCCCCACTATACATGTCGTATGACTTGATGGCCTCCTCCAAAGTATTCCCTAGAAGGAATTCTTCACCAATATAAGACTTTGTAATTTGTCTTAGGTCACCACTGGACTGCAACAAGTCCATGCACTGTGACAGATAGATAGATATAATCTATAATGAAAATATGCATCGCCGCTCTGTGTAAAAAAGGTCTTTCCCAAGGACTTCCATAAGAATATCTTAAACATTCAGGAAATGTGTGTTTTTAAACCAATTCATAGTAGATTCCTCAAGTATAACAAAGTTTATAGGTTTTTCCCCTTCCAGAATAGGGATTCTGATATGATAGTTTCTGAGCTTCAAATCCATGGATCCAGAGAATTAAACCTATAGACATGATTGATAATTAGTGAACCACATCTACCCTATCAATGTAGAGACATTCCATGTAATAATTTGATAGTTGAAACAAACATGAAACCGTAATTAGCAAATGAATACAATAACATCTCATGATTAAAGTAGTAGATGAATACTACTTTTATGTTATCATAGATGCATTAGTTAAGACACATTCAAATTCAAATTATAGATGCATACTAATTTCATGTTTGCACATATACTAATTTCATGTTACTAATTTCAAATTAGTAAACATGAATACTACTTTCATGAAATTAGTATATGTGCAAACATGAAATTAATAAATGTTTTAAATTAGTAACATGAATACTAATACTTTCATGTTATGAATACAAAGAAATGATTGAAACAAATAGGAAACCATAAAATAAAATCAATACAATAACATTTAATGATTAAAGTAGCAAATTTAATCATATTATCGACAATGTACCATATTTCTTTGACATTCCATGTAATAATGTCACTAGATTAATATAAGACAAATCATTACAGTCAATGTTAACTAAAGAATGCATATAGCAAATGTAAGATTAGAAAATGAGTAGAATCAATGTGACAAATAGTTCAATGACAACTTAAGAATGCATAGAGTCATTGTAGGCTTAACGATTTAGCACAACTAGTGTGACAAACAATTCAATGTAAACTTAAGAATGCATATAGTCAATGCAAGCTTAGAAAATGAGTATAATCATTGTGACAAACAATTCAATGACAAATTGTGAATGTACACAGTCAATGTAAGCTTAGCAAATGAGAAGAAGTTTCAAGAAAATGATGGGAAAATGGTGAAATAAACATGGTTTTAGGGCTATCAATGGATAGGTAATGACTTGAGTTTGGGCGGTAATGTGGTAGACCGCTAAAGCAAAGAAATAGAATAAATATAATGATTAAACTAGTAGATGTAATGATATTAACGACAATGTCCCCTATTTATTAGACATTTCATGCAATAATCTTATTGACAGAAACCCTCGATTTAATATAGAGAAAGGGTTGAAACAAAAAGGAAACCGTAAAAACAAATGAAACCTTAATTATTTGACACCGTACCCTAATTCTTAGACATTATTATTGGCTCTAATACTTTGACATTGCATGCAATTGACCCTAATTCTTTAATCATAGAGAAGCCCTCGTGAGAAACCCTCGTTGCACGCAGAGAACCCTCAACAAGAAGCCTTCACAAGAGATGAAGTTTTGAGAAATGACAGAAAATAAACAAGAAACCACAAGAGGAGATGAATATCCTAAAAACAAACAATAAATGGTAGAAAACAAACAAGAAACTGTAAGAGGAAATGAATACAATATATTTTCATTATTAAACTAGCAGCCCAAATTATAATATTGATAATGTACCTTATTTCTTTGACATTTCATGCAATAATTTTAGAGGAACATATGAAAATTGATTTGAGCCGTAAAAACAAATGACAACAACAACATTTCATGATTAAAGTAGCAAATTAAACCGTAAGCAAACATCATTAGAATGATAACACCTGCAAAATCATGGCTACTCGTGAGGGGATGAAGAATCCCTCACCTGTGAAGTGGTTGTCACACGTAGAGAAACCCTCATCACACATAGAGAACCTTCGATGGGAAGCCTTCGCCAGAGATGAAGTTTTGAGAAAATGACGGAAAAAAGGTTAAATAACCATAGTTTTAGTGCTAGCTGTGAGTAGGTAGTTACTTGAGTTTGGGCGGTTACTTGGCAGACAACGACCAAGTAATGTGCTATTGTGGTTAGTTACTGGGTTGCTGATGATTTAGTAGGGTCCTCCGTGGGCTAACATTATAACGCAAAGGGCCCAAATGGTCACATTAAAAAGATATATACAAAGTTAATGTTTATAGTGAGCAACCCCACACTTGAAACATCTTATAATTATATGACTAGATGTTTAGTAATTGGGACCTTATTGTTTTTATACGGGCATATAATTGTTGGCTATTGGGGGTCTAGGTGTCGAGTTGTGGGCGACACTTTGAAAATGCCATTTTTTGACCACTTAGTGTTCGACGATCTCTACAGAAAGATTCGTGAATACCCAGAAGCTGAAACCTTTGCTTTAAGCTCTTAACTTGCCTACAGAGCTACAATGGTAAAATCATCAAAACCCAACTTATGATTTAAGAGTTCTAGATGCACAAAATTAGTGTGGATGACTACTAAGTACTTTCCCTAGTATGTACAAGTCATTAAAATTCTTTCCTTCTTTCATTCACTAGTTATGATGGTTAGAAAATTGTAGGATCAAGTAGGGCTATAGATTGACGAACATAATATAAGAAAGGTGGTATGCACTTTTATCCTTTAAAAATAGCATGAAAAATCAGTCTCATGGAGTGTTTTCAGAAATAAATTTCATGGTATGCACTTTGATCAAACTGTTTCTTGATAATTTCTCTCTGTGGATTGGTAGAATTTATGAGAAAAGAGCGATTGGAAGAAGGCATGCCTGGAAAAAATTAAGGCAGGCAAAGTAGAGCAGGAAATAAGAAAGAATGACTCACAGGAAGGGTTCAAAGTGCGTGGAGGTGTGCAATGACAAAGCCGTTGTCCTATTGCAGGCCGTTCTTTTGGCTGACAACTTCGTGCAGAAGTTTCGAGCCATCACCATGGAGCATCCTAAAGTAACACATTTACTCTACCCTACATTATTTTACTCATATATACTCCTATCCTTCTTCTTAGTTGAAATATTTTTCAAATCTATAATTCAAAATAAAATTTTGTTGCCCTTAAATGAGCCTAGATCTTGTAACATGACATAGGCCAGTTGGTAGAGGGGCATGGTTTCTCCAGCAAGACCTTGCTTTGAGTCCCACTGTAGGTTACTAAGCTATTCTAAGATTTCCATTGAAGTCCCCTCCTTGCTGCGCGGTGCTTATCCTAGTTCCTAGAACTATCTTCCAGTGAAGGTTGCGAACTAGGATTACTGCAAAGAACAAAGAGGCACTGTGAATTTTTGGCACCCTCTGTTGTGAAATGGAAAAAATTCAAAAATAGAATGTTTGTAAGAGAATGATCTTGTGCCCAGATTACAATATAATCAGCTACTTAACATTTGTCTGACAATGTGAATTTATTGTATTTAAAACATGGTCCTCTCTCCATTATTGTTTTCTTGCACATTGGAACAGACCAGCTCTGTGAATTTGTGGCACTTTGAGCCTGGGAGGGCAAAATTCAAAAAATATTATGTTAATAAGAAATTGACCATATGCCCAGACTACACTGTAGTCGGTTACTTCCCATTTCTTCTACAATTATATTTACGATATGTGTCCTATTGCTATCATTGTTTGCTTGCATGTAATTAAAAATTTGGTATCGTAGGGTAGAATCGACAACAAATCACTTCTATTGGTTCAATTTAAAATTTCACTATTAAAGTTTGTCAACTAAATACAAAAACAAAATATATTGTTGGGATGTTTAAAATAAAAAATTTATGTGGTGGACTTCATCATGTCACACCTGGTCCTTTTTCTCTGGTTAGGGTTAGGGTTAGGTTATTATTCTAATGTTAAATCTTTAACCCTAGTTAGTTTTTGACTCCTTCCTACCTGCAAAAGGAGATGTATATATTGTTTTTTGGAGCTTTTGAAGCTCAGAGTTTGCATTTTGTAAAAAGAGTTTATCCTCCTTCATAGGAGTTATCTATCACATCTGTTCTGCCCTCTAGCTTTTACAGTCTGTAACCTTTCATTGAAATTTTAGGTTCAATAGAGGCTATCTGTGGCATTTATTTCTGCCCTCTGGTCTTTCACTTGTCTGTATTTCTCTTATTGAATATGATATTCTGGCTTTGTTAGGGAAATCTCAGAGTTTTAGAGCCCTTCTTTCTTTTAGCTCACATGAGTACTATTGTGTATGATCTGATTGGATTGAGTTTGTGGGTATAGATCAGCCCCCTATCTTTCTATCTCATTCTTGTACCCTTTTGCTGAAGAGAACATTTGCTTGTAGGTCACAATTTGTGTCTTATGTTCAGGCCCCTTTGTGAAATACTTATGCAAGCCTGTTTAGAAACATTGTGTTATATTAGATCTGAGACCTTTCATGCTGATGTTGTCAGTGTATTATGTTCATTTCAATTTGGTGTATCACCTAGTAGGTAGTTTGCTTTCAGTCATTTCCCTTTCAAGCATTCTTCCTATCCCTTTTCCCTCAAAAATTTACTTTTCCTGTCAAAGACACAAATTAAGGTGATTATCCAAGAGTAACCAGCCTAGAACCTGGAGGTCTCATCTTAGTTAGCATAGGTCCCACAACTTGGAGATGATTCCCATGTTATACTAAGTTATCAAGACCAAGAGAGCTTGAAAACAAGGTGCAAAATTAGTGTATAACATTTTATGGCACGCCAGGTGGGATAGTAAAAGAAGTTCATTGTTTGAAGGTTATGTCATCTCTGATATGCAAATTACATAATACAGACCTTTAGAGGTTGTTCTATCAAGTATATCTGGCGACTCCACTGGTTTCAAAGATTCACGCCAACCTTGTTTAAGGTTTATGAGAAATATTGAGACTAGAAGCTCAAAGCTTACTAAATTTTCAGAGTTGCCCTTGAAAAGAAGCTACAAAGGCAGGTCAACTCAAAGGGAATCTCCTGCAAAGAGATTTCAATCAACACCACCTGATACTTTAGAAAGGAGACCTTTTGCCTTTCATTCTATAAGAAGAGGAAGATCTCTAACCAAATTTCTTGAAGAGGAAGATTCAAATTTAGCATCTAACACAGCTCATATAGTTGTTAATCTTCAAGTTGTAGCTCCTACAATGGCTAGGCAGTTCGCTTTCACACCTTTCAACCAAGGCAGTCCATTAAACTTTACAGTGCATAATGATGTGTCCTTGGTGGCACTAAAGAGTTTACCTAATTTCACAAGGGAAGGACAAACAACTGCTTTTGAGCACATAAGAGATGTGACCACCATCTACAACATTCACAATATAACCCAAGAAGATGTGGCTACCAAGTTATTAGCAACCTCTCTCAAAGGTAAGTCTCTTGAATGGTTTAGAACTCTAGCTGTTGGTTCTATTACTTCTTGGGATGGATTAGGAGATGCTTTGAGTAAGAACTTTGAAGACAAATCGGACAACTTGTCCTTGGTTTAACAATTGACAACCATTAAAAGAGATCCCCAAGAGTAGATGACAGATTTCAACAATAGATTCCTCAAGACATGGAATAGAATCCCAATCTTAGTGAGGCCATTTGCCAATCATGCCTTCCTTTACTTTTTGCAAAGCTTGAATGGTCAAATTTTTTTCATGATCCAGTCTATGGGTGGTACCTCTTTAACCCAAGCCTTTGGCATAGCTGTCAGGGCTGAAAATTGCTTGATCCAAGTAGGTATAATAGCTAGGAGGCCACCTATGCCCATCTTCCCTAATCTTCAGCTCATTGCACCTACCCAAGTACCCCCATTTACCCCTATTCCTACCATACTAGCACCTCGGGATAGTACTAGTGGTCAAGAACATGCTAAGGCAAGTTTCTCTCAAGAGTTGTAGGAGATAAAGAGTAGCCAAGCAACTAGCATGCAAGAAATGACAAACTTGCTACAAACTCTAACCAAGGAGGTCACAAACCTCCAAAAGCAAAATCAAGGAATTAGACCACCCTTTCAATCACAAGGCCAAGGTCCTAATCAGCAATATCAAAATCAGGGACATCCTTATCAACAAAATAGGCCACCATACCAAGGAGGCTATCAAGGACAAAGGCATAATTTCAATCAAAGGCCATTCCAACCGTACGACCATGCACCTCTTAATTCTGCAAATCCGGTTAGAGACATGGTGCCTGATCAAAATAATATGGCCATGGATAATGAATGGTGTTTCCCTTGCAATCAGCCTCATAATCAGGCTACATGTTCAAATGGATGGATGAACCAAGCTGTAATGGTTCAAAATGCCTCACAAGCTCAACCAGAGGCCTCATCCATTGGATCAGTCCCTCAACAAGAACCACAAGAGCATGAGACTGCTCTTTTCAATTGGGAGTAGCCAGACTTTAATGGAGTCAATGATGAAGCTGCTTTTGTTGCCTATACAAGAGCAAAGAGAAGAGCTCAAGACATGGAAAGAGCTAACTCTAGTACCAAAGCCACTACATCTTCAGAGCCACTGCAGTAGGCTATTCCCACCATACCCAAGAAGGCTCCTGCCATTACAAGTAAAGAGCAGCACACTCTCAAAGAGATGGAGCCTATCATGCCAAAGACACAACAAAGAGTACACAATATAGCCCCTTATCAGAATAGAGCAGCCCTTCATGAAGTGGGGTATAGACTTCATTTTCATGATTAACCCTCCATCTAGTGTAGGACACAAGTGGATAATCACTGCAACTGATTACTTCACCAGATGGATAGAGGTAGTTGCCTTGAAAGAGGCTAATGAGAGTGTTGTCCTAGGTTTTTATGATTATTTAATTCATAGGTTTGGCACTCCTGACTCCATCATTTAAGATAATGCATTGGCATTCATAGGCCTGAAGGTCTTAGAGTGGGCAATCAAGAATAGCATTTATCTGAATACAAGTTCCAATTATTACCCCCAGGGCAATGGCTTGGCAGAGTCAACAAACAAGAACCTGATTAGAATAATCAAAAGGACTCTGCAAGACAATCAGAGGGATTGGCTTAAAAATCTCAAGTCTACCTTATGGTTAGACAAAATTACCCCAAAAAAGATCATTGGTAATTCCCCTTACATGTTGGTATATGGAAAGGAGGCTAAGTTATCTATTTCAACAGAATTACCAGCTTTGGACTTGGCTACTCAGTATGCCCTATTTGAAGAAAGAGACCCTTTGCAGGTCAGGTATGCTCAGTTGATGGAATTGGAAGAAATTAGAAACAAAGCAATGCAGGACATGGAATTCCATCAGGACCAAACCAAAAGGAGCTTTGACAAGAGGGCTAGGGTCAGGAGTTTCAAGGTTGGAGATATTATCCTTAAGTGGGATGAGTTTAGGTCTAGGCCTAGCAGACACACAAAATTTGACTCCTTTTGGGGTGGACCATTTGTTATCATAGAATGTAAGGGACCTAATGCTTTCCAACTATCAACTCTTGAGGGGGTTCCCCTGCCAATTTCAGTAAATGGTTTCCACTTGAAGCCCTGCTTTGAGGTTAATCCCTCTCTATAATTTTTGTAAATATGTTTCCTACTTTCTTTCCCTATTTTTCTAGGTTAATTTCCTGCTTTCCAAGAAGTGCCTATGCACATGTTTTTCCTCCTGGTTTAGTTTTGTCCCTTTGTCAAATTTTTGTGCTCAAGTAATGACCCCATGCCCAATGGATTGTTTTAAGTCACTGGTTTCCATGTCTAGCAGGCTGACATCCAACAGAAATTGTCAAAATGTTACCCTAATTTTCCTTCCATTCAAATTTGGCCCTAGTTTTATGTCAGACCTTCATCTCCTCAGTCTTGTGAGTACCTCCAAAAAATTTCATGGGCTTACCTCTTTTCCCCTAGTCTCTGCAACCCCTTTTAGGTCTCTGGCTAGGTGCAAAACCCTTAGAAAATTTCATAATATAGCTATTACCCCAAAAGACCCCTACAAACCCTAGGCCATTTTCTAATTTGTTGTTAGTTTATCAACCACTTAGGTTCTCAATTCAGCATGTGTGCTTTATTCTCATTGGCTAGGCGCTAGTTCACTAATTTCTCTGGTAGTTACTTTTTTCTTTCGGTGAACTGGCGACTGCATTGTTCGAGTAATATCTTGATGTTCAGCAATTAAGTCTTAGCAGTTAGTGACTCAGCGAATGGCTTAATTCTTCCTTCGGTCATGCATTCACTTAATGTTTTGGTAGTCTTGGTATGCGAGGGCCACAGTTCAACAAGATCGACAGCTATCTGATCTTCGCAAGGAATATTCCGAGGTCATAAGGAGATGAGACTTGTCGTAGATTTGGTATCAGGGTAATATGTCAAAGTGGGGTCCCAATTAAGATAATCTAATGGTTGGTGTATAATCTAAAGGCTAGTGTCAGAGGTATGAGGAGATGAGACTAACCGTCGATCTTGCTTTTTGTCAGAGCTCCGTCAGGTGGGTCCTCATTTTCTAATGTGCTTAAATATGATTGGTCCACGTAGTGATGACTAGACTTGCAGTGGGTCCCTGTGTCAGAAGGGTCCCGACTTAATGAAGATCTATCATAGGCATATGATCTAGAGGAATATTTAGGGGCTATCAGATCATACGCCCGCCATCCGATTGGAATCTTGGTTGCAGTGGATCCGTTGTCAGAAAGGTCATCGAGGTATTGCTGATAGGGAGGTCAGAGCAAATGGAAGATTGACAAATGGCAGAATGGGCCCAGGGTTTGAAAGATATTCTGTGACTAAATGATCTCGCATGTTCTTAGAGTGTAACTAAGGTTAGTTAAAAGACTCAGTGATTCAGTGAAATGCCTTGTTCGCTGAATCGCTTGATCAGACTGAGGTTAAGCCAAAATTCTTCGCGACTTAGACAAGGGTCTTCAGTCACGCGATCGCTGAATAACTTAAGGGAAAAAGGTCAAGGTTTGTCCAAGCTGGTAATATGCTGATGTGCTAAAGTTTCATTGGCTATAGTATGCCGAGGTAGATTTTGACTTTTCAAGGAGGTTTGTGACTATTTCAAGGATAATTGTGGCTAGTCATTTGCCGGGAAGGGTTTCTTATCGACGGTCGCATTTTAAATGACCTGCTAGCCATTGTTATTTAAATTCAAATATTTCTAAGAAGGTTTTTTGCCAGCGGTTGATTCAGTAGGCCGAATGCGGCCTCGGGTAGCTAAAGAATTTATGTTCTCAGGACATTTGCAATTGAGAAGATGATGAAAAAGGTCTAGGCGGCCATCATGGGTCATTTCTTGTCCCTAAGAGGTACCATTTTTTGCATTCATGGTGGACCTTTGTGCAAAGAAGTTGGTGAATCAAGGTTGCTTGTTCGCGGGTGGATGCAGTACAAGATGGGCACACAGAATATCTAATCAGCCATGATCTTGCAGAGATACATTTATGATTAGACTTGTTCGAGTTAGGGTTAGGTTATTATTTTGATGTTAAATCTTTAACCCTAGTTAGTTTTTGACTCCTGCCTGCATCCAAAAGGAGATGTATATATTGTTTTTTGGAGCTTTTGAAGCTCAGAGTTTGCATTTTGTAAAAAGAGTTTATCCTCCTTCTTAGGAGCTATATGAGGCATCTGTTCTGCCCTCTGGCTCTTATAGTCTATAACCTTTCATTAAAATTTTAGGTTCAATAGAGGCTATCTGTGGCATTTGTTTTTGCCCTCTAGTCTTTCACTTGTCTATATTTCTTTTATTGAATATGATATTATGGCTTTGTTAGGGAAATCTCAGAGTTCCAGAGCCCTTCTATCTTTTAGCTCACATGTGTACTATTGTGTATGATTTGATTGGATTGAGTTTGTGGGTATAGTTCAGCCCCCTGTCTTTCTGTCTCATTCTTGTACCCTTTTGCTGAAGAGAATATTTGCTTGCAGGTCACAGTTTGTGTCTTATGTTCAGGCCCCTCTGTGAAATACTTATGCAAGCATGTTTAGAAAGATTGTGTTCTATTAGATCTGAGACCTTTCATGCTGATGTTGTCAGTGTATTATGTTCATTTCAATTCGGTGTATCACCTAGTAGGTAGTTTGCTTTCAATCATTTCCCTTTCAAGCATTCTTTCTATCCCTTTTCCCTCCAAAATTTACTTTTCCTATCAAAGAAGCAAATTAAGGTGATTATCTAAGAGGAACCAGCCTAGAACCTGGAGGTCTCATCTCAGTTAGCATAGGTCCCACAACCTGGAGATGATTCCCATGTTATACTAAGTTATCAAGACCAAGAGAGCTTGAAAGCAAGGCACAATCTTAGTGTATAACAATATTAACGACAATGTCCCCTATTTATTAGACATTTCATGCAACAATCTTATTGATAGAAACCCTCGATTTAATATAGAGAAAGGGTTGAAACAAAAAGGAAACCGTAAAAACAAATGAAACCTTAATTATTTGACACCATACCCTAATTCTTAGACATTCTTATTGGCTCTAATACTTTGCCATTGCATGCAATTGACCCTAATTCTTTAATCATAGAGAATCCCTCATGAGAAACCCTCGTTGCACACAGAGAACCATCAACGAGAAGCCTTCACAGGAGATGAAGTTTCGAGAAATGACAGAAAATAAACAAGAAACCATAAGAGGAGATGAATACCCTAAAAACAAACAAGAAATGGTAGAAAACAAACAAGAAATTGTAAGAGCAAATGAATACAATATATTTTCATTATTAAACTAGCAGCCCAAATTATAATATTGTCAATGTACCTTATTTCTTTGACATTTCATGCAATAATTTTAGAGGAACATATGAAAATTGATTTAAACCGTAAAAACAAATGACAACAACAACATTTCATGATTAACGTGGAAAATTAAACAATAAGAAAACATCATTAGAATGATAACACCTACAAAATCATGGCTACTCATGAGGGGATGAAGAAATCCCTCACCTGTGAAGTGGTTGTTGCACGTAGAGAAGCCCTCATAACACATAGAGAACCTTTGACAGGAAGCCTTCATGGGAGATGAAGTTTTGAGAAAATGATGGAAAAAAGGTAAAATAACCATAGTTTTAGTGCTAGCTATGAGTAGGTAGTGACTTGAGTTTGGGCGGTTACTTGGAAAACAACAACCAAGTAACGTGCTATTGTGGTTAGTTACTAGGTTGCTGATGATTTAGTAGGGTCCTCCATGGGGTAACATTATAACGCAAAGGGCCCAAATGGTCACATTAAAAAGATATATACAAAGTTAATGTTTATATTGAGCAACCCTACACTTGAAACATCTTATAATTATATGACTAGATGTTTATTAATTGGGACCTTACTGTCATTTTATGGGCATATCATTGTTGGCTATTGGGGGTCTAGGTGTCAAGTTGTGGGCGACACTTTGAAAATGCCATTTTTTGACCACTTGGTGTTCGACGATCTCTACAGAAAGATCCGTGAATACCTAGAAGCGAAAACCTTTGCTTTAAGCTCTTAACTCACCTACGGAGCTACACTGGTAATATCATCAAAATCCAACTTATGATTTAAGATTTCTAGATGCACAAAATTAGCATGGATGACTACTAAGTACTTTCCCTAGTATGTACAAGTCATTAAAATTCTTTCCTTCTTTCATTCACTAGTTATGATGATTAGAAAATTGTAGGATCAAGTACGACTATAGATTGATGAACATAATATAAGAAAGGTGGTATGCACTTTTATCCCTTAAAAAATAGCATGAAAAATGAGTCTCATGGAGTGTGTTCAGAAATAAATTTCAAGAGAGAAAATCCAATTATTCCAACCTCTCAGCGGTGATCGAACTATTTCTTGATAATTTCTCTTTGTGGATTGGTAGAATTTATGAGAAAAGAGTGATTGGAAGAAGGCATGCCTCAAAAAAATCAAGGCAAGAAAAGCAGAGCAGGAAATAAGAAAGAATGACTCAAAGAAAGGATTCAAAGCATGTGGGGGTGCACGATGACGAAGCCGTTGTCCCATTGTAGGCCGTTCTTTTGGATGACAGCTTCACGCAGAAGTTTCGAGTCATCACCATGGAGCGTCCTAAAGTAGTGCATTTACTCTACCCTAAATTATTTTACTCATATCTATTCCTATCCTTCTTCTCAGTTGAAATATTTTTCAAATCAATAATTCAAAATAAAATTGTGTTGCCCTCAAATGAGCCTAGGTCTTGTAACAGGACGTACGCCTGTTGGTAGAGGGGCATGGTTTCTCCAGCAAGACCTTGCTTTGAGTGTCACTATAGGTTACTAAGCTATTCTGAGATTGCCATTGAAGTCCCCTCCTTGTTGCACAGTGCTTATCCTAGTTCCTAGAACTATCTTCCAGTGAAGGTTGCGAACTAGGATTATTGTGAAGAACAAAGAGGCACTCTGAAGGTATGGGTAAGGGTTGTAAAAGTCCTACTGGGTGGCTTTACTCAGTTTTGTTTCTTTGGCAGATCATGCATACTTTACCATTCTTTAGGACATCTATCTTGAGGCCTTTCCAAGAATATTTCTCCTCTATTTGCTTGTAGGTTTAATAATACCCTTGGTGGCCTGCTAGGTACAACCTCATGATTTTATCCTTCATCCTTGAGTTGGGTACAAGGAATATCCTATCCTATATAGGATTATCTCATGATTTGGAAAATTTCCTTCTAGTATTTGTAATGTCCCCTTTTTTACTATGTTAGGAAATAGGGTAGATTACCTCAACTTCCTTTTCTTCTATGTCAATTGAATGCAATTTAAGCAAGTAATGGAAGATAAACCAATATCAATAGCAATTTCTAATGTAATCAACATAAATATGTGCAAATGATATATATATTAATATATCAATAGCAATGTCTGATATGCTGATATGAGTTATGCTCTGTAAATGATGTTCTCTATCACTTATAGTGATAGTATGATTATACTATATCTGATATACAATAAAAATATGCAATCGATAATTATTTCTTTTAGCAATGGCTATGATATATGATAAGACAAATTATGTATGCAACAATTGATGAGAGGATATCACCTATGGCGATACAATTGCTATATCTAATCTTATCTTTACAGTATAAGCGGTGGCATTTGATATGTTGCTCATAGCAATAATATTTCTATTTCAAAAATGGAGTCAAGTACTTGCAATATGCGGTGGAGTCTGATATGTTGCTCATAGCAACTGTATTGCTATTTCAAAAATGCAAGTGCTTGCAATGTTTGATATAGAGATCACTTTAGCAACGATAGAGTTGTTGTGTCAAATATGGATATATATTCTTGCAACGTTAATCTGATTCTACTTTTGATATGTTAATGACTATTGCTTGCAATCAATGATGGATGTTGTGTCTAATATATTTTCCTTAGTCCTTGCAATCCTTAGATGTCGTCTCTAATTTGCCAATATATGCCTGCACCAAAATGCCAATGGAAAATTGCTCTAATCAAAGCAGATCCCTTTAAAGATTAATAAATAAAAAAAGAGAAGTAATCGATGATCTGCTTAAGTGAATTTTAATGTCTTCATATATCTTGCAATTAGATATTACAAGTTATGTTCCAAGACACATGTCTTGTGTCTATTCATAATCACCTCTTTACCTTTATGCTAATCACACCCCTTAGCATTCAATTATGATTAATGCTAACTCTTTCTTGCTTGGGTACCGATATTGTAACTGTTGTCATTAACATCCTAAATTGTGCCATTTTTAAAAAGATATCATTAGTTTATAATTGTCGGTGAACGATAGTTGGCATTTTCTTGCCTAAATTGATATTAATTGATGTTGGCATTATTAATGTTTGAGTAATTGATTTGCTATCTTTGTCTTTCCCTTAACTCAATCTTGCATAATATCATCTTCCTTCGATGCTTGGGAATATGATATTTGATATTTCCATCAAGACTTGCCCATGTGGATATTCACTTGGAATTTCAATCGCATAGGTATCAATATCCTTTGATGGCTCGGTGGTGATATTTATTTTCCTAAGTCATAACATTGGAAGTCCCTTCTAATCATTGCCAGCTGCTGATAACTTTCTTACCACACAATCACAAATACTGGTCAATTGATCAGATAATAGAGGACACTGCGTTTATATGCTTCCCCACAACGTATTCCATTGGTGCATTATATACGATCTAACAACGATCTTACTTCCTTAGCTTCCATTTTCCTTCAAGCTGACTCTTGATTCCTTCATTACCTTCAATCGCTGCTATTCTCTTTCATCATTGTTGAATCTATCTAATATTGATTTGTTGTTTGCCTATCTAGAATATAACACTTATAAAGTCCTCCTATCTTTGATATAGACATCCTTATCCTCGTATCATGATTATGGGTATTCTCCTATTTGTATCGATTGTTCCTGTCACTGCCTTTGGATTAGATTGATCAGTTACTTGTATCATTCTTTGTTTCTCTATTTTGATCATAGATTATGTGGCCATGATTTTTTTTTATGAATAAGTTTCAAGATTTATTTAAAACTTATTACATCTTTTATCGATTTTTAGGTCTAGAATCGGGGACATGATAGTGTCTCCTTCTTGGAAAATGCTTACCCATAAGCATTTTTATAGCATCACAATGATTCCTAGATCCTAAGTAGATATGTGAAATGATTCAAAAAACATACATTGCCTTATGTTGATGTCATTGAACTCATTATGGAATTCACTCATATAAATTTTCAGTTCCTGAAGGTTAGAGCTCTAATGGTTCTCTATTAAGTTAGGTTGATTATTCAGAGTAACCATCTTGTAATTCCTAACCATAAGGTGAGACATCCAATGTTGCATGGAATCTTCACAAGTATGTCTTATGATGATCTTAAACCTATATCCATTATCGACCTTTGAGCTCTAACTAAAACTTGAATTCCAATTCAATCTTTGGCCACTTCACTACTCCAATTTTAGTAATCTGATCCTTGTGCCCATCTTGTAGTTGTTGCTTCTTTCATCAGACATGGATGTCATGATTTGGCTTATCCTTAGTCAATGGAAAGGTTCATTTCAACCATTTGAACAAAAACTTGACATCTTCCCTCAAAAACTCGAAAAGATAATTCCAGTGGTTCCAACTTATCATGATCATGAATGATCTAGGATGTTGGTAGGAATCATTGTCTCTTGTAGAAAGCATTAACTTCCATGGATTTAAATGTCATGAAGTCCAATTGATCTTCCATAAGATATATGCAGGGAGCACTACTTCTCCTCGCTATCCAACTCAAACATTCACTTCTCGATCTTTTCTCTATAGAAGGAATTTTTTGTTGAATTTCATCCTTTGGTAGATTGAATGGGGAATGTTTAGCAATGGCATTTTTATAGCTTGTCATATTATTCCAAATGGCTCTCAATGTTTTCTTGATTAACAATGCACTGGGATCCCAAAATTTATTTTCATCTCTGCCTTTGTGTGATCTTCAAATAGCTTCTTCATTTACTTCAAAGAGTGGTTTGTCATAAATTTTGTCCACTTCAACTTCAATTAAGGGGTTATAAGTAAGTTGAAGATTAACTTTGTTTCGAAAGTCGATCTTGTCTATATTTAAACTTTCATAGTTTGTTTCCTCGTGTAGTTCTTTCAATACGTTATTTCTTCCTCTATCTTCCAATCTCCTGATATGATTATTAGTTTGCTTGTATTGATTGTCCTTGTCCACTAGCTTTTGTATCTTATCTCCCCATACTTTTGTTACAATTTCTTGTTCATCCATGTAATGTCCCCTTTTCGGGGCACATTATTTTGTGTCGTGTTGTTAGCCTTTTTATCATGGTCCAGTGGGCTAATCGAGACTTGGTAGTGCTCTGGGAGATAATTGGCCTAGGTGATTTCAGTTTCAGGCCAATCAGAGCATTTTCCAAAAGTTTCCAGGGTACTTACTATTTATAGTAAGTTGGTAGCATTCAAAATTCTTGGCATTTTAGTATTGGACTTGAAGCGTCTCACCGAGAGCTTTCCGGCCAGCTATCACACATCATTATCTGACTTCGTTTGGTCCTCCATTTTAATGCCATATGAGTCCTCACTTTATTTATTATGTCACTTGATTACTTAACGGTCATATTTATTTAAAAGTGACTTAAGGTGGAAATATAAAGAGACAAAGTGGGAATATGAAGAGACAGAAGGAGGAAAATGAAGAGTCAGAACTGCAGCCTTAAAAGAAGGCTTGGGGTCTCATTGAGTGATGCTTCAGTTTATGGATTTTATTTCTTATTGAGAATTCGAATAGCTTCACCTTTCGAATCTTAAACCTTGAAGATGGAAACCTTCAAGATTTCTTGGTGGATTGGACGAAAATCCAATTCATCACCGGTGCAGATTCACATAAGAGTTCGCCATTGTTTTACAGGTTCTTTATCATCCAATCTTACTATATTTCTGTATTTCAGATTGGGATGTTTTAATTCATGGTTATTGTATTGTTTTTATATAATACAAAATAATTTTCTGAGAAGTTTAATAAGATTATATTCTTTTGGGTAGACCTTGGCAGTATGATAGGAAAGCTTTGCATGATGGTAGATTGAATCAATATACTATTTGGATGGATGGAAAGAAACAAGTGTTGTTGCCTTTGATGGAGAAGTTTGATGAAGGTCACTGTACTACAATAAGAGTATGTTTGGTTGATGATGAAACATTTACAAGTGAAATGAATGAACAAAATATTTCCTTTTCATTTAAGCATAAAAGTGGATAGTCAAATAAGGTTGTTGATGCCTTGAGTAGAAGAAGTTTTTTGACAGAGATGAGAGTTGAGGTACTTGGTTTTGATGATTTGAAACATTTGTATGAGACTAAAATTGATTTTGTAGAATGTTGGAAAGCTTGTAAGGAACACACAGTGAGTGATAAGTGGTCTGATTATTTCATTCAAGAAGACATGTTGTGTAAAGGAGTTCAATTGTGCATACCTAGAGGATCTATGAGAGAGAACATAATAAAAGAGAAACATAGTGGTGGACTTGCTGGACATTTTGGGATTGATAAGACTATGAATTTGATTTCAGAGAGATACTTTTGGCCACAGATTTACAGAGATGTACAAAGAATGGTTAGAGGTTGCAGAATTTTCCAAACAACAAAAGGAACTAGTCAGAATTTGGGATTGTAAACACCTTTTTCTGTACTTGATAGACCTTGGGAAGATGTGAGTATGGACTTTGTTCTTGGATTTCCTACAACTCAGAGAGGTAATGATTCTATTTTGGTAGTGGTTGACAGATTTTCTAAGATGGCTCATTTCATACCTTGTAAGAAGACATCTGATGCATTGCATGTAGCTGAATTATTCTTGAAGGAAGTGGTAAGATTGCATGGTTTGCCTAAATCTATTGTTTCAAATAGAGATACTAAGTCTACTGGTTACTTTTGGAGAACACTTTGGAAGAAGATGAATATAGAATTGAAGTTTAGTTCTACATTTCACCCTCAGACAAATGGACAGACTGAAGTTGTGAATAGAAGTTTGGGAAACTTGTTGAGATGTTTAGTTGGAGATAAGCCTGCTAATTGGGATTTGATTTTGGCACAAGCAGAGTTTGCATATAATAATTCTATGAATAGAAGCACTAAGAGGACAACATTTGAGATTGTTACTAGATTTCATCCTAAGGGAACCACAAAGCTGAGAGATTTACCTATTGAGACCAAAAGAAGTGTTGAAGCTGATCATTTTGTAGAATACATGAGAACTTTACATGATGAAGTTAAAAGGAATTTGGAAGACAATAATCTGAAATATAAACAAAGAGTAGACAAGAGAAGGAGACATAAATCTTTTGAAGTTGAAGATGAGGTTATGATTCGTTTGAAAAAGAATAGTTTTCCAGTTGGTACCTACAACAAGCTAAAAATGAAGAAATTTGGACCTTGTAAGATTCTGAAGAAGTTTGACAGTGGAAATGCTTATGAAGTGGAACTACCAGAGGACATGGATATATCACCTATATTTAACATTGCTGATATATTTGAGTACTTTGAATCCAAAGATGAGATATAAGATGATCTGGACTATCCTAAGAATTGTAGAGACACCATTGAGAAGATCTTGAATAGCAGAGTTGGCAAGAGTACAAGAGGAAAAGACTACATGGAATATCTAGTTCAGTGGAAAGACAAGCCAGTTGAAGATAGTTCATGGATTACACAAGCTGAGTTGGATCTTTATGTTTTAGGTTAGAATATGAGTAGTGCCTAATTCAGACATCAGTTCTTTATTTACCCAAAGGTGTCTGATGTAGGAGCATCTTGGGTCTTTGAGCAATCTTGCATCAACCAAAAATATTTCCTGATTTCTGTACCTGTTTGCCTTTGTTTTCTTTATAATTGTTGTATTTGTTGGTTTCATGTTGTGTGAAGCTTACATTATGTTGAGGACCTATTTGGGAACCTTCTCCTATGAGTACATAAAGTTTTGATGGATTGTTTCAAAGTTACAGTAGTTTTCCTTACTGTCAAAGCAGCGTTTTCCTACAGTTTTGGTGTTGATTGTTCATGTTGGTGACCTTGATCCATAATACATCATCCTTTGCACACTTAAGTACTTCAAGAGGACCTAAAGTTCTATCATTTCCCAAGTGCGCAACTCCTAATTCATTATGAGTAAAAAGTTATGCCAATTTTGGTCGGGGACCTATTTTCTGCTAGTTTTCAGGTGAAACGTGTGATGTTTCTCCTTGCGATGTTACGTGTGATCAAATCGGACCTTGTGCAGTTAAAGGCATGTTCTTGGAAAGATGAAGAAGAAGTTTCTTCCAGCTAACTACCAAGTTAGTTTGAGGAGAAAGATGCAAAATCTGAGACAGAAGGACATGAGTGTGAAGGAATATACTGAGGAATTTTACAAATTGGATATAAGATCTGGACATGTGGATGATGAAGTTGAGAAGGTGGCTAGATATCTGAATGGCCTGAGGACATCTATTCAAGATTAGATTAGCTATGTGAAGATTGATGGTGTGGAAGAAGCATACCAATTTTCTTTAAAGGCTGAGGAAAGATTAACAAAAAGACATGATCAAAGACAGAGAGGAAGAGGTGGAAGATTTCAGAGAAGTAGAGGAAGATCTTATGGAGAAAGTAGCAGATCTAAAAATTTAGTATAAGACAAAGGATGGGAAGATGACCCTACGGGTAAAAGAGGTAATTACTCTAGAGGTAGCTATATTGGTTACTCTAGGAATAATAATAATGGGAAAAGAGAAGAGAAATCTTGGTTTAAAGGTACTTGATACAAATGTGGTGAAGAAGGACATAGAGCTTTTGCATGTACTAACTCTGGAAAGAATACTGGAGGTAATGGTAGAAATAATTTGGCTTGTGAAGAAGTTGAGGAAATGTCTGATGAACCTGAACATGGTGAGAATTTGATGCTAAGAAGGATCTTGTGGAATGAAGAAGCTGATGAGGAACCTATTTTGAGGAAAAGTTTGTTCAGAACCAGATGTAAGATCGCTGATAAATGTTACAAGGTAATCATTGATAGTGGAAGTTCTGATAATTTTGGATTCGAAGAGTTGGTTAATAAGTTGTAGTTGCAGAGATTGAAACATCCTAAGCCTTACCATATTGCTTGGATCTAGAAGGAGCATAAACTACTTGTAAGTGAACAATGCCTTGTAAAATTCAAAATTGGGAATTATCATGATGAAGTCTTGTGTGATATTATGCCTATGGATTGTTGTCATATTCTTTTGGGTAGACCTTGGCAGTATGATAGGAAAGCTTTGCATGATGATAGATTGAATCAATATACTATTTGGATGGATGGAAAGAAACAAGTGTTGTTGCCTTTGATGGAGAAGTTTGATGAAGGTCACTGTACTACAATCATAGCATGTCTAGTTGATGATAAAACATTTATAGGGGAAAACACTACTTGAATTCTTTATGAGAAAACACTACTTGAACAACAAGGAGAAATGCTACATTAATCCACTTTTCACTATTGAGTTCAACATGAAACTTTACATTTGAATGGATAAAATACATTGTTCATTTCATCATTGAATCCATTATACAATGAAAAAGAACATTTTCACATACATCTTGATATATATCACAATTTTATCAATACAATAAACAACATGAAATGTTTCTCATTCCAAGAGTTCAACAACACAACACTTTAAATTTGCTCCCACAAAAGACTTCATAGTAGAAAACTCTCCAAAGCTTTTCTTCTTGCAAAAACATGACTTCCCAACCTACAAATAAAGGGATTAACCATGGAGAGCTCACCTCCCATCCAAGGTCTCAAGGAGACCACCCTCGAGCTTGGAGAATCAAGGGCTAAACAGTTACATACAACAACAAATGCTCACAACATACACATACGAAAAACTACATTAAACTCCCAAACCGTGGCTTCACAAATGGATTCATACAACCCATTGAAATAGGGTGAAGGTGGGATTTTCCAAGCAGGAGAATGCCATACAAATTTACATTTCCAAGGCTACATTATCATTCCTTCCATATACATTTTTTTGTCATTTCCATTTCCAAATACAAGGATTTACAACATGGCTTCATGGAGCCCATAGCCCATGAAATTCTCCCTCTTCTCCAAGAGAAGAGACTCTCACTACAATGGAGAGCCCAACTAACCCCTTCACCCAAGGCTACTACTTCCCTTCCTAATGGGTGAGTGATGTCTTAAACTTCCATGAACAAGCATATCAACACAAAGCAAAACAAAAAGGAGATTCAATCCATAGTCACTCATACCCAACAACAATCAACAACAAAAAATTTACATAGTAAGGAAAACATGCATTTCCACACATACATTCTACACAAAATTATATTCAACATGAATTTACAAAACAATGAAAGCTTCTTCATGGCAAGACCACCAACCTTGGTCCAATGCAATGGAAGAATGAGGTTGAGTAGAGCCCGTATCCCTTGTCTTTTCCTTTCTCCAACCCTAAGTGTCTCTAAAATTAGAGAGTGGGTGAACACCCACTAAGTCTCTCCAAGCGCTCTAAAAAGACCTCTAAAAAAGTACTCAAGTTCTAGCAATTAATGAGACATGCTCTCTAGTCCTTTTGTCTTACTTTTTGTCCCCCCTCTTAATGGTGAGTTTAGAAAAGAGTGTGCGACAAGTCAAATGCATGTGCCCATCTCCATTTTCACCACTTTTGAAGAGTAGCCTTTTTGGAGGGCCATGATGGTGATCTAGACTTTCCCATAGGTAAAAACTAGCCCCCAACTCAAAGTACCCCCTAGGGTTAGCTAATTTTGACCAAAAATGCACTCTAGGGTCACTTTTGACCCCTCTAAAGTACCTCTAAAGTTAAAATCCTAGTTCCAACTTGATGTGATCCCTCAAAGACATCTACATGCAAATGGGATTAATATAATACCCTATAAGGTTAGGTGATTGTTTCTCAAACCCTAATTGACATGTCACCATCCACATGAACAATACAAGTGTCAAGTGACACAATAAAATACACATCACATTCACAAATGACATGTCCAATTAACAAAATGAATTTAAACTATTAACATACATTTAAATTATGTTTACAACAAAGATCACATTACAACGAGGTTCCAATCTCTTCATTAGATTAAATCTTGGCTTACTCAATTCACATGTGTTTAACCCTGATTCTTTGAATAATTCTATGGTTTTCTTTCCTGCACACTAAACTCGAGCATCAGTAGTCCAAGGCAATAAAGTCACATGCAAATATATATATATATATATATATATATATATATATATATATATATATATATATATATATATATATATATATATATATATATATATATATATATATATATATATATATATATATATATATATATATATATATATATATATATATATATACAATTCATAATTAGCAAGATTAATCAATATGCAGAATTCAATTTCTAATTACAATTTTCATTCAATAATGCTCAAACATATTACCTTCATAATTTAGCATCACGACATATTATCCATGCTATTTCCTAAATTAGAGCATAATCCATGAAATAATCAAATCTAATCAGGATTAAATCTTTCTCATCAAATCACATATCTAAGCATGTATAACCAAAATCAACCATATGTTCTAGGTTCTAATCCACATCAAAATATAATCCACATAATATAATCATCATCATAAAACATAATATCACGAGTCTCTGTCAGAATGATCAGAAAGTGTATCAAAGTGTCAAATCATAAAGTATCAAAATACAAATGTATCAATAGTGCTATGATGGGTCGGGGTGAGGCCTCACAGTGTTGTACTAATTGTCCAAAAGAGACAAGATTCTTCTACTCAACTACAAGGATTTTAAATATTATTACCATATACAATGCAATAATACTAGTTATATAATTAAATAATTGGTTCCAAAGCTATAGTCTCTATGTTTGACACCTCAATGCATTGTGGGGATGCATTTTTATTTTGTGGATGTTTCTCTTAATGGTTCATTAAAAAAATTATGACAAACAATTTATATATAATTGTTATATCACCTATTTTTCTTAAAAAAATATAAAAATAAAAATACAACCAATAGATCTAATGGCTGCCAAGAAGATTTAGATATACACAATGAATCGATTTCATAAATATTTTTTCTTTCAATATTAGAAATATGATTAACGAAAAGTAAGCTAATATTTAAAAACATTCAGATGAAGTTGACAACAAAATAATCAATATATAAAATGAATACAACAACATTAACTAACAATGTTACCAAGATAATATATTTAAAAACATATAAAATGGACACTTAAAAAACCATTAAAAAAAATCCATCAAGTCATATCCTTAGTAAAGTCAATTAAGACTTTACTTGCATGCGATTGGTGTCTTCTATGCAATAGTTGTAATGTGTTACACCTTTACCTGCCAATCAAGAAGTGATAGAGCCATGAAATAGAGTAACATACATGTATATTACGACATTAAAGAAAATAATATGCCGATTTGAGATCAATATGTCCCTATTCAAATTGGAGTGTTCATAAACACAGTTAAAGGACCTAATGTCATCAACGCACCTAGCTAATTAATCAATGCATCCCATACCTGCAAAAGAAGTTGTAACTACTGGTGCCTCATATCATTAATACTACATAGACATGGAATGTGCCTACTACTACACATTACACCTGAGTTTACAACACAATTTACTTCCTAATGATCCACGTGGACAAATAATGTGCAAGGTCAACCTATGTGTGCAAACTAGCTCAAAAAATCTATCATCCATTTGGGCCTTGACACACCATTTGTTCATATGGGTGGTTAGCCATGAACTTTGAGCAATTTAGGTGTAATGATCATGTGGTGCACATTGCACCCTTTCATTTCAATCATGTTTAACACTACATAATTGTGTATCAATCACAAATAAAAATAATTTAAATTAGATTGTTGAGAAACACAATTACGTGGACCTAATATCATCCACACACCCTGCTCAAGTCTTCACTACTACCTTGCATACTTGCAAAATTTTGTAAAAACTGGTGGAAGTAACAATATCACATAAATTTATCATTGTAATAATACATGCACGACATTGCAAGACAATATTAAAGAACTTGATGTATCACAAAAAATAGAGTGGAAAAGAATCAATCATTTCATACTGCACTTGGTTTGCATTTATTTTTTATTCATATGATGGCTTCATCAATTCAATTTTGAATCTCAACTTTTCATTGTTTATTTCATTTATTAGTGAGCTTCTATGTAAGACTGATGAGCAACACACACAGACATATGAAAACATATGTATACATACTTATGTACACATACATACATACATATGTATGCACACTGTCAAACATATGTATGCATACATATGTATAGAGTTTGATTCAATATATGAATTCTAAAGTTGTCATTGAATCTAGATGCCTTTATATTGAAACACATAATACATGCATTTCTCTTTAAACATTGACTCTATGCATTTCTCTTTAAACGACAGACAATGTAATGTGAGAAAATGAATTATGAATGCAGTTAGAATAATGCAAACTATCAACACATTAGTAACTGAAAACATTAAACTTTGAATGCACGTAAGTAACTGAAAACATGAATACAGTTAATTGACTTTAAATGCACGTAAATAACAAAAAACACACATACACCATTTTTTGAAAGCATGACATAAGTAACTGAAGATAGGATTATTTGAATTTGAATGCGTCTAACTAATGCATCTATGATAACATGCAATTAGTATATGTGCAAACATAAAATTAGTAACTGAAAAGTATATTGTGAGAAAATGTAATTTAGTAATGAAAATAGTTAAATATAGATATGAACAAACATTAAGCAGGAAAAAATGGAAATGAACACCTTAGTAACTAAAAACAATAAACTTTGAATGCACATAACTAATTGAAAACATGAATACATTGAACTAACGTAAGTAACACATACACTGAACCCTAGCTTGATTATTGAAAGCATGTCATAAGTAATTGAGAACAATATAATTTGAATTTGAATGCATCTAGCCAATGTATATAGTAAACTCTTGATTGATATATGAAAACATGAAATTAGTATTCGACATCCCTATTTGCCAGGTACTTTCATTGCCTTCTTTGAATGGTATTCGAATATGATTAAACACCTATATTCTATAATGTTGATCAGTAAAGATCCCACCAAACTTAATTGAAAATGATTAAACTAGCAAATTCAATAATGTTAATCCTTAAATATCCCACTAAACATAGCCCATCTATTAAACATCCCTCTTGCATGTGCTAGTTGTGCATTCTACCCCTGCACAATGCAAATGTTTTGAATGATGTAGCAATAATCCAATTGCTTCAGAAATTCTCTCTAGTTCTTCATGAAAGTTTCATGACACTCTCTTCCCATGCCTAGCAAATACATTGTCAATTATGTCCTTCTCATTATATACTATATCCTACATAAAATCTTTCAATGTGATTCTTAACTCTTTGTTTTATTTCAGCATTGATTAGGGGACAGTTCCTACCACAAATGCCTCCCCACTATACATGTTGTATGACTTGATGGCCTCCTCCAAAGTATTCCCTAGAAGGAATTCTTCACCAATATAAGACTTTGTAATTTGTCTTAGGTCATCACTGGACTGCAACAAGTCCATGCACTGTGACAGATAGATAGATACAATCTACGATGAAAATATGCATCACCTCTTCGTGTAAAAAAGGTCTTTCCCAAGGACTTCCATAAGAGCATCTTAAACATTCAGGCAATGTGTGTTTTTAAACCAATTCATAGTAGATTCCTCAAGTATAACGAAGTCTATAGGTTTTTCCCCTTCCAGAATAGGGATTCTGATACGATAGTTTCTGAGCTTCAAATCCATGGATCCAGAGAATTAAACCTATAGACATGATTGATAATTAGTGAACCACATCTACCCTATCAATGTAGAGACATTCCATGTAATAATTTGATAGTTGAAACAAACATGAAACCATAATTAGCATAAGAATACAATAATATCTCATGATTAAAGTAGTAGATGAATACTACTTTTATGTTATCATAGATGCATTAGTTAAGACACATTCAAATTCAAATTATAGATGCATACTAATTTCATGTTTGCACATATACTAATTTCATGTTACTAATTATTAGTAAACATGAATACTACTTTCATGAAATTAGTATATGTGCAAACATGAAATTAATAAATGTTTTAAATTAGTAACATGAATACTAATACTTTCATGTTATGAATACAAAGAAATGATTGAAACAAACAAGAAACCATAAAAGAAAATCAATACAATAACATTTCATGATTAAAGTAGCAGATTTAATCATATTATCGACAATGTACCATATTTCTTTGACATTCCATGTAATAATGTCACTAGATTAATATAAGACAAATAAATACAGTCAATGTTAACTTAAGAATGCATATATAAAATGTAAGATTAGAAAATGAGTAGAGTCAATGTGACAAATAGTTCAATGACAACTTAAGAATGCATAGAGTCATTGTAGGCTTAACGATTGAGCACAACTAGTGTGACAAACAATTCAATGTAAACTTAAGAATGCATATAGTCAATGCAAGCTTAGCAAATGAGTTAAATTATTGTGACAAACAATTCAATGACAAATTGTGAATGTACATAGTCAATGTAAGCTTAGCAAATGACAAGAAGTTTCAAGAAAATGATGGGAAAACGGTGAAATAAATAGGGTTTTAGGGCTAGCTATTGATAGGTAATGACTTGAGTTTGGGTGGTAATGTGGTAGACTGCTAAAGCAAATAAATACAATAAATTTAATGATTAAACTAGCATATGTAATGATATTAATGACAATGTCCCCTATTTATTAGACATTTCATGAATAATCTTATTGATAGAAACCCTCGATTTAATATAGAGAAAGGGTTGAAACAAAAAGGAAACCGTAAAAATAAATGAAACCTTAATTATTTGACACTGTACCATAATTCTTAGACATTCTTATTGGCTCTAATACTTTGACATTGCATGCAATTGACCCTAGTTCTTTAATCATAGAGAAGCCCTCATGAGAAACCCTCATTGCACGCAGAGAACCCTCAACGGGAAGCCTTCACAGGAGATGAAGTTTCGAGAAATGACAAAAAACAAACAAGAAACCATAAGAGGAGATGAATACCCTAAAAAAAACCAAAAAATGGTAGAAAACAAACAAGAAACTGTAAGAGGAAATGAATACAATATATTTTCATTATTAAACTAGCAGCCCAAATTATAATATTGACAATGTACCTTATTTCTTTGACATTTCATGTAATAATTTTAGAGGAACATATGAAAATCAATTTGAACTGTAAAAACAAATGACAACAACAACATTTCATGATTAAAGTAGCAAATTAAATCGTAAGCAAACATCATTAGAATGATAACACTTGCAAAATCATGGCTACTCGTGAGGGGATGAAGGAATCCCTCACCTGTGAAGTGGTTGTCGCACGTAGAGAAACCCTCGTCACACATAGAGAACCTTCGACAGGAAGCCTTCACGAGAGATGAAGTTTTGAGAAAATGATGGAAAAAAGGTAAAATAACCATAGGTTTAGTGCTAGCTATGAGTAGGTAGTGACTTGAGTTTGGGCGGTTACTTGGCAGACAATGACCAAGTAACGTGCTATTGTGGTTAGTTACTGGGTTGCTGATGATTTAGTAGGGTCCTCCGTGGGGTAACATTATAACGCAAAGGGCCCAAATGGTCACATTAAAAAGATATATACAAAGTTAATGTTTATAGTGAGCAACCCCCCACTTGAAACATCTTATAATTATATGACTAGATGTTTAGTAATTGGGACCTTATTTTTTTTTATGGGCATATCATTGTTGGCTATTGGGGATCTAGGTGTTGAGTTGTGGGCGACACTTTGAAAATGCCATTTTTTGACCACTTGGCGTTCAACGATCTCTACAGAAAGATTTGTGAATACCCAGAAGCTAAAACCTTTGCTTTAAGCTCTTAACTCATCTACGGAACTACACTGGTAAAATATCAAAATCCAACTTATGATTTAAGAGTTCTAGATGCACAAAATTAGCGTGGATGACTACTAAGTACTTTCCCTAGTATGTACAAGTCATTAAAATTCTTTCCTTCTTTCATTCACTAGTTATGATGATTAGAAAATTGTAGGATCAAGTAGGGCTATAGATTGATGAACATAATATAAGAAAGGTGGTATGCACTTTTATCCCTTAAAAATAGCATGAAAAATGAGTCTCATGGAGTGTGTTCAGAAATAAATTTCAAGTGAGAAAATCCAATAGTTCCAACCTCTCAGGGGTGATCGAACTGTTTCTTGATAATTTCAGTCTGTGGATTGGTAGAATTTATGAGAAAAGAGTGATTGGAAGAAGGCATGCCTAGATTAAGGCAGGCAAAGCAGAGCAGGAAATACAAAAGAATGACTCAAAGAAAGAGTTCAAAGCACTTGGAGGTGCGCAATGATGAAGTCGTTGTCCCGTTGTAGGCCGTTCTTTTGGCTGACAACTTCACGCAGAAGTTCCGAGCCATCACCATGGAGCATCCTAAAGTAGTGCATTTACTCTACCCTAAATTATTTTACTCATATCTATTCCTATCCTTCTTCTCAGTTGAAATATTTTTCAAATCGGTAATTCAAAATAAAATTTTGTTGCCCTTAAATGAGCCTAGGTCTTGTAACAGGACATTGGCCAGTTGGTAGAGGGGCATGGTTTCTACAGCAAGACCTTGCTTTGAGTTCCACTGTAGGTTACTAAGCTATTCTGAGATTGCCATTGAAGTCCCCTCCTTGCTGTGCGGTGCTTATCCTAGTTCCTAGAACTATCTTCCAGTGAAGGTTGCGAACTAGGATTACTGCGAAGAACAAAGAGGCACTGTGAATTTTTGGCACCCTCCATTGTGAAAGTGCAAAAATTCCAAAATAGAATGTTTGTAAGAAAATGATCCTATGCCCAGATTACAATATAATCAACTACTTAACATTTGTCTGACAATGTGAATTGATTGTATTTAAAACATGGTCCTCTTTCCATTATTATTTTCTTGCACATTGGAACAGAGTAGCTCTGTGAATTTGTGGCACTTTGAGCCTAGGAGGGAAAAATGCAAAAAATATTATGTTAATAAGAAAATGACCATATGCCCAGACTACACTATAATCGGTTACTTCCCATTTCTCCTACAATTGTATTTATGATATGTGTCCTATTGCTATCATTGTTTCCTTGCATGTAATTAAAACTTTGGTATTGCAGGGTAGAATCGACAACAAATCACTTCTATTGGTTCAATTTAAAATTTCACTATTAATGTTTGTCAACTAAATACAAAAACAAAATATATTGTTGGGATGTTTAAAATAAAAATTTTATGCGGTGGACTTCATCATGTCACACCTGGTCCTTTTGCTCTGGTTAAATTTGCATAAGCTATCATCATCAATGGTATAGAGCAGATTGTGCTATGTATAGACCAGTATTGTGAATTTTTTTTTTCCTCGTTCTGGCACACATTTGATCAAGTTGATTGCATGGCTATATTTTTTGCATAACATTTGACACGATATGCTATTTGGAAACTCCTGGTCGCTATATTTACACCCTTGTCCTTTTTATCATGGGGTAAAGCCCTTGTCTGCTATTATTTCTTGACATTGCTTTCACAACTTAAAAAATTAAGTGTCTTATCCTTTCCAATAGTTATTTCATATTCTTCAACTTCCATTTTTCTATGAACATCTCTCATTACAAAGTAGAGCAGATAAGGGTTTATCCATAGTGGTTATGTCTCTTTTATTCTACATTCACCAACCCCTTCATCTCTCTTCTCCACTCTTCTTCCAAGTAGATATATCAACGCATGCAGACTTCACATATGCAACCCATTCACATGTTCAGAGAGCTCAATCATAATTAGCAAGGCATGTTTGAACAATGCATTGCAAGGATTCCACAACATCATTTGTCATATTAGGATATATGTAATCGTCACATAGTTATTAGTTAGTGAGTAGTTTTGGGCATGATATTTATGAGTTGGTTGGTAGTTTTATTTTAGATGACAATTAAGAAGTTTTTGATAGATTCATATTCAGTTAATGAGGAATATTTCACATGTGGCACAGATGGGAATATCAATGCAAGATGAGGTCATAGCCAAAGGAGATGGGTCTTTGGGGTTAAAGTTGAAAATTGAGTTAGATTTTTGTGATTTTCAAGGGGCCGCAGATTAGGTGTGATAGTGCCTAGGCATTTGTAGAGGAGATAGTGTTGCATTCAGGAGCAAATATTCATAGAACAGTCTAGACTCGAGACAAGAGCATCTCAGTGTGAGAATACACTTGAGCAGCAGCACATAAATAAACCCCGGAAGCCCTATAGAATAGTGATGGGTCTTTGGGGTTAAAGTTGAAGACTGGGTTAGATTTTTGTGATTTTCAAGGGGACACAGATTGGGTGTGATAGTTCCTAGGCATCTGTAGAGGAGATAGTGTTGCATTCAGTAGAAAATATTAATAGAACAGTCTAGACTCTAGACAAGAGTATCTCGGTGTGAGAATACACTTGAGCAGCAGCACAGAAATAGATTCCGAAAGCCTGGCAAAATAGTTTTGTTTTTTTAAGAGACATTCAAACTGATTAAAGACAGGTCTATTTTCTATGTTTGCTATCCTATAGAAAATTGGAAATAGTTCTCGGGCTCTGATATAGAGGAAGTTTAAAAGCCACAGTTTAACACAAAGATTGTGTGATATAGAGAATGTTATGAAGAAACTGAGGTGGCATAAACAAAGTTGCTAATTATTCTTTTTAGCAACAATAGCACTTCCCTTCACTTGTGAGCAAATTGTTCCTTTACAGGGGATTTTGTCACAATTTGTGGAGTAGAATAACTGTTAATTTTTTATTTATAACACCTAGAATATATTGTCAATCTGAACAACTTTCTTCTTTTGGAGTATTAAAATGTCAGTGATAGAAGTTTGAATATCTGGAAGGTATAATGGCTGCCATAGTCAAATATAAAGTTTTGGTTGGTGCTGTAGAAAAACATTCAACATCAATTAAGGTAGATAATCTTGAGGAATATCAGAGTCTCATGTTATTTGCACCATAATCTTCTCACGACGAGTGTGCAAAGAGGAAATATTTGATTTTTTTTTAGTAAATGATAATTGCACCTATAAAAAAGTCTAGAACCCACAATATTATGATTGAAGAGCTCAAAATTTTAAATGGCTTCCATATGATTCTCCTTTGAATCCATAGAGGTGAAGAAAAGGGTCTCCCCTTGACACTTGTTAAATTAAAGACTCATAGAAAATTGTGCCTCAAAGGGTTCTGCCAAGTGCTATTCTTTCTATATATGTATTGAGGCCATTTATAAAGTACTCATAAGCCTTAAAGGAATAGGAAAGGCAAATCTAGGGTTCAATTAACAAGCTGTTGCATGTATGTGTTGTAAGGCTGCTTGTTCCACCTCCAATCAACTATGGGTCAAATGGGTTCATATTTTTTTTCCTAGAATAACACGTGATGGCTTCGTTGGCCTTCTCCATCACCTCCTATAGATAATCTATTGGGTTTTTTGCCATCCATTAAGAGTGGAAACCATACCAAAGATTTTGACACTTAAAAAAAACTAGCTTAAATTTCAAAGTTAAAGTTAATAGAAATTTCGATGATAACATCAAATAAAATGTAAATTATAAAACTAAGAATAAAAATTCTATAAGCTTTATGAACTTACAGAATAATGTAGTATAAAGCTATCTTGAAGATCTTGTCTCTGCTTTTTGTAAAGACATCATAAAAAAGTGTGTTGATGACTCTTTCCCACTTGACTCTCTTGGAATATGAAGAGTCCAACCATTGGGTGCTCACCAAAAGATGCTTAAGATACTTTAGTGAGGCTGCAATATAATTGTGACTTATGATTGCACAACCTTTGTTCCTTTAGATTGTGATCTCATCAAGTTGAACACCTAGGGCCATTGTACATGTTTTTGATGATATTTCCTCCTTCTTCAATCACATTTGTCATCCATCCAATTTCTTCTATGCCCTCAAGTAGAAAATGAATGAAAAGGCTGGTATAAGGGCTTCAAAAAAACTGAAAGGGATATCTCCTTAAGAAGTATTCTTGCTTTTGTGTATCGTATTGCATTTTTAGTCACAATAGGAACAATATTCTCAACATCCATTTCCATGTCCATCTCCTCCAACAATGTGCGCAATATTTTTGTATACTTCATTTCGTGAGGGGCATCAATGAATCTCAAGAACTCCACCATTCAAATTTGCACTACCTAAAAACAATAACAGTTGCACATTAATGTGATGTCCCCTTCCTAATTTTCCCTTGATTTAGTCCTAAAAATCACAATGGCAATTAAATTAGGGCTAGGGTTATGTCTTACCACATCTTACCAAGTAAAATATCTCTTTAAATAGGGTAATCTTATATTTGAACCTGTAATCATAACATAAGAAATACACACACACATATATCCATTGTTAGGGTTAGTCCATAACATAGATTTTATAATATCTATAGCATCATTGCAAACACATTAGGGTGTGGGAGAAGAAGTACGATAGGTCCACTCGAAGCCATCTGTAACTAAGCCCAAGAGTGGAACTTTGACCCTCTTGCCCCGGTGGCAGGCAACACGGCCATCCACCCGCAATATCTTACCTATTGGGGAGTTTGTACTTGCTTTTCCTATCCATGCTTCATCTCCTAAGATTGATTACTAGCATTATAGAGTCACAGAGGAGATTGAATGAGGATTCCTCAATTATCCTATCTAATCCCAAGGGTGAAGCTTTGGGTCTCTTGGCCCTAGTGGTAGGCAACATGGACATCCACCCGGGGGGTATGTTACCTAGATGACAATCTTCATGATACCCTTAGACCCTTTTGGTGGTCTCTTGTTGGACATTAATAATTTACCTTATCTTATCTTATCCCCTTACACCTCCTATAATGATAGGGGCTTACTAACAGATTTTTGAAATATGCATCTTATATCCAATCGTAAACATATATAAAAGATAATTGATTGACAAATAATGTATGGGCAATATTAATACCACAAGATTAATTGTTAGATTGCTAGATGCTGGCAGTAACAGTTCTGAAATACCTAGGGGTCTATTATGCCCAATTTGGATATTCTTGCGATTGCTTCTGTTTTGATGATTGTAATGAGTATCGTTGTATGAGTCTTCTCATTGAACAATGAAGAATGCCTATTGTCTTTAATTCCCTTTGATGCTACTATATATTTTTAGACTGTTGGTGAAGATAACTTTTATCTATATTTCCTTTCCTTTTGTTGATGCCCTTCCACAAGTGAGATTTTTTCATAGATCCTTTAAGAGGGACAAAGAGACATGTCCTTTGCTGTGACTGGGACTTTCTTGAAGAGAGGTGTCTTTTCATATATTTAATTTCTTAACTAATTGCTCCAGCGGTAATGACCTTAATAACAACGATCTCAATGACAGTGATTACATCTCTTAATAAACAACGATTACAATGCAAAGTGCTCCACCTTTAATAGATTGCAATTACCATTATATTCCATACCATTCAAATTAAAGATGGAAGTGCTGTAATATTTCCTAACATAAATGTCGGTTGATTAATTATTGCGGGGACATGATAGTCCCCCCCACCTCAAATTGCTTGCCTCAAGTAATTTCAGGTTTGAATGATTGAAGATCTCCTCTCCTTCCCATGTAGCATCATCCTTAGGTGGGCCCTTCCATTTGTTCAAGAATCTGAGAATAGTCTTATTCCTTAATTGCTTCTCTCTCAAGTTGAATACGGCTTTTGGTTCCAAGATTAGTTTACCCTCGTCATCAAGTGGGGTAACTCTATACAGGGGGTGACTTGCTGCCCTAACACTTTCTTTAGTCGAGATATGTGAAAGGTGTTGTGGATACGATTATTCTTGGGTAACTCCAATTTGTTGGCTACCTTGCCTACCTTCTTCAACATTTTATATGGTCCGTAGAATTTGGTCTTAAGTTTTTCCTCTTCACTTACCTTGATGGAGGATTGCTTATATGGTTGTAGCTGCAAGAATATCAATTCTCCAAATTTAAATGTGCTCTCGGTGCGGTTTTGGTAAGCATAGATCTTTTGTTGATTTTGTGCTTAATGCAAGTTGTCTTTGCGGGTATTCATAATCTTTTTCCCTTGTTACTTGGCTTTCTCATGAAATCAAACTTCCAAAAGTGGTTGGTTCATATCCATACAATGCTTTGAAGGGACTCGTCTTGATCAACATGTGGTGAGTGGTATTGGAACAATACTTACCAAGGTTCAAACATTTTATCCACTTGTTAACAATTTTAGTTTGCCCATCCATTTGAGGATGGTAACTTGTGTTAGGTGTGAGTTCCATTGTTGCTAATTAGATGAGCTCTTCCCAAAATAGGCTAAGGAATTGGTTGTCCAGGTCATCGATAATGTTCCTTGGAAGACCATGCAATCAAAAGATTTCTTTGAAGAATATTTCTGGTACTTGTGGAGCTCGGTGTTCGATGGATATTGCTATGAAGTCTGTAATTGATTAGCTGATCTACCACGACATTGTTGCAATCCTTCCCTAAACTTTAGGTAATCTTGTTATAAGTCCATGGAGATGCTTTCCCATTTTTGATCTGGTATGGGTAAGGGTTGTAAAAGTCCCGCTGGGTGGCTTTGCTCAGTTTTGTTTCTTTGGCAGATCATGCATACTTGTTCATTCTTTAGGACATCTTTCTTGAGGCCTTTCCAAGAATATTTCTCCTATATTTGCTTGTAGGTTTAATAATACCCTTCGTGGCCTACTAGGTACAACCTCATGATTTTATCCTTCATCCTTGAGTTGGGCACAAGGAATATCTTATCCGTATATAGGATTATCTCATGATTTGGCAAATTTCCTTCTAGTATTTGTAATGTCCCCTTTTTTACTATGTTAGGAAATAGGGATGATTACCTCAACTTTGTTTTCTGCTATGTTAATTGAATGCAATTTAAGCAAGTAATGGAAGATAAACCAATATCAATAGCAATTTTTGATGTAAGCAAACATCATTAGAATGATAACACCTGCAAAATCATGGCTACTCGTGAGGGGATGAAGGAATCCCTCACCTGTGAAGTGGTTGTCGCACGTAGAGAAACCCTCGTCACACATAGAGAACCTTCGACGGGAAGCCTTTGTGGGAGATGAAATTTTAAGAAAATGATGGAAAAAAGGTAAAATAACCATAGTTTTAGTGCTAGCTGTGAGCAGGTAGTGACTTGAGTTTGGGCAGTTACTTGGCAGACAACGACCAAGTAACGTGCTATTGTGGTTAGTTACTGGGTTGCTGATGATTTAGTAGGGTCCTCTGTGGGGTAACATTATAACGCAAAGGGCCCAAATGGTCACATTAAAAAGATATATACAAAGTTAATGTTTATAGTGAGCAACCCCACACTTGAAACATCTTATAATTATATGACTAGATGTTTAGTAATTGGGACCTTATTATTTTTTTATGGGCATATCATTGTTAGCTATTGGGGGTTCTAGGTGTCGAGTTGTGGGTGACAGTTTGAAAATGCCATTTTTTGACCACTTGGTGTTCGACGATCTCTACAGAAAGATCCGTGAATATCTAGAAGCGGAAACCTTTGCTTTAAGCTCTTAACCCGCCTACGGAGCTACATTGGTAAAATCATAAAAATCCAACTTATGATTTAAGAGTTCTAAATGCACAAAATTAGCGTGGACAACTACTAAGTAGTTTCCCTAGTATGTACAAGTCATTAAAATTCTTTACTTCTTTCATTCACTAGTTATGATGATTAGAAAATTGTAGGATCAAGTAGGGCTATAGATTCAAGAACATAATCTAAGAAAGGTGGTATGCACTTTTATCCCTTAAAAAATAGCATGAAAAATCAGTCTCATAAGAATGGTGGTATGCACTTTTATCCCTTAAAAAATAGCATGAAAAATCAGTCTCATGGAGGGCACTGGCTACGGTGAAACATATTTGCACCGAGCCCCACTAGCTGATTTACATGCCCATCCCAGCCCCTGCCCGTCCGCCTGCCCCGACCGTGTTGGCCTTCTCTATGCGACTGACACAGGAAATTAAATACTTTCCCTGTCCTTTGCAATTATTCGCCCGAGGATACTTAGTTTATTTTCCAAACATTTTCTAACTTCCTTTATATATTTTACGTTTTAGTTTAGGATTTTAATATTTTATTAAAATATTAAGATAAAAAAATATTAATCTATTGGTAAAAATTATATAATAATATTTTTTATTTGAATATATAAAGTGATTTGTAAAAATATATTTTGTTTACTTTTAAATAATTTTTTCAATAGTAAAAATTTTCAAATTCTAAAAATATATTTTAAGGTTTAGTTCGCTGTATAGCGACAATGACATGTAAACAAATATTTTGGTTAGTTTTAAAATAGAAAATTATACCAAAATAATTTAAAAAACTAATTATATAGTTATTATATATAATAATTATAAATAATTGTTTAGTTCTAAATAATTTTTAAATAAAAAATAAGAATATATATTTTATTGTCAAATAGGTAATGGATAATTAATATTTAAATAATACAATATGAAATTTAAATAAAGTAATTAGAAAATATTGACAATAACTATTTAATTGGAAAAAAAAAAGTAAAGTTATATCTATAGTAATATTTTTTTATTATAATTTGATAAAAAATCTCTATACTGACATAAAATATATGCATAAAAAAGGCTCAAAAATAAACATTTCATAATGATTTATAATTATTATTTTTGAAATTACAATGTATTACATATTTTTTATTAGTGAAAATAAAAAAATTAAGAAATCATGTGTAATAAAAAATTATTTTTTATAACATATTTAATTTTTTTATTAAAATAAAAAAGTAACTATAATAATATTCTTAATTTTACTTAATAAATATGTAAATTCAAATTTTATTTAAAAAAAAAGATATTATAAGTTTTTAATATTATATAATAATAAATTAATTGAGAACTAAGAATTTAGTATTGAAAAAATTATTTAAAACTACATAAAATATTTTTTTTATAGTCAATAAATATTCAAATAAAAAATATAGATTTATATTTTTTTATTAAATATTAGATTTTTTATTTAAATATTTATTGACTGTGGTTATTAGTACTTGGGGATTTTGTTGTCTTTATTTTGTAACTTTTTTCTTTCTTTATTCAATTAAACAAAAAGTACTAGGAGATATTATCATTCGAGAAACATTAGCAAATATCAGTAATATCGCTTCATGTAGAATCACAAATCTTTCATAAGCATTGAGATCAATAACTGTCATTTCATCATATCATAATAGTTACAGTTTACATATTTCTTTGATGGAATGTCCAATACTGCATGCATCAAGAAAGGAGGTTAGATTGTTGTCAAGAAACCTTAAGTCTCCCTTCTATAAATAATAATCCCTCCAAGATGTCTTTCAATAGCACCCTTCACAAATATAAGTACACTCCTATACACATAACTATCATAGAATTGAATGATAGAAAATAAAAAAATCCTAAAACTAATCCACAAACATAACCTTAACCAAGAAGGATGACAAACATATAATAGACAAATGTTAATTCAATAGCAAAAATCAAACCCTAATAATCAAATACAATTTGCATCAAAAGACAAACCACCTTAAATTGAAAAAATAGAACTAAATACTTGTAATCCTCTCATTTATATTTGTCATCATCAATTGAACTCATTTACTTAGACTCAATTAAATGCGCTATATTATATTTGTTTTAAATAATGCACTATATCATACTATATTTTTTATTTGAATATTTATTGACTCTAAAAAAATATTTTATGTAGTTTTAAATAATTTTTTCAATACTAAATTCTTAGTTCTCAATTAATTTATTATTATATAATATTAAAAACTTATAATATCTTTTTTTAAAAATAAAATTTGAATTTAGATATTTATTAAGTAAAATTAAGAATATTATTATAGTTACTTTTTTATTTTAATAAAAAAATTAAATATGTTATAAAAAATAATTTTTTATTACACATGATTTCTTAATTTTTTTATTTTCACTAATAAAAAATATGTAATACATTGTAATTTCAAAAATAATAATTATAAATCATTACTAAATGTTTATTTTTGAGCTTTTTTTAATGTCGCACAGAGAAGGACAGCACGGTCGGGGCAGGCGGACGGGCAGGGGCTGGGATGGGCATGTAAATCAGCTAGTGGGGCCCGGTGCAAATATGTTGCACCGTAGCCAGTGCCCTCATGGAGTGGGTTCAGAAATAAATTTCAAGAGCGAAAATCCAGTTGTTCCAACCTCTCAGCGGTGATCGACCTGTTTCTTGATAATTTCTCTATGGATTGGTAGAATTTCTGAGAAAAGAGCGATTGGAAGAAGGCAAAGCAGAGCAGGAAATAAGAAAGAATGACTCAAAGAAAGGGTTCAAAGCGCGTGGAGGTGCGCGATGACGAAGCCGTTGTCCCGTTGCAGGCCGTTCTTTTGGCTGACAGCTTCGCGCAGAAGTTCCGACCCATCACCATGGAGCGTCCTAAAGTAGCGCATTTACTCTACCCTAAATTATTTTACTCATATCTATTCCTATCCTTCTTCTCAGTTGAAATATTTTTCAAATCGGTAATTCAAAATAAAATTTTGTTGCCCTTAAATGAGCCTAGGTCTTGTTATTGGACGTAGGCCAGTTGGTAGAGGGGCATGGTTTCTCCAGCAAGACCTTGCTTTGAGTCCCACTGTAGGTTACTAAGCTGTTCTGAGATTGCCATTGAAGTCCCCTCCTTGCTGCGCGGTGCTTATCCTAGTTCCTAGAACTATCTTCCAGTGAAGGTTGCGAACTAGGATTACTACGAAGAACAAAGAGGCACTGTGAATTTTTGGCACCCTCCGTTGTGAAAGTGCAAAAATTCAAAAATAGAATGTTTGTAAGAAAATGATCCTGTGCCCAGATTACAATATAATCAGCTACTTAACATTTGTCTGACAATGTGAATTGATTGTATTTAAAACATGGTCCTCTTTCCATTATTGTTTTCTTGCACATTGGAATAGAGCAGCTCTGTGAATTTGTGGCACTTTGAGCCTGGGAGGGCAAAATTCGAAAAATATTATGTTAATAAGAAAATGACCATATGCCCAGACTACACTGTAATCGGTTACTTTCCATTTCTCCTACAATTGTATTTACGATATGTGTCCTATTGCTATCATTGTTTCTTGCATGTAATTAAAACTTTGGTATTGCAGGTTAGAATCGACAACAAATCACTTCTATTGGTTCAATTTAAAATTTCAGTATTAAAGTCTGTCAACTAAATACAAAAACAAAATATATTGTCGGGATGTTTAAAATAAAAATTTTATGCGGTGGACTTCATCATGTCACACCTGGTCCTTTTGCTCTGGTTAAATTTGCATAAGCTATCATCATCAATGGTATAGAGCAGATTGTGCTATGTATAGACCAGTATTGTGAATTTTTTCTTTCCACGTTCTGGCACACATTTGATCGAGTTGATTGCATGGCTATATTGTCTGCATAACATTGGACACGATATGCTGTTTGGAAACTCCTGGTCGCTATATTTACACCCTTGTCCTTTTTATCGTGGGGTAAAGCCCCTGTCTGCTGTTATTTCTTGACATTGCTTTCACAACTTCAAAAATTAAGTGTCTTATCCTTTCCAATAGTTATTTCATATTCTTCAACTTCCATTTTTCTATGAACATCTCTCATTACAAAGTAGAGCAGAGAAGGGTTTATCCATAGTGGTTATGTCTCTTTTATTCTACATTCACCAACCCCTTCATCTCTCTTCTCCACTCTTCTTCCAAGTAGATATATCAACGCATGCAGACTTCACATATGCAGCCCATTCACATGTTCAGAGAGCTCAATCATAATTAGCAAGGCACGTCTGAACAATGGATTACAAGGATTCCACAACATCATCTGTCATATTAGGATATATGTAATCGTCACATAGTTATTAGTTAGTGAGTAGTTTTGGGCATGATATTTATGAGTTGGTTGGTAGTTTTATTTTAGATGACAATTAAGAAGTTTTTGATAGATTCATATTCAGTTAATGAGGAATATTTCACACGTGGCACAGATGGGAATATCAATGCAAGATGAGGTCAGAGCCAAAGGAGATGGGTCTTTGGGGTTAAAGTTGAAAACTGGGTTAGATTTTTGTGATTTTCAAGGGGCCGCAGATTAGGTGTGATAGTGCCTAAGCATCTGTAGAGGAGATAGTGTTGCATTCAGGAGCAAATATTGATGACTTCTTCGCTCCTTAAGCTGTTACTTAGCTCTTAAGTCTATGTAGTCTTCTAGGGGCATGTCATGATGTTATCTGCTTTTCAACCAATCTTGTCTAATTTGCTCCTTTAGATCCATTGATGTTGGCTCACTGCTTTCCCGTCCTTCAACTTTAGATGGGAATGTTGCTCTTGCACTAGGTATAGCCACATGCTGAGTTGGAGTTTGAATGGTTATGGATAGACTTCCATTACTGATATTGTCTCCTTTGTAGCCATTGCTGTTGCTTACTTCTTTTAGTGCATCCAATAGATGAGTAAGTCTTTCTTGAGTATCTTTATATGATGTTGATAGATGCATTCTGTTAAGTTCGTAGTAATACTTGATTGGTCCTCAACTCTGCCCATTTGAAAGGTTTTTCTCACAGGCTGACAGGTTCATAGCTTTGGTGCCACTTGTAATGTCCTCTTTTCGACTATGTTAGGAAATAGGGACGATTATCGCAACTTCCTTTTCTACTATGTCAATTGAATACACTTTAAGCAAGTAATGGAAGATAAACCGAGATCAATTGCGATTTCTGATGTAATCAATATAAATATGTGCAAATGATATAGATATTAATATATCAATAGGAATGTTTGATATGCTGATATGAGTTATGCTCTGTAAATGATGTTCTCTATAACTTATAGTGATAGTATGATTATCCTGTATCGTATGTTCCACATAGTTTCTGGGGTGGGGACGTTTTAGGGGATGAGGACGTGTTTTTGGTACAGGTACGGTTCAAGACCAAGTTTTAGGGGATGGCAGGGGACAGCTATTAAAAAAATAGGGGAATTTTTATATATATAGGGAGATCTCATATATGCATATCATAACATTGACAAACCATTCACCATAGACATTTTAGAAGCTCAATACATAGCAAATTATGTAATGTCCTCATCCTAAAATAAGAATTTAATAATAATAAATTATAATATAACAAATAGATATATACATTGAGTAGCAATAACTATAAAGTGATAACTGATAAGCAATTAAGAATGTAGATAAAGACAAATCTCAGCTTATTCCCAAAGAGATTGACTCAATTGATGTCGTTACAACCAAGGCAGCAAATAAAAGAAACTATCGAGTCTTCAAACAGTAATAGATTAGCATCAGATATATTACTAAGGAGTAATTATTGAAACATCAATATGCAAGTGACTTATATTGACTTAATGAGAAATGCAAGTAGAAACGATTAGGGATATGGTAACCAATTGAAATAGTGGTATGAAACCACATCAACGATCATACCTAGTTGACAGCCATAGCAAGAATAAGAAACATATACCAAAGGAGAATTGCCCACTCTACACAATCAATACCTTCCATTGTACGTATAGCCCATATAGAGGTTATCGAGTGAAGACCATGGCATTTACGCAGTAATTAATGGGTGATGGATTGGTATTCAAAGTAACGATGATTATTGAGTAGATAGTGGTTACTAGTTCAAAGGGTGCGATTAATAAGAGTATAAAGAAAGGTAAGTATTAAGCACACGAGATGTGTCTCTTGTTAAGGGGATTACCATTCTTTCATATCCTATAAGAAGCAAACTCAATCGTTCATTTAGAAGTGATATATCAGGAGAATATATATATTACATCTGATGCAGAGCTTAGAAAGGGGTAAATGAAAATGAAATCAAGTAATGAGGCAAACATCACGTAATAACAAACCATATTGGATTTAATATAGGAATAAATTCTGATCTATAGGATATTCTATAGTGGCTAATATATATACGATGGTATTAGTATCAATTAAAATAGTAAGATCATATATATATATATATATATATATATATATATATAATGAAATCAGAATTATATATCCATTATGTTATAATTCGTATATGAATATTATAAATATATGTTTGTGTAAGACTAGAAAAGACTGTTTTTGATCAAGCTCGAGTTCTACACTTTGTCTGGTATGGTTTGCTGAAGCTTTTCCCTGTAATCTTGTGCTGTACTTACATAGCTTCTAAGCAATTTCCTTATCTTTCTGAAACATTCTTTTTCCATAACTCACGAGGAAGTGCCTATAACTGTATCTGAACAGATACTTAGGAAGGCATTTTTTTGTTGGTTTAAACTAATGTATGAGTATTTCATAAACAAACTTGTGTTTATCCAAAACCAGTCCTCCTTGGAAGACCAGCTCCTGATCCATCTCATTAGCAAAAGTTAATATGAAGTGCCCATGAGGGCATGCCCTGAGTTTGTATTCCCCATATATTTTTCGATTTTTCTGTGCTCACCGGTAGAGATTTTCTACAGATAGCTGCATTTCCATAAATCTGCAGATTAGGCCTTGAACAGCCAGTCTATGAATGTTATCACTGAAGAACTCTATTCCAAAATTCTGTCTTTAGTTTCAGGCTCCGGCAGCTCTTCCTTGCTTTCTGACAAATATTTCAAGATCCTGAGGTTATTGAATCTCCAATTTCCCGGTGGCTTTTTATATGCTTGACAGCAAAGAGCTCTTTTATCCATTGTTCTTCCTACACGAGCCTAACGGAAGAAATCTATTGGAGGCTTTGCAAGCACTCCCATCTCTTTTTGCACGAGGATATCCTTCTAGTAATAGATTTATGCAAAGTCAATGAATCCTTGAAGAAATACGCAAGAACCAAAAAATGATCAAAATTGCATGGAAGGCATCCCTATATACCTTTAACCTTGATTCTCCAAAAAACTTAGCTTGGTAATAATCTTATCAATTTCTGAGTATGACTAAATCACATTTCATATGTTGGATCCAATTTTTTGTCAGCATGGCTTGATTTTGTATGTGTTAGTGGCTTTTGGGATCTCAAAAACAAGTATCTAAATTGTCTTTTAGAGGTTGCTGAGAAAAGAGTTATTGATGAATGGTATAGGTATGCTATTATATAAAAGAGAGAACATCAATACTGCACAGAGATATAATGGACAAAGCTGTGTTACCCGGGGACGCGTTTCTGGCAAAAATTGACCCGTCCCCATTTCCGGGATATCCCGGAAACTTGGAAACTTCCAGAAACATTTCCCTTGGCTGTCCCATAAAATTAATGTTTCAGTTTTGATAATTTGTTTGATTTCCACTCTCATGTGAACTCTAAAGTTAAATTATTTAACACAAACATTATATTTTAAGGTTCTATAATTTATATAAGCATGCTTCATCCATGTTTTTTATATGAATATTTAAAATTTCCCTATACATTTAAAAATTTCCCTATTTTTTATATAGCTGTTCCCACTGCCGTTCCCTGCCGTCCCCTGCTCTGAGAAAAAAAAATCCGTCCTGGAAATCCGTTTCCTTGTCCCCCCATCCCCTGTCCCGGAAACCTGAGGTAACATAGGGACAAAGACACAAATATTGAATTGCTTCAAATGACAACTGATGGGTTATAATTCTTAAGATGCTGGCCTTTTGGGCGAATCATGGTTCCAAACTATAAGTCAACTAGAATCATGTTTTTGGCTTTTGCTGATGTTCAGGAGGTGGGTACACATGCCTATAATTTTTTTTGACAAAGACTGATATCATCCTCATTGATCCCTAAATGAGGCAAAACTTAAAAAAAAATATACAATGGTAACTTGCAAAAATTTTGTTAAACAATAAACATCAAATTCTGGCACAGGACCAGCCATTTTTTTAATTTCCGTTCTTTGCCAATTTGTAGGCTTGATTTTGTCTCAGTTTGCAATTAGTAGAAGCCTGGGAACCTGTTCAATTTAATGTAAAGAATATAGCTCACTTGTTAATGCTACTTAAGATGACAAACCAACCTCAAAGAATTAGCATGACTGAAAAATTATAATGAATATTTAGGAACTTGGAAGAAGGATTAATTACCTCATTAAAACTGGATTCAATACTCTATGAGTTATAATATAACATAATAAACTAATTCATGCTTCCAAGTCTTGATACTCTCTTTGGAAATTCATTGGCAATTTGTGTGCGTCAATGGGATAGGATTATGGAATTTAAACTCAAAACATGAGTATTGTTTCTCACTTCTTTCTTTTAGTGTGGCGAACAACTCTGTTACTTTCTAATACTTAGCTAACTACTTTGACATGGTAATGCCTATTGGTTGTAGTACTCTGTGATTATGAATATATAAAAAATCATTTTTCAATAATTCTTTTAGCCTACATTGGCATTAGAGCTAAGTTACGATAAATTCTCTGAAAATTCCTGGAAGTTGTTTTAGGTTGCTGTTCACCTCAAAGGGTATAAATATATATAGCATTTCCTTTCTCTTGCTGATATTTTAACTCATTAATACTTTACAAGTCCAGAAATGTTCTTATCTTTAATGTATCTTTGGTTGTGTAAAATTTAATATTTAATTTTTTTCTTCAAAGGTGCTCCTACCACTAGTGAATGTTCCTATGATTGATTATACACTGGAATGGCTTGCATCTGCTGGTGTTGAGGAAGTTTTTGTGTTTTGCTGTGCTCATGCAAAGCAAGTGACAAGCTATATAGAAAATTCTGTCTGGCAAGCTCAACGAAATCTCACTGTTACTACTATTGAATCACATGATTGTGTTAGTGTTGGTGATGCCCTACGCTTTATTGATCAACGGAATGTGGTATGTTCTCTACTGCTCGTGTACCTTGTATTGTTTTAATTTTTTATTAGTGAAAATTATGCCTAGTAATATTCATTCTCAATTGTTAGGGTGGTATGTGATCTAGTCCACTCATTTAATGCTATATATAGGGCGAGTTCTTTTATAACATAACAATCACAGTTGATTATTTTGTATTTGACTTTCCTAATCAATGGTCTACCCTTTCTGGAAGCTGAAAGTTTTGTTGCATTTGGTCGTAGGGTTGCTCATCTTAAACATATTATATTTTGAATTGCAATATCATTGATCTGGTGGAATTAATAAAAATACTTAATAAAACCATTCAGAATACACAAATCACATTAGACACCATGCAGAAATTACACAACACTCCCTCTGTAATATGCTTGAACCAGAAGACTATCAGCGCTTGACCACACATCTGCACTTCAGTAGATATGAAGCCAACAAATTTAGAAATGCATAGAATTATACCCGATAGCTGCTGTAAATCTGTATAATATTGTTCTATTCAATCACCTCATGCATATTCCCATTTTTTAACATAGGTGATACAAGAAAAATTACATACCTTCACACCAAACAAAAACATTCTCAGCTGAGTAGAGATTTACACACAACTCCTTAAATCCACACCGAATTAGAACTTACACACCTGATAAGATCTAATGCGCACAAACCCCTTTGTTGCTTAGCTATTTTGCATCCTTTTTCCTTTGCCTTTTTAAATCATTTTCAATTGAATCTTGTAGCAGCATATATTCACATCACTACACACGTTTTCTGCAACTCAGATTTCAATACCCGTCCTTCCAAAAGTTTAATGCTGCTCACAATAATTCAGGCATCACTCTATCCTCAGAACAGAATGACTCCATCTTACCACTGAATAACACGCTTATCTCTCCATACATAGACATCATTCAGCTCCAGTCTATGGTTAAGTATCGTCCCACAATACTTACATGTCTCTCCCAGTAAGATTTTTTCACTGCCCAGTCCTAGCCAGCGCACAACTAAATGCCATAACTTGGTCGAAAAGGAAAGGCTACTTTCATAACTGGCTAGACTTCCTATCACTTCCAGGAAAAACGTCTGAAGAATCATTTTATGTTTCAAAAACGGCTCATAAATGCATAAGGAAAGGCGTTACTTGAAGCTGCCTCACTAAAACGCCACACATGCACCAAAAAGAAGTAATACATAAAAATCTGAAGCTATCAGTAATCGTTGAATACATATTTGATTTTCCGCCATATGCCTGACTTGAGCTGTCACAACCCAATTTGGAAGAAACAAAAATTGAATTTATTCTAAATAAGACTCCAAACAATTTATTCTGAAGCCTTCTAGAGGAGTACATACATATATTGAATGGTCTTTAAATTTGTCAACCATATTTGAAGGAAGACCATACAAGTCACCACCTCAATCTGACCAGGCACAGTAAATAGACAAGCAAGCAACTCAAGCAGACGACCAACCAGCTCAAGCAGAGCAACCAGGCAGTTCAAGCAGGTAACCAAGTAGCTCAACTAGACAACCACACAGCTGAACCAAGTAACCGAGTAGCTCAACCAGACTACTAAGTAGCTAAACTAGACAACCAAGTAGCTCAACCAGACAACCAAGCAGCTCAACCAAGTAACCAAGTAGCTGATGAAGATCTGAGAAATAATCAGCAACTTGGTAGGCATCTCATTCCAATTCTCTATTACTTTGAGTAATCCTCCAAAATTTACACAACTTTGATCATCAATCTTTGACATCAATGACAAAATATTCCACAATTTGAACATTAACAAGGGTGGGCAGAGTTTTGGAACGTTGGAGCAAACTACAAGCGAATTGCAAATGAAACTTTTGAATACTGAGTGAAGTTTAAAGTTTTAAACTAATAGACATAAAAAATGTGTAAATGATTGCATAATTAATAAGAATGGTGGATGGAGTTTTGGGGTCAAGGGGTAGTGCCCCTGCTAGGGTCTGGGGGCAGAGCCCCCAAGGGGGCCTAGGGTAGTGGCCCTTGCAGGGCCTGGGGACAACGCCCTTGGTGCGCTCCCTGTCGTGAGACAGGGCGGGGTTGATGGTAGGAGCTCCCACTAGCAAGCACAAATAAAATTTTCGAATAAAATTTGTGGTTTAATTTTTTAGATCTTTTTGCCTTATTTTTTTCAAACTAAAATCATGGGTTATTTTTGGTGGATTTTTTTATAGAATAAAATTCGTGTTTTTTTCTGAACATTTAGTGAGGAAATTTTTAATAAGATTTTTTGCATGATTTTTTTAATAAAATTGAGGGTTTTCAGTTTTTGGCAATTTTTTTGAAAGCAAGAATTGTAGTTTTCACTAGAAAAACAAGTTGTTTAGATCGAAGAGGGTTCTTTGTTCTTGTGATGGAGGGTTGCTGTTTTAACTTTTTTCTGATCTCAATGAGGTTTTCACTTTTTTTTTTCCCCAAAAAATTGAATTTCGCACCTTTGTATGTTAGTTGCTTTGGATGCAATGTTGGGCTTTGATCTAACCTAGGAATCATCAAAACAAAGCTTGAAATGTGAAGCCTAAATAAATCCCTCTCCTTGATGAACAGAACAAGCTCCAAACACCAACAATTCTTTGATACCATGTAATATTTGGTGGGAATCTGATAACACCTGACTAGATCTAGGTGAATGAAGAAAGTTACAATAGAAAAATAACATTCACAACAAGGGTTGGAGTGTGCAAATAAGAATTCTATTCCAAAATACAGGAAATCAACTATGTTACATGGGGACGCGTCCCCAATTTTTGGCCCTCTAGGAAACGTTCCGGAAACACTTCACCTTCCGCCCCCCTGTCCCTGTCCCCGAAATGCTGTGGGACATTTTGAAAACCAACACAAGTCAATGTTTTTCTTAAGACAGCAAAGTAGAAACAAATCCATGTGGGCTTTGACATTAACTAATGGTTCTAAGATGGCACTAAGTTGAATCTATGTTTCATGCATGCATCAAAGTGTTGGAGTTGCAGGCTTATTTTGTGTCTCAGACGAGACATTCTGATTTCACCATAAATGTTGTCATTAAAAATTATATAAAACATTAAAAACATATAATATATGAATATATTTTGAAAAATTCACATATATATATATATATATTTGCCCCCTACTGTCCCCTATTTTTGGCCCTCTAGCAAATGTCCCAGAAATGCGTCCCCTGCTGCCCCCCGTTCCCATCCCAGAAATGCCGTGGAACATAGGAAATCAGTAATCAGAATCAGTCAAATCAACCACCAAACAGATGGATGAAGTCTATATAAATATGCCTCTTGGGTGCATTACTCAAGGGGACGACAATGCAAAGATCTCAAGTTTAATTCCCAATTACTGGATAGTTAACTAAGTCTACCTAAGAGTTGAAGGGTTGAATTGCCAATTAGTGGATTGGTTAGCTCAATCTGACGATGGGAAAGGTGGCTCTGATTGAACAGGGGTGCCACTAGGAATTGATGAATTGGTGTTAGCACTTTTGTTCCTTGACTCAAGATGTGCACATTCATTGTTAGCTGCCTACGTGAGGATAATTAAATATTTCTCATACTAAGTAAACTTATTAATCATGTGCGATTGCCACTATCACACAGAGCATAGAGACAGATCCAGGGTGAAGTATGAAAATTACACTCATGAACTCAATAGGGAAACTGACAGATCAAAGGAACTAGGTCCCTAGGAAACTCGGAAAGAAGATCACCCAATAACGAGTTAGGGAAAGGTACCTTGGATGGTGATGAATATCAAACAGCCTATCACCCAATAACAAGATAGGGAAAGGCACCTTGGACGGTGTTGAATTTCAAAGAGCCTATTCAAGTAAAGGGAATAACCATTTTGAGTCAATAGTGCTAGCACAAATGACAAATCATATGTAGGCCCTGACTTCAGAGGAAGATATTGTGATGGAAGACATAACCATAGACCAGCCAAAGAGAGATGACTAAACCATGCAAAGTTAACATGCAACAAAGGCATTGGAGGAAGAGCAAAGATCATGTCATATTTCAAAACTGTCAACATATCGGGTACCTTCCAAGTTATTAATAGACTCTAAGTCAATTCTCAGATCTGAAGCCACCAATGATAAGAATAAGACCCAGACAACAGTCAGAATCTTGATGAAACTTGAGCCAAAAAATTCAATGAGAAAGAAAAAGCCCAACCATGAAGTCATAGAAGAGTTCTAATCATTGGAAAAAATTGGAGGGTTGGATGGAGCAGATCAAATCTGAAGAATCCCTACAACACATCATGTGCAACACACAAGCTTGGTAATGCAGATCTCATCATGGAACATAAGGATTTTAAGTTGATCTTATTGTGGAACATATTATCTAAGTATTTAAGGAGCAGTTAAATTTGTCTGATAGCTCCAACATTTCTATCAGATAAGTTTTTTAAGACAGTATTTCTGTTGTATTAATCCTATGTCAGGAACAAGTGTTTTTCCTAAAATTATTTTTATGATAGAAATCATGGCTTCATGCACTACAGCATTGATAAAACCAACACTACTATTCTTGATTCTGGAGAACATGTATTTTAATTTTAGAATAATTTAATTGCACTTTTATTAAAACAAAGTGGAAGGTTAGGAATAATTTTCTCATTTGACTTCCCCTAATATCTAATGATTGTACAAATATTTACTATTGCATAGATTTTATTCTTCTCACTCTAGCTCCAGATTTTCATGACTGCTCGCCCCTTTTGGAATTTGTCATTGCAATATTATTAGCTCTCTACAAATGTTTGGGTTCCATTTTAAGGTCTCATTCTAGACTTGTACGAAGACATTAGTGGTATATTGCAAAGAAATTTTTCTTAGCATTAATGTAATCTCTATAAATATATGTTTCCAAACTTCATTAATATAATTATAAGTCTTCATTTTTTTAATTGCATTATTTACAACATAAAGGCTTATTAAAACTGATCCACTAGTCCTCACCAATATAATTATTGAGTCTCTTTTATTACACAAGGAAGCTCACTGTTCATTCCTGAAAAGTTTATCTTTTCTGTTAAGTTTCCAGATCCCTATATTTGGTTCAGTTTCTCATTCTTTAGAAGTAGGTTCATATTTCCAGATATTATATTTATTGCATAAATTAGATTATCCCTTGAGTGGTTCTGTATGCATAGGATTATCCCGTTTGTATTTTATGTTAACAGTGCCACTTAAAGGTTCTGCATCTAAATTTTAATTTTCTGGAGCTATTTTTTATTAATGTTAATCCATTTTATGCTTTGTTTTGTTTGTAAAGATTTCAAATCTTGATTTCCATCTAATGTTCCCATTGAAGGTGCGTGGTGATTTTGTGCTTGTTAGTGGTGACACTGTAAGTAACATGTCTCTGAAACAAGTTCTCCAAGAACACAAGGAAAGAAGGAAAAAGGACAAACTTGCTGTGATGACCATGGTGGTTAAACACACTAAACCTTCTTCTGTTACACATCAAAATCGGCTAGGAAATGATGAGCTGTTGTTGGCTGTTGATTCAGAAACCAGACAACTTTTATATTATGGGGACAAGAAAGATTCTGGAAAAGCAAATGAGTTTTCAGAGAATATAATTCTTGATCGGTCGATAGTTGCTGATAAGCCAGCTGTAAAGCTATGCAATGACCTGCAGGTACTTTTAATTTTGTACTGTATAGCCTATGTTTTTCATTATATACTTTCTTGAATTCAGGGATTTTATACTCGAAGCTTTATTCGATTCCAGCAAGCTCTCACGAACATTTTGTGTAGACTAGATTAGAAGTTGATGCTCAATTTATTTATTTTTTGTTTTCCAATGCTATGCCTAATTTGCTAATCATTGAACTTTTGTCATTCCTGTTGATGCTATTTCATTCTGTGGAGCCACTGTTGTTTGTTTTATCATTAAACAAACTACTATTTTGTCATTACAAAAAAATCCTTATGGACTGATTAAAATATTGGATCATGTCTACCTCCCTCTTCGGCTGACACATAGTATAAGATAACCTGAGAAGAATGAGGAGGAAGGGGGATTAAAAAAGATGTCTCTGACTGAGGAGGTGGTGATATAGAGGGTACAGTTTCTGCATGAAGTGACTTGGCAGCTCTTGCTAATGCTCCAGCTGATCTTGGACTCTGAAGAATGTGCTACATTAATTTTGATCTGCTACACCTCAGTTCTTTGGATTTGAACTTCTTCAATTATTTTCCACATATGGTGTTAGTATTTTCCAGATTTACATAGGAATGATCAAACTATAGAGGTCTTCCAAACACTAAGCACAGGATATAAAATATAAATCATGAGTAAGGAAAGAAGGTACCCGGAAAATGATGCCTTCAAGGCTTTCCTATGTATGTGCCAATTAGCCCACCTAGGGCTTCTTTTGACTCTGCTTCAAGGTGACACTGATCTGTCCAGATCTTATCCTATAAGGTGTATTATCGATCTGCACTTAGTATATTCGCAGTGCATTGACAGTACTTGGTGGCTGACTCAAATCGCAGCCTATGCAATACAATTCGCTCCAGCATTCATACAGTTGCTCCAACATTCATGTAATGCTCCAGCTCTAATATATTCACTCCAGCTCTAATGTAATGTATTCACTCCAGCTCTAATGTCGCTGCTCTTGAATATTGAGGGAAGACCGATTCTTGAAGGAAGGAGGGCACATGTTATGTTTTTGATACGCTCTTCCTCAAGATTCGATATCCAATATATATGTGAATGGGAAGGCATCTTAAGGGGCCGACTTGTGCCTTGTTTATTTAAATTCTCCTCAAGAGGCCGACTTGGGCCCTTTTAAATAAACTTTATTCATTCCATTCAAATATATATTAAATCGATCTTCTAATAAACAATAAATAATAAATATCTCTATATTTATTATTATTTATATATTGATCTATAATAAATATATTCTATATATTTATTATTATCCAAGGTAGTAGATATTTGCTGTAAAGGCCATAATATCAACATATGACACTCTGCCTTTAGCTCCCATTTCCTACTGCATTACACAATTTGAGAAACCATCTCCATCTTGGCTGCAAGCTCTCCATGCGTAATATCCCCTTTCTGAAAGAGGATTTAATAATAAATAATAATAAAATTAAAATATAAAAAAGTAATAATAAAATATAGTATAATATAATTACAAATTAATCAAGCCATTTAAAAGCTCAAGGGACATGCAATGAAGAGTTGTGACTCTCCAGTAATGTCCCCTTGTATAGTTGCTTTTGAATATTGGAACAATGTTCTTATAACGTCAATTGCGGAAGACTTCTTTTCATTAAAGACCTTACTCACAATGGTAATCTTGATTTTATGTACAAAATGTTTAGTGACGGTATCCTTAAATCTGAATGTTGGTTTACTTGTTGTCTAATGGTTTCTTTTATTTTGATGTTTTCTGTTTGTATAATTTGATGTCTGGATATTCCAATAGAGAATCTGTTATGGATACTTGTATAGAAAAATAACTATTCAATAATCTTATTTGTAGGTCTTATTTGCTGATGTGATTATGTTCAGAGGTAGGAGTTCTCCTTTACGTTGCAGATATAATTCTTTCTATGCCCTTTTCCAATTGGTGATGAATCAGTGATAATCTTGATTGACTCTCGATGTCTCTGATGTAACACTTATTGTTTATGCAATGGAGGGTTGTTGTTTCTGATCGAGACTTCTATGCCCTTGCTATCTTGGTTTTCCGCTAATGTCCTTCTATGTTCGACTGACTTATTCCCAAATGGTCACCGAGCAATACTAAACTCATGTATTAATTAAGACATAATATATTTTGCGCCAACCCTCAATTATGTCTTTTGTTTTCCCTTGTTATATATTTATTGTCGGCTGACGGTATTAAGTTTCTGTGCTGGCTTTATATATTTATTGCTAAAGTTTTTTTATTGTATTTTTAATAACAATGGGATTCTATATTCCTCCCCTTCGTATGTAGTTTTGCTGACCGTCTAACCCATATGAAAATTGCTGAATCCCGTTCTTATATCCATTTCATGAAATGAAGAATCACGTGGTATAGATGCATCGCGATCCTTCACTCATAACAATCTCTTCAGTTAATGACGATTATATATAACAATTGGTTTGGTATTATTAATCGCACCTTTTTATTACTATGTTGGTTATAGTCTCAATGACAACCGTCTCCTTACATGATCGGTATGAGCAACGTGCCTTGTTGGTATCAATAATTAATAGTCATTGCCAAAACAAATCGCTATTTCCCTATTTGTTAATCACCACTTTCATAGATTAATATAGGCGTGACTTTCATCTTCTTACAATAATCATCGCTTGCCTAAGGTCAACCAAAATGCAAACACTTCTCCTTATACTATCGGCCAATATTGTTCCTTGTGTCCATTATGTCAAAGGGAGTTGGCGATGTATTAGATTGATAGGTTCGAAAACATATTAATTCGTTTGTGATGTATAATACATTTTATATTATATTATAAATTATTTTATATTATATTATGTATTATATTATATCATTTATTTATATGAGTAATATATATCTTTATATTAATAATATATTATTATATTAATAATATATCTATATTTAATATATTATATTTTTTCACTATTATGTAACTTATTATTTTATTCATTCATTAATTATTTTTATAGACAGTAATATATTATTTATTTATTTTCATTGTGTATTTATCGAATTTGATCTCTTGAGATAGTGGACATCATATCCCTCTACATAATATATAAAAGGGAGAAGAGTTTATTTGAAAGGGGAGATGTGCATGAAGGAAGAAATAATGGAACAAAAGGAATTAAGGAAGGGTTAATGGAAGAAGAAAGAAATGGGATTAAGATAAGGAATGACTCTTTCAAAGGGGCAGCAATGATGAAGGGTTGTGACCCTTTCAAAGGGTGGTAATTGTGAAATGTTGTGTCCATTATGAAGAGGTGTGACTCTACCTCACATTGGAGGATATAAAGGGGAGAAGTTTTTTTTGGAGGACATCCAAGGGCAATCAATTTGGGTAATAATATATTATTCTCAAAGGCAACAACGAAAATTGGTGATTCCATCCTTATAAAAGGTGTTGACCCTTCACAAATAAAGTATAAAGGGGATTCATTCCAAGCATTGAAGGGGACATTATAAATAAAAGCAGGTCAAAGTAAGACTTAGAGCGTAATAGAACGACAAGTATGAAGTATCTTTCCTTAAACATCAAGGAAAGGCATTGAACAAAATAGGAATAAATCTATCAATGAATAAGAAAGATTTAGGCCATACAACCAATTAAGCAATTTATAATTACTTGGGTTAATCCCTATTTGGGGACATTACACCATGGGCAACAACAAGCTGCTCCATTGCTACCTTTCATCTATAACCTAGATATAGGGTCTTTTATCCTTAATGAGTTTGGACTGCTACAATAGTTGGTCTTGGAATCTTTGAAACTTAACTTGTCTATAGCTCATCTTTCTCCTTCAGTGCCCTGTTCGCCCATGATAAATTGTCTATTTTGTTAAGCCATTATTCTAACATAATGCTTTGTTTTTTGAGAAATATTGGAAATTGAAACTATGCCCAACAAAAATCCTTAGGGGAAAAAATTGGAAAGCCAAAAGTAAAAGATTTTTTGAAAAAATTGGATTTATTAAAAAATGAACATAAATAATAGCTAGATGGTTACAGTTGTCAAAATGTCAATTACCATCTAGTTTGTGACTTTGTGCAAAGTCAACCTATAAAGTGTTCAATAACATGAGGATCCATGCTGACCTCTATCATGATGTCAAAATCATCAGGCTCAAGAAAATAATCATCACCAACACTCACTTAGACTCTGGAGTGATCTCGTCAATGTCAATTGGCTCGTCTTCCTCAATAGTTCTTGTTTTTGACCATGTAGAAATTAGCCTTTACCTTACAAGTGAAAAGCACAATGAATACTATTTCAACCAACTGCAAGTATATTAAAATCCATGTGCTGTAGAAGGTGTTGAGCTAGAATCCATGAAAAACCCCTGTGCACCATCTTCCTCGCATTCGTCCTAAACTTTGTAAGAAGTAGAACATATTTCAACTTTGGTTTATGCCTTTTTTGCCTTTCCCTCAGAAATTGCTTCAAGAGCTTGTCTCATTCTATATGTGACATATGCTGGGCATTTTATGCAAATGGTGGGTTATTTCCTGCTTCTTTTGCCACGACTATCAGATGACATCTTGAATGCTCTTATGAAGTCTTCGTGTCTATAGTTGATCACTGCCTTCCTATTTATGTGCTTTACAGATGACTGTTTGGTGTCGTGTCATCATGTGAATCAAGTAGGGTGCAAACCCCTGCAAGAAGGACAATATATGCAAAATTTTGTCTACTCTCTTTTTGCCTTTCGACCCTTTTAACTTGTGATACATAGGCTTAATAAACCATGCTTGTTCTGCATTTGATGGCAGGTACTTGTAGTTTGTGCATTATCCATGTGTTCTTTATTTTATCTTCACTGATCTTCGGCTTTTTACCTGGTTTTGCTGGGTTTCAAACATGCGTTCTTTAAAAAGTTTTAATCATGTTAGCAGTAGGCGGATTGGTTTCAGATGGAATTTATCTTCAAAAGGTGTGCCTCACTGATGAAAAAGATATATCTGTACATTGTGGGATTACTTTCTTCTTATTGGGCATTACAGCTGCTGTAAATCTCAAATTTTCATTATCCTTGCATCTGCCGAAATCTCCCCGCAATAGATTTTGTCCAATATTTGGTTCTAGAAATCATTGAAACTTATTAGCGAAATCGGGGAAGAGAACAGGTGGGTTTTCACATTTGCTCTCTTAAGACATCCATATTCGTTTGTTGCTGGAAAAAATCAGGATACCTATCTTGTAAAATATGTCTGTGAAAACTCCATATTCAGCCTGGCTGAATTATATTGGAAAATTTTGCATTTAAATTTGTGATTGCCATGTCCTGATAGAACTGCCTTTAATTAATTTACATCTTATGATTCTTTCTATGATCAATTTTGAGAAGTGTTGTGACATCTTTCACAACCCGCCCATTGTTAATGGGACCCCTTTTTGCCAGACCTGGCCCCTGTTTGTCTCATGCTCTGTCAGTAGAAATCTCTCTGCGAAGAAGTCTCAAACCCAAAAGCTCTGTCTCCCAAGAATAGTGGACTCAAAGAACGGATGGAGGAATCTGCGAAGAAGTTTCAAGCAAAGGTAATGCGCATTCAGCTTAGTGTTTTGGAACAGAAATTCATCCACAAGGCATTCTATGTCCGCTCCTAGCACAAAAGCCAACAATAAGATCACAATCGAGCCTAGGGAATAATGCTCAATGAAGTCATCCACGACTGCTCCAAAATTGTACCCCCGTGAATGAAGGAGCGCATTTCCTCCACACTCACGGAATGAATGCTCGGGATGAAATCCTTTACTCCCTCCAAATCCTTCTCCAGCACTTAGTGGAGTGCGTTTCAACGCTGGTGAGGGAGAAGTCAACCCTGGCTACAATCCGTCACCCAAGCAGAATCCCGCTCCAAAAAATGTGGAGGCGCATTTTCAAGGACATAACAGAATGAATGTTGAAGACAAATTCCGCAACACACCCAGATTCCCGCTCCTCTTTTCTCGCGAGCAAATAACAAGCCACTCACGGATTTGATGCTTGAGACACAATCTGCCACCAAAGAAGAATCCCGCTCCCAGCCTCCTTGGAGCGTGAGTTAACGCGGTCAACGGACTCTTTTGCAAGCATAAGTCTGCGACGCACTCCAAAATGGGCCCAAAACAAACAGGGAGCGCAGGTCTTAGTTGCTCACGGATTTTGTTTGGAATGAAAAAAATCCTTTACTCACCCAAAATCTTGCTCAAATACAATCTCGGGCACAAAACAAGGTTGGTCACGGAATGAATGTTGAAGACAAAATCTGGCACACACCCGAACTCGCGAGCAAAATTTTTTGACATGAATCTGAAACGTGAAGATTAATCATTTTTTTTTTAAATTGGAAAAGATCGATTTGAAGCACGAGTTCGAAGAGAGAAATAATAAGGTTTTTTGGTTTTGGGTTTCAAATCTGAAATTGGTTAAATATTAATTTTTTTATTAATATTTAATTAATTAATCTCCAAAAAATAAAAAAACAATAAAATTGGAAATAATAAGACTCGAATTAAATTGATATGGATTTTAAAAGGAAAATTTAATTAAATATTGATTTTTATCAATATTTAATTAAAACACAAAAATCAGTAAAAATATAAAAGCAATTAAAGAATAAAAGTTCACAAAATTGGAAATTGCTTTAAAAGAAGGATTTTGTTTTTTTGATAAAATTGAAATTGGTTAAATATTGATTTTATTAATATTTAATTAATTAACTTCCCAAAAAATCAAAAAATCGAAAGAACAAAAATCGAAAAATTGAGAAATGGGAAAACTTCTTCATGAAGACAAAGTGCTCTTAAATTGACAGATTCTAAAAATCGGGGAGAAAAACATAGACAAGTGGCAAAGAATCTTTTCAAAAAATGAAAACTTGTGTTAAAACGAGGCAGCTACCTAATTTTAGCGTGCAGTCTTTAAAGCGGCTTTTCGAGTTTTAAGGGCCTATAAGAGAAGGCTTTGCTCATTTCATTCTTACACAAATTGAGAGAGCATTTTTGAGGAGAGGAGGATTATTTCTGGAGAGGTGTGAAGGAATTTTGTGATTTTTTTTCAAATTTTCTTTAGTAAGTCAATCAGAGGTACAAATCTCCATGAGGAGAGGGAAAATTGAATTTTGGACAAGATGGAGAAATTCTGGCAGATCTTTGAATTTTGGGATGAAATGCTTTTCTCTGCTTTTTTGTGCTCTTATATAAGTTTTTTCTTTTTTGCAGATGGCTGAACCTAGAGGAATCAGCGTAAGCAGAAGGCAACTAATCAAGAACGAACAGAGAGAATTCTATCCAGAGTCCAAAATTGTTTCGAAGTGGATTGATGTGAAGGATACGAATCTTGGATGCCTTGATTTGAGCGAGTTCCAGAGGAGGATGTTTGGCTACAAAGATCATCACTCGAAACACTTGGCTGCCCGAATTGTGAACAATGGAATTGTAGCTGCAGCCGGATTCCCTCCTGCCTTTCAACATGTTGAGTTGATTGTGGAGTGTGCAAAACATTATCAGTCCAGTGACAGAACGATCAAGGACTCGGATGGGAATATCATTCCAGATCTCTCTCCACCAGCCATTACTGAAGCATTTGGGATCCCTTCATCTCGGAGGTTGGTCTCGAAGACAAAGGAGTAGGCGCACAGAGTCTACACAGTAGGAGTTCAACATTGTGATGAGATAATCAACAAATGGATGAGGAGGAATAAAACCCACTACTCCAAGTTGCCCAAGGAGCTTGTGTGGATGGATTTTCAACGCGAATACAGTGATCTAATAATGATGCTCAACAGGATATTTGGCTTACCCCAGTCTTACCTGTTCGAGACATGGATGTGGTACTTTGTTCAACAGGTAGTAGAGGAGTTCAATCACATCGATTGGGCTAGGTTGATTAGTGACAACCTCGATGAGCAGCTGAAGAATCTGGAGCATACGAAGAAATTCATCATGAGCTCATATGTGATATGTATGCTGGCACAAAATACGAGGGATGAAGGACAGAGGTACAAGGAAGTCCTCGGAAGTGGGAATCCAAGGTTAAGGGTGTATGGTGAAGATGTGACCACACTTCTATGAATCATTACATTCAAGGATACTCAAGAATGAGGCCTCAAAAATCGATATATAGCTCTCTATGTATGGAGTTGCAAGATTATAAATTTGCTCTCAGCTAGAGCTACGAAGCATATGACCTTGCTAGTCAACCACACAATGAGAGATTCCAAATCAAAGACAAGGGCAACAATGCCAATATCTCCAATGAAATCAATATGAATGCAATGCAACCTATATGAGTATGCAAATTACTCTATGAAAATGCAAGTACAAATTATGCTATGAAAGGAAAGTACAAAGGATTACAACCTTCCTAATTAGGCTATGTGAGATTAATCTATTGCATAAAAAGAAATCTATACTAAGAATATCATGATTATGCAACTATGATGCAAGAATGAAAGCTAAAATGTGATGCAACAACAATGTCTTCAAAGCTTGAATGCAAGAAAGTTTTCAAAGAGCTCCAAATAACCTAGAAAACCCGCAGCATAACATTAGCATAAAAGCATCTATCAAAATGAAGAAGAGAGCTCTTCTTTTATAGAAAGTGAAAAGGAATGGACCATGAAGATTAAGAGGCAAAAGACTTAATCAACGGTGGAGAAAAATGGAAGCTTGATCCTTGTGCACAAATATCCTCCAATAGGAAAATAGGAGTTGACTTTTAGTGTCCATGTGAGACAAAAAATACTTTTTCCTTTTTTATAAAATAAGAATAATGCTTTATTTGTGCAACTTAGGATAAGAGGAAAAGTGGGGGCTTTTTATTTAATAAACGAAGAGGAAATATTCCTTTTAATTAAATAAAGACTTAGGATAAAATGGCTAGCCCAAGGCAAATAATCGAGAAATGATAAAATGGGATTTGATCAAGGAAATTGATATAAAGCTGAAAATGTTGATTTTTGAAAATATTGATTCAGGGATTTGATAAATTGCAGAAATGGGGCCCAAAGTCTAGGCGACCATTTTAGGGTGCATACATTTGCCCCTCTTTAACTAATGTGTGATCGATCTGGGAACACATGTAGTTAAAGAATGAAGTTGAAATGTGAGATCGATCTGGGATCACAAAACAACTCAGATGTGAGGTCGATTTGGGATCACACCTGGACAAACATAGACAAAGGATTTTGGACATGAGGTCGATTTGGGATCACATCCAAAATAAGAGATAAGAATCTCAAGCTTGAGCGAAAGCTCACAGAAAGATAGCTGAATTAAGGATTAAAATCCAATAGATACTGCCCCTTGGAATCGAAATCGAAATCAAATAGAGAGGAATAACAAAATCGATAAGTTTGATCAAATCATAATGAAATCACAATCGATGATAAATGATAACAGGATAACCATTAGGCAGTGAAAACATGCCCCAGTGATGAATTAGAAGAAAAGAAATGGGGTGAATGGAAGACTAGAGGGTTGAAAGACATGAAAAGGAAGAAAATTCCATCCAAGATCGGAGAATTATGCCTCAAAAGGTCAGTCAACTGCACAGAAGAAAGAGAAAATGTTGAAACACAATTTTGACTAGCAAGATGACCTCGGATTTCAATTTCGAGTCCGAAAATGGATCCAGGACGTCGAAATTAGCCAGGGGTGCAATTTTCGCGCAATTCCGAGGTGTTTTAAAAATTGGTCAAAAAAGTCAAAATGCTATATTAGGTCTAGAAAACGATGTGATATGAAAGACAAGAAGCGAAAGACATGATTGAGAAGAAGCGAAAGACGATCGCAGTCGACTGACAAGTCCGTAAAAGATGAATGGAGAGCTCTCTCCATATGCAAGATGCAAAACTAAACTAACATGAACTTAAGAATGCAAGCTACTATGAAAAGTGGTTGACTTGCAAGGTCACAACACTTATAGACATCTAATTATCATCATTGAGCTTTATTGGTAGCGTCATAAGATCATACAATACACACTAGTATAACTATGTGAATCTGAATATGATCTATATCAGATAAAAATGTGGGAATCCCACCTAGGCATCAAAGACATGTAGGTCAAGATGACTAGTGTAGTGAGATTACCTAAGGTTTGATATGGCAAGATTATGCTTGCATCAAGACACAAGAAAGTCAAGATGACTACAAGCATGCACTTGTATAAAACAATCAAGGATAATACCTTGTAGGTCCCAAATGTCAAGTAAGACCAGCATAAATGCTCATGATAGTTAGGATTAACAAAATATACCCACAAGCAGACAAAGAAATAAAACGTGTTCTCATACCCTTAGTCTTCTAGCTATGCATCATCGAAAACTTCTCAGGGAGAGACCACTCATCAAAGAAATCCTCATAGACAGCACATAAAGAAAAATAAAGTCAACATATCTCAAGCGAGTTGATTGTTTAAGTGCGTGTGTGTTGGTCATAGAGTTAGACTCTAGTTATCACATCTGCCAATGAGAGATATCGCATCATACTTAGACTAATGGGTAAGACATCTGACAAGTGTTAAGAAACACTCGCCGCAAGGGTAGTGTTGAGAAACACTGTTTGGGGTGGTGTTGCAAAACATCTATTGTGAAATGCTCCAAGAGACAAACGCACCTAAAGGAGACCTATGCTAACAGTTATGCCCCCTAGACAAAAATAAAGACCAATTCTAGACCAAGGCCACAAGGTCAAGGCGAGATGGAGAAAGGCTCAGTGTCGAGGATGCGTGCTAAGAAACAAAGGTGCAAAGGCCTCAAGTAGCACTTGTTTCCAGGTTTTCACCACTTGGATTTTATTGCAATTTTTTCACTTTTTTTTTCTGCTTTTTTTGTATTTTTGCTACCAAGACGCCTGTTTCCAGGTTTTCACCAAGGCACTTTTTCTATTTTTTTGAATTTTTAATTTTTTTGTATTTTTTTCAGGACTTTATATGCTTTTTAAGATTTTTTCAGTGTCATATATGAATTTTTTTGGTGTTTTTTTTCAGGATCAATAAAATATGTACAAAGGATGCCCCTAGACAGAACAGGCATCAATGATAGAACTTCTTTAAATGCAAAACATTGATGGGATCAGGGAGCTGTTCTCCATCTGGATCTGACAGTAAATATGCACCTGTACCAAAAGCAACTGTAATAACATATGGTCCAAGCCAATTAGGTTCGAACTTCCCCTTTTGTTCTTTGTTCTGTTGATTCTTTGGATTTTCTCTCTAAACAAGATCTCCTATTTGAAACTCTCTAGGGCGAACCTTCTTGTTGAATGCCTTGGACATACGCTTCTGATACACTCTCATATGATCAAAGGAAGCCTTACGTTTCTCATCTAGAAGTTCTAATTCCTGTAACCTCATGGCACGGTAATCCTCATCAGTTATCAAACTTTTGAGAGAGACTCTAAGTGAAAGGATCTCTACTTCTAAAGGTAATACCGCTTCAACGCCATAGGTAAGTGCAAAAGGAGTGGCCCCTGTAGGTGTGTGAATGCTTGTTTTGTAAGCCCATAGTGCTGGATTAATTTGCAAATGCCAATCCCTACCATTCTTGTGTACTGTTCTATGAAGGATCTTAAGAATGGTTTTATTAGAGGCTTCTGCTTGTCCATTTCCCTGTGGAAAGTAGATGAAGGACCAATGTTGTTTGATTTTAAACTTTTTGCATAAATGCTTTAGGTCCTTATTCTTGGATTGACCTCCATTATCAATAATAATTTCAGAAGGCACTCCAAATCGGCAAATAATATGATTCAGAATAAAGAGTGAAACTATTTTGCCTGAGGCAACAGAAAGAGGGACTGCCTCTACCCATTTCGTGAAATAACCAGTAGCTGTGATAATAAACTTATGTCCACCTGATGAGTTGGGATGAATTTGGCCAACAAGGTCAAAGGCTCAGCGCTGTAATGGCCAATGAGAAATAGAAGGAATTAGCTCCCTACCTGGAGCATGAATCAGGTTTCCATGTTTTTGATATTTCTTGCAAGACTTAGAGAAGGCTACTGCATCTGTTTGCATTGTGGGCCAGCAATACCCCGCCCTAAGCAACCTTCGGGTCATGGCAAGACCGTTGGAATGTCCACCACAAATGCCCTCGTGGATGTCAACTAATGCTTGGTGGGATTCCTCCTTTTCCAAGCGCTTAAGAAGTGTCCCATCGAAACGCCTCCTATATAAATCACCAGAGATAAGGGTGTGGCAAGAGGCATTATAGATGAGATTTCTGCGTTCAGAGCGATTGAAAGTGTCAGGGATGATGCCATCACGAAGATATGAATAGATAGCACCATATCGGGAAGACTCATGTGTGACAAGGGTACAAATGACATGGCTTTCAGATGAGTCAAATATGGGATGGTGTAGCTCTTCCACCAGGAATTCGAATCTAGACTCGTGCTGTTCCAATTGAAGGAGTGAAGCTAATGTGGCCATAGCATCTGCAACTTTGTTCTTTGTCGTAGGGATTTGTTGAAATGTCACAAATGTAAAGTAACGTTTTAATGAATAAACCATCTTTTTGTAAGGTACCAATTTATCATCCTTGGTTTGATACTCCTCATTAACTTGGTTGATAATTAACTGTGAATCCCCAAAGACATGTAGTTCTGTTATGTTCCATTCTATAGCCATTTTCAATCCATTGGTTAAAGCTTCATATTCTGCAATATTATTTGTACATGGGAATAAAAGTTTGTAAGATTTTGGAATGTTGTACCCATGTGGAGAGACAAACAATACTCCAGCACCTGATCCATTTTGCATGTGGGAACCATCAAAGAACATCTTCCAAGTGCGAGTGGTCATATACAGTATGTGTTTATCTGGGAATTCCACCTGAATAGGCATGCTATCCTTAACTGGAAAATCAGCTAATTGGTCAGCAATAGCTTGCCCCTTTATGGCCTTTCTCTCAACGTACTCTATATCAAACTCAGATAAAACCATCATCCACTTAGCAAGCCTACCCGTGAGGGCAGCCTTACTAAGCAAGTACTTAAGAGGATCAATTTTTGCAATTAAATGTATAGTATGAGCAAGCATATAGTGTCGCAACTTTTGGGAAGCAAACACTACTGCAAGACAAGACTTTTCAATGCTATTATAATTGATCTCATAAGATACTAGAGTATGACTAATGTAGTAAATGGCCCTTTCTTTCCCAGTGTCATCTAATTGAGCCAACAATGCCCCCAAGGAAGAATCTGTTGCTGAAATGTACAAAATCAATGGTTTCCCTGGAATAGGAGGCATCAAAATTGGAGGATTAGCCAAATATTGTTTTATTTGATCAAAGCTCTTTTGACAATCCTCATTCCATACACATGTGGCTCCCTTATGCAATGTTTTATTAAAAGGCTGTGCTCTATCTGCAAGCTGTGAAATAAACCTCCATATGGATTGGAGTTGTCCCTGAAGACTTCTCATTTGACTAATGTTTCTCGGAGGTGGCATATCTAATATAGCTTGGACCTTTTCAGGATCAACCTCTATTCCTTTTACTGAAATTATGAACCCTAGAAGTTTACCTGAGGTAACTCCAAATGCACACTTTTTCGGATTCAATCTAAGCTGAAACTATTCCATGCGATCTAGAATCACTTTCAAATCGTCGAGGTGTGTATCCCTTTTCCTAGATTTAGTCAAGGTGTCATCCACATAATCTTCCATGTTCCTATGCATCATATCATGAAAAATTGTGGTCATAGCTCGTTGGTATGTTGCTCCTGCATTCTTTAGTCCAAATGGCATGACGTTCCAACAATAGGTTCTCCATGCACATGTGAATGCTGTTTTCTCCTGATCTTCGGGAGCTATTTTTATTTGGTTATATCCAGAAAACCCATCCATTAACGAATATATCTCATAACCCGCCGTCATGTCCACTATCATGTCGATGTTTGGGAGTGGAAAGTCATCCTTTGGGCATGCTTTGTTGAGGTCTCTGAAGTTTGTGCATACCCGAATGGATCCATCATGCTTTGAAACTGGAACAATATTCGAAATCCACTCAATATAGTCAATAGCTCTAATAAATCCAGCTCCTAGGAGCTTCTCTAATTTTGCTTTTACAAGGAGAGCTACGTGAGGGTGCATCTTCCTCAACCTTTGTTTGACCGGTTTTATTCCTGGAGCTATAGATAGATGATGCATAATGAGATCAGTGTCAAGCCCTGGCATGTCTGAATATGTCCAAGCAAAGTTGATTTTCTTCTTTTGCAAAAACGTTGTATATGCCTCTTTTTCTTTAACTGATAGAGACTGAGCTAGGTGCACTATTTGTGGAGCCTCTTTTGTATTCAAATTCACTGGTTGTGTAGGCTCAATGAGAACTGATGACTTGTCTTGGAAGTAACTCGGCAAGTTATCAAGTACCCCATCCTTAGGTGCCTCAAAGAGGTTTTCACCCTTGGATCCGTCATTTATTTTTACTATTTTGGGTTTTGACACCGCCACAAAGTGGTTTTCGCCGTCAGAACCATTTTTCTTTTTCTTTTATTTTTAGACTGAGGTACTTAATGTCAGGCTCCGTCATACTTGTTATCGGTTCACTGGTGGAAGAGACTATAGGCTCAAGAGCGTTTAGATAACAGGCAATTTTGTAGTCATTGTGAAACGTGAGGAGTTGTGGCTCTTGAGAGAGTTGAGACCAATCAATCAAATGGCGGTTGACGAGTGGTAAATCAACGACTGGTTCAACATTGTTTATGTGGAAGGTGTTATCTTTGGTGACCATACAATTGGGGTTCATCAAGTCTCACTCTAAGATACCCGAATCGGGATTTGTCCTCCCAAACGAAGCGTCGTCCACTAAGGCAATTCGAGGAGTCCAATCCTCTAGCCCTACAGTAGGCTCGTTGGTCACATCGGGTTGAGTACTATAAGTATGGACAACATCCATGTCCAAATCAATTGTTTTATCTGAAAGTGAGCCCCATTCGAACTCGTGAGTTTGTCTTTGAATCAGTATTTGGGCCTCGTGATGTAGAAGCCTCAAGGTTGGGAAGGGTTTCCCCTTCTCTAGCACTATCATTGTTACTATCCGTCGCAGCTAGGATAGGAACGCTCTCAATTACAAAATCATTTGAATTGTCATTACCCATCGCAGCTAGGATAATAACGCTTTCCATTGTCAATCTAGCATTCATATAGTCACTATCCATCGCAGCTAGGATAGGAGAACTGTCAATTGTCAAATCTTTTGAATCTCCCCAAAGGAGATTTGTTGAAGGCACCCAATCATCAGACATGTCTTGCTGATTAGAAAGATTAGGTGTGTAGTCTGAGTCATTGACACTATCCGTCGCAGCTGGGATAGGGATGCTTTTCTGTTTCTCATTTTCAAAACCTAAGCCAACTGTTGACTTATTCCTTCGTCCAAAAAGGGCATGGTTAAGAGGTTCAGCTTTAGCATCCAGCCTATGACTAAGAGGACCATGTCTCGGATAACCCATATTCTTGACCAATGTATGCCCTCTCCCATAAGCTCTAGGAGAAGGTGCAAAGTCCTCATTATGTTGGTATTTCTCTTCTTGGTAGATCCAGTTTCTAACGGCAACCTCTTCTTTTTCTTCTTGAATCGGAACTGAGGACTCTATAAACTTATCGAACAATGTCATGGCTTCATATCTTGAGAAGGTTTGCCATAAGACCTAGGGGAAATGGGCAATTTTGTGAATGAATCCATTTTGTAATCCCCCATACCAAGGTCTATGGTCTTGAATTTATTCTTGCATTGTTCAAGTGTAGTATCAAAATTGTCAGCCTCTCTATTCAAAGGAACATGAGACCCTGCTGAAATTGTGTTGACTGACAATGTGCTATCCCTTGGTATGCAAATTTTTACTCCATTGTAAGGGAACTTCACACATTGATGATAAGTAGACGGGACTGCTTGCATCTCATGTATCCATGGTCTACCCAACAGAATATTGTAAGCCAAAGGACCGGCGTCAACAATCTGAAACAAAATGTCTTTCTCTACAGGACCAATTCGGATAGGAAGAACAACCAATCCTTTAGAACTACGTTCTGCTTCATCATAAGCCTTAATGGTGATCTTCTTCCTTGTATCAATGACTTCTTTTGAATAACCCAAGGCCTTCAATAAGCTCAAAGAACAAATATTAAGCCCAGCACCCCCATCTATCAACACGCGCCTTACATGGGTCTTGTAGATCATAACCTCTATATGAAGGGCCAAATTATGTGGGTGGCTTAATGACTTGTCATCTTCTTCTGAGAATGTAAGGTAGTGAGGGCTAGCCAAGTGGTTGACCATATTTTGGAATTGATCTACAACTACATCATTAGGGACATTAGCCGCTCGCAAAGCATCCTCAAGGACACACTTATGCCTAGGGGATAATTCCAAAAGCTCAAAAATAGATATCTGCGTTGGTGTCCGTTGTAATTGATCAACAAGGTTATAATTCAAATTAGGACCAACAACAGACCTAGGAAGAGCACTCTTTAACACTGGCTGCTTAGACTTGCTAGAGCTAGGACCTCTAATAACAAGGGGAGCTTGAGACTGACTCCTAGTGACAGCATTGAGGGTTTGAGACATCCTTCGTGAGTGGGGACCTCTTAGCACCATAATGGGTCCTTCATTAGATATTGGAGGTGAGTTCATATCATGTTCATAGGGATCTTTCCCCCTCATCATGTTGACATCATTGTCCACAACTTCCAGCATATTGATGACATTCTCCGCAGATGTGTAAGTATAGTTGATAGCGGCCTTGCTGTTCTTACTCTTAGAGTTTTCTCCTTTCTCATATTTGGGCAAGGGTTCTTTAAAAGCTTTGTGATCCGCATTAGTGGTTAAACCATCAACTTGTAATCTTCCACTTTCAATAAGATCTTGGACGAGATGCTTAAGTTTAAAACAATTTTCTATATCATGTCCAATTCCATTGTGAAAGACACAAAAAGCCTTCTCATCCCACCAACGAGGCTTAGGATCCGGTATGTGGTGCTTTGCAGGATCCTGAGGTTGTGCCAAATTATGAGCAATTAACGTCTTGAAAATGTTTGCATATGAGTCCCCAAGTTTGGTAAATTGTCTCTTTGTTTTAGGTCTCCCTTGATACTTGGGTTTATTCTCTTGTTGTTCTGAAGACGTTTGCAGCTTCATGGCTTGGACTGCATTAGAGAGGTTAAGAACTCCTTCATTCTTAGGTTGTGATGAGTCAACAACTCCATCATTGACCACTTGCTTATTCTTATTCCAATAAGAGTTCTTTTTGTCCTTATTACCATTATTATTGTTGTTTGGCCATTGTTGTTATTAGTTGTTTTGGCCAAAATGCCTTGTTCTTTTAGGACATCTTCTATGCGACATGCAGTCTCTACCATGGTATCAAAAGAGTTCAAAACCATTTTCCTCACTTCATACCTTAGCTCTGGTATTAAATTGCTCACAATTATGTCTATTCTTTCTTCCTCAGGAATTGTTCTAGGATACTTTGAGCACAACCGTCTCCATCTTTGCAAGAAGGTGACAAAAGGTTCTCCTTGATTTTGTTTGAGTTTGCACAAATCAAGCATTGTGACCGACCTTGATAGATTGTAAGCAAAATGTTGGACAAATCTTTGGACAAGTTCTTTAAATGTCTTCACTGGAGGAGTAAGGTTGGTGAACCACGCCATAGCTTGACCTTTTAGACTCATTGGGAATAATCTCATTAAATAGGAGTCTTCATGATGAAAAGCAAAGCTCATTATATAAAATTGTCTAACATGGTCATGAGGGTCACCAATGCCATTATATTTGTCGTAAGTTGGGAACTCAACCTTCTTAGGAAATTCAACCATCACCACACTTTTGTCTATAGGGTTGGGACATATGGAGTCCAAATTGAATGTACTCTTAGGAGCCCTGATTTTTTCTATATCCCTTTGCATTTGCATGATCACCTCAGTGGTTGAAGGATTCTGTTTCTTGATCTTTTGGTCCACATCAAAATTATATGGGACCTTAGCACCTTTGTTGATTAGACTTTCTAAGAACTGATCCTTGTTTTGTTCCACATATCTTTTTACATATGCTTGAAAAGATGGTTCTTGTTGCATAGTCATAAAATCCATTTTATCAAAGTTGGCATAACTTCCTCCATGTTGTGAGCCATGATGTGCTCGTTGGGAGGGTTGCTTTGAAAGTCTAGGAGGTGATTGTCTCCTATGGTGATCATATCTTGAAGTCCTACCTCTAGGACTTGGGGACCTTGAGGGTGTCCTTGAGCTTCTTCTTGTCCTAGGACTTTGTGAGGGGGTAGATGGGGGTGAGTTGGTCCCACTATTGGTACCTTTCCTTTTGTATTGATTATGGAGTTGTGCCAAGAGCCTATCTTGTTCTTCTTGGGTGGCTCTTCTCTTGATTTCCAACAAGGCTTGTTCCTCATCTTCCAATTATTTTAACTTTTCTTTCTTAGCGGCTTGTTCATCTAAGTAGGCCCGCTTTTCTCTTTCAATACTTTTCAATCTCGTATTTGCATATCGTTAGGTATCTCTTAGTGGAGATGATGGCCCTGAATGTCTAAACACATTGGCTGCATTGATATGAGCATCACCCAATTCATTGTTCTGGTCTTCATGTTGTGACCCTGAATCTGAGTGAGTTTGTCTGTAATGTCTCTCAGCTCGTTGGTGAGCATCTAGATACCTTGTGTTGATAGGAGGTGATCCAGGTGGACTATCATATGCAAACCCAACAGACATCGTGTTACCTCTATGTTGTTGAAAAATGTCATTAAGAGTCTGATTCATTGCTTCTCTTTGTTGTCTAGTGAAAGTGTAACTCATGTCCATACTTGATGAAAAAGGTGCTAAAGAGGTACTCACTTCACTTGGATTACCTTTTGGATTAAAACAAACCTCAGACTCACTCTTAGGAGATTGATCGAAAAGGGGTTCTTTTCTCTTTCGCTGTTGACGAGTCTTAATTGGTGGTAACTAGCTAAAGACAACAGGGGGCCGCTTCCCTTGATTGACTTGGTACTTTTGTTGTAATTGACATGAAAGAAAAAGATTCTTTAATGATAGGGTGACCTCTCAAAGTGTCAACACCAAACTAGGATAATCAAAGTTCTCTATTGTCCAAAGAGAAATGAAAAGATAAAAATATCAAAGGGGCTTTACCAACACTGTCAAAGAGGTGCTTCAAATTAAAGGGTGACTACCCTTGCACTTTTGAACCAGGAGGTTGGACTAGGCCAAAATATAATTGAAATCGAGATTAAATGAAAGTGATTTGGACAATAAGAGCACTAAAATTCTCCAAGAATGTAGCTAACAATTCTAGAGATAAACTTTCTCACCAAAAAAATTCTTCTAACTTGACAACTATTTCCAAAGTGGCCTTGTAAATCAATTGATGCTATCCCTAGAGGGCAAACCAGAGATGTAGAGCCAAGACAGGTCTCTAATGACAGAGCAAAAAACCTACTCAAAGACCTAATCCGACTAACAACAACTGAAACTGACTGAAACTGAGAACACAACAGAAACTTCCCAGGCGATATACTCCAGGCTAACAGAGCGATACACCTATAGTAGGGCGATATTTCATCTTTTAGCAAGCGACAGACTTGACAACAGCTAGGCGATAAACACCAGGCAAGGCAGGCGATAGACCTCAGAGCGAACTATCTCCAAAGTGGCCTTGTAAATCAATTGATGCTATCCCTAGAGGGCAAACCAGAGATGTAGAGCCAAGACAGGTCTCTAATGACAGAGCAAAAAACCTACTCAAAGACCTAATCCGACTAACAACAATTGAAACTGACTGAAACTGAGAACACAACAGAAACTTCCCAGGCGATATACTCCAGGCTAATAGAGCGATACACCTATAGTAGGGTGATATTTCATCTTTTAGCAAGCGACAGACCTGACAACAGCTAGGCAATAAACACCAGGCAAGGCAGGCGATAGACCTCAGAGCGAACTATCGCACGGTATACTTTCTCACTCAGGGCGATACTGATGCTGATTTATACGACACTTGACCAGATTGTGCAAATTTTCGTGTTTTAAGGTCTGATTTTTTTCAAAATTTTGAGTCTAAGGGTGAAATTTTCAGGCTCAATCACAGATTTAGCAGAATTTTGACAAGTTTGCAAATAGTAAGAGGTCAAACATGTCTCCAAACACTTGAAACAAGGGCAAAAACAACCTTGCCAAGACAAACACTTGTGATATCAAAATTGAAAAAGTACCCTATGAATTCTACCGATTGTTTGTATGTTGAGAACGTTTATACTGGTATCACACAATCGAAGACAATTCAAACAAATCTATCCTAGAAAGTCATGGTTCATTACTTATCAACTTGGCCCACAACTTGATGTCCCCTCGCCTCACACAAAGTGGTTACCCACAATAGATGTTGGCTTTTTCATGGAAGTGCCAAAGACACAACCAAAGGAACACATATGGTGAGTATCTTGGGGTGATCCGGGCTAGTCCAATTGGATCAATCCTTGCACCAAAAAGCTAAGTGGCTAAAATAAGGTGGCCTTTATCTAATGGTTCTTAATTAGGGCTTCCGTTCACAACACCCCTCTTGCTCCTCATAAAGGACTAGGACCTCGCGGCCTCAAGAGTACCTTAAGCATTCTTGCTCAATGCTTTCCCCATGGTCGCAATCCCATGAGCTACTCACATCAAGCGAAGACAAGTGTTATGTCTACCAAGGTTTTGTGTCCTCGATAGCCTTGAGTTAATAGTGGGTTGGAAGAGCCGGCAAAAGGCTTGTCCTCACTTGGGTCGTTCCTCTTGATTGCTCAAGAGCAGGCCCGCTAAAGGATTCCTACAACTAAACGAAAATGGATCAACTTATGAGGTTCAAGGTTTTTGTTTACCACAAGGGTGAAGAGCATAATCCCCTATCTCAAAGTTTCTCCCAAACAAACCAAGAAGAGGTTCAATTACTCTCTTGCTTCCAAAATCCTAAGATGGGTCAAGATTTTCTGGTTCACCACAAGGGTGAAGAGCATACTTCTCCTACCACCTCAAAATCCCTTCCACAAGATATTAAGATTCCTATGAAAATGAACAACTAGTAAATGCCGCACTTGAAATGAAATAAAACACAAACATTTGATTTTTTTTTTGCTTTTTATGCTTTTGGGCAGCTCTGCAAAAACAGTTAGTAGCCCTTTTAGCATGCAATGTGGCAATTTCCTTCAAGCAAGAGCACCTACAAAACAACTTGTTAGACCAACAAGAGGTTAGGAAAACCAAAATCTAAATGAAATGAAGCAAGATCTAACTAAAAGATGCAAATTAACTCTGTCTAAATGCAGTAAACAAATACAGCAAGCTATCTAAGATCAAATTCAGCTAATTAATCCCAAATTAAAGCTCTCTGCTGGTACAGGCGACACACTGCAGACACCAGAATAATCGCGCGATACAGTTCTGTATAACAGCGCGATATTTTAAGTCTGAGCGATATTCCGCCTTAAGCTAGGCGATACTTTGTTCGACACCAGGCGATAATTCCTACAATAGACAGGCGATACTTCAATCAGGTGAAGTATCGCATGTGTATGCAGAGAACTATCGTGTGATATACCTGGAAAGTATCGCACGATACACTGAGACAAAAAAACAGAGACTGGAAATTAAGCTGAAATTAATCCGAAAAATTGACGGAAATGCAAAAATAAAAGGACAAAGTTAAGCTACTCTGCCCCATAGTGGGCGTAAAAAATGTATGGTGAAGATGTGACCACACTTCTATGAATCATTATATTCAAGGGTCCTCAAGAATGAGGCTTCAAAAATCAATCCATAGCTCTCTATGTATGGAGTTGCAAGATTATGAATTTGCTCTCAGCTAGAGCTACGAAGCATATGACCTTGCTAGTCAACCACACAATGAGAGATTCCAAATCAAAGACAAGGGCAACAATGCCAATATCTCCAATGAAATCAATATGAATGCAATGCAACCTATATGAGTATGCAAATTACTCTATGAAAATGCAAGTACAAATTATGCAATGAAAGGAAAGTACAAAGGATTACAACCTTCCTAATTAGGCTATGTGAGATTAATCTATTGCATAAAAGGAAATCTATACTAAAAATGTCATGATTATGCAACTATGATGCAAGAATGAAAGCTAAAATGTGATGCAACAACAATGTCTTCAAAACTTGAATGCAAGAAAGTCTTTAAAGAGCTCCAAATAACCTAGAAAACTTGCAGCATAACATTAGCATAAAAACATCTATCAAAATGAAGAAGAGAGCTCTTCTTTTATAGAAAGTGAAAAGGAACGGACCATGAAGATTAAGAGGCAAAAGACTTAATCAACGGTGGAGAAAAATGGAAGCTTGATCCTTGTGCACAAATATCCTCCAATAGGAAAATAGGAGTTGACTTTTAGTGTCCATATGAGACAAAAAATGCTTTTTCTTTTTTTATAAAATAAGAATAATGCTTTATTTGTGCAACTTAGGATAAGAGGAAAAGTGGGGGCTTTTTATTTAATAAAAGAGGAGGAAATATTCTTTTTAGTTAAATAAAAACTTAGGATAAAATGGTTAGCCCAAGGCAAATAATCGAGAAATGATAAAATGGGATTTGATCAAGGAAATTGATATAAAGTTGAAAATGTTGATTTTTGAAAATATTGATTTAGGGATTTGATAAATTGTAGAAATGGGGCCCAAAGTCTAGGCGACCATTTTATGGTGCATACAAAGGGTCCATGACTGTTACCCACAACTGCATCTACATGCCATAGATGACTACACCCTGGTTAACGATGCGTTTGCAATGCGCATTGTGAGAACCTTGTAGAAGGGATTGCATATGATTTTTTCTTTTGAGGCAATGAAGATGGTGGAGGAATTCGGGGCATGGTTCATTCAATTTTCCACCTTCTCCTATATCAAATTGCAAGGATTTTCTAAGTAGTCATTGAAGCTTCCACGGTACCCTACCGATAAAATGGTCTTGTTGGAAGTCACTAGACAGTTGACAGCCTACGCAAAGTCCTGAAGAAGAAGAAGCTAGGACTGGAGTTCCCATTGTCCATTGGAAATGATGCAGTCGAAGTGTGTCCTTGTCTACCAGCAGCTGAGAGGTCATCTAATGAGCTAAAATTCTTTTGTCTACCACTCTATCTAGGAAGGCCGGATTTTGACCCATATAATAAGATTAGAGTAGTGGCAGGGATGAGGCATGAACACAAAGCTCACCTCGAGGATTTTGGGCAAATGCAATTAATGAGAATGAGGTCAGGAAGAGGATGTGCTCCCGATTGCCCTTGGACTTGATCAGGGCATGTAAGATTGTCCACGTTCCTGATCAGATGGAAGAGGACCCAAATGTGCTACAGAGAGGTTTTAACCCAGATAAAGAAAAGGTCATTCATCCTTATGATTGGCAAAGAAAAGAGATTGTGGATCTTGATGTATTGACAAAGCCAGTTGTGGACTTCACAAGGTGGTGGGTAGAACGAAAACTTGAAAGGATGACTGTGTCAAAAGAAGATTGGACCTACAAGTTGATAGATCATCCATAATTGTGAGATGAGAGACCAAGGTAGCCATCTGGAGGAAGAGTAGAAGAGACATCCCATCAGACAGTGCAGAACATAGAAAGGAGAAGGGTGCAGCTCAAGAAATGCATATAAAGAGGAGATTGGATCTTCATGTTGAAGAGCCACAGCATAAGAGATTAAGGTTTGAGAGTGCACCATCTTCACCTAGCCGGACTCCCAGTGTGCAGTTAATTGGAGCATTCACCCGACAGGCAGGAGAAGCAAGTGTAAGAGGAATGCAACAAGGAGAGCAACGCATGACTAGACCGATACAAGATAGATTGAGCATTAATGCCAATGAGAGGTTCATGCCAGGAAGAAGCAGGGAACGAGATGTGACAACAGAGGAGAGTCTTGGTGTCTTCTTTAGGAAGATAATTGAGGAAGAAATTCCCGAGGTAGAAGTAGAGGCCCCAGTGGCAGAAGAGGAGATTCCCGCAACAAAGGCACTTGCTCCTGAAGTAATGGCAGAAAGTCCTGGAGTTGAGGAGATTGATACCAGAGCAGTGCAAGGACAATAACAACTAGCAGTACAGAGGGACCCAAATACAAATGTTCCAGAGTGGCTCAAGCAGAGGATTTAGAGAAGCTAGGAAAAGGAGGTAGACCTTGCAGTTGAGTTATAGGAGATCCTTGATTGAATTGACCGATCAAGAGAAAAGGGAAAAGCCAAGAAATTCACCAAGGTCGTCAGAGGAGAATCTGGATCTAGAATTTTGCAGATAGTGACTCCAGCAGTCGACAAGACCAAAGATCAAATTGCTCCTGAGGAGTATCACATAACAGAGGTAGATCTTGGTCAGGCCTCTCGAGCACAGGTCATGGAGGAATTTGATGATTCGACACAAGCTGTCAAGGATAAGATGAGGAAGCTGGAAGAAAAATATCAGAGGAAGAAGGAAGAGAACAGGGCTTTATGTGCATACATTGATAGCTTACCTCGCCCAGTTTGAGAAGAGGATCCGTCTTTCGTTCCACCAACAGCTGTTCCAATCGAGCCAGTTGAGGCCATCGACGAGATTAGGAGGATTGCGCAGGGTGCAAAGACTTGGATTAAGGGGATCAAGGATGAGGCCTACATCCACGCCGAGGAGTTAGTATGAATTCACGATAAGGCGTTGGCCATCCTTTCTCGAATTCGTTGCATAGAGGAGACTTGGGAAGATGAGCATATCTGTCAGGATGAGGCAATCTCTGACTTGCAAGAGCTGATGGAAACCCCTAGGCAAATCTTGGTTGACGGCAAGGTCATCGGAGGAGCGTATGATTTCTCTCGGTGGTATTGTGCAGTTCTCTTGGCAAAGGACATGTTCGAGCATTTCAGTAAGGAGTCGGCCCGATTGAAGGGGATAGTTGAGAATATTCGGCAAGAGCTCTCCAATACCATTGCATCACTGTGGTTGCAAAGGTTGGTCGAGGAGGAAATAACAATGGACAACATGAAGGGGAAATTGGAGGAATTCTTTAGGCTTAACTCTTTCATAAAGGATGATTTTGAGAACCTCTTTGCCTTCTTAAACAACATGCACACAACTCAGGATCTATTGCCAAAATGGGAGGACACCCTGAAGAGATCAGAGTGAGTAATCCTGGCGCTGGAATTTAGATAGGAATCAACATCGAGTGTTAGCATTGATGAGTTGGAGGCCATATTGGGTAGATTTCAGGAATTCAAACACAGAGGTCAAAGGTAGATGCATTTAATGCATAGTGGACATACATGTAATGGTCATTTATGACACCTCACTCTCTTCTTGAGCATGCACGCATAGTGGGCATTATTTACCCACTATGGTAGTGGTTTCTTCCATGCATTAATTCAGATTCCCTTTTCTGTGCCCTAACCCTAATTAGGGCTGAGGTGGCAAAATCTATGCCATCGGTTATTGTTTTGATCTGGGCCTTTCGTTGTTTTCAAGGACCTATATAAAGGCCTCTTCTTCTCATTTGTAAGGGAGTGAATTTTGAGATTGTTGCTTATGAGCTATTGAGACAATAGAATTTTCATTGACGTGTGGTGAACATTTGATGTGTCTTAATGCTTGCTTGGTTTCATAATTCTCTCAATTAGATTAAGTTTAGTAGATAAAGTGTAATGAATGTTTTGGATAATATGATGATGTTTTGATGAGTTTCTTTGGTTCATACTTTTGATGTTTTAGTGATTCTAAAGCGTTGTGCAAAGTTAGCCTAAACCCTTATCCATGTGCCTAAACTCAATCATTCGTACAAACCTTTGAAGATTGCACCAGTCCACGTGTAGTTGTAGCTTGACTTGGCGAAGCGTGACTTGGTAATTAAGGAACTCGTCCATCAATGTATTTTCCTTGGCTATCATTACCCTTAGGATTAGATTAGGATCTCTGAACCCTAAACCCTTTTCATTTTTGCATATACGGTGAAAATCCCCAAAAAATAGTACTTAATTGAAAATCTTTTGATAGTACCCATATTCATCATGACATAAAGGATTGAAAATGTAAGGCCCCTTGTGATCATTAGTAAATCACATCAACATCGAGCATATCCACGAGTCGAGGAACCTTGGAGTTATCGTATGATCTTTTGTGCAATCTTAGCATACACGAAACTTTGTTCAAGAGAGGATAATATATCTCGGTATTTTGTTCTACTGTTTGATGAGTCATAAAACACGCATCAACAAGAAGTAAAACAGAGTGAGGATTGCTGAGGACATTCATATAGGATGAATTGTGTTACAAAAGGAAACTTGTACAACTGCTAGGGCAGAAAGCCATATCTGCAAGGAGAGGTGAGTGGACCATACATATTCAGAGGAGTGACCCGATGGGGGAGAGGGTGTCAAGCATTCATATTATCATACATTGCAGCATGCATACATGGGCATATGCATACACTTATGCAGTCATACAATTGTATATGAAGTGTGGTGTATGGAGATCCAATTGCTTGGTGCAGATTTTAAGGGAACTCTTTTACATGTCCCTTGTGGAGGGTTGTAGGTAGTTGCCGGGGAAGTGAAAGTTGAGTGATATGTAGAGGAGAAGCTATTGGTGTTTTGAGGTGTGAGTTGTATGAGTGAGGATAGGGAAGCAAGGATTGATCAAGTTTCTATAATTGGATCCTTGGAACTCTATGCTCCATGGTGTTTTGGGGATGGGGACGGGGACGGGGGGACGTGTTTTGGGGACGTTTCCTAAAGAGCCAAAAATAGGGGATGGTTAGGGACGACAATATTCAAATTTTTAAAATATGTGTGTGTGTGTGTGTGTGTGTGTGTGTTTGAATTTTTCAAAATATATTAAGATATTATAGATAGAGAGAGGGAAAGAGAGATATGTCAATAATTGGTTATTAACAAGACAATATGCAAATAAATCACTGATTCACGAGTTACAACAGTAGTATAACAACATAATTGATAATAGCATCAGTATAACAACATTATAACAATAGACTCAAACATCAAAACCACGGTCTATCAATATAAATATCCAAATCAAAATGTCCCAAACATGTATCCAAAAGTCTCAAACATCAAAATATAACAGGCTACAGGCACAACCTATGAAACTAAGCCTCATTCTAGCTACCAAATATTCAAAGGCTCAGAATCATCTGAGTCACTGTCTCCCTTTGGCTGAAATGGATCATCCAATGAATGTTTAAATGTTAAATTCAATGGCCTTAAAGTTTATATATATATATATAAATTTAAACAATATTACTTGAATTTTGTTTATTCTAATAATTAAGTATTTAAAAGCTATCAAATTAAAATTTATAATCATAATATATATTTATTTAATATAATTTTTTTTAACGTATGTTTATCATGATGAATAGTAAAAAACTTAAATTAAATATTAGATTTATAATTTTAATATTTATGATTTAATATTTAAATTTTAAACATATTTAATCACAAATTTCATTGCCGAATATTGAATCATGAATTTTATCGTTTGCGGGCACGAATTCGAACCTTGTGGGCCCCCCACATTGTGGATTTGGCAAAAAGAATTTTAAAAAAGTGTTTTTATTTAATTTTTAATGCCAAAAATCATCCAAATATTTTGGGGACGCCTTTTTGTTTTGGGGATGGATTGGGGATGTTTCGGGTGTCCCCTAGGTGTTTCGGGGACAAATCGCCATCGCCAAATGTCAGGTGACGTTTGCTACAGTTTCTTGCTATTTTTTGAAATTGAGGACTGGGGCACATTTCCTTTTTGTCCCACTATCCTTGAAATGTTTAGGGGAAGGAAACAAGTCCCCTAGGGACAAGAAACACATTTCCGTGTAACATAGTTGGAAATTAAAGGGGTTAATTCCTTGTTTTTTATTATTCTAGTCTATTTTCTCACTTCTGTATTTATAATTTTGTTTTCACTTGCATATTAAATAATGTTTTTACCTATTTTTGTTTATGACATCACCCACTTTTTCATCATCTTCATTAACTATTAAAGTGATCCTTTGTCATCTTCATTATGTTTTATAGTGATCATATTGATCACAGACATTCAGTGCATGTTTTGATTCATCTATGACTTTGTTAATTGAATGCACAGTAAGTCATCTAGATACGCAAGGCTCACTGCACCATTCTATTTAACTTTGTGTATTCTAAATGGCCCTAACCAAATCTGAAGCTTCTTGGTTTTTTCTTACTTGAACTGTTATACTTGAAGTTTGTATACCTCAAGTGCTTATCAGGCCAGTATTTTATCTGCACATTATGCCATGTATCTCCTTTCATATAGGTGGTTGAATTGCATGAATTTTTCTATAAGGCTCTTACTATCACCCAGTGACATTTATTTCTTTCTTATACTTTAAGTTATATTTGTATAAATAGTGTCAGGATGTTTGAGATAGGTTTCAACTTCATAGGAGTTAAAATGCAGATTATAGATTTTGGGGGTTTTCAAAAAATTCCAGACTTAGCCAAATTTCAAGATTCAACATGCCTTCAACAGTGTAATCTCCCACAACCTATCTTGGCTTTTCGAGGGCAAATTGAAGCTGGAACAAGGATTTTCTAATGATTCTAAGACCTAAAAAGGCCATTCCATCATTTGCAAAGACTTAGAAGAGAGGAAAAAGGCTTGGGAGAAGAATATAGGGGTTTTAGAAAATAGATTAGCAAATCGATTGGCTAGAGCGTGAGGAGACCTAGTGAAGGACTCTGAGGCTGAGAGTGAAGGATCTGAGGATGATGATGATTATGAGGAGGATGAGGATGATGAGGATGCCACTGAGGTTGAGCCTTTGACACAGGGACAAAAGATGGCTGCAAAATATTCCATGACCTATCTTAGGCGTACACCTAGGAAGACATAGGGCCTTAGTCTTCTAGGCTCTAGCTTTTATTTTGATATATGTTTTGAATTTTTCATTCCATGGATTTCACATTCCATGAATATTGTAGACTTTTGACAGTGACACTATTTATATTTCAGATTTCTAATGTGTTATTTAGTAACTAGTTTAACAGTTAACTTATTTCCTTCAGAAATTTGCATTTATACTTATGTGATCAATGTAAACTTGTTTATGTGTGCAAAGTAGCTTCTATTTATCTCAATTATTGTGTCTTTTATGTTAATTGACTGAATGATGCATGAAAAAAGTTTTAAATCCTTAAAAATCTTTGAATTTATTGGGTTTTTCAATTTGCTGAGTCCTTGCTGAGTCCAGGTGCCAAGTTCGAGTCCGAGCCCGAATCCAGCTTGCCGAGTCCGAGTCTTGTAACTATGGTGTAACCTATTGAGCAAAGTTCCATGACTTGGACTCGCCCATGACTTGGCAGGGTCGACTCGACCCATGACTTGTCGATGACTCGGCAATGATTCGGCTATGACTCGGCAAAATAAAAAACAAAGATTTTTTATGATTTAAAACTTGTTTCACGCACCCATTATTGAATAAAGCTTAAAGACATTATAACATCATCAAATAGAATGTAATTTGATCACATACATAAACATACATCCATCACATAAGTACAAACGTAAATTGTAGCTGAAGGAAATAAAAAACATAGATATGCAAAATTATAAAATACAAATATTGTCAAATGTATATAAAATCTATGAAATCCATGACATCAAATGTTCTCAAACATGTGTAAAGTTGTAAACAACAAAAACAAGTCTATGGCTCAGGCTTTAGGTCAGCCTCATCCTCGAAGTAGTCTGTCTGCCTCCTACAAATGCGTCTGAGGTAGGTCTTGGATGATTGACAAGCCATAGTCTCTGCCTGTGAGGTTCCACTCTGATCAACCTTAGCTACATGGGCAGCCGTCGTTCTCTATCCCACTCCTCTTCCATAGCCACAGCCTCAGCCTCTTTGTCTGCCTGGTCAACCAACTCATGGTCCTCCTCAGTGAAGATAGGATCGGTAGACTCAGTCAGCCACTCAGACTCTGGATCGATCTCTGCTAGAGTGACCAGAGAGGAGTCAGTGTCCAAAACCTGTCTGGTTCTAAGACAGAGGTTGTAATGAACGGAGACAAGATTATTCAACCTCTCCATAGACTATCTATTATGCCTCTTCGAGTGGATGTGCTCGAACATGGACCAATCGCGCTCACATTTTAGAAGCGTTGCATGGCTGACTCAAAATACAGATGACAAGTTTTTGAAGGTTTGGGGTTGTAGGCCCAAACATTTGCCACCATCTATCTAAAATAAGGAAAAGAAAAAAATGAGTCTCATTTCCAACTTTAAGGATATATTATAAAATCAAAATGCATAAGCCATAAACTTAAGAATCTTAAGTTTAAGTTTAACATATATTTCTACTTGGCTGCAATGTTGTCCTAGCCTCTTTGTACATCTTGCTTGCAAACACTCGCCCCTTGTTGATTATTATATGCATCTATCTCTTGCACTGTAGATGTGCTACAGGTAGAATCCTTTGCTTCACTATATATAGGCCACTAAGAACCTCCTCATCCGCCTTGAAGTTATCAAGGAAACGAAATGATGGATTGAGGAAATAAGCTGCTGCATAGATGGGCTTATGAAGTTGGTTTTGCCATCTCCTATCAATGATCTCCCAAATGGGCCCATACTTATCCTCAATTCCTGCATACCTGGATCTAATGGCCTCGTTGGCCCTATCCATACCCTCATATATGTAGCCCATAGAGGGTTTCTCCCCATCAACAACTTGTAGGAGAATTACGAGGGGTCCAGTGACTTGCATATAATGGTAAAAAAAAATTGTTAAGTGACAAGAGTGCATTAAAAATTAAAAATTAAAAAATTGCAAAGTTGCAAACAAAACAAAAATATTTTTACCTCCATGATCTCTTGATAAGGGGTCCAAAAACTTGGCTTATCAAAAATACAATCTGCCACATCTCTAGCCACAGTGGTCATAGCATAGGATGAGGCAGTCTACTCCTCACCAACAAACATGCATCTCAAAGCTGCCTTTGATTTCGAAAAGGATTTTAGTGTGAGGAAATTTGAGGCAAATCTCGTGATACCAGGACGAGCCAACTCCCTTTGCCCCGTGTATTGCCTCATACTAGACAAAAACGGGATGAAAGACCAAAATCATGGAAGGAACTATTTATACAAATCACTACCTTAGATCCCTGAGATGGGAAAATGGCAGGGCAGCTACCGGCTTCACCATCAACTTGGGCTGGGATGGGGCTCAGCCACTCTTGCAACCGAGTGACAAAACAGACACTGACCTGTGAATATTGGTCATTTGCTTCCAGCTGAAGAATGACAAGGAGGGACAAGATGCTTGTTCAAAGTAGCAAAATCAAACTCGGTCATATCCCCATGCACCCCATCCTTAATAAAATATTAAAAACTGTCAGAAACATTTCAAAATGGTCACTCAAGGTTACAAAGTGCTTCTTCATCTCCTGTAGATCTTGTAGTGAATTAGGGCAAGAAAACTTTCACTTTTAGAGGGGCTTTCTGTCATTGGGAGAACCAAATTATCTCCAAGATTTATCTGAACCAACCCAAAATTACAATCGCAAAACTTGCAGCCATTTTTCTCATTGACGTCTTTTTGACCAAAAACATCATACATGAGATTCCACTAATACACTGATGCTATTTCTGAATTCACCCTACAGCTAGACACCAGTTCAATATAATCTCTGCCCAAAATGTCTTCTATTGCTCCTTCAACTGCTCTATTCTGGGTGAATTTTTTTTGCTAAACAAATAGTAGTTTTGGGTCCCCTGAATTCCATCTTTTTTTTTTGAAAGGAGGAAGAAACTGGGTTCTTTATTAACTGATTTGCCAAGAACTACTGCTCATTCAAGTAACTGAGATGGTGATAAAGAAGACCGAAGGAAAATCCCACCAGTGCTTTTACATACCATTTGCAAAAAGGGAGAGGTCCATAACTTTAAATAGTTAGAATAGAGTTAGAAAGAAAGGATTGAGGGAGGGTTAGACTGGGATTCTGAAAGGAAGATCCCAATTTCCAAACCCTTGAGGCCCATTCCAATGCTCCACAACATCATGTATGACAAGTCACTTAATTAAATTGATACTGAAATTTGCGAAAAAAATCAGCTATGCAATAACTGTTACAAGATTCAAGAATTGGCAGATTAACGGATTTCCGGATGATTGATTGATTAACAGAGGAACAAATGTGTTCCTTATAAAGAATTACAAGGACGTTGTTTCTAAAAGAAACAATGTAGATTGAAGACGAAATTAGAAACAAAACTGAAGACAGGATAGGAAACATTCCTATTTGGACTGAAGACGAAAGAGACAGGATAGAAAACATTCCTATCTAGACTGAAAGACAGACTACAAACAAGTAGTTGACCATTATAGAAAGTATTTAACTAAGGAGATAATATCTTAATAAAGATATTAAAGATATTATCTTAATAATAACCTCCCTATAGCAGTTTTGAACAAAAAGGACATTGAAGAATTAAAAGCTTTCCAAGTTTTCCTCAAAATATGTTCACATTCTTTGTATATCTTACTTCTCCCACAAAGTGGGGCAACCTTAAGTCCCAGAAATCAGGTCTTTGTCTTCACCTCGTAGTTGGTGCCATCTAAGAGTTTCGTGGATGCAGCTTTGATCAACAGACCAGAACTATCCCTGATGACACATCCAGCTCTGGAGGGCCTTGGTTTGCCGCAGGAAGTACCATCAAAGTTGATCTTTAAAAACCCAGGAGGGTACAAAACCTATTTAATCTTTTTTTTTTGGTTTTTTGTGCGATTAACCCACCGAACCCCATTAATGAGGGTTTTTGAACAAAGTCCAAGATTTAAACAAATTCAAATTTCAGGCAGAATTTTTCCTGTTTTCAGATTAGCAATCTCCACATCCATTTTGACAATCTCTGAGATTGCTACTTTTAACTTGACAATCACTTCCTCAATGGATAGCCTCTTATTCTGAATTCTTTTTCTCCTGTTCCTTTTTTTTCTGAGACATGCCAAATGTGCGAAGATGGGCTAGTAATCCATATGCTTGAAATGAGTGCCTTTGGATTTGAAACCAGCTTGCCTCGAAAGAGCTTAAAAGAGTATCTTGCAAAGCTTCAGACAAATTAACACCAAAGAGTGAGGGAGCAGTAAAAGAGAAGATAGGCAGGGTTTTTCGTATCCAAATAGCAAAGAGGGCATTAGGAGGGACCCTGAGTTCCATATGTCTGCAGCCTATCCCGAGCGAGGATTTTGCAGTGAGAGGCATGCTGGTGGAAACCTGTGCCTTAGGATATAGATATTATTCAAGACCTTGGACGCTGGTGAATACTGGTAACAACACCCCAATTATGATTTAGTCCAGTGAATTACATCATTCTCATCGATTAACATGGGTCAAATTTAATCTCTATCACATCATTCTCATCGATGAACATTGGTCCAATTTCATCTCTTTCATTGGAGTCTATCACTTAATGCTTTCTGTGCCCATTGCTCGATCCTTGGCAAATCATATACTAAAGGCAAGATCATCCTTATCTAATATATCAAAGGTTTCAAGTCTTAGTAAACCACCATTGCTTCAACCTTTTGGGTGGTTAGTTTTCTTGTATTGCTCGTATCTATTTTGAATCATTTGTTGTAGGCTCAAGCTGATCTATGCTTACATGCTTATCTTCTCACGTTTTGTATGTTGATGAATGTGTTACAAAAACAGATTGTGTTGTTTTACAATTTACTTGTCACTGATGAACTTTGGATGCTCATGGATCTCTTTATTAGGACTTAATGAGGTAGTCTTGGCTGCATCAGTCTCTAGATAGTGCTTTCTAATATCTTATGTGATCACCTTCATTAGGGAATTTTTTTCTTTATTGTTTCAATGCTTTCACAACATTTCAATCACATGTGGACCTTTGAGTCTTCCCTTGGTTTGAGCAATTTGTACAGTGCTTTGCATGTTTTCCATCTCCCTTTGGTTGACCACTCTGGCTCATCCTGTTGATTGCCCTGCAGTTCTAGGTTTCCATCTTTGCGGATAATCAGGGCTTCAATGTTAAATATTCTCAGTAATTATGCCCGTGTCCTCTTCTATGAGGATTTTTTTTGTCTCTGATTAGGAAAAAGGACTTTCCTCTAAAAAAAGGTACTGATTATAAATCAACTCTTCAAACCAATCTTCAACAAGACCTCCTTTGTCAGGAGAATGAATGTTCTACTATCTCAATGTGTTTATTAGTAGTGAGTTGTGGGCTTTCTGTCTTTATCTACAAGACGATTCTGTGGTTGTGGCTTCAATTTTGACTTCTTAGTTGTGCTTGAACTTCTGGTGGCAAGCTAGTGGCTTCAATTTTGACTTCTTAGTTGTGCTTGAACTTCTGGTGGCAAGCTAGTGGCTACCTCTTTTAGCCTTTGTGCTCACTCTCTTTGTTCTCCCAAGCAAAGTTGATTGTCTTATTTCTTGTTGTTCTCCCTGACATATTTAGCATTACTTCCTCATTCAATGTTGGTTTTCAAATGAGTGACCTTTTTCAATGCACTTCTTATTCCATTCGTCATAGCTTCTTCAGAATTTCATTGATTTTACTATTGTTTATTGTGAGAACAGTATCTTGAGACACTTAGGTGTGTCATAACTCTTCTTGTATGTGCCTTTGTATGTGCATTTTTAAGGACAAGTCTCAAAGAAATATGAAATCTTGGGTTAGTTTAATTTCTGCCTGTTAGGTCTCTTGCAATTCTTCAACTGTTCGCCACATTTGCTCTCAATTGCCTCTGCATCTTGGTGCATGGGCAATGATTATTGATGACTTTAGTGTATGTGGCATAAACTTGTAAAGGCAGCAATGTCACAATTCTTATACTAAAAAGAGCACAATGCTTCCAGAAGAATAAATTCCATAACAGTGCACTAAACACAAAGTGGATAGAATCTATAACTCTATTGATGTACTGTGTAGCGCACATCATCAACTATGGTATAGGAAGAATATGACATTGTTTGAGGATTCTTTTCCTTGGCTGAGATCTTTCTGCATATGGTGTAGTTGACGAAGAGGTTTGTCAGTTAGACCATAGGCATCTCTGTGCTGACCCACACTAATTAGAACATGACTGAATACACTATGCTTATTGACACACATTTAGAGAAAATGATGACCAGTTCTGATTGCCAAATATAAATATACATTTCAAATGACAACTAAATGGTAATTATACATTCCCATATTTGATGATTAGATATATGAGTACATTTTATAACACGACAAAGCATTAAGCTTGTTAGGTGCTGTTTTCCCCCATTCAACATCAGACATGCAAGGCGGTGGATATAATGGCCACTTCATTGTGGGTATGTTTTTTGGTGAACATTTTGGTTTTTGGAATAAAATTCTATCTACTTTTTGACGGAAATATTTTGTGGTTCAAGTGCTTTAGCTATTGGATGAAGTTGTGTTTTGAGATTTATCATTTTGAAATTATCATATGTAATTTTTTAAAAGAATTTGTTTTCCATTCACAGATCACTCTTTCTTTCTTTGTGGCATAAATTAAGCTGATAGATCTTTATTTCAAAATTGATTGGATGCAGAGAATTTTCTTCAGCGAGGCAATATTTTACTGGTTAATTGTAGGAAATGTTTGTTTGATGGTTTTCTGTTAGGCTTCATGATTTGGTTATTTGATATGGTTGGATAGCCTGTTACGAAGTCTCTGGGCAATATCATAAAGTGTCAAGAATAATGGTGAATGCTTTTAAAGTTTTGAGAAAGAATTCTAACTTGTGGCAACATTTTTCAGGACTGCTTCATCGATATTTGCTCCCCAGAAATGCTCATGCTCTTCACTGACAATTTTGACTATCAACAGCTCAGGCATGATTTTGTGAAAGCCTTGTTGTGTGATGAGGTACATGAGTTGTTATACTTTTTTGAAGCCCTTAGGTTGTCCTGTGCATTGGTATTCATAGAATGTGCTTAAATTTTTGAAGTAGATAATTGTTGTTAGTCTTTCTCGTCTATCCACTCCAGAAATTGATATGGTGGTTTTTACTGAAGCTCTTGGGTACACTATCACAATATATCTCTGTTCTCTGTATCACCACGTCAGCTATATGCTGGTTTTATCCACTATAAATCTGCTTCATGCTGCTCTTAGATGATGTTTCTACTATTTTGTTTTGCATTAGTTTTTTGTTCTTGCTACTTCTCCACTTTCTCCTTGAATTGGGAAAAACAAATGGAAACTTTTATAACAGTCTTTTTTCCAGGAATATTTATTTTAGCTTATTGAAAAAAAATGTTATTCTTTCTTTGCTGAATGATTTCCTGAAATATTTAGATACAATCCAGCATCTTGATTGCAAATGTGGTCTCTTTCCTTCCTTTGTATGGCTTCAACTTAGATATGTTAAATCTATCCTTTATCATGGTACCGTCCAAGTTTTTATGGCTCCATTCTCCGATGCTTCTCTTATTCTAAAGGGTTCCAACCACCTTGCCTTGAATTTATCCGGTTTTATTTCGTTACAACCATTGTACTTTTAAAACTAACTGGCTACGTTGAATATTCAGTTGCTACAGCTGCTTGTCGTGCCAATACTTCTATCACTTTTGCAACACCTCCTTTGCCTATTGCACTGGCAATCTTCTTTCAGCTCGTTAAACAGAAGGAGTCCTTTTCGACTTTAAGTTTCCCCTAGTTGATTCTCTACTACAATTCTCAAACTTGGCACCATGCATTCAGTATGGACCATCACATTCTGGCCATACATCAGTTGAAACGGCGTGTGTCTAGTAGTCACTTTATACTTTGTTCTATATACATATAGCATGATCGGTAGATTTTGCTCCTAGTCTGTTCCTTCAATGCCATAGGATTTGTGGATGTCAGATGTCCGTACTTTGCTTGTTGATCTTGCATCCTCATTGGCTCTTGGAAAGTATGAGCTCGAGAGGGTGTGATATATTTGGAACTTTGTTATCATTAGGCGAATGGCATGATTCAAAAAATAGCCTCCTCTCTCACTAGTGATTTGAATTGGAATATAGTACATGATTCATAAAGTGATCTCTATCACTAATGATTTGAATAGGAATACCATACCTTGTGAAGATCTATTCATAGATCAATCTTGCCATGCTGAGCGCTGTATTGTCTGGTAGTGCATTATCTTTTGTCCATTTGGTTAGGTAGTTGGTAAACTACAACAATATCTCTATACCTTGTAATTGGCTAACCTTAAGCGGGCCAATGAAATATAGTCCTTATCTTTGGAAGAGCTCATATGGTTGTGATGAATAGAGTGGCATATAGTCTTGTTTCAATGGTTTCTCTACCATGTGACAAATGTCACATCCGGCTACTCATTTTTGTGCATTTGTGTGCAGTGTTGGTCACACCTTAGACCAACCAAGAGAACTTTTTTGGTTGTGGTCTCTAGTCCCATGTGGCCTTATGCTAATCCTTCATCTTCTTCTTCTAGTATGCCATTTATTTCTTCTTGCATGACACATCCTTGGTGATGTTACAAATAGCATCACCAATTGAGAATCATTCAACCGTCAAGTACCCCTTTAATTCCAATTCGATGATATTTATGAGATTTCCTTGCTGATTTTGGCTATGTTATTTAATACAGAGAATTTAATATCAGAATTGTTTTGCATCCAGGTTATGGGTTATAAGATCTACACACACGAAATCCACTCAGAGTATGCTGCAAGGATTGACAATTTCAGGGCTTATGATGCTGTCAGTAAAGATATCCTTCAACGTTGGACATATCCACTGGTGCCAGATATCCTATTTTCAAGTAATGGTCCTCCAATAAGATTGGATCGCCAGGAATATTACAAAGCAGCAGGTTGGACTTGTATAAATTTTCATTTTCTGAGTAACTACAAAATTTCTCATCTGATGTGAATTTTTCTTTTTCTTTTTGTTCATTTATATGTTTCATGTTACAGTAAAATGATAGGAGACAGCGCTCTTACACTTCCCAAGCTCATTGTTTTGAAGAAGTTAATTTTTACATGTCTTGTGTTGCTATTGGTTAAACTTTAAACCAATTGGAGATTTTATTTTTAAAAATTTGTGCTTTACATTCACATTGCATGTAAATAAAGCCACAAACAAAACATTTCATTTCTACCCGTGTGTCTGTGAGAATATCTGTTCGCCCCATTTATGCTGATTAAATGTTTTGAACTGGAAATGCTCGATTGTCAATAATATGATGGAGAAATAGCATTTATGCTTTATTTCTTTTATCTTATACTTCATAAGTAGACATGCCTATGGGAAATTCAAGTTGCAAGGACCAAAACATAAATGAAAATCAATTTTCTAAAAGGTTTTCTTAATTTATAGAAGACCAATTTTGTGCCTTATGAAAGGTATCTCGGCCTGAAAGAATCCAAAACTACCAAATTGATTTTCTCAGGATAAAATACTCACGGAAAATATAAGCTTTCACATGAACAAGGCTGTATCAAGTACTTCGAAATTTCATAACATTTGAATCTTTGAAAACATTTTTGATATTCTCTCCATAATACTATTGACAGAAATTCCATCCTGGGGTTACTGGTGTGGCCCTGAAATGGAATCTGCTGAAAAAAAGTCTACATTTGATTCGTTATGTGATACCACTTTGAAAACCAATCTTTTTTTATTTCAGAGGTGTTTCTTAGGCTAATTAGTTGTTTATCCACATGAGTTGAGTTTGTTTAATCATTAATATGTTTTACCTATTTGTTCAAGGTGAGTATCACCATTTGTGTACTTATGATCTTGAGTCATTCCCTGAATAGCCTCGATCAAATTCAAACCTTTTTAAAGTACACCCTTAGGGCTCAAGTATTTACAATATTCATTCTCATGTGCTATGGACATTCTCAATATAGTTTTCAGCCACAAGGGATTCCCATGAAGTCATTTATCATTTTTGAAGATTTATTCAATGTTCTTTATGTCTTACCAAAGTCTTGTTATGGCACTAGTTAGGTTATGCTTTATATTTACTGAGCATTGAATACAAGTTTTAACAAGTCTAAGTGAATCGCTTTGCATTTTCCCTTAAGCATTCAAGTAATAATCAGATATTTACCAACATTACGATTTCCCATTCTTAATGCCAGATGCAAAAGACTGATGTTACTTCTAACTTCTAGATTCTAGAGAGATAAGATACATAGATCCATCCATGCTAGAGAGTCCCTTCATCTATTTGCAAATATATAGTAAGGCAGATCTTTTGTATCATTTATCCCTTTCTGTTCACATCTCTTGCCAATATACCAGAGGTAATTTACAAGCTCTTCCTCATATTGATTTCTTTTTATACCTTCCAGCAAACATATTCTCTCTTGGTTGTCAACAACTAATCAATATAATTGGAGTTCAACTTATAATTAGAAGAATACGGTTTCAACCTTTATCGCTTTCATGTTATGAAAATGACAATATATAACAACTTATATTTCTTTTTCCATGTTCAAGTTTACAAATCATGATCACAGCAATCTTGCACAAGTCACAACCTTAACATTTAGCTGCTATTAACAAATATAGACAAAACCAAACATATTCTGAAGTACACTTAGTAATGCTAACAATAAACTTCCCAACCTTGTTGACTGCAGATATTTAGACAACGTAGTACAGAGATATTACATCAAACTTAAGTCACAAGTGATTTCAGACACTACCAATCTAACATAACTATTACAAGTTATAACTGGGATTGCCACGAAGTTCACATGCTTCTGGATTCTACAGTTGTACACCAGTTTTCTGTTTTACTGTCTGGTTACCTGATGAAATTTATGTTTGGATTTGAATTAGAAACATTATCTGACCATTTTTTCAAAGTGTTTGCAGATGCTATCAAATCCCTTTTTTGCTTTAGCGAGCATTATATAAACATAATATGCAAGTTATCAAGACTTTTTTGCCTCTGCTCTTTTTGTTCAAAATAGTCAGTACTCCCCAGCCTTGGTCCGTTGACATAAAGTTAGTTGTCATTGGTAAAGTCATTGGCAAACATCAATCCCACCAAGACACCGATACATCACACTGGTACTCATGATTATGAACCGGGTAGATTGAGCAAGAAAGCAATGTACTTTAACCGGTCACGCTTATACCGGTCCAGGTTTTATCCAACCGGTCTTGTCAAACACAGGGAATAGATGACTAACCGGATACAAGTTCTAGAATGGTTTAGTGCATGATAATCCGAACCTGATTATACAGAGTGTTTTTCAGGTAAATAGGAGTTAGCTTTTTCAGTGGTACTAGAGTTAGCTTTGTTTTTTCTGTGAGTGTTTCGAGGTAAACTAAGAATCAGTTTGCAAGCTTTTTGATCAAGGGTTTTGCATGCGTGATTTACGGAAGAGTTTACAGCTTGGTGAAACTATTAGTTGTATTTTTAATAAGATAATTTCTTATAAATACAGGTTGAAAGACATGAAAAGTGTGTTGTTGAAAATCAAGAGCATAGAGCAAAGAAGAGCAGGAGAGCATAATCTTCTAAAAGGAATCACAATCACAAAGGTGAAAGCGAGAGAAAGATTCAACAACCAAATAGAGGAAAGGGTGAATAGGTATGATCTGAATCGACAAATATAGTGTCATCATAAGATCATTGCTTTAGTTGTGAAGCATATTTAAATCCCTCAATTAGGGTGAACCCTTACAGGTTCGTTTGTATAAATTCCTTTACCGGGTAACATCTTTATTGGTGTTTTAAGTCCTCTGATAAGGCGACTCCTAATAGGGTCAAGATCCTAACAGGTCTTCTATCTAATCCCTTAACCGAGTAGTACTCTCACCAGTGCTTTGTAAGTCTCTAACAGGGCAACTTTATTACTGCAGCAGTGGAGTTTTGTGGGTTCTGTCCCATTGTGGTGTTTTCCTTCTAATCGAGGGTTTCCACGTATAAATGTTGTGTTGATCTGTGCAATTAATTTCTGTTTTTGGTTGTTATAATATTCTTTTAATTTTTGTATTAACCAGAATATTTGTTTGCTTAAAAGAGAAATAAAAATTGAATTTATTGATTCATCCCCCCTCTCAGTAACCGGTTGGGAATAACAATTGGTATCAGAGCCTAGGTTCTTAGAGATAGAAAACTTAACCGCTTGAGAAAAGATCATGGAGGGTTACAGGTATCAAAAGCAGCTGGAGGAAGCCAATGAAATGATAGCCTCTCTAGAAAACAAACCGAGGAGGTCTCTTGCCAAGAGAAAAGAGTTGGCTTTACAATTGAGTGAAAGTCATAAAACCATTGAGGAACTCTCTGGGCAGAGTGGCTCGGATGAAGCAGAATAAGCGGTCACTGATCTCATGGAGAAGAATCTGAATCTGACCGATCAAATCTCCATTTAAAAAGGGAGCAGGAAAGTCATGCTTTGAGGATGACTGAACTCATTGAAGCCAAAAGAAATGCCGAGGATGAGAAGACTAGTGCTATAGAAGCACAGTTAACTGTTGAAAGAGCAAGAAATCTGGCCGAAGATGCATTAAGAGAGAGTGATGCTCTCATATTGCAATTGCATGCAGACATGCAAGGCATAAATTAGGAGAATGCAATCATGCATGAGCACTTGCATGATAAAGATGAAGCATGCAAAAAGATGGCTGCTGAATTGGATCAACTAAAGAAACAACTGAAAACTCTTGAAGAGAGGAATGAGAAACGCAGAAGGTATAATGAAAGATCTGAGAAGCTTGATGAGCAACTGAGAGCTCAAAGGAAGCACAAGGGTCCCACAGGACTTGGGTACATTAGTCAAAGCAATAATGAAACTGGTGAGTCCTCTGGAGACAAGCAAGACAAGAAGGAAAAGAAGAAACCTACAGAAGACAAAGGTAAAAAGATCTTCAAACCCTTTTGCAAACATTGTGGCAAACCGGGTCATAAAACCAATGATTGCATAAATGCCTTGGTAAAACCATTTACTTCTAAGAGTTATTGTAGCAACTGTTACAAGTATGGTCACATGACCTTTGAATGCAGGTCTCCATCCAATAGCGTGTCTAGTGGAAGTAGGGGAAGCTTCAAGAGATATTACTATGCTTGCAATAAATCTGGACACAAAGCGGAAGAACGCAGGTCCAAGACAATGGCATTCAAATCTCCACCAAGACCAGTATTCCATAATAGGAATGTAAACCAGAGCACATCCAATTGTGCTACGTGTGGACCATCAGGGCATAGAAACTTTGATTGTCACTCACCCATGGACAGGGAAAGAAGGGTCAATCCATGGAGAGGAACCAGAATGACTTGTTACAACTGTAACAAGATTGTTGCTGACGTAGCAAGATGGATGTTGCAACCGAGGATTTGTAAACAGGTAAAGAGTCTCTAAACCGGTTGTCGAAAGAAAGGTTAGGTAAGGGTAATTAATATAGTAACCATTAACAAAAGTTACCGTTTGCTAATTACCGTTACGACCTAAGTGTATAAAAAGGAAAGTTGATTACTCATTTCACTTTACATTGCGTTTTGTGATAATTGTTTTCAAAAGCTTGTGTAATCTTTTATTGCTGTGATTTAGGATCTTTGCTGTGCGAATGCCGTAAATTTTATCAAGAACTTTCTACACATACCGGTCATGCAATATGGCATCTTCATCTTCTGTGGTGAGCCTCATCAATGCCAATTAGGTTGATAGGCCTGTTTACGACATCATGGCGGTTCAAAATCATGCGAATGATATGGTGGGAGCTCTATCATCTGTCCCTGAAGGTGTTTTGCTAATTGAGGATGTAACGATTTTCATCCACAACAAACAAGAGGAACTGGGTGAAACTTTTATTCAAAGTAAATATCTCTCGCTGTGTGAAGATGGGAAGCTTTAAGCAAAATACGCTAAGCTGCAATTATCAAATTTAATCAATGGAGTCAAATATCCAACCGTGTTTCAACCGGATTGGATTAGGTTGGTGCTTAGCAAGGTTCACGAACCAGGGATGTGGCTAGTGAAAGGTGTGGTTACACCTATCACTAAAGAAGATTTACACAGGGTAATTGGGTACAATGCCGTAGGGGAAGCTCTAACCCTAAGAACAATAGCGAATGCAGAAGTCACATGGTTGACTAAGTCCAGATACGATAGTCGAATGATGTCTGTGAATGATATCGAAGACGACGGTGTTCTATTTGTTGTTGCGGTTATCGGTTACAAAGTTTATCAGTCGAGTAACTTGAATAGCATACCTGAAGGTGTGATTCATGTTGCGCACAAAATAATGCATGACAATGCTAGATGTGACATCTGTGCTGTGCTGAGGAGCCAAATCTTTGAAAATTTGAAGTTCGGTCTGGTTAAAAAAAGGTTTCTCAAATATGGGACATTGCTGGTATGTTTGTTTTTCTATTATCAAAACTTCTTTCCAGGGATAGGCAAAGTTACATGGCTAGAAGATAAACCAGTAATGGTTCAGATAGGAGAGATGATAAATAATTTGAGGAATTGGTTTAATAAGGTCATGACAGATTATTTTGAAGCCTTTCAATTAAGAATGCACAACAGGGAAATAATTCCCTCAACCATTGTAGAGTCATACAAGGAAGAAATGTGATTTCTAGTGAGCATCGATTATTGCATTATCTAGGCTGTGGAGCCGAGGTCCGAGTATGCACCGGAGCTTGGTTATGAAATTACATCTAAGGTTGCTAAGGCATATGCAGATGCACTACAAGAAAGCAACTTAGATCTCTCAGCAAACCAGTTGGAGACTTTTGAGGAGATTCTAGCAAATTTGAGGCAAAAAGGCATCTTCTAAGGAACCTAAGAAGGTCTATGTTAAAAGAACTCCCACTCCTAGGAAAAGGAAGTTAGTGGCTGAAGAACCAAAGGTTCAAAGAAAGAAGATGCAACCAGAGTCCATCGAACCATCACAAGGTGAGGAAATGGAGGAAGCAAAAACTGAAGAAACCACTACTTTTCTCAGAAAGAGAAAAACCGGGAAACCGGTAAAGGGGGATGCACCAAAAGGAAGGAAACCAACCATAGATGAAATGGTTGAAGGATTGAAGAAAATAGGTGGAATGGGTGGAGTCGGAAGAAGATACGAGCTTGCTAACGATGAAGATAGGAGAAAGCTAGAAGAAGCTGTAGTTTACTGTCTTCACAAGTTCAATATAGCACCCATCGAACTTCACAAAACAATACCTGAAGATCTACAAGAGATAATTGAAGGTAGATGGAAATCTTCCATAGATAAGGAAAGAGAGCTGAGTATAAGGGCTCTACTTGAAGTTCATAATCATCTTAGCCTGCAAGAGGCAACTAATCAAGTTGACTTGTACAAACAGAGTTTCAAAATTAGGAAAAGAATTGGTCAGGTCCTGATTGGAGAAGTGGATAAAGTACTTGATGAAGGGGTTTCCATATGGACGACTGTTCTAAAGTAGCAACATCAAGCTGAAGCAGACTGCCAAAAGACCACAGAGTCACCAGTAAAAGATACTGGAAAAGGAAAGGGCATACTGGGAGTTGAGACTCCAGTCCAAGCAAAGTCTGCAACAAAACCGGTCATCGTGGACATAACTGGAGACACAGGTGGTGATCTCACTCCACCAACCGTACTTGCCTCTCTAGAAAAAGGTAATGCTTGAACTTTACCCGTAGATAATATAGTTGATGAAATTATGGATTTCGGTGAAGAATCAAATGCTACAAAGTGATTCAGTGTTCTGGGAAATGAGGATAAGGAGAAAATTGAGATTGCTTTGTTAGAAACCTTTTTAGATTTCAACAGAAGTCCTAGGGACTACATGCCCCACTTTCCTGCAAAATTAAATAAGAGGCTAATGACCAAATGGAGAACCGGTCTAGCCCAAAACAAAAAAATAATAAGGGAAACTTTCGCAAAAGTTAAACCAAATCTGAACGATGAGACAATAAAAATTCTGATGGAAGCAATATCACTCAACTTGGACACGGGGGACAGGGTTGCCAAAATCATTAATGGAAAGGAAAAAGATGTGTATGAAGATTCATTAGAATTTTGGCAAAAATATGACTTCAACACTCTCAAGTCTACAGGTCCATAGGACATCTTACAAGATGAACTTGAAAAGGAGATGGTTCCACCTGTACAGTTCACAACTGGTGAACAAGCATCCTCAGGTGAACAAGGAACAACTACTGAAAAGGAAGTTACTGGTGAATAGTTCATAGCCAGTGAATTGGTCAACCTAGGAGAAGAAGTTCAAACAGGTGTACAAGATACATCTATGAGACTAGAGCTGGGGAATTCGTCAGCCAAGATGACTGAAGAAAATGAAACAGATAAAGTAGAAACTGTTTTAAATGATCAAAAGATTGGTAATGAACAACAACAAACAGAGCAACCACTGGAAGGAGGAGTACATCCGGAAGAGGAAGTACATCTAGAAGAGGAAGTACATCCAGAAGAAGAGGTACGTCTAGAGGACACACTACAAAAAGAAATACCTCAACAACAAGAGTTGCCTGTTACAGAAGAACATGGGAAGCCTGCAGAAGAACCTGCATAGGAAATAAGGCAAAAGGAACCAATAGATGTTCTGATTACATCAACATCAAAGAGAGAGCTATTGTTTGCAACAAATTCTGAATCTAAAAGAGGCAAAGTTAGCCCATCTAAAGCAAGTGAAACTGTTGTTGATATAAGCAAAATGTCGACAAGGCAGATGAAAGAGCTCACAAAGAGAAAATAGGATATGGTTCTCACAAGTGTAAAGAATATCTTGTACAATTTTGTACGAGATGCTAAAATAGATGAAGATGAATCGGTGATTGATCAATTAGAGGTGCTGGCACAAGCAATTGAGGAAGATGTCACTGACCCAGAAACAATTGCTATTGATCATTATGAGAAGAAAAGAATAGATATTCTTCATAAACAGGTTGAAGAAGTCAAAGCCTCTGTGACTACAAGAACTGAAGAGCTCCAACTCCAAGTACAAGAAGCTGGAAGGTTAATCACAAGAACTAACTTTGAACATTTTGTGAAGGATATAACTGAGAGAACTAAAAGGACTACAAAAGAGATAAAGGTTTTAACATCAAAATTTGATGCTAAGAGTTCTTTTGCAACAGAGTACAGTCGGGAGCTGACAAGTCTAGTTCTCACTTTGAGGAAAGCGTTAGAAGAAAACATGAAAAGAATCCAAGTTCTTATTGGATTTTAGTTATTCATTGCACCAACATTTGATCTGATGTAGACAACGACAACTGATACTGACAGACTTCTCAAGGAACCTGATTACAAGACAGTTGAAGACATGGAAAATTTGATTGTCTCACGGCAAGTTGCAAAGAAAACTTTAGATCATGTAACAGGTGTCTGGAAACCATTCCTAGAATCTGCAAAGATCTATAAAGATATCTTCAACAAGTTACAATTATAAAGAGTAACAACCTTTTGTCCCTTGGAGGAAAAAAGGGGAAGATATAAGTGCAAAGAAATGAGAAGAGAAAACAGTAATAGTGTGTCAGAATATGCTACAGGTAGACAAACAAATCTATAGGGGAAGTCTACAACAGGGGAAGTCTACAGGTGATGTGTTGATATGTTTTGCCACTAATGCCAAAGGGGAAGATTGTTGACATAAACTTAGTTGTAATTGGTAAAGTCATTGGCAAACATCAATCCCACCGGTACATCACACCGGTACTCATGATTATGAACCGGGTAGATTGAGCAAGAAAGTAGTGTACTTTAACCGTCCATGCTTATACCGGTCTAGGTTTTATCCAACCGATCTTGTCAAACTCACAGGGAACAGATGACTAATCGGATACAAGTTCTACATCGGTTAAGTGCATGATAATCCGAACCGGATTATACGAAGCATTTTTCAGTTAAACTGAAGTTAGCTTTTTTAGTGGAACTAGAGTTAGCTTTGTTTTTTTTGCGAGCATTTTGAGGTAAACTAAGAATCAGTTTGCAAGCTTTTTGATCAAGGGTTTTGCATGCGTGATATACAAAAGAGTTTATAGCTATAGGCAGAACTATTAGTTGTATTTTTAATAAAATAATTTCTTATAAATACAGGTGGAAAGACATGAAAGGTGTGTTGTTGAAAATCAAGAGCATAGAGCGAAGAAGAGCAGGAGAGCAGAATCCTCTGAGAGGAATCACAGTCACAAAGGTGAAAGGGAGAGAAAGATTCAATAGCCAAGCAGAGGAAAGGGTGAATAGGTATGATCTGAATCGACAGATATAGTGTCATCATAAGATCATTGCTTTAGTTGTGAAACATATTTAAATCCCTCAATCAGGGTGAACCCTTACAGGTTCGTTTGTATAAATCCCTTTACCGAGTAACAACTTTATTGGTTAAGTCTTCTGAGAAGGTGACTCCTAATAGGGTCAAGATCCTAACAGGTCTTCTATCAAATCCCTTAACCAGGTAGCACTCTCACCAATGCTTTGTAAGCCTCTAACAGGGCAACTTTATTACTGCAGTAGTGGAGTTTTGTGGGTTCTGTCCCACAGTGGTTTGTTCCTTCTAACCGAGGGTTTCCACGTATAAATGTTGTGTTGACCTGTGCAATTAATTTCTGTTTATGGTTGTTATAATATTCTTTTAATTTCTGTATTAATAAGAATATCTGTTTGCTTAAAAGAGAAATAGAAATTGAATTTACTAATTCACCCCCCCCCCCCTCAGTAATCGGTTAGGAATAACACGCTCTCTGGTAGCACACAACATGTTTCTTGATTTTCTAGTCATGCCCTATCTTTTTTGATCTTTGTGTGGCATTGTAGCAGATGAACTTGAGGCAGATTGATCCAATCATCCAACAGATCATTTTCTTCTCATTTTCTCTTGTGAAGGTTTGGCCTTATTTGAAACTATTGGTGTCACGGGCTGTGTGGATGGCTTTGTTAGCAGAGTTTTAAGTCTGCCTAGGGTGAAAAGTGGCCAAATGCATGTGACTCTCTGGCCAGCTGATCTTTGTGTATAGAAGGTCTAGAGGAATCCAAATCTTACAGTGTAAAATTAGTGCAATTGGAATGAGACGTAATTTCTTATACTTCCTTTTTACGACTTCTACTGTAAAATATATATTTTTCCTTACTTTCTAGTTTTTTGTATTAGTTAAACTGTAATATATGTGTTTTTGTGTACTGTCAAACTCTTTTTTTTGATACTAATTTCCAGTCAAGGTCACTACATGAGAAAACCTGGTGTCTCTTTTTATTACTGTTGTGATAACTTCTTGTGAACCATCACGAAAGGCATATTGCTTGATCTTGCAACTTTTACTATTGCATTCTTTCTTCTGTTTGCTTGTACTCACTATATATCTGCCAATTAGTAATTATTATCTTGTTTAGTGAAATTTCAAATCGTGCTGAAGTTACAAAATCTTGTGTCTTTTCCAGAGTCCTAACAGCCTGTTTTTCTCATCAAGGGTCTCTACACTTCTGAGGAACTTGCTACCTTTTCCAATTGATGAAAGATATCTATTATTGTAATCATTTCTTGTTTTAAGCCACTATCTAGTAAATTGACACATTATAAATTATAATTTCAATCTATAATAGATCTTTGCTATCTGATTGCATTCTTGATTGTATTATCTCCCTTCTACGTTGAAGCTTATTTGAGTGCAGGGGAATTATGTTTATTGTAAAGTTGTCTGAAAATTGCATGATCAGATTATCATGATAATTCCTGGCTTTTAATTTCAATGGGTTACATCTTCATGATTTATTATTGTAATATATTTTGTAGGTGTGGTACAATCCCGATCTACAGTAGTTGGTCGGACAACACTGCTGGGAGAGGGAACAATCATTGGTGATTATTGCACTATTACTGATTCTGTTATTGGGAAAGGCTGCACTATTGGTTGCAATGTTATTATAGAAGGTTGTTACATATGGAACAATGTGACGATCCAGGACAATGCTACCCTAAAATATGCAATTGTTTGCGATGGGGCTGTTGTTAGGGCCGGGGCTGTTTTAGAACCTGGTGTTATCTTATCTTTCAGAGTAAGTTCAGAATGTATTTTGCAGTTTCTTTATCTCACCTTTATAACACTAGTGTAATTGCTTGAATTTGCATAAAATAGTTTATATAATGGTGTTACGAAATCTAAGAGGGCTAATGTTATTTTTAATGTGTTGTCCAGAACCTCAAATATGTATCAATATCTTTACATATTTTTTATTATAGGCATGTTTAGGTTGTATTCACAGAGGAAAATAATTGTTTTGGACATATGCTGAATGGAACATGAAATAATTTTAAATATAATTATTTTTGGAAGTGTGAGCTTTCAAACCCCAAGAAATGGAGTATGGTACAATAAACCAGTGATAATTGTTAAGGCTTTAAAAAACTCCATAATTTATAGACAATAAATGAAAAAGGATGAATAAATGCATGGAAAACTTACTTATTTCTCAAAATCTCATGTCCATACTTCTCCTTCCCATCCCTCATGTAACTCAGTTGTCCACCCAGGTATTGTCTATTTCAAATGTCTACAACATGAGCATGCAGCTCAAAGGCGTATTTCTGTCCTGTCCACCTGCTATTCTTTTCTCCGCTTCCTCAAAAGCCATACAATGGTGCTTATGGTCTGCTCCAAGGTTTTGCAAACAGATTCATGGATCTAATTAATTTCAGTGGACTATGGTCTACACGCTAAACCAGCCTTCTGACTACCACAGTAGAAATTCTAGCTTCTCTAGGCATAATGATAGCCTCTCTCAAGAGGATAAACAAAACAATGGAGGAAATGGGATTCACAATCCTTTTATGCTGAGGTGCATTGCAAACATGTTTTATTGTGTGTAGCAGCAGCAGAACAGAATAGTAGTTTAAAACAAATGTTTGTAGCTCCTCTTTACTGACATTTAATGTTATGGAGAGTGATTTGGAGCCATTGAAAAGCTTCTACTCTTTGAAATTCAAAATGGATGCCAGCTGGGATGATGTAAGACTAGATAGGGGCCACTCGAAACCCTTATAGAAAAGCTGTCCCAGCTGAGAGTTCAGTAGGGGTTACAATCCATGGCTTTGATTGGTAGGTCCAATGTAAAGGCCTCGTGCTTTCCTGCTGCATCCAAATGGAAGCCAGACCTGATAATTAAGACAATGACAATCTCTTCATTCCCAAGAGAGCTCCTAATTAATGTTGGCGATTTTTTTTCCTGAAGGTGATCCTTTGATTGGCACACGAGATGGAAACGGAAGACCGATAGAATTATTTTTTTCAATGCTGATGTGAAAGTTATATTTGCCTGTGTTCACAGGACTGGTTCATGGGTTTGAAGCATAACAATCCTTGTTCAGAGGTGTTTTAAATTCAAATTTTGTGTAATTCACATATTGTCTGCTTTTTGTTCTGGCAAAAAAGGTTCAGTGAAACCTACTCTATTTGTTAGCATCTATTGAATTAATTTAAAAGAAAAGATTTAAATCTTATATCCTATTGCAATGTTCAATGTCAAGCATTAGCCTTAATATATTAGCATATGTATCTTATACCAAAAAGAACTACATGGCATAAATAATAAACTTAGTAATCTTAAATTATCAAAACTTGCAAAAGGACGGCAAAAACCCCAACTTAGGTAGCTCTAGTAGCAGATGCATGAAGAAGATGTTAATCATTGTCAATATTGGTCCATGTTTGGAGTGTTAGGATCTAAATTTAAATCTTTTGTTTTCCTAAATTTGTGCTTTTTTAGTTTTTGTATATATAAATGATTAGAATGCATTAAGGTTAGATTCTCTGGCTCTCTCTGCTCCCTAGCATTCCGGATACCACAATGCACATTGGTGACTACAACATTGACTATGTTGCCTGTTCTCGGTTCTCATGTTTGGGTTCTACTCCCTCCTTCATACTGTTGGAACCCAAAATTTTTGCGAAATTTAGTGTCTCTTGAGAATGAAAATACACTGAAAATCCCTCAAATAGCTACTGTTCATGACGCTGTGCACAGGTCATCACCAAGCTTTTGTATTTGATCAACCAGGGAGAGAAATTTGCAAAGGTTGAAGCTACTGAAGTTTTTTTGCTATCACCAAACTTTTCCTAGTCTGTGGATACAGTGCCGCTCTTGACTCTAGACTACAATTAGCATCAATTTGAAAAGTTTTAATGGCCAATTGTTTAGAAACGAAATTTTTTTAGTCGGGTCCACAAGGGATCTGACTAATATTGTAACATCTAAAGGTATTCTCGAAATGGAAAAATAATAAATCATTTTAATTTGAAATGAACGTTTATTAAGGAAATGAATGCAGGGGCCAACATGGATAAGATTTTTTGTTTTTAAAAAAAATTGGTTTCATTGAAAACTAAAGTTTCATCGATGAGAAAGGGAAATGCTAGGAGGTCAAAGGCCATTAGAACCAATCCAACGTGATTTAAACTTATTATTGGTGATATTAAGAAAGGGTTATATATATTAAAATGGTTTATATAAATGAGAAAAGGAGCAATACAAATTCAAACGGCGGTCCCCGCATTTAACATTCTGTGGTAGATGAATTCAAGTCATTATGGTGTCACCTAAACACAATATTGCATCAATAGACGGATTACATCGAAAAGACTCTTCGTCGAAGAAACAAAGGCTTGGTCATATCGAAAATAGTATTATCAATATAACCCTAGAATCTGTACAAATTGGAAAGATCACATCGAAATGAATGTTATATTGAAATCTGGAATTTTGATTATACATCAAAGATAAATGAGGGTTTGGAATAGCGAAATATGAAGTATCTAATAAGCCTTTGATTGTTTGTTAAAAGAGAGCTATATCGATAAGACTTACCTAAGTTTTATCAACAATGTGATCATTGATTGAAGTGGGAGTGTCTAGGAAAGCTCAAAAACATTTCACCCAAACGAAAGATATATCAAAATCTAATTTCGATATAGGTTTTAGTGATGAACAATATGTCTAAGCAACAAGAGGCATTTAAGAAGAAAGAAATGGTCTTGTTGAAAGAGGACTTATATCGATGGAAGTGAATGTCGAAGAAATATATTGATTGCTACATCGAAAATTGTATTTGGGTGAGTATTGGTTTCGATCAATTACCAAAAGGTCACAAAGAAACAAAATCTACATTGAAACTAGGCACAACGAGAGGGAAATTATGAAATTTTCCAAATATCTTCAAATAAAGAAAGACAAGTCTTATTGAAAACATGAAGTGTCTAAGCAACATTGAACGTTTTCATCGAAATACAAACTAATGTATTATTGACATAATCTACAGTGTTGATGAGACATGAGATAGGTTTCTTTGAAACAACCTCATTGATGTAACATTTACCATCGAAGAAACTTATACTACGTCTCTGTGAGCATGGAAGCTACACCGAAAAAACAAGGGATCGAAGAGAACACTGTTTGATTGCATCGATAGTATAAAGTCATTAATAAAATAAGTAGCATTAGGGAGGCAAACGCCCTTGGTGAGAGATTTGAAAGTTTTCCTGAGAGGGCTTGTCTCTTTGATGAACATGAAGTGAAAGTAATAGATCAAAAAGACTCCCCAAAACATGTCTCTTCGATGGGGTATGAGAAAACCCTAGTAGGCATGTTAATTGTTTGCATAATGAGTTAGGGAAGGAGCGGGTATCTGTCAAGGAATAGAAACCAAACTTCCTCACAGAGGTGTGATATCGTGCAGTGTAGTGATGGAAATAGATGTAGAAGATTGATTGAGCGATAAGTTACAGAGTTGCCTGTGAAATGTGGAAACATAGAGGTGAATATGAACTCCTTCATAGAATCCCCAAAGGACATTTCATGGAGTTAAGGTTCGCAGGGTATTGTGATGAACCTATTCATAATGTTGAGTTCAAAATTCTGGATGCAACAATAGCACAAGAGCCTTTATGTCGTGGTGGTGGTTAGACAATTCCTACTGCTAAGCGAGTTGCTTATTCTTCTTTTCTAATGACAAGCCCGCGTTTAATGGAGTCAGTGTATTATATAGAGATACATGCTGCTTCTGGCTGTATTTAAAATCTATATGGTGCTGTCCCATAGGTGAGGGCAAGTCACAGTTGACGAAGTAAATCCTGGAACACCATCGTATATTGAAAAGTGCCTGTAGATCCACTAGCTAAGTCCGTTGTATTGCGACCACTGGGACCTATACCTATTCAGCATCCTGCACGTAAGTTTATGGTGAAAACTAGGTGGAGAAAGGGTATGAGTGAGGATGTGATCATTAACAAGTTTCTTGATGATCTTATGTTGCTTGAAATGGCAAGACAAGATATTGATTTTTAGCAGATCGTGTAGGCCAATTAAATAATTCAGTTTTATTAAAATCTTGATAGACAACCTGTGTGGCAGATGATTTGCTTCTGTTACCTTTGTGTAAAACGGACATCAATCGTGAACACGGACATAACTTATGAATTGATTGACAGAATGTCTCATAGAATTGTGATTTCATGGATTGAAATGTGCACAAAATATATTTGGTGAAAAGTTCTCAAACCAATGTCTGATAGGCATACATACAATTTGAATGAGGGAATAATATGACATGACTGTCAACTGTTTGACAAAATGCCTCATGAATGTAATGCAAAGACACAAAAGCACAACCACAAAATATGAGTTGATCAATGAACATTGTCCAATGTGAAGGCACGAACAAGGCCGGTGAATTTTTCAACGAAATGCTCAATTTGGAGAACAAAAGGAAATGAATGCGGTCTGTATGTGTAATAGATTTGCTGAAAGCTTTAGGCAAATGCAACTAGCGGGGATAAGGCCAGGTTGCACAACATTTGTAAGCTTTGGAATAGGCTGTGAACATCCCTCAAAGCAATTTGATAGGAAGTATTCTTGCAGAGGTAAATATGTATATGACATGAAATGCAGAGTGTACCTCAATGAACAAGATGGAACAAGTTATAAGCACGCATCAATCATGAATATGTAGATTTTGACAGATGCTATGGATTGAAATGCTCAAAAAGACACAAGTAAAATATGGAATAAATATACATACAAGTGGCATAGTCATACATAGAGAATGTGAATTGACTAGTAAGATACCTTATTATTTGTAAAGGCAAAACTCTGCAATAAGGTATGAAAGTTCATTAAAGCAAAATGAAGGGCAATTTTGTCAAAGGTTCCAGTCAGCAGAGATCTGGTAAATATGTGCATAGAATTTGGGTGCACCGATAAAAAATTGAAAGAGACATTGTCTAAATAAGTTTGGTAATGTTTTTGTCAAATATTGATGATAAAAATATACTTGGGTTTGTTCAGAAATCTTCCATGATATGGAAATGTACAAAAAGTCGCTGACAGAGCTTTAACTGAAAAAAAGGATACAATGAGAGTTTATGCAGGCCTTGAAGATTAGCATGATTTGAATGATTTCTTTTCAAATCAGATGAATTATACAGAGTATGTTTTTGCCGGGAGTAAAGGACAAGAGTAAAGAACTAAGAATTTAATTGTACAAATTAATTATTATAGTTTGTGCTTTTAGGGAGTAATTGATTAGCTTATTGGAGATAACTAATCTGTAATGATGAACAGTCATATTGTTTCATCACCAAAGGTTGTAATCAATTTGAATGGATTCCCTTATGTCTATAAAAGGGCCCACAGATTGGATGGGAGGAGAGATTGGGATTCAAAATTTAGAAGACAAGATGTAATACAGATCAGAAGTAATACAATCAGTACTTTCTTTGCAATTGTGGTGTAGGATATTTTCTCTTTAAATCAGTTCTCTATGATTTTCAATGGCAGTAGTTGAATGCTATCTTAAATTCTTGTATTAAGAAATTATTTTCTGTCATAACAGTTTGAAAAATCAAGATCATTTGAAGAAGTTAATAACTTATGTATCTTGTCTAATTGGTCACTTCAAGTAAGAGTAAAAAACAATTGGACAAATTTTGGTGGCATATATAACTATCTAGTATTGAGAGTAAGATAGTCGACAGATTTACCCAAGTGGTAAATTTAAAAATTGTCTCATAGAGTTATACGTTAAGATCTAGAAGGAAGGTGATGACTCAATTGCCCAAAGAAGAGAAGGCACTGGTCTTTAATACAAAGATCATTATTCAGAACATAACAGTAAATATAGTTGCAGGATAAGATCACAATAGGAGAATTATAGAGGTAGAAGATAGAATCAAGAACAGTAGTACAAGAATAGGCGATCACTAAGGATAACTGGAAGTAGAGATAAAAGGATAGAAGCAAAAAAAGATTAGAAGGATCAAAAGTAGGAGATTATAGAGAAGCTAGTAGAAGAGTTAAGATCTGACTTGAAGTACGTGTGACATACCAAGTGAGTTTGAAATTGAAATATAGAATATAGATCAAATCTGCTCAAATCTGAAGGTACACCTGCCTAGATTTTGTAGAGCCTGAAAAGTAGAAGATCCCTTCATAAGAAGGATTCTTGTTCATTGGCCAAAGCAATTGTTCAGCCTGATTATAGAAGGCACATTCTTAGGGTTTTTCAATCTGTTGTTTTGGGAACCAACACATACCATGGGTTCTTATATCAAACCCTTTGGTGGCATTTACTGCCTTCCTCACAACATACATCACTTGAGTTCCACTTTCTACTGTAGATCTTGTCCCATGAAGCAATAATATGGTGTTGAGCGTGAATCCCTTCATAAGAGACTCTGATTTCTTCTCCCCCATGATCCTCCATCCTTACGCATCCTCCGTAAGGAGGGCCATTTTCTTTTCAACATAAGAAATGGGGGTTTCATTCAACTAGATAGCTTGCATTTCTCATTGATCTCCTCCATTCACCAAAGATCTTTTGGTGCAATCTTCTCTTGAGAAAACCACAATTTCAATGTCAGCCCAAACTCATGGGTCCCCTATGTTGATATACTCTATTATGTTCTAAACCATCTTACTCCCACTTCCTCTCCTCTGCCATCTTCCTTTGTCTTCTCTATTTTTTCCATCAAGAATTCTATTTTGAATTCACGCACTAGTAAAGCAATTGATGACAAAGAACACCAAGTTGAATTTATCAAAATTGATGTGGATTCCCTTGCATTTCCCCCTACCATGCTCTTTAATGAGGTGATGTGGTTAAGCTTTTTTTTGGTCATCAGCTTAGCACATTATTCACCTTGTTCATAATATGGGGATCTCTTTATCTGTTTATGATTGGGCATTCATTTTCCAAGCTTAGCCATGGTGTTGGACATGCAACTGGCATCGTACTTGGAAAAGGAATAATATCAAAGATAGGGGGTAGGTTGGCTTTAGGAGGGACTGCTAGAATATTGACTACATCTTTACACGTTGGGATTTTTTTGAGGATACTTATTTTAGGTCTTCTAGAGTCTTTGTTGTTTTGTTGACTTCAGAAAGACCTTCAATGTGGATCCGAGGCATCCACTTTTCTAGAAATTGAGAGATATTGGCATCCCACATTCTCTAATTATTGTTGCTTAGATGCTTTATAAGATAGTTATTGTGTAGTTTCGTACATCATATAGTTTCTCTTATTTTGTGAAGAGTACCATTGGGATCAAGCAAGGATGTCCACTCTCTCTATCCCTATACAACATTTACATTGATGAGTTAGTGGATTCTCTTTGGTGGCATACTCATTTAGATGACGATTGTTTTACATGAGGTGGCTATAGCTATCCTTCTTTTCACTGATGACATTATTCTCACACATTCTCAATGGATTACAATGACAACTTGACATGTTTGCTTGCTTTTGTGAACTTTAAAACTTTTGGTCAACCTTAGTAAAACTAGGGTCAAGATTTTGAATATTTTACAAGTGCTCTCTCTCTAGGTTTTAGTTTATCTACAAAGTCGAACTTCTAGATTCCATTGACCAACGCATCCTTAGGGGTTGAATTTTTGGGTCCATCCCTTAGTACGAGTCTTCTTGTTAAATTGTACCTTTGCAAGGGGTATGTCACTTTTGTTCTTGGAAAATGAGTGTTTTCAGATCCACTTCTAGCACATCCTCTCCAAGTTATACTTGATACAATCATAAGCCTATAATTTTATACAACTCAAAATTTTGAGGACCTAGCTTAGGTGCCATTAGTTGGGTTTGTATTGAGAGAGTTTAAACTTTCTTGCTATAACACATGATCTATTGCCTTTAAACCTTCTTCAATATTCCTTTCTACATCCAAAAACTTGGATCCATGGGGGTGGCAATGTTTGGCTTTGAGGGATATACATACTTAAAACACTTTTCTATTCATACAAGGTTGCTTCACTTGTTGCCATTGCTTCATTGGTATACACTAGACTTCAACATTATAGGTACTTGAAGAATGGAATTCTCCTTTCTATTGGAATCTCTTTTGACATGTCATCTTCTTCCATGTACTTTGTATTGGAAAGTATTGTCATTGATGTCAAAGGTATACTAATAAAGATTGTATCATGAATGTAAAAGGAAGAATGAGGAGCTTGTTGTATGTGGTCATTGATCTTAAAGGTGAGAAGACAATTGTCTACCTTTATAGGGTAATATCAATTAACATACAATAGTACAAAGTAGACATAACTTATACTTACAGAACGTGGAATATTAAAATATGATAATGTCTAGTACAATATATTTGCAAAAAGATAGATCATTCATGCCAATATGTAATGTGTACAATTATGAATTGCTTCCTAACATACAAAATCAGGACATAAGTACTATCTCACAGTTGAGTAAGAGTCAAGATTACGAATCACTAGGAATTGCTAGACAACTAATTGTCGGAAACGGCTAACCAATATTACATTACTAGCCAATTAATACTAACACAATTAATACTTTGGCTAACAATATTTATTTATAAACTACTTGCATAAACTATCAATTATATCAACCATCCCCAAAAAAGAAGTCTTTGAGACTACTGGAACACAACATAAGAAAATAAATGTCACCTAAGAGAATGGAGGTTGTTGTGGTAGATTCTTGGTAGTGGTGCTACTGAAGGTGTTGGTTGGCTACCAACTCCCTCTCCTAGGATGCCTTCACCATGTATGTTGCGTCCATCAACTATTTCTTAGTCTTTTCGAGCTCATGGTTCTTCTCGATCAACCTTTCATCCTTTTGGGCCAACTGCCTCACAAATTGAGTGAACTTTTTTGCTAACTGTCGATCCCTCTCAACCACCTATTGCTCTCAATCCACCACAATTTGCTATAAAGTAGTAACATGGTTGTGCGTCTGAGCCAATTGCTCGTTGGATCTTTGTGCTTGATTCAGCCAAGGCCTTCTAGGTCTGCTTTGCTTGGCAGAGCACCCTCTCTTGTTGTTGACTAGACTACTCTGTGGCTGCTGAAACATGGTGGTACTAAAGGAATAAGTCATTGATACATAACTCTATACCACGAGGCACTCACAACAATGACTATGCCCACCTCCTATTGGCCACAGAGGATGCCAAGCATCCAACATCTTCGTTTCTCTTCGGGGTCAACATGTGGAAGTGAATCATCGGGATAATTCTGCTTGGAATTCAATCTACATGAAGGCCAAAATGCATTCTGCCACATGTGCCATGAGGGGTTTGTGTCCAATATTGATATCTCTGACAATATCCCCAAAATTGACCACAAAGGAAGCCATGCCTAGTAGTCGACAAATGTAATGCTAGACAGTATCAATCAAGTCATGGGGATTTGGTCAGTCCAATCCAAAAACGGTCTGCTCTCAAGCCCTAGATGAGGACCTCTATCCTCCGTTTGTAGGTGATTGAGAGATTGGAGGTAGGGTTGGTTCTACCATTGGCTTCTTAGGTACCAATCTTGGAAACCTATAAGTGACTCTGGCAATGGGTTTTGAAGTGAACTTGGAGGTGGATTAGGTAGGGATTTCTTTGTGGCATCTTGTATTGCAAGTTTGTAGGTGCTTCCAAGATTAAGGCAGGAAACTCGATTCAAGGTGCATCAGATGTAAATCCTATTAGCTCCAACCAAGTATCAATGTACCCTGTGGTCTCAGTAGTGCTCCCCGCTAGTGCAGGTGTAGCCATTGGTGGAACTACTGGTACATCAAGCATCGAATTGGCAATTGGTGTAGCAACTAGGGTCGGTAGAGGGAATGCTACAAGTGCTGCTCTAGCAATCTCATTAAGAGTAAATGCCTTGTCCACATCCTCCCTATTAGAGCCTGTCATGATAGCCACAAACACGCGTTTGACACTCACTCAAGCTAGAAGATAACTCGATCTACCCTCCTTTGCTGCTCTCCAAATCAGCCCGCTTCCCCTTTTTTCACTATCTAAGCGAACTCCAATGCACTAGATTGTACATCTAAGTGTGCCCAAATGAACGTAGTAGGCCATGAACCATCTAGTACTGCAATAGGCTGCATTTCCCCAATTTGTCTGGGGTCTACTTATCAAGAAGTAGGCCGATGGTATTTTGCACCATGTAGAAGGCTTTATGCTAGAGGCACAAAAATACTCACGGATCATTAAAATTTCTTGCAATGTTGTTTACGTCTTTCTTTGCAAAACCCTCGTTGATTGTTTAATCGAATTCATGTCATGAAAGAAAACATTTTGCAAACACTCCCTTTAGGCTTGAGGCCAGCTTTGATCTGGTCTGGTACCTTCACTGCTTTGAGGCTTTGCTGACTTTGGTAAGGGGCATCATAGATACCCCTATCTTGCCTACCGCTCTTCAGAGACTATTGTTGCATTTGTTATCTCCTCTAGTCGGGCTCGCGAATGGTTTGCTGAGACTTCGACCCTTTTGGGATCTATTGGGGTTGAGATGGATCGCCTCCCTCCTTTCTAGTATTCTCTTGATGTACGTCCCCATCTTCTTCCTCCTTGCTAGGTGTTGAATAGGTGCATTAGAGATGACATATGTAGGCATTTCATTCACACTATTTGGGTTAACCCTGACAGTGGTCTTCGCCCTAAGATGGCCTTTTATGCGGAGAACTTTCTGGAGCTTAAGGACGGACTCATTGTTCGTCCTTCCTACTTATCCCAGCATTGGCCTCATTCCCTCAGGAATCACCTTGGTTCCTTTAGAGTGGGTTCCCATCGGCTTCGTTGCGAGACCAAACATCATATTGACAGAGAGCACAAGATTTGTCAGCTTTGCAGCATTAGGGAGGTTGAGTTTGAGGAGGACTTCATTTTTCACTGTCCTTTAAACTACGAGATCAAAGGGAGGTTCTACTGCCTCTTTAGGGAGGCACAGTTGCTCTCCATCTTCTTCAGATAATGGACCAGAGGTGCCTTGCCCTTTATTTCCAGGAAGCCATCAGGCTTCAGTTACACATTCCAGCGCTAGCATTCTGCGACACCTCCACCTTGTCAATGTTAAAATTAACAAAGTATGTATTTTTTTTTCTCCCCATTATCTTGGAGGAAGACTTATTCTTCCTTAATATGTGTGTGGTGCCCCGTCACCAAGGGACACGACTTTTTCATGTATATATTATTATTATATAATTATATATTATAATATAATAATTATTATATTATCATGTAAAATAAAATAATAATTATACTATCAATATTTAATATAATATAATATAATTATTAATGATATAATAATTATATTTTAAATTAATATAATATAATTATTGTATTGACAATAATTATATTATCACAATCTCTAGGTTGTCCTGAAGGATTCTGACCATAGCTCCAATAACATCAATAGTCAGCTCATTACTTCATTCTTCACAAGGCTTCACTCTGTGCATAGTACGAAGCGCCACCTTGGCTCTGCCCCTTATTTAAAATTTGTGAAACCCAAGTTGGGCTCCTATCTGCAACGACCCTCCTCTTCTAGGATCACTCCGATGTGACCCAGGGCTCTGATTGGTCCCATTGTTTATCCTTCAGTTCAAAAGTTCTTCACAGTTGTTTGGAACCCTTAATTGGATCCGGGAGGGTTTCTTTTCTTTTGGACCCCTCTCTTTGTTTTTATTTTTGTTGTTTTCTTCTTATAGCACTGTTTGGCATCTCTGCTGCGGGCTGGCCCCCTTTTGTTGTTCTTGGAAGTCTTATCTTACCTACAAACACAAACAAATCTCTCTTAAAAAAACAGGAAGGGTTATTTCAGAACTTGTCCCAAATCTTACCTGTAAATTTTGGACGCACATTAATGAACATATATGCAAGAGAAATTATCAGAGATCCAATCCTGAACTGATATTTACAATTCTTTGTCTTCTCCAGATTGTCCAATAGTTGTTGCCTTGGAACCTTGCAGAGATTAAACTTATCTTCTTCGATCGCCATTTGGAAAATAGTGTATATTGTGGTGGCAGTGGCAAAACCCTCATGGTTCTGAAAGTAAATTTTGTATGCTAGCCCTTTCATGACATAACAGACACTGGGATCGATGATGTCCTAAACTGCCATTGCTCTTTTATTTAATTGTGTTCTGATTAATTGAGTAACTGTATCATTCTTTACTGCTTTTAGAATAGGAAGAGTATTGGAGGAACACAACCTTGTCAAAGCCCTAATTGCATCCTTTGTGATTTTATACAACTGATCTAGAAACATATTTTATCTCCATGGATTTGGTTTAGGATGATTTGAATCCATGCATGCTCATAAGTAATATCTGGAAACTCCTTCCAGATGTTTAATCCCATTTGCAAAATATGTTAGTACTGGGGCTTGAGAGTCACGAGGCTTTCTTCCATTAGTTGTTTCTAAATATCATTGAATTTCACATTACTCACCTTCGTTAAGGGTGCATGAATGTATGCCCCGACGTCTCCGTGTACACCACATCTAACGACACTTTAAAAAATGCTCCTTGCTTGTCTTTCTCCATAGCTACAAATGGATATGGCTTGAATCTAGGTTGGGACTTTAATGAAGGATCTACAACAATCAGTGTAGCCATTTGATCAACAAGCAAAATTGATAATGCAAGAGTGATGAATACCTTTGAATGCAACTATCGCTAGAATTTGTTCAAGAGTTCTCATTTTGCACACCGCAGCTCTTGGATTTACAAGATCACAAATGAATTCAAAAACTTTATCCTCTTTTTTCAAAAACACTTGGGATCTTGAATTGAATGCTCTTGATCTAATGTACTTATACCCCAAAAGCTGCTACTCCGTATGGACATAGATCACAAAAGCCCCCACAAGTCTTTGTAGAAATGTGGAATGCCATAAATTCTTTCACAACCTCTGCTATGTTTAAAACAATCCAACATCCAAACCATAAGGGGGTTCTTAAGGTCTTCAATGAAATCTCCCCCTTAGACAATGTACTTCATCTAGTTTTCGGAGGAAACATCTGCAACACGAAGGGGTACAAACTCATTCTTTACTTTGCCTTCTTAATTCTTATCTGATTTCTTCACCAATTTTTTCTACATATTCTCAATTTCCTTATTGACATCAATCTTCTTTATTGGAGCAAAGGTCTTCTCATTCTTTGCCATGGAGAACCTAGCAATGTGTCCAGATTTTTTTGCAATTGTACCAAGTAGTACATTATTGGGGACCACTTCCATTCCTTCTGATATTATATCTGCACTTGATAGCCTTTTGCCCATATTTGTTGGATGCATAACAATATCCATTGAAAGATTGAACATTTCTACCATTGTTTACAAATCCAATCCTCATCATTGTGATCTTGCATTCATTTGCCTTATGTCTAAACTTATTGCAAGTATAACATTGACCATTAAATGGTTGAATTCTGATTTGACTTCTACACTCACTAGGTCTATGTCCAATTATGTTGCATGAAAAACATTTACCGTTGAAAGGTGAAGAGAATCTAGTTTGAGCAGGAGTAGGCTTCTTGAGGTCCTTCTTGTTCTAGACTAGAGTGAAACCTATTTGATCTTCATTAGCCTTCTTGGATTCATCCTTAACCTTTTTCTTGCCTTAGTCATCTTTGTTGGGACTCTTAGAACTTTCTCCTTTGTCATGACCAAGACCAAACCTAGCATCTCATCAAGCAAATTGCTACTGCCTTTGAACTTCAAGTTATTATCAATTTGTTATTTTGCCTTTCTCTATTTGTTTCTCAATCTGACAACTTGATTGTTCAAGCTTAGTGCATTCTCTAGACTTGATATGTAGCTTTATTTCAGGACTTTCAATAGTCTTCTTAACTTCTTCAATTTGCTTCTTCAGATGGACAACATGTTCTTATGCTTTCTTGAACTTTTGTTGATTATCCTCCATATCAGCAAGAGCTAGTCTCATTTCTTCTTTAAGATCTATTATTGCATCAATGCCCCTATCTTGTGGTTCCATGACATCTAAATCTTTCTTAGATTCAAGCATAGTGTTCAATTCCTGAATCTACCTTAGTTGTTAGACTATTTCTTCAAGAACCTCTCTTTGATACCAATTGTTGAACACTTTTGAATGGTGAGAGGGGGGTGGGGGTTGAATCAACATATCTTAAAACTCAACCATTCATTGCAATTATAACATGCGTAGAAGTATACAGCTGAAAACAGAAAGAACAACACACAAGGACACCAAAATTTTTAGGTGGAAAACCCAATGTGGGAAAAACCACGGTTAGAACTATCTCACTATATGAAAATTGATTACAAAGTTTTAGGCTCTTGGCAATGGAAGCTTATTGCTCTTGATTTGGACTTGCATGCTTAGGCGCACAACCTTAGGGCAAGATACAATGGACTTGAACAACACTAAAGGTCAGTTCTTCAGGGCAAGATACGATATATTTGATTACAATGAATAATGATTGTGTGATCTGAAGAGAAGCACATCCTTTGAAATGCTGATTATAGTTCATGTTCCAAACATCTGAAACTGATTTCATTACTGCTTATCTGCAAATATGCATCTTTGCACTTACACCATACACATAGACAACACCTTATTCAACTCACATCATGCTCTGAAAGATCTCATCGCTTATATATCATCCGTAACATGCAATAACATTAATTAGGTCGGCTTAATTGTTGAAGTTGTATAGCTGCGACAAAGACTTCAACCGCAATTCTTGCTGTTGCCTTCTTCATCTATTTTGGTGAACTATATTGTAGTTGCCCTTCCACATTATATATTGCATCACTATCGTTGGTGATTAAGCGTGTGCTTAACCACCAACGACAGTCATACATTCTTCATGGGTCGTGTTTCTTTTCCATATAACATCTTCATTTATTTTACTGTTCGTTTGAACTGGTTGGTTATTAACGGTTCCATATTTGTAAGTAGCATCTCTATTGGCATTTGGTATTATTATGATGGCCATTTTTGTATTATCGACATCTCCCCTTTTGTAATGTCCAAGGTGATGGTGCTTCACCTTACTTGGTGGAACGCCAAGTAAGGTGAAGTGTCACCTCCCTTGGCGCATCATATTATCGGGTGTATTCATTCTTGTAGACGTTAATCTTTTGTAAGTTTTGCCTTTCACACTGTACATGATTAAAGTAATGGCAAGAGGTATTGCAGTTTAGTAGTCGAGTTTTGGTTTTCTCTCTGCAAATAGACTTCTAGCAGGTGTGTCTACAGCCCGCGCATCTATATATCTGCAGACATTCTCATATACGCTCAGTGAGTGAGCGGCATCACATTCGATCATCTCATTTATGTAATGTGATTTATCTCAGTTGTTTTGTATTATTGTTTATGATCATTGCGCGATCTTTGAGGTTTTTTGTGTGCAAGATATTAGCAACCTTTTGATTGTCCCAACTGAGAAGACAATCAAGAGCAAGTTATTGTAATTTGTATTGAACTTCAATAAAGATCATATGATTTCTGTGGGTTGGGTTGTTTCCCTCGGTGAGGAGGGTTTTTCCTAGGGTAAAACTTTGTGTTATCTGTTTATTCAGTTTTGTTTTGTGCTCTCTTTCATTCTGCTATATTTTGGTTCATTTGCAACATGGTAGCAGAGACGGTCTAAGTATCTTGATCCAAAACCAGAAGCACCTTGTCATTTGTATCTTTTATATATTTATATTATCAATGTGTGACAATGGTGAACGGTTTGAAAGTTGAAGATAGACTTGATGGTTCCTCTAACTTCTCTTAATGGAAGTTTAGGATTTTGATTACACTTGAGGAGAACAACCTTGATTATGTTAATTCTGATTCGGAAGAACCTTCTGATGATGCTGAGAAAATTTTGTGGAAAAAGAACAGAGTCATGGCTAAGAAATTTTTGATTGACTTTGTGAAGGATCATTTGGTTCCTATTATTTCTAAATTGTCTTCAGCAAATGAGATGTTTCAGACTTTAAAAGATATATATGAGTTCAATAACACCAGGAGGACCTTAGCTTTGAGACGTTAGATTCTTCATATTAAGATGGCTCAAGGAGAATCAGTAGTATCCTACTTTATGAAGATCACAAAACTTAAGGACCAGCTAAGTGCAATTGGTGATTCTATCCCAAACAAGGACTTAGTTATGCTTGCCATGAATGGACTTCCCTACTCTTGGGAATCATTCATTCAAGGTATTAGTGGAAGAGATGACCTCCCTAAATTTGACAGATTGAGAGCTGATTTCATTCAAGAAGAATGCAAACTTGAAGCTAGAGGAAATGGTCGTAAAAGCCATCATGAAGATGATCAAGTGCTTGCTGCCCACACCTCTAAAGGAAAAAGGAAGAAAGGATATTTCAAGAGATTCAGGGATAAAGGTTCAGATTCAGCCCCTACCCTCAAAAGAAAGAAAATTGACATTTCAAAGGTTTAGTGCTTCAGATGTGACAAGTTTGGTCACTATGCTAGAGATTGCACCTTAAGGCCAAAGCCTCAAGCCTCTGCTGCTCTCATTGGGTTCTCTTCTCCTAAAAAGTAAAAAGGAATCATGTGATGACCCTAAAAGATTTTGTTTTATCTCTGCTCTGTCCAATTATATTCCCACAAACAATGATACTTGGCTGATTTTGTTACCGTAATCATCTATTCAAATTGAAGGAAAAGGACTCACATCTTCAAGTTATCATTGGAGATGATGCAAGCTATTCAGTTAAGGGAGCTAGTTCCACTTCTTTTCAACTAGATTCAGACATTTCTCTTCTCTTGAGTGATGTTCTCTTTGTGCCTGGCATAAAGAGAAATCTGATTTCCATTTCAGCTCTAGAAGACAGGATATCATGTTTCTTTTGTTGATGGTAAAGTCCTTGCATGGAAGAACTCAAACTTTCTTTCAGCCCGTGAGATTGGAGTTCGTCATGATAGTCTCTACAAGCTTTCAGCCCATCCATTCAAGCTCTTGCTCATTCTTCCTCAAATCTTAATATTCTTTGGCACAAGAGGTTTGGACATTTACATTTCAGAACCTTAGCCTCTATGGATAAAGCTGTCATTGGTCTTCCAAAGCTGAATCAAGACCATGAAGGAATTTGCAAGGGATGCGCTCTAGGTAAGAACACTAAGAGCAGTTTTCATAGTAGTGAATCTAGAGCTAAAGAAATTCTAGAATTAATTGATTCAGATATATGTTGCCCTATGTCTGTTGCTTCTCTTAGTGGTTACTCGTATTATATTATTTTATTGATGACTTCTCTCGTAAGTGTTGGATCTACTTTCTTAAGTCTAAGGAATTGGATGAAGTGCTGGCCCATTTTAAAGCAAATTGAAATCAGTAGAGATGTCAGTTTTGATGAAGATATAGCTTGCAAGTCCCTCAAAGAACCTAACATTGTAAGTGATGAAGAAGATCTTGAGCACTCACAAGATCTTGTCATGGCTGATCCGGATCCTCCTTCAGAGATTCAGAAGATCCTGCTACTCAACTTGATCCAGTTATTAATTCAGGTCATAGCTCTTTTTTATCCAACAAGAAAAGACCGCTATGGGCTAGGAACATTGTAGAAGCTGAACCTTTTGCAGCCCCTCGAGGCACCTTTAGAGAAAGCAAACGGCCCCATAAGGGGCCGTTTGCTGGTTACATTGCATTAATGATTCACATAATTGCTTCTGAACCTCCTAATGTTGAGGAAGCTTCAAAACATCAAGTGTGAAAAGATGCCATGATGGAAGAATATCAGTCCATCATGAAAAATGATGTATGGGACATTGTTCCTAGACCAAAAGGTAAGTCAGTTGTTTCATCTAAATTGTTATTCAAGATTAAACATGCAGTTGATGGAAGCATAGACAAGTACAAGGTCAGATTTGTAGCTAGAGGTTTTTCCCAAAGAGAAGGCATAGACTATGATGAAACCTTTTCACCAGTGGCTCGCTACACCTCCATCAGAACCATTATTGCCATTGTTGCAGTAAGGGGTTGGAAACTTCATCAAATGGATGTGAAAACAACATTCTTAAATGGAGTCATTGATGAGAAAGTTTATTTAGAGAAGCCAAAAAGATTCATTATCCATAACAAAAGTCTCGTGTGTAGGCTGAAAAAGACATTATATGGACTCAAACAAGCTTCACGTGCTTGGTATGAGAGAATTGATGAGTATCTTTTGAGTTTAGACTTTCAAAAGAATGATGCTGATCCTAATTTATACTTCAAGGTTCATAATGATAAAATTCTGATCTTAGTCTTTTTTGTAGATGATTTATTTCTCACAGGTAATGATGATCTCATCATCACATGCAAGAAGGAACTAACTTCAGAGTTTGAGATGAAAGAACTTGGTATGCTGCATTATTTTCTTGGCCTTGAGGTATGACAAAATTCAAGTGAAATCATTTTGAGTCAAGGAAGGTATGCTATTGATATTTCCACATGTTAGATTGCAAATCCACGGTGACTCCCATAGAAGTCAATCTGAAAAAGTTTCACGATGATTCAGCTAATTCAGATTTGGTTGATCTTACTATGTATAGGCAACTCATTGGTTCTTTAATGTACTTGGTTAACACAAGACCTGATATATCTTATGCTGTTAATACACTAAGTCAGTTCATGTGTGAACCAAGGAAAATCCATCTTGTGGCAGCCAAACATATATTGAAATATGTTTGTGGTACAATTGGATATGGGTTAAAATACTTTTCTTGCATTGAGCTGAAGTTACAGGGGTTCTCTGATTCTGATTGGGTAGGTTGTGTATCTGATAAAAAGAACACCTTAGGTAGTTGTTTTAGCCTTGGTTCTGCTATGGTTTCCTAGTGCAATAGGAAACAATCTTGTGTGGCTCAAAGTACAATTGAAGCAGAATATGTTGCAGCCTGTATGGCTACAAAGCAAGCTGTATGGCTTCGTAAATTACTTGCAGGGTTGTTTGGATAGCCTCTCAAATGTAAAGTGATTATGTGTGATAACCAAAGCTGTGTAAAGCTTTTGGTTAATCCAGTGTTTCATGATAGGTCCAAACACGTGGAGATCAAGTTTCATTACTTAAGAGATATGGTTCAATGAAATGCAATTGGACTAAAATATATCTCTACAGAGGAGCAAACTGCAGACATTTTCACCAAACCACTTCCGAGAGTGAAGTTTTGCTATTTTCGAGAAAAGCTTGGTTTAGTGGAGAATGATGCTCTTGCTGAGAAAGTGTCTCAACGTGAGTGTTCCCTTACTTATATGCATTATTCTCTGGGAGAGGTTTGAGGTGAAAGCCCTTGTTCCACCCTCTGCGAGTAGGCAAGGTGGTTAAGCATTCTTCTTTGAGAGAAGTTTGAGGTGTAAGCCCTTGATCCACCCTCTGCGAGTAGGTATGGTGGAATCACCTTCTGCAAGTAGGCAAGGTGATAATGCAGTCTTCTCTGGGAGAAGCTTGAGGTGAAAGCCCTTGATCCATCCTCTGGGAGCAGCCATGGTGGAAGTCGTGTGTGATCCCGTGACCCATTTTTGTGATCCTAAATTCATCCTCTATTAGTAGCTATGATGAATAATTTTTGCTGATTACATTTTATATGTTTTGTATTCACCCTCTAGGAGCAGCTATGGTGAATGTTTCTGTTATATTCCATTTTCATCCTCTAGGATTAGATATGGTGCATTCCATTGTATGGAAATAACTAAATTTGAAATATATTGAGATTGTTTATTGATGTTTATTATTTTGCAGCTGAATGCATTCATCTAGGTGGATTTCTCTAAAAGTCTATGTCTTGCCAAGAGTGAGTGTTGAAGTTGTATAGCTGTGACAAAGACTTCAATTGCAATTCTTGCTGCTGCCTTCTTCATCTATTTTTGTGAACTATATTGCTGTTGCCTGTCTGCATATCTGTGCCTGTTGTGGACTATTATATATTGCATCACTGTCGTTGGTGATTTAGTGTGTGCTTAACCACCAACGACAATCATACATTCTTCATGGGCCATGTTTCTTTTCCATATAGCATCTTCATTTATTTTACTGTCCGTTTGAACCGGTTGGTTATTAACGGTTCCATATTTGTAAGTAACATCTCTATTGGCATTTGGTATTATTATGATGGCCATTTTTGTATTATCAGCATCTCCCCTGTTGTAGTGTCCAAGGTGATGGCGCTTCACCTTACTTGGTGGAACGCCAAGTACGGTCAAGCGTCACCTCCCTTGGTGCATCATATTATCGGGTGTATTCATTATTGCAGACGTTAATCTTTTGTAAGTTTCACCTTTCATACTGTACACGATAAAAGTAAAGGCTAGAGGTATTGCAGTTTAGTATTCAATTTTTGGTTTTCTCTCTGCAAAGAGACTTCTAACAGGTGTGTCTACAGCCTGTGTATCTATATATCTGCAGACATTCTCATATACGCTCAGTGAGTGAGCCACATCACATTCGATCATCTCATTTATGTAATGCGATTTATCTCAGTTGTTTTGTATTATTGTTTATGATTATTGTATGGTCTTTGAGGTTTTTCGTGTGCACGATATTAGCAACCTTTTGACTGTCTCAGCTGAGAAGACAATCAAGAGCAAGTTATTGTAATTTGTATTGAACTTCACTAAAGATCATACAATTTCTGTGGGCTGGGTTGTTTCTCTCGGTGGGGAGGGTTTTTCCCAGGGTAAAACTTTGTGTTATCTGTTTATTCAGTTTTGTTTTGTGCTCTCTTTCATTCTGTTATATTCTGGTTTATTTTCAACATTAATTATATATAGAATATAGAACATAAATGGTCAGCCCCAAGTACTTTCTCCAATGCAATGCAGAAGGGAAACAAGACATGTGAAGCATCACACCATGTTGGCGAACCTTCCTACTAATACCAAATCATTGCCTTCAACTCTGCACGCTACCACACAAACCAAAACTAATCAAGTCAGCTCCGAAAGATAGAATTGATAATTCAAGCCAACCAAACATACTCAAAATAGGATGCAGACCTCCAAGACACCCGCGGATGCACAACTTAGCATCACTTGATATCAATGTTACTATATTAGAGAATCACAAGAAGAAAATCTTCAAAAAGTGTTGTAATGCAAAGCATTATAGCAAACAGGTAAACTGTCTTTCTATGACCGACACTTAAACCATCACCATATCAATTGCAGAATAGATAGGAACGTGAAACCTGAGATCTAACATTATTTTACATCCACCAACATCATATTACACCTGCAATTCAATATGCATCTATGCGGCACAAAGCAGACCAAAATAATAAGCCCTGTTTAACAGACTGTTCACTGAAACAATCATACTTAGCCAAATTCCCCTGCTGACACATGAATACTTCGTCAATGCTTTGGAATAGACATCATCTACGGTCACCACTATCAATCTCTATACAACAATGTCATCACAAATGCAATTTTCTGATACAACATCACTTTTGGGATAAACAGGAACACAACAAAACTTAACTTCCACACCTTAGTTAACGTCAATGACAACACATACTCACATTTGCAACACCAATTTTACACAAAGTCAAGGAAAATCTACTTGAATAGTAATAGCTAAAATTGGGGCTCAAATCGTTGTTCTCTTCTTTTGTGGTACCAGATCTGTCGATCAGAAAAATATTTAACACTCCCTTTACTGTTTTACAAATCTGCTACAATGGTTGTCAATGAGAACATCTCAATATCAATTATAATCTTTTGAGATGTAAGATTGTGTTTCAAAAGAATTTTCTATTATTCTATCTGCAGCTGTTTGATTCAAAAGCTATTAAGTTAAAATTTGCAATTGCTTCTTTTGTTTTATGGCTTCCCTGCACCTCGTAATATAGTTTTCTTTCACACTGTTGCAGAAATTGCAAGTACTATGAAATCACAAATATGAAGTATTTGATTCCTGTTTTGTAATTTATGGCATATGTTCAGTTAAGGAAAACCTTTTTATTAATAACTTGCTTGAACCTAAAGCTTTTGAGATCTTGGAGGCCAACTTTGATAGTCATGAGGTTGAATGTTTGAGGAGAGGCTTTGAACTAGTAGTTTCATCATCAGGACCTGCGGCCCTCTAGCCTATCTTTCTTTGTAGTTGCAAGAGTCATTGGCTATGTTCAATTTTTTGGAACTTTATACTTATGTTATAAGTTGACTTTGTATAAAGTATAAAGTATAAACTATATTGTAATTTAATTGTCAGTTGTAACCTAAGTTACAGGATTCGTCAAACTTCATCCATGGATTTGAATATTGGCAAATTTGTACACTTGCTGAACTTCATCCAAATCTTATGAAATTTTATATAATATTGTTTTGTTTTGAAATAATATTGAGTTATTTAGATCAATTATTTGGCAATGTTGAAATATTTCAATAATTTTGCTGATATATTAACCATATTTAAAATTCAATAAATTTATATAAAGTCATATTTAATGTCGATTTTTTGAATTTTACCCCTGCCAAACTCGAATTGAAATTTGAACCTTGTGACTTAGGTTGTAATCATCTAGTTATTATTTATGCACTATGAAGTATGCTTTGTGTAATGTACTGTAATTAGTGATATGAATATGAAGTTAAACAACAAAATCCTATTCTCTAAATTCAGGGGTTAAATTCTCTATTTTATTTGGTCTCCATGTTTCTATGCTATGGAAGGCCCTTAAATTTAAGAAGAAAGTATTTTTTTCCTTTTTTCCTACAATTTTTTTACGTTATTTTTTTTCCCCAAACAATTTTTACCTTTTTTCATTTAGCATTTTCCCAATTTTACATTTTAATTTATCTCTGTATTCCCAACTCTGTGCCATCCATTTGTTGATCACAAGTATTTAATAAAGTTAGAGGTCTTCATCGTTTCTAGGAGACTCCGCTTTGCCATTATTTTTATGAACTCTAAATAATTTGTAATGAACAACATTTGGAATTGCATTAATTGAATTTCTTATTCTACTACATTGATTTCAGAAGCTTTGTGGAGCTTATAATGGACAATCTATGCCTATAGCTCTTTTTAGTGAACAAGACCTAACATAACCAACATAACTGTTTTCCTCAGGTGATTATTGGACAAAACTATACTGTTTCAGCATATTCAAAGATCTCTCTAATATCTCAACCTACTGAAGAAGATAGTGATGAAGAGTTGGAATATGCAGAGTCTGCAAGTGGGGCAACAGAAAGTCCAAAAAATCCTTTATCAGGTCTATATTTTTTACTGACAAAATCAAGTATACTTAAAATGTATCTGCATGGTTGGTTAGAAAAAATGGAATCTTATGTCAGCAGCAAAAGAATGCTTATATTTTATTTTGTTTTCCTGACACAACTGTACGATATATGAGAGACTCCTTATTTGGTGTGAGTTGATAAGCTTATACTAAGCATTTACGAGTTTTGGTAGTCTGACTGAAATCTTTTCACATTCATTGTATGAATAGAATGACCAACTAATAATTGTTAACAAACTCTTAATACGTAGAATTTTTTATGCCTCAGATCTTGTTAATTCAACAGAAGATGAGCCCCGATCCTTCACTCTTTATTAGCTTCATTATTGTTAGAGAATTTTATATACCAGAATTGTGTAGGTTTATTTTATAATGCTATGCATTTGTCCTAAAATACCATAAAAGAGTTGTAAGATATAATTTAAGGAATATAATGATTTGGTGATATTGCTGTTGATAAGTTCTCTATTAATTAATACACTCTTCTTATCATTCAATATAGTTGATGGCAAACTCTTGCTTTTAAATTTATAATCTGGTCAAAATCTTGTGCCTGGTGCATGTGAATGTTTTAGAACTGAAGGTTTGACCCTAGCTATACTAAAGAAAAGGGTTGTTGCTAAAGTAGATGAACAACTCAGAATAGTTAGTGTTTAATATGTTTGGGACTGACAAAGAACAACTTTCAATATATTGTTTTCACCGCTTAAGTTCTGTAAAAGGACCCATAAGAAAATCAGTACATACTATCCTATGAATTTATAGAAACTATGGCTTCTATTTTCTGAGTTGTTTGTAGCTAGATAGAAGATTTGAAAGAACAATATTCAATGAGATTGTCATTGCATATACCTTACAAGTTCCTGTTTGTTCATTTTATATCTAGTATTTTTCTAATTATTGTAGGCTAAAGCTTTTATTTTTTTATTATACATTGCCAGTGACCTTAAATATCATCCCATTAAATAGGAAAGATTTTAACTGTAATTAAATAAATAGCGATTGCCAAGGAACTTTCTTATGATTTAAATTAATTGTAACAGCTTTTATGGATTTCTACAATGCATAGCTTTACCTTGCTTTTCTGCCTTATATTGTATTCGAATAATGGTGTCAACTGTATCATTCTGCTATAATGGGCTACTGTACAAGATTTCTGTTAGATCATTTCGAAAGGTTTCATTTGTGAATTATTGACACTGGAGCACAATAATACTCTTAAATCGATTACTTCAAGTAATGAAGATAAATTGTATGCTGGGCATAAAACTAACTTTGCTCTTACGATTCCTTGTAAGCCCCTAAAACAATGGGTTTGGAAATTGTGCAATAATGTTGTAGCCATTAGGGGTTAGTGTTAGATTTGTTTAGCTACATTGGCTCTACAGTGCCCTTTCCCATTGGTAATTTGGTATGGGCAATGCATTCAGGCTCATGCAGGTTCAAATAGATAATGCTGATGTGAAATTAACATTAATGTCTCTAAATGCCCAAAATTGCTTACATTGTGTGCAAAAGTTACAAATTGAAATTGGGCCAACTGTAGTGCTTAATGCACATCTATTACATATAGAGAATGCACAAATTTGAATATATAGACTAAAGAGCATAGGTATGTTGAAGATAGGCAATGTGAGCTGAGATTTAACAGAGCTCTTCATAAAAGAGGTGCCATGATAGTCACCTTAGTGAAAGGGATCTCCTCTGGGAATGTGCCATATCTGATATCAATCATGTACTGCCCCTGGATATGATGAGCTACAATGGATTCTTTGCCTATGATGTGGCATTTTGTGGATGATAAGAATGCAAATAAAGGTATATACTCAGACTTGAAGTTATGGAGTGTGCCAGACTATATAAAAGATGATGGTTTGTGTTTACTTTACGAGGTCTGAATAAACCCTTAATTATGGTAGAAGAAGTCCCAAATATAAGTTTATTAGATATGACATGATGAGGCCATCATGAAAGTAGAGATAGGGGCAGAAACAGTGGAGGATCTTGTATGTCCATCTTACAGGGTTTAGGGGTATTGGTGGGAGGTTCCTTGATATCAAGTTTGAGGTGTTGGAGAAGGGAGGTGTCATTGGCATGCCAACTGAAACTTCACAAGTCTGAAGGATTATGCAAAAGTTAAGTTAAATGGTGTTGGATTTATTGTCATTGATGTGAAAGGAAATAATGATTGTGTTGTTGAAGCTAATCGAAGGCCAAAGGCCACTTGTCGATTACACTTGTTGATGGATCTTTTACTTCTATGCTGGCCGACTAGGATAAGTTTATTTCAGATGTTCATGTCTAAAATGAAGGCTGACCCACCTCCAATGCATTATGCCTCCTTTAAGAAGAAAAAATGAAACTTTATGCTGACCGACTTGCGTATACATCACAAACCACCTTGACAATTTAAATCAGTTTAAAAGCAATTTATTTAATATTTTACGGGGCTGGCCCCATAGAATTAGTGCTGGATTGAAGGCAAATGTCTACCATTTTATGGTTGACACATATTACTGCCCTATTGAGGATTTAAATAATTTAAATGTCTTAATTTAGGTTGAACTCTCTTAGAAAACGTTGCCTCACCTTAGAGAGATGTCTTGCTTGAATCAAGGGGAACATTTGTATGGTATATATAGAGGTTTGTTTGAGAGTTGGAGAAAAGAAAATTAATTGAACCATAGATGCAATAATCGCCGATAAATTGGTGACGTTTTAACTTATTATGATAAGATTTTGCTGGAAGTAATCACTAAATTTACTCGCCAGAACTTCTGGCCAATAAGTTCGTAAAAGATCGCTGATTTTTTGGCAACTTATTGCGAATAAATCTGTGATTCTGTGTTTTTTTATCGGCTGTGACTGCATAATAAGTTTTAATGTCAAAACAAAGCTCATTTTGCATTTTGTGAATTGTATTTTGCTGCCCAAGCCAAAAAAACCTTCCAAGGTTTTGTGTAATGTCCCATGTTAGGATATCTTAGAATTAAGGGACAATTAACTTGAATTCTTTGTTCTTGTCATGAGTTCCAATACCAGATAGCACTGTAAACTCGTGAATTGATGATATAAAGTTAATGGCATGTCTAATGACCAATCTCAGTGCCACTTGTTAGACAATTAGATGTATACTTACTAAGTTGATCTCCTAGATAAATTTACCCTCAGTGCAATGATCGTTATAATCTCTTCCATATTAGATATGGTAGATTTATATGTAAGGTGATCTTCTCCTATAGTCGCTCATTGCAACTATATTTCATTTATATGTAAGACGATCTTCTCCTATAGTCTCTTATTGCAACTATATTTCTATGTCTGATGTAATCCTTTTTGTCCTTTCCATTATCTATATTAGTTATATATTGATCGGTATTGTCCCATATCTATTTTTGATCAGTCATATATGTATAATGATCTCCTATTCAATGATGCACTTTCTGTCCATTAGTTGTATATTATATCCTTTTTCCCTCATTTTGATTAGTAAACCCTTTATATAATGATTCTCGATTGCTTTTCTTAAGCGTTGTGACTCTTCTTCCAATGGAGAGTTGTCAACGGAAACATTCACAGTATTTGATAACCATGGCCAAAATGTCAGCGAAAACATTTGGTATTAGTATGGCAAGCTGAGAAGCTGTAATTATATTCCTTGCGAGTTGGATAAGTTTTTTATGGTTTGTGACTCCATCACTACAACCACATTTACTTCGAATATTTGATTGTCTAACTCATCAAAGTCATGTTGCCTTCCATTGATGCTGAAAATGGAAAGAAAATTTGATTAAATTTGAAGGATGGAAAATCCAATAGTCAATTGCACTATATTGATTAGTATTAGCGCACTGTTCTTTTATCTTGACCTCCAATTGTGCGCAATTCGTATTCCTTTGGACTATGAATGTTGTGATTGCTATATGTGATCTCTATATGTGAATGCGATCTCTATGTATGCGATCTATGTACACCTCACAATTGTAAATGCTCTATTTGCATCGAATGAACTATGTATGATATTATTGTTGTATGTAATCCCAAGTGGTAAGTGTTATGATCGTGATCTCAGAATGGCAATGTATTTTTGAAGAAAGGTTGGTTGACGATTGGTTGATGGTTACAAATATTCACTACAATAATTCAATTTGTCCTCAAGAGCATCCCTTCAATCTTACATAGACCTCTACTATATACCTATACGGGTGAAGAGGAGAGAAGTGACTTTCCTAAGGGTTGCGACTCATTACTTAGTCGCTTATCTCATTATTATATTATATATATAATATATCAAATATTTAATGTATACCATAACATAAAAGATATGAATATATGTATCATATTTGTATTCTAATTATTTTTTTATTTTAGTATTTAATTTTATTATTAACTATTATTTTATTATATTTAATAATAGATTATATTTTATATATTATAATATTAATATATTCATTCATATATGATATTATATTATATTAATTAATATAGTATATTAATAATATAGGTAATTTAATAAATTATATTATTATTTATTATTAAATTTATTTGTTCATTTATTCTTATTATTTATTATTAAATCTTATTCTAGAAAGGGGACATTACATAATGGAAGGATTTAGATCTATTTAGAGCGGATTTGAAGCAAAATCGGATTCTTAGGTAAGTTTTTCACATTTCTTTTTGTATTTAAAAAAAATCATTTTATCTCCTCTTTGTTGCATCTAGGTTTATAAAAACTCTATAATGACATTTCCTAAGTACTCTAAATTGTTTGATTTTAATGAACAAGATTTAAGACCATTTTTTAACATAAATTTCAGATTTTTTCATTGTTTTATCAAGAATCTCATGTTTTCATAAATTATTTAAACTAATTTTTTTCTATTTGTTAAGTTTTTAGGATCATTGCAAATGTAATAGCCCTATTTGATTGTATGTGTTTTCCAAGTGCATTGATCTCTTGTATATATACAAGGCAAAGACAAGAAGAGACACGTCCCATGATTCATTAATCTAATTTATTAATTAACTATATAGTTATTATAAGAATAAATATAGATTAACTATATATATATGCATATTAATATATAAAATAATATCAATTATTATATATATTAATATATATGTAATAAATCATTTCTCATAATAATCATATTGTCAGTTTTATTTATCTGACCGATGCTACATCCATTAACACTCGCTCTTAGCTAGGGAGGATAAATCAATCCAATGTCAACACTTATGACACCTGATAGCATCAACCCTAATATGTAAGTAATAGAAGCATCATCCTCATGATGTAATCAATAGAAACACAGTCTCAATATGTGGATTGCCTCCATCGACGATTCTATCCTCAAGCTCTTGTGTGGATTTCCTCCATCGGCGATTCTATCCACAAGCTCTCAGGTGGATTGCCCCCATTAGGGATTATATCCACAAGCTCTCGTATGGATTGCCTCAATCGGCAATTCTATCCTTAAGGTCTCAGGTGGATTGCCTCCATCGACGATTCTATCCACAAGCTCGTGTGGATTGCCTCCATTGGTGATTCTATCCACAAGGTCTCAGGTGGATTGCCTCCATCGACAATTCTATCCACAAGCTCTCGTGTGGATTGCCTCCATTAGCGATTCTATCCACAAACTCACGAGATTTAGTGTTGATTGCCTCTATCGGCGATTCTATCGGCAAGTTCTCAGGTGGATTGCCTCAATCGGCGATTCTATCCACAAGCTCTTGTGCGGATTGCCTCCATCGGCGATTCCATCCACAAACTCACGAGCTTTAGTGTGGATTGTCTCTATCAGCGATTCTATCCACAAGTTCCTGGGTGGATTGCCTCAATCGGCGATTCTATCCACAAGCTCTCATGTGGATTGCCTCCATCGGCGATTCTATCCACAAACTCACAAGCTGTAGTGTGGATTGCCTCTATCGGTGATACTATCCACAAGTTCTCAAGCTTTAATGTGGATTGTCTCAATCGGTGATTCTATCCACAAGCTCTCAAGTTTTAATGTGGATTGCCTCAATTGGCAATTCTATCCACAAGTTCTATCTATTATGATCGGTTTCAGCCATCACAAGATGTCTATCACAATAGAAGGTCAAGTTATTGTAAGATTGTCACCTTACAATAACATTTACAAATACAAGTGATAATCATTTGGAAGTCGTCACTTCCTCTTGATTTACATAGGGGGTAGGCCCATTCAAAACACTCATGATTCATTAGTATAATAATCAATTATATCAAGTTTACCTCATAAATGTTTCACCTTCAATAGTGAACTCCCTCTCAATCAATATGATCAAGATTGTCACAAGTTGATTGAACCATCTACTTCGTCTGAAGCTCAAGTTTATCAACTTATTGACCTCTTTTGAAATATCAAACTCTTTGCATCTAGTCTCAATCATCAATTTGTTTGCAAGCGTCAAGTTCTTTCTCCCTTGAATGCAATTATCTTATGCTTCTATCTTGAAGGTATGTCAGAGAGAGATTACAAATAGCTCACTAAACTATCTTGACCGTAAATACCAATGATAGAAGCATACAATATTTTACTAACCAATAGTATAGCATGCATTACAAACTCAAAAATTATGTTTTTAAAATAAACTTGAAATGCTTATCTTTTATAAATTTCAAGTATTCATTCTGTAAGGTGAGCCCATATAGAAAATATCATGCAAATTCACTGAATGATGTCGTTCTCGAACATTACTAGAATTATTCACATGACTTGTCTTGAATATCCAAAGGTTCTGTACACTATGAAAACCTTCAATTTGATCGGATCCCCCTTCAAGTGGTTAGGCTTTTAAAAAAGGAACCTTGCTCTTTTACAGATTTTTGCATAGACCTGTACACAGTCGGTCATAACTTTTGAATCTGACATTTTGTCTCCAATCGCTCCGATGAGATTCTTCTAAATTTGTTTATCACCAACATATCCAAAATTAAGCAAAATCCAATGGTGCATTTGTGAGATATGGTCCTCGTACTAAGACTGTATTTTCTGTGACAATGAAATGACCCTAACTGACCATTCCCTGATTTTTCATAAATATATCTCAAGTAGATTGAAACAAATAGAAACATGCAGATAACCAGCAGATATATATTCGAATAACCAACAAATATAATCTTATAAAACTTCTCAAAAAATGGATTGTATTATACAACAACAATACAATAACCATGCATTACAATATCCAATCTGAAATACAAAAAATAACAATAAGATTCGATGACCAAGAACCTGGTAAAACAATGGCAAACTCTGGTGTGAATCCGCACTGGGATGAACTGGGTTTCCATCCAATCCACCAAGAAAGCCTGAGGGTTTCAGTCCTCAGGATTCTGATTTGAAAGCTGAAGCTTCCCAAATTCTCAATGAAAAATAAAATTCATAAACTAAAGCATAAACAATGAGACTCCAAAACCTCCTCTTATGGCTGCAGCTGTGACTCTTCATTTTCCCCACCGTGTCTCTTCATATTCCCATTCCGTCGCTTTATAATTCCACTTTACGTCACTTTTAAATAAATATGACTGTTGAGTTATAAAGTACCTTGTTGACTTACTATAAATAGTAAGTACCCTGGAAACCTGCGGAAACTGCTCTGATTGCCCTGAAACTGAAACCACCTAGGCCAATTATCTCCTTGTGCACTGCCACACCTCGGTTAGCCCTCCAGACCAAGATAAAAAGGTTAACGACACGACACAAAATAATGTACCCCAAAAAGAGGACATTACAGAGAGTCACACATTCAACATCAACAAACTACTCTCTTACACTTGCAACCTGGCTCATATACCATGTTAAGGTTTTAGGATCATTGCAAATGTAATAGCACTATCTGATTGTAATTCTATGTTCCACGGAGTTTCCGGTACATGGACGTTCTAGGGGACGAGGACGTGGTTCCGGTACGGGTACGGGTCGAAGCCAAAATTTAGGGGACGAGACCTTAGGGGACGGCGACTAAAAACATAGGGGATTTTTATATATAGAGAGACAAAATTCATATATGAATATCATAGACAATGAGACATACATGGAAATTATCTATCAAGGATTCAAGATTGAAATGACAATATGATCATGATTCATAATAGACAATAGTATATCCGAATATCACATACATATAGCAAAAATGAAAAATGCCCAAAGGCTCCAAGTATCAATGTATCATGCATGAAATCAAATTATCAAAATGACATAAAGTATCCAACTCCATAATAATCAAAAGCAATAATGTATCTGAGTATCTGCAAAGCCAACTATATGGCTGTCCTCTACGAATCTAAATCTATATCTAAATCAAAATCAGAGTCTGAATCACTGGCAGGGGTAGGCAGAGGATCATCATCCAATGGAACACCAAGCAGCCCTAGAGGTGTGTCATCCTCATCAATCTGCAATGCATCCTCGGGATTAACATCCCAACGTAGTGCTGGAGTTTGTCGATACTCAAGACTCTGCCGCTCCTGTAGTCGCAATACACTATGAACAGCCACAAGCTTCTCCGATCGTCTAGAGGTAAGCCTGTTCCTTTTGACTGATTGGATAAAGCTATAGGTAGACCAATTCCTCTTTGCAGAAGAGGAACTCGCAACCTGTGAAAGAAGATGAATGGCAAGAGCTTTCAGCTTAGGTGCATCTCTACCATGCCATGTCCACCATCCAATCAGGTTCTTTTGAGCTAATGTAGCTCTATCAATCCTCGCCTCTAGTCTACCAAAAGTTGGACCACAAAGATTGGCAAAGTCAAGCCATTGCCCCCGAATTTTTGCACCATCCTCTGCATTATACATTTTTGAAAGGGCGTTGAAGAAGCCCTTCTTCTCCTATATAAGAAATTTCAAATTTAGAATTTAGAAATCAGAAATTCATATTACAAATTTACAAACATAATTTTAAATTTACAAACAAACATAAATTACACTCACCTCCTCATCAGCAAATGGAGGCACTCTCCCAGACCTTGGTGCATACCATATAGGATTGACTGCATAGGCTGCCATATGAAGTGGGGTGTTCATAGTGTTCCATCTTTTCATCACAATGGGCTTAATATGCTCCTCATAGAATTCCAAAGTAGGTTCCTTGTTTTTAATAGCTTGCTTGACTTGCCCAAGCATGCTATCAAAAGTCTCATAAATCTGTCCAAGGCTAGGAGAGTCAATATCAGCATATCTAATGACCTTCACAATAGGGCCAATGAAGGAGCAAATGTATCTGCAAATGAAAGCAAATCAGAATTACAAGTGAGAAACATCATAATCATTAAAAAATTTAAAAACTTAAAAATCAGCAAATGACAAATGCTAAAATCAGCAATAACTATAAGTATAACAATTATAAATTATATTATTTAAGTTTCTTACCTCATTGTGGTCCACTAGTTATCATCCAGGATTCTTTGTCTCACACTTCTTCCATTCGTGGTACTTGATTGATGCCATCTATTCCACTCTACATTGACCACCATGGATTGTAAGGCCTCTTGGACCTCAAGCATCCTCTCCGTCAAAATGAAATAGCTAGCATATCTAGTCTCCACGGGCTTGAGGAATTCTTTCTTGGAAAATGTCCTAAATAATGCAAGAGATGTGTGATGATTGCAAATAAACATTTGCACATCTCTAGCCTCGGACACCATAGCCTTTATCCAATCAATTTTGCCTATGTCCTTCAAGGTGTTATTCAATGCATGTACACAACACGGGGTCCAAAAAATGTGTTTATAGGTGCTCTCTACTATCAATCCAGCTGATTTACACACCCGGGCTGAATCAGTGACTACTTGCACAACATTTGAAGCCCCTACCTCTTCTATAGCATCCTTCAAAATCTCAAATTGGAAGGATGCATCCTTCATTTTTCCTGAACAATCAACAGCTCTAAGAAAATAGGCCCCTGCTGTACTAGTGACAATAAGATTGATGAGTGGCCGATGTTTGATATCGGTCCACCCATCTATGATGATAGAGCATCCATCACTCATCCATGTTTGTCTCATGTCCTCAATCAAAATGCTCACTTTTGAGTACTCTTTATCAAGGATAGTGGTGCGTAATTTAGTCTCTCCTGGTGGTATAAATGAGGGACCAGCAGCATATATATCTTTGCACATTTGTTTAAAATATGAGGAACGACAAACATGGAATGGTATACCATGAGCATAAAGAAATCTGCCAATTGACTCTTCAGCTCTCTCCTTTGCTTGTATGTTAAACAAATCAGCCACATTGGTATTTTTCTTGGCCTTTCCCTTCCCTTTACTACTGGCGGTGGTGTAAGTGGGTGTGGGTGTGCTACCTGCTGGACCCCCTGCTTTCAATATCTCCCCCTCCACATGCAACCTATTGGCCTCTTGTTTTTCTAAATCTGTAATTTCTTTGCAGCCTTTCACCCCTTGCCCACCTATACATAAAAGATGACAATACACTCTTGTGTAACTCCCAAAATAGTGTTTCTTACATATATGTCACTCCCATTCCCTACTACCCCCTGAATTTTTTTTCTTATTGTTTTGTACTTTTGTGGCAAATTGTAGGAGAGGTTTCTTTGCATTGAATGGGCTTTTGGCATACTTTTTGAGGATTTTGGAAGGGCATTGAAAATGATTAGATTGTGACATTGATGCATCTTCCATACCGACATGTCGAACATCTATATCATCATTTGAAGAATCACTATCAGGTTCAGCCCTGTGTCTTTTTCTATGTCTTTGTGGCATATGAGTTGCTTGCATGGCAACTTCCATGCTATCACTACTTCCCTCACCCTCATTGCTGCTCATTTTTTTTGATTTTGTAAAGTATTATGCTGTTGCAAGTTATTGGAAAAAAGAAAATTTCAAAGTTTCATTCAACATGCCCTCTCTATGTGATGAAAAAAATTGAAAAATGGCAACAAATAACAAAGAAGTTTGAATCAAACAATAAGAAGATAAAATACATACCTGGAATGAAGAAGAAATGATGCCAAAACCCTCCTCTTGAACCTCCAAAATGCTGCTGTTTCTTTCCTCTTGCAAACTGAAAATAGTCCCAAGTCCAAATGAAATGCAAATGAGCCAAATACTAAGCCCTAATAGTTATATCTATTAAAAACTAGGGTTTCAGTATTTTTATACAACCGAAAACATCAAGTGGGGCCCGCGCGGAAGTTAAAAAAAAATAAAAATGCTTTGTTTTTGACGTTTTTCATTTCTGGAAGTTTATGGAAAATCCGGTATGGATTTACGTACCCGGTACGGTTGAGGTACGGATTTGCCGTACTCGGTACAGGAATCCGTACCGCCGTTTTGTTTCCATTTTTGGGATGAAGGAAATGCGTCCCCTTTTTGTTGGCATTTGGGTACGGCATGGGGTACGGCCAAAATCCGTACCGGCATCCCCGTTTCGTACCCGGTACGGGTACGAGGCCAAAAGGCCAGGAAACGCGTCCCCGTGGAACATAGGATTGTATGTGTTTTCCAAATGCATCGATCTCTTGTATATATACAAGGCAAAGACAAGAATAGACACGTCCCTTCATGGGACATGTCTATTCATTAATCTAATTTATTAATTAACTATATAGTTATTATAAGAATAAATATAGATTAACTATATATGTATGCATATTAATATATAAAATAATATCAATTATTATATATATTAATAGATATATATGTGTATGTAATCAATCATTTCTCATAATAATCATATAGTCAGTTTTATTTATTTGACCGATGCTACATACATCAACACTATTAATTATAAAGGATCAACATCAGTTATATGATACCACAGTCCACTTATAGATCAGTTGTTACAAGCTCATACATGAAAGTCCATATTACGAGACATCAAGACAGTAAAGATATTACAGATCTTCTACATATACACAAGGATATACAAATTTAACAAGTTATCATACTACAAAAAGATACAAGTGCAATCTGCAAGAAGTATTGATCGAACCCAAGCTGTCCAAGCATTTGGTCCTTCAGACCATTTTATAACTTTGTTATTCCTAATGAAGAGTGCAAATGGGTGTGCCATCTTAGCAGTTCTAGGAAGTGGTCCAGCAGCAATAGGAGCAGCTTGCACCAATTTCTCACTACTCTGTCTCTCTTTATCTTTTTTCTCTTTCAGCTGTCTGATGAATTGGCTCAATGCTATGTTAAAATTGTCATGATCTTCGACCGTTTTAGTGGAGGTGTATCCATTTTAGGGTCACAGTTAGCCGCAAGGCAGTATTGTAATAGACGAGTCTCCGAAGAGACTTAGTAAGGTACCTAACCCTACCATTGAATATATCATCATTTCTAAGTTTCCAAATATGCCATAGAATATGGACAGAAAGTATAGACCAGAATGAGTTGTTGCTTTTGTTAAAACTCAAGAATTTTTCAGTTACAACATGAATCAAATTGAGATTGCTATTCAAGACCAGTCCAAATAGTCCCCATACTTCCCTAGCAAATACACAGTCAAACAAAACATGAAAAACTGATTCACAACATTTACAAAATGAACATATATTTGGTTCTTCATTGGGTTTCTTGAGTGGCACCCTATGTAGGAGGAGACGCCACATGAAGCAAGCAATTTTGGGCTCAATAGGTCTATGCCACAGATGCATCAAATGTTTGTTCCAGTCAGGGGGGTCTAATTTTGGGCTCCATTTGGCATTGAGCTGATTAATAATATCAAGATTGTTAGTGAGAAGCTTGCACATATATTTGACTTTAGTCAAAGGCAAAGGGGTACCATCAAGCCACTTCAGTAGGGCACTCCTATTAGTAGATGCTCCACAAAGTCTGTGCAGGTTAAGGCTCTTGCAGGCATCCCTCAGGGTAGTGTATGTTCTCCAATGAGATTGGGGAATGTCAAACTTATTCATTAACTCTTGCCAGCTGATTAGGTTACCTTCTTAGATGATATCCTGGAAGCAATTTATTTTGTTTGCTAGATTTTTTATTAAATTATTAATTTGTGATTTCAATTTGTATGAGTAGGGTTAAATTTGATTGAAATGAAAAATAGAGATTCTTCCACAACTGGGGCAACTTCAGAGTTTGCTTATGCCTCAGTAGACGCATGCCCATTTGGATATGTAGGCATGCGTCCTAGAGGGGCTAGAGATAAGGATTGGAAGTATGCCTTTGAAGGACTTGAAGTTAATTACGTAATTTGTATCAAGTGTGAAAAAGTAATTAGTGGAGGCATGGACCATTTGAAATCCACCTTGTAGGCAGCACAAAGCATGACATTAGGGTTTGTGACAACACTACAGAAGAAATAAATGCCTTGCTTGTTGCCCAAGAAGAGAAAATATTGCAAAGAGAAAGGACAAAACTAGTGATGATTGCTAAAGTTTGTCTCATACTGATTCACCTTTCCTCTTAGCATAAGATAGTGTTTCTACAATTGGTATTAGAGTGGGTTCCTTTGAAAATAATGGTAATCACTTGAATGAATATCTCAAGAACATATTGCATGCTAAGAAGGTTTCTCTTCAATTTGAGCTTGATTGTTCGACAAAAGTAATTATGCCTTTTGGAGCATAAGGGCGCACTTAATGGCTCTTGGGTTTCATATATGTCATTTGGCTATCGATTGTTATATGGCACCATAGACTCCACCTATGGATCAAGCTGAAAAGAGGGCAAGTGAAAATAATGCTAAAGCAATGAATGCAATTCTATGTGAGTTATTTGCATTGGAATTCATCAAAGTTATGGAATTTACACACTAGAGAAACACATGTGGGATAAGCTTCAAAAGACCTATGAAGGTGATGACAAAGTGAAGAAGGCTAAGCTCCAAACAAATAGGAGATAATTTGAGAGTGAAGATGAAAGAGCAAGAAAATATTGCAGCCTATCTTGTTGTTGTGAATGAAATAGTCAACACCATCCGTGGTCTTGGAGAGAAGGTTGATGATGAAATAAATGTACAAAAGATATTAAGATCTGTCCCCATGAAGTTTGATAAGAATGTAATATCCCCTTCCTAATTATTTTGGTATGGTGGGATTGTAACCTTAATTCCCGTAGGCTAATGAGCTGGGGTTAGGGATTTGTGGAGGTAGTGGGGTGAGTGGATTGGTATTAATAGATGTGTTTTTGATTTCCAACATTGATGGTGAGCCTAATGCCCTTTTTTTGTAGTCATTTTGGATGTATACTTCCGCACTATTTTTAGTAAGTCAGTTTTTAGTACTGACAGGCCAGCTGGCTGGGTTTCTATTTTTAGTATTGTTCGTGGATTCAATTTTGATGATTATTTCAGTGTTTCATATTGTCGAATGGTTTAAATAAAAAATCATTAAGTTTTTACTAATTAAAGATTGAACTTTAGCATTATATTAATTTATTTAATGAAGGGATCATAGAGGCCAATTATTAAATCAACGGTGATCTATATCTAGGGATGGTCCTTCATTAATCAATGCTATAATGGGAGATTAAAGAAAGTGACTTTTATAAAATAAAAGCACATTTTTGAAAAATCAAAAACTGCTTTTCTAAAAATAGCAAAAAGAAAAAGTGCTTTTTCAAAAAAGCAATGAAAAAAGGACCATTTTTCAAAAAAGTAGCTAAAAGGGAAATAATGCTTTTTCCTAAAATAACTCTCAAAAGTTATAAATGGAGGATTAGGGCTATCATTTGAGGATATGCTGTGTTTGAGAAATTGATATTGCTATTGCTCTTGGAGGCGATAGTTCTTCTCAGGTTTGCAAGGATGGAAACCCTTGCAGATAACATTCTCGATGTAGTTGAAAGACACTATCTGGAGAATTTCTTGGTGTTTTCATATAGGAAAACCAATTGTGCTCATTGAACATCAGTTTTGTGAAGGACCAAGTAGGAGGAGATTGAGGGAAGTTTTAATTGTTTATTGCTGGTTTTTCCGTCCTCCAAGCTAGCTGTAAACTTCCAAAACTGGCCATACACCTTCCAATTGGTGTCCAGGGTTTTGAGGAGGTTACACTTGCGGATTTGGGGCATTTTGGCCCTGCACTTCCATTCATGCATTCAGCATAGCCTCTGGAACAGCTTGTGAGGGTTGGTGTTTACCTGTGGAGTGATACTTTGGTGATTTTTGGGAGCAGCTCAAGCAAAGCCAGTGTAGTATTTTCTAGGTATGTTGGATTTAGATATGTAGTGTAGTTTTAGAACTGGGTTGCTGTTATTTTTGAAGGAAATTGTATTTCCAGGTCAGAAATAAACTCTAGAATTTTCAGCTGTCTATTTTTCTTGCATTAAAAGTGCTGTAATATTTCATATTTATCTGCACTATATTTGTCATTTGATATAATGGCAAAAAGCAATCTAAACAGATTCCATAACAAAAGAACAGAAGACAAGCAGGCTTGCATATTACACGATTGTTTCCACCATTGAAGAAATGAAAGATCTAGACACCTTGAAGATGGATGAGTTGCATGGGATCCTCATGGCTTATTAAATGAGGGTTGAAAAAGAGAAGACATTAAAGCGAGAAGCCTCTTTCAAAGTGTCCGAAAAGATGACGAACAACGAACTTGAAACAAGTAAAAGTTGAAGTGATGAAGAAGCTTTGTGAGGAAGCTCAAAAAAGGATTTGACAAGCACTAAGGTATGTATACAAATAAACGCTTTATTTGTGGTTATATTTTGCTACTAGGTATCCATAAGCTGAAAATGAAATTAGTAAAGTGGAAGAAGACTATAGCAAAGGAAAGGGAAGAAAATATCATAAGAAAAAATACACAAAGGTGAAGCATGAAAATAAGAACTTTCAAAGTCAAAAGAAGAGGCTCTACATCTCAGAAGACAATAGCTAATTCAAAGAAATCTATAAAAGTTTCTCCAACAGTGGTAGAGAACAGATTCTATTCATGGTTGTGGAAACAAAAGATGATGCCCTAGAATGTGAAGACAAAGAAAAGGAATTTGAAGGAGAGAAGGATGCTATAGTAGATCTGGAATAAGAACTTATTTGTGTCCTAACACGAAGTCAAGAATCTTAAGAAGAGGAACTCAAAGCTAAAACCAAAAATTCGAGAGGAAGATGAATCTAAGGCAGAGCTACTTGAAGAATGATTTTACATCTCAAGATTCAAATTGAGGAGGCAAAATAATTTGAAGAAGTTAAGAGAGATCAGCTAAAGGCAAAAGAATTGGATTTTGAGAAGTTAGAACTTGAAATTATTTCCTTGAGGAAGGAAGTTGAGAATACTAATGTTTAGTTGAATGAAAGAATGAAATTTGATAAGAGAACTGAAATATCATAGGACATCATGAACTCACAGAGATCAACATTCATCAAGGTTGGTCATGGATTTATGAAAATAAGAATAAGGCCAAAGATGCCTTTAGTTCTAAGGCTGCAAAATCATTAAAGAAGACAAATAAGGAATAGTTTGAAAACTCTGTTGAAGCACTCAAGAATCCTATCAAAAAGAAATGCAACAATAAGGAGAATCATGTCCCACAGAAGATAAATCCTCCATTGGTTAACAAGGACAATTTCAAGAAATACTTTCCTGAAGAGACATCCATGTATGGCCAGGTTTGAATACTTGTTTTACAGTTATTGTTTTTCATTCAATCAATTTGGTCATAAAGTAGTGGATTATGGAGTTTCAACAATGAATAATATTGGTTTCTTAAAGAGGAACTACAATTAATTTAATCCTCTAATGGATTATAACATCATGTGATTCAAGTGTAACAACTTTGTGTATACATCACGATTTTGTATAAGTGATTTTGCGGAATCCTCTAGACAAAACGAGGAAGATGTTTGTGACAAGCAAACGAAGGAATCTACAAAAGCTTGGAAGGAGCAAGAAATAAAAGAGAGGTGCATGCTAGTTAGAGACTGCTTTATATGCTCAAAATGAGAAAGACAAATGGAACTTTTAATGTCCCCTTTTTGGGACATTAGAAATTAATTAAATAATTAAATTTTTAGTTGTCAAAATATAATATCAACTTAATTTAATTATTTAATAGAGCAATTAAAGTAACTTTTTATGTCAATTAAAATTATAAAATAAAAGTCACTTCATTTCAGATTAAAAAAGGCAAAGAAATGGAATGCCAAGGGACAAGGTGATGGAAGGCCAAGAGTTTTCGAGAGAAGGCTATAAAAGTTCAAGAAGACACTTATTCAGGATATGTTGAGATGTTTATTCGAATTTGATGATTGGCTAGAAACTTTGAAGCAAATTTCTAGAGACGAAAACATTTAGGAATTGGTAGGAGGGCTGGACGAAAACCTGGTTCTTCTTAAGGGAGTTGATTTGTGACAGAATTCACACTTGTGTGGAATTTGTGAAGTCTTCATTGGAAGACAAATTTGTAAGGTTCAATAGTTGTTTCAGAAATGAAGAAATGAAGATTTTCTCATGCTATTATATTATTGGAATGGACGGCTTAATGTTTGGGGGTTTATATAATATTTGAATACTTAATGTTGAGTATTTGGCATCGTAGGTCTTGTCATTATTTTGCTTCCGTTGGGAATTAAGTGTTCAAGAATTATTGCCCCTCCATTATTGGAAATAATATTACATATTCCCAGCTGCAGATATGGAATGAAATAATTTGTAAGTTAGTAGTGACGACTTGCAAAGGAGACTTGTTTATTTCTATAGCTATCATGGATGTATATAGCTGAAGTTGGAGTTTATTTATTAATAAATCCGTGGTTGAAAAGATTGAATAAATATTTGCTGGCAAACTTTAGAGCTTCTAATGTCTTTGCTGTAAGACTCTTCCGCTGTGCGTGAGTTTACATGAGTGATTCAACAATAAAGGGAATGAGCAAATATTATGTATGCTTTGAAATATTTGCAGTATACATTAAAATTTAATACTCCTAATATTAGAGCCGCGAGAAGCTTTAGGGGCGATTGAAAACAATGGTGTACTATCTCCTATTGCCGTGAAATATCGTTTCCTTGGAAATGTTCATAGTCGTCCAGGATAAAGTTTCTTTCTCATGTGATTTTGAGGGTTGAATGTTGTCCTCTTTGTGTGGGTGCTTTGCTATTGAGTTGGTGATTTTATGAATCCCTGTGGGTGTTGAAGTAGCCAAAGCTTCGTAATGTACCCTTTTTAGGGCACATTATTTCGTGCTGTGTCATTAGCCTTTTTATCATGGTCCAGTGGGCTAACCGAGACTTGGCAGTGCTCAGGGAGACAATTGGCCTAGGTGATTTCAGTTTCAAGCCAATCGGAGCAGTTTCCACAGGTTTCCAGGGTACTTACTATTTTTAGTAAGTCGGCGGGGTCAAAATTCTTGGCATTTCAGTATTGGACTTGGAGAGTCTCGCCGAGAGCTTTCCGGAAAGCTATCACACGTCGTTATCCGAGTTTGTTTGGTCCTCCGTTTTAATGCTAGATGATTCCTCACTTTATTTATTATGTCACCTTATTACTTAACGATCATATTTATTTAAAAGTGACTTAAGGTGGAAATATAAAGAGACAGAGTGGGAATATGAAGAGACAGAAGGAGGAAACTGAAGAGTCACAACTGCAGCCTTAAAAGAAGGCTTGCGGTCTCATTGAGTTATGCTTCCGTTTATGGATATTATTTCTTATTGAGAATTCGGGAAGCTTCAACTTTCGAATCTGAAACTCGAGGATAGAAACCTTCAACCTTTCTCGGTGGATTGGATGGAAACCCAGTTCATCTCCGGTGCGAATTCACATCAGAGTTCGCCATTGTTTTACAGGTTCTTTATGTTAGCAAATTTAAGTTGTCATTAGTGAAGTTAGATGCAAACACCATTCCCACCAGTATAGGTACACTGGTAGATCACTCTTATTACTTTATATGCATCGGTAGACTAAACAGAGGAGAGTAGATGCATGAGTAGACTACACAGAGGAGATGCATTGGTAGACCAAACAAAGTACATAGTACCGGTCTTATATTGCATACAGGGATGGACAGGGTATAAGATTGATACCGGTCAAACTGCATATAAATCCGCATCGGATTATGTGGAACTGTCTGATTTAAAACCGGATTATATAGAGAATCCACCGTCTAGAATTGAAGTTAGCTTTTTAACAGGAGTTAGTTTTATTTCTACGCGGATGTTTCAAGGTAAACTCGAGATCATCTTGCAAAGCTTTTTGCTGCATGATTTGTGGATGAGTTTACAGCCTGGAGGTTCTATGAGTTAGGTTTTAATAAGATTAATTTCTTATATATACAGGTCATAGGACTCAAAAGAGTAGTTGTTGATTATACAGAGCAGGAGAGAGATTTCTTTTGAGAAGAGCTACAGTCACAGAGGTGAAAGGCAGAAAGGATCAACAACAGGCAGAACAACAAGGTCAATAGGTATGATCTAATCAGACAAAGAGTGTCAATTAAGATCATTGCTTTTATTCTGTGAAAGCATATTCAAATCCCTTTATTAGGGTGAACCGTAAAAGGTTCTTTGTATAAATCTTTTAAACGGGTAGCATCTTAGTTGATGTTGAAAGTCCTTTAACAAGGCGGCTCGTAACGGAGTTAAGATCTTAACCGATCTTCTACCAAATCCCTTAACCGGGCAGCACTCTTGCAAGTGCTTTGTAAGCTCCTAACAGGGCGTCTTTATTACTGCAGTAGTGAAGTTGTGAGCTCTGTCTCACTGTGGTTTTTTCCTTGTAATTGAGGGTTTCCACGTATATATGATGTGTTGATCTGGGTATTTCTATTTCTGTTTGTGAATGATTATTTACATTGTGATTATCTTGCAAGAATTGTTATACAAGTTTTAAATTCCAATAGAAATAGTATTTATTGATTCACCCCCCCCTCTCAGTAACCGGTTAGGAATAACACTTTATCGTCCAGTCTTACTGTATTTTTGTATTTTAGATTGGGATGTTGTAATTCATGGTTATTGTATTGCTGTTGTATAATACAAAATCATTTTCTGAGAAGTTTAATAAGATTATATTTGCTAGTTATTTGAATATATCTACTGGTTATTTGCATGTTTGTGTTTGTTCCAAACCTGCATGAAATAAATTTGTGAAATTCAGAAAATGGCCGGTTATGGTCATTTCAGCTTCCCACATACACAATAACTAAAGAAACTCTACGGAAAGCAAGGAGTCGTTCTGTTCCAAAGATATCACACGAATAGAATTTGTGTCATAGGTGTATGAGCAGCTAAGTTCCTATGCTTAGAATAGAGCTTCAATGACCATCAATACTCTTTTTTTGAAGTTGGAGTATTTCCTATATGTGGTTGGAAATTTGAGATTCAATTCAATTAATTGTAGAAAAAGGTTAGACAACATATATTTGGTGTTTCTATAACAGTATAGATGTATTCTCTAGCATTTGTAAATGAGTATGAATTATGTCTTATGTTGAGAATATAATGTATTTATAATTGCTATGACGTAAGTGCTCAAGATGTTTCTGTTTGACCATACTATGGCTCATTTGATGATTGCTGACTCAGTCCAAGAACCATTGTGCAAATTTAAAATCTGAAAACTAGAACCGTTCATTGCAAGAAAACAGTTTGTCAAAATGTCTCGAGGCAATATGCAATCTCTGCTTAACAAAATTAGAGCAGACTTTATGTTAAATCAAGTTAGAGTTCTTACTCAGAGCCAAGACCCTGCTAGCCTTTGGGTTTAAATCAGATTGTTAATGCAACCAAGTGAAAGGGAAAAAATAAATTATCAGAGGGAACTGCACAAGATTTGGCAACCACCACAAGTACCTCAGGGAAAAACTGTATCTGGTTTGATTGGTTCTTCTAGCATTGTTGAACAGGTTGCAGAGATGGGCGATAGAAGGAATAATAGCCCACCCCGGGATGAGGCCATGGAAGTAAGAGAAACTTTAAGAGGAATTCAAATAGGACAAGTATAGGTGGCAAATGTTTTTCAGCAGCTTACAATAGCTATACAATAGTTAAGTGCAAACCCAAGAAGATCTCAACATAGTCACAATGATGGTGGTAGGATAGTTGGCTCCGCACAAGGTGGAAGAGCTCCCACACACTCTTCAGATAGGTCTTTGATGCCTATTTTTGTTGTTGATGGCAATGAGGAAGAAGTAAACAATGCTAAAGTAGAGGTGGCATTTTTGGATAATGTGATGACTATGCATGATGAATGGAACCTCCTCCTAGATCATGTGAACGTAGATTTAAACTTTATACCAGGCAAGATTGAGGGCCTAAAACTCAAAACAAGGACCTGAATCATGCTACGGATAAGTTGTCACTTCCTACATATGATGGTAGTAGTAAGACAACTGCACGAGTTTGAATACATAAGCTGGATACTTTGTTGACACTCAAGTCCATGAAGGAGACAAAAGCAATTAAATTTGCTACTATGTATTTAGATGGAACAACCTATGTTTGGTGGCATCATGGACTTGTGACTCAGGACCATGGATTGATTAATTCTTATGAGGAGTTTAATAATAAGTTAATTGCTTGTTTTGATATGAAGGATATAGAAGTATACTATAGGGAGTTAGCACAATTGAAACAGAGTGGTTTATTGGATTCTTTTATCAATGAGTTTTTGAAAATTTCAGTGATGGTTCCGGATATGTCAGAGAAAAGGAAGGTCATGCTATTTTTTGAAGGTTTGAATGTTAAGATCAAAGGATTTGTGAAGGTCCTCAAACTTGACTCTTTATAGGATGCAATTAAAAAGACAATGGACCAAGAAACTTTATCCATTTCGTATCAGCGGCCTAAAGGAAATTCCAAAAGCTCTCAAACAAATCAGAAGATTGATGATCAGCCTAAGACTATCCCTCCCAAGGTAGATTATGAGACAAGAAATGAGCTAAGGAGGAAGAAGCTATGCTTTACTTGGAAAGAACCATGGACTCCTGAACAAAGATGCTTGAGAAAAGGGAAAATACATTACATTGAGGTAGTTTCAGAGGATGAGGAAGAGTAGATTAAGGACAACAAACACAAGGACATTGATAACGAGGAGAGTAATCAGCAGCCCTCAGTGGAAAGGAATGAAAATAGGACTAATCAGCCTAAAGTCACCCTTGCTACATTGTGAGGAGTACATTGGTACTATCCCTTTCGATTAAAGGAAGTACATAAGGGGCAACTAGTAGTCTATTTAGAAGATATAGGTGCTACATACAACTTCATTGGTTCACAGTTAGTTGCAGAGCGTGGATTATAGGTTGAGAAATTCTCAGGTTTCAAGGTGATAGTTGCTGGTGGTGGAATCTTTAGTTGCACTACAAGAGTTCCTCAACTTAGTATTTACTTGGGGGTCTACATATGGACTGATTGCTTCTATGTGATCAAGTTAGAACAACCTGATCTAGTTCTAGGCATTCAGTGGCTTCAATCTATTGGTAGGTAGACATTGGATCATCACAAGATGCATTTGGAGTTCTTAGAGGATGGGAAGGAGGTAGTGTTGAAGGCTTCATCAGATGGTGAGCCTAGAGCAATGTCTGCACACAAGATGGAAGCTAAGTGCACAAGTATGTTTTTTTATGTCAAGATAAATACATTGTTGCCCATTTGACTGAGAACCCAAAAAATGAGAGTATAAATCAATAGGAGGCAATTTTCCAGTTTATTGATAATTCGTTATTTGAAGTAAATGTTGATGTGATATATGATAATCTACTCTTCAAGCTAGATGATAGAGGACCTCTTGAGATGTAGGATTCAAATTACAGTTTGATAGAGTTGAGTAGCAAAAGCATGATGGGTATGAGTCCAATAGATGTTAGCATCAGTCTTTGCAAAAAGGTGTTACTTATCAGCTTGATTGAATTGTGAGGAGTGCATATCATTTCTATTTCATCCCGTAAGTTGACGAGTTGGATATGTTTAAGATGAGAAATAAGGAGAGACTGAATATTGGTACAAAGAGGGTTATGCTTCATCATGGTATGAGATGTACTCTCCTTCGAAAAGAGGATTTGCAGCTTGCAGGATTTTCAGATTGCTTTTTCCGGATGGTTGTTATGATGAGTTACAAAGATATAAAACTAAGAATGGATTGCATTTGGACAGATTGTTTTGCAATGTGGCTGGTTTGATTCTAAGTTCAATTGTTCTAGAGTGTGCAATGGAGCTGTTGACAGATTTATTTGGGATCCTGGTATAGGTATGCAGATTCATGATTTCTTGAGGATAAACAGTCACTAAGCAGGGAGCACTATAATGAACCCCTTTTTGGGACATTATGAATTAATTAAATAATTAAAATTTTAGTTGTCAAAATATAATGACAACTTAATTTAATTATTTAATAGAGCAATTAAAGTGTCTTTTTATATCAATCAGAATTATAAAATAAAAGTCACTTCATTTCAGATTAAAAAGGACAAAGAAATGGAGTGCCAAGAGACAAGGTGATGGAAGACTAAGAGTTTTCTGGAGAATGCTGTAAAAGTTCAAGGAGAAGCTTATTCAGAATATGTTGAGATGTTTATTCAAATTTGATAATTGACTGGAACATTTTAGTTTTTGACAAAGATGTTAGTGTAGGAACATGACTACAATGGAAAAATGTAACTACAATGTATATTCTAGACTCTAGCGTAGTTTCTAGACTCTAATGCACTTTTTGGACACATGAGTTGTGGTGTGCTAGTGTCCTTTTGGTACACTAGAGTCCTCTTGGTGTGTTAATGCCCTTCTAGCATGTTGTAATTTCTGGGCGTGTTGTAGTCCTTTGATTTGATTTGTAGTCCTTTAATCATTCTAAAGGAAGGATAATGCTCAATAATTCCATATTTATAGTTTTCCATTAGTAAATATGTACAATATGACGAACTTATGGAAAAGGATAAATATCCTAGCATAGGTACAAGACAAAAATATAAAGTGTGTAGTCACTTAGAAAATTAAAGATATGCACATGAAACAAGGAGTCCCTTGTTCCAGTCTAGCCATGCCTGGATTAGTGGACTGAAAGATGAGTTCATCTTTCCGATATTGTAATCTGGACTGATTTATCTTTTCTTTAGGTCTTTAATTAATCTGAGCAGACAACGTGACCCAATAGTTTGTTCTGTATGGTCATTATAAGAGCTTTGTTTGGTTCAAGGGTCAATTTATCATCTATTGAGAGTCTCGTGCATTCAATGAAAAGGATTAAAATATTACTTGTTCAGCCATAGATGGACCAATCATTGAGAAATGGCTTGAAGTTTTGTAATGTCTCCTTTTTGGCTAACTCAGAAAGCTGGTACATTTACCTAAATTCTCCTTCTTACTCTGTCAAGTGATTGCAATTAAAACCAAGTAAAGATGCTTTGCAAGATATCAATTGCTATTTCTGATATATATGTATGAATATGTGGAAAATTGATATTGAATGGATAGAATGTCTGATATACAATGATTAAATATGCTATCAATTTTATTGCTTTATCACTATAGTCATAAAGGAATAATGCAATGTCTGATCTGCGATATACTTAGGCAATTGATATGTATTTCTTTTTGCAATAGGATTGCTATGTCTGATATGTCGATCTGATTATGCAATGTAAATATGTTGCTTAACAGCGATAAATTGCTGTTTCTAATTTGTATTTGTAATCTTGCAACTTCAATGATGGATGCTATTTCTGATTTACACCTTATAAGCGTGCAATATCTCAACCAGAGCATGCAAGCTGCAGAGCCGATCCAAATCAGCAACTCTTCGGTAGAGAAGCATGCCTAGAGAATGCAAAGCCATTGGCAGACTACAATGAAATCTAATAAAGGCAAAATAGCTGATTGCATGCAAATCTGATAAATGCTAAAATGGGCTTAAAACATAGAGGGTTCTAGTGGTGAACTCGTCAAGCCTTCCATGATAAAATGCATTGACTGGCAGCATACTATCTGGTTTAACAAGATCATGAAATGCACTAGTCTTTGGTGGTACTATCATCCACATTTACAAAATAATGAGATATGAACTTGTCTATATTGAAAGGAAAAAATCACTCTACGTGCTAAGAACATTATGCTAATAATTAAATACATTGCTGCAACACAACATTAGCTCACCAAAACCAGAGAATAGGCAATGGTCAGCTCACATTGACTGAAGAACTAGTCAACTGACACTGACCTCTGAATGTTGATGAATTAAACATGTGGACTCAAAATATCAACTTTGTTAATACCCCACAAGTCTGAAATGAACTGCCTCTTGCAAACTTCTCTTCTGAGTCATCATGACATTCCCAAACACTAGATATGGACTGTGCATTCACCCAAGTCTGAACTGAACTTATATCAGATCTGTAGGGCATATTAAACAGCAGATACCGAGGATGATACAGCTATCCAACAACTGGAGCTCCAACTTTTGGTCAAATTTCACCTTCTCAGTCTTACCCAGCATAAAACATGGTGCAAACAGCATGAAACAAGGATAATAGTGAGGGGAAAAGGCAGTGATTCTGCCAAGCAGCGATTTACCTACCTCCAGTCAGTAGTACAGCCCAAAAAATTTACTCCAATCTGCATAAGAATGGTATGGCCTCTTCTGGAAACTTGCACAGCCTCAGTACCAACACCTAAATTATCAAAAGGTATTCAAATCGTGCTAATACTGAAACTCAATCACTGGAAACAATTATGTATTATACTGAGAAATCAAAACACATAAAAAATCTCCTTTCTTAGTAGAAAACTGGAAAGTAAGCTCAATATTCAGCACAGTGGCAATTCTAGAGTGAAACCACACAGCTAGCTAGGAGGATTTTCGTCCCCAAAACTGGATATAATTATTTAACTTATTTTCCCTTTACCAATACCTATGGAAAAAGTGTAGGAAATGAGGCTAAGGGTTACCAATAGCTTATGCTTGAGAAGGGAACATTACAAACACCATCAAAAGTTAATTACAAATAACATGACCAAATCAGAATACGCAGAATAAGCAAACCAATATTGAGAATAAACATCACTTAAACAAAATAGCAAAATGAAATAGAAGCTTGGCATTCATTTATATTTTCAAATAGTACAATGTTCAATTCTCATTGAACATATTGTGAAGCACAAGAGACATAACATTTGGACACCATTACGCACCCAAATACATGACAATGACTAACACAGGGCTGATTTTGTCAAACTCAATGTGTAAGTTAATTAATAAACATTATATTACCTGTTTTTTTTTTCTAGAATATTCAAAATTTTAATGTGCATAATCTAATGCTTGTAACAGTTACATGCCTCTATATTCACTTATTTGATTTTGATGTGCATAACTAAAATATGTGGGGAAATATGCTGTACAATCTTTTCATTCATACATGGGTTTTATTTCTTTTGAAATATCCATCATAAATATCTTGGTACGTGAGATTGATTATCATTTAAGCGAGTAATATTCTTCAAAAGGAAAAGATGGATATGTCAGAATTATTTAAGTGTAAGCAAATAAGAAAATGAATGTCAAGAGCTTCAAAGCATATCAATTTTGAATATTGTTGAGTGCCACACAACTATTGACAGGGTTTGTTAGAATGATTTTTAACTGTCAATTCTTTGGGAGAGGATATGGGAGTTTTGGTTGTTTGTTTCAAGAGTAGAATTTATCCCTTTTTTTCTTCTACATTCAATGATGTTTGTGACCTGCCTTTATGATAACATATGCTATTCAGAAGATTTTGATTCTTTTTATTTTAAATTTGCAGTCGAGGAGAATGGAATGCATGGTCAGAATGGACAAATAAACGATGAACCAATTGATGCACAACATTGGGATGTATTGCAGGTTAGATTTTGTGTCTCTTATATAACATACATTATGGAGAATGAATCCCATAATAGATTATTTTAGTATATAATTTCTATCTACTGTTTTTCTACCCTATTGAGTGATATTTATAAATAGCATAAGTTCCTGTTCAAGTCTTAGTTAACACTGCTGAATTCCTATGTGTGAGGAGTGTATGTGGGTGGATTGAGATATGGTGATTAAGTTAGTTTGTAAAGAAAACAAATTTATGAGAGAGGAAGGGTGGTTGATTAGCTTAAAATTTGGGAATCAATTCATCAATTTATATAGATGGATGGGCAGGTTCCATTCTTAAATTAAAAATTATATAATAAGAGTATTTTATATTTCATATTATTTAAGATAAAGTATTAGTTCAAAAATTTCCCTTTTGTAATTTTTAATTCCTTCTTATTAAGCATTCTTAGAATTTCAATAGTAAATTGCTATTTGTTAGGACTCTAGGACTTGATGTTGTTGTATATGTTATGAAGCTGTAGGTCTAGGAGGAATTATATAATATTCATAATATCTTGAAGAACACTTTCACATGGAAAAGGGCACCCCAATGATCAAAGGAACATGCTTGAAAATGCAAAATTTTTCTAGTCTTGTGCCCTTTGTTGCCTTGGCCGCACATCTTCCATCATTGATATTTGATTAGAGAGTTCTTTCAATGAAAGCCCATGGTCAATTTGCGCTTAATGTTGTGCTTTGCATCCCCCCATTCTCTTATCATGTGCTTGAGTAAGTTCAAATTTTTTTCTAAGTTTGATGGATTTCAGATCAATTTTCAAGCTTGGGTGGGATCTTGGGGCTTTCATCGCCTTGATGCCTTTTCCTTCTTGATTCTTCAATGCTTGAGTGTTAGTTTCAGACTTTTGCAGTTTTCCCTTTTTCGGTGCCTTTTCCTTGCAATCTTGAGAACCATTTGTTTTGATATTAGACATTTAGGCTTTTCTTGTTTGGGTGACTTTTCCCTTGATTCCTTCATGCCCACTAATTTCATCAATTTTGCGATTTCCCTTCCTTGATTGCCTTTTCTTCAAGTTATTGGTTCCGTACAGCTCAATGCTTGTGTCTTTATCAATTCTCACTTTAGCGGATGTTGCAAGAGCATCCAAGGGTGTAGGCCAATATTGCATCTCAAAAAAATATTGTTTTTTCTTTTAAATTTTCTATTATGGTTATGTGGGTAAAAATAAATTCAAGCATATATAATAGGTCTCCATGTCCCTAGGAAAGTGCCCTTGAGGACATAGGAGGTTGAAATTAGTTAATATTTGTGGCCTAAGTTCAATGGAAATTGTAATTTTTAAGAAGGGACACCTTTTCCTATCATTTATAATGCTAAAATCATAAAGTACCCTTCTTGACATGCGAAGAAGGAAGGGAAAGAGTCATGCCCTTATATTTATTGAATGCTTACATAAAAAATGGGAATATACACCTTTTAGCAGCCCACCTGGGGAAGTTGAAAGGTAATCTATTTAGGGTGTTTTAGCGGGGTCCCTTGCATTAGTTGACTTCAAAGGATGTCCTTAAGAAGGAAGAAACAATGAATGCACAAATAATGGGTTTTCAAGAATGTGCATAAGGCAAAAGAGCCTACGGGACCCATGGGTAGCCAACAACACCAAAAACCACAAAAAAAAAAGAAAACCAACTGCCAACACCATGACTATTTGATCTCCCTTGCCTTTTGGATCTTGGATTTTCTACTGTGAATTCTGATCAAGTATTTATAAATTGTTCCTATCTTCTCTTCTTCAAACAAGTTACTCAAGAAACCCACGTTTAAAATCTCAATGGTTGGCCTGAAATGTCCATATTAGCTGGACACTCCATGATGTAGTGCCATTATGTCTTCACCAGCCCCAAAGTACAATAGCAGAATCTTTTATCTGCCCATTCTTCTGCAGGCACAGTTCATCTTTTAGTTTCACACACTTTAGCTGGTGCAAACTAATTCTTAGCCAACCCATTGACATCTTTAGTTTCCGTTTAATTTCCACTTCTATATGGTTCTTTTGTGCATGGTGATATAAGTGATTCAAATGGTTGACATATTATTCTCTTTGCTTGCGTAAATGCTTTCTGCACATGCTTTTCTGACTTTTTCTTGCACGTACTTTCTTAATGCCCCATTGTTATTTGGATGCTCTTTTATTTTGTTATGATTATGAATTAGACTCCTAAATATGAATTGTGTTGTGTCCTTTTACAGAATAAGTGTGCAAATATGATTCTTTAAGTACTTTTTTTTTCTTTCATCGTCCTCCCTTCTTTGATATCTTGAAGAAAAAGATACACTTTATCTAATATGTATTGGGTCTATGATAGACATGGATGAGTAAAAAATAAGAGGAAAGTTGTGTATGTCCTCCATAGAAGAGTCACCCTTAAGGTGTTGTACATTGCTATCACAATTTGTAAAATCCTTATCGAGAACATTTAACTTGATGGGTGCATGCAAAGTTGAATTATCTTCAAGAAGAATAAAATGTGTTCTTTATCTAATTATGTCTTGAATAGAAGTACCAACCTCTAGTGTCCAAGTCTGTCTCATCAACACATATATGAGTTGATATTGTTTTTTTAATCTTTGGTCTTATAAAAATTGCTGGATTTGAAGCTAAAAACTCTTGAAAGAGAAAAAATTACTTTACTTTGATCATATTTGGTGTAGGCTTTCCAAACAACCCTTCAAATAGAGAAAATAAGCAATTGAAATTTCTCATCCTCTGAAGTGTATTCGCTTCTTGTTTGCAATTGTGCTCCTAAGATGTTTGTTTGACTTTATCCTCCTTAGAGAATATGTGCAATATTTTTGTAACATTAGGTTCTGTTCCCATCAATAGCCCTTCATCAGCCTTTAAGAACTTTATCAATGGAAGCAAGCTTTCTGGTTCAAATGGATATTCTTGTTACATTTGCATTCCCTTATTATGTGAACACATGAGATCATTCAATGTATAATTATGAAAATCATTTCTTACCTTTGTAAAGTTTTTATTGCATGTATCTCATTGCACCATTGTATTTGGCTAATAGATGTCGAGGATCACTCAAAGACCCTTTATTTTCATGTGAAGCTATCTATTTTATTTGAATCTTTGCATCTTGAGACGTCTTTTATCATGTTGATTATTTTCATGAAACTTACGGTGTGTGTAGGCAAAGTAGGTTATGCCAGTTGTCTTGTTGTAGATATAGGCACATGTGTGATGTCCCCTTTTCCAATTACCCAGTTTTTTTCTCTAAAACTACAATTCCAAGTAAAACAAGGAACATTATAAAGGTAGAGATACCATTTACAAATTGTGGAATAATATAGATCATGGTTGGGATCTTGTGATTATGTTAGGTAATCATTGAAACACAATCCATAAAACATATCTTTCTTACTAGGGTTAGGAGCATTAACTCAATCATATGATATAACTAATTTTATTGATGGAGTTCCTTGGAAAAACATATATGGTGCCTGGAGCTTATTTCTTTCCGTCAAGCCGAGGAGCACAGAATGACACCTGTCATTTGAACTCCCAGCTGCACTGAGAAGTAGGGTAGCTTACTCATTCTACCTTTCCTTTTCTTAATCTAGCCCTTAAGCCTCTGAAGGAAGCCAAAATGGTTTAATTCTAAGCTGGCAGTATAGATCGGTGCAGTGGTAAGCTGTTTATTCCAAGCATTGAAAGGGACATGACAAATAAAAGGAGGTCAAAGGTAGACTTCAAGCAGAATAGAATAGCAAGTAAGACAGATGGAAGAAGATCAATCAGCATTCAATCTAAATCTGACTGCAAACCCAAAATATATAAATATCAATTAGTGGCTTATATACCTATCTATATTTTGGTATGAAGTATAACACATTGCAATATGATTTGGCAGATTTATTATTTGTCTACCATCTGATAGGAAGTAGGAATGTATGTGGATAATCTATTGCTTCTAATGTATGCATATTCGATAATGATGAAGATTCCTTTAAAGCTTTTAGCCAATCCACCATTCCATTATGGAGGGGAGATAGTGCATACAAGGAATGGAAGTAGCTAGGAAACAATTCGGGATAAACACCCAAAATGGGGCTCGGAGGCCAAAGGAGGATTGTCTTTCCTTGCTGCTAGGCTGGGTAGAATGGCTCGAGGCAGCTTGTATGATCTCCAATCTAGTGCTTCATAATGAGGTTGGGTACTTAGGAAATTCCTCATGCACATTATGTTTGAATGCATATAAGGGGTGCAAGTAGCACCTAAGTTCCATTTGAAGAGTGGTAACGTTGAGTGCGGCTGGGAGTTCAAATGGCGGGTTTCATTCTGTGTTTCTAGGCTTGATGGAAAGAAATAAGCTCCAGGCCTGATGTAAGTAGGGATGGGGTTGCTCTAGTGTCCTTACTGGCTATAAGGACTTTCTTAGGCTTTCTCTTGGCCTATTACGGTTTAATTAGATACCCTACCCTTCACAGGATCACAATCCTATCATTCCAAATACCCCACCTAGTTACACCAATTCAAATGCTTACCAAACCAACGGTTCTATCTTGCTTCTAAACTTTTGTTTACACACAACATGGATTTTTCTTGCTTCATAGTGAATGAGGGATGTATTTAGATGTTTCTCAATTCCATTCAACCTTCTGATTACAAACAAATTGAGTTTAGAGACTCAATCTTGGATTGAAGCTATCAATGCACTCAAACCACTTTTTCTTCCTCTTACTGTTGATTGCTTCGTAGTCGGGTACTTTGAACTCGCCTAGGGCATCAATACATTGCATTCAAAAATCGTTCTTGGGGCCCTCCTCTTGCACACATCATATATTACAAGTCCACTTCCATATAACAAAAACCCACAAAATTTCTATGGTGGAAATGGGAGTGGCAAGAACATCTTCATGTACAGCTAGAACACTGGCAGCAGACTGCCCAAAACAAAAATGATTTTCTAACCTAAGAAAAATGATCTCCTACTAACTAGATTAATGAATGAAAAATGTTCACATATGCATGGTTAATAGGAATCTATAGCTAGATCATGGATTTAAATCCATTCTGCCGTACATGCAAACAAAAAGTTACAGGACTGTCAAATTTGGGACGACAGAATGACACAACACAAAAGCTTTTCAAAACATGAGAGGACGACCTTCTCAAAATTACTGGTGTGAATGAAAAGTTCTATAAATGCATGATAATCAAGGATCCATGGTTAGATTATGCATTCAATCCATTATCCCATGCATGCAATCAAAAACTCAATGACTGTAAAACTGTGAGCAGATTTGAAGAAGCTTTTATAACATAGCAAAAATGACCTCTCCCAAACTTCTGGTCTGAAAAGAAAAGCTCTATCTGATCATAAATAATATGGATCAAACACTAAAACATAGATTCAACACGGTTTTCATAAGCATGCAAAGAAAACTTAAAACTATGACTCTTTCTTCAATGTTGAGAAATTTCTTTTTGTTCCACCTTTGTCCAAACTCATTACAATGCTTAGCTCGTGGTTTTGAAAAGGTTTTCCACTTCCTTTGTATGCTTCCTCCATGTCTGGAGACGTTACAAACATCATTCTTCTTCCCAACTTGATCTGCCATGCAAATTCTGCAAGTTGTCATGCAAGTTTTTGAAAGTTGTCATGACCAATTTTTGCTTTTTTTTTTTGGCTTCTCCTTTGAAATAGGAGTTTGGAATCCTTCTTGGACGTTGCCCAAGACATATTAATAATTTCTAGACATGATTTGGCCTCTCAACCATCATCCTTCCATTATTTCCCATTTTTTGACACTTTTTAGCCAAGTTAGCAACTTTGAAAAAAAATGAAAAAAATCAGTTATCTCACTCTACCTTTGGGTTTTGATCTCAGAATTTTTATCCATAGTATAAAACCATATTCAAAGGCATTTAAAATATAATACAACCTATCCAAGTCCAATTTTCACTCTAGGACTTAATCTGCCTCTTTTCCTTGAAGAACACACAAAATAACTCTACTAAGCAAACTGTCTAGACATGGATTGACCTAGTCATATCCACCTTAGGGAAATAAAGAAAATGACCTTCTAAGGTCCACACAACTCTCCTGACTTGGCTAGAGTCAGTACATGCCAAAACCAAAAAAACATAGCAAGAAGACTAAGGAGTTGACCTTTTTGGTGCAAGGGTCACCACCTTTATAAGAAGTGAGTCACCACTTTTCATTGTTGCCTTTGAGTATAATATGTTATTCCCCAAATTGATCTCTCCTCTTATTTCTTCCTCAAATGAAACCTTCTCCCCTTTATATCTTCCAATGTGAGGGAGACTTACACCTCTATATAATGGTCACAACCTTTCACAATTACCACCCTTCAAAAAGGTCACAACTCTTCATCATTGTTGTCTCTTTGAAAGAGTCACTTCCTTATCTTTTTCCCATTCCTTTCTTCTTCCATTAATGCTTCCTTAATTCCTTTGCTCCCTTCTTTCTTCCTTCCTCCATATACCTCCCCTCAAATGAACTCTTCTCTCTTTTATATCTTATGTTGACGGAGTCACAACTCTTCATTGCATGCCTCTTGACCTTTCATTAAACTTAATTAATTTGTAATTATATTATTTTTTAATTTTATAATAATTATTTATTATCAGTTAAACCTAGGGACGTGCACCCGGGGTAAAATCCAGAAGTATTTGGTGCGAGGATGTCCCAGGGATGGGTACTTGGAGTACCCAAGTACCGCCACTTTGCCACTAGGTTTCCGCCAAGACCGCACCTAGAGTGCAGAGACTCCTAGGAGTCCGCAGTGCGTCCTGGGGACTCACTGTAGTCGTTTTGATATCGATCATGATTCATATCATGCATGATGCTCCTCATTATAATCATCTTTATGATATTTGATAGAGCTAATACAAATCCTATTTACTGATAATTTGAATTTGATTTTTGAATGTTATTATTGTGTATATACTAAGTTACTATGTTGAATGTTCAATGTTTCTAGTTCGTCTTGCAATTTTGCTATGTTCAAGTATTTCAATTTGGTATGTTATATTGAAACATCATTTCATAACTACCATTTCAAGTTCTATATGTATAGTATGCACCCCCTCCCTTCCCAAAATTGAGGCCCTTTGTTCCCCCGTCTCAAAAACTTGTCTCGACGTCCCTCCGCGCCGGTGTTACACTATTTATTATTAAATTCTATTTCAGAAAGGGGACATTACAGCATGAGATCTATTGTTAATATAATTGAATACGTGCAAAATAGATTTGTCTTGAACGATACAGGAACCATCCAATTGCATCAGATCATAAGCTGAAGCATAATTGCTTGGACCCTCTATACTTGAGCTGCGGTTCCCTAATCCAAGCTAGGGCCTCAAACCTTTGAACCATACAATGTCATAGGTAAGTGATTGTGTCAAAAATTGTACCTTGGCGAGGATATCCAATAAATGATTTTGAGAATATTGACTCTTAAGAATAGAAAGTGAGGCATATCCCTTGCAAAATGAGATTGGAAGTGTAATGTTCCCTTTTTAGCTCACCATGGTTAGTGGTTTGGATTAGCCTATTAGTTGCCCTTGTAGGCTAAGTCAATTGGTTAGAGGGTCCTAGTTGGCAGTTCAGTGGGCAAATTCTTTTCTGGATGTCAGAGCTGTTTAGGATTGCTCTTTGTTTGGGTCAGTTTGGTACATTTACTATTTATAGTAAGTCATTTATCCGACATTTCTATATCTGGTAGGGTACTTGGACCGACTTCAGTTGTAGTGATGACCCTGAACATATTTGTTAATCAAGTATTTAGGGATTTGCTAACTATGGCAAATCAGGGGTTGATAGAGGTGGTTCCTTACTATTGTTAGTAAGACAATTGGATGCGTAGTGGGAATAATGGTGGATCGCTTGGTTCTAATAGAATCGATAAATAATGAGTATTTTTGGAGTTATGACATTTTAATTGTTAATAAAGTAATACTTTATTAATAATTAATTAATAAGTGCACATCATTAAATGTTATTTGACTTTATTATTAAAAGAGATTATTAAATGATTATAAAGTCAAATTATAAAATGCATATGAGGAATAATTTAAAGTGCCAATTTAAAGGGAGATATAAGTGTTTAGTAAGATATACTTTATATTATTTTGTTATGCATGAAATGGAGGGAAATATAATTAATTATTATATTTCAAACTTTGCAACAAAAAAAACACATATGTTCTTTAAGTTATGCGAGGTGTAAGCTTGAAACTTCAAGCTCGATTGTATTTGGTGAATTATAAATGCCTTCAAGGTGGAAAACAAACAATTCCATTTGTGCATTTGATATTTTGTGAATTTGGTGACATGGGTGAAGAGGAATTGTGCCAAGGGTTTGAAGAGGGACAACTTGGAGAATCAAGGATTTTCTTCAGAGTTTACTAGCATTTGAGGTACTGGAAAAAGAACAAATATTTTCTATTGTGTGTGGCTTATTTCAAAGTCACATTGTGCATTGAAATTGGAGAAGTATTGTTCAGTTTTGATTACGTAGTAGCAGATTATTGATAATAAATACCCAGCATTAGGAGACATGGCTCATAGTGGCTGAGTTTAGCATTCCAATTAGCAGCCGTACTTGAAATATGCTAGCCACAGGTTATTTATTGTTTCCACGAAGGTTTTAGGAAGTGACGTGAGCAATAAAGAGAAATTGTTTGGTATTTGGGGTCTCTATATCTTCAGCTGTGTGCTTTGAAAGAGATTATTATTGCTTGGAGACAATTCTATGAATGGTGAAGAAATAACATTACCCGTGCTTTCCAGGTTTTCATATTATTTGCTTGATAGTTTAAAGTCTCCATAAATTGCAAATTGGTTTATTGTAAATAGTTTGGAATTAAAATAAGGAGTTGCAAGGTTGAACACCAACTGTTTGATGAAATGCCAAGCTGTAGTTATTCATTTCAGTTTATATTGAATCACTAGTATGGATGCCGAGTGTTGTAGAAATGCCTAGTGGCTGTAGGTGTACATTGGGATGCATGGCAAGTGTTTGTCTTTATGTCAACTAGCTGTACTAGTTAATTTCAGTGATTTACATGTTTATCAAAGGTCTGAAACAACTAGTATATCATTTCTATAACAACCTTGCATTGTTAGAAGCATTCAATGACTACATTTGCAGCCTTTGAACTCAAAGAAGACAATCAGAAAATTCATAACAACGATTTCAGACATTGTATGTTAAATGTTTGATAATATTCCTTGAGCTTCATAATAGAAAATTTGTTAAGGTTTTAGGATCATTGCAAATGTAATAGCACTATCTCATTGTATGTGTTTTCCAAATGCAACAATATCTTGCATTGATATTGAGAATGAGCCAAGAAGAGACATGTCCTTTCATGGGACATGTCTATTCATTATTATGTAATTAACATAATGATAACTATGATTATATATATATACATACATATATGTATATATATATATATATATATAGATAATATCTCGAGTATTATATTAATTTCTCTAATATTTATGTAATATATATATATATATATATATATATATATATATATTTAAGTATATATATACATATCATACATACTATATATATATATATATATATATATATACATATACATATCTTCACTAGTATTGACTCATAGTATTTATCTGACTGAAGCTACAAAACATCGACACTCCCTCTTAGCCAGGGAAGATTAAACACATGATTAGGATAAGAAGATATCATTTACTGTGATACTAGAGATATGGTCTGACTAGGAATATCAAGTCACATGATATTCACCATAACTCATAGATTCATAAGAATATCATCTCATGATATTGGGAGTATTTTTCACAGAATGTCAAGTTGCAATATATTCTCCAAATACTCAGAGTAATGGCCTACCAACATCAAGTCACATGATGTCCACCAAGTACTCAAAAGTTTACAAAGATACCATCTCATGATATCAGGAGCATTGGCCTGCAGAATATCAAGTTGCATGATATTCACCAAGTTCTCAATGTAATGGCCTACCGACATCAAGTCACATGATGTCCACCAAGTACTCAATAAAATTATAGAGATATCATCTCATGATATCAGGAGCATTGGCTTGTAGAATATCAAGTCACATGATATTCACCAAGTGCTCAGAGTAATGGCCTACCGACATCAAGTCAGATGATGTCCACCAAGTACTCTCTAAAATTATAGAGATATCATCTCATGATATCAGGAGCATTGGCTTGCAGAATATCAAGTCACATGATACTCACCAAGTGCTTAGAGTAATGGCCCACCGACATCAAGTCACATGATATCCACCAAGTACTCAATAAAATTACAGAGATATCATCTCATGATATCAGGAGCATTGGCCTACAGAATATCAAGTCACATGATATTCACCAAGTGCTCAGAGTAATGGCCTACCGACATCAAGTCACATGATATCCACCAAGTACTCAACAAATGTTCATAGGTAATGTGCACTTACCATAAGAACATTTACATCATCTATTATGATTTGTTTCAGCCATCACAAGATGTCTATCATTCTAGAAGGTCAATGGTCTGTTTAAGGAACTGAATCCACCATGCATTAAATCATCTATTGTGATCTGTTCAGCCATCACACGATGTCTATCACAATAGAAGGTCAATGTTTTGTTTAAGGAACTGAATCCACCATGCAAGAAATCATCTATTGTGATCTGTTTCAGCCATCACACGATGTCTATCACAATAAAAGGTCAATGGTCTATTTAAGGACTTGAATCTACCATGCAAGAAATCATCTATTGTGATTTGTTTCATCCATCACACGATGTCTATCACAATAGAAGGTCAATGGTCTATTTAAGGAATTGAATCCACCATGCAAGAAATCATCCATTGTGATCTATTTCAGCCATCACATGATGTCTATCACAATAGAAGGTCAATTTATTGTAAGATTGTCACCTTTTAATAACTTTTACAAATACAAGTGACAATTATTTGGAAGTCGTCACTTCCTCATGATTTACACAGGGGGCAGGCCCGTTAAAAACATTCATGATTCATTATTATAATAATCAATTATATAAAGTTTACCTCAGAAGTGTTTCACCTTCAATAGTGAACTCCCTCTCAATCAATATGATCAAGATTGTCACAAGTTGATTGAACCATTTGCTCCCTCTAAAGCTCAACTTTATCAACTTCTTGATGTCTTTTGAAATGTCAGACTCCCTTTTCATCTTTTCTCAATCATCAATTCTTTTGCAAGCATCAAGTTCTTTCTCACTTGAATATAATTATCTTGTGCTTCTGTCCATAATTCTTCACATGACCTATCTTGAATATCCAAATGTTCTATACACTATCACAACCTTCAATCTTATTAGATCTCCCTTCAAGCAGCTAGGCTTTTAAAGAAGGAACCTCACACTTTTACAATTTTGTTTTTGCATAGACCCATACACAGTCGGTCATAACTTTTGACCCAGAAACTTTCTTTCCAATCGCTTCGGTGAGATTCTTCTAAATTTGGTTTTCACAAACATATCCAAAAATTAGAAAAATCCAATGGTGCATTTGTGAGATATGGTCCTTGTACCGAGATTGTATTTTCTGAGATAGTCACACATTCACCATCAATAAACTACTCTCTTACATTTGCAACTTGGCTCTGATACCATGTTAAGGTTTTAGGATCATTGCAAATGTAATAGCACTATCTCATTGTATGTGTTTTCCAAATGCAACAATATCTTGCATTTATATAGAGAATGAGCCAAGAAGAGACATGTCCTTTCATGGGACATGTCTATTCATTATTATGTAATTAACATAATGATAACTATGATTATATATATATATATACACACACACACACACATATATGTATATATGTATAATATCTCTTGAGTATTATATTAATTTCTCTAATATTTACATAATAATAATAATAATATATATTTAAGTATATCTATACTAAATATATATATTGACTCATAGTATTTATCTGACTAAAGCTACAAAACATCAACAAAATTGTGATAAGATTTACAAGGGATATTATGGTGGTATCAGAACTTGCATGCTAAGTGTTTGACAAAATGTCATACATTCAAATTTGAAAACAATATCTATCATTGGTTTAGCATTCCAATATTTTGTCAAAGTTAGAACCACAGGGGGTTCTTACATGAAGATAGGTCGAAAGGATGGTAGACCTATCAATTGATCCCCTAGATAAGTGTAATTATTGGTTATTTCCTCTTGGTCCTGTTGAAGAAGTGAATCTTGGATAGAACATCCTTGGTGGTGTTAAAAACCATAACATTAGTTTTCTTAAGGTTTAGTACAAGCTGGAAAATATCACAAATCTTCAGTGTGCATTTGAGAAGGATCACATCATTAGCTGAAAGTAGACTGACAATCATAACTTGGTGAAGTGGGCAACCATCATCTGCTTGGGTGTGTTGATTGAGAAAATCCTTAAGCTCGTTAGTATATCTACCAAAGACGGCTAGTGAGAGAGGGTAAGCTATCTTTACTTGAAGAGAACTTTAGACAAATTGAAAGAGATTAGTGGGATTCTGGAAATGCTCAACAACTATATCAAGCCACATGATAACAATAATGAGAGTATTGGATATATCAATGCCCTGTACTTTTTGGTACAGTAGATGTCACAAGAGAGTCAAAAGCTTAAAAACTAGAGGCACAAGCATTGAAAATTTCCAATGTAAGACCTTGCACAAAATGATGAGTCGCCTGTATGAAAGGATAGGGGATGGTTTTGTGATGAATTGCTTGAAAAATGCCCCTAAAGCTGGCTTGACTTCTGGATCTTAAATTTTTGCTCTCCATCATCTCAGAAAACAACCTTTTAATTACTATAGCATAGAGTGTAATGCCCTGCTAGGGAACCCAGGAGAAATCAACATAAAACATGTTACTAAGTTTACCGAATAGTTTTTTTCTTAAGAGTTTACAGTCAATAATGAATAACAATGTTGAAGTAATATAACAAAAGACAATGCATACTCATAAATATAACTCATTTACAGATTACAAGTCTCAAGGGTTCTATGACGTAGAATTAGGTAAATATAAATAGATCTACTAAGAACAATCCTTAACATAATCGCATAATATATCTTGCGTTTATTTTAAACCCAAATTGACATATGGATTAACTCTTTACTTAACCATAATGAAAAGGACACAAATCATAAAGTATACTAACATATTCATTCAAATTGAATAATAAGATACATTCATTACTTTAATGTAATCAAAGATACAATCTACAAAGTACAATTGATACATCAAGGTATACATAATAATACAACTTCCACTGCACATGTGGTAGGGAAAACAATAATACAATACAAAAACATTTCTAGAATCAATGTCACTAACCAATACATAAAATGGAATACAAGATATACATCTCATGATGATAATAAGAATGTCTCCAAGCAATGAACAAGAAGATAGAAGCAGCATCAAGGATCATCCAAGCACAAAGTCACGAACGTCGGATCTCAATGATAATAGAATCACTACCACTCAACCATGTGGAACCAAGAAGTCCATTCCCACCGTGCTGAGGAGATAACACAAGGCCTCACTCAAGAAAACATCAAAAAACAAGCAACACCAATGCCCAGGTACACTAGATAAAATGGTAGTAATGGATATAAGGTTATCAAGTATAAAAGATCAAGACACAAATCAGGTGTACTAAAGGCAATGTAGGAACCTAGGACACACATAGGGAAGTGTCATCACATACGTCTAACCCTTGAGTCTCGTCCTGGCAGCCTCTCTGGACCCTGACACTCAAGTGTCCATATGCCGTATTAGTAAACGTCTCATACAAACAAGGCTACTAACTATGCCAAAACACACACCACACTGGGCGACAAGCATCATCTCGCACATCCTAGCCTGTACTAGTGCTAGGCATGGTGAGGTACACAATTATCTTATTAATGTTTTCTCTCAATAAATTTATTAAGTTACCACTTTATTAAGCTATTTACAATGAGTGATCCTGGCAGCCACTTGAGGGCCCCAACGCTCATTGCAAGCCACTTCCCCTCTATGCTCCTAGATAACCTACCCTAATGCTCCTTGCAAAATAACCAAAGAGAAAGTAAATTAAAACCATAAAAGATTTTCATAAATCAGTTAACCATGAATGTCATCAAAGACTAGTGCTAGAGCATAACAAATATCTCATCCTATACAAGGATCCAAACTGTTAATCCATACTAGACATCTCAATAATCAAATACCAAATTCTCATAATCTCATTTCACAAAATCAATGGTCATCACTAGCATCAAGAACATCTCTCTCCAAACATGGAGTAAATCATAAATCAACAATAGCATCTTTCAGATCACAATAGAAGAAATAAGGTGACCAAGTAGAATCACAACACAATAATGGTCGTCACCTCATGTGGTCAAATATAATAATGATCGAGACTCTTTAGAAAACATAGAACATCACTCACAAATGCACCCACATAATACATGAATCATTTGTGGCATAAAAAGGTTATGAAATTTCCACAATATAGCCCAAAGTGTAAAAGTATAAAACTATTAAAACAATTCAAGTCTGCAAGACAAAGTCCTGTTATTCCTAACCAGTTACTAAGAGGGGGGGGGGGCAAATTAATAAACACAATTTCTATTCCAATCAAACCTTTTATATATATATATATATATTCTTTTAGTATTAACAGAATATAATCAATCACTCATAAACATAAATAGAAATACACAGGTCAACACAACATATATACACAGGTCTTCCCCTTTGGCATTGGTGGCAAAACATCACTTTTACTTTTTTTTTTTTGTTTTTTTATCTTCCCTTCCGTGTAGACTTCCCCTGTGCTGTTTGTTATCTTCCTCTGTATCTGCTTTCATCCTGTATTTTGGTCTTCCTTCAATTCGCCTACAATTATCTTCCCCTTTTTGCCTCTAAGGACAAAGGGTAATTAATCCGGTTTATATTTGTAGCTTTGTGAAGATATCCTTGTACACTGTCTTTGCTGAATGAAGAAAAGGATTCCATTGACTAGTGACATGTTCCAGATTTTTTTGTGCTGCTTGCAGGGATACTATTATATTCTCCATATGTTCTATTGTGTTGTAGTCATGTTCCTTGATGAAATTGTTTGCCTCGGTTGCAATCTTCTGCATGAGATCAAGTGTGGGGGCAAGAAATAATTGGAATCCAATAAGGTCTTGAATTCACTTTGTTCTTTCTTCAGATGTTTTTCTCAAAATGAGAGCCAGGCTCGTCATTTCCTTGCTAAATTCCGTTGTAGATTTGTTCTTTACATCGAATTTTGATGAAAAAACCCTTATTTCCTCTGAAGTTTTAGATGACTTTTCTGTGATATCCTGAACAAAATTTTCAAAATTTGAAGTCCTAATCATTAGACTTCCTGCATCTTTTTCGTAGTGATCAATGGCTACTGTCTTCGGATCGGTGACATCTTCTCCAATAGCTTGTGCCAATATCTCCAATTGATCAATCACAGGTTCGTCTTCATCAAGGTCTGCATCCGGTACAAAGTTGTACAGGATGTTCCTTACACTAGTGAGGACCATGTCCTGTTTCCTTTTGGTGAGTTCTTTGAGTTGTCTAGTTGACATCTTGCTTATGTCAACCACAGTTTCGCTAACTTAGCTATTCTTGGCTTCAGGTTCTGTTGCAAAACTTAGTTTCCTCTTAGAGGAGGATGAGCTTGGAACATCGACCGATTTCTTCTGTATCTGTTTTTGTTCCTTTTTTTCTTCCACAGGCTTTTCCTGTTGTGGTGCTTCTTCTTGCTATACTTCCCCTTCTGGTAGTACCTCTTCCTCTATATTGACCTCTTCTTCTAGTTGTTCTGCATCTTGCTGTTGAACTTGTTCTTCCTGTGAAGCATCCTCTCTGTGCTGCTCCTCAGCTGCCTGTTGCTTATCCACAACGATCTCTACCTCATTTGACCCTTTATCAGTAGTCATCTTGATTGATGACTCTCCCAGTACATGTTACTCTGGTAGAGCTTGTTCTCCCAGATTCAGTTTTTCACTAGTCGTGAACATCTCTATTGGAACTTGTTGCTCACCGGTTTTTTTCATGAGAGTGAATTGAACCGAAGGTTCTTGTACTGTTTCAGGTTCTTCCTGTGGACCTGTTGCCTTTAGAGCACTAAAGTCATATTGTTGCCAGAACTCAAGTGTCTCTTGATAGACTTCCTTCTCATATCCATTTACTATCTTGGCAACTCTATTCTTTGTATCCAAATTCATTGATACTTCCTCCATTAGAAGTTTAGTAGTATCTTCATTGAGACCAGGTTTTACCTGCGACAATGTCTCCCTAACCATTCTATTGTTGGAGCCTAGACTGGTTCTCCATATATTCATAAGTCTCTGATTGAGTTCAGGAGGAAATTGAGCTCTATAGTCTCTGGGACTTCTGTTGAAATCCAGAAAGGTTTCCAACATAGCAACTTGTATCTTTTGCTTATCTTCCTCTCCTAACAAATTGAACCATTTGGCTGTGTTGGCTACTTCGGCAAAGTCCATGACTTCATCTACAATTTCATCTACGGTTAGTGTACGAGCCTTACCTTTTACTCGTGACACCAGTATGGTTGGTGGAGCCAGATTGCCACCTTTGTCGTCAGTGATATCAACGATAACCAGTTTACTTGATACTTTTTCTTTGACTTGAGCCTCGGCTTTGAGTATTCCCTTTCCTTTACTGGTATCTTTGACCAGTGGCTTAGTGTTTTTCTGGCATTCTTCTTCTGCCTAGTGTTGTTGCTGAAGGAGTTTTGTCCATGAATCAACACCTTCTCTGTGCACCTTGTCAACTTCTCCAACAAGCATTTGACGTATCCTCTTTCTTATTAAGAAGTTTTGCCTGTGTAGTTATTCTTGATGAGTTGCCTCGTCCAGAGTAAGGCGATTTTGAACTTCAAGCAAAGCCCCTATTCTTAGCTCCTTTTCTTTTTCCATTAAAGTTTTCCATCTTGCTTCAAGAATCTCTTGAAGATCGTCAGGTACAGTCTTATGAAGTTCAGTAGGAGTAAGATTGCACTAATGGATACAATGAACTACAACTTATATTTTTCTCCTATCTTCTTCGTTTGCCAATTCATACCTCCTTCCTGTTAGTATATTTCAGATTTTACCAAGGATTATAATAGTTTATAGAAGTCTAACAAAACTAAGCACATGATATGAAATTTAGTAACAAGGAGGGAAAGAAGATACCTGAACAATCAAACACAAATGCTCCAGTCAAAGTCCCTTCCTTGTTTTGTCAATTCAGTCCATCTAGGACTTGTCTTCAACTCTGATTCAATCAGCTTGCAAAGGACAACACTCTGATATGACTTGCAATCTGCTTCATATGGATTTGATAGAAGCCCTGAGATTGATGTCCGATTTGCACTATTCGGACTTGGTAGCAGCCCTGAATATGATGCCCGATTTGCACTAAATTGGAAGATCAAATCTCCTTTGTTTCGTATCTGTTTATGCCTTCTGTCTACCCGCATTCAAGAACAGTCCGAATTAATTCAGATGTTGATGAAGTCTCTAGGTTAGCCTCCCCCGAGATCTGCTGTACAAGTGCTGAAGAAATTCACACTTAGAGATTTCAAATATCGAACCTATAAGGAGGGAAGCATGTTATGTTTTTGGTGCTTCTCTCCTTTGGATTCGAACACCTTATATATGTGATGAATCCAGCTACAAGGAGGCCAACTTGGTCTTACAAAATCCATTCAATTATTAAAGCCAAGAGGCCGACCTTGGGCCCTCAATTAATTCATTCACATATACATATTGATTTTGGTGATAAACAATAAATAATTAACACTCCCTCATATTTATTATTATTTATTGCTCAAGCAAGAGGATGTTTGCCGTAAAGGTTGTAATATTAACACTCCCTCTTGGACTTGAGGCAAAGATCAACCCAATGATCTCCCTCTATCACCCTTGATAGAGATGCCAAAAACATAAACAACATGGATTCCATATCCAATAGAATCATAGATCTCATATCTATGATAGGTAGAACACATGTTCTTACATCATTTCCAACCATAGATTTCATATCCATATGAAAATGATGGTAACAAGATGTTTACCAACCGGATGTGGATTTCCTAAATCCACGAGTCTCTGAGACTCAAAGCATATAACAAAAACGGACTCCTAATACAATGATGCCATAGATCTCACATCTATGATAGTAGATCTCTATCTACAAGATATAATGAGAACACAACTGTTCTTCATAAACCATACATCTCATATCCATATGAGAAACATCATATCATATGATGCTTACCATCCAAATGTGGATCTCCTAGATCCTCTGGTGTTCATGACCCAAGAATATCAGTCCATGATATTCATGATAACATCAAGTCCATGATGCTTATCAACCATAAGTGATATCAAGTCCATGATATCAGATATTTCCAATTAATTTTTGAATTTCCTCAATCCACTAGTCACCTTGACTCTTTTGAATATCAAGTCCATGATATTCGTGGTATTATCAAATCCATGATGTATACCAACTAATCTGTGGATAACTGAATCCACGAGTCACGAAGACTCAAGAAATGTCAAGCCTATGACAACAAACCAACGTCAAGTCCATGAAGTTAAGAGCATTGGTCTAACGAATATCAAGTCCATGATATTCACCAAGTGTTCAGAGTAATGGCCTATTCACATGATGTCCACCAATTACACAGATGTAGGTCCCTGATCCACGAGATATCAAATCCATGATATCCTCAAGCATTGGTCTAACGAATATCAAGTCCATGATATTCACTAAGTGCTCGGAGCAATGGCCTCTAGACATCAAGTCCACGATGTCCACCATATGCTAAAATGTGAATCCCTGATCCATGAGATATCAAATCCATGATATCCTTGAGCATTGGCTTAACGAATATCAAATACATGATATTCACCAAGTGCTCGGATGTGGATCCTTGATCCACGAGTCCCCTGGACTCAAATAATATCAAATGATATTCTTTAATTCATAAGAATAACTTGGCCATAAGCATAAGTATATCCAAATGAATAATCATAAACACATGAATCTCATAAATACAATCTTATCTTATGAATCCACATAAGCATAGGAGTAACAATTATAATCTCAGCCATATGAAGTATGATCCATTCATACACAATAATCCACTAAAGTATGCTTCACAAGCTAAAGCATACAAACGACGTATGCCCCATACAATCATATTAAGTTATCAATATCCAAATGCAGTTCTCTCATAGAACTAGCATAATTTATCTAGCATCTATAGACAAGCATAAGAGTAGTCACATAAGTCTTCACCACCTAAAGGTGACCAACATATAACCAAGTGCAATGTGATCACAACAAGATGCAATATAGTTCTCTCTAAAAAGAAGTGTATCCATAAATATATATGATCAATAGCAAGACATATATAAAGGATAACATATGTCCACAAAATATTTTCCTAGGCATACAACAACATTATCTCTAAGTTTCATAATGTATGTTCCCAAGAAATATGCCAATTGTAAAATGTAACATATACAACATATGCCAAATCATTAACCAATAATGTATGCACCCATGCATCAAACAGTTAATCAGTTATGCTAACAATCAACTGTGAATGTTCCCAGAACAGTGTTAGATATAACATATGTCAAGGTAAAGTATGTACCCACATAATAGAAATATATGTCAATGTAAATGTAAGGTATACTCCGCATACATGATATAAGCATAAGAGATGCCAATGTAGTGATATGTTCCATATGCCAACCTGAAGTATGCATCCATTCATGCATAATGTACATAATGAAATGTCAATTATGCCAATCAGCTAAACAGATAATCAGTTATGCTAATAAGACATTCCTAACCAGCTGATCCAATCAGCTATGCATGTTCCACACATACAATCATATATCAAAACTAACCAGTTATGATGATCAAGCCAATGAGGTATAATCCTACCCATACATATGATCAATAAGGCATAAGGAGTTCATAACACAAAATTAGGTGTAAGTGAGCCCATAATTGAACTCCCTCTTAAACCACATACGCACAATTAAGTTACCCTAGGGTATATATTACTCAAGGAGATCTACTCCCTCTGGATGATCCTATCTTCACCCTCTAACAAGGTTAAAACTCCCTCAACCAGTAAAGGAAGGATAATGCCAATAAGATCTTGTGATCCTGAATCCATATATACATAGCCAATGTATGCTTCCCGTAATGTATGTCAAGTATGTTGCCATTCATACATGAATAGGCCAATAAGGTAGTATGTTGTAGTTCTCTCAAGCATAACTCACACAACAGCTAGTATAATGTATACCAAATAGATAGATAGCTATGTAAGTTGCCACAGTTGCATATAGAAAAACTCCCTCTCAATATGCAATAGATACATACCAGATTAAATGAAAAAATCCAATGCTGATGTAAAAGCCAACACAACCCAATGCTGTCAATGTACCGAAGTACTTCCTTCTCATAAACAGTCAATGATAGTTAATTGGTTATGTATGTCTCCATAATGTAAAATATGTTAAGGCAACATAAAGTGTGCTCTCACACATAAATGTGATATATGATACAATTATCCAGCTATACCAAAAGCAATATGTCTCAACTATATGTCATACATAGACTCAGCCATAACAGTGAAGAGGGGTATGCTAACATAAGCCAAGTGTTATGCAAAAGAGATGTGACCCAAGTAGTCTCCTACAAAGAAACATATGCCAACACTTATGAACTGGTCAATGAGCAAGTACTAATACCAATGAACCGGCCAAGTGCATGAACCAAGTCATGAGCTAGTCAAGTGCATGAATCAAATCATGAGCCCGTCGATTAAATCAATGTAAATATTAATGACCTAGCCAATGTAGCCTATGTTAATGAATCAGTCAATTATTGTAACATGTGCTAATGAGTCAATAAACCGGCTGATGATCCAATCAACAATATGCCATATGTTGTTAAGCTAAGCCACACATGTAGGAAGGAGAGGTAAGTGAGCCCATGAATAAACTCCTTAAGCTTAGACTCCCTCTTAGAGTAATTTGAACTAACCAAGGGCAATCTGCCTATTCAATCTTAATGCAAAATTTAGACCTACTTTATGCTCTTCATATATAAAACCAAAATTTTGTTTAGGCTAAACCCTTGGTTATCATTCTTAGATTTGAAAGAGTTAGACTGAATTCCTGAATCTGAAAAGGATCTTTTACTCAACCTCGCTTTGATACCATGTTAGTATATTTTAGATTCTACCAAGGAATATAACAGTCTATAGAAGTCTAACAAAACTAAGCACAAGATATGAAATTTAGTAACAAGGAGGGAAAGAAGATACCCGAACAATCAAACAGAAATGTTCCAGTCAAAGTCCCTTCCTTGTTTTGTCAATTTAGTCCATCCAGGACTTGTCTTCAACTCTGATTCAATAAGCTTGCAAAGGACAACACTCTGATATGACTTGTGATCTGCTTCATATGGATTTGATAGAAGCCCTGAGATTGATGTCCAATCTGCACTATTTGGACTTGGTAGCAGCCCTGAATATGATGCCCGATCTGCACTAAATTGGAAGATCGAATTTCCTTTGTTTTGTGTCTGCTTATGCTTGCTGTCTACCCGCATTCAAGAACAGTCCGAATTAATTCAGATGTTGATGAAGTCTCTAGGTTAGCCTCCCCCGAGATCTGCTGTATAAGTGCTGAAGAAATTCACACTTAGAGATTTCAAATATCGAACCTATAAGGAGGGAAGCACGTTATGTTTTTGGTGCTTTTCTCCTTTGGATTCGAACACCTTATATATGTGATGAATCCAGCTACAAGGAGGCCGACTTGGTCTTATAAAATCCATTCAATTATTAAAGCCAAGAGGCCGACCTTGGACCCTCAATTAATTCATTCGCATATATATATCAATTTTGGTGATAAACAATAAATAATAAATATTGCCAATATTTATTATTATTATTTATCATATCGATTCATTGCTCAAGCAAGAGAATGTTTGCCGTAAAGGCCATAATATTAACACTTCCGACTGATCTCATTCCACCTGTTTCTTTTAATACTTTCACAAATTCATCAATTGTAGGTTTCCTTCCTCTAGGTGCATCCTCCTTCGCCGGTTTAGTAGATTTCCTTCTTCGAAGAAGTGGAGTTGCGTCTTCAGTCTCTGTTTCTTCTGTTTCTTCTCCTTGCGCGCTAGGCGCTTGATGTGCTCTCTTCCTTTGCACCTTGGGTTCCTCTTCAATTGATTTCTTCTTCCTCGGAGTGGGAGACCTTTTGACATATACCTTTTTAGGTTCTTTAATTGATGACTTTTTCTTCAGATTCTCCTCAATTTCTTCAAAGGTCCCAAACCGGTAGGTTGACAGATCCAGATCGTTTTCTTGTAAGGCATCTGCATATGCCTTCGCTGTCTTTGCAGATATCTCATAACCCAGTTTTGGTGGGTTCTAGGTTCCAGAGCTTGAATGATGCAGTGATCAATGGTGACTAGGAAACACACCTCATCTTTGTAAGAATCAACAATAGTTGAGGGAATCCTTTCTCGGGCGTGCATCCTCAGCTGGAATGCTTCAAAATAGTCATTCATGACTTTACTAAACTGGTTTCCCAGTTTGTTGGCCATATCACTACTTTGAATCATTACCGGTTTATCGGTTTCCCATGTCACCTTGCCTATTCCCGGAAAATAATTCTCATAGTAAAAGAATAAACATACTAGTAGGGTTCCATATTTCAGGAACTTCTTTATGATACCGAGCTTCTTTAAATTTTCAAAAATCTGCCCTGGAAGGATGGCGCAAAGGTCATTCTGCGCGTTATCATGCATGATCTGGTGAGTGACGTGAATGGCTCCTCCTGACATATTGTTGAGATTGCTTGATTGGTAGATCTTGTAGCCTATCACTGCAGATGCAAACCAAACTCCCTCATCTTCAATATCATTTATAGTCATCAACCGACTATCAGACTTTGCTTTTGTCAATTTTGCGACGACATTCGAAATGGTTCTGAGGGTAAGAGCTTTCGCTTTGTCGCTATACCCGGTAACCCTACACAGATCCTCCTTGGTGATTTGAGTGCATGGTTTTTTCGCTAACTAGAAACCAGGTTCGTGTACTCGATTGAGAACTAGTCGTATCCAATCCAGTCAAAACACGGTTGGATAGCATACTCGATTGATCAACCCTGAGGATACTAGCTTCGTATATTTTTCCTGAAGGTTTCTGTCTTGGCACAATGAGAGGTACTCGTTTTGGATGAAGGTTTCACCCAGCTCTTCTTGTCTAGCATGAATAAACGCTGTGACATCTTCGGTGATCAGATTTCCATTAGGCACTTATGATAGTGCACCAAACATGTCATTTTCCTTGTTATGTACTGCCATGATATCGTAGACAGGTCGATTGAATTGATTTCCTTGGATCAACTTGACAATAGAAGATGATGATGCCATTGCTATTGACCGGTTTGCTCAGAGAATCACTTAATCGGTCTTACAGAGATAACTTATCAATGACCGTGAATCAAAGCATGAGAATATTACTCTATCATAAAAATCACAAAACACAATTTGCAAAGTAAAGTGAAATTAGTAATCTTCCTTTACTTATATAGACTTAGGGTCTAACGGTAATTTCCAAATGGTAACAATTTGTTAACGGCTAAAACATTAATTACCTGATCTAATCTTTTCTTCGACAACCGGTTTTCAAATATTTACCTGTCGATCAAACATCGGTTGAGATGACAACACTTACCTGTCTAGTTCATATGATAGACCGATAACCTTTTCCGGTTCTACTTACTGACTATGTGAGTTTATTGTTCACCAGTCTTACCGGGAACAGTAGACAGACTACCGGTTCCCTCTAAGCCTTTTGGGCTCAGTTTGCTGAAGAGATATCACCATCACCGGATGATGATCTTTCCTCTGTCTTCTCCTTAGCGGAACTCTTCGTTTCCTTCTTGAACCAAATCTTCTTGACTTCTTTCTCGGTCTCTTTTCCTTTGTTGTTCTTTAGATTGGGAGACAGGGTCTTATCACCGGTTTGAGCGATCCTCTTCTTTTGTTCACTGGTTGGTTCCTACAATCTTTGGCCAGATGTCCAACTTTGTTGCAGCTGTAACAGACTATTTCGCTGGCTTTCCATGGATTTACCCTTCTTTTCTTGGATGAATGACACCAAGAGTCATTATGGCTATGTATCCCACAGTTAGCACAATTGGTTGTGCTCTGGTTCTCATTCCTCTTAGGAAATTTTGGTCTTGGTGGGGATCTGAATGCCACAGTTTTAGATTTGCATTCATTAGCCTTGTGTCCAAATTTGTTGCATGCGCAGCAGTAACCTTTGAAGCTTCCCTTGCTTCCACTGTACACACTATTGGGATGAGACCTACATTTAGTGGTCTTGTGGCCCTACTTGTAACAGTTTTTGCAGTAACTGTTAGTTGGTTTTGCCGGTGCATTTCTGTAGTCACTTGTTTTATGGCCTGGATTGCCATAGTGATTGCAAGAAGTATTGAAGGACTTTTTACCCTTTTGTTCTACCGGTTTCTTCTTTTCCTTCTTGCCTTTCTTGACTCCAAATGACTCACCAGATTCCTTGGTGTTTTGACCGGTGAACCCAAGTCCTGTGGGATCCTTATGCTTTCTTTGAGCCTTCAATTGCTCATCAAGCTTTACTGAGCTTTCATTGTATCTTTTGAGTGTTACATTTCTTTCTTCGAGAGCTTTCATTTGTTCCTTCAGTTGATACAACTCAATAGCCAGCCTTTTGTATGCATCATCTTTATCATGTCAATTCTTTTGCATGTTAGCATTTTCTTGTGTAATTATTTGCATGTCTTCTTGGAGTTGTAGAACAACAAGATCGCTTTCCCTGACTGCGTTTTCTGCCAGATTTCTTGCTCTGTCAAAGGCTGCCAGTGATTTCACGACACTGTTCCTTTCATCTTCAACTTTCCTCTTTTCCTCAATGAGTTCAGTCATTCTTCGAGCATTGCCTTCCTGCTCTCTTTTCAGGTTGGAGATCTGATCGGTTATGTTTGATTCTTCTCCATGAGTTCAGAGACCGCCTCCTCTGCTTCATCATATCCGCTTTGTCCAGAGAGCTCCTCAATTGTTTCATTGCTCTCGCTCAGTTGTAGAGCTAGCTGTTTTCTTTTAGGTAGGGACCTTCTCAGCCTATTCTCAAGAGAGACAATGATGTCATTGACTTCCTCAAGCTGCTTCTGATACCTGTACCCCTCCATGATCTTTTACTCAAGCGGTTAAGCTTTATAGCTTTGAAAACCACGAGGCTCTGATACCAATTGTTATTCCTAACCGGTTACTGAGAGTGGGGGGGGGGGGGTGAATCAGTAAACACATTTTCTATTCCAATTAAACCTTATATATATTCTTTTAGTATTAACAAAATATAATCAATCACGCATAAACAGAAATAGAAATACACAGGTCAACACAACATATATATGTGGAAACCCTTGGTTAGAAGGAGAGAACCATGGTGGGATAGAACCCACAACTTTACTACTGCAGTAATAAAGGTGCCCTATGAAGAGCTTACAAAGCACTTGTAAGAGTCCTACTGGTAAAGGGATTTGGTAGAAGACTTGTTAAGATCTTGATCCTGTTAGGAGTCGCCTTGCAAAAGGACTTTCAACACCAATTAAGATGTTATTCGGTTAAGGGATTTATACAATCAACCTGTTAGGGTTCACCCTAATAGAGGGATTTGAATATGCTTAACAATGTAAAAGAAATGATCTGTAACGACACTTTTTGTCTAATTAGATCATACCTGTTACCCTTATCGCTCTGCTTGGCTATTGAACCTCTTTGCCTTTCACCTTTTGTGATCGTAGCTTCTCTCAGAAGATATCTCTCTTGCTCTGTATATTCAACAACACCTCTTGTGTACCCCGTGACCTGTATTTATAAGACATTAATCTTATTAAAGAATTCTTCTCACAGTTCCGCCAAGTTGTAGACTCACCCATAAATCATGCATGCAAAGAACTTGCAAAATGATTTTGAGTTTACCTTGAAACATCTGCGTAGAAATAAAGCTAACTCCAGTAAAAAAACTAACTCTATTTCTAACGGTGAATGCTCTGTATAATCCGGTTTTAACTGGAACAACTCTGCATAATCCGGTTTGGATTAACATGCAGTCGACCAGTATCAAACTTCTACCTAGTTGGCCTCGATATGTTTTAGAAGACTGGTTGTTAACACTCTATTTGGTCTACTGGTACATACACTCTGTTCTACCGGTATTAGTCTACCGGTTTATCGGTGGGATTGATGTTTGCTTTTAACTTATCCAATGACAACTTAACCATGCCAACAAGTCCCACCTAGGGCATTACTCTACCCATACGAACAATCACTCAAACAGGACATGCAACATGCATTCGAAATACATCTTCGAGTAAACATGTAAATTAATATCATTCATAAAATATTCACTTAACCCTTGTTTCAATTCAATGTTAGTACTAGTTCAATTCCTGAGACAATTATAATCTTAATTAACTATAATTTTAAAGTCAAATTATAAATTAATTAGACTAGTTGTATTTTAACTAAATTAAAATATAAATATAAATTACCTTTGCATATAAATTAATTTATAGTCATCCTTATACAAACTAATTTATATTATTAACCTTCAATCATAATACACTATTGAGTAAAATATAACTTAATTCTATATTGATTAATTTATAAATAACAATATAATTAAATTTTAAATTAATAAAATTTAATTAAATTATAAATCAAAACTTTTTAAAATAAAATAAACACATATATAAAAAAACTATGCAGGGGATTTACGTGGCCCCCACTCCACTTTGACCAAATTTTTAATTATTAAAAAAAGATATAAAAGTATATGTGTGTGTGTGTGTGTGTGTGTGTATATATATATATATATATAAAGTAGGTGGAAGCTACATAAAGTGGTGCCCACTAGCACTCCATATCCCAATTTAATATGGGATGGAGTTGTACGTAAGTACCACTCCATTAGTTCTTTTTTTTTTATACAACAAAAACATTTAATAAAGTTACCCCCACCCCAACTCACGCATGCCTAGGGTGCATTTACGAGAGTGGGGTTTTCTTTTTAAAAAGAGTTGTGTATTTATGAAATAAATAATATTTATTTATTTTTTTCAAAACTAAATAAATATAATATTTATATATATATTTTTGCTAACAATTAGTTTTTAGGTCATTATTATTTATTTTACTTCCCCCAAATATATAAGAATAAATGTTGCTTTAATATATAATTTATAAACAAATCTCCTTTTTATAAATCTATATATATATATAAATATATATATTTTCCTAAAATAAGAATTCATATTCTCAATAAGGGGACATGCATGTTTTTCCTTATCAATCTATTACAAATCTAGATTTTTGTTTTAAATCAAATTTTCTACAAATCAAATTTTAAAACAAAAATTCATATTTTCCAATACTCACACCAACGAGATCAGGCACGGAGAATACAATCTTTTTTAATGGAAAGATAAAAGATCTGAAAACCTACCTCCAATCACAACAATGAAAAACCTTGAAGAATGATGACTAAATTCGAACTTGAAAAACTCCAAGCTCTTAATAAAATTCTTTAACTCGAAAATTCGCCGGAGAGGATTCTTCAAACCTGATTGAATAATCTCTTAAATGGACTCCTAAAGCTATTAAATAGAAAACTAGAAACCAGAGTTGAAAGAATGCAACTCCAAATTACAAAATTAGAACTCAACTGTTAAAAATAATAAAACAGTTAACTCAAAATCACAGAAATCAGAACTCAACTCCAACCTCGTTTTTATCAATTCTCTTTTGCATAATTAATTAATTTTAATAATAATTATATGCAGTTTTCAAATAATAACTTTTAACTCAACTTTAATTTAAAATTCCTAATTTATTTAATACATTGGATGCACAATTAAATTACATAATCATAATTAATTAGATTGATTATTTCTTAGCATATTTTAAATATGCACCTGACATTGTAAATATAAATTACATTAGTTTGTCTTAATTTTCAAATTGGATTTAATATTCAATCAAATTCGAATTTCCCATAGTTAGCCTTTTTAATTAAATCCCTTTTATTAAACGTAAGTATTTAATTAATTCTCATTAATTAAATACTCTTATATTTAATAATTCCATATTTTATAACATTTAATTAATTAATCACATAATTAACTTTAACTAAATCCATTATCTATTTTAACACAAAATTCTATCAAACCTACAGTCATGCAAACAAGAAGGCAAAGCTGACTATACCCAAAATGCAAAAATCAAGGCCAAAGGAAGGGTTCACGAATAATGTCACCTTGACGAATTTGGAGGGTAGCAAATAAGATACTTGTCCACTAATTTAGAACAATAAACAGCTTAGGTTGGGATTTAGACTTAGATGCTATCTCCCCTCTCTTACCATTGAGACATTGCGATAGGGCATGCTCATCCTGACAATTATATATATATATATATATATATATATATATAGTGGCGGGGATCAGTTGATCGTGTGGATCTTGCAAGCAAGTAATTATGACTCTATCCCTCAACCACATCAAATAGAAATATAAAATATACACGCCAACCATACACATGCAAGTATGGGGTTAGTAAATCCATAAATATAAATGACATCATAACTTATATAAAATCAAACTATGGGAGGGGTATTACATAGAGTTTCACAAATTTATAATTATTTGGACTAGAGCAATTTCCAGATTTGTGAATGGGGTGGATCAAATGTTGTGATCAAGTAGAGGGGAACTCAGAACAAATGACCTCATTGAGAGTACCTGTGAAATGAGGTAAGCAAAGGAGAAAATTTGAATTTAGAGGTAAATTATTATGACAGCTAGAACATATCACAGGCACAAGACTCCGAATTGACAAACTTGGAAAGCAATTTTTTTTGGCTCAGATACATTCAAAAGGCTTGGCCAAAACTTGACAATTTTCAAAAAGCATGATAAATAGATTCTTCTCATAATAATCAGAAAAGTCAGTTTTTAATAAGAATGAAAGTAATAGGCAAGTAAAATTGAGTATTATTTTTATATTTTATCTTTTTAATGCATCCTCTTCCTTTCCAAAGATTTTTTTGTTATTTTAGGTCTCTTACACCCACTCTTAATCTCACAGACTTCATGAGTCAAGGCTGTGTACTTGCACCAATTGGATTGCTTGAGGGCTTGGTACTGACCATATTCTAACACGTGTATATAATCCCAACCATACCTTTTTGACTTTTGATTTAATCTGTGGTAGTTCTTGATAAACCAACTAATATTCTTGATGGGTCAGATGAAAAAGGGGTTTTAAATGCCAATGTTTTCTAAGGTTGATATGCATTCTGGGTGATTGAGCAAATTGGTTGCAATTTGTTGATGGACATGCATTTGTTGACTTAAGTTGTGAAACTGATTTCAGTTGCTTTAGAAAGATTTTACGATTCATCTCAGAGATTTGTGATCTCAGAGAAGAAGTTGTTGAGAATAAGTAGGATTGCTACTTTTTTCTTACATCTTGTGTTGGATAAACATTTCTTGTTGAATTTTCATTCAAGAATTTGTAATTTTAGGCACTGACTAGTTGTGTTTCCTGGTGCTGCAAAGGGATTCGTTTCATTGCATAAAACGTTCATTGTGAGTGCATAACTGATTTAGTTCTTTTTATAACTGCTTTTACCATAGATGCTTACAGAATTATGTATGTCTTCATGATTTGGTCTGCACTTTTGCAACAGAAGGGAAAGTCCACCTCCTTCGTCCTTCAGAGAACAGTTATTTTGTGCAAAGATCTTGCAGTCCTTAGAAAAATCAAATAGCTGCATGATATGTTGCTCCTTTAATATTTACATTCCTCTGATAGATAACTTGCATCTCGAATCTATTTATTGAGTTTACACTTCAATGTTTTTAATATATCATATATTTGATCTATTTTTCATTGAGAAACATTTTTTTTTGTAATGTTAAATTTTACCAAATTCTAACCAAATTGCAAATTAATTTTCTGGCTGTTTAAAATCTTTCCTCTCATGCTTTAGTGTAGTAAATTGAGCTTGTTTAATTTGTTGTAATTTAGGACAAACTGACGTGTATGTGGCCTACTAGATTTATGCTTTTAATCTTTATCTTTATCAATTGCAAAGGATAATGTTGACACTGTGTACCCTTATCATTTTGAAATGGAACAGGATAATTATACACTCATTAAGTTGGTTCTAGTAGAAGATATATTGCCATGGTCTTGAGTATTTTTTGCAGTGACTGTATACAAGCTTTCTGGAATCAACTACATGACTTTAGTATTATCTGATACGAAAGTATCAAAATGCTCTACTTTATTGATTTGTGTAACTTACCACTTGTAAGGATCCATTATCATTCAAGCATTGACATTTGACAAGCACATTAAGTTGATACTTGTGATGTGATATATCACGTCTTTTTTCTGTAGGTTGGGATTTCTGGTGCTGGTTACAAATGGTCAGTCATGGAAGGCAAGGAAGAAGAAGAATGGAGGCATTCTATTGCGATAATTCCTGCTGAAAAAATTCAGGAATTGGTCCTGAAAGATAAAATTGATTATGAAGACACGTCGCTTGATATAGGTGCTGGGAAAGCATCATCTAAGCCTGACTCTGAAAGTATCGATGATGATTATGAAAAGCCAGATAAACTGGCTGATGATTTTGAGAAAGAGGTGAGTAATACTTTTGGAAGGTTTATAATTTTTATTAATAATGTATCTCTGTGGCTATTTATTTACATTGGGATAACTTAAGCTTTCAGGTAGAGGCTACCTTCCGAAGAATAGTTGTAGAAGTTCCAGGTGTTCAGCAAGATCATGTGATTCTAGAAGTGAATGCGTTGAGGTATGATTGACATTTTCTTTTAGAGCTTTACTACCTTTTATGTTATTGGAAAGACAATCTATTCTGTTTTATCTTGTGAGTAAGTGGCAAATTTGAAATTTTTTTCTCAAATTTGCTACACAAGCACAAAAGAGAATGGATAATCTCTCATATTTTGAACAACTTTTATAAATGGATTTGTTGTGCAAGGCATTGTTCTTTATTAAAAAAAATTGTGAAATTTTTGGAGGTACACTGTTTATCTACACGTTGAAATCCAAATTGGAGCTTATGTTCCTTTACACCAGAGTACCCTAGGGATGCGCCCTCCCACCCCCACCCCCCCCCCCCCCCCCAATCCCGAGTGTTCCAGGAATGGGGGCACACCCGGGACGTGGGTACGGCGTCCCCAACTGCACCACCAAATTTCGCTCCCGCCGCTGGAAACGCGGAGATGTCCCGATGTTCCGGGGACTCTTGGGCGTCCCCCACAATGGTAACTTATGACCATCTGGTCAAAATTTTTCTAAGTATAAACTCGCTGTTTGGGGGGCAGAAAATTTTATATAAAATATAACATTTAAGTATAAGTGACATTTTTATATAAATACTGTCAGGGTGTTTGAAAGTGGTTTCAGATTCATAGGAGTTATAATGGAGATTCTAGATTTGCGAGATTCTAAAAAACTCCAAACTCAGCCAAATTTTAGGAATCAGCACACCTCCATCAGTGTTATCTTCTACAACTTTTCTTGACTTTCTAAGATAAATTTGATATTGGAACAAGGATTTTTGGAGGATTCTAATTCATTTCATCACAAATCTCTTGACTCCAACTCCACATCCTTGGAATAGCTTGGCTCAACTCTCTCTCATATCCCTGGCTGACTTGACTACCTAGCGGGCCAAAGTTACTCAAACTCATCTCTAAGCTCTAAGACTTGAAAATTACCACTGAGCTAAGACTACTTGGGACAACTACCCCATTGAACTAAGAAATTTGCTACAGTTAGGGGTATTAAGTATTGAGTATTCTAATTTCTAATTAGTAATTTGATATCGAAAACTTCAATGTTCGTTGTTCAATGTTCAAGTATTTACTATTCAGTATTTGGCATTTGCAATTTTGCTATTTTACTTTGTAATAGTCTTATACATCTTTTCATAACTAGCATTTCAAGTACCATATGTATAGTATATAGTATATACACCCCCTATCCCCGCCGCACTGCCCCCGTTCCCGCCCCCCACCCTTCTCCGCCATCCCTGAATTGAGGCTTCTTTGTCCCCACATCCTTGACGGTGGTGTAACTATACTTTACATAGACATGTCCGCTCTTAGATTCATGATTGTACAAAGACTTTTGGTCATTGTCTACTATTTGTTTCCTCTACTTGGATCACTAGTATACATGTGGAGATTACTTTTGATAGTATGCTAATATAGCATTACAATCACCATAACAACCTTTCCTTTTGTCTGAACTATTTAAAATCTTTTTTGCACACCATGTTAGTGGGTTCAATATTTTTGTTAGTTTTGAGAAATTTAAGAAGTGTAAATAACTTAAGCTGTGGTTTCAGATATACCTTTATTTCTTGTTAGTGCATGGTCTTCTCTAACTAGAAAACAGACTTTTGAATGGGAAACTCCTTTTTTATTTCACAAGTCAAATATCTTCTGTTTATGGAGGTATGATCCGACCAGGTTTGAACATGGTCTGTCAGGTTATTAGCTAGTCCACCGAAATATCACCAACCTGGTCACTACCACCAACCTAGCTACCACCTACATGGTCTTTTGGGTTAGTAGCTACTACGTTACAAAAAAATAATGCTAACTTACTGTTTTACATTGTTTTGTTTGTTTTTACTGATTGATTCTCAAGGGAAGAACGTGCTTTGGCTGTATGATATTTTTATGTAGGAAAGTTATCCAAATGTTGCTTGGTTTTCATGCTCTACAATGTAAATAGTCATAATTTTTTGAGCTATCGAACACATTTGGTATACTTTTATTCCATTTATTTCTCAAAACTCAGGTTAGCAGAAAATATGTCATTCACTGATTGTGCTGGAGCTCTTTTCCGTGCAATTATGAATGTCGCTTTAGAGGCAGCACACACCAATCATGGTAAGTTAAGACTTTTATGCATTTTTGATGTGCTAGTTTGACAAATTATGTTTACTTTCTCTATTTTAGGTAAATTGCAAATGTCTTTAAACATTAGAAGTATGTACTTATGTTTAACTATTTCTTTGGTTCTATGGAATGTGATTATATTGTGGACAATATTAGCATTGCATCTGCCCTTTAAAAAGCTCCTTTAAGTAGTTTCAACTTTCTGTAGTATTTCTGACAATTTATTCAGCATGATTTATGTCACAATTTGGTTATTCTGTTGACATTAACTCGTAATTTATTTCCATTTTAGAAGATAATGTTGGAAGCGTTTCACTTCTGTATTTTGTAAAAATAACAATTGCTTGTCTATTTTGTCTGCATGCACAGAACAGACATACTAAAACATAAGATGTATGGGTGCACTTGCACAGTTCATGATGCATTATATCTGCAAATTAAAATAATAATACGGGAAACACTACTCTAAGGTATAATTTTATTCTATTGATAATAAATGGATAATTACATAGGGTGACGAAAGATATTGTTTCTTATAAGAGGGTATAGAGCTTATAAACTCTCTCTAACTACTACATGTTCCTCCTAACAGATCTAGTGGCATGTGACTGACCCATTTGACGTCACGAAGTATAACTTTATGCAAGACCTGGGAGCACACAACTTAAACTTACATTCTATGACCCTCATCAATAAATTGCTTATTGCATTTCATAATAAGTATGTTATTTTAAGTACACAAATATGGGCTCCCTCTTGCAAGCAGTGTTTCTAAAGCTAGTAAGATCCACCATTAAGATACATGTATGAAAATGCTTGCAATAAAATATGCTTTAAAGATTTGTGGCTGCTGCAGTATTAAGTATTACCAAAATGTGTCATATAATTGCTTAAAAATGCTGAAATATGCAAACATGAAAATTTTAAATTTCAAAATATGATAATTCAATGATTTTATAAATGTAAATAAAAAATGGAAACTTTAATCAATATTCAATTTCTTTTTTGTATTTCATTTCGTTGAGATTATTGAAGTTAACATTGGTAGTGTAGAACACAATTCTTCTGTATTTCTGATCCTTAATCAATTAAAATAACTCTGATAAACTGTTAAGCATAAAAACTTAAATGATAAGAGAGCAATCATACATAGAAACCTGAACACATGAAGACCGTGAAAAACCCAGAATGGGTGAAAAACCACTGTGAGAAATGCTGCTAGGATCTGCTGTTCTAATCCAGCCTCACAAACAGAATAATGTGTACAACTACAAATTTAAGGGCACCAACTCTAAGGAATCACCAAGTTCCTTGCTTGAGAGCACCAACTCTTGCCGAAGCACCAACTTCTTAATCAGAGCTCCAACTCAACATGCTAGCGACACCAACCATGACAATGTCACAATTATCTTTTTCAAACGCACACTGATTTATATTTCTTTCAATTCAGAAACACTACACTCATTATATCTGATGTTTGATCTTAATACATCTGCAATCAAACTTTACAATAAAAATCACAGTCAACTTTGACCTATTCTTTTCATATACATTCATACAATCTCACGAAAACATTCTAAAATGTATCACTGCTATCTTATTTCCAGCCTAATCACAATTGACTCCTCTCACTCACATTTCTCTCATTTGCAGAGCTACACTTATTACATAACAAGATGTCTCAAAACCAACACTGACTGTGATGTATCTCTTGCTGTTCAATACTTCAAAAAACTCTCCTAAAACAACTTTACTCACTTGCACACTTTATCGGGCTTTTCAATCTACTTAAATATATATCTCTATCGGATGAGCAGTTTTTAGGAAGTTTTAACTGCTTATAACTGATCATACAATTATAACTAAACATATCAGCGCAAACCAATAGTCATCAATACAAATAAGTTTGCTCAAATACGTCGGTTCTAACAGAATCTTCCTACTGAGAATAAATCGCTAAAACCTTCAGATATATGCCTTTGCAAGATAAAAGGAATTCAGTATGACAATATAATGTGCTATTCCATTTTTGTAATAAGAATTTAATAATGACAATATAACTGCTAGTATACATTGATCAATCATATTATTGAATGTAATTATTAAGATATAATTGAGTAATTAATTAAATAAATATATTAATTATTTACATTAATTATTAAAATCAATAAATAAATATATTAATTATTTTATTAGTTAAAATATTATATATTGTATAAAACTATCAAAGAATACATATTCAATATTCTTTGGGGAAATAGCAATTGACATAGTCAAATCCCGGTAAATAATTGTAATGTCACTGCTTCCGACTTGAGTATTCGATGCTTAAAACCTGAAATAATTGTTAGTAGACGAAGCTATAATATAAAGATATATGAATATTAAAACAATTATTAGTGATTAACAAGATAAATAAATATTAAATCATCTAAATACTAATCCCATACTACACCCACCTAATCCTTAGAAAGAGACCCTGCTCTGATTTGCATACTTCTCTAATGAGAATAACTCTCAATTAGGTAACCATCACATTGAGAGTGCCCTTCTAAGGCCTCTAGAATCTCTATTAATGAGTGAACTCATTAACAATAAATACTTGGCAGAGATCCTACCTCTAACCAAGCCTCTTGTCTTTAACATATGCATATGATTAACCACTACAATATATATTGCCTCTAAGAGATTCTCTATAAATCTCTCTCTAGATACCAATTTGGAATCTTGACATTCATAAAGAATGCCCTCTAGTCTTTGTGAGTCATCTTTTAGAGAAACTCAACATTCTTAATGAATGCCCTCTACAAATATTAACTTGGTCTCTATAACAATCATAAGTCCCAAAACGGTAATATCTCTAAAATAATTACCACTATACAAATAATACTTATGACTATTAATTTATAAGAATTTGTTTAATTTCTGCTACATACCTCTTCTCTGCGATTATCCTTTATATACAAAGCTCTTCTTCTCTTTTGAAAAAGCTATACATTTACAATCTTTATTATCTCTCATTATTTAATATTTCTCCTCACTATACTCTTAATCAATGACTATTGTTTTTTTTCATTATTTATCTTGCTGCCAATCATTGTTTCCCTGCCTATTTTCCCCTGTTGTATTTATCTGCAACTTAATGTTTATCACCCTAATTCTTATGACTGTCTTCTTTTTTTTTCTTATTCAATGGTGATTTAAAATTCTTGTTTAATTTGTCATCTATGTCCTTCCAAAAAAAGTCACAATCTGTAATGATCCCTTTCCTATCATGTCTTATAATCCATGAATAGTGCAAATTAGGAATATTTAATTAAGGAATCACTACTACTAACCAAATACGTTAGTATATTATTCTATATTAACCATCATTATTTATGAATGAGAAAAGTAACATATTTTATTAATGCCAAAATATCTCTCATATGGATCATAGAGGAATCCTTCTCTCTCTCTCTCACTCTCTCTCTCTAAGGCCATCAAGAGTGGAAGAGTTACAGGGCCTAGGTCACGTGAAATAGGCTACAAGCGGTTTCTCTCAATGCCTAACCGCAATGTTGGGATAACCATCATGTGCCCGAAATTACTCCACTTCCACCTTTCACAACCTTCGAGCACTCAAAGATGCTTTCGTGGGATGAAAGAGATGAGTTCGTATGATCTATACTGGATATATCATTTTAATATTTCTATTTAGAAATTCTACTTGAATACAGAGAACATATTAAATTAATATTTGTCTTTCTACACATATATAATCATGATTTTATTATTATAAACATATATGTATTATATATATATAAGCTAATTCTTATCTTCCAAATAAATTAATCCATTCAATTCTATACTCTTTGTCTGTCTGTCTGTCTGTCTCTCTCTCTCTATATATATATACAGTTCTTATATATTTCACAGTTATCTTTTAAATTTTAGATGTTCTATTATCTATATATAGTTTAGATATATTGTAACTATATATAAAATAGCTGATACATATAATTCTGAGTTTATTCCAACTTAATAAATATATATAATCCTCTAATCCTTTTGATGAGTATTATATTTTAATCCTTTGATCAACTCAATGTATGATCCCATTTTCCTCTTGATATGTCACTCTCTCTTAATGTATGTGATTTTTCTTCCCTTTTTCCTCCCCTTTCAAATGAAATTGTATTCTTCTTTTTATATCTCATGCTTGAAAGAGACATCTTTTCATTTCATGCCTTTTGACCACTCATTAAACTTAATTATATTTTAGTTTATTTCTTTTATATTTTAACTTATATTTTATTTATAATTCTTTTACATTTAAATTTAATTCTTTTATATTCTAATTTAGATTTCATTTATATTTCAATTTAACTCTTTTATATTTTAATTTGGATTTTGTTATTATTAAATATTATTTTAGAAAGGGAACATACTTTTTACAATTTTGTCTCTCGTAATATATTTATTTATTTTTATTATTTATTATTAATGTTTATTATTAAATCTTATTCATAAAGGGGACATCACCAGTCCACCCTTCCCCAAAATTGCCTGTCCTCAAGCAATACCAATTTTCTTACAAAGTTACAAACCTTTAATGTGAGTGGCTTTTGTTGTACAACTCTAAAATTAACCAATGTATTTGTAATTTATAAAGCTTCTAATTTTAATTCAAGTTCCTTTTTACATTATAGGCAATGTGTATACTCATCGAGTTCTTACTTCATCTATCTATGGTGTTTTGAACATCTACACACATTCTTTCTATCATCCATTTTTGTTATGCTACACAATCTTTATGTCTGTCATGTCCTCATTCTGGCTGACATCATTTAGCATGCCGGATCAGTCTATCACAGGCTCTCGTAGACTGGTGGCGATGTGGAGAGAGTCATTTTGTAGATCAGTGGTCGTATTTGCTCTTGGAGAAGTGATTTAGAGCTTATTTTTATTATTATGAGTTATGCGGGCCCCACATGTTATAATTTTAAGTTGAGTTGCACTTTTTATTTTATAAAATTATATTATTATAAAAGTGCATTATAATGGGATTTTATAATGGATGCTTATAGAAGTTCTTAGTAACTTCTCAAAAAGTGAATAAATAGGGGGCTTGGGCATTCATTTGGACAAGCTGATTTGAGGATTCTTCTACTTTTCCATATTGGAGCAATTTGTAGTCATTTGATCTGCAAATTTTCATTAGATCTTTGGGAACGATAACTCTCTTGGATTTGCATAACTGAGGAAGTGAGATATCTTCTGAAGGGTTGCACATTGGAAGTGGTATTCAGCCATTTCATGTTGAGCTTATTTGGAATCCTTAGATTTACCTGAGGGTTTGAGTTTTGGTTGTAAGAGGAAGAAAAAGCAGGACCGAAAAAGCAATTTCCGAAAAAGCAGTCCGAAAAAGCAAATCCGAAAAAGCAGTCCGAAAAAGCAAAGCAAAAAAAAACAAAACAGAATTGCAGCCATCTACAATCAGCTGTAAATTGGGATCAGTTCGGGTGCAATTGGAGGTGTCTACATCAGCGTACTTCATCATCGATTTGATCAACATTTGGTGTAGCATTTCCAGGTTTTTATACATTGTTTGATATTGATGTTTTGGGTACCAAAATGGTAAAAATCTGCATAAGTACAGTCACTATATAGCAGTCCAGAATTCCTTTGAACAGTCACTATTATTTCTCATTGTAATTGGATTGATTTAGTGAAGTGCATTCTATGGTTTGGTCATTACCATAGTTCATTGTTGAAATCTGAATTTGACATAGTTGTCACAGCCCATTATACTCTCAGAATTCAGTCATAGTAATCAGTCTTGGGAAAATTGATCATTGCATTAATAGCAGAGTTTCTCTTTGTTGATATAGTCATTGTAAGGTGCCAAGTGATTGGAATCTTTGAATGTTATTATTAGTGCTGTTTATGTTCATTTCAATATTGGTATTGTTATCTCAATTGTACTTGATGCTCAAAACAATTACAACCTTGAAACACATTACATTCCAAACCTAAACAATTCAGTTGCGTGCCAAGTGTTTGACGAAATCACAGTCCAGCAATAGTGGTTTTTAGTGGCCTTTATAGTAAGGGTCATTACAATGTCTTTTTGATTTTACTAATATCTTATCAATCATATTGATAGATAAAACTTAAACATGAATCCTACTCCTTCAAATACAAAAATATTTGTCTCAACACACTTATAGATACTCATGAAACATTCATGGAATAATTTTTTTGGATTCATAACAATTATGAAGTCTATGTACATTAGTAAGGCACATACACTCTTTAAGTAACCATGTTGCAAACACATCATACATGAATCAAACATGTAAACTATGAAGTATTCACCCAAATACATATAAAGCATGACTCATATACACCAATACACGTAGAAAATAGAGCATCCACACAAATATACTTAATGCAAGAAGCATATGAATACACAAGGCCTAAATCATACACACGAATATACATAAGATAGGGATCATACACGTAAAGCATGAATCACACATGTGAATACATAAATCATACATATGCATGTGAAAAATACGTAAACCATGAATTTACTAAAGCCAAGTAGTATACACACAACACACAAATTCAATTATCATGTAAATATTCTCAGCACTTAGAACATGAAGCATGAATTTATTCAAGTTAGGAGACATTTCACGAAGCTATCATGAATTTACTGAAGTCAGGAAGTATACACATAAATGCACACAATGCATACATATTTATTTAATTAAGTGATGAAACATACATGTAGCACTTGTAGGATATACATGAATACAATGAAGAACATAGAGCATGAATTCACTTAAATCATGAAGCACACACATGAATACACACAACACATAAACCATATACACAATTTTTATTTAGTCATGAAGCATACACACTGTACATAAACTATGAAATAAACACATGAATTAACTTAAGTTTTGCACATAGTGCATACACATGAATTTAAGCTATGAAACATTTACGTGAATACACATGAAGTGCAAACATAAATAGATTAAGTCATGAAGTACACACATGAATACACGTAGCTTACAAAGTATGATGTATACATATAAATCATGCACAAAGATACATGAGTACACATAAATATGAATCATATATTGGGCATGAAGCTATGAATTTTTAATATAAGGCATTGAGTACACATGTCAAGCATAAGGAAATGAATACATGGTAAACACCTAAAGTATGAAGCAGTACACTCAAATACACACTAGACATGTAATGCATGGAGTAGTACTCATATACATCAGGCACATAAAGCATAAGTACATGCTATGCATGTAAGGCATGAGGCAAGCATTAAGCATACATGAGGAGTGTCCTCTTGGAGTACCATGTATGAAGTGAGGCAAATAAAAGTACACATATGATTAATATGCATTATATATACGTAGAGTAATCATATAGCTCAAACCACCAATATTTACTCATAAATTCATATCTTCTCAAACTATTCTCGTATTTCTAGATCGACCATAAAGACACTTGAAATTATGAACATATGTAAGAATGTATGAAGACATAAAGCATACACCAAGTATACACATTAATGAATGAATACATGGAGCATACACAAAGTATACAGACAGTGACTATTTTTGTTTTTACCCCGCAGGATGGCAGGATCAAGGCTCTAATACCACTTGTAATGATACCTTTCCTATCATGTCTTATAATCCATGAATAGTGCAAATTAGGAATATTTAATTAAGGAATCACTACTACTAACCAAGTACATTAGTATGTTATTCTATATTAACCATCATTTTTATGAATGTTAAGAAATACAAACCATCAATGGAATGAGAAAAGTAACATATTTTATAAATGCCAAACTATCTCTCATATGGATCATAGGGGAATCTCTCTCTCTCTCTCTCTCTCTCTCTCTCTCTCTAAGGCCATCAAGAGTGGAATGGTCGCGTGAAATAGGCTACAAGCAGTTTCCCTCAAGGCCTAACCCCAATTTTGGGATAACCATCGTGTGCCCGAAATTACTCCGCCTCTACCTTCCACAACTTTCTCACTCAAAGATGCTTTCGTGTGATGAAAGAGATGAGTTCGTATGATCTATACTGGATATATCAGTTTAATATTTCTATTTAGAAATTCTATTTCAATACAGAGGACATTTATTAATATCTCTCTTTCTACACACATATATAATCATGATCTTATTATTATTAAGTTTTAACATATATATATATATATATATATATATATATATATATATATATATCTAGACACACACACACACACACACACACAAGCTCCTTCTTATATTCCAAATAAATTAATCCATTCAATTATATATATATATATATATACAATTCTTATATATTTCACAATTATCTTTTATATTTTAGATGTTCTATTATCTATATATAGTTCAGATATATTATAACTATATATAAATATATATAAAATAGCTGATACATATAATTCTGAGTTTATTCCAACTTAATAAATATATATAATCCTCTAATCCTTTTGATGAGTATTATATTTTAATCCTTTTATCAACTCAATGCATGATCCCATTTTCCTCTTGATATGTCACTCTCTCTTAATGTATCTGATTTTTCTTCCCTTTCAAATGAAATTCTATTCTTTTTATATCTCATGCTTGAAAGAGTCACATCTTTTCAGTTCATGCCTTTTGACCACTCATTAAACTTAATTATATTTTAGTTTAATTCTTTTATATTTTATTTATAATTCTTTTACATTTTAAATTTAATTCTTTTATATTCTAATTTAGATTTCCTTTATATTTCAATTTAACTCTTATATTCTAATTTAGATTTCATTATTATTATTAAATATTATTTTAGAAAGGGAACATACTTTTTACAATTGTCTCTTGTAATATATTTATTATTTATTAATAATATTTATTATTAAATCTTATTGATAAAGGGGACATCACACAATCGTTCATAATCACAATCCCTTTGAAAAGTCACAACACTTCTTAATTACAACCTTTTCGAAGAGTCACAACCATTCATAATTACAATCCTTTTGAAGAGTCACATCCTTTCATCATTACAACCTTCTGAAAAAGTCCCTTATTTTATTCTCATTCCCTTCTTCTTCCCTTTAATCCCTCTTTAACCCTCTCCTCTTTTCTCTTTCAAATGAACTCTCCTCCCTTTTATGTCGTATTTTGTGTTAGGAAATCAGATCTTGGGAATATATTATATTGATAATGTTTCTGAGAATATATAATACTACAGATATGTATATATATTATGCTGTTTATATGTATGCTATGAAACTGCTGAATAGCTTGCTGCAGTGAAACCGATTATCCAATGACCGTGTGATTGATTGTGTCATCGATTTCACTGCAGACGTGATATATATATAATAGTGATAAGTCACGTCTCTGAGAGATCGTGACTCCTCACAATGGTTGCCTGCGACTGCATTAGTTAGCAGTCGTTTGACTGTGCATTAGTTAGCAGTCGCTTGTTAACACAAGCGACTGTTAACAACAGTCGCTTGTGTTAACAAGCGACTGATATACATTTGCTTGAGTATTACTAATACCATCGTGACTGATATTAATGTTTTATAATATTATTATTATTATATAATAATAATAATATTATTATTATTATATCAATAGTATAATAATAATAATATTATAATATAATATATATATCACAATACTTTATTAACCATAATATATATATATATATATATATATATATATAAAATACGAATGAAGCTATAACTTAACACTCCCTCTTAGCGAGTGAGTATTAAAAAATCTATTATGACATCCGCTAGTTCGGGACACATAAGTCTCGTCATGAAAATAGATTTGAATATCATGATCTCCGCACAGTCGGGACACACAATTAAGTAGTCTATCATGATATGGTTTCGTTATTACACAACCAGTAATAACAAGAGTCAAGATCTCCGCACAGTCGGGACACACAATTAAGTAGTCTATCTTGACACTTTGGTTAACTATTTACAAGATCGTCACCTTGAAATGTTAACCCACACACAAATGATCATTTTACACAATATTGCAATATACACATTTTTTACATTTATTCATGAATAAAAAACTTATAAATAAGAGAAGTTTACATCACACCTTGACCATGCCAAGTTTGTTTCTGAAGTATTCTATCTTCAGCTTTCCCAGTGGCTTAGTAAAAATATCAGCACTCTGTTCTTCAGTACTAATGTACTCTAGTCTTATGATATTTCTCTCTACCATATCTCTTATGTAATGATATGGAATCTCAATATGTTTGGACTTGTTATGGAAAACTGGATTAACAGATAACTTGATACAACTTTGATTGTCACAATGAATCACAGTTGGATCTAGAGGTTTTCCAAACAATCCAAATAATAGCTTTCTCAACCATACTGCTTCATGTGCTCCCATGGATGCTGCCATATATTCAGCTTCAGTGGAGCTTAATGCCACTGCTGACTGTTTTCGACTGAACCAAGAGATCATCGCCGAATCAAGACTGAAACAACACCCTGTAGTACTTTTTCGATCAGTAGTACTTCCAACCCAATCAGAATCAGAATACCCTTGAAGATTGAGTTCTGCCTTTTCATACTTTAACCCAAATCCAATAGAGCCTCGTAGGTATCTCAAGATATGCTTAGCTGCCATTAAGTGTATTTCCTTGGGCTCACACATAAAGTGACTCACAACATTGGTTGCATAACAGATGTCTGGTCTAGTGTTCACCAAGTGCATAAGAGAGCCAACAATTTCTCTATACAATGTAGGATCAGAGGGTTCAAATTCTTCTGCTTCAACTTTGAGTTTGTGCAAATTTGTTTCCATAGGTGTGGATAAAGGCTTACATTCCATCATTCCAAACTTGGTTAGGATATCAATAGTGTATTTTTGTTGATTTAGCAAAATAGAGTCCTAAATCTTTCATGTCAAATTCAGCAGTGAGTTCTTGCTTACATTTTGCAATAAGATGATCTTCTCCTGTTATTAAAAGATCATCTACATAAAGAACTAAAATTACCATGTTGCCATTTGTTATTTTAAAGTAAATGTTAGGATATGCATCATTTTTAGAGTATCCTAATTTTGAAAGGTAGCTGTTTATCCTTTCATACCAAGCTCTGGGAGCTTGTTTCAACCCATATAGTGCTTTCTTGAGTTTGCAAACATATTTTGATGCATCATGTATAATGAACCCTTCTGGCTGTTCTAAGTATACTTCTTCTTCAATAGTGCCATTTAGGAATGCTGTTTTCACATCCATCTGGTGTATCTTCCACTCTTTAGATGCTGCCATAGCAATAATGGTTCTGATTGATGTATACCGAGCTACAGGAGCAAAAGTTTCTTCATAATCAATACCTGCTTTTTGTGAGAATCCTCTAGCAACAAACCGAGCTTTATGTTTCTCAATACTTCCATCAGGAGCATATTTGGTTTTGAATAGCCATCTGGAAGAGACAATGGTTTTGTTTTTAGGTCTAGGTTCTATGTCCCAGACATCATTCTTTATTATAGATTGATATTCTTCAGTCATTGCCTCTCTCCATGCTTGATTAGATAATGCCTCCTTAGGATTTGATGGTTCTGATTTATTGATTTTTGTTATAAGAGCTGCATAACATTTCTGAGTTCTTGTCCTTTTACTCTCATGAGATATTTCATTTGGTTCTACATTATTTTCTTTAATTATTTGTCTTGCCCATAATGGCCTTTTCTTACCATTGATTACATTAGTATTCTCATTTTCAATGGGAGGAGGTTCAGGTTCTTCTATATCCTCCCTCTCAATTTCAGCAGTGAGATCTTCTTCTATCTCCAGGATGTTATCTTCTTCAAAGTTTTTGAATGTGTTATTTTCATCAAATTTTACATCTCTACTCATCTCAACAGATTTTTGTCCTGGAATATAGATTCGATACCCTTTTGTGTTTTCACTATAGCCAACAAGTATGCCTTTCTTACCTGATGGCTCTAGTTTCGTCATCTTCTCTTTAGGTATATGAATGTATATGGGACATCCAAATATCCTAAGATGACTTAGATCTGGTTTGATTCCTGTAAATGCTTCTTCTGGTGTTATGTTTTCTAATATGGAGTGTGGACACTGATTTTGAATATATAATGCTGTATTTGAAGCTTCTGCCCAAAAAGAAGTATGAAGGTTTTGATCGAGCATCATGGCTTTTGCTGCTTCAATTATGGATCTATTCTTCCTTTCTGCTACTCCGTTTTGTTGAGGATTATACGGTACAGTATACTCCCTCTTAATCCCAACAGAATTACAAAATTCTTTAAATATGTCAGATATGTATTCACCTCCATTATCTGATCTTAATACTTTTATTCTTTTATCTGTTTGATTTTCTACTAATGCTTTAAATTCTTTGAATTTAGATAGTACTTCACTTGATTCTTTAATCTTAAGAAAGTATATCCAAGTTTTCCGAGAATAGTCATCAACAAAAATAATATGGTATAGTGATCTTGTTAATGAAGGTGTTGACATGGGTCCACATAAATCAGTATGAATTAATTCTAGGATTGTTTTAGATTTGTGCTCACTTGTAGGGAAGGATCCTTTTATATTCTTTCCTAGTGCACAACCTTTGCAAATGCTAGGATGATTATTTTTAAAGTGTGGAAGGCTCGTAGTAATTTTGTTTATTAAAGGTAGAGCATTATACCTTAGATGTCCCAACCTCTTATGCCATAATTCATTGTGATTTGTGATTTCATGAGTTAGTGCAGATTTATGATCATTACATATTTTATAAAGACTACCATCTCTTGTCCCTATGATTGTAGCATTCTTCATATTTGAATTCTTAGGCCATAATAGAACCTTGTCTTCATTAAAGGTGACACGATATCCTTGGTCTGCTAGTCCTGATATAGAAACTAAGTTTCTTTTGATTCCAGGTACAAATAGGACATCTTTTAGTTGTAGAGATACTCCATTCTTTATCCTTATGGTACAGGTCCCTATTCCTTTCACTGGGTAGGTGGAGTTATCCCCAATAGTCACTTCTTCGGTTGAATAATTTTCAAGTGTCTCAAACTGATTTTTGAATCCGGTTATATGTCTTGATGCACCACTATCAATTATCCAAGTTCTGTTATTGGAATTTAGTTCACTTGAGAGAGCTGTAAAGAAAAGTGGAATTTCTTTTGCTTCAGCTACGGTGGCTTGAGTCTTTTGCCTTTCAGGACATTGTCGATGAGTGTGCCCATATTTATCACATTTGTAACATTGGATTTTAGAAAAATCTCTTTTGAATCCCCTCTTTCTTTTGAAGGATTTTCTCTTTTTGTTGTAGGACTTTGTGTTGAGTGCTTGTGTTTCTCCTTCTCTCTTTAGACCTATTCCTCTGGTAATAAGTCTTGATTCTTCCTGAGTACATTCGTTCTTAAGTTGATCAAATTTTGGTAGAGGTGGACGTGTGCTTATGCATTGAATAAAATTCTCCCAGGATGTTGGTAATCCCCTTAGTGCTATTAGAGATAATTCCATGTCTTCTATAGTGTTTCCAATTGAGAATAGTTGATCTCGTATTTCAGCAATTCTTGGGAAATAAGATGTAACTGTTTCACCTTTATTCATTTTTATAGTCAATAGTTGTTCCTTCAAGGTTAATATTCGACTTGTATTGTTTATCTCATATGTTTCTTGAATTTTCTTGAAAACCTCATATGCTGTTGTTAATCTTGCTATACTAGGGAGAATAGAATCTTTAACTGAATCAACAATTAATTTCTTGGCTTTATTGTTCCTCCTTTTCCAAGTCGTTTTCTCTACATCGTCTGTAGGTATTTCTTTTTTTGTTTCTATGAAGGATTCGAATTCCAGTTCCTGTAAGAGTGTGGTGATTCTAATTTTCCATGATAGAAAATTTGATGCTCCTTCCAATCTGTCCTCCATCCTAATTCCGGTGGTCATTCTGGTAATTTGTGATGACTCTTCTCCTTTAAATAATATCTTTGTTTTGTATACCTATCAAATAATAATATAGAAATTTATTCCCTTTAACTCTGCTCTGATACCATGTTAGGAAATCAGATCTTGGGAATATATTATATTGATAATGTTTCTGAGAATATATAATACTACAGATATGTATATATATTATGCTGTTTATATGTATGCTATGAAACTGCTGAATAGCTTGCTGCAGTGAAACCGATTATCCAATGACCGTGTGATTGATTGTGTCATCGATTTCACTGCAGACGTGATATATATATAATAGTGATAAGTCACGTCTCTGAGAGATCATGACTCCTCACAATGGTTGCCTGCGACTGCATTAGTTAGCAGTCGTTTGATTGTGCATTATTTAGCAGTCGCTTGTTAACACAAGCGACTGATATACATTTGCTTGAGTATTACTAATACCATCGTGACTGATATTAATGTTTTATAATATTATTATTATTATATAATAATAATAATATTATTATTATTATATCAATAGTATAATAATAATAATATTATAATATAATATATATATCACAATACTTTATTAACCATAATGTATAATATATATATATATATATATATATATATATATATATATATATATATATATATATATATATATATATATATATAAAATACGAATGAAGCTATAACTTAGCATTTTGAAGGAGTCAACTCTATTAAATATCTCTTGACCTTTCATTCGATTTAGTTAATTTATATTATTATATTATTTATTTACTTATTTATTTTAAGTTTATTATCATTTATTATTAAATCCTATTTAGAAAGCTAACATACTTTTTACAATATTATTTCTTGTAGTTAATTTTATTTATTTGTTCATTCATTTTAATTTTATTATTATTTAATTGTTATTTATTTTTAAATATTATTTTATTGATAATCGATTATATCATATGTTATTATTTATATTATAATAATAATATTGTATTATTATTTATATTTTAATATCAATTTTAATATATGATTTTATTACCATTATTTATTTAAATAATATTCTATTATCTAATTAGTATTAAAAATGTATCTTAAAATAGGGACATGATAATAATTCACACCAACAAAAGAAGCTTGGAATCATTTGACGATGCCAAACAGTGAGGTGACGGGCCTCGTAATAACCATCAACTTGTCTACAAATATATATTGTTAATGACAGTGACTTCTATTGACTTTCGATTAAGAGATGGCAATTGGTAATTGTCAAATCCATCAACCGATTAGTCAACGACTACTAAGAGACCGTAAGGATGGACAATATTATAGAAATCGACAATGAAAAGGCACAAAGAATAATACAAAAAGAGAATAATAACAAAAGACAATAATACAAAAAGGAAGAAAAACAGTAATAGCAAATAGATTGTAAGTTTGGTTTCCATACCAATGCTGGAAACTATGAATAAGTGTGGTCATTAGGTATTTTACAGAATCCTGTAATTTTCTAATGAATAATTAGCTACCATAGATAAGGAACATAAATACTCAGATATATGTATAAAAACCATATTCAGACTTTTACAATTTGGGTGCCTGAGAAGAGAAGTGCTATAATGTTTCCAAGGAGGGGCTTGTCTAAATCCAATTAGTAGTGTCACTCCCAAGACAAGGTAGGGGTCAGCGTCCTGAAAGCCTTTAGGGCAAAGTCCCAAGATAGGATACGGGCTTGGACTTGTAAACTTTGAGGGAGCCTATTGTGATTGGTCTCTAGGCACCTTGGTTACACTCCTAATCCTTCCTTTTGAAGCAGAAGTAGTAATAAGGTAGATATGGATGTCAATAATTATATATAGATGAATTAATATGGTTAGATGAATGAATAATTCTCTTTACTTTGATTTCTAGATTGAATCATTGTAATCTTTGTCAATTTAGGTCATAAGAGTACTAAGTATAGAACAATTTGTAGTGACTTGAAGTCTTAAACTAGCAGGGGACATTACAATTGGTATCAGAGCCTTTATCTTGCCATCTTGTTAATGCAATAAAGCCAAAGGGCATAAAGAGGCTTTGAAAGGGAAAGAAGGAAACAAGCAGCAAAGAATATAATGGGTGAACCAATAGGTGATGGGTTGAGGACGTTCATGGAGATATAAACCAAAACATGAATAGAACAAAATTTAGAGATCCCAAGTCCTCATGCAAGCCTTGCAATATATGAATACTTAAATAAATGATCTTAGGAATCCTAGTGGGAAGGATATTAGCACAAATCTTTTAGCAAATAGCCGGGACCCTGCCATTACCCCCAACAAACATGGCCAAAAAAAAGAATGCACCTGCTTCCCACGACACCGATTCCCAAATCCTCTGCCATCTACAACACTTTATATGCGTCACACTCACTGATGCAGAAGCACCATAACAACATTTGCAGGTCATCCACACCCAAAATTATAAAACCATCCTTCCTACCAAGAAAGGACATCCTAAGGGATGAAGAGGAAATCAATCAACTCCATAACAACACAGAGGAATTGGCAGAGGCTTACACAAATTTAAGTCCTGAAATAAGGAGAAATATATCATTCAGGGTTTATTGTGAAGCAAATAAATTAAAAGCTCCTAGGAGAGAAAGTGGACAGCCTAGTAAGGACTTAAAATGCAAGATAAATAAGGTAACCCTCCCAAATTTTGACGGATTTGACAGAATCACAGGCCATGGATGGCTGCAAAAATTAAACACTTACTTGACCCTCAATCCCATGTCAGAAGAAGATGCAATTCAATTTGCCATCCTACACTTGGAAGGCTCAGCCCACGAATGGTGGCGCCATGATATCCTCACTCAAGGGCACCAAAATATAACTTCTTATAAAGAATTCTCATAGAAATTGATAAAAAGGTTTGACTGTAAACATCCCCAAAATGATTTCAAAGAATTGACTCAGCAAGAGCAAATAGGGAGAGTGGATGAATACATCAGTAGGTTCCAAAGAATTTCAGTAAGAGTCACAGGAATAGATGAGGAAAAACTAACCTATCTGTTTGTGGATGGGCTAAAAGAATCAATAAAGAGATTGGTGGTTGCGTTTAAACCAACTTCTTTAGATGATGCAATAGAAACAACCCTAAGTTTAGAGACATCATCCCCCTAATAACAAAGGCCCAAATGATCATGGAAAGGTTTTTCATAAGGAAAATCACCACAAGGCTTACCTATGTAGGGATGAACTTAAAAGAAAGAACTTATGCTATAAATGTCAAGAACCATGGGGAAGGGGGCACATCTGTCATAAGGGAGCTTTAGACAGAAAAAATTCATGTTATAGATGCAAAGAAAGATGGGAGCCAGACAACAAATGAAAAAGCCAAGCCCACCAATTAGAAGCAACTTCTAAGGATGAGAAGGAAGAAAATCCCAGCAAGAAGGCTAAGTTTAATGATGAAGAACAAGTATCTCTGGCCACTATCACTCAAACTACCAAACACCATCCTTTCTGTATAAAGAGCACCCTTAAAGGACAAAAAGTCATCACCTTAGTGGATAGTGGAGCTTCTCATAATTTCATAGCTGAGAAGTTGGTGGCAAAAAGGAAATTAGAGACAAAAGACTTCAAGGGGTTTACAATAGCAACCGCAACAAGAGCCATGGTCAAGTGCACAAAACTAGTACCCCAATTAGAAATGGTTGTAGGAAATCCCTCTATTAAGGAAGACTTCTATGTGGTACTGTTAGATTCTGACAAGATATTGGGCACTCCTTGGATATATTCTTTGGGATGCTTGATGTTTGATCTACCAAATTTAACAATCCATTTCCAATATGAAGGGAAAGAAGTGACATTTAAAGGGCTACGCTCCCCGAAGGTAGTTTGTTGTAAGAGGATGAAAAGAATTTTTAGAAAAGGTCAACAGGAATGGGCAGCACAATGTATGATTCTTACAAGTCTACCCTACAAGGGAAGGCCATTCACATTGATATAAGACCTATTGTAACGAAGCATAAAAAAGTTTTTGGTGACATTCCCCCAGGGTTACCTCTAAAAACGGGATTCAAACACATCATATAGTTGGAAAAGGGAGCAGAACTTGTAATTACCACCCCATATAAACACCCACAAAAGTTTAAAGGAGAGATAGAAAAAACTATAAATGAATTACTATAGATGGGCCACATCCAACCAAATTCCAGCCCTTTTGCATCATCAATTGTACTCACTAAAAAGAAGAATGGGACAATGAGAATGTGTATCGGTTACAGGGTGTTGAATAAGAAGACTATCAAGAATCAATATCCAATCCCTAGAGTAGACGAGCTTATTGATGAACTCCATGGAGCCAAGTATTTCTCAAAAATTGACTTAAGATCAGGGTATCACCGAATAAGAATGAGGGGGGAGGATTTTCGAAAAATAGCATTCAGATGCCACTATGGACACTTTTGTAATGAACCCACTCATATTATGCTCTAACCTAACATAGCAAGCATGGATTCAATATTAGTTTAAAGTCTACTCTTTACATGCAAGTTCACAATTACATGGACATCGTTTGCATGTCTAATTTATAATTAAAAACAATAGATTCATTTGACTAATTATATTTGATATTGAATTGTTATGCGTAATGTCCCTTCTTATTCTCTTTATGTAATTCCTTGCAAAATCGACGTTAGTAGAAAGTATTACACAATATTTACATGACTCTTACTCTATTCAAAGTTATTAAGGGGGGATTTGATTCTTAGGGGCTGCCTCTAGGTCAGGCTTCACAGGATTCTCTATTCTCGGCTTGAGGGATATAAGATCTAGTCTAAGCAATCGGGCTATCGACACGTCTTCCCATAGAGCACTGCCCATAAGAATCTCTTGGAAGCAATAAATGCTCTCCAAGCCTACGCATATGCATATGACTGGTATTAGTATATATATTGCCTACATGAGATTATACAATCTTGAGACTAGGGAAACTATAACAATTTCCTCTAGCCCCCTCCAGATATATGAATCCATCTCTAATGAATATAAGATTCATTCTATATGGTATCCATATCATCATCTTTAGTGAACATATAAATGTACAAACATTAAATGTTGATTAAAAAATCATATTTTTAAACTTCTCTATAAAAGAGATCCAGAATTGCCCAAGAATAAATTAATTAAGAATCTCATAATAAATATATATATATATATATATCTTAATTCTATATATATATTAGTATCTATATAAATGAAAATGGAAATGTTCATATATATATATATATATATATATAAAATAATAAATAAATAATTTTATTCTTATTAAACAACATCGAAATAATAAATTTCTTGGTGAAGGTTTTTAATTTTAACTCTTTATTTACTGTGATCCATTCCATTTTTTTAATTTTGTTCTTCTATTGCTGTTTACTTGTTGGAGTATTAGTATGAATATGGGAGGGGGAGTCACGTCCCCTCCCATAGAGTCGCCCCCTTGGGAGGTGCGACTTCACTGACCGCCGACAACATAATATGAACAGTCATCGCCATAATAGTAATAATGTATATTATGGTATATATTATAATATATAATATATATTCTAATATATATAATATATATTATATTTATATTATTATTATTAAATAATTATTATAATATATAATATATATTATTGTTAAATGATTATTATTAATAATTATATTTCAATAATAATATCTTTAAATGTTATAAATTAATAATGTTTAATTTATTAAATTGGCAAGATATTAATTTAAACGAAACTAGCAATATTATCAATCTCATGATTAATTTAAATTATGCTTAATTGTAAGAATTTTTAGAACACATACGAGTTTAAATTAAATTATGCTTAATTTAAATTACAGTACGAGTTTATCTCTGCTATCTTCCTTGTCTTGACAGAGGATGCCGGTTTTACTGTAATAGGACGCTTGCACAGTCTCCAAGTGGATTCCCTCAAGGTTCTACCTATCTTGGGACTTCTCCAACATGTGACTGATTTACCTGCCTCTTCCTCTACACACCCTCTATCCTACGTAAGCATTAAAGATGGAAAAGAACAAACTCGAACAATTCCAATGATCAAATATAAACACCAAGGCCATTGACTTAAATCATATATCAATTTTATTATATATATATGTAAGACAACTATTTGATTTTCTATTATTTGAGACAAGATAAACAATTGATTCCTATATTTAATATTTAGGGCCATGCTCATACTGTTACCGATTTATATTGATTCATCATAGATTATCGTTAGAGAGATTAAAAGTTGCATATTAATACCAGCGATATCTATTATTTAGTGTTATGCAGAAAAGTATTGCAATGCAATGATTTGTATTACTTACCGTAGTGATCAAAAGTTCCCAAATAACCTGCGATCTTTATCAAAAGGTGATCAACCAATACGTAACTAAGTCTTGATGTTTTTTTTTGTAATTGATATTTTAATTTCTGATGCGATGCCATTCCCATATTTTCCAAACAATATTTATATGTTGTCAGAGTTAAGGGTCGTGGGTTGCGACCATACTCTTCCATATTGCCGACGCTTCATATTGCCGATGATTTAGTATTAACAAAGTCAATTATCATTGGCTTGTTATTTTCAAATTAACACTGGACTCCTTATTATTGACTTATTACATATCATGGGTAATATTGTCGACTTGTTATTATTACCGGTTTATTACTTATTAACGTCAACTATTAATTAGTGTCATCAATGTAGTATCATCGACTGTTATTAAGTCGATTATATTGTTAATTACATAATTAATATTATTATGGATAGTTGTAATAATATTAAAAATATTAAATAATTTATTAATTATCAATATAAAATTGTAATTATCGATGTATTATATTGATTAATTGGTAGTATTTGTTAAGTTTTAAGATCACTGCAAATGTAATAGCACTGCCTGTAATGTATGTGTTTACCAAATGCAACAATCTCTCTTATTTATATTAGGAATGAGGCTATGAGAGACATGTCCCTTCATGGGACATGTCTATTCATTTTATAATGTCTCATTAATCAATCATATATTAGAATAATATATATATTAATAATAGTATAGCATATAACATAGACACACACACACACAAATATAATATATTATTATTAATCAACATTTAAGTATTATATGTAATCTAAGTGATCATATGACTGAAGCTACAAACATTAACACTCCCTCTTAGCTAGGGAGGATGATCAAAACATAATGTGTTGTGGTCTCTCTTGTCAACACATAAGACCCTAACTATAGCCATACAAAACATCAGCACTCCCTCTTAGATAGAGAAAATAGAATCCATCAAGATAATAAATCATTAATTTTAAAGAGAGGAGATATCACCCCGCTGTGATATAAGGAGATATGGTATATGCAAGAATATCAAGTCACATGATGTTCACCATAGCTCATAAATATCCATGGTATGTCTAATGATAATACATCTCATGATGTCTGTCATATGAATACTAAGTTTACGTAGAGACATGTCATTATGTGATATGTTTCATAGGGTCCAATCAATATATGATACTAAGTTCAGAAGGATCCTAATATGATTCATATGGATACTAAGAAATCATATATTACATAATTTATGATATGAAGTACCACCTAACATGTGACACCAAGTTTTACAATGTCACCTAACATGTGATATGAGAAATCACCTGACATGTGATACCTAGTTTTGCATATCACCTAACATATGATACCTAGTTTTCATACCACCTTGATATGGAATCACTTTTGATCGTGATACCTAGTTTTCATACCACCTTGATATGAGGAGTCGCCATGCATTGTGACACCTAGTTTTCATATCACACCGATATGAGGAATCACCATGCATTGTGACACCTAGTTTTCATATCACACCGATATGAGGAATCACCATGCATTGTGACACCTAGTTTTCATATCACATCGATATGAAGAATCACCATGCATTTGTGATACCTAATTTTCGTATCACCACAATTGTGATACAAGGATATAGTAAGTAAAACATTACATTTTATTTACATATAACCCTATTATGGTATGTGCATAGACAGATAACCGTCTACCATAACGAATCCCCATTACAAGATCGTCATCTTGTAATCAAATACAAGTGTTCATTGTCGAAAAGTCGTCACCTTTCTCCAATGTTCACAGGAGGGCCCATAAGTCCAGGAGTCACACACATGAAATCCACCTTGACTCATGTCAGAGGGTGGATCCATGTTCATCCCAAAGGGTGGAAACAAGGGCTTTCACCTTAGACTTCTCTCTCAAGGAGAAGAATGCAATAACATACAAGATAATAGATGAAACTCCTTTTCATCTAAGACTTCATTCTCCAACATGCCAAGTTTATCTCGAAGGTACACAACCTTACCTCTAGCAAGAAACTCTGTGAGAATATCAGCCATATGTTCTGTAGGGATAATGTACCTTGAATAGCATACTTATGCACTATATATCTTACATAGTTTGCATCACTCTAGGTGAATCCCAAGTTATGTAGGAGATAGCATAAAAGCATAGACTTCTCATGATCATAGACTTCTGGATGTTTCCTTTAAGGTCTTGTAACACCCTCCTCACCTCCTCGTCCAAGGGTGTTATTGGATGAACTATTATACTCCCTCTGAATCTAATATCAACCTTCTGACTTCACTCTAGCAGGTCAAGTCTTTGTTCTTTAGTCTGTATCAAGCTCTTTTCTAGAATGCCCTTTGATCCAACAACTTATTCATCTATCATGACCTCTAGATATTTGCATTAAGGTCTTTTGGGAGATCCTCTAGTAGCTCCCTCTGTTACAGAATCATACATGGCCCCAATCATGAAACTATCTGTTTAAAAAAAAAACTCTCATCATTTGGTACATGATCATTTGTTCAATGCAAGAGTGATTTCCTGTATACAAATGTACTTGTCTGATTCCATAGTAACATGAGTGAATGTAATAAACTGTGGATTTATCCCAGACATTGCAACCTCCAACCATACATGATAATTTGGCTCCCACCTGAAGCTTTGAGTACTAACATCAACCTCCTAACCTCTTTTTCCAAGGTTGTCTATAATGGATTGTTAGACTCCCTCTCAATCTATATGATCAAGTTTGTCACAAGTTGACTGAATCATCTGCTCCCTTTGAAACTCGTCAACTTCTTTGCTTCTCTGAAGATGTCAAACTCCTTCTGAATCTGATATTAATCTTCTTTTCCTGCAAGAACATCCTTGGAAAAGATCAAGGCAAATAGTACGTATAAAAGAATAAGAGAGGTATTGGCATAATAATCAAGGATATTTCTACATAATGATATAAGATCATTCCAATGTAATATAGATAAAGATCTAATATACCTTGAATATATATACATATTCAATCTTCTAAGTATATATCTAAGATTTTACATATATTACTTAAATATATATATAATCACCATATACTTTCGATTATACTATCTCATATAATATAACTAAGAAATAATTAATAATGATGACACATATTAATATATATATGTAATTTTGTTTTCTTTTATCAAATGCACTTTCAATTATAATATCCATATCATATTAAGCATATAAATGAATATTTATGAAGTGTTCATTACCAATAAAGCATACTTTATACTTACATTTTGTTGATGTCAGTTTTGTACCACTACATAACATATAGCAATTGAATACTTGATACGGCGTACCAAACACTCAACCCTCTCTCGAAAAGTATACAAGGATACTCCAAGGTTCCTTACACCTGTGGATACTAACTCAGTTATATAAATGTGATTTGCTGGTAATCACTTCGGTGGGCTTACGTTGTTCACTTGAGGATGTCAAATTCTCGCTATGATGAGATCTAGCTTTGCAATGTATACTCAATGACTTTCTCCAATTTACCACTTTCAACTTTACTTCTCAAACTTTTCACTACTAAACCACTTCTTGCTTTGCTACTACTCCTAAGGAATGGAAAGATTGGCAAATGGACGGGGATCAACCTAATGAAAGCTTGCCAGCGGCTCTACCTCCATAGATGCAATGATTCAAGGGGAATAAGACTAGATTAACACACAAGGCTCCTCAACAAGCCGCTAAGGTGCTAGTGGCCTAGTATATAGATCCCTATCAAACATTTACCAATATCACCATACAACTAGCCATCTACTTGTATTCTAACAACATGAAATAAAATCCTATTTTAATTTGAGAGATGAGAAGAAACATGCAATACACCAAAATGATCATGTATATCCACCATGCAAACCACAACAATGAATAGAGAACAATTTCGATAGTATTTTGGCAACAATTCTCCAACATAACTCTCTTTACAAATGAGTACAAATGGCCTTATATAGAGGCTCAAAATTACAACGAGTGGCCAAGATTAAGAGGCAAAATCAAGGGCCAAGATTAAACCTTACAAACCCTAATTAGGGTTACCATCTTTCAACCAATTACATGAGGGCACCAACTTTGTGGGCTAATGAGAAAATTACAATAATCTGTCAACCAATGAGAACATAGGACACTTGGCATGATTTGATTGCATGTACATGAAATTGCCACCTCATCAACCTTGTCTTATAAAGTTCATTAATCCTTGAGATGAGATGAAGCCTTGGATGCTTGAGCTTGTCCTTAGAAATTTTCTCACCACCACTTGAACTTGCTTGTACTTGATGTCCTGACCTCGAAAGGGTGAGGTCTCCATGCACTTGGGGTAATCTTGCCTTGACCTTGGTGGCTTGCCTGGATGTGAACCTTGTGCAATTTAAGAGCCTTGCTCTTAGCCACCGCTTTGAAATCAAACTTGACCTCCCTCAACCTTTCAATCACTTTCCTCCTTACTTCAATACTTTTCCATTTTTAACCTTCCTATTTGGATTTGATCTGCATGCATGCATCCTTGTTTCAATAACCTTGGGTTTTGGGGCACCTGCCCTCACCATATCTCCTTGATTGTTCCACAATCCACCCATCACTGAGTTCATCAACTGCTTTCATCAATGCCTTCCTCCTTGGTTAACTCTTGACTGCCTCCAACTGTTTGAACTGCCACAACCTTGCCCTTTTGGCATAAGTACTTGCCTCAACCATAGTGGTGCAGTGCATCTCCCCAAGATTAAATTTGGTTCGACTGGCAAAGCATCACTGATTGTCTTGCACCCGAATTGAAGTAGGACCCCATGTAGATTTACCCCCGATTTTGTACTATTTAAGTTGCAACTCTAAATTCATGCTAGTGATCCTAATCCAATCAATTTTCCTTAACCATTCTCAATCTCTTCAATAAAATAAAACATCCAAGGATCAAACTGTGTACCTTCAGTAGAGCCCGGAATTTGACTGAGAAGCACGATGAGGTCGTTGCACTCTGATTTGCTATATCCTGTTTGCTGCTAGGGTAGACTGAACACTTCCTTGCACAAATCCATATCGATTGATCTTCTTTGCCACAGGGGACTAGCTGTCTCTTAACCTCTCTCTTAATTGAATCATATCAAAGGTACCAATGTTGGTGTCTCCAACGTATTTCAATTTTGAGCGGAAGTTGGAATTGGGTATCATGACTTCCTATTTCAGCATTAATTCCTTTGGGTCGCTTGCTTGCATTAACATCAGCCATCCTAAACACTTATCACTCCCCGCCTTTTCTACAATGCTGGTGAAACTACACTTATCACTCCAATCTTCACCTAGGGGTGGAATACTACACTTATCACTCCCGGCCGATACCTTAAGATGGACTACACTTATCACTCCAATCTTCTCCCTAAAATGAAATGCAATAATGCAATCTACACTTATCACTCCCCGCCTTTGCCTTAAGATGGACTACACTTATCACTCCAATTTTCTCCCTAGGGGTGGAATACTACACTTATCACTCCCCGTCGTTGCCTTAAGATGGGCTACACTTATCACTCCAAATCTTCCTCCTAAGATGAAATGCAAGCAAGAACTTGAGGGGAAAAAAGCCAATCAAGACAATCGAGTAATCAACCTACTAACCAAACACCTAACTCTACTCTTGAAATTAATTTTCAACACCTAAACTAGCACCAATGAAATGAAAGCAATTAAAGAGAGAGGAAAAGATAGGCCACTCACCGGTTTTCTTTGGCTTGATAACTTCCTCTTGATCTCTTGGAATTGTAATTGGCTTAGCTTGATTCTCAAAAATTTTCTGTCTCCACAAGAGGATCTCTTCCCTTCAAAATCTCGCTATGAATCATTATCAATAAACTCCTCCTCTATCACAAATCTGAACTTTGCCACCTTGCCAATTGAAAATCTGAGTGTGGATGCTTGAGAATTGACAAATCTGAGCCTTAATATTTGCAAATTTGAACCTCCTGCCCTCTACACCAACAAATTCTTCTCCAAAGAAGAAGACAACACCAAAAATGCACTCCTTGCAAAATTTTGCTCTTTTGCTGCTCCAAGAGCTCCTCCTTGGCTGCCAAGAGACAAGCAAGAAATGAATGAGAAAATGAGGAGACAAGCCCTCCCTTTATACTAATTTTTTGCCTCTTCAAATAGGGCTGACCTGCATTGGAGGGAAAATAAAATTAATTAAATTGCCAAACATATAACCCAAATTAAATGCATTAAATCACATAGTCTTGGGTATTTAATTTTAATTTAAAATTGGGCCAGCCCATTGCAAAAACAAAAATCTGTGCAATAGCATGTTAATTTTCCTTTTTAAAATGAAATTGGGCCACTCCAAAAAATAATCCATATGGGGCCCCTAAACATTGAAATTAACCAAGCCATGGCCCCAAAAAAAATTAAATTAATTTAAGGAAAGGGCAGATTTAAATTAAGAAAGCCACTTGCATTGAATTGTGCAAAATTATGGATTTAAATTAGCCAAATCCGAAATTATCAAAGGCCCAAAAATTGAAATTTTGAAAAAAGGTCATTTAGGCCTCTAATATAGCTTTAAACCTTCCCCATTGTGGACCCAATAACTTGCCTTGAATTTCACACCTCTTAGGCTTTAAAATACATTGAATTTAACACACAAAGGAGCCCAAATTAAATTTCTAAATTACAAACACTCAGCCCAAAAATATGATTTTAATTATTTTAAAATTGCCAAATAAATGCATTTAATCACAACAACCTCACCAAAATTAATTAAAATTTGCAAGCCAATCACAATTCAAACAATTTCAAATTTTCATTTATTCATTTCTCACTTAAAATTTCAAAAATCCCACTTAGCAATTTAATTTTTTTTTTTTTATTTGCAATAAAAAAAAAATCATTTAGCAATTTAATTTCCATTTGGCCATTAATTTTTTATATTTTGCAATTTATTATCTTTATTTGGCAATTAAATTCAAATTTGGCAATTTAATATCAAATTTTATTTAATTTGCACTTTTCTCCACCAACAATTTACAAGATTTTCCCAAAAATATCCAATTTCACAATTAAATTTTGAAAATCTCAAGTTATTCAATTTCATCAATTTTCAAAATTTAATCAAGTCCAAAATTTACAATTTTATCCCGCCAGATATTAAAATAAATTTTTCTCATCGAATTTCATTTGGCTTGGAGACAAAATCGACTGTTTAAGAAAATCAACGTTTCGCACAAGGTGAAAACAAGCAATACCCTCCCAGGCACTTTAAAAACATCCAAGGTGTAAAATTCTCATTCCAAAACCTCTAGATCGCCCAAAATTCGCTAAGGCACCCAAACTCTCGGATCTAGGAAAAATTGCCAAGGCTTGCTCAAAAAAATTGGGGGTCCCCAAATATTTTGGGGCGATGGTGTGAAAACGTCACAACACATTTACCCTCAGTTATATGGTCAATGCGTGATGCCTCCAACACCTTATAACCATAGGCTTCATTATTTATCTACACAAACTCATTGAATAAGATGCGTATAAAGATAACCAACCTTCTTTCTTAATTGCATAAACCCATTGAATGTATGGTGAGATTGTAGGATATGCCTCTCCACCTAATTATCATTTCAATGACAGTGTCTTCAACAAATATATAACTTCTTCAGCCTTCCTTTTATATATACAGACTCTTACCGCAACTGTAGAAGACATCTCTCAATGTAAAATCCAATCTATCGCGAAACCGACTAGGCTGTAAAGGCTGATAACGATCAAAGGATATTAAAATCAATTTCTTGACGATATCTAGTTTGCAAGAAATGGTAGGATCTGGAGCGAGCAATGCATAGGAGGCTGCGATCACCGGGTGGAAGAGAATGTGCACTGCCGCATCTTTCTCCCTAGCAGACTGTCTTTTATGTTGGATAGATTAAGATCCACATATGCTTTGTTGGGAGAGCCCGTGCTGGGAGAGCCCATGTAGGACCTGATCTGATTGGATTGGCCTGCAAAATCAGCGATCCATGGCAATCCTGTCATCCATATTAATGTGGCAATCACATTGTGTCTTCAACATCGACATCTCATCCGTGCTTGGTTTGACATCAATACATGTTCAAACAGTGACATCGATGCAGAAGATTGCAGCATTGGGTTGCTTAAATACGATGAGACTTTTAAATCGTATGCATCCACCACTGTATATACTAGCTGATCATAGAGGATTAAGTGTTGCAAACCATATCTCCGGAACAAATAAAGCGCAGTTTATAAAACAGCGGTATTATTAGGTTCACATCAAACATTTATCTATCCCCTATATCAACTATATGGAGACCATAGTCAGTGTATAGTCAAGTCCCGACTATGTGATACATCATTTGTGTTAATTATCACGCGTGAAGATCTCAGCAGTTGCAATTGTTATTGTTATGGAATTCAATCCATCCCTCAATCATGGCTGATCATCGAACCTATACCTTTATTTATTCCCCATATATAGATTAGATGGAAGAATCGAGATCATTGAAGATGGGACTTAGCCATACTCATGGAGGTATTAATTACAGTACATTCCTATGATTCGTATGGCACTATTTGCGGTGACTAATCCCTGTTGGCAATTCTAATCTGTCAAAACCTGCCCATTGTACCTGTTCTCTGTGGCAGTCGTCCTCAGACACAGAAACTATAGAAGCAATGGAAGCCCCAGCAAGGCACAGAGAGGAAGCAACAGATGAAATAGCACGAACAGAACTGGACAATAAACTACAGCTCTGTTCTGATTTATGACCTTGAGATATGTTCCTGTCACTCCTCATTATCTTCCCTTTTCAATCAATTAATCAATGAACTCGGCGATCTATAATTCAATTGAAGTAGATACCCAAAACCCAAAAGAATAAAGAGGGGTATTGTAAAGAGAACATTCCGATCCATGTGAAGTGGCATATAGACTCGGATTTGAACTTGGCGGATTGGAATATTCTTACAAAATCATTTCTTTCTCACATTTGCAGGCTGGCTCTGATACCATGTTAAGTTTTAAGATCACTGCAAATGTAATAGCACTGCCTGTAATGTATGTGTTTTCCAAATGCAACAATCTCTCTTATTTATATTAGGAATGAGGCTATGAGAGACATGTCCCTTCATGGGACATGTCTATTCATTTTATAATGTCTCATTAATCAATCATATATTAGAATAATATATATATTAATAATAGTATAGCATATAGCATATAATATATATATATATATATATATATATATATATATACACACAAATAAAATATATTATTATTAATCAACATTTAAGTATTATATGTAATCTAAGTGATCATACGACTGAAGCTACAAACATTAGCAGTATTAATATTAATACATTATTAATTAATTTCATAGAGTAATTATTAATTCAATATTTATTCTTAATTCAACATTTATTAATTAATTTCAACATATTTAACAAGTATATATGTATTAGCATTTTTATACATATAATCAATTATGGTTTGTGACAAGTTTGAGTTTTTAGTCTTACCCTTCGGGCTAACCAATGCTCACGCTACATTTCAATCTTGTATGATTCACACTTTCAGGAAACAACTCAGGAAATTCTTGTTAATATTCTTTGATGATGTTCTCATTTATAGTAAAACATGGGAGGACCACCTTAAGAATATTGATGAAGTTTTGGGAATTCTTGAGCAAGAATCACTTTATGCCAAAGCTTCAAAATGTGAATTTGGATTAAAAGAAATTCAATACTTAGGCCACAAGCTTAGTGAGCAAGGTGTGAGTGTTGACATAAAGAAGATCAAGGCTATTAAAGAATGGCCTAAACCTAAAACCTTAACCCAATTAAGAGGATTTGTGGGACTCTGCAGTTATTACAGAAGGTTTGTCAAGGGATTCTAAAAAATGGCAGCCACCCTCACACACCTAATCAAGAAGGGAGATTTTGGATGGAATGAACAAGCCCAACAAGGCTTTGAGAACCTTAAAAAGACAATGAGCTCGTGCCCTGTTCTAGTCATCCTTGATTTCTCTCTACGATTCGAGCTACAATGCGATGCATCTGGATAGGGCATTGATGCAGTCCTCATGCAGAATAGGCACCCAATTGCTTTGGAAAGAAGGAAACTCCATCCTACTGAAAGATCTTATTCTATCTATGATAAAGAAATGTTGGCAATTATGCATGCCTTGGAAAAATTTAAGCAATACTTGGTTTGTGGGAAATTCATGGTTAAGATAGATCACAACAGTTTACAATTCTTCCTAAAACAAAAAGATCTTAACGATCGTCAACAAAAGTGGGTAAGCAAATTATAGGCTCATAACTTCGACATAGAATATGTTAAAGGAAAGAATAATATAGTAGCCAATGCGTTATCTATAAGAGCCTACTTGTGTGCCGTGACCGATATCACAACATATTGCAAGCACTCCATTATCGCAGAGTATGCCAAAAATTCCCATGCCAATTATATCATTGAAGGACACATATAACATGAAGATTATAAGGTGGTAGAGGGAATTATCCTTTATGAAAACATAGTATACCTTTCTCCGGGGTCAAAAATGAAGGCAACAATCATTAAAGGGTTTCATGAAAACCCCCTAGTAGAACATCAGGGGTATTACAAAACATACAAATAGGTAAGGGAAAAATACTCTTGGAAGGGACTTAAGAAAGACATACTTAAGCATGTCCAATAATGTATGACATGCCAAAGAAATAAGGCCGAGCAAACACACCCAGCCGACTTACTTCAACCCTTACCAATACCAGATCAGAAATGGGAGAGTACCTCCATGGACTTTTGGTGCAAGAGCCCCTGAGAGCCAAAGGGACACATTTGGGTCATATGGTTGATCCATGAAGATATGAGGTCAAATAGGACCTACAAGGTCATTTTGCTATGTAATGAGGCTAATAATGACATTTATAGTCATATTTGAGTCATTTGTAATCAAATGGTTGAACATTGCCAATATAGGCAAGTTGGCCTAAAAGGGTCAAATGTAAGGGTTTGAGGGTACACTAAGGGATTTTGTTTATGTTTTGAGTTTATAAGGTCAATGAAAGACCATTTGATGTAATAAAACAATATCTGAATGATAAAAGTCAAGGTACATGTAAGTTGTCAAGGTGGACAACATAAGAACTAAGAGACAAACTGACCAAAGAGTTAGTTCTTAGGTAGGTTAAAGGGTGGTTATCGGTTCTAGCGGTTGAAAAGAGTCTATAAATGATGTAAAGGCCCGAGAATGGCCAGAGGAGTTGTTGTATGAAGTCTGAGATTAATAAAACATTAAGTTTCTTGCATATTTGCATATTCTGACAGTAATAACAGCCAGCTTTTCAGCATTTATTCACGGTTAGGATGTTTTTTCTTGAAGATCCATTTGTATGGCGTGTTAGGGCATTGAATCAACAACATTTTGGCTTTTGTAGCACTCAATTTGGTTAGATATTAATAAAGATATCAGTGTTTGAAGAATAACTGTCAAAACCCTTGTTTAGGGTATACAATGAACAAGTAAAATGTAATATCTTCAAGTTTTACGTAGAACCAAACCCCATATTGGACAGGAGGGTGGGGAAAGGCATGTACAAAAACGTCTTGGGGCTGCAGGATGCCATGCACAAAGAACCATGTGAGATAGATCCATGAAAGGTCTGATAAACTGTCACAGAGTTCACAGTTTGGTGACAGTCAAGGGTAGGTGAGACTTTGTCCATACAGAGGATTGGTATTTGTTATGAGTGTTGTGAGAAGAAGTTAGGGAAGCCTAGGAGAGGTCTAAGTGTTTGAAGAGGGCTTTGAGTCCAAGATATAATCATGGAGTTAATTGTCTGTAGGTGTAGACAGAGTTGTCATATGTTGACAGTAAAGGTTGTTGAACAATGTTATTGTGTTAGATCTGAGGCTAGATCTGTTGACAGATGTTGGAGATAGTATGGAGAAAGTCCTGGGAGTGTAAGGGTTAGAGTTCCTATGGATAAGGGAAATAGACCAAGGGGAAGAATACCATTGTTAAGGATTACAATGAATGGGACTGTGGTATGTGGACAGCAGAGTTGGGCACGATTGAAGCCTTAGTAAGTGAATGTTAAGAGTTTGATGGGACCAGTGAAGACAAAGAATGATCCTAAGCGTGTTTAGAAGATTGAGATACTGTCATAGGGTACCATTGGGAGATGTGTAAGCAACCAAAGGTCATGAGGATAGTGAGTCTTATGAATGCAATCAGAGTTTGAAGAGTGTTCAGCATTTGAAATGCGATCAGAGATTGATGTTTGAAGAGTGGAGTATGGTGGAAGAGAGAGTTGCCCAATGTTTGGTCTGACCATTGATAGGTCTTTGGAAGTGTACAGAGAGTGTGACCAGTTTGAGGGATCCTTGTATTGATCCTATTGGTGAGAGAGCATAGTGTCTTTGAAGATGAGAGCTGATGTGAGAAGTTGTATCTCATTGGAAGATTGAAGAGTTTGTCCTTGATTGAATGGACATGTGTTTGGGCCCACTATGCTCTGCATCAACTTTATAGTGAGCCTCACCATAGTACAAGGGAAAGATTGTATATACATAGTAGTGGATTGCTTGATCAAATATGCGCAGTTTATGGCCATATCTACAGAATATAGAATGCCCCAAATTGCAGAGGTTTTCTTCAAAGAGGTGTTCAGATTACATGGGTTACCAAGGAACATTGGTAGCCACAAAGATAGCCAATTCCTTAGCATGTTTTCGCAACAACTTTTTTCGTTTGGAAGGCACTAAACTAACACCAAGCACAAGCTATCACCCTCAAACCGATGGGCAGACAAAAAATATCAATAAATGGATAGAGGGATATTTGAGGAATTATATTACAGGCCAACATAATGCATGGGTCAAATGGCTAAACCTTGGTGAGTATTGTTACAATACTACACATCATCTATCCATTGGTTCAAGGCATTAGATAGTTATGAAGCCACTTCTTTGGGGAGTCTAATTCTTCTAGAAAGCAAGGTACCTAGAGCTAGAGATTTTGCACAACAAAACATGGACATTATGAGAGTTCTTAGAGATTACCTCCATCATGCCTAGAACCAGCAAAAGATCTATGCTGACCAAAACTGAACTGAACGAGCATTTGAGGTTGGAGATTGGGTTTTCTTGAGGTTGCAACCCTATAAACAACTGTCTATGAAAATCAACAGAGCAGAAAAACTAAATCCATGATTCTACGGGCCCTACAAAGTTTTAATGAAAATTGGTAAGGTAGCCTATGAACTAGAGTTACTGGAGAACAGTAGAATCCACAATGTCTTCAATGTATCACGGCTAAAGAAAGTCATTGGACAACAAATTACTCCATGTGAAGCATTGCCTCTGCTCGATGATGAGGGTAAACTCATTTTAGAACCAGAAATGTTTCTCAACATGAGGGAAAAGAAATTGAGGAACAAGATCATTCCAGAATACCTAATCAAATGGAAAGGCCTACCTAAAGAAGATGCAACTTGGGAACGAGCATAAATTTTTGAGCACCCAAACCTTAAATTGCTTGAGGACAAGCAAATTTAGGAGGGGTGGACTGTGATATTCCCTGTTTGTAATAAGAATTTAATAATGACAATATAATTACTAGTATACATTGATTGATCATATTATTTAATGTAATTATTAATAAATAATTAAGTAATTAATTAAATGAATATATTAATTATTAAATAAATAATTAAGAGCGAGGGGTTTTTAAATACCTAAATATGCTAACTCTCTAATCAAAGTTAATGTGAATATAAAGTAGAATAATATATTGGCTTATATGGATTTAATCACGTGTTTAGAATGTGAGTAACAGACAGGCCTACATCTAAGCGTTATAGATGGATGTTGCCTAAAGCTAACTACGAGAAGAGCAAATAATAATTATGGTATATCTGAATCTTGTAATTATTTTGGTAAGAAGAGGGAATGCCCTCTTAAGCATGTACTATATTTAGGGCTACGGTCTCAGGTATAGATAGAGGTATAGGACTAAATGTTCCATTTATATGGATATGTAACTAAGGGAATGCCCTTAGAATCATTTGTAAATGAAGGAATGCCTTCATATTTGATATGTAATGATCTGGACCATGGTCTCGGGCTAGATTGGAGGTTTTCTTTTCTGTTCTTTCCTAATAGTGCCCGCAGTGAACGAAGACTATGTAATTATATTAAATAAATAATAAAATACTTTGGCCTCAACCTTTTACCGATTAAAAAAATAAATAATTTTTTTTTTATTAAAATCAATAAATAAATATATTAATTATTTTATTAGTTAAAATATTACATATTGTATAAAACTCTCGAACAATACATACTCAATATTCTTTGGGGAAATAGCAACTGACGTAGGCAAATCCCGCTAAATAATTTACATTGACAGAAGAAGCTTTGAATCACTTGACGACGCCAAATAGTGAGGCGATGGGCCTCCTAATTACCATCAATATGTCTACGAGTATATATCATTAATGACAATGACTTCTATTGAATTTCAATTAAGAGATGGCAATTGGTAATTGTCAAATCCATCAAGCGATTTGCCAACGACTACTAAGAGAGCATAAGGATGGAGGATATTATAGAAATCGACCATGAAAAGACACAAAGTATAATAATCAAAAACAATAATATCCGATCTGGTAGGCATCATTAATTAATAATGAAGATAAAACTAATTGGTATTATTGATTAGTTATGAAGAAGATCGATTAGTGAGGGGTTGTGCCCCATCTAATATTACGGGGTGCAATTATCTTTGAATTGGAGATATATAAGGCAGACCAACTCCTGCAGATGGGATCATCAGGAAAAGCACACGAAAATCATTGAAGCAGAAGAGAATTATACAAAAATGAAGAAAAACTGTGATAGCAAACAGATTGTAAGTATGGCTTCCATACCAATACTAGAAACTATTAATAGGCGTGGTCATCAGGTATGTTATAGAATCCTGTAATTTTCTAATGAATAATTAGCTACCATAGACAAGGAACATAAATACTCAGAGATATGTATAAAAACCATATTCAGACTTTTACTATTTGGGTGCCTGAGAAAAGAAGTGCTATAATGTTTCGAAGGAGGGGCTTGTCTAAATCCAATCAATAGTGTCACTCCCAAGACAGGGGTCAGCGTCTCGGAAGCCTTGAGGGCAAAGTCCCAAGATAGGATACGGGTTTGGACCTGTAAACTTTGAGGGAGCCTATTCTAGGCACCTTGATTACACTCCCAATCCTTCCTTCCTAAGCAAAAGTAGTAATAAGGTAGATATGGATGTTAATATTTATATATAGATGACTTAATTGGTTAGATGAATGAATAATTCTCTTTACTTTGATTATCTAGATTGAGTCATTGTAAACTTTGTCAATTTTGGTCAAAGTCGTACTAAGTATAGAACAATTTGTGGTGACTTCAAGTCTTAAACTAGCAGGGGACATTACATTTAACTGCTTATAACTGATAATACAATTATAACTAAACATATCAACGCCAATTGTCATCAATATGAATAAGTTTGTTGAAATACATTGGCTCTAACAGAATCTTCCAACTGAGAGTAAATTGATAAAACCTTAAGATATATGCCTTTGCAAGATAAAATGAATTCAGTATGCAGAATGTGGACTTTTTAGAGGAATATGTCCATTTCCTGGAACTCAATATGAACACACCATGTATATCCGACAAAGTCTATTTATCTCCGTTTTGATATAAACAAATCATCCAATTAGAACAGATCGAAGGTAAGGTAGACACTATTTTCTTTCAATCACTGTATATGCAATGTCTGTTATATCTGTAAGTAGCAAATACTACTGACACCAAATAAATTACCATTTAATTTTATTCCAAGAGCAACAAGAGTTCCAGTTTATGACATGAATTATTTTGAATTGGCTGATATCTGTTGTAAATGTTTCCCATTAAACATGAGACGAAAAAGTAAGAAGGTTTTTAGAAATCTGAAACACGATATTGGGAGGTTCTTGTATGCTGCCACAAACAATCTTAATGATATATGCCCGATATGGACCTGGTGAAGGGTGCTCCCCTTAATACCACAAACACATAACAGAAACAGAGAAACAACAACAATTTGTAAGAACTGAAAATGGGCTTCTTGTTATCTCCACAATTGTGGAAATAAAAATTTCAAAATTACAATATGCAAAGCCACATGGGCATTCCCCTTATAATATTCTGTAGGACAAAGCCTTGAATCATTATCCAGATCTACCCAGAACTGCCCTAGACAACACTACGAACCTTCTTTATATAGACAATTTCAACCGTCCGAGAAGGTTCCATAAATTTAGCCCATAGGGCCGACCAAACTTAGAATTATTTTATTTTACAATTTATTACATCAAAGTCGGCTCAAAATAACTTTTGAAACCCAAACAGGAATTTTGAAGGAAAATCATTTTCTGCCATTTCAGGTGACCCAACTTTCAAAGACCATAAGTCATCGCCAGTTGACCTGATTGACTATTATGACCCCATTTCGGAAAGGCCACAAAGCGTTCTACAAGCCTAACTCGCGCAAGCGCCTGTAACCCAAAATTTTGACCTCATCCGGGGCCTCTAAAGCCTTCAAAACTGAGTTCAAAGTTTTTGTACCTTGCTGCCAATACCGAAAATCTTCAATATCTCCAAAGCTAGACTTGATTTGTCAATGAAACTTTACTGGCAGACTGATATGACTGAGATGAACCTCTACATGTGAAATCAGAACATTTCGAGATCGTATGAACAACTTACTAAAAATAGCAAGTTTCCATAAATAGCAGCGCTGCACAAGATAGCCTTTATTGAATACAAAAACAGAAATATTTTTTTGGGTGATGCAAGATTGCTCTCACACCCAGGATGCTCCTGCATCAGACACCCGGGGTAATTTGAGAAGTGACCCTGTCACGACTTAGGGGTGTAGAGTAAAACCAAGACGGTTAACCTCCTCCTTTGTTTGCTATGATGAATCTTCAACAGTTCGTCCTTTCCACTTGACCAAATATTCTTCATATGTCCTATTCCTTGTGCTTTTGCCAACATGACTGTCCAGTATAACTTCAATCTCCCTGGTATATGAACTACTTGCTGGAATACTCCATTGTACCGCTGTGATTTCATCTTCAACACCTCCTTCATGATACTTTGTCAAATCTGAAATGTTAAACACTGGTGAAATATTCAGCTCACTAGGCAATTCTACCTCATGCATTTCCTGAATCATGCTTCTTCAGTATCTTACATGGTCCAAACTTCTTCATTTTCAGCTTGTTATATGTACCAACTGGAAACCGCTCCTTCTGCAAATGAACCATGACTTCATCCCCAACTTGAAATTCCTTATGCCTCCTTTTCTCATCTGCCTTAGTTTTATACTATGCATTCATTTTGCTAATGTGCTTCCTCAGTTCCTCATGGATGTTCTTCAAATGTTTCCTGCAAAATCTGTAGCTTCAGCACTACTTATTTCTCACTTATCTATCTTCCTCAACTTAGATGCATTTTTGGGACTACTTCCATATACAATCTGTGGATGATGTGATGAACTAAACTTCAAATCTGTCTTCAACTCTTCACTTTTTGCTAGTGTCATTCTGTGTGCTACCTTATTCAGCAAACTGACTCCTGGAATCAAATCCATCTGATAATTGATTTTCCTTATTGGTGGTAATCCATCAAGCACATTATCGGACACAATATCCTGAAACTCATTCAACAAATCTGCAACTTCTACAGATACATCTTCTATTTCCTCTTTACCTGCCTTTGTAATTAAGGTAAAACACATATGTTCATGCCGCATATCATCTAAGAAATTTCATCTGTCAACAAAAGTTATTCTTGCATTACCACATACCTTTTCTTCAGTCTCCTTCAATGGCTTTAGCTTATGTCGCACTCCATCCTTTGTCAAAGAATAGGTATTCGCACGACCATCATGTACTGCACATTTGTCAAACTGCCAAGGTCTACCCAACAACATATGACATGCATCCATAGATATGATATCACATAGTACCTCATCATGGTATCCGCCAATTTTGAACTTCACTAGGCATCATTCACTGACCACGACCTTGTGGTCATCTTGTACCCAAGCAACCCGATATGGATGTGGATGTTTTTGCCTCTTGAGCTTCAACTTTGTCACCATCTCTTCTGACACCAAATTATCAGTACTGCCACTATCAATAATCACATCACAACATTTACCTTCACACTTACACCTGGTGCGAAACAGGCTCATTCTCACCACTTAGCAGGACTCTTCTGTTAATCAACGTTTCTCCTCTCTTAGCATCTTCAGAATGTGATGATCTGACATCTTCATCTACATATGCAACTCTGGCCTAGCCTTCGTTTCTTCTGTCTGCTCTTGCTTGGCGTTGAGGACATTCAAATGCTCCACGACTTTCTTCTCCACACTGAAAACATGTTCCACGGAGGCCTCCTCTTCCAGATCCTTGTCCTTTTCCTCTTCCTCTTTGATCTCTATTATTCTAATCATGAAAATGATTGAAATTATCTCCTCTTTGATTCTGACTGTTACTGGCCTCATCTTGCTTTTTCGGCTCTTCATTTCGATCTCCATATGACCGTCCACTAGATCTTCCATCATGACCTCTTCCGCTTTGTCTGCTCTCAAACTTCTTGTTCAACTTTTCCTCTACTTTTAGGGCAAACTGGTATGCCTCTTCATTACTGTTCATTCGAACTAGATTCAACTCCTCTTGAATGCTTGGCCTTAACCCATTAAGGTAATCAGCAACTTTCTCCTTATCGGCTTCCACATGGCCTATTCTGATGAGGAGTCGATAGAACTCTGTATACTCCTGAACAGATCTTCCTGGTTGCTTCAAACTTTGCATCGTCTTCAGTAGGTCAAGCTCATAATCAACAGGAATGAACTGTCGCTTCAATTTATCCACCATCCGATCCCATCTTGTGATTTTATCCTTTCCTCTTCGATTTCACTCCAATTGGATCTCCTGCCACTATATCTTCGCATGACCCTTCAATCTGGCCTTCGCAAACTTGACCCGATCAGGATTCTCAATATCTTCATACTCGAAATATTCTTCACATTCGTTGATCCAGTCAATCAACTCCTCTGGGTTAAGATTCCCTGAAAATGTAGGAACCTCGATCTTAGGTCTTTTCCCGATCTTGGAAATGGCTCGGAAAAGCCTTTCTTCCTCTTGATTCAAAACTTCAACTTCTTCTTGATCATAATTTCCTTCTTCGGCTTCATCCTCGCTTTCGTCTCTGACATTAAGATTCATTCCTCTGCGAATCTCCTCTTGCAATGTTCGCAATTGTCTCTGTAGTGCCCTAACCTTAGGTGTTACAACACCAGCTCTTCCACCACGTTCTCTTCGTAGATGCATTTTTGTGTTTATCGCTGAAACCCTAACCACGGTCCTGGTGTAAACTGCCTCACAATCGGCGATCTATCTACACAGAAACCCTAACCCACGGTCCTGGTGCAAACTGTCTCACAGTCGACGATCTGTTTACCACTCAGGAACTCCTGCTCTGATACCACTTGATGAAGGGTGCTCCCCTTAATAGCACAAACACATAACAGAAACAAAGAAACAACAACAATTTGCAAGAACTGAAAATAGGCTTCTTATTATCTCCACAAGTGTGGAATTACAAATTTTAGAATTACAATATGCAAAGCCACATGGACATTCCCCTTACAATATTCTGTAGGACAAAGCCTCGAATCATTACCCAGAATTGCCCTAGACAACACTACAGGCCTTCTTTATATAGACAATTTCCACCGCTCGAGAAGGTTCCAAAAATTTAGCTCATAGGGCCAACCAAATTTAGAATTATTTTATTTTACAATTTATTACATCAAAGTTAGCTCAAAATAACTTTTGAAACCCAAACATAAATTTTGAAAGAAAATCATTTTCTGCCATTTCAGGGGACCCAACTTTCGAAGACCATAAGTCATCGCCAGTTGACCTGATTGACTATTATGACCCCATTCTGGAAAGGCCACAAAGCGTTCTACAAGCTTGAGTCACGCAAGCGCCTGTAACCCAAATTTTCGACATCATCCGGAGCCTCTAAAGCCTTCAAAATTGAGTTCAAAGTTTCTGTACACTGTTGCCAATATCGAAAATCTTCAATATCTCCAAAGCTAGACTTGATCTGTCAATGAAACTTTACTGGCAGACTGATATGACTGAGATGAACCTCCACATGTGAAATCAGAACATTCCGAGATTGTATGACCAACTTACTAAAAATAACAAGTTTCTATAAATAGCAGCTCTGCATAAGATAGCCTTTATTGAATACAAAAACAGAAATATTTTTTTGGGTGATGCAAGATTGCTCTTACACCCAGGATGCTCCTGCATCAGGACCCCTCTTTACAATCTGATAAGGCAAACCAAGTAGCAAATACTCAGAAGCCTAAGCACCGTGAATGGAAGAGAATTCCCAATGAATGGGAAGGTAGTAATCTTCAACAACATGTTAGCAATTTAAGTTGTCATTAGTGTATAGCCACAAACACCATTCACCGGTAAGGGCTCACCAGTCACCCACTTTGCTTAGAAGACACTGGTCGACAAGGAACAGTTTGTATGCACTAGCAGACAAAGACAACTGTACACACCAGTAGACCGCTAGTAGACCGATCTAGGTACACAATACCGGTTTCTATGTGCATGCAAAGTTAAACCGGGTATAAGGTGACACCAGTCCAAACTACCTTAAGATCCGCACCGGATTATGCGGAGCAGTTTAGAGTTAACACCGGATTTTGCGAGACATCCATTACTCTGATGTGAAGTTAACCTTTCAACATGGTGTGAGCTTTAAGTTCTACGGATGATCTCAAGATAAACTTTAGATCACAATGCACAGCTTTCTTGTGTTGCATAATTTATGGTCAAGTTTATTCCCCGACGGTTCTATGAGTTAAGGGTTTCTTTATGGAAAACTCTTGTTTAAATATAGATTATAGGATGCAAGATGTGTGTTGTTGAAATTAGATGATTGCATAGAGTAGAGGAGAGATATCTTCTGAGAAACACTGCACAGAGGTAGCAGAGTTCAACAGCCAGGCTAACAGAAAAAAGAGGTATGATCTAATCAGACATTTAGTGTCACAAATAGATCGTTACTTTAATCAGTAGTGAAAGTATATTCAAATCCGTATATTAAGGGTGGACCTAATCGGTTTTTTGTAAAAATCCCCTAACAGGGTAACATCTTTGGTGATGTTCAAAGTCCTCTAACCATGCAACCTTTAATAGGGTTTAGATCTTAACCAATCTCTGTAAAATCCCTTAACAGGGTAGCACTATGATCAGTGCTTTGTAAGCTCCTAACAGGTGCCTTCATTCTACAGTAGTGAAGTTGTGAGCTTTGTCTCACCGTGGTTTTTTTCTTCTAACCGAGGGTTTCCATGGATAAACACCTGGGTTGATCTGAGTAGTTCTGCTTGTGCTAGTAAATGGTTGATTAATTTTCTGTTCCTTATTGCAAAATTTGTTTGCTAGCTTTAAATAAGTAAAGAATTGGGTTACTGATTCACCCTTCCCCTCTCAGTAACCGGTAAATTATCAATAATTGGTATCAGAGCCAAGTTCTCTCTACCTTCAAGCCTAGCAGTTGGAGAGAAAGATCATGGAGGTTTACCGGTTTCAAAAGTAGCTTGAGTAAGCCAATGACCTCATCGCCTCTCTGGAAAACAGATTGAGGAGATCACTTGCGAAAAGAAAGGAGCTAGCACTACAACTGAATGAGAGCAATGAAACCATTGATGAGCTCTCTGGGCAGAGTGGATCTGACGAAGTTGAGGAGGCAGTATTTGAAGTCATGGAAAAGAATCAGATCCTAACTGATGAAATCTCTAATCTCAAAAGAGAACAAGAAGACAATGCTCTGAGGATGACTGAACTAATTGAGAAAAAGAGAAAGGCTGAAGATGAAAGAAATTCGACAGTCAAGTCTCTGTCAGCCTCGGAGAAAGCAAGGAACCGGGCAGTGGAGGCCGTAGGGGTGAATGAACTTATCATTCTACAACTTCAATAAGAGATGTAGAGTGTCAGCCAAGAAAATGCCCACATGCAGAAAGGCTGGCATGACAGGAATGAAGCATGCAATAGGCTGTCTCAAGAATTGCATCAACTAAGGGAGCAATTGAACGAACTTGAAGAGACAAATGAAATACTGAGAAGATACAATGAAAGTTCAACTAAGCTTGATGAGCAACTCAAAGGTCAAAGAAGACACAAAGATCAGACCGGTCTTGGTTTCACCGGGGAAAAGGCAGAAAGGAATGGTGAGCCCTCTAGGGCAAAATCAATCAAGAAGGATAAGATGAAATCGCTGGTGCAAAAGGGTAAGAATTTCCTTAACACTTCTTGCAACCATTGTGGGAAATCAGGTCAGAAGACCAATAACTGCAGGGATGCACCGGTAAAGACCAACAATAGCTACTGCAAGAACTGCTGTAAAAAGGGTCGCAAGACTAGTGAGTGCTGGTCCAGTTCCACATCTGTGTCCATCAGCAGCATGAGAAGCTTCAGAGGGTACTGTTATGCATGCAACAAATTTGGACAGAAGGCACAAGAATGCAGATTCAAGACAATGGCACTTAGATCCCTGAAGCCAATACTCACCAAAAGAAGCATGGACCCGAACACAGTGAACTGTGTATTACACAACTACAATGGCTCTCGCAACAAGCCAACTGACACAAGAAGAATGAACTCATGGAAAGCAACTGGAGTGATCTACTATAACTGCAACAAAGTGGGACACAAAGCCAAAGAATGCAGAAATCGGTCATCTGGTAACAAGAAGGAACTGGTTAAATCTGAAGAAAAGATCAACAAGGAAGAAAAGACCAAGAAAACGGTCAAACAGATTTGGTTCGTAAAAGAATCAAAAATCTCTGCTGAAGAGAAGACTGAGGAAAGATCACCATCTGTTGATGGCGATATTTCTTCAGCAAACTAAACCATGAGGGTTTAGAGGGAACCAGTAGATCCACTACCGTTCTTGGTATGATTGATGAGAGTCGGGCTCATTCGGTCTTCAAGATTAACCAGTAAGTCAAGTTTACAATCTATCGGTTGATAAAATGGAATAAGGTAGGTAAAACATTTATTACTGTAGCCATTTAACAAATAGTTACCGTTTGGTAATTACCGTTATAACCTAACCCTATAAAAGAAAGACAAATTACTCGCAAGTTTTCACTTTGCTTAATTTGTGATTTAGGAATTCTTGTGCTAAGTATTATTTTCACGCTGTGATCACTGAGAAATCACTATCTGCAAAATACCGATTAGCAAGAATGGCTTCATCTTCATCTACCGTGAAGTTTATCAAAGAAGATCTAGTGGACAGATCAACATACAACATCTTGCCGATGCAGAACAGAGAAAATGACATGACTGTGCCCTCTCTTCTATACCAAGAGGAGTCCTCTTGACCGAGGATGTTACAACATTCATTCACGCCAAACAGGAAGAAATCGGAGAAATCGTTATTCAAGGAGAATATGTGTCATTGTGTGAAGAAGGGAAATTGCTCGACAAATATGCCAATCTGGTATCTTCTGGTCTAATAAATGGTGTGTGCTACCCTGCAATCTTCCGGGAGGACCAAGTTAGATTGGTGCTAAGCCATCTTCATGAACCAGGATTCTGGCTCAAACAAGGGGTATGTCACAAGATCACCAAAGAGGATCTCCACAGAGTGACTGGGTACAGTGACAAAGGGGAAGCGATAACCCTACGCACCATCTCCAATTCTATTGTCAACAAGCTGACCAAGTCGATGTTTGATGGTTGACTCATGACTATTAGCGACATTGAAGATGATGGAGTACGTTTCGCGTCCGCTGTTATCGGATATAAAGTCTGCTAGTCAAGCAATCTAAATTGTGTATCAAGTGGTGCAATTCATGGTGCGCATCGCATTATGCACGAAAATGTCCAATACGACATTTGTGCAATGCTTCGGAATCAAATCTTTGAAAATACGAAGAAGCTTGGAGTTGTGAAGAAGAAATCTATTAAGTATGGAACCCTTCTGATGTGCCTATACTTTTTCTACTTGGATTTCTTCCCAGGATTCAGAAAAGTGAATTGGAGAACCGACAAACCGATCATACATCAAATCACTGAAATGGCAAATAGACAAGGAGACCAGTTAAGCAATGCCATGACCAAACATTTCGAAGCTTTCCAACTGGAGATGCACGAGAGAGAAAGAATTCCATCGGCAATTGTTGAACATTACAAGGATGAGGTATGCTTTCTGGTCACCACCGACAACTGCATTATTCAAGCAGTTGAACCAAGGGATGCATATGCTCCTGAGCTAGGTTACGAGATCTCAGCCAAAGTCGCTGAGGCATATGCTGAGGCACTAAATGATGCAAATTTGGATCTCAGTGCTAATTGGTTCGGTACGTACACAAATTCTTCAGAATCTGTCAAAAAGGACACCGATCAAAATTGTCTATTGAAGGATGCCTCCATCAAGAAAGAAACCGGTGACAAAAGAGCCCAAAGGCCGAACGAAGAAAGAAGAACCGGCACCCAACATCCAAGAGGAAGAACTAGAAGAAACAGACCCTGAAGTCACAGTTCCTCTAATTAGGAAAAAGCAGATTGAAAGAGGATCCACCTAGACGAGCCAAGCCCACAATAGATGAAATTGTGGAAGGACTGAAGAAGGCTGGAAACTTAGGCACGATAAGGAGAAGATATGACTTAAGCAACGATGAAGACAATGACAAACTTGAGGAAGCAGTAGCATTTTGCCTCCACAAATTCAATTTTCATCCTGGTGGACTTCGCACTACTCTACCGGAACAACTTCTACAAAATATTGAGGCCTGGTGGAAAGCTGCAGAAGAAAGAGAAAAGGAAGAGAGGATATGAGCTCTTTTGGAAGTTTAGAATCACCCTACTTTGGACAAGGCAGCAGAATAGGCTGAACTGTATCAGAAAACCTTTGCAACTATAAGAAGGATAGGCCTAGTGCTTATTGGAGAAATTGAAAAGGTGCACAATGAGGAAGTCACACTATGGACCAACCTTCTTTAGACTCATCGACAAGCAGAAGAAGAAGCAACACAAAGAGCTACAACTAAATCGGCACCTGACATCGGTAAAGGGAAGGGGGTATTGGGGGAAGAAGCACCGGTACTAGTAGACTTAACCAAGGAACAGACAACGAGTCCAACGGTTCTCATCTCACCAAGCAAAGGTAACTATCAACCTATGCATGTTGATGACTTAATTACTGAAGTTATGGACTTTGGAAATGTAGACAATGCAGCTAAATGGTATAGTGTACTAAACGAAGAGGATAAACAAAAGTTGATTGTCGGAATTGTAGAGACCTTCATGGACTATCATAGGACTCCTAGGGACTACAGATCCAAGTTCCCACCGGAACTAAACAATAGGCTACAAGAAAAATGGAAAACTGGTCTAAGGATGAACACCAAAATCACTAGAGAAACACTACTCAAGGTCCGACCAGGTTTTAGTGAAGAAAGAATAAAGCTTTTACTAGAAGAAGCATCCATGAACCTAAAAACACTTGATAGAGTCGCAGTGATACTAAATGGATATGAGAATAAAGTCTACAAAGACACTCTAGACTACTGGAACAATTATGACTTCACGGCATTAGAGAAATATGGTCCTCAGGGTCAGAACAGATTTGTGCAAACAGAGGAGCTCTTAACTAATGATCAACCAAATGCTGTACAAGAAACATAAATTGATATACCCATAGGGGAACTCCATACTGCTGAGAAGCAACAACAAAAGGAAGACCCACTGGGTGAACAACCACAAAATGTTAAGGGTAGTAAGCCACCGGAAGAAGGTCAACCGGAAAGCAGAGCTCATCAAGTAATGGAAGATAACAAGGGGCAAAAAGAAGAAATCCCTGGCCACACAGAGCAGCTAAGACTGGAGCAAGAGCAAGGTCAGCAAGAACACAAAGATATTCCAAGCTCATCTTCAAAAAGGAAACTATCATTTGCTAAGGACAAGGAAGCCAAGAAAAGTAAAATCACTGAAACAGTAGTAGACTTTAGCAAGATGTCAACAAGGCAGCTCAAAGAGTTGACCAAGAGGAAACAGGACATGGTCCTGACTACATTAAAGAACATCCTTTGCAACTTTGTACCAGATCCAGACGTTGATGAAGATGAACCGGTCATCGATCAACTAGAAGTACTTACACAAGCAATCGGTGAGGATCTAACAGATCCAGAAACAATGGCCATTGACCACTATGAGAAGAAAAGAGTGGAGAATCTCCACAAATAGGTTGAATTTATCAAGGTCAATGTTACAGCCAACCTAAAAGTGTTGTAGGAGCAACTGAAAGTGGCAAGTAGTCTGATGACAAGAACATCCAATTTTGATACATTCTTGCAAAATCTGTCAGAGAAATCAGCACAAGCATCAGAGGAAATTAGAGTCTTGTCCTCTCAGTTTGATATTAAGAACAAAACTGCAACTATTTACAACAGAGAAATGACAAGTTTGACTCTAACACTAAGGAAAATTGCTGAAGAAGAGTATAAGAGAATCCAAGAAATAATTGGATTTCAGATGTTTCTGGCACCAACATTTGACATCATGCAGCAAATGTCAACTTCTGTGGAGAATCTAATAAATGAACCAGACTATAAAACCGTGGAAGACATGGAAAACATAATTGTTTCTCTCAAAGAAGCCCAGAAGAATATTGAATATGTAATCGGTCAATGGGCACCATTTCTACTATTTGCTAAGACTACCTAGAAGGATATCTTCAACAAACTCCACATATAAAATTCCTCAGAGTAGCTACACCCTTTGTCCTCTGGAGGCAAAAAGGGGAAGAAGAGCAAACCAGAGAATGACCAGGAACAGCAGGTAGAAGATGAGCAGAACAGGAACAAAGAAAGAGAGGAACGAAGCAGAACAGCCACCAAAGCACTCAAACAGGGGAAGTGCGGATCAGGGGAAGTATTCTACAGACAAGTGAACAGGGGAAGTGTTCTATAGACAAGTAAGTGCGAATGGTTTTGCCACCAATGACAAAGGGGAAGATTGTTAGCAATTTAAGTTGTCATTAGTGTACAACCACAAACACCATTCACTGGTAAGCGCTCACCGGTCACTCACTTTGCTTAGAAGACACCGGTCGACAAGGAACAATTTGTATGCACTAGTAGACAAAGACAACTGTACACACCAGTAGACCGATCTAGGTACACAATACCGGTTTTTGTGTGCATGCAAAGTTAAACCGGGTATAAGGTGACATCGGTCCAAACTGCCTAAAGATCCACATCGGATTATGTGGAGCAGTTTAGAGTTAACACCGGATTTTGCGAGACATCCATTACTCTGATGTGAAGTTTACCTTTCAACATGGTGTTAGCTTTAAGTTCTACAGATGATCTCAAGATAAACTTTAGATCACAACGCATAGCTTTCTTGCATTGCATAACTTATGGTCAAGTTTATTCCCCGACGGTTCTATGAGTTAAGGGTTTCTTTATGGAAAACTCTTGTTTAAATACAAATTATAGGATGCAAGATGTGTGTTGTTGAAATTAGATGATTGCATAGAGTAGAGGAGAGATATATTCTGAGAAATGCTTCACAGAGGTAGCAGAGTTCAACAGCTAGGCTAACAGAAAAAAGAGGCATGATCTAATCAGACATTCAGTGACACAAATAGATCGTTACTTTTATCAGTAGTGAAAGTATATTCAAATCTGTATATTAGGGTGGACCTAATTGGTTCGTTGTAAAAATACCCTAACAGGGTAACATCATTGGTGATGTTCAAAGTCCTGTAACCAAGCAACCTTTAATAGGGTTCAGATCTTAACCGATCTCTGTAAAATCCCTTAACTGGGTAGCACTATGATCAGTGCTTTGTAAGCTCCTAGCAGGACGCCTTCATTCTACAGTAGTGAAGTTGTGAGCTTTGTCTCACCGTGGTTTTTTGCTTCTAACCGAGGGTTTCCACGTATAAACACTTGTGTTGATCTGAGTAGTTCTGCTTGTGCTAGTAAATGGTTGATTAATTTTCTGTTCCTTATTGCAAAATCTGTTTGCTAGCTTTAAATAAGTAAAGAATTGGGTTACTGATTCACCCCTCCCTTCTCAGTAACGGGTAAATTATCAATACAACAAACTAAAACAAACCTGTGAACCTCATCATATCTTATTGTATTTCTGACCCCTTCTAGCCATATCATATGCAAAAGCCACCTCATCTCTAGAGACTTCGGTAAGGTGGGCAACACTAGTGTCTAAGTTGGTCCACTTTGGAGTTAGATTTGAATTTTTCATCATCCTCTTATTCGCATTAGGTCTCTTATGCGGCAAGAAACACAGTTTAGAGTACAACGAAACCAAATCCTCAACTTCTTTTGCACCTAATTAGTTGCACTTAACTGAGTTGAAATATGAGTATGTACTCGCTTAGCTAAAGAAGAACTCACAACATATTGAATTTCCATACACTGTTTTGAATTACAAAACACACATTTTTAATTTATGACAATGGAATATAAATGATAAAGTTGAAAAATAAAATGATGGATGCTTAAGATAGATTTTTTATTGCACGAGGTTGCAACTGAATAGAGGCCATGTATGTACCCTCCATTGATGAGCATCCTTCCTATACTTGTAGTAAAGAGTGCAAACATCACGATTCTTTGAAGATATTAAGTGATCAAGCTCACTCAAGACAATACTCTCTATATTTATATTTGAAAACATTCTTTTGGATGTAGTTTAGTACCTAGCAACAATCTCATCATCTCTATATAGTACCACAGACCATCCTCCTTTGTGAAAAAACCATCTTTATGGTAATATTTTGAGACAAAACAAATGGTACGAGATTTCAGGGGTTTGGTTGTAGATTTCCAATGGTCAATGATGATCTTTTGCAGCCTTTTGAAAAATGATTCTACGTGGTTATGCCACTTGACTTATACTGTTGTCCTTAGTGGTTGATCCATGAAGTCTATCCCATCATAAATTTCACCCAAACATGGTCAAATCTTATCAATATATCTAATCAAGCTGATGATGGGCTATGTGAAAGTCAAAATGTATTCCACATGAGTCCACCACACATCATCCAACATCAAAGAAAGCTTTGACATTTTAGGCTCTTTCCATATTTGATTGCCTTTATAAATGCCAACGAGTATTGATATCTACAACACTTAATGCCCCTTACACCTTCACAAGTTGTTTCAAGACAATTGTATCTGATACAATTGTAGTTTCAACAACCTAACATGTAATGTCCCCGATTTTTAAGTGGCAATTAATTAAATTAATTTTTATTGTTATAAAAAAAAAGAAAAATTCAGCTGATGACTTAATATTAATTAATTTAATAAAATAATAAAATATTATGAAATGTCACATTATTAAATAAACTTTATCCAAAATATTATTTTTTCTTAGGTCAGCCACTTTGGCCTAATGTTCTAGATACTTCTTGGAGTTCTTTAAAAGGAGGCTGCATGGAGGAAATAAGCATGCTTTTTGGATTTGATAATTTGTATGGAGCTTTGTATAAAGAAAATCTCTCAGGATGGAAACCTTCAGAAGATTGTGAGAAAGGTTGAACGAAAACTAATTCTTCCTAAAGGGTGGATTCATGATGGAGTTCATAGTGGGCAATTTGTGAAGTCTTCTTATAAGACAAATTTGTGAGGATTATTTCAGAAATAAATATTGTTTCTCTTTCCTATATGATAAAAAGGGAGATTATATTCTCAATATTTAATATTTCTAAATATTATCTAGCAAATGATTTGTGGGTCGCGATTGTATTTGGGACAATTCTACTAAGTTTGGGGAATATAAAATTCTGTCACAATATAACATTGCTGGGCTTATTCATTTATAAGGTGTGTGATTAATATTGGTGTTATGTACGTTTGAAATATCTTATCGCATGTGTGGTGAAGTGTGAAGAGATATATTGGGGATATTTCATTGTGTGCCATTTCCATGTGATGAATTGGCGAGTTTTTAGGAAACTAATAGTTTGGCTTAAATAATAAATACTTGTGTGAAAGGGCAAAAATTTCCTTGCTGAACTTTGGAAGAACATTAGAAATAATTCCTTTATGGGACTGAAGTTGCTATACAGTTGCTTTTCTTGGGACTGAGGATTTTTATCATGGCATCATATTGTCTGAAGATTGAAGCTGATAAATATAGGGAGATATCACTTTGTTCGTTGGATGCTCCTCTGTTGGTGATTGAAACCTAGTTTGGGGGTCGAATTGGTATTCATTGCTGGTCATTGCTAAGTATACATTGACAACTTCTTCCCGCAGTTATGGATTTTTGAGGCTTCTGCAAATACTGGAGACTATACACTGAATAATAGATGTTGCTGATAGATACAGCAAGAATGCAGATGTCCAAAATTAGTACTTCTGAGTATCTCAATCTGCTATTGTTCATTATCAGTCTTATAGTAGTTGCAGCAACACTTCGGAACTGATTACAGACCCTATACAGAGTTTTGGAAGTCAAAGATAAGCTACAGCAGTTTTCAGTGCAGATTTGCTAAATAATATTTGCGAAATCAGTTTGTTGTTGCCAAAGTAATTTCCAGTTTGGGCTTTAAAATAAGATTAGATTTTGTAATTTCTGTTTGGTATACTCTGCTGTAGTTATAGCAGACTGCTGAAGTTGTCTAGAGTCTAATGAATTTGTATTTGATCATTGGAATTAATACCATATGTATGCTATTCATGAATGAAAAGTATGTGAAAGCATTTCACCACAACAGTAGTAAAGATGAACTCATAAAACATATTACTTATACATGCTTGCAAACTGTTTGACAAGATTATTTTGAGGAAAACAAGTGAATATTTCTGTAAATTTGCCTAGGGGATATTACAGTGGTATCAGAGCTGCAAAGCTTTGCAGTCTGTTTGGGTTGATTGCATGTGTACAAAAGGAGGCCATAGCTTGGAAAAATGGAAAGGAGTAATGACAGGTTCAGATCAGCCACCATCATCAAGTGAAGAAGAAGCGACACAAATATTTTCAAAACTGCTTAAACTGTCAAGTGATAAAAATCTTTATCTGAGCCGGTTCATAACACAGCAAATGAAAAGACTTTAGTCCATAGAGAAAGGGAATAAAGTAATGAAGCTGCAAAAAACAAGGAACATTTTACTAGCAGATCCACAGTTTCATCACAATTAAGACCTTTTATGCCCAGTTTTATACAGGAAGATGAGCCTATGCAAGAGGAACCTGTAGAGGATAATGAGGATGCTGGAATACTAGCTAAGTATCAAGCTTTAGGTCCAGATTTTCAATCAGCTGTCTCTTTTAGAGAGTAGTTGGAGGTAACCAAATGCACAAAGACAAAGAAGAAACAATGGAATCAAGGGAAGCAAAATTATGGGCTAAAAGAATCGTAGGAAATCTATCCTTACCTAGTTTTGATGGAACATCCAAAGGTACAACTAGAGCTTGGAAATCTATCCTTACCTAGATTGACCTGCAACTGAAACTACCTAGGCCAAACGGCCTCAAAGTCCCTTAAATGTCCCGGTTAGCGTATGGGACCATGGAGAAATAGGCTAACGACAAACTCATACAACTTGTGCTAAAAAGGGGACATTGCAGATAATTTGACCTTGAACCAGCTTCTTGTTTGAAGCTTTGAGCTTGATCTTGCCACCATTTTTTTTGTTGGCGTGATGATTGAGGATTTGAATACCATCCATGTTCCAATCTTCTAAATTGCTCCAATGAGTGAATCTCGATGCAGCCCTCCCTCCTTCATAGTTAGCTTGAAAAACAAAATAATGTTTGTGTGAAGTTCATGAGATTGGTAAGGATAATCAAAATTAAAATATTGCCATGATAAAACAGTCCTTTATTTATAATAAACTCTGATTTAGAGTTGCATCTTAATGAAGGGATTTATCTTGTTTACACGCATTTGATATCGTCAAATTTAGACTTAAATTCTGACTTTATGAGTTTGCAACATCTGATTGTCTTCCTTTTCAATGAATTTGACCTCCTTGAGTGCTGGCAAATGTTTAAAAATCTGGGCGCTTAATGTGAATTCTTCTTGAGTTTTCGATTCTCTAGGGTCTGATTTTTTCTTATTTCAACCTAGATTTTCTTTTTTCAATACCTTCAATTCTGAAATTTTCCCTTGAAAGCTCTTCAAAATTGCCCCCGTTTTACTCAATAAAATTGCTGCCTCTTGATAAGTTCGCTGCCTTCAATTACTAGTTCTATTTACTCTTGGTATGAGGGGATTGATTATGGTAAAATGAAATGAACTTTCCTTCTTTATATAGGCGTCTTGGGGTGAAAGAAGGTGTCCTTCGGTTGAGGCCGACCTGCCTATTATTTGGCCAATCAGTTTAATTCTTTTCAAACTTTTGAATTTCTTGAAAGAGGCTGACCTATTTGTTAATTAATCTGAAATTGTCAAATTATCATTCATTATGGTCATGTTGCCTTGAATGAATCAGCCCCATGTCATTTTGAATCAAACTGATCTCATTTTATCCCTACCTGATTTGGTTTTAAGCCTCTTGTACCTAGGCAGGTTTTTTAAAATGTCGAGATTGTCAATCTTGACAATTGGTGGATTCTGCCCAACGTGAAGACTAGAGATTTTACCCTTTGACTTTTATGGTGCTCGATCCCCATTATGATCGATTTGATCTTCTTTAGGAGGTGTCTATTTTATTGCCCTTATTTTCCAAACTCACCACAACTTGGCATCATGGCGGAGATTTAAAGTTTTCGAGATTAGCAATCTCCAGATTTCAAGAGTTCTGTACAAGGGTGGAGGTTTGGCGTTCTCCCTTGCATCGGCTTTCATGTTATCTGATCTATGTTTAAAGGGAGGGGTGACATCACATGATTGTTTTCATATCCTAAGTTCTCCTCAATATAGTGTTATGGTGGAGATCTCATGCTGTCGAGATTTTGCTTTGCATCAAGGAGAACCTCATCACACCATGGTGGAAACCCTCAGATGTTGAGATTTCCAATCTTGAGCTTGGGAGAATTCCGCTCAAGGTTTAGAGTGGCGTTTTGAAACCCCAACAATCAATCATGATATCACAAGGCTATGGTGGGATTTTGGAGTTTTTGATATTAGAAACCCTAACAATGGGTGAAATCTGCCCAATCTCAGGATCAATCTTGATCTTACATTAGTTTCGAACTCCCCCTTTCTACTCTCACTAACCTCCTTTCATGCCTTCCACTTTGTCTCAAGGATTAACCATGGTAACTCTTGCTTTGTGATTTGTACTTGGAGCTGATTAAAGCTCGTTCCATTTTGATTTTAATCCACTTTTGCTCAAAAACCTTGATGTTTTTCATTCAAACTTCATTGAGCCCGCCCTCGAACTTTCATTTTTTGGCATTCTGATCTGATTAGAGCTGAAAATCATCATTGAAATCCCATTATGGTTGGGCAGGTTTTTTGGATTCTTAGGATTTTCAAGTGGCGGAAATACTGAGATTTGGAGATTTCCCCTTGGCAGAAATACTAAGATGTTGAGATTTCCCCTTGGCAGAAATACTAAGATTTGGAGATTCCCCCCCCCTTGCAACTTTGCATGTTCCATTTTGTCAATTCAAGTTTAAACTCATTTTTGAAGATGGTTTTCAAGGCTTACTCTCCATGATCTTCAATCTGATTTGCATTTTCAGTTGGCTGAAGGTTCATTAATCCTATGATTTCAGTCCATTTTCATTGCACTTTTCATCATTTACCTTCAAGATTTCAGCCGATTTCATCCTTTCATCATTAATTCTATCATTCCCCATCAACTTGGCATTAAAATCTCACATTCAGCAGCCTTCAATCTTGGGCAGAAATTCTGAAATCTCGGAATTTTCAAGTGGCAGAAATACTAAAATCTCAGAATTTCCCCTTTTCTTAGAATGTTGAAATTTTCAATTTCCCTCTCTATGCTTGGTTTTACCCATCAACTCTCAAGCCTTGTTTAATCTTCAAATTTCACAATCTCCCTTATTCATTTGTCCTTACCCCAACTTTCATGCTCATTGTCTTTTGATAGTGCCTTTCATTTTCAACTTCGAGACTTGACTAGCTCTTGACTCCTAAATGGGCAAAGTTGCTCAAACTAATCTCTCACGCTGAGAGACTTGAAAAAAATGCTACCAACTAAGACCACCTAAGACCACGATTTGTAGTGGGGCGATGTTGTGAAAACCTCACAACATGTACTTTGTTTTGTGTGATGAGAAAGGAATAACATATCTCATGTTCTTTGCTTTTTATTTTGTAATCTATATCTGGTCTTGAAGATACATCCAACATTAAAAGAAACATATAGAGGATTCTTCCCAATTTGATAATATTTTTATTGCTTTGAATTCCACATTTTCCCAACTTCTACAGCTAAGGCATATTATATTCATTGGATAATATTCTATAGAGTCTTGCATCTTGAAAGCTTTTCCTTAACTCCCATGAACTGCAAGTGTTTATGACAAAACAAGACAATATTGTCTCTTGCAATAGTCAACTTAGAAACTCTTGTCGTATTTGAGATGTCGACCCCTTGATTGCTGAATACTGAAATACCTATTGCTAATAATAGATGATATGTGATTTTAGAGTGATCGCAACAATTTTTGTATGATCATTGTTCATCTTGCTTTAATTGCTGTTCTTTTATATATATGTGCCTTTGTCGTATATTAATATTTGCATTCAACTTATTAGCTATCCTCCAAACATAAGGGACACCTTGTGCACTTAATCACTGCTTTCCCCATGAATCATCATTAGTCATTGTTTTGGAATGCTAGAATGAAGATAATTGATGTTTGCTATTCCCCATTTGATGGGGAATGACACAAACAACCTCAACACATATTGCCAGATATGACGTTGACATCAATGACAACATATAATGCTAACAATCTCCCCCTCTGTCATTGATGGAAACTCCATACATGTCAACAGACTATTTTGCAGACTCAAAACGCCCACTTTGCATTGATGGAAACTCCATACAAGTCAACACACTATTTTACAGACACAAAACTCCCCCTTTAGTATATTTCTTTTCTTTTACATCAATGACAAAGTGCCTTTTGATTTACTCACTTTCTATTTTGCAGATGTCTCTTCCTTTTCTTCACCTTTTCTTCTGATGTTCTAACTTTCTTTCAACCAAGCTGCCTTTTCCCCTTTAGAGCAATAATCCCATCAATCTTGGAGACTAAGATATACTTTGAATTTCTCCCTCTGTAAAGATGCACCAACTTATGCATTAATAAAGAGAATGAAGCACAATAACCCCTAACTTTTGTCTGAGATACTCAAATGTTTCCTTCAACATTGCCTTAGTAAAAATGTTTGCAATCTGATCCTTTGAAGGTACATACACTAGTCTGACTTCCTTCTTTGCAATTTTTTCTCTTTGGAAATGATACTATATCAAGATATGTTTAGTCTTTGAATGCATCACCGGATTTATTGAAATATTTATGGCGCTTGTATTATCACACATGATAGGAATGGGTTCATCATTGATCATGCATCACCTTGATATCCTTCAATATTTGCTTAATCTAAATCACCTAAGTGTAGTAGGATGTTGCAAGAATGTACAAACTCTTGTTTTCTGTTGAGCCAAGAGACCAATCTGTTTGATAAGAAAAATAAACTTCCATTATACTTCTTTTGTCATCCACACATCCAACCGAATCAAAATCAGTATAAGCTGAGTCATTGTCCTTTTTGTGCCACAAGCCATAGTATGGAGTTCCTTTCAAATGTCAAAATTGTTGTTTTTTGTCATCTGATGTTTTTCAGTTGCCTTCCTGGATGGCATGTGTCGCCATGTTCTGTATTGTTTGACTTAAGACAAATTTGACATAAGACAAATGTCTCTCCCTGAGAATGTTCAAAGTTATATTTGTCCTCGCTGTATGTTTCGTTTTCATCAGCTTGCAAAGTGTCTTGTGCGAGGGGCTGTGTCTCTTAGGTGGATTGTAGATTCATCATTATGTAGTTACGAACCAGCAGGTAAGTTATGTTGGTGAGCCGTTTTTTAACAAGAAGACATAATGCTTGCATGTCTTCAAGTGACTTGCAGGAACCGTAGCTTATGCTTTCCCAGCCTCGTCTTCAGTTTCCATTTATTTGTTTTTGGTGGACATGTGGATAAAAATGATGGCAGAATATCTGGCTGCGTGATAAGTGTAACGAACATACATTTCCTGTTAGTAAAGAATTTTTTTTTGGAATGGAACTGACCATTCGTGAGGAATAACGCATATTCATTGTATTAAGTTGTTCCTTGTTCTAAGTGGAACAACATGAATGAAAAATCAAGTTACAGTTTTGAAATATAATCATGTTTTAAAAAAACCGACTGGTACTGTCAGGATTGGAGTCGAGTAATAGATGCGAGAGACGTTTTAAAAGACAAGGTAAGAAAAGCCATACACAGACATCTGTTGAGGGGAGCCGTGCGTGTAGCTGAGAATTGGGCACTGCTGTTGTGGACGTTCCAAGACTGAAAAATTAAAAAAGGTTAAAACGGTTGTCTAGAATTAAAAAAACGTGGCAGAGAAATCTTTTATGGGCCCTGACTGGAGTCAAAATGGTAGCACAGATGTTTTACACAATATCTGTAAAAAGAAGAACAAATAGAGCCGTAAAAAGGTGTGAAAGATAACTGCTCTCAGTTACGGCAGTATAGGAGCCGTGAAATGCTTGAGTTGAGGAGAGAAAAAAATGATGTTGCTATAACGAAAGGGATATCGGGTGGATAAGATGTTTTGAGATGATAAAACGTTTTGGAAGGGACACATCGAAAGGAGAAGGGACTGTGTAGACTGAAGTTTTGAAGAATGACAGCACAGGAGCTATCACGACCACTTAAAACCGTGAGTAGCATTTTTCTCCTTCACGGAGACACACAGGGGTCTTTCAAAAGGTTATACAGCTCGAAGAAAAAGTGTGTGACAGTTGTATAAGAATATAGAATTCGAAGAACAATCCATGGAAGATTCACAACTTGCTAAATATCTGTTGGAGGTGTATTGCAGTGACTGTATGTGACTAAATAGTGGAACTTTCGCATGTCAATACATGGAGTCAAGCATCTTCATGCTATTGTGAAGACATAGTGTTTATTTCTGTTTTAAAAATATAAATCTAAAAAGAGGGTTGCAGCCTTGAGGATTAGGTTGAGGCGTGATTAGTTGAGTTAAAAAGGAGAGTTGTAGCTCTCAGTTGTAATGGGTAGTTGCCCAAGTTGATTAGTGATGTCGTGGTTTTTACCCGTCTTGGTTTCCATGAGAGAATTTGTGTCTCTGTCTCACATTGGTGTGATCTCCATTCTGGTTTTATTATTTGTCTCAGGCTGTGTAAAATACTGATTCACCCCCTCCCCCTCTCAACATTTTTTGCTTTTCAATTGGTATGAGAGCCAGTCACTCTCTTCCTGTGCTTAAAAGCTTGAGAGTTCGATCTTTGTGCCCATCATGAGTGCCTTAGAAGGTCTTGCTACGAATCGTGCACCTCTCTTCGATGGGAACAACTTTTCTTTTTGGAGTGTTCGCATGAAGACCTATATCTTGTCTCTTGGCTTTGATGTCTATCTCAGTCTTGTAAATGGCTACACTATCCTTGCTACTCCTCCTATAGATGCTGATGGTAAAAAAGAATTTGAGAATAATGCCAAGGCCATGAATGCAATTTTGTGTGGTTTGACTGAAGCTGAATTTGTAAAGGTCATGCACTGTGCTACCGCAAAAGATATTTGGGATAAATTGCACAATGCATATCAAGGTGATGACAAAGTCAGGAAAGTCAAGGTTCAAACTCACAGGGCTGTCTTTGAAGGTCTTCGCATGAAGGATAGTGAGAACATTGCTGCATATTTTCTTCGTGTTGATGAGGTTGTCAACGCTTTAAGAGGTCTAGGTGAAAATGTTGAAGAGAAAACTGTGGTTCAGAAAATTCTTCGTTCTCTTCCCATGAGACTTGATGATGCTAAAGTCTCTGCTGTTGAAGAAATGTCAGATTTAGACACTCTTAATTGTTGACAAATTACATGGTATCTTGACTACTTATGAGATGAGGACTGCAGTTGAAGGGCCCTCTAAAACTGAATTTGCATTCAAGGCTTCTAAAAGAAGCAAGGACAAAGAAAATAATCTAAGTGAAGGCTCGGATGAGGACTCCAATGAGGAAATAGCTTATCTCATTAGAAGGCTGAAAGAGGGCTTTAACAAAAGTAAAGGTAAATCTGGTTGGAAATGCTTCAACCATGGAAAGCTTGGTCACCTTGCCTCTAAGTGTTCGTTTGATAAAGAAGAAGATAACAATGATGAAAAAGAACTCAAGCACCGGAAATCCAGGAGGTTTGCCAAGAAGAATTGGAAATTTGAAAAGGGCAAGAAGGTGCTGCTTTCTAAAAATGACAGCGATGATTCTTCAAGTAGCGAAAATGATTCTAGGATAAGTGAAGTCATGTTCATGGCTATTGATGATGTGAGTTCTGAAGAAAATGAAGATGATGAAGTAGACCTTGAACTTGAATTGATTTCAGCTCTTTCTCAGATTAGAGTGCTGTAAAGTTGAAGATTGCTACATCTGTTAAAGAGGCTGAAACTCAGCTTGCTGATTCTAAAATTCTGAGTGAGGAGGCCAAAAAGATTCGTGAGGATTTGGAAAATCAGATTCAAATAAAAGAAAAAAACATTGCCAAGCTAGAAGCTGAAATTGTTTCTCTTAGAAACATTGGTAAAACCTCTATGTTCTCAAGTAAAGAACTGTTTTTCAACAGTGGTAAAGTCACATTAGATGACGTTCTTAGTTCTCAAAGACCCACCAAAGATAAGAGAGGAGTTGGCATGCAACCTGATCAAAACTCCACACCACCGGAAAGTAGTCAGCTTAGTCCTAACAAGGTAAACAAACCTTTTTTCTATGGCTACTATTTTGCGTGTAACTACTTTGGACATAGAGCTGTTGATTGTAGAGCTGTTCCCTTGAAGAATTATTTTGAGCACGAAAAGAATGTCTTTAGGAAGTACAATCTGATTTGCTATAGCTGTAATAAGTTCGGGCATACTTCAAGATTTTGCAATAGCTATAGTGCAGATTTGTTCTACAAGGTAGAACCTAAAAGGACTAAAGTGACCAAGGTTTTGAGAAGAATAGTTCAAGAAACTCCTCTTAAAGCGCTTGTTGTTCAAACAACCCTTCTAGCTAGCAGTGAGAAGGATATATGGTATGTTGACAGTGGCGGCTCCCGACATATGACAGGTGAGTTAAGTTTCATTCTCTCAAAAAGATGAAAGGTGGTAAAGTTAGATTTGGTGGTAGCTCTTCTGCAAAGTTTGTTGGTATAGGTACAGTCTTAATTAATAATGATGAAACTATTGTTGAGAATGTTATCTATGTAGAAGGGTTGAAACACAATCTATTAAATGTAAGCTAGCTATGTGATCAATGGTATGATCTTAGTTTTAACTCTAATGCTTGCACTGTTAACAAGGGAATTGATGTCATAGCTAAAGCAACTAGAGCAGCAAATAATCTGTACATTCTTGATGACTCTAATGATGAGACATGTTGTTTGAGCAAGGTAGAAGATGCTTGGCTTTGGCACAAGCATTTTGGGCATGTAAACTTTGATAATCTTATCAAGATCAGTAAAAAGAAGGTTGTTAGAGATATGCCTATGTTAGAAAATCCAGATGATGTTGTTTGCAAAAATTGTCAAGAAGGCAAACAAACTAGAGCTTCCTTGAAACCAAAAGACCAATTTAGCAGTAAGCCACTTGAGTTTGTTCACACGGATTTTTGTGGACCAACTAGGACAACAAGTCTTCAAGGTGAGAAATACTTTATGCTTCTCATTGATAACTTTACTCGCATGACATGAGTCACTTTTCTAAAAGAAAAATCAGAGGAATTAGAGAAATTTAAGATTTTTAAAAGTCTGGTTGAAAATGAAATGGATGTGAAAATCAAATGCTTGCATTCTGATAATGGGGGAGAATTCACTTTTAATGAGTTTGTCAAGTTTTGAGAGCAACATGGTATCAAGAAACAGGTTTTAGCCCCTAGAACACCACAACAAAATGGTGTTGTGGAAAGAAAAAACAGAACCGTTCAAGAAATGGCACGTTGCATGATGAATGAAAGAAAGGTGAAAGATATTTTTTGGAGAGAGGCTGTCCACACAACAATTTATATTCAGAATAGAACCTTGTTGAGACCCAAGCTCAATAAGACTCCATATGAACTTTGGAAAGGTAAACCAGGTACTATTAAGTACTTTAAAATTTTTGGGAGTCCATGCTACATTAAGAGAGATGAAGATAATGTGGGTAAGTTTGACTCTAGGGCTGATAAGGGAATTTTTCTTGGCTATTCTTCTAAAAGTAAAGCATTCAAATGCTACAATAAAAGGCTGCATAAATTAATAGAGAGTGCAAATATTAAAATTCATGAAGTTACTAATCAATTTGGTGAGAATGATGATAGCCCTGAAGAAGGTAAATCTCAAACCAGCACTGTGGTATCAACTAAAACTCAAACCAGCACTGCTGTACCCTCTTCTCCTCCACATAATCAAGTTGTAACAGCTAGCAAGAGTGGTGAGAATCACAAAGGTAAAGTACAATCTGCTCATGAAGAAACAATTTCTACTTCTAATGATGTTGAAAATTTACATGATAATTCCGAGAATGATTCTCAAGATGATCATGATGTTTCTAATTTCAAAATTCCTTCAAAGTTTGTTCAAAAGAATCATCCTATTGATCCAGTTATAGGTGAAATAAAGACTATGAATGCTAGGAAAAATGTTAACTATTTTGAGGATGATGATTTCTCAATTATTTCCATGATTGAGCCTAAGTGTTTTCAAGAGGCAGCTGTAGATGAACATTGGGTGGCTGCTATGAAAGAGGAGTTAGACCAAATTAAAAAGAGCAATACTTGGGAGCTCGTGCCAAGACCCATCAACAAAAATGTGATAGGTACAAAATGGATTTTCCGGAATAAGGTAAATGAAGATGGTAAGATAATCCAAAACAAGGCTCGTCTAGTTTGCAAAGGTTACTCTCAAATTGAAGGTGTGGATTTTAGTGAGACCTTTGCACAGGTTGCAAGATTAGAAGCAATCAGAGTTTTTTTTGCATTTTCTTCCTTTAAAAGTTTTAAAGTTTTTCAAATGGATGTTAAATCTGCCTTCTTAAATGGATGTTAAATCCGCCTTCTTAAATGAAGATTTAGTTGAAGAAATTTATGTTGAACAATTGGAAGGCTGGAAGCCCTGATTTCTAATAATGTAGACCATGTGTGCAAGCTAAAAAAAGCTCTATATGGACTCAAACAAGCTCCTAGAGCTTAGTATGACAAGCTGGATAATTATTTGCAGCAGCAAGGCTTTAAAAATGGATATGTAGACAGCAACTTGTATGTCAAAAAGGAAGGTAACAACATTCTCATTGTTGTTGTTTATGTTGATGATCTGATTTTTGGTAGTGACAATGTTAAAATGTCCAAGACATTTGCTGCTTGTATGAAAAATGAGTTCGAGATGTCAATGATGGGTGAGTTAACTTACTTTCTTGGGCTGCAAATCAATCAATCTTCTAAAGGTGTTTTCATTTCCCAAGCTAAGTATGTTAGAGAGTTACTTAAGATATTCAAGATGGAAGATTGTAATCTGGTTAGCACTTCTATAGAAACCGGATGTAAGCTAAGTAAGGATGGTGTGTCACCTTTTGTTGATCAGACTTTTTATAGATCTATGGTAGGAAGTCTACTGTTTGTGACAGCCACTAGACCGGATATTATGTAGGCCGTGGGATATTTTGCTAGATTTCAAGCTTCTCCAAAACAAACACATGTTCAAGCTGTTAAGAGAATTTTTAAATATCTGAAAGGCATAGTTGATTTTGGTTTGTGGTTTCCAATGAGTTTTGATTTTCTTCTTACTGCCTATATAGATGCAGATTGGGGAGGTTCTGTGGATGATAAGAAAAACATTAGTGGGTGTGCTTTCTTTTTAGGTGGCTGTTTGGTATCGTGGCTAAGTAAGAAACAGTCTTGCACTTCATTATCCATCGCTGAAGCTGAATATGTTGCAGCAGTTTCGTGTTGCACTGAGGTAATTTGGATGAAGAATACTTTGTGACTATAAGCTTGAGTTTACTGATCCTATTTGTATTTTCTGTGACAACACAAACGCCATTGATATTTCGAAGAATTCAAGCATGCATTCTCGTACCAAGCACATTCCAATCAAATATCACTATCTGAAGGAGCAAGTTGCAAATAATACGGTTAAGCTGAACTATGCGTGTTCGAAGGAACAAGTTGCAGATGTGTTTACTAAACCTCTACCCCGAGATCTCTTCGAGTATCTTCGAAGCAAGCTTAGTGTTATTCCACCTCAATGAAAGGTCAATTTTCAGCAAATGCTCTTCATTGTTATATCTTTAGGACTGCAGTTGAATTTCAGTTTCGTAGTCATTAATGACAAAGGGGGAGTAGATCCTCAGGGGGAGTTGTTTTCAGTTGGTTCAGTTGTGTGGGTGAGTTGGTTCAGATTTGCAAACTATTCAGATTTGTTTCAGTTGGTTTAGCTTTTAGGGGGAGTTGCTTTAGATTTGCTTATTGTTCAGGTTTGTCTCAGATTTGCAACTGTTCAATTATGTTTCAGTGAGTTTGCCATAAATGACAAAAAGAGGGAGATTGTTGTTTTTTGTCATCTGATGTTTTTCGGTTGCCTTCCTGGATGGCATGTGTCGCCATGTTTTGTATTGTTTGACGTAAGAAAAATTTGACATAAGACAAATGTCTCTCCTTGAGAATGTTCGAAGTTATATTTGTCCTCGCTGTATGTTTTGGTTTCATCAGCTCGCAAAATGTCTTGGGTGAGTGGCTGTGTCTCTTAAGCGGACTGTAGATTCATCATTATGTAGTTATGAACCAGTAGGTCAATTATGTTGCTGAGCCGTTTTTTAACAAGAAGACATAACACTTGCATGTCTTCAAGTGACTTGCAGTAACCGTAGCTTACGCTTTCTCAAACTCGTCTTCAGTTTCCATTTATTTGTTTTTGGTGGACGTGTGGACAAAAATGATGGGAGAATATCTGGCTGCGTGAAAAGTGTATCGAACATACATATCCGGTTAGTAAAGAAGTTTTTATTGGAATAGAACTGATCATCCATGAGGAATAGCGCATATTCATTGTATTAAGTTGTTCCTTGTTCTAAGTGGAATGTGAATGAAAAATCGAGTTACTTACGGTTCTTAAATATAATCATGTTTTAAAAAAACCAGCTGGTATTGTCAGGACTGGAGTCGAGTAATAGATGCGAGAGACGTTTTAAAAGACAAGGTAAGAAAAGCCATACACAGACATCTGTTGAGGGGAGCCGTGCCTGTAGCTGAGAATTGGACACTGCTGTTGTGGATGTTCCAAGACCGAAAAATTAAAAAAGGTTAAAATGGTTGTCCAGAATAGAAAAAACGTGTCAGATAAATCTTTTATGGGCCATGACTAGAGTCAAAAGGGTGGCATAGGTGTTTTACACACTATCCGTAAAAAGGAGAACAAATAGAGTTGTAAAAAGGTGTGCGAAAGATAATTGGTCTCAGCTACGACAGTATAGGGGCCGTGAAATGCTTGAGTTGAGGAGAGAAAAAAATGATGTTGCTATAACGAAAGGGATATCGGGTGGATAAGATGTTTTGAGAAGATAAAAACATTTTGGAAGGGACACATCGAAAGGAGAAGGGACTGTGTAGACTGAAGTTTTGAAGAACGACATCATAGGAGCTATCACGACCACTTAAAATCGTGAGTAGCATTTTTCTCCTTGACGGAGACACACAATGGGCTTTCAAAAGGTTATACAGTTCGAAGAAAAAGTGTCTGACAATTGTATAAGAATATAGAATATGAAGAACAGTCCATGGAAGATTCACAGCATGCTAAGTATTTGTTGGAGGTGTAATGCAGTGATTGTATGTGACTATGAAATGACCCTACCCGGCCATTTACTGATTCCGACCAATAAATCTCAAGCAGATTTAAAATAAACAATAACATGCAAATAACTGGAAGATATTCTCGAATAACCAGCAGATTTATTCATAAGACCAGCAAGTACAATCTTATGAAATAACTCAGAAAATCAGGTTTGTATTATGCATCAGCAATACAATAACCACGAAATACAATATCCAATCCGAAATACAGTAAAGAATAGTAAGACTGGATGAAAGGGACCTGTTAAAACAATGGCGAACTCTGAGTGAATCTGCACCGGGATGAATCGGGTGTCTGTCCAATCCACCAAGAAATGTTGAAGGTTTCCGTCCTCAGATTTCTGATTCGATAGCTGAAGCTTCTTGAATTCTCAAAGAGAAGTAATATCCATAAATTGAAGCATGCTGAAGGAGTCTCGAAAACCTCCTCTTATGGCTGTAGCTGTGACTTCAGTTTCCCCACTGTGACTCTTCGTATGCCCATTTCGTCTATTTATAGACTCACTTTAAGTTACTTTAAATAAATGACCGTTGAGTTATAAAGTAAAATAATAAATAAGTGTGGAAATCATCCGACATTAAAATGGAAGCCCAAACGAGCTTGGATGCCATCGTGTGACAGCTCGTCGGAAAGCTCTCGGCAAGACACTCCGAATCCACTATTCAAAAGCTGAGAATTCTAAACCCCTACCGACTTACTATAAATAGTAAGTGCCCTGGAAACCTGCAGAGACTGCACCGAATGGCCTGGAACTGAAACTACCTAGGCCAATTATCTCCTCGTGCACTGCCACGCCACAGTTAGCCCTCCGAGCCAAGGTGAAAAGGATAACAACCCAGTACAATATAATGTACCCTAAAAAGGGGACATTACAATCATTCGTTCTCGGAGATTGCTTGCCCTCAAGCAATCGGTATCTGCATGCTGCGATCAAATACTTGGATCACAAACTAATCTCAGGGAAGCTGCTCCATCGACCTGTTGTGTGTAGCTGACAAAGTCATTAGGCTCCGATCTGTGAAGCCACTCTCGCCATAACCAAACAATAGTCAAACCAATGCCCGACTCCCGACTCACTGCAAGATCAATCCTGCCCATCTGCCCTGTGCTGCTATCATCTGTAAGTAAGAACTCATTCCAACTGAGAACCTCACTCCAACTAGGATCTCTCGCGCCTCTACCGTCATGTGCTGGAGAAAACCAAATCTCTTGTTGATCGACCCCAAAAATGAGAACCAACAGTGAATATGCCCCTCTTGGATCCCACAAGCAAAAGTGTCATACATCTCCCCAGCTGGCTAATAAAACTCCGTGCTTACTGTCCATACGGAGTGACATATTGGAAATACCCATCTGCCATAAAGTTGCCCCTCTAATTTGTAACTTGAACCAGTAACTGCTCTAAAGAGGCAAACTGTCAAAACCGCCAGAGAAAACTTCACCTGCGATGCACTGACTATCTCTGCTGGAAACCAGCATAGGGGCTCCATGACTGTCTCTCAATGCTCGGAGTCATATAAAGTATACCATTTTGTGAAGAACTCACACTAGCCAGCATAGCCAACATGCCAAAGTCGATAACCCTGTACTGAAGAAGTCCTACCTGATCAACATCCTCATCGAGCGGTAATGTAGGGAAAGACATAACTCTCATCATGCCACCAAATATAGCTACCACTCCTGGGCTGCGGGCACACAAACCATACATCTCGTCAATTGAGCTCATCCCACTACTCCGTTCTGACGACCAAGGCTCGCCTCTGATAACTGCCCCTCGGTTCCACACCCTGCAACCAATCTCGTCCTCCTGGGAATAGGAAGTATTTCCCTCAACTAACTCAAAGAGGGGATTATCGATAGTCAACTCCGCACCCATATCAAACAAGGAGTTATCCATCATTTGAAAGTGATCTAACTCTTTACGAAACTCCTGATGACTCAATGATCTTCTTGGATAACTGTCCAAGTCATAGGTCTGTTGTATGCTGTCAAGCTCCTGAACCACCTCCTGATAGAATTCAAACCTATCCCTGTCATCCTGGTCCCTGTACTGGCTAGAGACCACAATTTGATTCCTCGCCTCCTGTAGAGCGATATGAGTATGCTCCAAAGTGCCATGAGTAGCACTAAGCTCCCTATTGAGCTTATCGATCTCAACCTCCTTATTCCTCAACTGCTCAGCATAATTCCCGGCAACCTATAACCGGTAGTCACGGTCTGTAAGAAGTCTCGAATATTCCAACTTCCAATCCTCAAAAGCTGTCCTGACTCCCTGTAAACCTGCAGTATAGGATCCAATCCCTTTGCTGCCCTGCCCTTGATCTCTCTGAGCTGTCCTGTACAGATCATCAATGATCTGGTGAGCGCTATCATGGTGAACTAATGCTGCAATAATAGCGTCATCGCTAACTTTTAGCTGACTCTTCATGGCACACTTCTCATCAGTGTTACCCCGAGATGCACTGCCAAATGGATCATCCATATCCGTGTGATGCAAAAGTGAAGTGCCGCTAAAGAAGTCACATGACTCCTTATTACCAAAATCACTGAAAGTCTCCCACTGGTCATCACAACCCATAATCCTGGAGTTATCAAACTCCTCCACCAAATCACCAAAGTAGAGTGCTGAACACTCACCACCGAGTCCCAAAAGCGGGGAAGGCTCAACTGTAACACCTCTATCACTAGGCTGCAATTTATCTCTCCCTTGATCAATCCTGCATACATACCCCTGTGACCAACTCTCCTAGCATAGGAAACAAAATTGCCCTGCCATCACTGAGTCCTGGCCTATCACTGGAGATTCTCCAACCTTTAAGCCTAATGATGCCTGTTCGTTTTCAGATAACGAACTCATGAATCTTTCAGCCTGAAGCTTAATTAATTCAGCTGAGAGTTCATTTGTCATGGATGCTTTCCTTGTTCCTGTCCACAATGCCAACAATTCAAATCGCAATTGTTTGCATATGTCGCAGTCCTCATTTAAGATCGAGGATAGGATAGTCATAATGCATGTCTTCACCTCCTCTTAATGATGCTCCCTGTAATTGTTTAGGAGACACTGGAATAATTGCTGAATCATTTTACCATAACCAAGATTCAACATTTGACTGAAAACTCTAGTGCTGTTCACTAACTTCAAGATTTTTACCTGAGCACCAAAGGTAGAATCTCTGTCATATTTCAGTCCATCCAAGCTGTCTACAATCAGCTGTAACACCTGTCTCCAAAAATGCTCGGTGTAAGGAATAATGGGAGCTGTGATGCGAGTGATCTCACTGGGACATAAGGCGACTGCAAGCCTAACATCTTGAAGTGGATGTCTCATAAATTTGCGTTGCACTAAGGCAACCATTGTGGGATGCATGGCCCAATTAAGAAGCCTACAATCAGCTTGCTCTATCTGGGATAGATATGAAGTTATTTTATCAAGTTTGGCTAGCATGCTGCTTGCAAATTTCTGCTCCTCTAGTTGCCATCCAAGGCACCATAATTCATTCCTGATTTCCATTTCCTTTCGGATATCTCTGAGCTGCGCATCGTAAAATGTGCCATTGAATTCCTATGAGAACACGGGACTTTGTAATGACTCCATGAATTAGATTTTCGAAATTTCACACTAAGGACTGAATCAAATCCGGTAATTGAGAATTGTTGTTATCAAAGTATTTCTGATTTGTCAACCTTCTTGACTAAATTCTAGAAATTAACTGCAATGATTGCCCACTATTTTCCAACAACGTTCAGTTTAGAAGTGAGTAAGGTTTACCAATTCTGGTCATAGACAATGTGTTGGTTTTTAATTCTGCGATGTATTACCACTAAAAGATTCCCTGCTATTCCTCACAAGTTTGCCATCTAGTAAGCAGATTACCCTGGTCGTACCAACTTCCCACATTTATCTATCTAGATATGGAGGAATAATGTCAAATAGTTTGCCTAATGTTTCTGTAGGAAATCTTAATTGCGGAGTATTACAAATTTGCAAATAAATGCCAGGCCAACAATATATTTGAGATACCAATGCCCAGCTGACTGAATTTAATTCTGAGTCTCGTTATCAAGAACAATTTTGGCTATTTGTATTTGCTTTAATAGAGATATATGTCCTCACTCCACATGATTCTAACAGCAGTGAAAACTCCTTAATCAAGGAAATAGTTCCTTATTGATTATTGATGTATCAATGTTTATTCTTTTGATAGATGGCATACCTTAATTTCTCAAAATCTCAGTCCGGAACTGCAGACTAAATGCCTCAGCCGGAATTGTTTCGGTTTATCCTTTGCAAAGAAATTTTTTATTGTTTTGGTTGAAGTAGATAGTCAATTGAGGGATATTCAGAACACACGTAGTATACTGCAATACACTGGCGATAACAGAATGAGTATGTTGCACTAGTTATAGCGATGTCTATCCCGATGCCTCTCTGCAGGGTGTCAACAATGGTCTTAGTTCCAGCAGCCATTCATAACTCGGGCTGACTAAGTTTGAACCGAGCGGGGACTCCTTTGCTCATACCAATGTTGTCAAAGTAGCTTCCAGGCTAGCGTTGCTGTAGTAGCTTCTTTGCGACCAGAAGTGTGAGCACGATCTGGACTGTTGTTGTCTATAACACCCTTTGCGGTCTGTGAGCCCACTCCAATTGCGCCCGCATTCAGTTTGGACACACTTCCTATGTGCCGACTGGAGTACACAGCAACTGCCCAACCCGCAAGTGATATTCACTAGTGCGGCACTATTTCGGACAGCTTCTTTATCAGCTCGTGTTTGGTACTCAAGATGCCCGATGTTCTCCTTGCATTAAAACGAAAGAAATCTTTCTAAATTCCACCCGCGTGATATTAGTTTGTCTCCTTCCCACTTACTACAATGATATTTAAAGCAATATATAAGTGGCGCCCACTTCTGGTTAAAATAATAGCGTGAGTCCCTTAAAATAAAGCTGGGGCCCGATAACTTTCTTAATTTTCTTTATTTACTTCCCAGATATGTTAATAAAACCCTTCACCAATAGTTCCGTGATGCATAAAATTTTAGATTTCACCAAACGATATAAAATCGATACCCAAAGTAATAGCCACTATGCCCGACGAAGATAAAGCTAGATACGAGGAGGTGCTTGATTCTCGAAAGAGTATAGGCGGAAAATAAACTTTTGCGGCCGGACGCATGGGCATCCAACGCATGAGTCCCAATCTTGTGAGCCTGAGCTATGCAGGTGGCCTGTGTTATCTGCGTGTCGGAAGGACTGGCATTTACCCAATCTGTGTGCTGACAGTAATGCATGTGACCAGAATGGAGCACAGGTCACAGGCCTTCTAAAAGACTCAAAGATGCTATTCCAAGGAGAATGGTTACACCCTTGAAGAACGTTTGCAGGCTGGATAAAGAGGTGCGCCTAGATTTGGAACTGTTTTAGAATGTTACGTGACCTTGTGCCTGTAGTTTCCAACATGGTCTCTTCGTGTAAGTGGTGCTCTCAACAAAGACATAAACAAACTTTAAGATAGAATGTGTAGGGGCATCAACTGACCACATTCCTTAGGGCCATTTACACAACGAAAGAACTAGGTTTTGAACCCTTAAAAGCAACGGCTAGGAATGATGCATATGTTTGAACATAAAAGTTACTTATTACTTCACAAACTGATTACTCTTCTGAAAGAATGCTGCACAAGAGAGCTTCTTCTGATCACCAAATCTCTGCAAATCTGATTTTGAAGGAAGACTTCACAGGCTAGCAAAATTTTTGGCTCTGATACCACTAAAATGACCCTAGGTGGCCATTTACTGATTCTGACCAATAAATCTTAAGCAGATTTAAAATAAACAATAACATGCAAATAACCGGAAGATATTCTCGAATAACCAATAGATTTATTTATAAGACGAGCAAGTACAATCTTATGAAATAACTCAGAAAATCAGGTTTGTATTATACATCAGCAATACAATAACCACGAAATACAATATCCAATCCGAAATACAGTAAAGAACAGTAAGACTGGATGAAAGGAACCTGGTAAAACAATGGCGAACTCTGAGTGAATCCGCATCGGGATGAATCGGGTTTCCATCCAATCCACCAAGAAATGCTGAAGGTTTCCGTCCTCAGATTTCTGATTCGATAGTTGAAGCTTCTTGAATTTTCAAAGAGAAGTAATATCCATAAACTGAAGCATGCTGAATGAGTCTCCAAAACCTCCTCTTATGGCTCCAGTTGTGACTCTTCAGTTTCCCCACTGTGACTCTTCGAATGCCCATTTTGTCTCTTTATAGACTCACTTTAAGTCACTTTAAATAAATGACCGTTGAGTTATAAAGTAAAATAATAAATAAGTGGGGAAATCATCCAACATTAAAATGGAAGCCCAAACGAGCTCGGATGCCATCGTGTGATAGCTCGTCGAAAAGCTCTTGACGAGAGGCTCCCAATCCACTACTAAAAAATCGAGAATTCTGAACCCTTGTTGACTTACTATAAATAGTAAGTGCCTTGGAAACCTGCAGAAACTGCACCGAATGGCTTGGAACTGAAACCTAGTCCAATTATCTCTTGGTGCACTGCCACACCACGGTTAGCCCTCCGAGCCAAGGTGAAAAGGATAACAACCTGGTACAATATAATGTACCCTAAAAAGGGGACATTACAGACTAAATAGTGGGACTTTCACATGTCAATACATGAAGTCAAGCGTCTTCATGCTACTGTGAAGACACAGTGTTTATTTCTATTTAAAAAATATAAATCTAGAAAGAAGGTTTCAGCCTTCAGGATCAGGTTGAGGCCTGATTAGTTGAGTTAAAAAGGAGATTTGTACCTTTGAGTTGTAATGGGCAGTTGCCCAAGTTGATTAGTGATGTTGTGGTTTTTACCCGTCTTGGGTTTCCACGAGAGAATTTGTGTGTTCTGTCTCGCATTGGTGTGATCTCTTCATTCTGATTTTATTATTTGTGTCAGGCTGTGTAAAATACTGATTCACCCCCTCCCCCTCTCAGCATTTTTTGCTTTTCAAAAATATCCTTTTAATGATCTTGTCATTAGTTAGCTTACGATTAGCTTGAAATTTTGCAAACAAACATATTGCATGCATGATATCTGGTGATCTATAGAGTGTTTGATCAACTTTTGAAGGTTCATCGTTCTTTCCCAATTGACAACTCATAGCCATGGGGATAGTTACTAATTAGAATTGTTCACGCCAAACTTTTCCAACATTTCTTTGATATACTTGGTTTTTGAAATCAAGAAAACATCATCTAATTGAGCAACTTGTAATCGAAGGATGAAGTATCACCAATTATTGACATCTCAAACTTTTGCATCTTTTTTGCAAAATTTTGACATGTACCATCATCAACATGCACAACAACTATCAATACGTTCTTATCCTCAACCTTAAAGTATAGATTTCCATAAGTGCTACCTTTCTTGAAGCCTTGCTGAATTAGGCATTTGTCCAACCTTGCATACTAGGCTCGGGGGGCTTATTTGAGGCCATATAATGCCTTATTGTGTTTGGACACCATGTTTCGCTGTTCTGTCAACCGAAAACTATCAGGCTGCTTAATATACACCTCTTCTTCTGAATCCCCATTGAGAAATGCTGACTTGAGATCCATTTGGTATAGCTTAGAAGTCTTGTGAGTTACGAAACATTATGATTGCTTCCATCTTAGCGATTGGTGAAAACATCTCGAATCAATACCGTCCACTTGAGAATATCTTTTACAAACCAAGCTAGCTTTATTTCTTGCAACTTCTCCATCTTCATTCCACTTGCTCCAGAATGCCCACTTAGTTCCAATAATATTTTTATCTGTAGGCCCAGTGACAAGTTCCCATATCTGATTTTTCTCAATTCAATCAAGTTTTTCCATTGCCTTCAACCATCTTCATCGTTAGTAACATTCGAAACAAATTTGGGTTTTATCTTTGAGAAGAGACAATAATTCACTTGGTCACTTGCTTTGGCAAGCCTTCTTCTAGTCTGCACTCCTTCATGTTTATCTCCAATGATCTGATCTTGTGAATGGTTCTTTTGGATATACTTTGCTAAAGCCTTGGGGGTCTCTTTTGGTTTATTTTCCTCGATTCTTTTTTCTTCATTTTCCTCTTCAAAAGTTCAACGGGCATCTTGAGTTCTAGATTCTTTATGTTCCTGTTCATTTTGATTCCGATTTTCATCTCCTCTGATATTTGTGCTTTCAACTATCCTCCTAAGCCATTTGTTGTAACATTTGTAAGCATTACTTCTTGTGAAGTAGCCAAAAAATATTCATTCGTTTGTCCTTGAGTCAAATTTTTGAAGGTCGTCTTCATTTCTTATGTGACATTTACTTCCAAAGATTTTGAAATACCGAACAATAGTAGTTCTCGCATACCATAGCTCATAGGGACTCTTAGTATTATTGACGCTTACTAGTATGTTGTTCAGATTGTAAACAATAGTATGCATGGCTTCTTTCAATACATATTAGGCAAGCTTGCATCTTTTAACATTGTTCTATTTGTTTCTCAAACTCTTTCGTTCTTCCTCTCTACTACCCCATTCCGCTAAGGGTTCCTTGTAGCAGATAGATGTTTCCTAATGCCTTGATCTTTAAAATTTTGTTGAACTCATTTGATGTAAGTTCACCTTCTGTAATTGACCTTAGACATTTAATCTTAGCATCTATTTAATTTTCTACCATAAACTTGAAGGCTTTAAACTTCTCTCGAGCTTTAGATTTTTCTCTTAGAAAATAACCCATGTCATTCTAGAGTAATCATCAATAAGCAACATAAAATACCTTTCACTATTTTGTTCTCTTTTCCTTGTAGGTCACGTAGGTAAGTGTGTACTATCTCCAAAGGTTTTGTAGTAGAATACTCCTTGCTCTTGGTCTTTGTCTTGGTCTATTTTTGTATTTGACATATGTAATGGTAATTGTATATTCAGTAATGAAAATATAGTTACATATATAGGCAATTACATTACTATGTTTCGAAAAGAAACAAACCAAAATGAAAGTATGAAATAGAAACTGCGTAAACAAACTAAGATGGCGATTAAAGAAAGATTACGTTATATTAATACCCTCCGTTAATGGTCATTGTTCTAACAACCCTATAGAAGATAATCTGTAGGTCTTTTCATGACAAAGCATAGAAAGCTTCCCCATTCTGGTCACAAATGTATAGAGAAGTCTCCTACTTCTCTTTAGAACGCTCTGCAAAATGAGCCTACTGTTGAGACCCTGATTTTGCAAAACTTCTAGAAATGATCAAGATAACCAAAATCCTTCCAACGTGATGTTCAGTAACAAAACTGTCCCTCTTTGTAGCCAAAGATTATGAGAATAAATTCTCAAATTGATGCCATGATTTTGAAGAGAAAATCACTAGACTTGAACTGCTTCGGAAAGAACAACCACGATTGTGTTCAAAAACTACCAAAATCTTTTGCAGATTAGCAGTATCACCCAAAATAGACTTAAACAAGCCATGTTTTTTGTGGAAAACATTTTCGAATCCTTGATATGATGTTGAGATCACCCATGAAATAGTAATTTTTTGAGGAAACAATTATAAAATCTAGAATTGATTTTTAAGGGGAAAAATTGAAAAAATCAAACATGATTTTTGAGGAGAAAAATCAATCAAAACCAGAGATGATTTTTGAGGAGAAAAAGTGATCAAAGCAAACAATTTTTGAGGAGAAAAATTGATCAAAACCCTCAGACAAATGTTTTAGGAAAGAATTGTGAAAACCCAGAAATGACTTTTAAGGAGAAAATCTAAGGAGTTCAAAATAATTTTTTAAAGGAAAAAATTATAAAAACCCAGCATTAATGTTTATGGAGAAAAATTAGAAAAGTCAAGACTAATTTTTTATGGGCAAAAAATAAAAAACCTAGAAAAATGCTTCACCGTGGAAAGAAATTCAGAGGTTGAAAAGCATAGAGCCGTGTGTGTTTAGGAAACATTGGTAGGTGCGACTGTCTGCAAACAGTGACAGATTGTCATGTGAAGAAAACTTGCGAATAAAATAAACAGAAAGAGGTGCCACATAGAAAAATTGTGGAAGAAATCTCAGGGGTGTTGCAAGCAAAAAAACAGTGTCTGAGAAATTCTTTAGATGCAGGCAAGGTCGCGTGTAGAAATCACATCCAGCACCTTGAAAAATATTCCTTAAGATTTTCATAGAACTTGGCACAATTAGAAGAGAAGAAAAAATGTGAGGTAGTGGCATACCAAACGCCTCTGACCAGACACAAACCCTCGAGCATGCAGAAATGTGATTTTCCACAATTCAAAAACCCACGAAAATGACATATTTTCTTTCGTAGAAAGAAAAAACAAAAAATAATTTCTAGTAAAAGAATTCTAGGAAGATGGTTATGTATTTATTTTAAAAAATTTGTGAAACTCTGATACCATTTAATGGTAATTGTATATACAATGATGCAAATGGAGTTATAGATATAGGCAGTTAACTACATTATGATGTTTCTAAAAGAAACAAACATAAACATAAGTGGGAAAGAGAAACTACCTAAACAAACAAAGATGACCATTAAAGAAATGTTACATTACATTTGCAGGCTTTGTAATCCTTGGAATAACCCTTACTTCTTGTGTAGAGTTGATATTCATCATGTTGTTAGAGTGAATGTGTCACGTCCCTTTTGCCTAGAGCCAATAATCACTACTTTTATCAATCATATGCTTTCCTCCTTTGGCAACCTTTAGGTGATAGATATTTCCATCAATTCTTGTTCCTTGGTTTTTCTTTTGAACATTTGATTAAGACAAAAAAGATGCAATATACCTTTTTTTTATAATGGAATAGAACATGTAATATAAGATTGTATCCTTTGTTGCACATTTGATTAACACTTAGAAGATTATGTCTGAATATCTCGACATAGAGTACATCTTTAGTCTTGTTTCTTCCATCAATAGCTATGGTTCCTTTGTCACAGACCGTAGTAGAATTTTCACCACCATATTTGATAGATCCACCCTCCCAATTTTCAAAACTGAGTTTTCTTTTATCACCAAGTCATGCAATTTGAACAACAATTGCCCATAACCCATGGATCAGGTTCCCCTCATGCATGAAGGGTAGTCCATACTATCAATGACTCTTAACTTTGTTCATCTTTTGATAGGATTCTAGATTTTTTGCTTTCCATAGCATTGCCAATGTGTACAGTAATAAATGATGTTTCATCGTTTTAATCATAGATTAAAATAGCGCCGATATATCACCGATAAGTAAACTCATAGTTCAAAATATCGTTATTGGCAACTTATCGCCGAGGCAAAAAAAAAAATATCGGGATGTATCAGAGATAAGTCGGGAACTTATCAGCGAACTTCTCGGGAACTTAAAAAATGGCTTAAATTTAATTAGAAATGCATTTTTTTTGCAAAATTCAATAAGGAGATTCATCTAATGAGTTGGTAAATGAGTAAACAAACCAAACAAGCTGATCTAGATATATATAAATGCAAATATGTATAAAAATTGCATCCTCATGTGGAATGCTGATGGTTGGTAGCCATAGTCTGATAGTCTGAACTCTAAAGAAAACTATAAACAACAAATTGTCTTTGTAAAACTATAAGCAAATACATATGCCAAGTACAATATCAAACTAGTCTACATCTTCCTCTTCCCCTTCCTAGTAGCACTAGTAAAAACTACGGGAGTGGGAGGGGGTCTAGCCCTAGTAGTCCGCTGTGGCTGTGACACCTCCCTCTGCACAACTGGCTGTGACTGGACATCCACCCTAGATGTAGATGGTGCTGACATTGGCAATGACACCTCGTCATCTGTATCTTCCTCACTCTCACTGCTCTCATGATCATCCTCTGAATGTCATCCAATCCTGCTGCGAATCCATCCTCCTCCATAGCCTGCCTCTCCAAATCATAGATGTCATCCTCTGTGAACAATGGAGGCTGCTCCTGTGATGTCCAATCACAGAACGAATCTATGTCATCCAAATCAAGTGGCCCTGCTACTGGTAACTCTACCTTTCTTATGCGCAACTTAAGGTTATATTGCACATAAACAAGGTCATTGAGGTGTTTCTGTGCTAACTTGTTCCTCTTCTTCGTGTGAATGGCCTTAAATAAGCTCCAATTACGCTCAAAACTAGATGAGCTACATGGCTGACATAAGATGCGCAAGGCAAGATTTTGCAGATTTGGGACATTCCGAGCCCAATTTCGCCACCAAGCATCTGCAAGATAAATATTAAAGAGTGAAAAAGCAAGGTGAAAACATATTTTAGTAACCTAGTTTTTATCTACTTATCATGCATGTGAAAGACAACAAAAATCCAAATATTGTACCTGGGGTTTGAGTCTTTCTTCCTCTTCTTGCATAGTCTGAGAAGAATAGCTTTCCCGTTGCATTCTGATACACTTCCATCTCGGCCACAATGAGGTCTCTCACCTCAACCTCAGGTAGCATCCTCTGCATGCAATCAATGAAGCCCTCCATGACCTCTCCATTGGGATGCTTGTAGGATGGAGAGAAGCGAAAAGAAGGGTTGAGGAAGTACCCCGCTGCATGAATGGGTTGGTGGAGTTGATTGTTCCACTTGCTATCAATAATTTTCTATATGGGGTCAAATTTTAGGATGTTCCCCTTGTACATATTTTTTGCAGCCTCTTTGTCCCTATCCATGGCCTCATAAAGATACCCCATTGGGTTTTGATCCCCATCTACCAAGTGGAGAACTCTAACCAAGGGCTCTGTCATCCACAATTGAAAAGTAGAAAAAGATTATCATTAATTATAGACTAGAGTTCCAAATTAATAATGAAAGACTTGATTCTTGAATACAAAAAAACTAAATATTCAACTTTTGGAGTTTCAAAGATACCTTCACAATTTCTGTAGCATCCTCAAAAAAGTGATTGTCAAAGACAATGTATGCAACACTTTGACCATCAACCTTGTTTGAATAACTTGAGTCTAACCATGGTTGACTCACAAACAATTGCTTCAAAGGATTCAAAGAACTAAGAACACTTTGCAACGTTAAGAAAATCATTGCAAACCTTGTAGCTACAAGTCTAACCAACTCCTTCCCATGGGTGAATTTTCTCATCAAAGCGAGAACCCAAGGGTGATTGTAGATATATTTTGTTATCTTTCTTGCATCCTCTACAACCCATTTCACCCAATCCAATTTTCCTATGTCCTCCAAAAGAAGGTGAAGGACGCGCGCTGCACAAGGAGACCAAAAAAGTGTGCTATACTTATCTTGGAGGATCCTGCCCGCTGCCACATATGCCGCTGCATTGTCAGTTATTATTTGCACCACATTAGCAACCCCCACCTCCATCACAACTTGCTCTAACATTAGAGCCAAAGTTTCAGCTGTCTTTATCTTGTTTGAGGCATCCAAGGATTTCAGAAAGACCACTTGATCCTTGCAAGAAACTAAAAAAATTGATGATGGTACGGTTTCTTCCATCCGTCCATCCATTTGAAAGTATAGAGCAGCAAAATTGTTTCTATTGCAATTTTTGGTCTTCTACCACTTCATTGGTCCTAGTAACAGCATCTTTGAGCAATCTTCAAGGACAAAATAAAAATAACATTTAAGTACACAACTTTGTTTAAAAAAATTACATTCAAGAAAAATAAGTAAATTGTAAAACTGTAAAAGTGAACTAACCTCCCACTCAAGTTTGCAGGAGTAGGTGCCTTATAGCCCTTTCCTGCTACAGTGATTCCTGTCACAAAATTCAGCCAATAGGGACTTGCTGCAACATTGAAGGGGATATTGTTAAAAAACCAAAAATCAGCACATTGAATGTCAACTTGCCGATGCACATCGCTGTTCCACCCACTACCCTCTTGACACAGGGAAGGGATGGAGGATCCAATAATGGATAGTTTAAACCTACAATTGCCAATTATAACAACAACAATTGCAGCGGAATACAACAAGATAATGATTCAAAACAGAATTTCATTCAACATGCCCGGCTGTAAGGCCTTCTGGGTTGCATCCTTTACAATGGATTACAAAGTATCCAAGCTAGTCCATCTTTGAAACACATCAGCAACTGATGGAAACACTAAGGTAGATCTAAACTTGAGCTCACAAGCCTCCAAGCAATCTCCTTGTCTCCAAGTATGCAAACCACTAGCTCTGCTGTTACAATATCAGATAAAACATTTGATCTACAAGATCTCGCAGGATCCAATTATGCTTCTAATCTCATGCCAATACCCATCTACCATCCAACTGACTACCAAGCTCTCAATATATAGCCAGCTAAGCCACAAGTCGGCTAGTCAGGCTTTAATTACAATATAGGTCCAGTCTGGAAGATTTAAACCAAAACTAATGCTAGAATGAATATAAATTGATGCGCTTTTGGATTTAGGTCCTCCCATGACCCAAGAACATTCCTTTAAGTGCGCAAGGTCCCATTTGATCACACAGAACATCGCAAGAAGAAACATCACACGTTTCACTCGAAAACTGCTAGAAAATAGGGCTCGGGGCAAAACGGGCATAATTTTTTACTCATAATGAATCAGGATTTGCGCACTTGGGAAATGATAGTAATTTAGGTCCTCTTTAAGTCCTTAAGTGCGCAAAGGATGATTCCTTATGGATCAAGGTGGCCAACATGAACAATCACCACCAAAAATGCAGGAAAGGCTCCGACGGGAACACTGGTAGAAATAGGTCCCTGAGCAAAACGGTCATAACTTTTTACTCATAATGAATCAGGGCTTGCGCTCTTGAGAAATGATAGTATTTTAGGTCCTCTTTAAGTCCTTAAGTGCGCAAAGGCTTATTCTTTAAGGATCAACAACACCACATCCCGCAATTAGCTCCAAAAGTGCAGGAAAATACTGTTCCAACGGCAAGGAAAACAACTGTAACTTTAAAACAGTCCATCCAATCTTTATGTGCTCGAAGGATTAGGTTCCCAAATAGGTCCTCAACGTCATGTAAACTTCTCACAACATGAAACCAACAAATTCAAAGAAAATAATGTAAACAACAAAAAACAGGTACAGAAATCAGGAAATGTTTTTGGTTGATGCAAGATTGCTCAAAGCCTGAGATGCTTCTGTATCAGACACCCCAGGTTACAAAAGATGTTCTTAATGGCCAGAAGGACATCTTCTGGGATTCAACACATAAACCCCAAACTGGTTCTTCACATACATGTCCTCCAAGTCTTCACTTTGCAAACTCTTCCACTTCTGCTTCCTTTGCCTCGTCAAGTCTTTCCTAGACAACACACAGGCTTGTTCTCCATACTGATCTCCAATCCTTTCCAGATCTGTGAACCCAACTCGGCTACCAAAACTCAAGTTCCTCCTACCGAGTGTTGTATCCAACAAAGGCATCAGGGAAAACTTTCTATCATCCATGTCAACAGTAAACAGATTTTTGACACAGTCATGCATAGCCTTACAATCATACTGCCAAGGTCTACCAAGCAATAATATATGAGAACTACTCATGTTCACAATATCACACAACACTTGATCCTTATACTAGCCAATCTGAAACTCAACAAGACATTGCTCCCTTACTTCTAGAGCATGAACATCTTGCAACCAACCAATCCTATAGGGATAAGGATGCTTCATTCTCTTCAAACCAAGTTTCTAAACCATGTCCTCAGCTACAAGGTTATCAGTACTACCACTATCTACAGTAACATCACAAAGTTTACCTCCTGACTTGCACCGAGTCCTGAACAAGTTACTCCTTTGACAAGGTTCTACCTTAGTACGAAGTTATGTTCTCCGAATCAGGAAGTTCTCAGACCTTGTCTCAGGCTCATTCAATATGCTTTCATCCACCATAGCATTCCTATGATCACCAAACTTCTTTTGTGAAAACTCAAAAGCTCTATGTCCTTCACCACAATTATAACAAGTACCCTTAAAGATAATCCTACCTGTCTTCTTCACTTCCATAGGTTTTTGTTCATCCTCTGCAGTCGGTTTATCCTTCACTGAGTGATCAATCTTCTCCTTCCCTCGAGGATTACCATGTTGTCTCCTTTTCAACTTATCTTCTGCCTTCAGAGCATATTGATAGGCATCCTCAACTGAATCAATCTTCATCATACCAATCTCATCTTGAATATTGAATCTCAAACCATTTACATACCGAGCTACCTTTTCCTTACCAAGTTCTCTGTGCCCAGACCCAATAGTAAGTTTTTAGAACTCCTCGGTATAGTCTTCAACAGTCAAGTCTTTTTGCTTCAGATTCTGTAGCTTCTTAAACAAGTCAAGCTCATAGTCAGTAGGTATGAACTTAGCCTTCAACTTAGTCACCATCAACCTCCACCGATTGATCTTCATTTCACCTTCATCTTCTCTATCTCTTTGTAATTCTTTCCACCAAAGAGTAGCATGGCCTTTCAACTTAGTTTGTGCCAACTTCACTCTAAGAGGATCTTCAATTTCTTTAAGCTCAAAGAAGTCTTCTAACTCACCAATCCAATCAATCAGAGTCTCAGGTTTCAAAGTACCAGAGAAGTTGGAAACTTCCATTCGATAGTGATTACTTAACTGAGCTCCAAATCTACGTAACCGACCAGCTCTATCTTCACCAGATCTATCCCTCCGGTCACCACCATTAGATCCAACAGCTTCAAAGTCTTCAGCAGCTTTCTCATAACCATCATTAGTACCAAGATTCCTTGGCATACTAGCAACAGTCCTTACAATCTCAGCAATCATGTCATTCTTCATTAATTCCATCTCAGATCTGAAATCTAATTTCACCTTCTCTGTAATCTTTGATTCCACAGCATCACAAAGATTTGCAATTGCTCTAGGATCCAATCTTCTTGGAGGCATCCTCAAAGATTCAAATCCAAAGCAACAAGTCACCAACAAGGTCCTGGTGCAAACAACCTCAACTAGTTTACACACTCAAGATCTTCAAGCTCTGATACCACTCGACGCAAGGAAGGGATGGAGGATCCAATAATGGATAGTCCAAACCTACAACTGCCAATTATAACAACAACAATTGCAGCGGAATACAACAAGATAATGATTCAAAACAGAATTTCATTCAACATGCCCGACTGTAAGGCCTTCCGGGTTGCGTCCTTTACAATGGATTACAAAGTATCCAAGCTAGTCCAGCTCTGAAACACATCAGCAACTGATGGAAACACTAAGGTAGATCTAAACTTGAGCTTGCAAGCCTCCAAGCAATCTCCTTGTCTCCAAGTATGCAAACCACTAGCTCTGCTGTTACAATATCAGATAAAACATCTGATCTGCAAGATCTCGCAGGATCCAATTATGCTTCTAATCTCATGCCAATACCCATCTACCATCCAACTGACTACCAAGCTCTCAATATATAGCCAGCTAAGCCACAAGTCGGCCAGTCAGGCTTTAATTATATTATAGGTCCAGTTTGGAAGATTTAAACCAAAACTAATGCTAGAATGAATATAAATTGATGCGCCTTTGGATTTAGGTCCTCACATGACCCAAGAACATTCCTTTAAGTGCGCAAGGTCCCATTTGATCACACGGAACATCGCAAGAAGAAACATCACACGTTTCACCCGAAAACTGTCAGAAAATAGGTCTTGGGGCAAAACGGGCATAACTTTTTACTCATAATGAATCAAGATTTGCGCACTTGGGAAATGATAGTAATTTAGGTCCTTTTTAAGTTCTTAAGTGCGCAAAGGATGATTCCTTATGGATCAAGGTGGCCAACATGAACAATCACCACCAAAAATGCAGGAACGACTCGGATGGGAACACTGGCAGAAATAGGTCCCCGAGCAAAACAGTCATATCTTTTTACTCATAATGAATCAGGGCTTGCGCTCTTGGGAAATGATAGTACTTTAGGTCCTCTTTAAGTCCTTAAGTGCACAAAGGCTGATTCATTAAGGATCAACAACACCACATCCCGCAATCAGCTCCAAAAGTGTAGGAAAATACTGTTCCAACGGCAAGAAAAACAATTGTAATTTTAAAATAGTCCATCCAATCTTTATGTGCTCAAAGGATTAGGTTCCCAAATAGGTCCTCAACATCATGTAAACTTCTCATAACATGAAACCAACAAATTCAAAGAAAATAATGTAAACAACAAAAAATAGGTACATAAATCATGAAATGTTTTTGGTTGATGCAAGATTGCTCAAAGCCTGAGATGCTCCTGCATCACCTCTAGTGATGGTTGTGCTCCAGGTGTGTTTCTGGGCACAAAAAAATTGTCTATAGAAGATGAGTGTGGTGCTGGTCTACTAGAACCGGCGGAAGTGGAAGGCGAGGACAAGGTAGATTTGCGGATCTGTGGGCCACAATGAGAGCCCACTATGCCTTGAAGTGTTGGTTCATCTTCTTCAAGGGTGGATGAGATATCTGGTCACAAATCACAACCCACATTATTTCATTATGATTATAAAATAATAAAATTATAAATGATTCTTAAAAATGAGACAATGTGAGATACCCTGCGAATCAGAAATGGCTGCCCTCATGGCCAATTTTGCCCTTTCCCTTTGCAACTTTTTCTCTTCTCCAACTTCGAGCAAGGCATTTATCTCTCTCATTATTTCTGGGGTGGTGGCGTCACAAACCCTTGTGTCAGGCTTTGTGATCCCTACAAGGTGGTATTTCAAACGAGATATGCCTCCACTAACTAGTTTTTCACATTTTATGAATATCACGGTATTATATTCGGGTCCTTCAAAAGCATATGCCCATTCCTTGTCTCTAGCCCCTTTAGGGCGTGTTCCTATATATCCCGGTGGACATGCGTCTATTGGGGCACTAGCTGACCCTGCAGCTGACCCAGTTGTAGAGGAATCCCTATTTGCCATTTTGATGAAGAATCAAACTGCACGTCACATACAAAATGAGGGCACAAATTTAGAAATTTAACAAAGAAATTTAGAAACAAACTAAGTTTAAAACTTTAAATTAGTTTAAACATAGCTGAAACTTGAAGGAAAAAACTAAACAACTTGAAAGGTTATGAAATTTTTGAGAAAATATGAAGTTTTTGAGAAAACTATGAAAAATTTGCAAAAATTGCTAAAAAATGGTGTTAGATCTTATTCATTACGTTCTAAAACAAGTAATAGTAGATTGGAAATGATATTATATTTGTATAAACTTGAATGCATTTAATACAAGAAAAAATGATTTTAAAACAAAAGGGAAAGAATTTTGAAAACTTGTGATTTTGAATTTTCTTGCAAAATCCCTTTGAATCCAGTCCGAATCGATCCAAAATGCCTCAAATGCCGATGTTTCTCCTCCAAAACCCTTCTTAGTTTCTTTTCTCTCCCAAAAAAATACTGTCACTCATAAAAAAATAAGACTGGCCCTTTTTCCTAGCCGTCTGCACTTTATCCAGCTACGGGCGTGATAAGTCGCAATAAGTTGTCTACTTATCGCCGAGATATCGTTGATAAGAGCAACTTATCTATGATAAGTTTGCCAGGAGATAACTATACAAGTTTTATCGCCTGGCAAAACTTATCACGATAAGTTGACTTATCGCCGATAAGTCGGTGATATTTTGAAGCATGAGAAAACTTATCGGGATAAGTTCATCGCTGCATGAAAATACTTTATTTTATCACGTATTACTTATCTTCGCAAATTTCCAAACTTATTGCAGAGAAACATGAAGTTATCGCCAAAATATCGGTGATATCTAGAAAACTTATCGGCTGCAGTCCACTTATAGGGGCTGACGACCCAAAAAGAGGCATTTCACATTTTTGTGTTTGCAAATTGGTGTTTGGAGAGGAAAAAAATTGCCGATATTTTTCTGATAAGTTGCTGATTTATCTCCGATATTTTCCGATATTTTTTTTTGCCCTCGATGATAAGTTGTCGATAACGATATTTTGAACTATGGTTTAAATCATCACATTTCCAATCTTTAGATGAATTACTTTGTTCTTTGGAATAGAAACTGCTTCGAGGTACATCTCTTCTATTTTCATCTTCTTATGTCTTATTTCTACTATCTAGCTCTTTTGCTATTTGCTCTGAACATACACGTAGTTGCATGATGACCAATTCCCTCACAATTGAAACTTTTAAAGAGTAGCTTACCGTTATAATTGTCAGTTCCTTTCTTTAGTCTCCTTACAAAGTTTACTTCTACACCATCAAGATTATCTTCCAATTTCCTACTGGCTTTGAATGCATCTTCCACTTCTTCATCTCAAAAGTAGATAGTGCACCGTAGAGTTGGTCTATTGTATTCCTTAATGGATGGTTTCTCTGGATATAACCAAATAAAAATTGCTTCAAAAGATCAAGAGAAAACTACTTTCACATGTGCATGGGGTACCTTCTGTTGGAATGTCATGCCATTTGGGCTCAAGAATGCTGGTGCTACTTATTAGAGAGCTATGACATCCATTTTCCATGACATGATGCATCGAACTATGGAAGATTATGTTGATGACACATTAGCAAAATCTATGATCAGAACTGAACATCTCAATGACTTTAGCATGATCCTAGACAGAATGGAAAAGTTTAGTCTCCGACTAAATCCTGAGAAGTGTGCTTTTGGTGTTACTTCTGGAAAACTCTTAGGATACATAGTTTCAAAGAAGGGCATTGAAGTTGATCCAGCTAAAGTTAAAGCCATTGTGGAGATGCAACCTCCCAAGAATATCAGTCAAATGAGAACATTACAAGGGAGAGTACAATCTATCAGAAGATTCATAGCATAGCTTGCAGATATATCACAACCTTTTACAAAGACATTGCATAAAGGTGTGACCTTTGCATGGAATAAAGAATGTGAAAGGAACTTTGAACATATCAAGAATTATCTAGCAAATCCTCCTATTTTGATGCCTCCTATTCATGGGAAGCCATTGATCTTATATGTCTCCGCAACAGATACATCATTCGGGGCATTACTAGCACAACATGATGAGAATAATAAGGAAAGAGCTATTTACTATATCAATAGAACATTGGTTGTATATGAGAAGAATTATTCAATGATTAAGAAAGCTTGTCTAGCTGTGATGTTTGCATCACAGAAACTGAGACACTACATGTTAGCTCATACCACTCATTTGGTAGCTAAGATTGATCCATTAAAGTTTTTAGTAAGCAAAGCTGCCCTCACAAGTAGATTAGCTAAATGGGTGATGCTCTTAAGCGAATTTGACATTGAATATGTTGAGAGAAAAGCTATAAAAGGATAGGTAATTGCAGATCAATTGGTTGAAGCACCATTGCTTGATGATACACCACTACAGATGGAATTTCCAGATTCATCTATCATGCATCTTTTTTCTAGAGAATGACAATTATTCTTTGATGGCTCCTATACACAGAATGGATCTAGAGCAGGCATATTGTTCATAACTCCTCAAGGATACTCCATACCAAAGGCTTTTAGATTAAAGTTTCCTTGCACAAACAATATTGCTGAATATGAAGCCCTTTTGAATGGCATGAAAATGGCAATTGAGTGGAGAGTGACTCAGATATACATTCATGGAGACTCTCAACTTGTTATCCATCAAGTCAATGATGTGTACCCAACTAAAGATGAAAAGCTCATTCCATACAAAAGAATGGTAGATGATCTAAAGAAATACTTCATAGCTATCACATTTGAGCAAATTCCTAGAACAGAGATCAAGACTGCCGATGCAATGGCAACACTATGTACACTATTACAACAGCCTGAACATGAGCTACGCTACGAATTCCTGGTAGAAGCACTATCTTATCCTGCATATGACTCCCCCGAAACCCGCATGATCTGCACTGTTGTTGGTCATGATTCCTCCAGATACCAAAACCTATTCTCCTATCTTAAAGACCAAATTATTCCCGATTCCTTTAATCGGTTTGAGAAACAGAACCTTATCCGCACTGCCTCCCGATATGTCATCATTGGTAATGATCTATACAAACGAGGTCTAGATGGTATGCTACTTAGATGTTTAGAACGAGAAGAGTCTCAACGTGCATTAGAGGAGGTCCACGAGGGTATTTGCGGGTCACATTCTAACGGTTTAACACTAGCTTGAAAACTTATTAGGGCTGGGTACTATTGGCCTAAAATGGAGAAAGAGGCTATCACATTTGCTAAGAGTTGTCAAAAGTGTCAAGTACATGGCAACTTGATTCATGCTCCAGGGAGAGATCTAATTCCCTTTACCACACAATGGCCTTTCCAACAATAGGCTTTTGATCTTTTAGGTGCTATCTATCCACAATCTTCTAATGGACATACCCATATAATCACAGCTACGGATTATTTCACTAAATGGGTAGAAGCAGTTCCCTTAACACAAGCAACTGGGAAACAGATAGCTATGTTCATCTTGAATTACATCATATGCAGATATGGGATCCCGCATTCTATAATCACAGATAATGGGGGACAATTTAAAAACAAAGACCTAGATGCTCTCTGCGCCAAGTTTAAGATCACACAACATTGGTCTTCTATCTACTATCCACAAGGGAATGGACAAGCAAAGGCTTCCAATAAGAATCTCTTGAAAATCTTGCATAGAACAGTTAATAAAACAGGAAGAGACTTGCATCTTATGATCAATCCAACTCTCTAGGCCTACAGAACAAGTATCAGAACGCCTACTGGGGCTACACCTTTCGCTTTAGTTTATGGGTCTGGAGCGATACTGTCTATTGAGGTTGAAATCCCATCACTAAGAATCAGAATGTATGGTCTAGTAACTGATGATGACTACAGAGTGTCTAGGTTGCAAGAACTTGAACTACTAGATGAGCGCAGACAAGCAGCGTATGATCATCTCAGAGTATACCAGAAAAGAATGTCTAGAGGCTACAACAAGAAAGTTAGACATAGAGAATTTCAGGTTGGTGATCGAGTCTTGAGAGAGAATCCTAAAAATCAATCACATAGAGATCACAAGGGGAAGTTTGAACCCAACTGGCTGGGTCCCTTTGTAATCACTGTTACTTTTGGCTCTGGTGCGTATCAACTCTCAACGACTGAAGGAGAACAACTCCGAGAACCAATCAACGTTCTCCATCTGAAGAAATTCTACGCTTAAGGCATTCAGTCTATGGTAAAATGTCCTGAAAAAATCTTAAAAATCTGAACAAGTCTTGAAAAAATGAACATCTTGGTGAAAACCTAACAATAGGCTCCTTGATGATTCACAAAAAAATTGGAAAAATAAAAAATATCAAAAAAATTGGAAAAATGAAAAATATAAGAAAAATGAAAAAGTGCCTTGGTGAAAACTTGGAAACAGGCACCTTGGTGGCAAAAACAAAATCTCTATCAAGATGGTGAAAAGCCGGATATCGGGCGCCACTTGTTCAAAAACGCTCCATCTATCAGTGCAATCTTGGTCTTTCCCAGCTTTCAGTCCTGCTTTAGTTTGTACATATCTCTTGGTTTGTTTGTCATTCCTGTTTTCAATAAGTCGGTCTGTACACCAATCGGCTCGAGCGTCTGTATCCTATCAATGTTGAAACTTCGGGGCAATCAATGTCATATCCTATGGCTTGAAATGTATCTTAGATGAGTCATATCCAGTCAGAGTCCTTTGAAGCTTCATTTGAGTCAGTCAGTTAGTCTCCTCTCCAGAAGGGATTTTGCATCTACAACAACAAACATCAAACACAAAATGAAAACAATCTATGCTTTTTACATGCTTTTATCTCCTTGTATGCTTACTAATTCGCATTGAGATTTTTGCATACTGTGTCCCTTCGAGCTCTTCGATGATGTCCTTTATAGGATTTAGAGAGTGATGACTAGGGGCATAATCTTTTCTTTGTCTTCTGCTTATAGGTGAAAATCTAACAACTTTGGAAATTCTGGATTGATATGGTGTCCGATTGTAAGAGCCTCTATCTCGAATTGGATGGCCATGCATAGCTCAACCATTGATACCCGAAAAATTTAGGGAAGTTTGATCTAACTATTGTCTTTTTGAGTGAGCTTTTTCTTCTACTATGAAACACGATCTTGCCTAAGGATGTGAACGATAAAGGGTCACTACGGGTAATTCACACTGGATTTAGAATGATCTCTTAATTGTTTGATGTGTTTTGCAACGCAAGGCGTATTCTGGTCATCACGACGTTTATGTTTTGATGCTTATACAAATTGCTATATCAAAATGGACATGATATTTAGGTCATCCTGGCGTTTATGCCTTGTTGCTTATATCTAATCTGACATTCTGAAAATAAAATCAATATTCATATGTCCATGGTTGCCTAACCAGTGGGTGTTGTATTGATTCTTGCATATACAAATCAATATTCACATGTCTATGGTTTCCTAATTAGTGGGCATTGTATTGATTTATTCGGTTGCCTAAAAATTCAATGATGAAAACGATCGACAAATGATCAGTGACTAGGTCCTAGGTCTTAGGTTGCATTTCATTTTGCATGGCTCTTTGCATTTTGCATGTTTGCATGATCTCACAATGACTGAACGAACTTCAATGCTTAAACAAATCTTCAAAATCACATCTAACAAGAGCTGAACCCTAAATCAAAGGTCTCTTCATAGGACCGCAAGTAGTTATCCTCCTGGGTTAAACATCCTTTTTGACATAAGACTGAGTACTTGTCTTCATCATTGCTGCAAAAACATATCGTGTGAATCGTTGCATTTACATATCATAAACATCTGTTGCATTTAAATTCATCCGTTGCATAAGCATACATCATACGTACATCTTTCCATAATCAAATACATTTGCATAACATCCATACATATGAAAGAAACCATTGCATTGCATTGATCCATACATACATTCTTCACTACTCATAGCATAAAACATCACATGATATCATCATAAATAAAAAAATGACAAGTACACATGAAGTCACAATCCAAAATATCGATCTCATATAAGTCAAAAATATCGAACTAGTCAGGGGTGCACTACTGGCACAGTGTACAAAAAGAATGAGCTCAGGTGAGCTATCAATGTCAGAACAGTATGTCAGAACAGTGTGATCAAATGAACAGAACATATCAAAACATGAGAAAATGGATCAACTATCAGCTTGATCCTTTGCACCTGGTGGAGGAGGAGGTGGTGCATCTGGTACTACCTCTGCTCTAGGGGCTCTGGCTCCCTCTGATGCCATCATGTACTGGGAGTATGTAGGAACTCTCTGAGCAGTTGGAACTACAACATAGTAAGCAGACACATAATATGAGGCTCGGGATGTCTGGTGAGTGACCTCTATCTGTAGTCTCCTAATCTCATCCCTCTGCTTTGCTCGCACCCTATCGGCCTCCAAGAAACACTCCTTCCATCTAGCACTGGTAATCTTCAGATCCCTGATCTGAACTCTCAAACGTCTGATGGTCTCCTGTGGGGTAATAGGAATAGTAGGATCAGGTCCAGCTACTGGCATATCTATATCAGGGGCAGCCGTCTTTGTAGTATCCCTAAATCAAAGGGATCCTCTACACCCATATATCTGTATCACCTCCAACAACCTGCTCAGCTGGTAAAATATCCTCTGCTGAACCAACACCGCCCAATGTACTGCTCTCACCTGGGGTTCGTCTTTGTCCACCTGTGGATGTACCTGCTATGGATGTAGGAGGACGAGGGGGTCTCATCTGTCCTGATGGTCTCTGAAGGGGAGCCATCGCTCTGGGTCTCGGTGGTGTCAGCTGCACTACCTGTGGTCTAGGGCCCAGTACAACTGGAGCACCTGTAACATCCATTGCCTCCTCCATGGAGGGTATCAACTTAGTGGGATCTGAGAATCTGTATATGGGGTGATCTGCCAGCCAAGAAATGTATCCATCTGTAACCCCTGCATCGACAACCTGTGGAAGGTAGCCCCAGTCTCACCCGATAATACGGCTGTACTCATCTGAACATAAAGAATATGTGAGCCTGGCTGTCCATCCAAGCCCAATCTCACGGACTATGCGGGCATATGCAGTATAATCCCGTGGAGGATCCTGTAAGCATCCATACTGACGCCAAACTCTAGTAATGAGAAATCTCTCCAAAACAGTGGAGGACCGACCAATAAGTACACGACTCTGGAAAAGAAAGCTAAACTGCTCCCTCACAGTGCGCCAAGCCTCTATCTGCAAATATGGTCTCCATGCCACATATATCATGTTATCCAAGCAACGTCTGAAGTACTCACTATGGCCCATGCGGACCTGTGTAACATAACCGGCGTATACATAGATCATAGGCTCCTGTAGCTGCCGCTGTGTTTGAAAAATTGGTCTCAAGACTGGGATATGCTCCCAGGCCCATATTTGTAATACCAGAGCTCCAGATGCAAAGCTCTTGCTATCCTGATACACGATCTCGTGCATCTCTGAAAACATGTGCCAGAAGACACTGACCCCAAGCAAGCTTAGTCGGAGTTGCCATAAGAAGTGCTACCATTGGGGCCCATCCCATCAATAAGCGGTTTTGCTGACGGCCTGCCATGATAATCTCGCCAACCATCCTGGCGATAATGCACTCTAATCTATGGGTCTCTCCATATCTCTGTACAAGGGTCTCCCAAGAAATGGACCCAGTCAACTGTGTATCATCACTAAATAGACGTCTAAAAGCATGAAGACCTGTCTGCCCCGTACTCACATACTCAAGGTGCCGACTACTATGGAACGGAATACGTAATATCTTGTACACATCCTCGGGCGTCACAGTTGTCTCCCCAGTCGGTAAATGGAAAGTTTGTGTCTCGGAATGGAATCTCTCAATAAGTGCAGTCAGAAGGCCATGATTTACCCTAATATCGGGTAAATGTATCAGATGCTCGAACCCACAGGCAGCAAGATGTACCCTCATAGGGTCGGGAAGCGCAACACATAATCTCTGTGTCGCAAGATATGAATGTCGGACGGGTACATCTGGAAATCAGACCTACATTACACAGAAATAGGGAATTCTATTAGAAATTTGGTTCAAAAACAGGCTAATGGGGCCGAAATTAAACAGTTTGGTATTTCAGAAGGTACGTCATAAGATCAGCAATCTGGCTACAATATCAAAAAAATCAAAATCTTGACCTAAGACAGTTTTTTGCTCACTGTTTTTCAAACGACATTTCAGATTGGTGTTGAAAGTCGTACGACTTTCTCCACGACATCATACGACAGATCATGGTCATACAACATTACCCAGGTTATCATACGACAAAGGAGGGACCCGATGAAATGTCGTACGACACATGGGCCCCTCTCATACGACACTTGGGTATATATGAAACGACAAAGGAAATTCAATTGGATTGTCGTACGAGTCCCGCTGGGGCGTCGTACGAGTTTCCATACATGCGAAAATTAAAAAGCAAAATGCGTATGAAAAATCCAAAAAATGCTATAAAACATGAAAAATTGAGTTTTTGGAGAGGTCCACCTACCAGATGTCCATACTGCCGAGGTCTTTGGTGTCTCCAGTTGCCCTCGAATCGGTGGGAGCTCACAAGTACCTTCGGTTCTCTTGCTTTGGCCATTTTCAAGCTCAGAGGGCTCCACAAAGTTTTAAAAATCAAATGGTTGAAATGAATTGAAAATGACCCTTCGTGCCTTTATATAGCTTTTGACCTAATTTTCAAAAGTGCTCCGTTTTCCATGAAAATTGCACCCCTGGCTAATTTCAATGTTCTGAATTCGTTTTCGGGATCAAAATTGAAATCTAAGATCGTTTACTATGTCAAAATTGTGATTTAAAATTTTTGGACCCAGGATGGTCTACTGTTTGCATATTCGACTTTCAATCCTCATAGAAATCCAGAATTCAAGTTAACTGATTATCTTACATCAACCTATCGAAATTTCAACTTGGTCAACCTTGGTCAACTCAGGGTTTAACCTACTCAAACTTGGTCTCCAGGACCTGCAAACGATGCAAAATGCATTCTCGAAACGTGTACAACCAATTCTCAAATCAATTAACATGCTTCTAAACCATTCAACGTTGACTTTTCTTGTCAGATTTCAATTTTAATCCCGAAGGGGGCATGGTATTGCACATCATTCAAAGTTTGTAAATCAAATTCGAATCATATCTTTTCTCAGTAATCAAGACAACAATCACGTCTAGTTACTGATTCATCTAAAAGTCCTTGTCGCTTGGGGCAAATCTATCATCGCTTGGGGCATATCAGATTCATCGAGATCCATAACAATCTGGTATGCTCCTAATCTTGTAAATTATATCAGCTTTTCACAACCATTGGTTCGTTAGTGTTATTTCCTTGGTTCTTCGGTAACTGAAGGGTTCAGATGTGATACCAATGTGATTCAATATAAGGACAATTGGGTCTGGAATCGGTCACTCACTTCTTCATAATCATAAGGTTTAGAATTAGGTGTTTTGACACTTTTTCGTAATCATCGGTTCATCGTTGCTATAGTGAACATTATCTTTGGTCATTCAGGACCTGAAATCTTCGGAACTATATCTTCAAATCTTTCAATCGGTTTCTGTCTCGGAATTGGTTTATCTTTCGAATCAGTTTCATATCTTTCCATATCAGATCATCTATTAAAAACAGACTGTCTTTGAACCACTGCGCTTTTGTAATGACCCTCACCAGTAGGATCACTAAAAACCCCAAATCTGATCCGTGTAAATTCGTCAAACAGTTGGCATGCACTGAATGTTCTTGTTTCAAATGATGTGTTTAGATTGATATTTGTTTTTTTGGGCACCAAATGAAATAACAATACCAATATAAAATGAAATGACAATGCAAGTTTAATATCAATGCAATGATTCCTATGTCAATGTATCATGCACTTCTCAAATCTAATTGCAATGTAGGACTGATTCAAACTATTACAATGAACATTGATTTATGATAACAAAATGAAAAGCAACTAGCAAAGTGTGATTATCTATTGACTGTTTTTTTCTGAGGATGAATGACTGATTCCAACACTAGACAACAATACAATTATCAATGCCAAATCTGATCTCTGTTATGATCACTACAAACTGTTTGTATTATAGCAAAGTCTGAAACCTATGGACTGCATACATGACTGATACAATGAATATACAAGGCATTCATTTACTCCATTCAAAGTACCATCAAAACCATGCCAGAATAATGACAATTGGCAATATAAATGACTGACTGAGTATGCTATAACAGTAACAAAGTATGACTGCTGTAGCAGTGACTGAGACATGCAAATTTCACAATTTCCTTGACACTCCAATGCACTCAAACACACAAATGGAACCTGGTAATAGCTCCTCAAAGTCTGATGATGAACGCTGAAGCAAAATGAACTGGAATGATGCCAAACTCCACCTCCAATCTCTTCCGTATGCTGTACAGGTACAGCTCCTGCAGAAAATAAATGCAGGGTTTTTGGAACCCCAAAATAGTATTAACCTGGCTGCCAATGATGTATTAATCTTCCTCCAAGAGCATAAAAATTATCTCCAAGTATGTTGGGAGATATGAGCAAAATTCTGAATCCAGGCCCTGGTATGAAGTGACTGAAAATGTGCCAAAATGTCTTCAATCTATCACCAAAATGATTCACCAATTAAGTGATGAATTCCAAACCCCTATTCAACCAGTTACAAACCCTCAATATCAATTTTTCAGGTCTGCTTTTTCGGACTGCTTTTTCAGATTTGTTTTTTCGGACCTGCTTTTTCGGCCGCCTATAATTCGGCCCTACTAAAAATGCCTCCTGAAATGCTGTTTCAATTACAAACAAACCCTTACATCAAATTCTCAATGAAGTACCAATGAGATGGCTGAGTACCAACTCCAAATTTGCAACCCTTCAGTAGATATTTCACTACCTCAGTTATGCCAATCTAGGGGAGTGATTCATTCCCAAAGATCGAATAATATTTGCAGACCACAAGGCTACAAATTGCTTCACAATGAAGAAGTAGAAGAAATCCCAAATCCAAGCATGTTCAAATGAGAGGCCCAGCCCTCTATTTATTCACTTTTTGGAGAAGTTGCTAAGAACTTCTAGAAACATTCTTTATAAAATCATATTATAATGCACTTTATAATAAAGTAACTTTATAATATAAAAAAGTGCAATCTCAACTTAAAATTATAACAATGTAGGCCCCAAAAGTCTTATAACTGAACATAGGCTCTATCGAATGTAGGCTCTGTCAGCAATATGCAATCAAATGATCAGCACAATGACTCTCTCTCCAAATCATTTGCCTACGAGAGTCGATAATAGGCAAATCCAGCACGCAAAACGATGTCAGCCAAAATGGGGACATGACAGCTTTGCACAGTAATTCAAAGAGGGGCAAAATGTAATACCCCCAAAATGGGCTATAAGTTCATTAACCTCCTACATTTACAAATCGAAGAAAATCGATATCGAAGTCCTAACCTAAGGCACATCTGAACATCATCAAATCCTAATTGATTATCCTAAAATCTGCATCGGGGAATATTTATAGTAATATTCCTAATTATCTAGTTATCTTTAATTAAATGATTATTTGGCGATAAATCATATTTATCCTAAAGTTTGATTAATTGAATATTTTGAATATTTAATTAATTATATTTAATTCTGCCACTTAATTGTTTTATTAAATTTATTTATTCCTAAATTGTATCATTTAATTTTGACAATAAATCCAAAATCCTATGAATAATTGATTAAATTCTTATTTAATTAATTAAAGCAAATTGTCATTATTTAATAATATAGTTTTTGAATAAAGTTTGATTTAGTAATTGATTAACCAATAAATCAATTATTTAATTTAAAAAATCAGTTAAGTTGAGGATAAATCAATTTAATTATTTATTTAATTCATATTTATTATGCATATTCAAAAAGCAGTTAAACTCAAAATCAGAAAATCAATGCAAGAGTTTACTTTTTGGAGACTCAACTCTAATTTGAATCAAAATTTTTTTTTTGCATAATTATGTGAATTAACTATCTTTAATCTTTTGATGAACTCAAAAATCAACCTGAGTTTATCAAGAGTGATTTATGGCTTTTCCATGCACATCCAAAGCTCTGGATTTCTATCAAATCAAGGCTGAGCTCTTCACAAATCATCTCATAATCTCATATTTTTGCAAACTTATGTTGTCGATTCAGAAGCTTAATATCTCTTGAATTTGCACAATCACGCTGGAGAATTGAAATTGGAGGAATCAAACCTTCTTACGAATCAACATTGTTGTGAGATCAATCTTGTTTTTACATTCATTTAGATTCATATTGCATATCATTGTTAGATAGATTTCATATCAGTTTTCATTCTAGATCATAGATTCATATCATATTCATATTTTCATTCTTATTGCATAGAAAAACAAAAAAAAAAAGATTAATTTGCATACAATTCATATCTAGATTTTGCATTCAAATCCTTCATTTAGGTGTCGTCAAGGTCACTGATCTCGGTTCAATCTGAGAATATCATACTCGCATCTACGAGAAGACAATAAATCGCCTAGTTAGTTTAGTTTCCATTCATTGCACAATTTCGATTTTGACTAACCTCTAATGTTTTACTGAAGTGTTGTGTCCTGCAGCTAGGTACAAAATTCACACACACATGTTTGGATCTCTACTTCGCTCAATAGTAGAAACTTAAGAAAAATGGGATCTAGGAAGAGTTTAAGTACCTTCATTACTACTTTGTTTTCATCTAGAGTTCCACCATCTCCTCTAATTTAGTTTACCATTTCTCTTACTCGATGTATATAGCCATCAATATTCTCTTCTTCAATCATTCTCAGATTCTCAAATATTGTCTTGAAACCGTACAATTTGACATGCTTTACTTTTTGATCTCCTTCTTAGATGCTACAAAGCTTTTCCCAAACATCTTTAGCAAACTTGCAATTCATCACCTTCAACAGTTCAAAATCAGCCAACCCATTGATGATTGCATTCCTTGTTTTTCCATTGTTCTTGTGTAATTTGATCTAATCTGTAGTAAGAGGAGTGGAGGGAGCAGTGTAACCACCGACAACTGAGTTCTACGCATAACCCATAGACACCAAATGTGATTCCATCCACATCTTCCAGAAAGTAGATTGTCCCATCAAACTTTAGAATCTTGCAAGATCCATCTTGTGCCATCTCAGATCTTTCCTCAAGTTGCTGAGCTTCTTTTGGAGGAACTTGTTTTTTATAACAATCATTGAACACTCGTTAAGACTAGGAGGGGGTGGTGAATCAGTCTTCAACCAAAACTCTTTAACTCTTAATCCAGTTTCAGAAGTAAATTAATTCTTACTGTGTGTAGTAGTGCAAAGAGGATAAAGTAATGAACACCATGCACAAGAGAACACCAAATTTACAAAGAAAACCCACTAACGGAAAAGCCATGATAAGAGTTAGCTTACAATTTATGTAACAATTGGCTTTGGCTTGACCTCCATCTTAGATGTAGATTTTGCTGGCAGTGGCAATGACTCATCATCCTCAACCTCTTTCTCCTCAATATGATTTAGAGCCTGTTTGGTTGTTGGAATTATAGAATGCTAGATTTTTGTAATGTTGGAATTTGCCAATTTCGGAAGTTGAAATATTTATGAAACCATTTGGTTCACTTGGAAGATGAGTGAGAAGAAAAAATGACCATGAATGAAGTCGCAATGATTGGTAAAGGAGCATATACGACTACAAATATGATAAAACGACCATGGGAATAAAATACAATCATACAAAGAGTAGATATAACCACATTTTGATCAAAGACGACAAGTTAAAGAAAATACACAGAGATATTTAGCAAAATAACCATGAAACCCAGTCGCCTAACTGGACTTTGAGATTTGAATATATATGCAGGATTGCGGTTGAGAAGAATTTTGGCAAATACCTGCAAATCAAGCAATTAGGAGCCCTCCGCACAACAGTAAAATTGCTGGGAAAATCTGCAAATATTTCAACTAGGAGACCTTCACACAAGGGCATAACAACAAAATAACATGATCAGATATGTGGACGAGAGAGGCAAAGGATCAATGGACAATTTGTGGACCTGAAAATCTTATAAAATTTGATTTATCAGAAAGTGGAATTGGACCTGGTTTTCCAATTCCACCTTTTGAGGTGGAAGATTCATATGCTCATTTTGGGCCAGAATGAGAATTTGAAAATCCCTATTGCATTTTCATTTTTTAAAAACAAATTGCGGATTCAAAAATCTAAGTATTTGAATTTCCCAATTCCAGCTCAATTCCAGCAACCAAACGGGCCCTTAGAGTGAATCCAAATCCACCCCCCTCCTCGATAGCCTGCCTCTCGAAATCATAGATGTTATCCTTTGTAAACAATTAAGGCTGCTCTTGCAATGTCTAATCACTGTAAGGATCTATATTATCCAAATCAGTTGGACTAGCTAGTGTTTCCTCTACCTTCTTTGTGCACAAAGAAATATTATATTGCTCAAAGATAAGGCCGTTGAGGCATTTTTGAGTTAACTTGTTCCTCTTCTTCGTGTATATGCCTTTGAACAAGCTCCAATTGCGCTCACATTTGGTTGAAGGACAAAGTTGAGATAAGATTCAAATCGCATATTTTTGGAGATTTCAGGCATTTCCACCTTAGTTTTGCCACCACCCATTTGCAAAATAAAATATTGAATAGTTAGAAGGCAATGTGAAAACATTCTTTATCAAATTATCAATAGTTGTAACTTGTGAATTTGAATTTTATAGCTTGTAAGATGCATGTAAAAGACTCCAAATATTATACATGGTGTTTGAGTGGTTCTTCCTCTTTTGGCTAGCTGTGAAGAGAATAGCTTACTGCTTGCTTCTTGGTAAATTTCCAGTTTCATGACAACAATGTGTGTCATCTCAACTTTTGGTGTCATCCTTTGAATGCATGCAATGAGGCCCTCAAGGGCCTCTCCATTGGGACCCTTGAAGAAAAAATGAGGTTTGAGAAAGTATCCCATTGTATAAATAGTTTGGTAGAGTTGATTTATCCACCTCCTATCTATAATTTCCCATATGAGATCAATTTTGAGGCTATCTCCTTGTGGTAATTTTTGATACTCTTGAGCCCTATCCATGGCCTCATAAAGATACTCCATTTTTGTTTGATTCCCTTTACACATTGGACAACTTTAACCAAGGGTTTCGACTAGTACAATTGAAAAATACAAAAAGATTAATGATTAAATTTACAAATTAATAATGAAAGACTTGAATTAAAAAAATGATTATTCAAGTTTTGAAGTTACTTTCATAATCTTTCTAGCTCTTTGTGCAAATAGGTTGTCGAAGACTGCGCAAGCAACACCCTCTCCATCAGGGTTCTTCGAATAACTTGAGTCTAGCCATGCTTGACTCACTGTAATGTCCCTATTTTTCAGACTTCGGGATTAGCTTGGTTTGACAACCCTCGCAGGCTAATCAGATGATCGAAGGGGGTCAGATGTTAGAGCCAGTGTTCAGACTCCACTCTGGGGATTCAGTTTATCAGGTCTGCTCTTCATTCGGGTCATTTCGGTCGACTTACTATTTTTAGTAAGTGGTGTTTTGGGTATGGCCAGGATTAGTAGGGTGTCTGCACGGAGTGTCAGATGTTCGGGATTAAGCTTCACACAAGGGCATAACAACAAAATAACATGATCAGATATGTGGACGAGAGAGGCAAAGGATCAATGGACAATTTGTGGACCTGAAAATCTTATAAAATTTGATTTATCAGAAAGTGGAATTGGATCTGGTTTTCCAATTCCACCTTTTGAGGTGGAAGATTCATATGGTCATTTTGGGCCAAAATGAGAATTTGAAAATCCCTATTCCATTTTCATTTTTTAAAAACAAACTGCGAATTCAGAAATTTCAGTATTTGAATTTCCCAATTCCAGCTCAATTCCAGCGACCAAACGGGCCCTTAGAGTGAATCCAAATCCACCCCCCTCCTTGATAGCCTGCCTCTCGAAATCATAGATGTTATCCTTTGTAAACAATTAAGGCTGCGCTCGCGATGTTTAATCACTGTAAGGATCTATATTATCCAAATCAGTTGGACTAGCTAGTGTTTCCTCTACCTTCTTTGTGCACAAAGAAATATTATATTGCACAAAGATAAGGTCATTGAGGCATTTTTGAGCTAACTTGTTCCTCTTCTTCGTGTAGATGCCTTTGAACAAGCTCCAATTGCGCTCACATCTGGTTGAAGTACAAAGTTGAGATAAGATTCAAATCGCATATTTTTGGAGATTTCAGGCATTTCCACCTTAGTTTTGCCACCACCCATTTGCAAAATAAAATATTGAATAGTTAGAAGGCAATGTGAAAACATTCTTTATCAAATTATCAATAGTTGTAACTTGTGAATTTGAATTTTATAGCTTGTAAGATGCATGTAAAAGACTCCAAATATTATACATGGTGTTTGAGTGGTTCTTCCTCTTTTGGCTAGCTGTGAAGAGAATAGCTTATTGCTTGCTTCTTGGTAAATTTCCAGTTTCATGACAACAATGTGTCTCATCTCAACCTTTGGTGTCATTCTTTGAATGCATGCAATGAGGCCCTCGAGGGCCTCTCCATTGGGATCCGAGAAGAAAAAACGAGGTTTGACGAAGTATCCCATTGTATAAATAGTTTGGTAGAGTTGATTTATCCACCTCCTATCTATAATTTCCAATATGAGATCAATTTTGAGGCTATCTCCTTGTGGTAATTTTTGATACTCTTGAGCCCTATCCATGGCCTCATAAAGATACTCCATTTTTGTTTGATTCCCTTTACACATTGGACAACTTTAACCAAGGGTTTCGATGAGTACAATTGAAAAATAAAAAAAGATTAATGATTAAATTTACAAATTAATAATGAAAGACTTGAATTAAAAAAATGATTATTCAAGTTTTGAAGTTACTTTCATAATCTTTCTAGCTCTTTGTGCAAATAGGTTGTCGAAGACTGCGCATGCAACACCCTCTCCATCAGGGTTCTTCGAATAACTTGAGTCTAGCCATGCTTGACTCACTGTAATGTCCCTATTTTTCAGACTTCGGGATTAGCTTGGTTTGAGGACCCTCGCAAGCTAATTAGGTGATCAAAGGGGGTCAGATGTCAGAGCCAGTGTTTGGACTCCACTCTGGGGATTCAGTTTATCAGGTCTGCTCTTCGTTCGGGTCATTTCGGTCGACTTACTATTTTTAGTAAGTGGTGTTTTTGGTATGGCCAGGATTAGCAGGGTGTCTGCATGGAGTGTTAGATGTTCGGGATTGAGCTTCAGAGACTCCAGTTTGAGAGATTTACTATTTTTAGCAGCTGGCTATTTTTGGCAGTGGGTTATTTCCGGCAAGGCAGTTGGTGTTTGGGCTCTGGTGTCGGAAATGAGTATTTCAATTAGCAGAATTCAGTGCCTTTGATTTTAAAGTTATCGTTATTAAATTAAAGTATTTTAATTTAATAACGTAAATATTTTATAACTTTATTGTTATAAAGTGAAATTATCTTTTTAAAGCCTTTTTTATTAAAAATGAGAAATTGTGCTTTTTCCGAAAAAACTATAAGTACAACTCGAAAAAGCACTTTCATTCACCCATTGTTGATTTGATAAATTATTTATGAGAGAATTCTGCTTGGCTTGGAAAAGCTAGGGTTTCTGGAGCTTGGTCTTCATTTTTGGAGAGAGTTCTTGTGAGATTTGTCGAGTTTGGTCTTCTTCCAGGAGAGAGCTTGATTTGATACTGAATTAAATCTAGTGCTGAGGTATACTGGATTCTGGTGAAGTTTAATTTTAATTCTACAGGCGGACAATCGAATTTGCTTTCAAAGAATTCGAATTGATAATTGCTGAGGTTGATTTTAATTGGGAAATCTGCTGTCAACTATTCTATTGATGCTACAATTAATAAATTGGTAGCCGAGATTATTAAAGGGCCAGCACGTGACTGTTCTTGGGAGCCGTACATCATTGGCTGAGTTCTACGTTTGGTTTTGGGTTGTTTCCACACTCCACGACAGGCTATTTGGTGTTGCAGTCAAACTGTGTGGGATCAAGGAGACTGCCACACTCATATACAGCTCATGCGAAATTGCCAAGAGGACTGGTTCAAACTGCCTGGGGTCTGTTTTCTTTACTGGCAGGTCATGTTTTATGCACCACTGCTCACGTGACTTGAAGACAGGGCTGATTTATTAATTTTACTGGAGCTGCCAACACTGCAAGCCAGTCATGTTCTATTACATCTTGCTGTGACTGTACGGGACAGAATGTCTTAGGCGTTTGGGAATGTGAGACGGTTTTTGGAGGATAGTCATTTACAAGCATTTGGGGTTTTGCCAGGTGCTGTTATTTTATTTGATGAATAATTGTTAATACATCTCGTTGAAATGTAAAAATGGGAATAATAAATGATTAGGAATATTCCATTGTCTTGGTTAGATTATATTGAATTTGTGGAAGTTGAATTTAATTGCAAATTAAAAGTACTTTTGAACAAAGTGTTTGCAAATATTAAAAATTCAAATTAGTAGATTCAGAAGTGCAAGCCTGGGTTCTTCACACTCATGAACCTCTATTTCAAAGCCATCACTGATCCAAGAATGTTTTGCAACGTTAAGAAAATCATTGCAAACTTTGTGACACCCGAATTTACCAACTCTTTCCCTTGGGTCTGTTCTCTTGTGAAACGAAGAACCCAAGGGTGATTTTAGATGTGTTTTGTGATCCTCTTTACATCCTCTACAATTGGTGTCACCTAATCTAGTTTGATTATGTCCTCCAGAAGAAGGTCAAGGACGTGTAGCATAAAGTGTCCTGTGTTTCTCTTTGAGGATTCTACCAGCTGCCATATATGCTATAGCATTATCTATTATTATTTGTGGCACATTTTCAACTTCCACCTCCATGACTGCTTGCTCCAATGTTAGAGCTAAAATTTTAGCAGTTTTTACCTTGTTGGAGGCATGCTCCTGTTCAAGAGACCACATTATTCTTGCAAGGTAACAAAAAATTACTGATGGTGCGATTTTCACTAGCTGTCCACCTATCGGAAAGCATAGTACAGCCATATCTTTCCCATTGTTCGTTTTTCACGTCCACTACTTCTCTTGCCCTATGAATTGCATTCGTGAGCAACCTACAAGTATGAAGTGAAATTAAGTACACAATTTTGATTAAAAATAGGTTAAATTCAACAAAAAATTGTAATTACTATAAATACAATTATAAGAACATAAATTTAGTCTAAAATTCAAAACTCAACACGAGTTATCCAAACTAAAAGTAAAACATTTAAAAATTTGAACAACTGGACCAAGCTCCTACCCGAGTCTCCATGAGAAGGCGCCTTGTAGCCTTTTCCCAAAACTGTCAATGCGGTAACTAAATTAAGTCAATAAGGATTGTCTGCCATTGAAAGTGATGTTAAAGTACTGAAAATCAGCATATGCAACGCTTATGCACCTCCCTATTCCACCCTTTTTCCTCCAATGATGGCTGTGCATTAGGTGGTTTTGTGCACATAATAATCACCTATAGACTGTGGTACTAATGGTGGTGCTCTACTAGAAGTAGCTAAAGTGGTGGCCGAGGGGGTGGTGGATTTGAGGATATGTGGGCGACAAACAGAGCTGACTATGCCCTCAAGTGTTGCTTCTCCTTCTTAAAGGTTGATTGGATCACCTTGAGATTCAGATATGGATGTTCTCATAGCTAGTTTTGACCTCTCCCTTTGCAATTTTTTCTCTTCCCCGATTGCAAGTAAGGCTTTTTATTTCCTTTGTGGCCCTAGGACAACCACTAGCATCATGTTTAGTGATGCTTGCAAGGTGCTTTTTGAGGCAATTTATGCCTCTGTGAAATATGTTTTCACATTTAATGTTAATTACCGACTGAGGTTCTAGTCCTTCAAAGCCATATTTCCAAGTCTTATCTCTAACACTTTTAGGACGAGTGCCTACATATCTAGATGGGCATGTGTCTATGGAGGTAGAGTTTGAAGCTGAACTAGTTGCAGAACCTTCTCTTCTTGCCATTAACCTACACATACAATGTGAAACCACAAGCTAATATTTTAATTAAAAAAATTAGCAAACAAACTAAATTAGTTTAAATAAATTTAGACAATTGAAACTTGAAAAAAACGTCCTAGGATTTGATTTTTTTTTTTCTGAAAAGTTGAGGTTCTTGAGAAAACAATGAAAACATTAGTATAAATTGTCAAAAAATAATTTTAATTCTTTTTTCGTTGGACTCTAAAGCAATTTAGAGTACTTAGGAAAGGCCATTGCTGATTTTCTATAAACCTCGATGCAATTAAAAAAACAAATTTAAAAATACAACAAAAATCATAACACCTATCTGGGTATCTAATTTTTCTTCGAAATCTCCTATAAATCGATTAGAATTGCTGCAAATGACCTTGGAGAAGCTTGGGAGGCCGTTTTTTCTCTTGAGGAACAAAATATTGCAAGCAAAATACAAATGAAATGCACTTTTTTGCTGTTTGGGCAGTTTTTACTAGTGTGGCTGAATCTTGAGTTGGACTCGCAGATCTTTTTGGCGAAAGCTTGCCAAAAATTCAGCGTGATTTTGGTGAGTAAATGGCAAGTTTTCTTGTCGCCAAGAAAAACTCGTGAGTTTTTCACAACTCGCCGAGCAGTGCAACTATGACGCCAACATGGGTTGTTTTTGGGGTTTTTATGTATAAATCTTAAACAGCCTTGAATTTGATGATAGGAAAATAATAAAAGAAAATCAAAAGGATCTGTGCAAATGAACAATAGGCATACGTCAAATGATTTAGTTGTGATGCCGTGTTGTCTTCTCACTGCTGTTTTCTTTCTTTTTGTCTTGTTATCACAAAATTCAAAATGGCATAACGATTGAATTTTATCCAGTGTAGCACCGGTTCTTGGGTACGTCGGGAAGCTGGGACGTCGGGGCAAGTTTCCAGGATGGGCGGACAAAGGGCCTCAATTTCGGGACAGCGGGGGAATGGTGGGGGGACGGCGGCAGGGGGCAGGGGGTGTTGTATACGATACATATAGAGAACTTAAAATGCTAGTGATGAAATGATGTTTCAGTATAACATACCAAATTGAAATACTTGAACATAGCAAAATTGCAACATGAACCAAAACCATTGAACATTCAACATAGTAACATAGTACATACCCAATAGTAACATTTAAAAATAAAACCTCAAATAGAAATTCAAGTACCCATCCTGCAGGTGGCGTGGTTGGGGAATGGTGGAGATGGAGGTACTTAGGTACTCCAAGTACCGGGTGCGGGGACGTCTCGGGGACAGGTACTTCGAGATTTGTGGGGGGAGGGGTGCGAGTCCCCGGGTTTCACTGATTTTATCTTTTATGTGGTTTTTTTGTTTTAGTCCAAGGCTTGTTGTATTGGGGTTTCGGGATCCTTGTAGGAACCCCCAGCCCCCTTTCTTTCATTGTTGTTTGTGTGTTTTTAAATTTAAACTTTTTCTTCCTTTCACCCCCTGGCATTTTTAGCATGCATCAGAAATATTTATAACCCTATTAGAAAAAGAAGAGAGATACTGTAGCAAACTGCCCTGGGAACATTTCTTATCTTTTCTAATGTCCCACTAAATGCCCTCGTGGAACATATATGAATATCATTTTGGGTAAATATTAATCAACTAGAATGCAATATTTAGTGAGGTCACACAATAGAATAATTTTGTAATTATTTCTCTTAGTGGATTTTTTACCCTATGATACTAGCTGTTTCATTCTCGTGAACTTTTAAGTAAACAGCATGACATGTGTAGTAGATACATCATTTTATACTTGTTCTGTACAACCTCTAAAAGTAACATTTTTATTGTTCCATTGGTTGCAGTTGAGCTCGTGAGAAATACAAAAACTGTAACCACAAAGTGGAAGGATTTGTTAAGGCACTACTTAAAAAGTGAAGATGATGAGGTTTGCAATAATAGTAGATGCTTTCCTTAAAACTATGGCGACCTTTATTTATTGGAGCTTCAGTTTTCTAAAATCAATACAAACTTAAGCCTGTTTGGAATTTAATTTTTTGGGTTTAAAGAATAGATCTTATATTTTCAAAGTGTTTCCTGCTTCAAAACATTTTCAGGATGTTGTCATCTGAAGAAAAATATTTGTGAGATGTTTTGCACTTTTTGGTGGATGGTTCTAGCATCACTTTAAGTAGCCAGAAATTTTACTGAAACAGGACAAATAAAATACCAAAGGTGATTACTCTTTTGAGAAAGAATGTTAGTGTCGGTATGTGTGTATATGCATGTTATTGAAAATAGGTACAGATGGACATATTTCGATGGTTTTTTGTTAGTTCTAGAGTGATTGCTTGGATTTCAAATCTAGATTCACTTTAGTAGTTCTTTTCTGAGGGCATCTTCCCTTAATACTCGCATGCATTGTGGTATTTAGGCTTATTTCATCCTATTACTTGTCTTTAGACCTGAATCTGGCTGATTTGCATCTTGGTTGGATGTGAGTATTCTAAGGTCCTGTGGCTCTCTATATGAAATGTATTTTGCTTGCACTTAAATTGCCCATTAAATAGGCACAAGCAATCTACATCTTATATGACCCTACACCTTTGAGCTAGATCCTAAACACACTTTATAATTTCCTATTAATTAAGCCCAAGCATCCACATCTTATGTGACCCTACACCTTTGATCTAGATCCTAAATACGCTTTCTTCCTTTATAGAGCTTCTACCTACCTCCTTTCTCTCCATGCCTTTACCTTTTTCACATCAGACCCTTCCATTGTGCAAAACCAGCAAGCATGTTCCCCATTCACAGCTACCAGTCTTGTCCTCTAATCACTCATAGGCTGATCAGATCAGTGAACAATTTTTAAGGGAAGTCATACCCAAGGTCATCACTGCCTTAGCCAAAATCCAAGTTCAGATCTACAGTCTCCAATGAAACAAACCAGATTTGCATGGAGGATTTAGTTCAACTCATTTAGCATCAAGATGGTAGGATGGTCATATTATCATCTTTTCCAAATAAGAAACAAAAGTGCCTGCTGGATTAACAGTGAATTTTTCCATGTATGAAATGGAAAGTAGTCTATGACATCTCAAGGAGAAGGCCTTGATCTGCATTTTTTAGGTAGGCCCATTGTACAAGAGAAATGTAAATCAGCAGTTTTAGTAGATACGCTAAGGAAACTAATGTATTTCTTGACTTCTTTTCATATCGAAGCAAGAAAAAGATTGGGTTTTACTAAATTCTCCCTATATGCAAGCAAAATCATACAGCCTAACTCACACACAAAGACCTAAAGGATTGGTGGGGAAAGGTTATGGCTCAGGTGTTTTGTTTAGTTTTGTCACTACATTTGGGCTGAGTTTTCTCAGTATCATTTTGTTGCTTCAAAATGCTTGTTGAGTGGTTGGAATCAAAGAACATGGAGGTGAGTGGAAGGTGTAGACTGGAGAACCAATGGAGCTATTGGTGACAACTTTAGTTGGAGGTGACAAAACCATGTCACATAACACGAGGAGACTTTCCAACTCTGATGGAATTTCCTTGACCTAGTAGTCATTAAATAACCCAAAGAAGGATAAGAAAAATAAGGATATCACTCCTCTAGTTATTAATATATTAACAGTCATATTCAAGGATGTCCAGTTCGACCAAATGGGCCCTCGGACAAGCGACGATTCGAATTGGTCCGTGGTACTAGTTCGGTCTACTTGTGGGTATGAAAAGAGTCCTGTCCACACAGGCTGAGTTCGAACCAGAACACGGGTTTGTTGGACCCTGGCGGACCAGACACAAAATACATGGCCCCCGTTCGAATCAAATGCGAATTTTGGCCTGTAGATGGTCAAAGTCAGCAGCCAACACATTTCTTTTTTACAAATTTAATAAAGATTTCTTCTTCACTTCACTTTTAAAGATTTTTCCTTTGGTAACATGTTTTCATACTTATTTCCTTTCTTATAGTTAAAATTATATTTGTATAAATACTGTCAGGATATTTGAGATAGGTTTTAGCTTCATAGGAGTTAAAATGCAGATTCTAGATTTTGGGGGTTTTCAAAAAAATCTAGATTTAGTCAAATTTCAGGATTCAACATGCCTTCAACAGTGTTATCTCCCACAACCTCTCCTAGCTTTTTGAGGTCAAATTGAAGCTGGAACAAGGATTTTCTAATGATTCTAACTCATTTCCTCTCAAATCACTTGGTTTCAATTCTATATTCTTGAGAGACTTAGCTCAACACTTGCTTACACCCCAGACAAACATTACTTTCTAGTAGGCCAAAATTGCTCAAACTCACTCTCGTACTCGGAGACTTAAATTGCTACCACCTAAGACCACCTAAGACTACCTCATACATGTTTCCAAGAGAAAAATCTTTAAAAGGGAAGTGAAGAAGAAGAATATCAATAAGTTTTTAATCCATTAGTTGAACTTCAAACAATAATACTTGAACTTGATGTTATGATTTAATTTTTGAAGTATATGTTGTTGGGAAAATGGGTAGTTAGACGTTTAGCCCGTCCGAGGGAGTTACACGGATGTGATGGGTAGTGATTGGCCATTTGCACATGCACCATAAGCGGTTAGCAGGAAGAGTATGGCATCGGAAGCAAATCACGAAAATGGTGTGCCCCATGGACTTCTGTGTGGGTTTGAAGGTGCTAATTTGATCTTGGTGGTGGGAGCGCTACCCCTCGACCTCATTGGGGGTGTTGCCCCCAGACCCCCAATTTATTTTTGAGGTACACTACAACTGTGAGGTTGGGGCATTAGAGCAGTCAAGGTAAGCATTGGGTTTGTCACCTATGGTGAGAGAGAAGCTTGAAGCCAAGCATTGAAAGCATAGACCTAAGCCGCAGAGGGAGATGGATTTGGAGGTTGCGAACCAACAGAGTTTGAGGGAAGGCATTGCAAGAACGATTGCCTTGCAAGAACAAGAAGTCATACGACACGAGGCAATTATTCAGTTCAGTTATCAGCCTTTGGGGAGTATGACCAGTTGATGAGACCCACAGCTGCTGCAGGCATGGATTGTCCACACGCTGGAGGTGGGGAGAGCACTGGAGCAAGCCTTTCGAGAGGGATACTATGCTTTGAGGTGCTCAGAGTATGTTTCGGTTGGACGTGTAGTTGTCTTGGTGGATGTACAGAGAGTTCTGGAGGAGCTTCCCACCCGGTTCAAGGTAGTAGAGCGACACTCGGCTCAGTGTACCTAGGAGTTGTAAGTAGAGAAGGCGGCGCAAATGGCTATCAAGGTTAGATTAGCTATGGAGACAGTATCATTTGAACAAGAGTTAGTGGAGGCTACAACTCAGAAGCGTGTTTTGGAGACAAGTTTGGTGCGGGCACGGTAGGAATGTGATGTGACTTCTTCTTAGTGATTTTCTTATTATATGTAGTGTACTTCATCTCCCTTTTGTTGTGAGTCGCCATAGATGACTTTCTTTTTAGGGGGGATGATGTCGGGAAATATGGGTAGTTGGCATACCTAAGGGAGTTTTACGGGTGCGAGGATTGGCCTCGCACCCCCTCGAGCCAAGGGAGTTACACGGGTACGATGGTTCGCCTCGCACCCCCTTGGACATTATATTTATGTACCTTCTGGATGATACAGGGGGCATGTTTGGACATAATATTTTACTTGTTAACCAATTAATGAAATGAGCAGTACTGTTTCTGAACATTGTGTTATATTCTTTACTTCCATAGTAGGTATTAAACCTGTTTACCCATGACGGTAAACAATATATGATGCTACAATGGTATGATCATGATTCATGATGCTATGATTACAAGTTTATCTTGTTTTTGTTGTTTAAATGTTTTTATGATACTATGTGACATTCTAATCCTAACTCATGCTTATAGGATTCATAAATATATATATATATATATATATATATATATATATATATATATATATATATATATATATATATATATATATAATTTTTACATGTTTTTGTACTAACGAACCCAAACAAACCCAAACCCTTTTTCAAAATTTTGCCGTACTGGCGAACCAATCCTTCGTACCCGAACTTGGAACAGGACCCAAACTGACATCCTAGCTCATATTGTTACGTTAACATATTAATATTCACAGGATATAAAAATAAATTAAATATTGATCAAAATTGTCTTCCTCAACTATTGTGAATGCTTATTCATTGTTATCAAGCCTTGAGTTTTGGACTCATTCTTAAACTGTTAACCCACTTCTGGGACCAATGAAGCTGTAAAATAGATTCATTTACCTCAAGGGAAAAACTTCTGCTTGAACAATATTTGAAAAAACGCAAAATCCCATGATGTGAAATTTTTTGATGTTCTCATTATATGAAAATGTTTTACCATAATTACAAGGTTATGAAATTTTGTTTTTTAAAAGTTGTCAATTTAGAAGAAATGTCAAAATCCATTGCAGATTCTTCTGAGATTTTCCAAGATGAATCCATAGGCAAAATTCTGAGTGTTGGCCACACTCTTGATCGCATCAAATTAGTATTGGACGCAAAATAGATCATACCTGAACTAGCAACGTTACAAGGACGAATGAGTAACAGAGATTGAATTCAACAAGTAGATTGAAACCTTCCCTAAAACTGTCATATGTGATTGGTACAAAAAACCTATCAGAGTTTGACTAGCATAGTCAACTGTATTGCCCCTCCAAAGTCATGGATAAGCCACAACGTTTAGCACCATTTCCATGAACACACTACTACTCATGCAAGGTGTCACCACATAGGGTAATATATGCCCTCGATGAAAAGTGATTTAATTTCATATCCTCACGCCCTCCTGCGAATTGACTTGTATTACTAGCAATATGGAGTTCATCTAACTTTGATTTTAACATCTCACTTGCAAACTGAAGAAAAATCTCACCAAATAATTTCAAAATTTGGAACACACAAACATGCTTTTCGAAACAACAAAAGTGCAAATTATTAAATTGTGAATAACAATGGTGGTTCTTGAGTAGAACCACTCCAAGCCAGGTAGTGATCGTCTTTCAAATCTGAACCCTGTATTCAAATGAGGGTTTCTGTCTTCAATCAATCTTTGGAAGAACACACAGTTACAATCTGACAACATAATAGTATGTGTAATTATAGATGAAATACTCTCCAATTAGTTTAAAACTCGTGTGTTTTTCGGGCTCACGAGTTTTTACACTATTAACTAGCCACAAAAACTCGCGCAGTTTCTGGCAAGTTTTTGCCAAAAACTTGCCAGCAAAAGATTATAATGCTTGGGATGCAAAAAATGCATTCTAATTTCATTTTGACTGATTTCTTTTGCCCCTTTGGTAAAAACACCCTCCCAACCTTATACGAGGTCATTTGTAGCGATTTTGCACTACAGAGTGAAGATATGCAGTTCTAGTTGTAAGTGCTATTGGAGTTTGTTAGAGGCCATTCACACGAAGAAGAGGAATAAGTTAGCTCAGAAATGCCTCAATGAACTTGTCTTTGTGAAATATAATCTTGGGTTGCACACAAAGAAGGAAGAGGAAATATTAAGTGGTCCAACTGATTCAAATGATATAGGTCCTTATCATGATTGGACAGTGTAGCCTCCATTGTTTGTTGAGCATGACATCTATGATATGTAGGTCCTTATCTATGACATCATTGTTTGTTTTGCTTTTAGCGAGTTTTTCAACTGTGTAATCTTTAGCATATGGAAAATGAGAGCCTAAACCTCCTTTAATAGCTTTTGTAGGGAAAATGAGCAATTTTAAATTTTAAATAATTTATTTTTCCTTGAAGTGTCCATTTTGACAAATTAAAATCGATTTTGTATAATTACCTCTCACAATTCCCTAGGCGTCTAGTTTTGATGAGGGACATAAAGAAATTTTATAATTATAACACTTAAGTGAATTATTTAACATTAAACTAGAGAAACTGGAGTGCATAATTTATTTACTCCACCCTAGTTGTGAATAACACCATATAATATCCCACTAGGATATTTATTCGAGTTTTACCACAGAAATTTATCCATACAATTTCTATGCAAAACTAATTTCTATTGATCAACAGTTAATTCTGAAAGCACATAATATCTGAAAATATAGATTATGTATATTGCCTGCAAATAGATAAACCATTACAGCCATGTTTTTTCCAAACAATCATGAAATACCTCTAACAATTTCGCCTAGCTGCGAACTTCGTCACGAAACCACCCTCTAGAAATGAATTGGGCTTCTGTTCGACCCGCTGAAAAAATCCCAAGGGTTTCCGTCCTCAGGAAACTAGAACTGAAACAAGAAGCTCTCAGAGCTCTGCCAAAATAAATGAATAAACCCAGCATGCTGAAATGAATCTATCATTCTTCTTTTAAAGTCCAATGCAGCGACCCTTCATTTTCCCTTTGCCTGTCACTTCATCTCCTTTCTTTTTGTCACTTTTTAAAACCCATTTTTAAAATTAAAATGATTTTAGTAATTTTCATTAAGCTCCAGTGAAGTCATTTTAATACTTTATTAAGTTGTCATTTAATTTCCAATGCCCCCCAAAAAGGGATATTACAGTCCTCCCTTAGAGATTGCTTGTCGTCAAGCAACCATGAATCTCCATTCCAATACCAGGATCCCATATAAATCTGCAAACAACTCTATGGCAGATTTTGGAACAAATGAAATCAAAACGTACCACACTGTGAAGTGAAATGTTCATATGCAACTCATTCATCAATAAGATCCTTGGATCCCAAGGCAATCTCAAAAACACTGCTTCACCAATCCGCTGCCCCACTCTAAAAATAACAACACTATGCCTCAAGCTGTGAAGCAACTCATCATGATCCATAAGAAACTGAGCTCCCATCTTGTCAACACTTGGATCCTAAACCAATCTATCCTTCAGACCATAGGAGTAGAAATATATATCTATCATTATACCATCTTCCTGTAACATCCATTTGAATAAGTGGTCCCAAAAATTTTGAGAGACGGCTTCTATATGCACATAAATCAACTCATTAGGCCACCAAATGCTGTTGTTGCAACCCAGGTCAGCAATAAGAATGATGTCGTTGTTGTCACCATACCTCTGTATTGGAAAAATAATCATCTCATATGGAATATCCCTCAAGTAAAAATGTCTCCACAAATCTCCATGCAACTCAATAACTATTGTAGACCATGCCAAATTTAAAAATGCAATTGAAGACCAAGCAGTATGACCACTATCAACTGAAGTATCTATGAAGATAAAATCACCAACCAGTAAATTAACAATTGCCATGTCATAAGAAATTGGTGACAAATCTGAGACTGAACTGCAGATGCTTTTATCATTCATGAAAAACAACTCTTGAGTGTCAAGTTCACTACAAGAGTCATCAACAAAATCAACTTCTTCATCAAAGAATTGAGCACCATCAAATGATATTTGAGAACTAGTAACACTTTGTTTATCATCACCCTCATGTGAAAGAGCTGTTACCTCATTATTATGTAAAGGCCTATGACTACTATTGTAAAAATCAGATTTGTTGTCTTTCACTTGTGTCATATCCTCAATGTTCACAAGAACTTCTTCATTGAGAATTCTATAGTCATCACTTGCACTTTGAGCACCAACACTTATTGATTCTTCTCCATTAATTATTTTAGGTGAAAAGGCTGTAAATTTATAAGAATGAGAAGGTGAACTAGTGCTGTCCCCAGTCAGAATTTTAGGCTCCTCCACCAAATCTTGACTTATTGCATGTCCTTCCCAAGTAGTCAAAGGTGGTGGCGTCTCAAATGATTCTTCTACAAATGTTTTCACAAGGCTGCAAAATACTTCTTTGTGGGATTCTTCAATATACTGGGTGTCCCTTGTAAGTAAATTGCTGAAATCATTGTCTCCCATTTCTTCCTTTAAGAGTTCATCAATCCCCTCTACTATATGTTTGATCTCCATCTCTCTTGTACCAACTTCTTGATCTTTGGTTGTGGATAATATAGACATTTGTTTTTCTGATTTGTATAGAGAGAAATGAGTCATGCTAAGCTGGTAACAAAGATTATCAACCTCATTTTCCTTGTCTTCCCCAAATTTGATAGCAAGATCCCTATCCATTAACATTTGCAAGTAGTTTGATTTCATTCCCTCAAGTGTTTCTTTGATGGTGTGCAATTGAGTACTAGCAACACCACATGCAATTCGTTTTTGCCTCTCATCAATCTGCGTTTTCCAAATGAGATCTTCAATGTATTTGTGTGAATCATCTTCCCTTGTTAAAATTTGCACAACTCTCTCCTTTGTGACCAATAGTTTGTCCTTCAAATCTTGCAATGCTAGAGGATTTTGTTCAAATTCAGCTAAATACATGAGCTGTCACATGTTAAAGTTTCTGATTGGTTATCAAACGTATAAAAATTATCAACCTCACTAGATGATGGCATGCACTCTTCATAAAACTCTACTAGGGCAGCATTGTGATCGTAAGTGGATTCATCAAAGAAGTATTTCTTTTCTCCTGTTTTATCAATAATGACCTGCAAATCACCAATGAAGAGTTTTGAATACCCCTCACCTGTCGAGATTGGCTCTTCCTCCTTAATATCAACCTTAGCTGATTGAACGTCATTATCCCTTTTAATTTCATCATGCATAGTAACAGGTGCAGTCAAAGCTGCAGATTTAGTGTGCTCCTCATGAGTCATGGAACCTGTTTCTTTTCCCTCATCACCACTTGGTTGCAATATATTTTTTCCCTTATTAGTTCTACAAATATGATCATGTGTCCATGCTTTTTGACATGTGAAAGAAATCTGCTCTTTCCTTATCTAGTTCTTGCTCCTTTTGGGAGGTCCTGAAACTTGTAATCCCATTGAAATTAATTCTTCAGCCCGTTGTTGTTTGTACTTCTCAATTTTTGCCTCACATTGTTGAGCACCTCATTGACCAACTCATAAGCAGATTTAGAAGCGCCCTGTTCTTGCTTTGAAATTGCTAACAACATATGTATAAGAGGCTGAAAATGAGCATCACTCTGGTTAATTGTCATAACCGTAATGGTCTTCATGACTGCTACATCTTTATTGTATTCTTCCCTGATCGTGACCAAAAAATGTTGAAACATGGGTTAAATCATACATTCCCAAGTCAACCATAAGATTATTCAATCTGATTTCTGCAAATGTTTTTAGTATGGCGATTCTTCTCGAGAAATGACGACTTCTAATGTCCCCAAGATATTGGCAGCTATCAACGATTAACTGAAGTACCTCCTTCGTTATGTTTTCTTTATAAGGTTCTTGAGGTGCTAAGATTCTTGTGACCTACATCAAACAAGAAGTAACCAACAAATCAGGGGGTGATTGGTCTACAATGGTCAAACATCCTTCTAATTGGATCAAAGTGATAAGAACATTTTCCCTTGTTTGTGATTCCAACCCAAGGATGCTTCCTGTCTCATAAAGTACTTTGGCCAACTCCAGTATGTCATTTGATGCCATTTTAATACAAAGAATCATTTTTTGAACTTGCCCAGCAAGCTGGCATAACCCTTCCTAGTTTTGACCCGAAATGATATTGCACATCTCACATACGTAGTGAAGGCATTTGATCAAATAGTTTGTTTTGCAGATTTGAGTGTACAGTTTTAGATATACAGTTTCAGATTTGTAAAATAATAACTAACAATGACAAGCACTTCCGGCCAGTAAAGTAATCCAAGAGCTAATGTGATACAGGACAAATATCACTTGTAAAATTGTACAGGAGATATGTATAATTGCAAACTAGCTGGAATCACAATCTCAGATATGTGAGCCAATAACAATTTGGAATTTCAAATATTTACGAAAACAAAGAAATGTATTCACAACAATAGCGCAAGTATTCACGCCAATAACAAGCTTTAGAATCGACGGTTCATAGTGAAACCATGGTTTCCATAACATGGTGTACGCAGTAATTGATTCCAAAAACTGCTCAAACTAGACTATATTTACGGCAATATCTCTGAATCTGTTCCCCAGACCTTTATAACTCTATTGCGATGAAATATGGAAGATACACACGGCAGAGGAGTTCTAGTATATGCTTTCCTTCAGTAACGAAAACTATCAATAACCATCTGTTAAATGTAAGCCCAGTTTATAGAATACATTAGTTTTGTCTTATACTTTGATTGTACCCTGAGTATTTGTTTGGCCAATGACTTCGAAGGCAATTCACTGCTAAGGCTTAGAACAAGAATTCTCAGGTCTTAATTAACACGTCGAAGCCATTGCTAACTTAGTGCAATGAGAAATAGTTCCGCTCGACATATACAGAAGCATCCGTTAACATAATCACCTCCTATGATAATGAATATTAGTAGAAGCCGTTTTTGGTAATTCCAGCAAAGTACACTCTTCACAACAGAGATAGAAACAAGAGTCAGAAGATTTCCACAATCCATTTGTTAGCATTAAGTGATGATAATTGGTAAGCTTGTCACCGGTACTGGTGTTGTCATTGATTGGCAAAAAGATCATTGAGACTTGTCCTCTCTATGAAGTCCACAAAATCAACACAGTTCTATATGACAGAAGGATGGTATGGCCGATGATGTAAATATTCAAGAATGATGTGACTACATGCATATACCACCGGCCACTATACAAACCCTTGACACCGGGCTATGTATACAGTAAAGGAAAAGATGATTCCGGCATCAGCTGAGGATCGTGCTGCAACCGGTAACCAACCATCGACGAAGCAACTCGTATGCCAAGCAAAGGATAGCAAACCGAAGATTGTAGGAACCGGTAAGCCAAGTAAGAGACAGCAACAAGTCAAAGACTCTTACCTGTTTACAACGTGTAGAACTCAACCAATATATTATAAGACTCCGGTATGAACCAAGGAAGTCATAGTCTACTATCTGTTCCAACCAACTCATCTTAACAAGGATTTATTGCAGTACATCCGGGTGATCTTGAGTTATCTTGGTGATCAGTCTGAGGCATAGGTAAGCGGAACTTGAAGCGCGACTAAAGGACTTAAAGCCGGACTTAGTGGGTTTAAATCAAGGTGTTATCTCCTATGAAGGAGGGTTGCCTAACACGCAACTGGTGTTTTCTTCGTGAAGCGGATAATGCTAGAGCATGCATCGGATGTTTGCTTAGTAAGCCATTACTTCACTAAGTGAAGTATTCGTAAGATCTCAGGACTAGGTCATGCATTTAAGGCCCAGTTAGGGAAACTAAATTGTATATATTCTCATGCCTGGTGTGAAGAAGAGTCGCCTTCATTCTGCCGAGAAAAAGAGTGAACCTATATGCTACAAGAGCAGGGGTAAAAGAAAGTAGAGAAAGAGAGATAACAGATTGTGCAATACAACACTATAGTAGATGAGAATACACCTGTGGCGACCGGTGTTGATTCTCAGTTGAGCGTAAATAGAGATCTTATCAGGCTAAACAAAGCCATCTGTAAAGATTACACTTCTATTGTTTTTTAGCAAACTACAATAAACAAATCCTAGTATTTGGGTGGACTCTAATAGGTCCCTTGTATCAAAATCCCTTAACCAGGTGACATCTTTCAAGGTGTTTAAAGTCCTTTAACCAGGCAGGTCCTAACAGACCTTATTGTAACAAACCCCTTGACCAGGTCGCATCTAGCAATTGCGGTTTTCTCCTTTAACCGGAAAAGCTCTTGACAGGGCGTACTCCAGGAGAGTACAAAATTTGTGAGGTCTCCTTATACCGTGGTTTTTACCCTAACCGGGTTTCCACATGATAAATCTGGTGTCACTTTGTGATTGTCTACTTACTGTTATTATATGCTTAAAGTTGTTTGCCTTTTGTGCTATAAGTTTACTTTACTAGATTTAGTGGGAAAAAGTTCTTACAAGTGCTGATTCACCCCTCCCCTCTCAGCACCGGTTGGGACTGTCAATTGGTATCAGAGCCAAGTTTTGTGTTCTTTGCTGCTTAACCGCACAAGGAAAAAATCAAGATGATGAGGAAGGACCAAAGTTTTCCAAAGAAAACTTCACCTTATGGTGCAGCAGAATGAAGCTGTATATGAAGACCATCGGTGACCAGTACTGGAATCACGTTACCACTGATTACAATGAGCCCACCGACACCTTGACACCTAATCAAGAAAAGATCAAGACTGAGCACACAACTGCTATGGATATGATAGCTAGCACGTTACCTGATTATGTCTATGCCGAGATTGAACACCTTGAATCTGCTTTCAAGATGTGGGGCAAGTTTCAAACAGTCTATGGAGGGGATCCTAATGTTCAAAGAGCCAAGGTCGAAAGCCTCAAAGGAAAGTATGACGATATGAGGATGAATGAAGGAGAAGACATTGAGCAATACAGCAACCGGATTAAAGAAGTGATCAATTCCATTAGATGCACCGAAGGAAAGCTCAGTGCAGAGGAAGTAATCAGCAAAATACTGAGAACTCTCAGACCTCGTATGCTATCAAGGTCTCTGCCATTGAAGAGCTCAGATTGGTGACCACAGATCAAGTCACTCTAGACTCCCTTATCGGTAAGCTGGCTGCCTTTGAATTAAGTAATTTTGATAATAGCTTATCTATTCAGGAAGCAACTTTCAAGTCCTCTGCTAATATCTCTTTTGCTAAAAAGGGAAGAGAAACCGGTAACTGCTCTACCGAAAAGATTGGCAACCTCGCTGAGAATCTGCTCTTAGAAGAGATGGAGCAAGAAGAGTTTGAAGCACTCATTGCAAGAAGATTCCCTGGAGGAAAAGGAAAGTACAAGGGAAAACTCCCTTTGAAATGCTTCTCTTGCAATAAAATAGGTCATATTGCTGCAAGATGTCCTGATAATGAACATAAAGATAATAGAGACTGGTTCAAGAATAAAGCAAAGGAGTGCTATCTTGTAGGAGTCACAGATAACGAATCTGAAGACTCGGAGGATCCAGAAATTGCATTTGTTGCAATAAAGGAGGAGAGCCTAGTAATAGAAGAAGTTGCACTCATATCAAGATCTTATCAGTATGATGGTTGGATCATTGATAGTGGATGCACTCACCAGATGACCGGTGACAAGAGAAAGTTTATCAACCTGAAACTCAATGACAGTGGATCAGTTACCTTTGGGAACAATGCTCCTTGTGGCATCAAAGGTAAAGGTTCTATTGCTCTTTGCAACAATGCTGTCTGTGAAGATGTGTACTAGGTTGAAGGACTCAAGTACAACTTGATGAGTGTTGCATAACTGAACAACAAAGGATTCCTGCTGGAATTTGGACAAGGTTCCTGTATAGTAAAGAATCAATTCGGAAGTCATGTCGCAACCGGTAGACAGAGCAGAGGTAATCTTTTTTATCTTGACTCAATGGAAGGAGCCTGTCTCATAGCCACGGTCAAAGGAGGATCTAGCAAAATCTGTCTTATGACCAAGGAAGACAACAACTGGTTATGGCACAGGAGGCTTTGCCACATAAACTTTGACAGTATTGTCAAAGTAAGCAAAAAGAAAATGGTAAGAGGACTTCCTGAGATTACAAAGCCCATCAAGGGCGTTTGTAAAGATTGTCAGTTGGGAAAGCTGACCGAAACATCCTTCAACAGTAAGTCTTTCTTTGCTGAGAATGTTCTAGATTTGGTGCACACTGACTTGTGTGGAAAAATGAGAACAAAGAGCTACCATGGAGACCGATACTTTATGCTTTTTGTGGACGACTTCTCCAGAATGATGTGGACACTCTTTCTTAAGGAGAAATCAAAAACCTTTCACATGTTTAAAGTCTACAAAGCTAGAGTGGAAAAAGAGACCGGTAAAAGCTTGAAGTGTCTGAGATTAGACAGAGGAGGTGAATTTACCTCTCAAGAGTTCAGTCACTACTGTGAGGAACATGGAATAAAAAGACAGCTATCTGCACCAAGGACTCAGCAAAATGGAGTAGCAGAAAGAAGAAACAGAACGTTGATTGATTGTGCTAGAACATTGCTAATTCAAAAAGATCTGCCTCATCACTTCTGGAGGGAAGCTATCAATACTGCAGTCTACACAATCAACCGAGTTCAAGTAAAAAAGGGAACCAGTAACACTCGTTATGAACTTTGGCTCAAACATACTCCCAATGTAGGCTACTTCAAAACCTTGGTAGTAAGTGCTATGTTAAAAGAGATATGTACTCTGGGAAGTTTGATACCAAGAATAGTGAGGGAACATTCTTGGGTTACTCTACCAAAAGTAAAGCATATCGGTGTCTGAACAAAAGAACATGCAAGATAGTTGAAAGCATCAATGTAAAAGTTGATGAATCTTCAGAACCAGAAATAAAGACCGATCATAATGATCACAACAGTCTTCAAGGCCTAAATGAAGGGAATTCCTTTGAATTCAACAAAGATATGACTGAAGATGATGGAGAAATACACATGGATAGACATCTGGAGCAAGAAAATGTACATGAACCCAACAGGTTGATACAGGAAGGCGAACAAGTTGATGTCCCAAACCATGATGAAGACAATGTTCAACCGGAAGAACCAAACCGGGAACAAAGACCTGTTCTTCCAAGGTATGTCACATATCACTCTATTGACAATATAATTGGTGACAAACAGGGGAACGTCTTTACCAGGAAGAAGGCCAAAGAGAACATTTGTCTGCTTTCATGTATTGAGCCCAAGTCCACCAGAGAAGCCCTGGAAGATGAGAATTGGGTCAAGGCCATGGATGAAGAAATCAAACAAATAGAGAAGAATGACACATGGGAACTTGTGCCTAGACCTCAGGACAAAAATGTCATTGGGATAAAATGGGTCTATAGGAACAAACTGAATGAAAACGGTAACGTCGTCAGGAATAAAGAAAGATTGGTTTGCAAAGGATATGCTCAGGAAGCTGGACCAGACTATGGAGAAACTTTTGCACCAATGGCTAGATTGGAAGGGGTAAGAATTCTTCTTGCCTATGCAGCTCACAAAAGGTTTAAACTCTATCAGATGGATGTGAAGTCTACGTTCCTCAATGGAATACTGGAAGAGGAAGTCTACATTTAGCAACCATAAGCGTTTACATCTGCTCAAAAGACTGATATGGTCTGCAAACTAAAAAAGGCTCTGTATGGACTTAAGCAAGCTCCAAGGGCTTGGTATGAAAGGTTGCATTCATACCTTTTGACCATTGGATTCACAAGAACCAGTGACAACAACAATATGTATCTCAAAACTGGAAAAGATGGAAATCTAATTGCTGAAATCTTTGTTGATGACATCATTTTTGGAGGAGATGACAGGATGAGAAAAGCCTTTGCTGAAGAAATGAAGAAAGAATTTGAGATGTCTATGATTGGACCCATAAAATTCTTTATTGGACTACAGGTCCATCAACTAAAAGAAGGTATCTTCATCTCTCAATCCAAGTACATAAAAGAAATTTTTAAGACTTTTAGACTAGAAGAATCCAAACCGGTTGGAACTCCAATGATAACTAATCTCAAGTTATCAAAAGAGGATGATGCCAAAGAAGTAAATGATACAATGTATCGGTGCATGATAGAAAAATTGTAGTATGTTGTTCACAGCCGATCGGATATTGCTCATGTAGTTGGCATAGTGGCAAGATTCTCAGCTAATCCCAAAGAAACACATCTGGTGGCAGTAAAGAGAATCTTCAGATATTTAAAAGGAACCGAGGAATATGGCTTGTGGTTTCCACACAAGGGAGGATTCCAAATAAAAGTCTACACTGACGCAGACTGGGCTGGCAACATTGATGACAGAAAGAGCACAAGCGGTGGTGCATTCTTTCTAGGTGGGAGGATTGTATCGTGGATAAGTAAGAAGCAGAACTGCATTTCACAGTCCACTGCTGAAGCTGAATATGTTGCTGTTGCCATCAACTGCACACAGGTGATTTGGATCAAACAAGTGCTTGAAGGTATTCAGGAACAGGTACCTGAACCGATCACAATTCGCTGTGACAGTACCAGTGCCATCAACATATCCAAAAATCTTGTTATGCACTCCAAGACCAAGCACATTGCCATCAAGTATCACTACTTGAGGGAACTAGTATAGGATAAAGAAGTAAGATTGGAGTATGTCCCCACCAAAGAACAAATTGCTGATATATTTACAAAGCTATTACCAAAGAGTACTTTTGAGTATCTCAGAGGTAGACTGGGGGTTGTACCCCTCTCAGAAAATCAGTAATCATAAAAAGGAAGTCATCAGTTCATTATGATTTAATAAGAAGGTTACATCTTATCTTTTATGAACTGATGAAAATGACTGCTACTTGCAGGGGGAGCATATTAGAGAATGAAAATCCTTCTGATTAGCCTTTTGGCATAATTGTCAAAAAGGGGGAGAGATTGTGGCAATTGGCAATCAAACCGATTGGTAAACTGGGGAAGTAATGCAAGGCTCCAAATCCAAATGCCCTTCACAAGTTTTGCCATCAATGCCAAAGGGGGAGATTGTTAGCATCAAGTGATGATAACCGGTAAGCCTGTCACCGGTACTGGTGTTGTCATTGATTGGCAAAAAGATCATCGAGACTTGTCCTCTCTATGAAGTCCACAGAATCAACACAGTTCTATATGACAAAAGGATGGTATGGCCAATGATGTAAATATTCGAGAACAATGTGACTACATGCATATACCACCGGTCACTATACAAACCCTAGACACCAGGCCATGTATATAGTAAAGGAAAAGAGGATTCCGGCATCAGCTGAGTACTGTGCTACAACCGGTAATCGACCGTCGACGGAGCAACCGATATGCCAAGCAAAGGATAGCAAACTGAGGATTGTAGGAACCGGTAAGCCAAGTAAGAGACAGCAACAGGTCAAAGACTCTTACCTGTTTACAACATGTAGAACTCAACCGATATATTATAAGACTCCAGTATGAACCGAGGAAGTCATAGTCTACTGTCTGTTCCAACCAACTCATCTTAACCAGGATTTATTGCAGTACATCCGGGTGATCTTGAGTTATCTTGGCGATCAGTCTGAGGCACAGGTAAGCGGAACTTGAAGCGCGACTAAAGGATTTAAAGCCGAACTCAGTGGGTTTAAATCAAGGTGTTATCTCCTATGAAGGAGGGTTGCCTAACACGCAACTGGTGTTTTCTTCGTGAAGCGGATAATTTTAGAGCATGCATTAGATGTTTGCTCAGTAAGCCATTACTTCATTGAGTGATGTATTCGTAAGATCTCAGGATTAGGTCATGCATTTGAGGCGCAGTTAGGGAAACTAAATTGTATATATTCTCATGCCTGGTGTGAAGAAGAGTCACTTTCATTCTGCCGAGAAAAAGAGTTAACCTATATGCTACAAGAGTAGGGATAAAAAAAAGTAGAGAAAGAGAGATAACAGATTGTGCACTACAACACTACAGTAGATGAGAATACACCTGTGGTGACCGGTGTTGATTCTCAGTTGAGCGTAAATAGAGATCTTATCAGGCTAAGCAAAGCCATCTGTAAAGATCACACTTCTATTGTTTTCTAACAAACTACAATAGACAAATTTTAGTATTTGGGTGGACTCTAATAGGTCCCTTGTATCAAAATCCCTTAATTGGGTGACATCTTTCAAGGTGTTTAAAGTCCTTTAACCAGGTAGGTCCTAACAGACCTTATTGTAACAAATCCCTTGACCGGGTCGCATCTAGCAAATGCAGTTTTCTCCTTTAACCGAGAAAGATCTTGACAGGGCGTACTCCAGGAGAGTACAAAATTTGTGAGGTCTCCTCACACTGTGGTTTTTACCCTAACAGGGTTTCCACGTGATAAATCTGGTGTCACTTTGTGATTGTCTACTTACTGTTATTATCTGCTTAAATCTATTTGCCTTTTGTGTTGTATGTTTACTTTACTAGATTTAGTGGGAAAAAGTTTTTACAAGTGCTGATTCACCCCTCCCCTCTCAGCACCGGTTGGGACTGTCACCATGAGATAATTGCAAGTTGTTTCTGGATTCTATTGTGTTAGTATTTTTGCATCAATGTTTCAGATCACACTCCATGATCCATCATTAGGATGAATGGTTGAGAGCAAAGGTTAAAATGAGCAAAGTAGCAGACTAAGCCAACTTAGAGAGAGAGAGAGAGAGAGAGAGAGAGAGAGAGAGAGGATAAAAATAAAAAAGAGGGGGGAGTAAAGAGAGCGAAAAATAATGACATTAAAAAGAGAAGACCCCTATCACAAGGATCCCAGAAAAGAACCACATAAATGATTAAAACACAACACCAAAAAAAGAAACACATAAAAAAATGAAATATGTAAAGAGCCCTGTCGGCTCTATGCCAAAGACTTGTTTTTTTTTAAAATTGTTTTGCAATTTTTTTGGTTTTTGAACATGTATAGTTTTGTTGTGATTTATAATATATGAATTTATATCAAACAAGAAAGACTTCTTCCTCAAATACTCGCTAAATTATGTAACTTCAAATGTTTGCAAATTTACTAGAAACAAAACATATATTTTTTAATTACAAACAGGCACCTGGTATAAAAACACAGCTGCTAAGGATTAAAACACAGCCTTTATGTGAAGGATTGCAGCCTCTATAATTAATTCGCAGCCTCCATAATATATATCACAGGCACTAAGGACAGTTGCTTTAGTATTGAATGTTGAATATGTAGCATCAGTTAGATATTAAAATATTTGATTATTGCACAGAGAGATGTATATATACTTACATATATATATGTGTGTGTGTATATATATGTATGTATAGTATTATAAATTGATAATTCAAAATGGTTCGATCTGATCTCAGAATTATTCAACACTGTTTGTGATGCCCGACGATCATGTTACATTATCGTGGACTGTGATTACATTATCACATATCGATCGTGGACTGTAATTATTGTGGATCATGTTCATTGTGTTCACCGATTACATAATCGGGTTGATAACAAGTTAAGAAATAAACTTGAGTCAGCCCCACGTAGGGTCATGACTCTACCCACGTAGAGTCATGTCTCTACATGGGACATGACTGTCCAAGAATATATAGATAGTGATCATTATTCATTGCTGGAAAAACATCAATGACAAAGAACATGTTATTACCAGCGATCAATTCTCTGAGGGGCACCCATGCAATGCCTTCAATCTGCTCATAGATAACACCTTGGAAAGAGAAAATGTTGATTTCAAACATAATTCAACCAAGGTCGCAATCTCAGAATTCACCTTACGTCTCATAATCTCAATAGCATCGAGAATGAGAACATTGGTGAAAAGAGAGACTATGTCAAAGTTGACTAACAGGTCATTGCTCTCAAGATGGGTGTCCTTAATAAACTGAAAAAAATGGGCAGAATCTCTAACAAAGGAGTCAGAGTGACCAACAAGAGGGGAGATAAGCTTGGCGAGGAAGGAAGCCAGCTTATAGGTAGGAGAGCCCATGGTGTCCTCAATCGGCCTCAAAGGAATGTCAACTTTATGGATCTTAGGGACACCATAGATACGAGGAGTCACTTCTTTAGAAGGTACAAGATGCTTCTTGGTGACATCATCGAAGGAGGAGCAAGCTATAACTGATTTGACAAGCTTAAGAATCTTGGAGCAAGGATTACGAGAAAGGATTCTATAGCTACTAGTGACTCAGAGGAGAGTAAGCATTTTAGCAACATAATCTTGCTTGTCCAAGATGACTGTGGCATTGCCTTTGTCAGCTTTAGAGATAATTAAGTCTTTATTTCTAACTAACTGGTTAAACGCCACATTTTCATCTTTGAGAATGTTACATCTTGAAGGTTTATCACGTTTGAGGGAAACGACACAATCTTGTTGCACCTCTTCAGCTGTAGGCAAAGGAAGGGAGCGAACGACATTCTCAATCTCAATGAGAAAGTCATAGTAAAGAATAAAGCACAGAGTCAAGGCAAATCCAAGACCTCAGAGGGTTCAAGACGATGTTGGATAAGCTTGTTGTAAAATCAAGATCGTCCTATAGAGAATATATATGAGTGCTGTACAGAAATAGATTACCATTGTGATTTGCAATTATTTATGTATCCTCAACTTTACTGTTTGTATATCCTCTTCGATATTTTGGCTTAGAATGCGATTGGAATGTCTTATGTTTTTGTTCAGTGACAACCTTCATACCTCCTACGATATAAGTACGAACCGTCTATAATATACTCTGCAATGTTTATTAATATCTTTCTTTTCATTTTTATGAGAGTATCCATTTATCTCATATATGTATATTCTTCCTACGATATCGATTATGGATAGGGATGATAATCAATAATTATTTAATTATTGGTGTTTGCACTAATTTAGACATTGTCCCAAGCCTTATCAATTAATATGATAACTTCTATTGCTATCGGTTATGCCTTGGCCGATAATAATCATATTCGATCTCAGAAACGGTGTTACCACCAGTCAATGTCCATCGATTCATAACATCTTTTACCATTAATTGATGCATAACGTCTTTCACCATTAATTGATTTAGCTATCAATTTATGTAGTGAGAAATTCATCAATGCATCACTAGCGATAAAATCTGATAACACTCTGTAGTGAATTAATATGGAAAGATCCCTTTTTTTTAAGACTATCGTCTTCTCATTGTTGTTTGTAAAAATAAGAACTCAGATGCTTATCGGGTATAGATGATGGCTAGCGTCATCTACAATATACTCCATTCCACTAATGAGGATAGAGACCATAGTGATTATCACCGCCTTCCATAATTATCTAATAATCATCAATGAATTTGATGCTGACAAATATTAAGATTTTTGAAGATGGACTCTCCACAATTGATTGGTGTATATATCTTTGAATCTATTGGGCAAGATGTTTTGTCTTAAGAAATGAAAGGAATCCCTCTATACTTGTATGAAACCACCTAATAATTCTTATTACTTCAAATATAACCATTCCCCCTTTAGTCCTGTTAACAATGGTGTCTTCAAGCATTTTATCTACGTCTGTGAATGGAGAGTGAGCTTGGGATGTGATTCAGTGGAGCGCAATTGTCTATGTATAGGAGATATACATCTACTGATGAATTTTTATGTAGTCCAATATGGAGGGACAAATAGTGGTTCTTCCACCCAAATGCCAAGTCAATTGGTTGTTGACAACTATCAATATCCCCTTCTAATTCTTATTGCTTATAGTATCACAAGCAGCTATCAAGTAATTATTATTTTCCTCATACAAAACCGACGATGTAAATAGTCTTATTCCCTTATATCTACGTCTATGAATGAATGGCATTGTAGATGGCCTCACCATAAGCGAGAGTCTCATGCTCGATCAATGCCCAACGCTATACTCATATCTCCAGTTTGTTCCGTAACTCCAAACTAATGCCAGGCATATACATTTTTCTGAATATATCCGTTAATAGCCATTTCATCTTCTTCCCTATTCGATGCTTGTTCATATATCGCTGACATGCAGATGACTCCCTCCTAATGGCATGCTGACTAAGGATTAGTATTCCTCCCTCTATTGTTTGATAATATATTTTATTCTCTTATAGGTTAGGCTCTGATACAATGGTATCATATCACATAAGGTCATAGTATATAAATCATAGCATATTATTTGTCACAAACTTACGTTGAAGAAGGATCACATTATATAGCTACAAGATCGCATCAAAATAAAATATAAAATACAAGGGAAGACATCAGGTCTATTTGCATATTGTTTGATCACTGCTGGATAAAGGTCGCAGAGAACCTCTTTGTTCACTATGGGAGTTTGTGGATATGTACATATTTCATTAACAGGTTGATATAGGGATCTTGTGATTGTGCTCTATGGGTTGCATGTATTGTTAAAGTTTACTAATGTTTTGATACCTGGGAGGTATGGATGATATATGTATTATGCAATGGAGAGGAGAACAGATTGGAGGGTGATACAAATCTAGATTGGTTGGAATAGAAGAGGGAGATCAGTTAACATACAAACTTTGATAATTATTGAAAACGACAGAACATTCGACCGACATATCTGCATATTTGAATTGGCATAGAAAAACATTGTTGAAAGCATTATAAATTAGTTACACACACATCATTTATATCATGCATAGCATCATTTGATGAAGTGAGAAGGATAAGTTAAGGTAATTGTCCCAACTATGATTTAATGATATGTTATAAAGGACGATGGATACGAGTATTGTATTAATGGGCTTACCTTATGAAAGGAAATACTTGAAAATATTTGAAAAGATAAGTATCTCATGTTTTATTAATCCATATGAATATGCAGTTTGTAATTCATTAAATAATAAACCTTGTATGCTTCTATCATTTTTATGATCAGGATAGTTTAGCTTTATGAACTATTCGTAATCTATCTTTGACATCTTCAGAAAGATCAAGAAGTTGGCAAAATTTAGCTTGTAAGGAAACAGATGATTCGGTCAACTTGGACAAACTCGATCATATTGATTGAGAGGGAGTTCACTATTGAAGGTAAAACAATTATGAGATTATAGTAGTGAGAACTCGTGGATAGAATTGCCGATGAGATGCACGTGGATAGAATCCCCAATTAAGGCATTCCATACATCATGAGACTACAACTCATTGAGATAAACATCATACTAGAGGTCTTTATTATCTTCTGTCAAGTCCAAGAGGCAGTGTTAATGTTGTGGCCTTGGAAATGATCAAAATGTACCTTATGCTAGCCGATGTAACCTTATGACTATTCAAATTATTCGTATTGGTTCTCTCAAGAAGGAAGGTATGAAGTGACATCCTGCAGTGACACTGAGTTGAGTATATAAACAGGGTATGCCTTTGTGATATAGGGAGAAGCTAAAGGATATGCAATAGTGGACATTCGAGGATCTTGATTCAGAGGGAGTAGCCCATGTTTTGTTGGTTCTCTAGTAATCAAGAAATTGTAGTAGAGAATTATGGTTATTACCAGGTGAGAAGGCTATATGTCAGAGGGAGAAGCTAGAAGATCGAATTAAGCTGGCACCCCAAGATCTTGGTCATACAAATTCAGAGGGAGTGTACCATGTCAAGATGGCGTATACTTTGTAAGCTCAGAATTCACCAAGACTATGAGATAGTGCGAACAAACAACTGATATTCTTACCAAACCCCTTGCTAGAAAGAAGATTGTGTACTTTCAGATAAGCTTGGTATGTTGAGGAGTAAAGCCTTAGCTGAATAGAAGGTTTCAGCTTCAGTGATCCATCATTTTTGTATCTTAAATAATTCTTGGCTTTGATAGACAAGTCTAAGGTGGAAGGCTTGGTTTCCACTCTCTGGGATGAGCCATGGTGGATCCACCCTTTGAGAAGAGTCAAGGTGACTTTATGGGTCCATTCATTTTTGTTCAAAGAAGATGATGATCTTCTGTGTAAATAATTGGGGTTACTATTTCAAGGTGATGATCTTGACAATAGTCAACCAAGCTTCAAGATTGACACCTGAACAGGGTTGTCTTGGACTGTGCCGGGTATCTTGATGCTTATGTTATTATTGGATTGTGTAATAACTACTATATCATGATTGACACCCTAATAGGGTTGTCCTAGACTGTGTCGGATATCATGATATTGAGACAATAAGTATTGATCATGACTAATGACTTCTTTATGTTGTTCCGAATTGGTCAGGGATTATAACATGTGACTCAAGATTAGACTACATTAAGTTGTTGTCTAGGAATGTGCCGGATATCTTGATTGTTATCGCTAAATCTAGTTCCGAATTGATCAGTGATTGCGATAACTCTTCTATCAGGATGAGTACATTATATTAATCTCCCGAGTTGTGTCAGATATCTTGATATGAAGTTATGTTTTAGTTATCACTAAAATTCAGTTTCGAATAAGTCGGGGATTGTGATAATACCTAGTCAGATCCTCTCTTGCTCAGAGAGAGTGTTAAGATATAGCTACGATCGGATATGGTAATATATATATATATATACATACATATATACATACATACATACATACATACATTAAGATCATTTGATAATTGTATATGTTACAATGTAGTTAATAATTACAATTGGTTATGAAGGGTCATGACCCTACGTAGCATATGCCACGTATGGTCATGGCTCTTCAAGACATGACTATTCAAAGGATATAAATGCATATCGATGGCTGGTGAAAAGATCAATCACAATAGTAATCTATTTCTATAATGTCCCCATTTTTCAGTCTCTTGAGATTAGTTTAGTTTGGCGACCCTCGTAAGCTAATCAAGTGATCAGAGGGGGTCAGTTGGCAGAGCCAGTGATTGGATTCCATTCTGGAGATTCTGGCTATTAGGTTTGCTCTTCCTTTGGGCCAGAGTGGATGAATTACTATTTATAGTAAGTGTTATTTTGGGTATAGCTTGGTATAGCTGGGCGCTTGCATAGTGTCATCAAGTATTGCAGGATCGTTTATTGGGGATCTCCAATTTGAGAGACTTACTATTTTTAGTAAGTCTATTTTTGGCAGATGGCTATTTTTGGCAGGGTAGTTTGAGCTCAGGGCTCTGTTGTCAGAAATTAGTTTGTTGCAATCAGATAGGTTCACTGGCTTCATTTTTTAATTGTTGTTATTAAATTAAGTTGTTTTAATTTAATAACTTTACGACTTTATAACTTTAATGTTACAAAATGATGTTGTGTTGAAAAAGCCACTTAAGTGAAAAAAATAAAGTTGAAGCTTTTTCAAAAAGCTTATATATTTAACTCGAAAAAGCACTTTACTCATCCATTATTCATTTTGATGGAAATTTTTATGAAGTTTCTTGGCTGTGAGAAATGGCTAGGGTTTGAGGACTGATTTCTCTCTGTGGCAATTTGAATCATCACTGATTGATGATGAATTTTGCAAATTGGATTCTGAAAATTCTTATTGAATCTCTGGATATTGATCTTGATGCTGAGGTAAATCAAGAGAGAAGATTTGAGCAATTACATTTAAGCTGGAATTCTTTACATTGTTAATCTCGATATTCTTCAATTATCAAAATTTTGGAGGCTGGATTATCTCCAAGTGGTGGCCGAAATTGATACTAGGAGGGCTGCGGTTGAATTGCAGGGGGAGCGTTTTGGTTTGAAGCTGCGTTTTTTGTGTGAGAAAGGGCACGTGACTAGTAAAGAATGCACGTTTTTGCTGGAAGAAGCTTGCGCCACCTCCTTGACAGCTCACGTCTTCTCTTTGGTGTATGGCTAGCTTGCCTAAGGGCTGTGTGTTGTTGCTTGTTTGCAGCAATACAAAAATTGGCAGAAGTTTATCATTACAAGAAAGCGCCAACACTCTTTACTTGCTGCAATTTATCTTCAGACTGGTCTTTTGAAATAAGGTGCCATTTGTTGTTATCTAATTATTAATTAATTTGCAATTATTTGTAAATTGACTAGTTGTGCTGGAGTTGATGGTTCAATAAATTATTTTTCAATGCTGGGGAGTTTTTTTAAAAATTCTTTAAAAAAGAAAAAAAACAAAACGTGTTCGCAAACCAATTAGAAGTTCAAAGACAATTTGTTACAGAGAGCCAGACAGGCTCTTTACAGTGGTATCAGAGCATATTCCTTGCTATCCTATGGGGTATGAATTCTTTTATATTTTGATGTTATTTTAAAAGTAATCAGCATTCCCACTTTCCCTAGCTATAGACAAATACATGAGACCTAGTTCTAGGAGTTGACGTAGCAGTATGGGGAAAAGAGAGGAAATAAATGCCTTAGTGGAAAGTATGGAAGGACTTAGGCTTCACCAGTAGAGATTGGCGGAGAGCTTGTCGGATCCAGAGACAGTAGACAGGGCAGTGAGGTATATGGTCTTTTCTTTAAGGAGGCCGACATCGAGATTGCAGGGAAGGAAGCTAGAGTTTTCCCCGACAGGTGCCCATGATGCAGATGTACCTATATTTAGTACGACACCTACTAGTCCTATCCGCAGTGCTGATGATGGACTTATTTCACAGGGACATGTGGATGTATCAGTGCCCTCGGTGGACAGCAACACTGAGCTTCAGCTGGTTAAGACTCCCAGAGTAGTTGCTACGGTTAGTTCAGAGGCAGCTGATGCTGTAGTTGTCACTGAGTGTTCAGACTCTTCCGTGGAGGGAGTTGTTATTGGAGACTTTTATGTTAGCTATCGTACTGTTGCTCCAGTGCAGGAGGCAGTAACTTCCTCATATGGGACCGATGCATGTATGGAGTCACCTAGTTGTGATGTTGGTGATCTGGGTGTTACAGCGGAATCAGTAGATGGCTGTTCATGCTCAAACATTATTGGTGCATAGCTTGACGTTGAGTCATATGTGCAGAGTCAAGTGTCAGCAGTTGAGGCTTTAGTAGGAGATGTGGATGCAAATAGTATAGATGCATCTGATGATACATTTGAGGATGCTATAAGCCGCATTGGGGATGACACCCCTTGTGAGATGTTGGGTGATGACTGGGAGGAGTGTATGAGCTCTAACAGCTCTAAGGTTTATGATAGCAGCTGCAGTGTGGGATCAGTGCAGGAGACTATAGTCTTTTCTTGTATTGAGGTTGTGAGCATGGAGCTATCTAGTGATGACCCTCATGATGGGAGTGTTGCAGTTGAGTTGGGTGACATAGATTCATGTCACAGTGTAGTTGATTCACATGATGACATTGAGTCATGTATGCAGCCAGAGTTAGCTGAGGAGTCGCGGATAGATGATGTGGACACTAGTATCACAGATATCTCTGATGTTGAGAGTGAGGATGATGGGTGTTGTGTTTCTAGTTTTTTATTTCAGACTTTGGGTGTGGACTTAGCGTTGTCATACGGTGGTATTGAGTTCGAGGATTCTTTGTTACAAGGATTCCCGGATGAGGATGCGTAAGCATATGAGTGGCAAGAGTTTGTTACAGCCAGGGCTTCCACTTTTAGAGAGGGGTTTACTACTTCGGTGACTCATGAGGATGATTCTTCCTGCAGCGAGACATGTTTGATTTATCAGACCTTGGGGGAGGACTCTGAGTTTTTAGTGAGTGAGGATGGATCCTAGGATCTGGATTGTCAAGCATTTGCAGAGGATGAGGTAGTTGGAGATTGTGTTGAGTCGGATTCAACAGCAGCTTCCTCGGGGTTAGATGAGGACGAGTCTGATGCCTGTGCTTAGTTTGTAGATGTGTACTCGGATGAAACTACACTGAGATATGGTGATCTTGAGGGGGGTCTATTGGATGTAGCTTCCTCTCATAGTGTGGACAATACGGTTGAGGTTGTTCAGAGGAGGCACGTTGTGCAGAGTCATCATGTGACTAGCCAATTGCGAGTTGGTGAGAGAGATATTACTTCTACTCTCGAGCATTTTGATGGCACGCTTCGGTTGTTGGATGTTAATGGTTGGGGTGCTCCTATGACAGATGAGCACAGTGGTGGTGGTTACCTTTCCTTGACAGAGATTCATTCCTTGCAAGAGGCTGTCAGGATTTTGAGATAGAACTATTTATAGTTGGTAGCCGACCGAGATCACCTGGTTGAGTGGGGGAGTACGGCATACGAGGCATTGATGGACAGAGAGGAGGTGAGTGAGCTTACTCAGGAGCTCACAGCGACTTTACAGGTTTTAGAGGGCACTTAGTGGGCTCTTCAGGAGTCGCAGATCCAGTTACAGGAGGTGACCGTGGAATTGGAGCATGTACGGTCCACACCAGCCCCAAACCCAGTTCGATTGTACATTGAGGTGGTTGGTGGTGAGTTTGCTTCTACGGTTAGGGATGAGCGACATGATGATGTGGCTTTAGAGGGCACTCAGTGGGCTCTTCAGGAGTCGCATATCCAGTTAGAGGAGGTGACCGTGGAGTTGGAGCATGTACAGTCCACACCAGCCCTAGACCCAGTTTGATTGTACATTGAGGTGGTTGGTGGTGAGTTTGCTTCTATGGTTGGGAATGAGCGAAATGATGATGTGGCTTTAGAGGGCACTCAGTGGGCTCTTTAGGAGTCGCAGATCCAGTTAGAGGACGTGACCATGGAATTAGAGCATGTATGGTCCACACCAGCCCCAGACCCAGTTCGATTGTTCATTGAGGTGGTTGGTGGTGAGTTTGCTTCTACGGTTGGGGATGAACAACATGATGATGTGGCAGACACATCTGTTCAGGATGTGGACGCAGTAGTTACAGATGAGGTAAGAGTATCAGTGGAGACAAGTTTTGATTTACTTCCTTTTGCTGGAAGTGAATCCATTTCTTCATCTCACATAGCTGATAACATGGGATAGTTGGCAGTGCCACATTTTTAGAGGGATCAGTTATGGGTTGCGGGCGAGCAATTTGATGCTTCCATGTATAATTTCTACTACACCGAGTCATTCATGGAGTATTTACTTGAGAGTACAGATGTGTGAGAGGATTCATATAGAGTGTCTAAGGGTACTCTCATCCGAGGCTCTTGTGCTATTCAAGGGTTGGTAGGGAAGATTGTGGAGACTCTATCTACTATGCTTCCCCACAGGGATTTCGAGGTTGGGTTTGCGGAGGGGGTTGCTCAGGATCCTACCCAGCCTGCAGTTGTGCGGAGTCAGAAATTGGAGCCATCTCATGATTCCCAGTTTGGTAATGATGAGCTATTGATGGAGATTGGGGCTTCCTACCGGCATTATAAGGTGGGGTATGCTCATCATTTTTCTTTTGACCTGCAGGTGGAGGATTTGGTCTCATGCAGGTGTAGACTGGCTCTAGTTTCTTACCATCCATTATGGGATGGATTAGCACCATCTTTTGCAAATGGAATTGGCAGTTGCAAGTTAGACCACTTGCAGTATCGACACATCCAGGATAGTTTATCAGAGGTTGGATTTGGTGGCAGTGACTCAGGTACCTATGGTTGTCATATCCACATTGCAGTTGGATGTGAGTGTCAGTTAGACAGGGACTTGGGTTTTGGTAGAGTTGATGTTTCAGTTGGGTTGAGTTCCGTTGGGTTGTTTTTTGCATCGACATCTACAGTTGGTCTACAGATGTTGTTTTCAGTGATGTTAGTTATTTGGGTGTTGAGGGCAATTTCTCAGATGCTGGTGTCTATACTATTGGTGTTGGTATTTTCTTCACAGGAGTATGGTGAGGATCGGGACATTACTTATGACCATCCTTGGGATCCAGGTGGTCTGTGATGTTGCTTGTTTTTCCCAATTGCTCGAGGACAAGCAATCTTGGGAAGGGAGGACTGTAATGTCTCCGTTTTTCAGTCCCTTGAGATTAGCTTAGTTTGGCGACCCTCATAAGCTAATCAGGTGATCAGAGGGGGTCAGTTGGCAGAGCCAGTGATTGGATTCCATTGTGGAGGTTCTGGCTGTCAGGTTTGCTCTTCGTTTGGGCTAGATTGGATGAATTACTATTTATAGCAAGTGTTATTTTGGGCATAGCTTGGTATAGTAGGGTGCCTGCACAGTGTCATCAAGTATTGCAGGATCGTTTATTGGGGATCTCTAGTTTGAGAGACTTACTATTTTTAGTAAGTCTATTTTTGGCAAATGGCTATTTCTGGCAGGGCAGTTTGAGCTCGGGGCTCTATTGTCAGAAATTAGTTTGTTGCAGTCAGATAGATTCAATGGCTTCATTTTTTAATTGTCGTTATTAAATTAAGTTATTTTAATATAATAACTTTACAACTTTATAACTTTAATGTTATAAAATGATGTTGTGTTGAAGAAACCACTTCAGTGAAAAAAGTAAAGTTGAAGCTTTTTCAAAAAGCTTATATATTCAACTCGAAAAAGCTTTTCTCTCATCCATTATTCATTTTGATGAAATTTTTTATTAAGTTTCTTGACTGTGAGAAATGGCTAGGGTTTGAGGATTGATTCCTCTGTGTGGCAATTTGAATCATCACTGATTGATGATGAATTTTGCAAATTGAATTCTAAAAATTCTTATTGAATCTCTGGGTATTGATCTTGATGCTGAGGTAAATCAAGTGTGAGAAGATTTGAGCAATTACATTTAAGCTGGAATTCATTACATTGTTAATTTCGATATTCTTCAATTATCAAAATTCTGGAGGCTGGATTATCTCCAAGTGGTGGCCGAAATTGATACCAGGAGGGCTGTGATTGAATTGCAAGGGCAGCGTTTTGGTTTGAAGTTGCGTTTTTTGTGTGAGAAAGGGCACGTGACTGGTAAAGAATGCACGTTTTTGCTGGAAGAAGCTTGCGCCACCTCCTTGACAGCTCACGTCTTCTCTTTGGTGTATGACTAGCTTGCCTAAGGGCTGTGTGCTATTGCTTGTTTGCAGTGATACGAAAATTGGCAAAAGTTTATCATTACAAGAAAGCGCCAACACTCTTTGCTGGCTACGATTTATCTTCAGACTGGTCTTTTGAAATAAGGTGCCATTTGTTGTTATTTAATTATTAATTAATTTGCAATTATTTGTAAATTGATTAGTTGTGGAGTTGATGTTTCAATAAATTATTTTTTAATGTTGGAGAGTTTTTTTAAAAAATTCTTTAAAAACAAAAAAACAAAACGTGTTCGCAAACCATTTAGAAGTTCAAAGACAATTTGTTACAGAGAGCCAGGCTGGGTCGTTATAATTTCTGTACAACACTCATATATATTCTCTATAGGACGATCTTGATTTTACAACAAATCTCACCACTAGCTTGTTCTCTCAATCACCAACAGAAAGATGGTTAGAAGGGACTGCAGAGTGAAGGGGACCACAAGAATGGGGGGACGAGAAATGAGACATGTGAAAGGAGGCAAGACCTTGGCTAGGAGAAATAAGTGGGTTGGGGTTCGGTTGACAAGAGGAATGACAAAAAATGGGGGAACGACACAAGGACTCCAAATGAGAGTTAATTTGGTAAGGAGATGATAGCAAGCAAGATGCGTTATGCACCCCTTACAATGCATATGTGAGGGGAGGTGAGTTGGACTAAGCCAGAGGTGGGTGGATAGCAATAAGACATGAATTGACAGAGGAGGTGGTTGGAGAAGACATTTGGTGGGAGAGACGTCTACCCTCCAGGCAATGTTAGAGAGTCGTTGCAAGACGACCATTGACCCTGTGGTTGAGTGAAAGGCGCACCCGATTGGTAATGGCGCCCCAAACTCCTGTCTTCACTAATTAGAAAATCCACATTATCTAAGTCCCTTGTGGAGCTTCTATCTTCACCGTTTTGATCAGCTACACCACAAATGTCTTGTACGTAGCCTAAGTTTGCACCGTTTTGAACAAATGCATTGTTGATGTTTGGCGCAGTGGATTTGTTTACAACGCTTTGTTGCAAAGCAACATCTAAGTCTTGCACCACAACTATGTCTTTCATAGCGTGTCTATCAACAACAGTTTGACTCGACAAAGCATCTCCATCCTGGACATGAATTGAGTGCTAAAACGGAAAAGGTGAGCGATGAATAGTGGAGGAAGAGTGGAACGAAATGGGTAGAAAAGGGGGGGAATGGTATGGAGCCCTTGTTGAGTGAGCGAGTGTCATGAACCATAACTGATGCAATAATACATATGTATACCTATTTAATATCATCTTAAAATCAATATAAAGAATAAAAAATAATATATATATATAGAGAGAAAAATTTATTTATATTAATTCATATTAATTATTTAATATTTAATAACTATCATCAACTGATAGTTATCAATGAAATAGTAGTAGTCAATATTATTGATCAATATAACAAATAAATATAGCTAATCAATATATTAATCAATAATAATACTAACAGTATTATTCCCTTATTGATACCAATAATAATATTATTTAAATATTATTAATTCCCTTATTGATAATATCTAAATAATAATATCATAATATTAATCAATATATAATAAATTATTAATTAATCAATATAATAGTTAACAGTATTAATCTACATATAATATTAATCTATAAATAGTATTAATCAGAGAGGCCTATCAATATAAAATTAATGTTAATATTAAATTATATTAATATATATAATACAATATCAATCAATGATACTAATAGCATAACATTACTAACCTAGGTAATAATCAAATTGAAAAATTAACATTAATCCTTAATACATGTCGGCACTGTGCCTTTTCCCCAAAGGCGCGACTCATCTCCATTCTACACACGGGGATATAAAATATTGTTTGCAATACAAATTCAGGGATGGGAAGGAGGACATTTACCAGGAGTTTTACAGTCTAAAAGTGATGTGACTAAATAGGGATAAAATATTGGACACAACCGACGGGCATAGGAACACACAAATGCTTACAACATTATCATCATTAATTTGATACACAGAAGGCGATAAAATAGAAACCAGGACATGCATTGTAATATGTGAATACATTCTATTCACAGACATATATAATAAAGGAATCAGCGGTAGATACAGATGCACAGGGGTCAATATACACAGTAGGCAGATACGATTATGAAGAGATGATACCAGTTATTGGCAGAAGGGATACAAGCAACGGTCAATAGGGAGATCATAGGAGAAGATAAGGGAATGTGATAGTCTTCAAACAGAGACGATAATGAGACAAAAGGTCTTATGTTATTGACTCCATAAATATCAACTCCCTCATTGATATTCTTTATCCAGGAACCATTGGTGATGATTTTTACTAACACTACTCAAATTTGTTAGAGACAATATGAGAAGGCCTAATATAGAGAACTAATGACATATATCAAAGTACGAGGAAGGAGTTGTATAATATAATTGGCATTTATAAGAGTTACATGAGATTATATTTCGAACTCTTAAGAGGCCAATGGTAGATACATTCAGCAAACAATACTATCCAAATGATATATCTAATTTCTATTAAGGAGAAAGTAGTTCTAATAGGGACTATATATTATATATCGTAAATATCTATTAATAATAGCATCAAAATTATATATATAACATTCTATATATTATATATTACTGAATGCTGTAATATATGAGAAATATATATATATGGCTGTTCCAACGTATTTATCTAAATATTCTAGAGTATATTTGGGAATGGGCCAATATAATCAATTATTCTTATAATCTAATATTTAGATATATTATACATCTGCTAGTAATAATAAAACTAGAGATTATTATTAATATAATGTTAATGCACAAAGACGTATGGTAATTATTAAAAATTTCCATTCCCAAGTGTGATCCAAACCCAAGTTGGGAATTTTGAGAGAAATTTACGAAACGCCTATTTAGGGTCATTACAGCGAGGGAAGAGATAAAAATGTTGGTATTGTGCACATCAAGACCACTGTGGGAACTAGATTGGCCCTGCTCAGATGCGGTTGCGGTCTTACCACCGTGATTGTGGATAGAAAAGTGAGAAGAAGCTCCAGCATTAGGAAGGGGAGGGGAGGAACGAGAAAATGGGGAAATGGTCAAAGAAGGAAGCACCCAATTAGCAGGAGAACATGACAAGCCACCATTTCTTTTGGAGTAGACCTTGTGTTGAAAGGCACTAAATTGTTTCTTTTGCTTGTTTACGCATTCAACCTACCAACCCATAGCTCTAGTGTGTGATGAGATGACTAAATGAGCTCACAAATCCGGGTGCAGCGAGGAAGCTACCTCAAGATGGAGAGGAAGAAGATTGGAGTTCAAGAAGTCAATAGATCTCCTGATAGATTTGATCACTAACCTGGGGAGAGAAAGCCTTGCCTTGAAGAAAATGTGCTTGGTTTTGGTGCTCCAGAGGTGATGGGTAATTTTGACAAAGGACAGAATAATATGTGAATCTCTGCACCTTTTAAGAAAGGCTAAGTGTGCTACTTTCTTGAAAAGCTTGATCCTTAAAGTCTCCATCTGTTTGCATTTGAACCATAATTCCCTCCCATGAAGGGTTTCAATAAGAGTCAGAAGATTTCCACAATCCATGAGAAACTCTTTCAAACACTAATGATTTTTAATGTTCTCCAATAGTTGGCCTTGATATTAATTCCAATGTGTAATATTTCCCGACACTCCACCCGATTAAATTAAATGAATTAATTTTCAATAGTTTGCAACCATAATACAATGACACTCTTTTTCTATCATCAACATTGATATATCCCCATTTTATAATATAACTATATTCATATTTTGCAAATTGTTGTGGCCAAGAAATTAAGTTGAGGGTACAAGCAAATAATAATCAATGACAACTTTAGCATTCAACTTTATATTATAAGTCACCGTTCTCTTTGACTTAAGTATTTGCTTGGACTTTTGTGTGAATTACCATAATATTTTCACCCATCAAAATAGTTTCTTTTCAACCCAAACTATAATAATTTGCCCAAACACTTTGTTCACCGCATTTCAAAGCTATTCTGAATAAAATATATATAAGCATCTGAACAAGCCCAGGCGTTGATACTGGCTAGCAATATGTAAATTAATTGAAAATCGAAACAATAGAGAACAAATATATTGTGGCACTGAACACTATATTGTTCAAGAATACCCACTACTGAGAAACTTTACGCAAGCCACAATGTTTAATAAGAAAGACTTGTGCATATAAGGTATTGCAAATATTTATTTAACCTCACACTCGGGAATTTCTTAATTTCAACAAATTATCTGTTGAAGAAAACTTCACAAATTTTGGCACCCATGTTGACTCTATTGTTCATAAAACCTCACAGGATGGCAGGAGAAGTGACTTTGATACCACTATAATATCCCGCTAGGATATTTATTCCAGTTTTACGACGAAAATTTAAACATACAATTTTCATGCAAAATTGATTTCTATTCATCAACAGTTAATTCTAAAAACACATAATATCTGAAAATAGAGATGTATATTGCCCTCAAAATAGATAAACCATTACAACCATGTTTTTTCCAAACAATCATGAAATACCTCTAACAATTTCGCCCAAATGTGAACTCCGTCGCGAATCCACCCTCTAGAAACAAATTGGGTTTCCGTCCACAATCTGCTGAAAGAATCCCAAGGGTTTCCGTCCTCAAGAAACTAGAACTGAAACAAGAAGCTCTTAGAGCTCTGCCAAAAGAAATGAATAAACCCAGAATGTTGAAATGAATATGTCATTCTTCTTTTAAAGCCCAATGCAATGACTCTTCATTTTCCTTCTGCCTGTCTCTTCATCTCCTTTCTTTTTGTTACTTTTTAAAACCCTTCTTTAAAATTAAAATGACTTTATTTATTTTCATTAAGCTCCAATAAAGTCATTTTAATACTTTATTGAGTTGTCATTTAATTTCCAATGTCCCAGAAAAAGGGATATTACACACCACCAAGGCACTTGAAACCAAAATTGATAACTCCATGAAATTATTTAAGTTGAGGGATGATGACAGTTGCAACTTGGGAACTTAATAAAAATAGACGTGTTCTCAAAGAAGTTTGGAGAACACACTAGGAGGCCAAAAGCACTTATCAAAGTGTCATAGTTATCCATATCACCAGCTGAGCTCAAATCCAACAAGGATAACCCGAAAATACTGATCTAGAGCACTCTAAGAAGTTTTGAAGTTATCCCCAACCTACCTGGAAGGTATGGGAAAAGGTGATATTTGGCCAAAAGATCACATAACAATATTGTGGAAAGTGGGAATATTACACACTTGTTGTGAAAGTTGTTGAATTGTGAGAACTTATGGCGATGAATGCAATATATTGATTGTCTTTCAATATGCTTTTCAAGCTGCTTTGACTTGAGGACTTCGTGATAAAAACAATTTTGAGGCAAGGCCTAGCTGGGGTTTGACAGTTCTTTTTGTAAATCTTTTGACTTTTGCCTATGGATGATCAACACTATGCATCCTGTTTTTTTGTGGAGATTTTCTCAAGCTAGAGAACTTCAATAGTCAAACTTACTAGTGCATGGGGGAAAATCTTGTATTGGCTCGTTATATTTGTTTTAACATTTAATGATGCAGTGGATGATAGTCATTCAAATATTTATATTTTCTTTATATTCAAACATGATGAGAACTTTATGTTAATAATTGAGCATGCATGAATCAATCAAGTTAACTATGAGGGGAAGCATGTAGCATTGTAGGAAGATGACTAGTGATCCCATATAGGTAGAAGGTAAACATAGAGTGGATGTGTTGCAACCTCTTCTACAAGTATAATGGCTAAAAGTCTCTTCCGTGATATACTTTAAGAACTGTAAGGGTCTTTGTCGAGCAATGGTGGAGGGATGAAAATTGGAGATTTCTTCCAAATCTTTCTTAGGCCTTTTATGTTGTATTTTGTTGTCTAGTGACATCCCCTGAATATCTATATTTGTGTTTTATTTTACAAGATAGAAACTCTTATGAATATCAAATCAACTCTTATTCCATATCAGCTTCCAAGTTTCAACTTTCAAGGGTCAATAATGTATTATTTACTTCTTGCTGTATTCTTGTTTCATGTATGGTGAAGTGGATTAGTTTGGTATGCAGCTTAATCTGATTCAAGATGAAACACATGTTGCAAAGAAATAAATTCTGAAATTTTAAATTTTTTCATCTTTTTTTGTGTTTTTAATTTTTTTTTCTTTTTACTTAAAAAAAGATCGTGTTTTTGTCCAAGTTCAAGTTTGTCTTGTCAACTACTCTGAGCTTGAGGCTCAACATTATGGTTACTATTTTTAAGTAGATGATAAAAATGTATGCTTATTTAGGTCGCATAATTTTCTATGGTTCAAATTTTTTTTGTATTATCAAAGTTAGAGCAATGTTGTTTATAGCAATTTATTATACTTGAATTATAGAAGAGATTTAGATTAGTAGAATTGTGTTGATGCAGATTGAGGTGCTCCTGAAATTTGAAGAAATTTGCTTGGAATCAGGAAAAGAGTTTGCTCCTGTGTTCTCAAAGGTATATGCAATATAATTTATTTATTTATTTAGTTAACAGATTGTATGTAATTGTTCTATTGAATAAATACAATTATTGAAAATGAAGAAATAAAGGACAGGGATTTTGAAAGTGGATCGAGATTAATTTACTTAGGGGATACTCATTTCATTCTCAGTTACATTTTGTACATGGTTTTTATTTTGGCATACAAGCATCTATTGTGCTTGCAAGTCATTAATAAATCATCTTGATGCAGTTTTTCTCTATATAAAAAATAAAATTATTAGAAAAATCAGAGAAAATCTGTTCTCATTTGCCTTTAAAGACACACCCATTGATTTGTGGTTAGAACTAGCCACACGAGAGAAATTTCATGGTCAGCGAGTCTTGCCATGTTTGAGATGAGTCTGGTCTGCTGAGCATATTGACTCAGTCCAAGTTGAGCCCTTTGATGCCTTTACTTTCATTCATGTTTTGTGATTGTGTTTTTTTTTATGTAGTTATTAATTGATATTTCTTGCACCATGCTTAATTATGGTGCAAGAAATGATGGAAATGTTGTTATAAATTGTTATTTCTTGCCCCATGCTTAGTTATAGTGCAAGAAATGAAGGTAATGTAGTTATTAATTGTTATTTCTTGCACCATGCTTAATTATGGTGTACTCAAATAAATTTGGACCTGGGAAATGTTCTTCCTCTAGGTAGAAATGGTATAAGCTCATCATTCCTTCATGTAAGTCAAATATCATGGGTGTTAGCTCTCAGAGATATGTATTCTTTCTTATAATTTGGTGCCCAGACACTTGCATAGGTGATTTTTCAGGGACTTATCTATCCCTCTAAGAAGCTTCATTTGCATTTCTAGCCTTTCTTTTCCAATTCCATGTGGTTGCATATTATTTCCAGCACTGTATTTCTTAGTTAATTTGTATTTTTATCTTAGAGAATAAGTACCGTAATACAAACTGACTTGCTTTTGGAGTTTTCTGTAAAGATATGGATAGCTGATTTTGTGGTCATTAGGGCTGATTTAATTTAATGATTTTGTAGTTTGCACGGTTCACGTGATGATACTTTATTGAATCTCGTTTTCCACTATCATTCCATGTGTTGATTATTGAATTGTTTAGGTGGTTTCCTTGGAACTTGGTACCATGATTATGATTCAAAAGCTTTGGTACTTTTATTATCATTCTTGCCTCCTAGATTTGCAGATGGTACTAATTAACTTATTTTACGAGTGTAGATTATTTGCATTTAGTTAACGGATCCTCAACCCATCAAAATATTGTAAATGTATAACTGTACACCATGATGTTGCAAAGTTCAGAGAAACTTTATCATTAAGTGGAAGACCACAGGTAAATAATTGCTAAGCTTCTGTATCTTCTGACATCACCTTCTATTAATTCAATTTCTTTGAGACGGTCAAGATACATTTCAGTACAGTAAATTCACATTTAGATTGAAATGTAATACTTATAACTCCTAGCACATACTTGGTACCCATCTTGTTCAATTATGCTTAATACTATACGAGCATTAATCTTAAAACAACCCCAGTGAGCATATGTTGACTCTTAACAATCAAAGTTGTGAACTTTCTTGTGTAGAACTCTATTTTAGCTGTATTTGCTTGGTCTGTGCATAAAAAGGTGGATTTTTTTGCAATGTGGTTTACCTGGCTTGTTATTGATACTCCCTATTTTGACTTTGTTCCCTGGACTAAGTACAAGGTACTCTATTTGTACTACAACCTCTTAACCATACATCAACTAGAAAGGTGAGTCCCTGGAAGCCACCTTGTATATAGTTTGATATGTCCATAACATTGTAGGAAATATCCATGCCTTTGACCTTACATGAATTTTGGATAATTGAAATTAGTATATTATTTATGGTATCAATTTGGTAGCTGGCTTATGGTAATACACCCTGGAGAGATCTGTGATATTTAGAATTTAGAATTCATTGAATCCATGAAGTGCCTACTTATATCACTTTTTATTTGTATTGGAATTCCAAATTCAGTTACTATCTGCTTTTAATGATTCAGGTTGTACTCAGAGGACTATTGTTTCGCACGATCCTTGCTTTAAACCACTTTGTCAGGTATTTTGGGGCAACCACAATTTACTTATGTTAATTAGTGTTACGAAACTTGCTTGGACTTGCCAAGACTTGGTGAGCTGAGCGATCGTGACTGAGTCCTAGGGACTTGAATCTCGGGTACCTGGCATGTTTAGCAGGCTTACTAGACCCAGTGAGTCTCGTAGGTTAGACTTGGCTGCAGCAGGGATTTGTGAAGTGTTGCACATTTGAGGAAAGTTTTAGCAGCTATTCAGATTTTTCACAATGTTTTCGGGTTTGTAATTGATGTGTGTAGAGATTTCTGCACCAAATTAAGGAGAAAGTTTTCTAGGGTTTTAAAGCAATATAATGAATTTTCATGGAATGTAGGATATGATCAGTAAAGTGTCTTGTGATGCTACTGTTTGTGAAAGTTTTGAACTAAATTTCAGCAGCATTGCGTACAACAGGTTTTTACCATACAGGGACCCAGAGTCTAGATTACATCATTACAGCCTTGCATCAAAGAGAAACTGAGGTTTTTGTGAAACCTTTCAACAAACTGCAGTAGAGAGGGTTTCATATTATGTACTCCACCCTAAAATACCACAGGAGGGCTCAATCATTTTATTGCAGGTTTAGTATCAATATATCTTCGTCTGACCTTTATTGTTGAGCATACACAATAGCAACTTTGCAGGTTTTATTTGTTTGCCATTATAGAAGATCACAATAGATTTGTAGAATTTTTTTCATCAAGTTTTCAAGGCTTCACCTAGGGTTTGATTATATATGATGCTGATTCATTGAAAAAATCGAAAGCTTTCAAGGGCAGATGTCAGGAGAGAATATCAGTAATTTATTTCAGCAATCTTAATTGAGATTTTTTGGACATTTTCTGCTTGTTTGTTGCCAGTTTTTGTCATGTTTCAGATTAGGGTTTTCCATACAACTGTTCAAGTGCTTGATAGACTAATTTAGACATGTCAAAGCCAAGAACAACAGTTCTAAAAAATATCAGCATAAGGAGGGGTTTCTAGCACAAATTTATTTATGATGGGGCCTAAGGAGCCAGTCAATTTTAAATGCGAAGCAGGAAAGGCATAAAGGCTCAAGTTGTTTTGGGTTTGGTGGTTAGGGTTTCAATTTTCTTTAGAAAAGCTGCAATATGAACAAATGAGCTGCATCAAAATCATCGAGAAGATCCATTTATTCGAATAGCTATTTTTTGTGGTTGCTTTTATCAGATGTTCTTTTTTCAGAAAAGATGATGTAGAATTTAATTTTTCGTCTCTTTAAGTCAGTTTTTATTCAAGATTCTTTTAGATTAGCTTTAGTTTCTAAGCGAGTCCATTCACCCTTTTTCAATGAACACCAACGCAAGACTTCTCATGATGCTAATATGAGTTATGTAAGTTCCTTTGAGCCATAGACTTTTGTTTTCGCTTTAATATTTGTTTTGATGCCATGAATTTCATAATCTTGAAGATTTATTTACATTTGGTACTAATTATAATTTTAAATCTATACACCTAAGAATGTTGTTTCCTTCAGCTAAGAAATAAAAATCATTTTTACACTCATATGATCGATGTATACTTGTGTATATGGTCAAAGTAGCTACTATTTGATTAGATTATTGTGTCTTTAATGTCTACTTTTATAAAGGGTGCATGAAAAAAGTTTTAAATTCTTTAAAACCTCTATATTTTATTGTTTTTTCAATTTGTGGAGTCTTTGCCAAGTCTGTGTGGAGTCCGAGTCAAAAAATCAGCATGCCAAGTTTGAGGCGAGTCCAAGCCTTATAACTATGATTTAGATGCATGCTACTGACTTTTAATGTATTGAGGAAGTTCAATTCAGATTGTTTTAATAGTTTTTGACATTGTGGTAGAAGTGGCCGAAGCGACATGAAGTTCATTTTTAGTAATTTGCCAACCCTTAGACGTGTCATATCTTGTTACGCATTCCTTTGCATCATGGTGAAGTGTTGGTCATCAGAGGCCTACTAAGAAAACCTCTATGGCATTGGGGCTCATGTGGCCTCTAGAAAGACCTTCACGTGCATCTTGAGCTACACATCTAGACTTGTAACATAGCCCATTGGTTGAGTGCAAAGTTTTGGCTTTCAATGCTAGGCTTATAATTTTGGCCAATTGCATGTCCTTAATGAAAAAATATGGATTGGGACTCTGATCTTTTTGTACCACATTGGTACTATCACAATTTTAAACAAGTGTTCATCCAACTTAATTCTAGATGTTGATCAACTATAACATGACCTTACTTAGGCTGACTGTAGGTTTCATTGAGACTTTTTACAATCACATTTGTCATCTACCCACCTGACCATGGATGATGAGCTTTTGAGCCACAAGGTTTGAAGATCCACATTTGTAATTGGTGTTGACAACAACTATTTTGTAACTCTTGTGCTACATGAACCATATTTAGAGCCTCTCTGTCCATAGTGCTATCATTCCTTTTTGTACTAGACAATAGTCTACAAGCAAAGAATATTGGGTGATTCTTTCACCTTGAGTTCTTGTGACGAGATACCACTAATTGCAAGTCAAAAGTGTGTACATTTAGTAAACTGCTTTTCTAAACCTCGATATTGAAAGGTAGGTAGACTTATGAGGTGCTGTTATAATTCTTTGAATTCTTGCACTCGTTTGATAGACCATGCAAACATAACTCCTTTCCTAGTTACCACATCCAAAGGCTGGGAAACACGGGTAGAATTTTTGAGTCATCTATTGTTACTTGATGTGACCTAGGAATGATCTTGTCCCCAAGATGTCTCCATATGTTTCCATCTCAATCACCTATATTTTATTAGGATCACTTTTTAATCGATCTTTGTAGACAATTTGATCAAGAAGCTTATTCTGTGATTGCATGAATTTGTAGTTCTTTGGGTTTAGTGCCAGTTATGCTACTCTACAACATTGCATGCACTTTTATCAAGGCTAGTAAATGAGATTCTTGATTATTGTAGATTGACTAGTTGTCTATGAAGACTTTAAAGCTTCTTGTAGGCATCTTATTGAAGTTGTGTATGGCAATCCTTTGATAAGTAGCTAGAGAATTTTGAAAGTTGAATGCTGTTTAATTGTAATTATAGACTCCATCTTCCATATAGAGGTGGTCTTTTTGTTATCTTCTTTGACTATGCTAATTTGGTTCTACCTATAAAATCTACAAATAAGGAATAAATGTCACGATTGACTACTTTTGAGTATGGCATTTGCAAATGGGATAGTGTAAATGCAAAATGAACTTATGTCAAATCTGAACTGTTAGCAATATGCCTCTGTTGAGTCTGAGAAGTAATAATAATTAATTACTTTAAAACCGTTCGATGATCCTTCACTTATTAATTTTTGTTGCTTCGCATCGATTTGATCTGCAACACCATGTACATATGTTGCGGTGACATGGGAACAGTCACGTCTATGATAGACATGACTCCTCAGGGAGTCACTCCTATCATAGGCATGACTGTTCACAACAGTCCATATGCGGGCAACACCGTAACAACTATTTGTCATCTTGTAACCCGATAATAATAATCGGTGTTTTACCAATCATAAACGACAGTGTTAAAAGCATAGGTCGACAGTGATAATCGATCTTTATAATATATGTTATATTAATAATTAATAATAATGATATCAATATAATAATATTTGTATCATCATTATTATTTATTTATTCTTTTATTATATTATAATTTATATAATCAATGTTTTATATATATCATAATTAATACTAATGATAATGATATCAATATTATTATTTTGATATTATCATCATCATTATTATTATATATAAATTACAATTGATATTCTATTTGATCGAAGCTACGATGATTAACACTCCCTCTTAGCTCAGGAAGATAAACATATCACAATAGTCTCTTTGAATATCTGTCTTATAATATATCACTTAACTTATGATATAAGTAATCACTTATCACCTATCTTGTGATATGAAGTATCACATATCTCGTGATACAAAGCATCACATATCACTTGTGATATGAAGTATCACCATACTCGTGGTACAAAGTATCTCATATCACATACCTCATGATATGAAGTATCATATATCACTTAGTCATATGAATTATCACATATCTCGTGATAAATAGAATTACATATCACATACCTCGTGATATGAATTATCACATATCTCGTGATAAATAGTATCACCTATCTCGTGATACTAAAGGATATGATATGCTCGAGAACATTACATTCTCCTTATATATCCTAGTTATTGTATGTGCACTGACATTAAGCCACATAATGTCTACCATAACTGCCAATATCAAGTCACATGATATCAGTCCACTGAACATTATAAGATCGTCACCGTACAATGTTAAATACAAGTTTTAGCTGTCCAAAAAGTCGTCACCTTTTAGAAACATAAACAGGAAGGGTAGGCCCATAAAGTAATAGAGTCACACATATGACAAAAGAAGTTTACACATTAAACATCTTTAATATATTAGTACAAATCAATTTAAAAATTTACATTTCAATCATACCAAGCTTCTTTCTGAAGTGTTCAACTTTCACCTTGAGAAGAGTTTTGGTAAGAATGTCTGTTGTTTGATCTCCTGTACTGATATACTCCAACTGAATTATGTTCCTTTCTACCATGACCCTCACATAGTGATAAAGAATTTCAATATGCTTAGATCTATCATGAAATACTGAATTCATTGACAACTTGATACAACTTTGGTTGTCACAATGGATGATAGTTGGATTCAAAGGTTACTGAATAATCCCACAAGCACTTTCCTGAGCCATATTGCTTCTCTAGCAGCCATAGATGCTGCAATATATTCATCTTCTGTAGAACTCTGAGCTACTGAGGACTATTTTCTGCTAATGCACGATATAATAGCTGATCCTAAGTTGAAACAACATCTAGAGGTGCTCTTCTGATCAGTCATGCTTCCTACCCAATCTGAATCTATGAATCCATGAAGATTTAAGTCAACCTTTTCATACTTTAGGCCATAATTAATAATACCTTGAAGATATCTCATTATATGCTCACACATAAACTAACTCAAGGCATTTACAACATAGCAGATATTAGGTCTGGTATTAACCAAATACATCAAGGATCCAATCATCTGCCTATAGAGTGGGATCTACTAACTGAGAATCTGCTGCTGCTTCCTTTAGTTTATGAAGGTTTGTTTCCATGGGGGGATGACATAGGTCTGCAGTTCATCATACCAAATCTCTTCAATATATCAATAGTATACTACCCTTGATTCAGAACAATACTATCTGATTTTTGTCAAACTTCAAGTCCAAGGAAATAGTGTAATAGACCTAGGTTCTTCATCTCAAATTCTGACGCTAGATCTTTCTTACATTGTTTAATAAGGTGATATTCTCCTGTAATCAATAGATCATCAACATATAATATTAATATTAATATATCATCTTTTCTTTGTTTGAAGTAGAGATTTGGATCTGCATCATTCTTTGAGAAACCTAATCCCATGAGATAATTGTCAATTCTTTGATACTAGGCCCTGGGAGCTTATTTAAGTCCATATAGAGCTTTCTTTAATTTACACACGTGATTTTGCATTGTGAATTTCATACCCTTCAGGTTGTTCTAAGTAGACTTCTTCTTCAACGGTTCCATTTAAGAAGGCAGTTTTTACATGCATTTGATGCACTTTCCATCCTTTGGATGCTGCAATGGCAAGGACTACTCTAATTGATGTATATCGTGCAACTAGTGCAAATGTTTCTTCATAGTCGATTCCCTCTATCTGTGAAAATCCTTTGGCTACAAATCTTGCTTTGTATTTTTCTATACTACCATCTACAACATGCTTGATTTTGAAGAGCCACTTGGAAGAAACAACAAATTTCTCTTTTGGCCTAGGTACTATCTCCCACACATCATTCTTCAGAATGGATTGATATTCCTCTATCATGGCATCCTTCCATACTTGGTGTTGGAGAGCTTGAGTAACATTGGCAGGTTTGGATTTTATGAATTCACTCGTCAAGGCCACATAACTAGAGAATCTATTAGGTCTTTTACTCTCTTTGAAAGTCCCTGATGGAGCTGCATAAGTCTTTGCTTCTTCCATTGTTTTGGTAGCCCAAAGTGGTCTTCTTTTAGGATTTTCCAAAGATGTGATTTGTTCTTCATTTCTATCTTCATCATGATACTCCCTCTGAATCTCAGGAGTAGGATCCACTTCTAGATCCATGGGGGAAGTTTGAATTTTAGACTCAATAGAATTTCTAGCCCTTTTAAAAGCTGTCTTCCTCAAAAATCGCATCTCTTCTTAGTTCAATCTATCTTTGACTAGGCACGTATATTCTATAGGCTTTTGAAGTTTCGCTATAGCCTACGAAAATACCTTTTCTCCCATAAGGTTCTAGTTTAGTTCTTTTCTCTTTGGGTACATGAATGTAGACATGACACCCAAATATTCTTAAGTGACTAATGTTTGGTTTTATACCAGTGAAGGCTTCTTCAGGAGTTTTGTCATCAATATGGGAGTAAAGACATTTGTTCTGAATGTAGATAGCAGTACTAGAGGCTTCAGCCCAAAGTGAAGTATCTATATTTTGATCAAGTAGCATAACCTTAGCTGCTTCTACAATGGTTCTGTTTTTCCTTTCAGCAACGCCGTTTTGTTGAGGGTTGTAAGGTACAATGAACTCCCTCTTAATCCCAACATCTTTACAAAATTCTTTAAGGATATTTGATGTATATTCTCTTCCATTATCTGTCCTTAGGGTTTTTACTTTTCTCCTAGAAGAATTTTCTGTAAGGGATTTGAATTCTTCGAACCTTTTAAGGATCTCCTGATATTCTTTACATTTAAGAAAATAGATCTATGTTTTTTTGGAGAAATCATCAACAAAGATTACATAGTAGAGAAATCCTCCTAATGAAGGTACTGATATGGGTCCACATAAATCTGAGTGGACTAATTTTGAAACATTATTTGTTTTGCTAGTACTATTTTAGAAATACCACTTAGTGTTCTTCTTTAAGGCACAACCCTTGCATACCCCTGAATTGTATTGTTTGAGTCTAGGTACACCTGTGACTAGTCTTTCCATAGAAGATAGGGCTCGAAAATTGAGGTGTCCTAATCTTCTATGCCATATTTCCTAAGAGTTGGCAACTTCATGAATTAGGGCTAGATTCAATTCAGTACATAACTCATACAAATAACCTTGTCTATGACCTATGGTTTTAGCTTTCTTAATAGTAGAATTCTTTGGCCATGCCAACACTTTACTATCCATGAAGGTTACTCTATATCCATTATCCTCAAGTGCAGATATGGAGACCAAAATTATTTTTATGCCTGGGACAAATAGTACTCCAGGGAGTTGGATTGAGATGCCAGATTTTAATTTGATGGTGCAAGTTCCAACACCTTTGACTGGATGTGCAAAGTCATCTACAATTGTTACTTCCTCATCAGTCTCTGTTGACATGAACTTAGTTGTCATTGGTAAAAGCATAGGCAAACATCAATTCCATTGGAACACCAGTACATCACACCAGCACTCATATTTGTGCATCGGTAGACTAAACAAGAAAGCAGTGTACTGTAACCGGTCACGCTTATATCTGTCTAGGATTTTGCAACCGGTCATTGGATACACAGGGAACATATAACTAACCGGGTACAAGCTCTTCACCGGTTAAGTGCATGATAATCCGAACCGGATTATGCGGAGCGTTATCAGTTAAACCGGAGTTAGCTTTTTTAATGGAACTGAAGTTAGCTTTGTTTTTTCTTCGAGCCTTTTGAGGTAAACTCAGGATCAGTTTCCAGGCTTTTTTGCATGCATGATTTATGGGTGAGTTTACAGCTTGGCGGAACTATGAGATGTATTTTGAATTAGATTAATTTCTTATAAATACAGGTCAAAGGACATGAAAGAAGTGTTGTTGAATATCAACAGCATAGAGTGAAAAAGAGCAGGAGAGTTGAATCTTCTGAGAGGAGTCACAGTCACGAGAGGTGAAAGGCAGAAAAAGATTCAACAACCAAGCAGAGGAAAGGGTAACAGGTATGATCTGATTAGACAGAAAGTGTTATCATAAGATCATTGCTTTAAATTGAGAAGCATATTTAAATCCCTCAATCAAGGTGAACCCTAACAGGCTCTTTTTATAAATCCCTTTAACGGGTAACATCTTTATTGGTTTTCTAAGTCCTCTTACAAGGTGACTCCTAACAGGGTCAAGATCCTAGATCCCTCAATCAAGGTGAACTCTAACAGGCTCTTTTTATAAATCCCTTTAACAAGTAACATCTTTACTGGTTTTCTAAGTCCTCTTACAAGGTGACTCCTAACAGGGTCAAGATCTTAGCAGGTCTTCTACTAAATCCCTTCTCAGGTAGCACTCTTACCAGTGCTTTGTAAGCCTCTAACATGGCAACTTTATTATTGCAATAGTGGAATTTGTGAGTTTTGTCCCACCATGGTTTTTTCCTTCTAACCGAGAGTTTCCACATATATATGTTGTGTTGACCTGTGTATTCAATTTCTATTTATGGGTGCTATAATATTCTTTTAATATATGTATTAGCAAGAATATATATTTGACAGAGAAGTAGAAGTAGAAATTGTATTTACTGATTCACCTTCCCTCTCAATAACCGGTTAGGATTAACAATTGGTATTAGAGCTTAGGTTATCATAGACATAAAGCTTAACTGCTTGAGTAATGATCATGGAGGGTTACATGTATCAAAATAAGCTTGAGGAAGCCAATGACATGATTGCCTCTCTTGAGAAGAGACTGAGGAGGTCTCTTACAAAGAGGAAAGAACTGGCTCTACAATTGAGTGAGAGTAATGAAACCATTGAGGAACTCTCTGGGCAAAGTGGATTTGATGAAGCAAAAGAGGCAATCTTTGATCTTATGGAGAAAAATCAGAATCTAACCTATCAGATCTCCAATCTGAAAAGGGAGCAGGAAAGTCGTGCTTTGAGGATGACTGAAATCATCGAAGACAAAAGAAAAGCTGAATATGAAAAGATCAGTGCCTTACAAGCACTATTGACTACTGAAAGAGCAAGAAAATTGGCAGAAGATGCGGAAGGAGAAAGTGATGCTCTTGTATTACAACTTCAAGCAGAAGTGCAGAGCATAACTCAAGAGAATGCAATTATGCATGAGCACTTGCATGACAAGGATGATGCATGCAAAAGGTTGGCTTTTGAATTGTATCAACTAAAGGAACAACTGAAAACTCTTGAAGACAGAAATGAGAAACTTAGAAGGTACAATGAAAGCTCAGAGAAGCTTGATGAGCAACTGAGGGCTCAAAGAAGGTGCAAAGATCCCATAGGACTTGGGTACATTGGTCAAAGCAACCAAGAAACCGGTGAGTCCTCTGAAGAGAAGCAAGGAAAGAAGGAAAAGAAGAATTCAACAGAAGAAAAAGGCAAAAAGACCTTCAAAACCTCTTGCGAACATTGTGGAAAACCGGGTCATAAAACAAATGACTGCAGAAATGCACCGGTGAAACCATTTACTTCTAACAGTTACTGCAGCAACTGTTACAAGTATGGTCACAATACCTTTGAATGTAGGTCTCGCTCCAACAGTGTGTCCAATGCAAGCAGGGGAAGCTTCAAGGGTTACTGCCTGTGTCATAGGGTTCGTCGAACTTCAAGCATGAGTTTTGAAATTCGACGAATATTTAGCAGCGGCATAAAATTCGTGAATAAATTCGTACAGAAAATCTGTGTTGATTTTCAACTCACTGTTGATTGTTGAAGACCGTTTATCTCTACCAACAGTTGGGGAACAATGTATTTTATTTGAAGACAACATTTTTAGGTACAAACATAGGGCGATGGTTCAAACTTCAGGGAATGTTTTGGGCGTTCAATAGTTGGACGGTTTGAGCAACTCACTGCCCTCCATTTCATTATTGAACTTCTGCCCGAGTATAGATAGGCCGCGACGCAATTTAGGAATTTTTTCTATATTTTATAAAAAATTAAACATCATTTTCATATTATTATGTTAAAATTTTAATATTGAGTTTAACATTGGTGAATAATTAAATACTATTTATAATAATTTTTTTATAAAAACTTATATTTAATTATAATATAATAAATTTATTACCTTTTTGCTTTGCTTGACTTTTCTTCCGTAAATAACAGTTACTAATTAATTAATATGTTTTGAAATAAACTTTAAGCTAGCATTTTTCATATTATGTTTTTGGTAACAAAATTTGTTAATGTTAAAAATGAAAAATTAGGTTTTTTTCAAATAAAATTATAAAAGTATTTTTAACTTTGTTTTCAAAAGTTAAAAATTTAAATTTACATAATTTTACATATATATTATCAATATTTTAACAAAAAAATAATTTTATTTAAAGCAAATTTAATGTCGAATATTTTTCCCTTGTCAAACTTCATCCGAATTTCATAGTTGCCGAACTTGAACTCGAACTCGAACCTTGTGACTTAGGTTACTGCTATGCATGCAACAAGTTTGGACACAAAGCTGAAGAATGCAGATCCAAAACCATGGCATTCAAATCCCCACCAAGACCAGTATTCCATAATAGGAATATAAACCGAAGCACAACCAACTGTGCTACCTGTGAGCCATCAGGCCATTGTAACTCTTGATGTCACTCACCCATGGACAAGAAAAGAAGGGTCAATCCATGGAGAGGAATCAGAATGACTTGTTACAACTGTAACAAGATTGAGCATCTGACCAAGGAATGGAGGAACTGACCAATGAACAAAAGAAAAGGACTGGCCAAACCGGCCAAGAGGAACTTGTCTCCCAACCAAAAGGATAACTTGGGTAAAGAGACCAAAAGGGAAGTCAAGAAGACTTGGTTCAAAAAGGAGACAAAGAGCTCCGTTGAGGAGAAAACAAAGGTAAGGTCATCATCTGTTGATGGTGATATCTCTTCAACAAATTAAGCCTAAGGGCTTAAAGGGAACATGTAGTCAGCCTACTGTTCCCGGTGGAACTAGTGAGTTGTGATCTCACACAGTCAAGAAGTGCAACCAGGAAGTAGTCACCGGTCTAACATGTAAACCAAACAAGTAAATGTTGACATAACAACCGAGGACATGCGAACAGGTAACGAAGTTTGCGGACCGGTGTCGAGAGAAAGGTTAGGTAAGGGTAATTAATACATTAACCGTTAACAAATGTTACCATTTGTTAATTACCGTTATGACCTAAGTCTATAAAAGGGAAAGCTGATTACTCATTTCACTTTACATTGCGAACTGTGATTATTGATTTCATAAGCTAGAGTAATCTTTTCTTGTTGTGATTTACGTTCTTTGCTTAGCGAATTCCATGACCCTTATCAAGGACTTTCTATTTAAACCGGTTTAGTATTATGGCATCTTCATCTTTTGTGGTAAGCCTAATCAGTACTAATCAACTGGATAGACCCGCTTACGACATTATGGCAGTACAAAATTGAGAAAAGGACATGGTGGGGGCTCTATCGTCCGTGCCTGTAGGAGTTTTGCTGACAGAAGATGTTACGACTTTCATCCACAACAAACAGGAGGAATTGGATGAAACGTTCATCCAAAGTGAATACCTTTCACGTTGCGAAGACGGGAAGCTTCAAGCCAAATACGCAAAGCTTGAAACATCGGGATTGATCAATGGAGTGAAATATCCAACTGTGTTTCGACCAGATTGGATTAGATTGGTTTTGAGCAGGGTTCATGAACTAGGAATGTGGCTTGCGAAAGGCGCGGTCACAACGATAACAAAGAAAGATATACGCAGGGTGACTAGTTATTATGCCTTAGGGGAATCTCTTACCCTAAGGACGATAGCCAATGTTGAAGTGACACGGCTGACAAAGTTAAGGTTCGACAGTCGGTTAATGACTGTGAACGACATTGAAGACAATGGGGTTCGGTTTGCATTAGCGGTTATCGGCTACAAAGTGTATCAGTCAAGTAACCTAAATAATGTACTGGGAGGAGCTATACACGCCGCGCACAGGATTATGCACGATGATGCACAATATGATATATGCGCTATGTTGAGATGGCAGATCTTCGAAAACTTGAAGAAGTTCGGTCTGGTAAAGAAGAAATTTCTCAAATATGGAACATTGCTGGTATGTTTGTTTTTCTATTATCAGGACTTCTTTCCAGGCATAGGCAAGGTTACATGGCTAGAAGATAAACCTGTTATGGTTCAAATAGGAGAGTTGGTAAATAACCTAGGAAATCGGTTCAATAAGATTATGACCAATTATTTTGAAGCCTTTAAGCTAAGAATGCACAACAGGGAAAGAATTCCCTTGACCATTGTTGAACAATACAAGGAAGAGATATGCTTTTTGGTAAGCATTGATCATTGTATGATCCAAGTTGTGGAGGCAAGGTCTGAGTATGCACTAGAACTTGGTTATGAGATTTTCTCCAAGGTTGCAAAGGCATATGCTAATGCACTACAAGAAAGTGACCTAGATCTCTCTGCATATCGGTTTGGCACCTACGAAGAGATTCAGGCAAATCTGAAGAAAAGGACATCTGCAAAGGAACCGAAGAAAGTGTATGTAAAAAGAACTCCCACACCTAGGAAGAAGAAACCAGTGGCGGAAGAACCCAAGGTTCAAAGAAAAAGGACTCTGCAGGAGTCCAGTGCACAAGGTGACGAACTAGAAGAAACAACAATTGAAGAGACAACTACTCTTCGCAGAAAGAGAAAGACCGAGAAACCGGTGAAAGAGGATGCACCTAGAGCAAGGAAACCAACCATTGATGAAGTGGTTGAAGGAATAAAGGAGACATGTAGATTGGGAGCAGTTGGAAGGAGATATGAAGTTAGTAACGAAGAAGATAAGAGAAAAATGGAAGATGTTGTAGTTTACTGTCTTTACAAGTTCAATTATACCCCCACTGAACTTCACAAAGTAATACCTGATGATCTACAGGAGATAACAAAAGGTAGATGGAAATCTTCCATAGATAAATAAATAGAGCTGAGGATAAGGGCTCTACTTGAAGTTCAGAATCATCTTACTCTGGAAGAAGCAACCAATCAAGCTGATCTCTACAAACAAAGTTTCAAGATTAGGAAAAGAATTAGTTAGGTGCTGATTGGAGAAGTGGACGAAGTGCATGAAGGAGTTGCAACATGGACAAATGTTCTGAAGCAACAACATCAAGCAGAGGCAGAATGCCAAAAGACTACAGAGCCACCAGTGATTGACACTAGAAAAAGAAAGGGCATACTGGGAATTGAGACTCCGGTCAAGGAAAAGACTACAATTGAACCGGTCATCGTTGATATCATTGGAGACACAGGTGGTGATCTCACTCCACCAACTCTATTGGCCTCCCTAGTTAAAGGTAAAGCTCAAACTTTAACTGTAGATAATATAGTAGATGAAATAATGGATTCTGGTGAAGTGTCAAATGCTGCTAAATGGTTCAGTGTTCTGGTAGAAGAGGATAAGCAGAAAATTGAAATTGCTTTGTTATAAACCTTTTTAGATTTCAACAGAAGTCCTAGGGACTATAGACCTCACTTTCCTCCAGAATTGAATCAAAGGCTTGTGGTGAAATGGAGAACCGGTTTAGCAACAAACAGTAAGATTATAAGGGAAACTTTGACACAAGTAAGACCAAGTCTCAGTGATGAGACAATAAAAATTCTGATGGAAGCAATGTCACTCAATTCGAACACAAAGAATAGGGTTGCAAAGATCATTAATGGGCTCAAACTTCAACTGTAGATAATATAGTAGATGAAATAATGGATTTTGGTGAAGTGTCAAATGCTGCTAAATGGTTCAGTGTTTTGGTAGAAGAGGATAAGCAGAAAATTGAAATTGTTTTGTTAGAAACCTTTTTAGATTTCATCAGAAGTCTTAGGGACTATAGACCTCACTTTCCTCCAGAATTGAATCAAAGGCTTATGGTGAAATGGAGAACCGGTTTAGCAACAAACAATAAGATTATAAAGGAAACTTTGACACAAGTAAGACTAGGTCTCAGTGATGAGACAATAAAAATTATGATGGAAGCAATGTCACTCAATTTGGACACAAAGAATAGGGTTGCAAAGATCATTAATGGACTCGAAAAAGATGTGTATGAAGATTCTCTGGATTTTTGGCAAAAATATGACTTCAACATTATCAAATCACCAAGTCCACAAGGCATCTCACAAGATGATCTCGAAAAAGTATTGGTACTACTGGTATAGTTCACAGCTAGTGAACAATCAACAACCAATGATAAGGAAGTTTCACTTGAATAGTTCACATCTAGTGAACAAGTAAATCTAGGAGAACAAGGTCAACCAGAAGATCAAGTATAGGAAGAGTCATTAACAAAGATGACTACTGAAAAAGGAACAGATAAAAGAAGAAACAACTTTGAATGATCAACAGGTTGCTGAAGAGCAACAAACAGAGCAACCACCATAAGAGGAAGTCCATCTGGAAGAGGAAGTACATCAAAAGGAAGAGGTACATCCAGAGGAAGCACTACAACAGGAAATTCCTCAACAACACGAGTTGCCTATTAATGAAGAACAGGAGAAGCCTACAGAAGAACAACCTACACAGGAGAGTAGACAGGAGGAACTGGTAGATGTTCCTAGTACATCTTCGTTAAAGAGAAAACTAACATTTGCAACAGATATCAAAGCAAAGAAAAGCGAAGTTAGTGAAACAATGGTTTAAATAAGCAAGATGTCAACAAGGCAGCTAAAGGAGCTCACTGAGAGAAAACAAGATTCGGTTATCTCTAGTGTAAGAAATATCTTGTACAATTTTGTACCTGATATAGATATAGATGAAGATGAACCGGTAATTGATCAATTGGAAATTCTAGCGCAAGCAATTGGGGAAGATGTTTTTGACCCAGAAACAATTACAATTGATCACGATGAGAAGAAGAGAATAGAAATTCTTCACAAACAGGCTGAAGAACTCAAAGCTACTGTGTCTACAAGCATTGGGGAGCTACAACACCAGAACAAAGAAATAGGGAATACTGAGGGGGGGGGGGGGGTGAATCAGTATTTCACAAACTTTTACTTCTGCCCAATTATGGATATAACAAATTAACTTGAAGCTTGCTTAACAAAGTAAACTAAATAACAAGCATAGCAATAAAGAAAATGAACTCATAACACCATGTTTGTTCTTGAGGAAACCCTGGCCAAGGGAAAACCCCAGTGGGGATGATACCCACACCAAATATAGGAAGTGGGAAGGTTGATCACAAGGACTTCAAACTTTGAAGACTTTGTTAAAGATATAATTGAGAGAATGAACAAGACTACATAAGAGATAAAGGTTCTAACATCAAGCGAAGAGCTCTTCTGTAGCTGAGTATAGCCTGGAGATGACAAGTCTTGCTCTCACCTTAAGGAAGGCATCCGAAGAAAAGTTAAAAAGAATCCAAGATCTTATTGGATTTCGGTTGTTTATTGCACCAACTTTTGATCTAATGTAGACAATGGCAACAGATGCAGATAGACTGATCAGCGAACCTGATTACAAAATAGTAGAAGACATGGAAAATATAATTGTCTCACTGCAAGCAGCAAAGAAAAATTTAGATCATGTAACAGGTATATGGAAGCCATTCCTTGATTCAGCAAAGAAAAATTAGAAGGATATCTTCAATAAGTTACAAATATAATATGTAAACATGTAAGGAAAATCAACCCTTTGACCTATGGAGGCAAAAAGTGGAAGATGTAATACAACAGATGAGAAGATCAACACAAATACAGATGAAACAATAGAGAAGAGAGGAGAGATATGGCAGTGTGTGTAAGAATATGCTACTGGTAGACAAGGAGATCTATAGGGGAAGTCTACAGGTGATGTGTATTGATATGTTTTGCCACCAATGCCAAAGGGGAAGATTGTTGACATGAACTTAGTTGTCACTGGTAAAAGCATAAGCAAACATCAATCCCACCAGAACACCGGTGCTCATATTTGTGCACCGGTAGACTAAACAAGAAAGCAGTGTACTTTAACCGGTCACGCTTATACCAGTCTAGGTTTTTGAAACCGGTCATGGGATACACACAGGGAACAAATAACTAACCGGGTACAAGCTCTTCACCAATTAAGTGCATGATAATCTGAACCGGATTATGCAGAGTGTTATCAGTTAAACTGGAGTTAGCTTCTTCAATGGAACTGAAGTTAGCTTTGTTTTTTCTGCGAGCGTTTCGAGGTAAACTCAAGATTAGTTTGCAGGCTTTTTTGCATGCATGGTTTATGGGTGAGTTTATAGCTTGGCGAAACTATGAGATGTACTTTTAATAAGATTAATTTCTTATAAATACACGTCAAAGGACATGAAAGAAGTGTTGTTAAATATCAAGAGCGTAGAGTGAAAAAGAGTAGGAGAGCTGAATCTTCTGAGAGGAGTCACAGTCACGAAAGGTGAAAGGCATAAAAAGATTCAATAGCCAAGCAGAGGAAAGGGTAACATGTATGATTTGAGTAGATAGAAAGTGTCATAATAAGATCATTGCTTTAAATTGAGAAGCATATTTAAATCTCTCAATCAGGGTGAACCCTAACAGGTTCTTTGTATAAATCCCTTTACCGGGTAAGATCTTTATCGGTGTTCTAAGTCCTCTTACAAGGCGACTCCTAACAGGGGCAAGATCTTAGCAGGTCTTCTACTAAATCCCTTAACCGGGTAGCATTACCGGTGCTTTGTAAGCCTCTAACAAGGCAACTTTATTACTGTAGTAGTGGAGTTTGTGGGTTCCGTCCCACCGTGGTTTTTCCCTTCTAACTGAAGGTTTCCACGTATATATGCTGTGTTGACTTGTGTATTCAATTTCTGTTTATGGGTGCTGTAATATTCTTTTAATTTTTGTATTAGCAAGAATATATATTTGATAGAGAAGTAGAAGTAGAAATTGCATTTACTGATTCACCCCCACCTCTCAGTAACCGGTTAGGATTAATAGTCTCTTCTACCATGGAGTCTAGGAGTTCCCTGAACCTTGTGATGTGTCTTGATGAACCGGTATCTATAATCCAGGAGTTGGCTTTATTTGAAAGTGCAGAGTAGAATACATATTTCTCAGGTTCATGCTCCTTTTTGGATTTTCTTACTTTGGCGTATGATGCTTGTTGCTTGGTTTTGTCAGGACATTTGACTGCATAGTGCCCATATTGGTCGCATCTAAAACATTGGATGTGAGAAACATCTTTCTTGGATGAACCTTTCTCAGGATGGCTTTTCCTCTTGAAGAATTTTTTCTTTCCTTTCTTGTGGGAGTTTGCATTCAAGATATGAAGATCTTCGTCTATATTCTTCTGATTGAATCCTTTCTTTGTTCGTCTCGATTCCTCTTGAAGGCAGTCTGATCTTAATCGATCAAATTTTGGAAATTTAGACCTTGCACTAATGCCTTGAAACAAATGTTTCCGAGGAGTTTGGTAGACCATCTAGGGCAAAGTGTTAACTCCTTCCAATTTGGTATCCAAGAGTTGATAATTGATCCCTTAGAGTCGATATCCTCATAAAGTATGCATTGATAGATTCTCCTTTGTTCATACTTATATGATTGATTTCTCTCTTAAGGGCCAAAGTTTTGCTAGAGTTATTTATTTCATATGTACTTTCAAGTACTTTAAACATATGATATGCAGTTTCATATTTTGTCAAAATTTGTACGATATGATCTCTAACTTCATCAACTATGATTTTCATGGCCTTTTCATTTCCTTCAGTCCATGCTGTTTTGTCAGGATCATTCTCCGGTTCTGGTTTATTTTCTTTCACAAACGACTCAACTTTATTTTCTTTTAATATCATCATAATTCTGAATTTCCGTGATGAAAAATTATTTCCTCCTAGGCTGTCTTCAAATCGAATTACAGTTGCCATAGAGGAATGTAATGTTCTTCAGATTAAATTTGAATTTCTCAAGCTCAGTTGCTGCTAGGATCCTTCCTAACTTGGCTCTGATACCATGTAAATGCAAAATGAGCTTATGTCAAATCTAAACTGTTAGCAAATAATTTAAATTATATCTCTGATATATGTATGCCTCTGTTGAGTCTGAGAAGTAATAATAATTAATTACTTTAAAACTGTTCGATGATCTTTCACTTATTAATTTTTGTGGCTTCACATCGATTTGATTTGCAACACCATATACATATGTTGCTGTGACATGGGAATAGTCACGTCTATGAGGGAGTCACGTCTATCATAGGCGTGATTGTTCACAACAGTCCATACGTGGGCAACACCGTAACCACTCTTTGTCATCTTGTAACCCGATAACAGTAATCGGCGTTTTGACAATCATAAACGACGGTGTTAAAAGCATAGGTCGACAGTGATAATCGATATCAATCGATCTTTATAATATATGTTATATTAATAATTAATAATAATGATATCAATATAATAGTATTCGTATCATTATTATTATTTATTTATTCTTTTATTATATTATAATTTATATAATCAATGTTTTATATATATCATAATTAATACTAATGAGAATGATATCAATATTATTATATTGATATTATTATCATTATTATTATTATATATAAATTACATTTGATATTCTATCTGATTGAAGCTACGATGATGAATAGATAGCAATAGGGTCTTTAACTGTGACCTCATTCAAACTTCTTGAAAATCTTAAAGATATTTGTTTTCCCCTGTTCCTTTTTAGAGGAAATAATTATGGAAGACACCTTTCAGTTGTTTCTATTCTAAATATCATATGCACTTCAAGTATTTTTACATCTTCTTGTGGTTTTGCTGCATAATTCTTGTTCACCATGGATGGTCTTTTCTGCAATGATTGAGCTCTCCTAGTATCAAGCAAATTCTATAAACACATAGTTTTGAATGTATTAGTTTCAAGGCTTTGTACGTCAAAGTTAAGGCCTTTATTTTCCAATAATATTCTAAATGTTACTATTTTTAGCAGTGGTTTCCAATTGTCACTGATAGTAATCATCTTCAAACTTCCATTCGCCCCAAGGTTCATCATTGTTGTAGTGGTTTCCTGGTATTTTATGCTAGCTGCACTTTTGAACTAATCTGCTTGCCTATAATGCAATCTTATATACTTCATCATATATTATGTGAATTTAGGACAAAATACAATATCAAGGTTGGTGGTCTTGAGGAACTTGATGCTAGGGAAGGATCCATTATCTCTCTCCAACTATATTTCAGTAATCTCCATTATTTTAATGAAACTGCAATTGTGTTAGGACTTCTTATAATATTCCATTTTCTAATGTACCTGAATATTGAGGCCAGGGAGTTTGTTTGATCTTCAGATCACAAATGGAGGTCCTTTGTCCCCCTGAAATTCATCTTCATAAGCCTTTGATTGCTTTCCTTTCAGTGTTGTTCACCTAAGGCTGAATGTTATGAAGCCAATGAGGTTTCTTCCATTATCACTGTTGATTCCTTAGATCTTTTATATAATTCCTATCTCTATTTTCAATTGAAAATAGATTCTTTTTCCAATTTGGTTAATGCTTTTGTTGCACCTAAGAATACATCATATCTCATTTTTGCTAATGAGACGAGTGCATAATTTATAAATTGAGTTCCAATCATTACCTTTAATGACATTTACACCAACAATTTTTACCTCTTGTTGGTTTGCTTGTATAGGTATTTCTTGGTAGCAATTTCACGTTGGACCCACCAAAAACACTAGTGTTCATAAGGTTCTTCCCAAGAATTTGAACGTGTACATCTACTAGTGTTTGGGATAAATTTAAAGGTAGGAGCATATGTTCCATAATTGGATCTGTTGATTGCGAAGGTTCAACTTCTTTAGCATTTGAACTTGGATTTTGTAAGACGCCACAAAATAAAGTAGTTTGTGAGGTGAAATATCTCTTCAAATTAGGACAGGAAGCTTCCTGAGATCTAATTTAAACTTAAAACTAAGCCAAATTGACCCTAGACGAAAACAGTAAACAAGATATACAAATATGAACACTAGACAACAATTATTTAAGAAGGCTTGCATGAATGAAAATAATTATATGCCTATGCTTTTGCCTCATATACATGTACCAGACTGTAAACAACCATGTCTTGCAAGTGAGATTTTTAGGTATTAAAGGATGAAACAACTAATCTAAACAAACACAAATGATACCTTTTCACTGACTAAAATGGGGACCATCTATCTAGTGCAAACAAGATTCAAAGAAATAACAACACAAAATTTCAAGAAATAACTAGCCAATTTGTATTCAAACCCACAACTTAGGTTGACAGATGTCATCAATAGAATGCTTGAGTCAGTACAATCTACTTTTGGTTGACTTGATGAAATTATCAATACAATAAATGCAGACACAAAATAACCAGCTAAAACAATAGTTTCTGCAGCATAGGTATGGCATCAACTACCATTAAGAATATCTTGTGCCCAAGGCACTTATTTATATTCTAAACAAGGGTTGTAGAACATAAACTTGGGTGTTTAGGAAGAACAACCACTGGTGCACTATGGATTGAAACCCTGTCGATCTGTTGAAGGTGACACCTGTTATAGATGACTGAAGCTGTGTTTCTTCTTATTAAGATCTGATTGCCTTACTAGAATTTGTAATGGATTAGTGGTAGCCAATGTGAATGTGCAGCCTCCTACTCTTGAACAAACCTTGGCTCCTTTGCACGTTTGTTTGGGTGGAGGTTTACAAGATTCGAGCCATTATCTATTGCTAAGTAGAGATTCTATCACCCAAACCACTTTGCTAAGCAGAGATTTCTCCCCATGTGGTTAGTTTGCAATGTGTTAAGTGAAACCTTGGATGGCTTAAGCCACCTTGTCATGTCTCCTCATATAGGTTTCTCTTAGTGACCTATTGGCATGGTCCATTTGATCTCTGTGGATGGTCAATTTGGATGGCAGATTGCTTGAGGGCAAGCAGTCTCTCGGCCAGGAGGATTGTAATGTCCCAAACATTTTATAAAGCAACTTAACTAAATTGATTAAGTTGTCCAAAAGTTAATTTTATTTCTTAAAAAAATTAATTTTATTTCTTAAGGATGACTTTAATTAATTAATTTAATTACAAATAAAGTGAAAATAATAAAAAAAGTCACTTTATTAAAGCCAGCCACAACCTTCTAGATGTTTCTTGGAGCTCTTTATAAGAAGGCTGGCTGGATGAAATAAAGCATTCTTATGGAATATCTGGGATTTTCTCTTCCTATTGCTGGAGGTTTGGGAGTTGGAATTTCGCAGTTTTGGTGGTGAGACTATCCACCCTAGCCTGCTTGAGATAACACAAATTTGTGAAGTCTCCTTTGCAGACAATTTGATGATTGATTGAGGAATAAAATCAGATATCTTCCAAGAGGAAATTCTCAGAGGTTGAGCAGATTCATTGTAGTTGGCTTACACTGAGCAAATAGTTTATGTGGCGCCTTTGAATATTTCAACGAAATAATTTAAGTCCCAAGGATCAATACTATATTAGCCATGAATGTTTTGATACTGGTCACTAGCTTAGTGTCCAGGTGAGGATTAATATCATTCCGTTAATAAGAATATATATTGCTAGTGTGCAGAATTAATATCAAATCAGATTTCTTTATTTTAGTCAGGCCTGAGCCTTATTTTAATTAATTCGTGGGCTATTATGTATTTGGTGGAAGGTTTGATTCTTTATTAAGTCTGTGAGCACCTTTAATATTTAAGGAGATTATTATTAATATGGGCTGTGTTTCTTATAAGTGCTGGATTGCTGTGGGAAAATATAAAGAACCACTGTTATTGGGAAATTATTGATACCTCCTTGGAATGCAAACCAAAATTGATATAGGAGATATTGTGGTTCATAATATTTATGATGGTTTTGTTGTGCGCACAAGGTAATTGGCCATTGGGAGGAATAATGAAGAAATATTTGTTCGATCGAGTGAATGTCTTTATAAAATACATTGTGTGAGTTTTGGGCTTGTAAGCAAATCTTTGTGGCAACGAAACATCAAATGGAAAATAGAGTGCTACAGGATATTTGACTCAGCATTATCTGTGCAGAACAACAGGTTTTATTTCCCCAGTCTTGTGTGACACATCACTATTGGTGGGTGCGACTCATAAAGTAAAGTGCATAATTGTTCTTGTGGTTCTTCCCAAGGATATTTGAAGTGTTGTAAACCTTGTGTAGCACTTCACATTAGTGGTGGTTGCGGTTTGGATCTTCAGTGCATGAGTTTGGATTTCAATTGGGAATGGCAAGAGACTCCTCGCCATGAGGAAACTGCCTGGAGAATTATTTGATTGTTGCCTTATTCTGCTGTTGCTATTGATGTTGGTCTTTGCTCTTTCTTAATTGATACGTATTCATAAATGATGGGCTTCTTGTTATCAGGAGATTCCCGTAAGGCTTGAGTTCTGTCTTATTTAAGACATTGGACACAGGGCATAAAGCAGCTACTCGCTTGGTACAGAGCTATAATTCTTGGAGGTACTTATTATCACGTTCTCTGTTCAAATCCTCTATGTTGTGTGGGTTCTTCAGTGCTATCTCTTTCTTGCTTCATAACATTGGAGTTTGGAGTGGCTTGTTAAATTGTATTGCAGATTACACTTCTATTTCTGAGGTCAGAAAGTTAATTGATTCCCAATGTAATTTTTATTATCAATATGTAATGTCCTGGCTTGGACCTTGCTTGAATTATCCTACAATTCCCAACTAGGGTTGGGAATTTACTTGTGAATGTGAATTTAACTTAGTCTCTTATTTTAGAACCCATTTTTTAGAGATATTTATCTGAATCTGAAGGCTTTCAAAATGTTTATGATTGCACTCCTCTGATATTATTGTCTTTTATTTATGATTCATTCCATGCCCTCCGACACATATATCCTCGCGGTTCCTTAAAGGTAGGTGTCCCTTACAAAATGATTGTAATAACCCCTGTCACATTTAGGGTTACTATCCCTGCACTTTTAGATTTCTTACAGTACAACCACCATTTGGTTAGTTTGTCAACTCAGATTTCTTCAAGGTAGCTACAAGTCAAAATGTCTGATGTTGTAGACATAGATGTCCAAGACTGACGTAACTCATATTGGCAATGCTTCATCATACTCAAATGTTTACTGTTCCTGATCAGATAACTTAAATTATATGCCACTGTTTTTGCCTTGGGAAGGATACTGCATTTAGAACAGATCCAGATCTGGAATAAATAAGAGGTAAAACACCCCTGATGCTCATCTACCCTATTCGTCCCAAATTGATGCCCGCAGCCTATCTCTATTTCCTACTGTGCTTGCATGAAGTCTCCAGCGATACATGCATCAAATGGATGCCCTTAAATGTTTATTGTTTCCCATATTAATCCTGGATCAGATACTATGTAATTTCTCATGTTTCTGAACTTAATCAAACGCCTTTCTTCCATGCTTCTTTGCAAGCGTATTCTTTATGTATGGCGGTTGCAATCAATATGTTAATTGATGTGAGTTAGTATTAATGTCAGTGTATTGCTCACAGGGAACTCCTAACCCGTTGTATTCTTCCCTTCCGCGCTTGCCAATCTGACTTGAAAATATATGAAGTGATCTTCCTTCAGGCCTCTTCATTCTCCATCGTATCATTATGATCACAATTATTGTTGTCCTCCTTTCATTTCTCCTATATCATCGCTATGTTCGATAGCTCCCAATATAATCTGGACTAATCCTATATCTTCCTTTCTACTAAGTAGACAAGTAATCCCTGACCTCCAGATATATACTCCAAAGAATCATGCATATCCCTCCCATTTGCGGGGTGAATAAGAATTGCTAAGTTTGTAACTGATCATCATTTATTTTTTATTACCATCCTTCTATTCCATATTTTCCGTCTTCCCCCTGATTATATCCTCCATATGGACTCATGTATGCATCTGCATGCGCCCAGGAGGAAGTCGCGACCCATTCCTATGGTCGCCAACTTCTTAATCATTTCATTAATTTATTTTATATCATATTTGCCATCTGGATTAATATATATATTATATTATTGTATTATATATATTCTATTATTATATATCATATTATGATATATTAATAATAGATTTATTAATGTTAATTTATTTATCTATCTTTGAATTTTTATTATTTACACTAATAATTATATTATTATTTATCTTGTAATCATAATAATATTATATTATGTCTTTCATGTATTCTGTTATAATGATAATCTTTAATTATCATTATATTGATTTATATTATATCTTTATTTATTTCATATTCAATCATTATTATTATTTATTTATATTTTATATAATGATTATGATTTATTATTAAGTCTTATTTCAAAACGAGGGACATGACACAATATTATGCAAGGTAAATGCTCTGTTCTGGTTTATATAGCTAAGGTTCATGTTCTTTAAGAAGATTTGGAATTAGTGCTGTCATAAATTACCACTGCATCCTAAATTAGATGAAAATCAGAAAACTCTATGCTCAGGAAGTATGCAATCTGTTTGACATATGTTCACATCAGCTGAGTGTTAAAGAAAAGGTGAAAAAGGAATTGGCATAAGATTTCGCTGGGATATTTCAGTCTATCTTTGTCTACAATGATACCCTTGTAAATTAGTTCACTGGAAAAAAATAATCCATATTATTGGCTAAATGCCTTTAAAATAATGCTAATTTAGGCTCTTTATCATATCAGTACTTTTCTTGATGAATATGACAATGCTATAGTTTCTTTTTTTTAGTCTCATTCCTAGAAGTGGAAAGGTAATGTTATGTGTAGGTCGTCTTTTGTCTTCAAAGCATTTTATCATTCTCTCAAGTTGTAGTACAAAAACCCTTGGCTGCCTAAAAAGATCAGCCTGTTATTTATAGGTAACCTAGCATTGCATGAAGATGTCCGATCTTTGTGATTTCAAAATTTTGGTCATTGTGATTTTGTATGCTTATTTTGATATTTGCATATCTATCCTAAAATGTGTGTTGTGTCTATCTTCTACTACATTATATGAGTCAGTTCTTTGACTTAATTTAAAGGTTTGGTTTAATAGCAAAGCTTTTGAGTGTGACTTGGACTTGTACCTTGAACCTTTGAAAAAGCATAATTTATGCCCATTTGACTCTTCCTGTTATGAGAAATTGTTTCTCTTTATCGATTGATTATATTTTTATTTGGATACTATATTCTTCGAAGTTTCATACTTAAAATTTTTGCAGGTTTTTTTTTCTTTTATCCTACTGGAATGGGAACATATTTTTTCTTAGTTGCCGATTCGGGTTCGGGGACGGATTCGGGTTCGCGAATCCGGTTCGTGGATTCGTGAAATTTTTTTTTCCCGTTTTGGATTCGTGAGTGTGTGTGTGTGTATATATATATATATATATATATATATGCATTATAAATTTATATATCAAAAAATATAAGAGAAATATACATAATTCTAAAACTAAATCATTTCATACTATGAGTATGAATCTATGATGCTTGATCATTAAAACTTCAAATAGCATACTTGATCATTGATCTATGATTCTATGTTGACAATTCTAAAGAAAATCAGCACATTGAATTATATTACTGAATTACAAAATGACATTTCAAAATATTGTTCATTAAAGTTTGAGACATGATTCAATGTTCAATGGTTCATCAATCAAATGGATTATCAAAAAAATCTGGATCAATGGGGTCTCCAGTAGCTGCAAGTGTTTGATCAAAATCATCATTAATGGAACCCAGAGTTCCACTAGCACTAGAGGGTGCTGTCTCATCATCATCATCATCACCATCATAATCCACATTAGCCAAAGTGCTTCTAGCAAGATCGTGAATGGTCATATCTAGGTCAGAAGATTCGGGTGCTACATCCCAAAGCTTCGTTGGCCCCTTCTTGTACTTTGGATCCTTCCGTGACAGGAGACGCAAGTTGTTGTGAACATACACCAAATCTTTTGCTTTTTTTGCAGCCAACCGGTTATGCTTGACTAAGTGGATAAAGGAGTAAGTACTCCAATTCCGCTCAGCGGCAGAAGATGTTAATAAATGGAGATCATGTGGTCAATTTAATTCTTTCAAAATTTTCATTATTTATATATATATGAATTCTCTTTAATCATACAATAATACATATGACATATACATATAAATATTCAATAGAAATAGATACACAAAATATAATATATTAATATGGTGACTCCACCAAATATTAATATATTAATACGTTGTTGTCACTGTATATGAATACCCTCAATATAAATTATACATTTGATCACAATATATAAATATATATTTATTATTAACATAATAATAGATATATATATAAATATATTAATATCAACTTATAAACTGAAATCATAATCTATATATATGATCTCTTAATATTAAAACAAAATGTATGTAATAACAAAATATATATATATATATATACGATTACTTATCTTTCATTTTGTATATGACAGTCGCTGTAGCATGCGTTCTACTTCCATCCTTTTTACAGAATATATTCCTCCCTTATAGATTCCGATCTCTATGCTTTTATATCCGCTGCTTTTCACTTATATTTCTGCGAGTGTATAGTGTAGCATATATATGAGGGGCCATGTCAATAGATAGACATGTCTCCACGTGGAGACATGTCTCTCTATTGACATGCCTCCTCACGATACCTTTCAGCATACTAACACCGCTCATAACCAAAAACAACGCCTAATACATATTTATATTTAAATATGTATATTAATATATATATTAGTAATGTCCATTAATATTATATATATTAATATTATTTATTTATTATCTCATAATATTATATATGTAATATGTATAGACATATATATAATAATAATGTACATACATTATTATATATATATTTATACATATATATACACATGTAATTATCATAATCATTATATATCAATTATTCTTTCAACGATGTAGATTAACCGACCAAAGCTATAACACATTAACAGAAAAGCTCGCAACCTAGAGAGAAAACCAACAAAATTAAAAAAATACAAGATAAATTGAAGAGCGTTAAGTATTAAATTCTACAATGCAAGTGACAAAAGAAAAAGAAAAAAGTTAAACCTTAAAAACTTACTTGTGATAGAACCTTAATCGCAAGAGGTTGGAGGTATAGATAATCTTGCCCATGAAGATACCACCATGTAACAACATCCATTTTGCTTTGGTCATTGATAGCAGTAGGGCGGAGATCTCTTCCTGAGATAAATGATCCAAATTCTCTCCTAACACTTACCCCAATATCTGGATCGCGGAAGATTTTATCAAATGCCTTCTTATACCCACTGGCAACCTCAGCATCTCTATATGGTGCCACTCTACCTGGAATACCAAGTACTTGTGCGCTATAGTACCTACAAGAAAGAGCATATGCTAGGAGGTGCAATGGTGTGGTCATCTTGTTCCAACGATGAAGAACCATTGCTTCCACCTTTTTGTATAAGGTGTTCTCAAGATCATTCTCTCTCCTATGTATGACCTGCGATATCAAATGAAGTTCATGTAAGTTATCATTATGTCAATTTTGAATTTAAATAACTCTCAATAAACAAAGATAAAGGAATGTATTAAATTTATAACTTACCATTTTTATCTTCTCCAACATTGTGTCCATGCTATCATAGATATCCCCCAAGCATGGTAAATTAGTGTCAGCAAATCGAAGCATAGACATGATGGGATCAGTGAATTCTAAGACATACTCCACACAAGTCCACCAATCATCATCTAATATCAATGCCTTCACCTTTTGGGCCCTGACTGTACTGGACTGCTTCCAGATGCTCCATTGGTTACTAATAACCATTTGTGATAAGGCCTCCTTCACCTTGACAAGCCATCTCAACACAATTGTGTGAGAGGCAAACCGGGTTTCAGCCACCTAAAACATGTTAGTAGAAAGTTAAAACATGACATAAAAATTATAAAATGATAAATGAAACTAAATAAGTTATAAATTAAATTTTAAAATTTACCTTCAACAATTCCAATTTTGAGTAAGTTCTGAAAATTGCTTGTGACATATGGTGATTTGTCACAAACATTTGAATCTCCTCACCCTCCTCATACACCTATTTCACCCAGTCTATTTCAGTGCCAATTGCCTTCATCACTAGATTGAGAGAATGGACGGTGCACGGTGTCCAAAAGATGTGATCATATCTAGCCTCTATCAAAGCACCTGCAGCCTTGCAAACTTTTGCATTGTCCGTAATTACTTGGACAACATTGTGATGACCCACGGACTCTATGGATTCAATGAGAATCTGGGCAATGAACTCTGCATTTTTAAGTTCGCCTTCACAGTCAACCGCCTTCAAAAAATTGACCCCTTGGAGGATACAGCAATTACATTAATTAAAGGACAGTTTTTACAATCTTTCCATCCATCTGAAACAATAGACACACCTGATTGAATCCAAGAATCTCTTATTGGTTGTAGTAGGTGCTCTACATTTTTTCTCTCATTTTGTAATATGGTGGTGCGCAACTTTTCATATTTAGGGCCACGGTAATCAGAAGGTGCTTCATTTATTTTTTCACACGTCACTAAAATAAGGTGATCTCACAAAGTTGAATGGAATACCATTTGCAAAGAGGCAACGTCCAACTTTGGCATTAGCAATTTCTCTTAATTCAATTTGAAATCCCCTCTCTAATGGGCTTCTCTTGCGGGGGGTGTTGTGTGGTTGATCTACATCTTCATCCTTAGAAGGCATAGGCAAGAATGGATGTGATCTAGATTGCATTTGAGTGGGTGGCTGCATTGTTTTCTGTTTACTGGTATAAGAAACTTGTTTCCCTTTTGCACATATTCTGTCAGCTTCTTGTTCTTTTACCAAAGCTGTTATTTGTGCAACTGGCAATCTCTTCTTATCTTCCCCCTCACACATGTTAATCCCTTGACCCGCAGGGCCTAAAAGATGATATTTTACTCAGGAGTAGGAGCTTCTATATTGTATTTTGCAAAAATTACATTTCCATACATACCCCCCATCTCCAACACATTGAGAAATTCTTGTGGTGTGTCTCCACAAAGGAGACCCTTTATCAATTTTAAATCTTTGAGATCCCTCCCCACCCATTGAACCTTGACTACTCATTGTTGCAATCTATAACAAAAATGAAAAAAGAAAACTTCAAAACTTATACAAAATGAAAAACTTATACTTCAAGAATCAAAACTTATCAAAAAAACTTGAGAATATGGTTCAAATGCATACCTTAGTCACTCAAATAGACTGAATAGTGCTTTTTGGAAGGTGTTTGCCACTCCACAATCGAGCTCCTTCGAATTCAATCACCTCACTTCAAGCTTGCATGAATGAGAGAGAATAATAGAGAGCACAATGAGAAATAAAATGTGTTTGGAGACTCATAAAAGGGGTCGTTTTAGGGTTAGAAGTAAAAAAAATAATATAAAAATGTCTTTTTGAAGTCATTGTTTGACTTTTCAAGTTGCAAAAGCCGCGGGTCCTTGAGGATTCGCGCGGATCCGCGCGAGATCCTCTCGGATCCACTCGGATCCTCCCGGGTTCGTGACGGATCTGGGCAGGGTCTGAACCAAACCCTGTGGATCCGTTCGGATCCACGGCTCGCGGATCCGGACGGATCCACAGGGTTTGGTCCGGACCCTGCCCGGATCCGTCCCAGATCCGACGCGAATCCGGACCCAGACCCGGATCCGGCCTTGCCAGGGCAAATCCGGCAACTAAGTATTTTTTCTAGTTGTTTTGAGGTCTTACTTAGTTTTCAAAGTTTTTAGAGTTTATTATGATAGTGCAGTCTCTATGACTAAACATTCTTTTGATATTATTATATTAATCATTATTTGGAATGTAGTGTTAGTAGCATTTTACCATCGACTCACATCATACAACAAGACTAGAAGTCTACTCACATATCATTCAACTGTTTTATTGTTAACTTAGCAATACCATTATCAACTTCATACAAAATTTACCAAAGAATCATTTTGTAGCAAAGCTTACATGCTACACTGCATTCTGCCATTTTAGTCAGTTTTCATTTGGACAATTCGTGGGCTAAGCTCTATTTATTTTTTCTATGTTGTGGAAATGCCTTTAAATTTCATGAAAGCTACCAACTCAGAGTGCAACTATACTTGAAACTGAGAATGTATACAGAATCTTTCAAAAATTTAGACAGCAATTGATGACAGCAGCTCAGATATATATATCATTTCATATGTAACATAGAATAGTATTGATGTTTACAATCTTGACCTCAAATAGGAACAATAATGAATTTAGTTATAACTGAACATATAACCCATCCCAAAAGCATTAGATTTACAACTTATCGATATTCAACTCTTTAAAGAGAACCTGATTGATTGCACCCTGGGGAACCAAAGCTCCGTATTGGTTAAAGATTTGATTAGAATGCCTATTCGATGAAGCCTGGTAATGGTGTATTTGTCCTCAGACAACACCGCTCATTACGCAGACCGATCTGGTTCACAGAATGCTGTCCCTGCCATAACCAATCTCATGCCAAACATGGAGAAAGTCACTTCTAATACTTTCTCTTTTCTGTCAATAGACAAAAGAAAAAGAGAGCTAATATTGCCACTGCTGGAGGTCAGCATTCCTTGTGTCAGATCCTTGTCCCAGGTTCAATGCAAATAGTCCAGCTACTGGTTGGTGTGATTCGCCCTCATCTGTTATCTGATTCGATGCTCCTCATATCTCTCTCAAGTTTCTATGTGGCGCTCCCTGCTGTGTAATAGAATGACCTCCAGTAAGGAACAGATCATCTGATGCAGTCAGTGTCTAAATATGCAATGATTTAACAAGGTAGACTAAATGAAAGTGTTGGCAGGGGCTATGTCCTACCGGTAGCAGACACTCAGGTTTTTGTCTGAGTCTCCTTTTGAATTCGTATGATGCAGAGGCAATTTAAAACCTTCAAAAGCAAGTAGTTTTTGTCTCTTTTTCAACATTTTTAAATATTTTTTACATAGCTCCACAGATTTTCCTGATGGGTGGACATGGAGATGAGTGGGTAGGTTTCAAGGCGAGGGGGGCCAAGGGCCTAAACTTGGGGACGGTGGCAGAGAAGGTGGGGAATTGCTATAGAAATTGAGGTGAATTGAAATCTTTGAGGCAAAGTCTGCAATATAACATCTCTGCGAGTGCCTCATGGAAGGCAAACTTTTCCTAAGTTTAAGGTTGCAATTAGTATGTAATAGCATGTGCCATATAGCAAGCAACATGGTGGCATTCCTGGCAGAGGTGTCAGAGGTGTTGGTTCTGTGGGGGAATGCTTCCCCCAAGTTCCCAAGTCTCGGATACGTCCCCGTACAGGCGACACAGAATTTTTTAGGGGGTTGCATCCCCATGGAACACTGATTAATATTTTTCAAATCCTATTTTTTCTCATTTAAATCCCAGTTTTTTCTAAAAATCTTATATTTTAGTTTGCCGATTTTTACTCCAAAAGATTTTTGCCTCTATGGGTTAAACCTTTTAATAAATTGGTCTATTTATGTACAGATACCAACTTCAAGTTTATGCCTTTTCCATTTACTTGTGTTGGTGCTGCGGAAGTACATAATTTAAAATATTTTGTGTCTTTCTATCTGTCAATGAGCTTAAATGGCTATAATAAATGGATAAGCTGTTTTAGTTCAATTTTCAGTGTTTTTATTTTGTGTTGAGATCTTGAATTTATTATTGACTGAGTCTTCTTGTTTGCAGGTTTTGGAAATTTTATATGATAATGATATTGTGTCTGAAGGTGCAATCTGTAAATGGGCTTCTGAGAAAGAGGAAGCAGATGAGCTGGACAAAGTCTTTGTCAAACAATCTGAAACCTTTATCAATGTACACGGTGTTTATTTCAGTTTGTGCTGTCAATTCATCTGAAGATTATGCTAGAATCAAACCTCTCGGATTTTTCTATTCGTTTACAATGCAGTTCCCAAAATATTAATGCGTTATTAACACTTCTTTGGCAAAATTGTACTTAATAAGCTTCAATCACGAATTTTATTGCTTTTTATTTTTCAAACTTTTTGAACAAAGCTGGAGTTATATTTATTAGTATTTAGTGCCTAGTGATATATTTAAATTGTTGTCTGTTTTCACATGGAGGAACCATAGACTTGCTTAAGCAGGTTTGGCAGAGGAAATTTGGAATCAATAATATTTCCCCTGGCTGCACTTTGTGACATTTTAAACATATTAGTTCCATGAATTAAATAATTATTGAGACCATACAGGGAATAGTATGATCCTAAGTCACAAGGTTTGAGTTCGAGTTCGAGTTCGACATCAATAAAATTTGGATGAAGTTCGGCTTGGGTAAAAAATTTGAAAAAAAATTCTACATTAAATTCGCCTTATATAAATATAATTTATAAAAATATATAAATAATAATTTCATTAAACTTTAAAAATAGTTTAACTATGATAAATAGATCTGAAACTAAATTATATTCTAAATAAAATAGTTAAATTTATTATTTATTAAAAAAGTAATATTATATTAAATTTAAAACTAATATAAATATTTACACATTAAATTAAAATTTATTAAAAATAAAAACGATATTACTAAATTTAAATATATTATAATAAATCTTAAAATACTATAATATAAATATAGTTCAAAGTTTTAATTTTAATTGATTAATTATATAAATAATAAATATGTTGAATTTTATGTATTAAACGATAAATTTATAAATCCAATGTAAATATTTTATAATACTATAGGGGCACATTGCGATTCATTTTCTTGCGTTACAGTAGAGGCATAGTCGGTGACGGTGACTGCGATCCATTTTAAAATACGCTCAACTTCAACAGACTTTACCATCGCGAAACCTGAGTCGAAAGAAATTCATCGTGCCGACCATCGAGTTTTCAACAGATAAGCAGGATTCATGAGACCATCGAGCTGACGAATATCAACGTGATGGAGGATTCACGTTGATATTGATATGCAAATTTTCAAGTCGCGAGTGACGAAAAATCCCTAATAAGCACTTTAAAAATTATTTTTTAAACAGAACCAGAGTAGTCATCCTTCCGTACGAATTTTTCAGCTGAATTTTATCGATTTTCATATGTTTATTACAGATTCCCCGAATTTCGAATCTCTATAGGTATTAATTTCGAATCATGAATTTTATCGATTTTCATATGTTTATTACTTTTGAGCCAATGTATCACACTTTTTAGACTGTATGGCCTCAGATATGTTTTAGTTGTGCTTATATCTAGAAACACTATAGGGCTGAGACAAAATGCAATTGACAAGGGTTTAAAGCTTGGGTTTTTTTTCACCTATTCTTACCACCACATATCTACAAGGACACCATTTATTGTAACTTTCTGAACTTAAATTTAGAAATTTAATTTTATTAAATTTAGTTAATTGATTTGTTTGTTCTTCTTAGCTATTGAGTCATTCTTCTTTAAATTCCTAGAGGTTAAGAGAACAACCTCCCTTTTGCAGCCTTGTAAACCTGCAGCTCATCTATAATTATGTCTTAAAGACCTTCATCAACAGTTATCTTTTTAATGCATGTGTTGAGGGCCTGAGGCCATTCATAATATTTTCATTGGCTCTAAAGAAATCAAGAAGAGAAAAATAGATTAGAGTAATGGGCAACATCATGAATGTGTTGGAGGAGTTGTTTGTTCCACATCTGATCAATAATGGTTGAAATAAGCTTATAGTTTCCTTTGATAAAGGCATACAAATGTTGGGTGGCCTCCTTGCCCTTGACAATGGCCTTATATACAACCCACGGTGTTTATCTCCCATCCATTTTATGATCTCAACGCACATTGTTCTCTACAAACTTGGTAACACTTCCCCTTATCTCTTCAAAAACCAAGTTTCCCAACAGCAACCTGCAGAACTGACAATCTCCCTTCAGCCATCAAGTAGACCTGCATAAATTGTTTTCCTTAGGAGTCAGATCCCCAAAAAACATTAGTAGAATTTTGAAGCGGTCTCAAATCCCCATGTTAAAGGAGAAGTTTTCTTTCTATCACTAACCGAGAGGATGCTTGTTTCCAATAATGTTTTTCCTGTTCAACGGATACCCCAAGCAGCCATCTTCTACACAAGTCCACTCCCACTAGAGTCCTTTTGGATTCACGTGTTCCTGCTTTTCTCAAAGCACTTGGAAATTGCAATTTCTCAGGCTTTGATTTCTTTCCATGAAACATATCACTTCTAAATTGGGCACCGAAATACCAACACTTTAGTTCGTACCTGAGTAATATATTCTCTAATGCTGCTATCATTCACATTTTACACCAACATCTCTCTGTCATGCTCCTCCAATGGCTGCCATTTATCGGATTTTGTGGGCACTCTCTAGATGGTTATCAAATTTCCTAGAGATCATCCAGTTGTCATCACTGCAGATAGAGGAATGGATATAGTTGTCTTCATCAAGCATGCTAGTGCTGTAGTCAGCATCCATGACCAATCATCATGTGGATGCCCCGCTTCCTTGACAATTTGGCTTATCATTATATCATATTTCTCTTCTGACACAAAGCATTCGAAGTGGCATGATCATAAGGCTTTGCTTTTAATATAAATGTGGGCTTAGACCCTCATGTAAATATCATTTATTATGTTTAGTAATGTATCCTCTTTACTTTTGTAATGTCCCCTTCCCAGCAGTAGGCCATTTAGATGACTGATTAGTCTATCCATCCATCTGGATAGGCTAATGGCTTCTTTTCAGAGGATGCCAGCCAGTCACAGGTTTGTGTGGGGGAAATATTTACTTTATGGGCTCTGTTTCTAAAGTCACTTCACTTTATTTATAAAGTGTTGTTATAAAGTCACTTTATGATTTATTTTGAAGTTACTTTATATTTTAAGTTACTTTATGTTATAAAGTGACTTAAGTGAGCTTTTATCCCACATTGCTTAGTTTGGTGTGTTTGCACTCACTTCGAGGTTATAAAATAGAAAAGTACACCTCAAGAAAAGGACCATGAGAAAATATAAAACAAAAAAAAAAAATCTGGTTGCTTTTCACAACTTTGCGAGTTTTCCATCCTTGATTGTAAGACTTAGGGACTGAGTAATATTTATTCTTTATGCTGCACAAACTTGACTGAGATATTAATTTAATTTACTGCTTGCCTTGGTTTGATATTGTGATTGATATCGAAACCAAGCAAGCATCACATATATATTGAGCGAGGGTTGTATTCACATAGGGGTATGACCCTTACGTGGCTTATGCCACGTAGGGTCATGACCCTACATGGATACAACTTGTTTCCATTACCAATCGTAACCAATGTTTATCGCTGAGTAATCGACAATGAGTCGACACTATACATATTAAGAATATCAACTTATTAATAAGAGTTGATTCACTCCTTATTAAGTGCATATATAGATAGATAGATAGATAGATAGATCAATCAGATCGAAGCTATTTTCTAACACTCGTAAACCCTAGTCATCACTTGAAGAATCTGAAGAGGTGACCAATTTCTTTTAATGGTTTTAGTAGATTGTCTCTTGAAACATAGATTGTCTCTTGAAACAAGGACAATTGGAGCTGGCAAGACAACATATGAAGTCCTATTCTTTTGTTTACACTCCTGAACAAAAACTTTGAAGATGACAATGTGACAAGTAGTATCAGTTGACTTCTGAAGTTAGTTTTCCACCCAGTCCTTTTATATTCAAATATCAAACCATACAACCTTAGATAGAATCATAATCCACAGACGACCTTAGAAAAATTGTTGGCTGAGATGTCAAATCAGTCAAACAAAAATGAGACGAGTTTCAAATATCAAATTTAAGCATTTTCTTTTCCGTTGATAGAGAAATCTCCCTTCAGCTCAATGTATTCTGACTGTGAGAAAGTTATTAAATATAAAAGCCGTTGTCTTCAATCATTTATCTGTATACTATTCTTTTATCATTCTCCTTTATTTGATTCAAACATGAGATGGTACTAGTAGGAGCACATAAGGACTTTTTTCAATATAGAAATTTTTTCTTCATTTTGATCTAGAGTTGCATATTTTTTATTGAAGGGAAAACTCTTCTACTTAAGTGCAGTGTAGTAATGTTTTTGTTTTTTGATTTGGGAGACTTCGGTTTTTGGCTTGCTCCAAACCCAGATAGACTACTTACAGAACTCCTCCCACAAGGCCATTTCTGGGGTGCCATCATTCTTCACACTTCACTTGTTCATACCCCCGAGCTCAATGGGCCAGCAGAGGCACAAGGCCTCCAAGCTCAGTGGCCCAGTAGGGGTTTGACTTTGAACCTTGCTGGCCGCCTCAACAACAAAGTATTTCTAGCATGGCACTAAGCGTCTGAAGATGCAGTGTAGTAATATTAACTTAAATGCCATTGAAGGAAATTGGCGAGTAAAATATCTCTTTCCAACTTTTACAATTGCCAGCAGACCACTAGATCTGTGACAATTTTTCTGTCCCCTTTATATGTAAATATGATCTTGAAATTCTAAGTCTCCATTTTATTTCTTGAATGATACTGTTTATTTATCCTATCATTGCACTTTTGAGTTTGATTTCTTCAATAATTAGCATTGAGTATTCTTCCATTAGAGTTTCTCCGATCATATCTAAAGTTCGCTTTCCTAATCCTAAATTTCCTTTCGCATCTCCTCAGAGTTAAACTTGACCCAATCTTAATAAGGGTTCTTCCATATTTCCTGTCCCCTTGATATGTTAGTATGATAACTCAAAATTCTCAGTTCCGTCTTATTTCTTAAATGATACTATTTATTATCCTGTCACTGCACTTTTCTTTTTGATTGCTTCAATAATTAGCATTAAGCTCTCTTCCACTTGAATTTTCTTCCATATATTTCCCTTAGCCAGTCCTACTCCTAAAAGGGCGATTAGATTTTCCTCACGAAGTGAAGTCTACCCGAAGGGGACTAAAACTATTAACAAGGGTTGTCTGACTATCATGTCTAAGGATCCCTTTCCCAATCCCAGGCTTCCTTTCACAGCTCCAATATAATTAAGCTTCAGTCAATTTTATAAGGTTTTCTCCACATATCTTTACGTCTATTCCATCTACACCCACCAAATCCCAGTTTCTTTTTAATTTTGAGTCTAGTTGTGAGGTTATTTTTCAATCACATATGTTGCAGTTTTTCCTACATTACAATGAACATTTTTTTCAGCAAATAAATTCTTTGAAATGGAATTTCTTTCTATCATTCTTAACATTTCCTCTTTCCGTTACAGTGGTTACAGGAAGCATCAGAGGAAGAAGATGAAGAGGAAGCCTAGAATTGTAAGGTGGTTTGTTTGAGATTTATTTTTCTGGTAGCTTACTGTATATTAGTGATTTTCCTCAGTAACTGAGAGGTTTGAATTAGACATTTCGCAAGTCTAATTTTGTGTGTTGGTTCATGTTTATTGTGTACTTTGTATTAATTGTTTTTTGATGGAAGTGTACTTGTAATCAAGTAGCGCGGGATTATTTTGTATATTGAAAGATATAGGAATAAAGGTACTATCTTTAGAAGGGAACTGATACCTGACAGATAATTTGAACAACTGTAGGCATTAAGAGCTAATGCTATATGTCTGGTTTGTCACCTTCAACTCCAATTTTCCAGAGTCATTTCACTTTTTAAGAATCCTTTCTGTAACAATTTTAATTTGAGTTTTACATGTGGAAAATATTATTTTCAAAGAAATGGGATGAGGAAGTTGGTTATTATGGTAAAGAAAATATTCAAAATGATATATTTAATATTCATGATGATGCAGAATCTTCGAAATAAGCACACGATTCTATATTCACTAGGTGTTGATCAGAAAGGAATAAAAAATAATTTGGATTTTCTAACGTATGGGGCTTTATTGTTTTATCAATCTTCATTAGTTGATTGCATCACATCCGAACAAAAATAATTTGGAGTTTCAAACTTCAGGGCTTTAGTGTTATATTATTATCTCAATTCATAGTAATATTATTGTGTTATAATTACTATAGCTGTTGTACTTGTACCTATTCGTAGGCTAGACAACAAACTACAACAGTTGCTTCTTGTTACATAAATTAAGCCAAAACTAGTTTTGTTTTTTCTAATTAGGTTATAAACTTGCTAAATTTATTTTTCCTCAGTATTTTATTCGATTGATATTGAAGTTCATTTTCTCCACAATAGAGTTCTTTCTAGGGCACTGCAAAAATTACAAATTATGTTTATTATTACAAAGGGGCATACAATGTTAATTAAAATATGTCGATGAAACCATAAATCCCGTGCATGCATGAATGAAAGATTTAATGATGCGCGGAGTCTATTGGATTGAGATCAGCAGAAAAAGAAAACATTATTACAAGAAACAAGGGTGGCTAATTGTTTTATGAAATTTCCAAACCCTTATTTGATGTTGGATCTTCTACCTTTAAACCCTGGTCAAAAAACTTATTGTTTGTCTAACCTTGCCTCGCTAAGCACTGCCCATCTATATGCTAAGTGGTGTAAAGGAACATATAGAAAAGTAAGTAATGCACCAATTGGATTTATAGTAGAGTAGAAATTGGCAACTTCACCAGAGCAATTAGATAGACCTATCGTCATTTTACCTACATACCTCATGTAACAAGCTAAATTATAACAAATAAATATCTACCACAATTTATATAATCTAAAACTTGCTTTTCTTTTCATTTATAATTGGAATGGAAATGAATTATTTTTTCACATGATTGTGAGAAGCTATTTAGTAAGAGATTTAACTAGTTTCAAATGAACTTGAATGATAAACAACTAATAAATTTAATTGCCTTCACATGAACTAGAATAATAACTAAATAACAGATTCAACTTTGTTACATGAGCTTCAAAAATAACCAAATAAGTGAATTAACTACATCTTTTTATGGAATACATAAACAAGAGGGTATATAATTTTTGTTCTTTCTACTATTTTGGAAATCTTGTATAAGCCTTGGCATAATTGAGAGAGGGAGAGCATCATCATGTGGCTAGGTCTACTTGTTATTTGAGCCTGGTGTTTGAAACTTACATCAGTCTTAGTCAGTCACACAATCTAAGTACATACCCAAAAAAAGAATCGAAAAAGAAAACTCCTTACTATTATTCCTTTTATCCAGTGGCAAGATGGAGTTACTACCTCCACCACCTTTCAAGTTGATTAAACATTTTGGCTTATAGTTGTATAGTTTTAATTGGAACTAAATCATACATTATATTAATAAGTATACATCTATAGTTACACGCGTGTGATCGAGTTGCATAATTAACTATTTTTATGTATATGAATATATATAAATGTGTATATGCATACATATATTCAATCATAGGATTTCGTGAATGTATGCATGAATATACATGTATATAAATCTATTCGTATACATACACATGGTATTATGTACCTTGTGTGTGTGTACACACACACTTAGGTAACCATGAGGTTGTTGCTTACGAGATTGATAGAATTAATTAAATTTCTCATATTATAATTATAATTCTCATTTACCTAAAGATGAGTATTCTTATTGATAATGATTAGATTAATTTAATTAAAAAGATAAACAATAGAATAGTCTCCTAGCCCCATCATTCACAATTGATGACTAAAAACCACCACTTGACCCTATGAGTTTAGGTTACCAAATGGCCATAGGTTACTTATCTTTAGGTTCAAATAGAATGCAAGTCTAGAAGTGCCTCTCTTTCCTAGTCTCTATCTCCTAATAGCAAAAACCATTCTCTCTCCTACCCTCATCCAAAGGTAAGTTAGGTGTTTTGGTTCTTGCTCACTAGCCATTTGCCCTAAGCTTATAAATGAAAAGTAATTCAAAACATGGGGAAATAGATTATCCTAGAAGACATCCAATTTCATCACTCTCAAAGAAAGCTCACTTTGAGAGGCATTTTGGAAGCCTTGGGTGAAGAAAGGGGTAAAAGTTGACCCTTAAACTTATGCACATGTCTTAGGGTACTTAAAATTAACCCTAACTACACCATAGGGGTCAATTTAACCCTTCAAAAATTCAAGTGAAGTTTACACACGAAAATGGAAAGTGATGACACATGCTTTGGTTTTTCATCCCACTAACTATACCTAGGAACTCACAAGGTGGCCTAAGGGTGAGGTAGGGTCCACTTTCCATTTTAGGCATGCCAACACATTACACTAGTGTCAAGTGACCACACAAAAAGAGTACACATCACTTTACTTATTTACACACATGACATGCCTAATGGATAATTTACATTTACATTTACACATTTAAATTTACATCAATTTATGCACTTTCAAACATTTACAAATGACATTCATTCATGTATCACATTTACGAAATTAAAATCACATAACAACGAAGTCATTCTCTTCCTAGAGTCGACCTTGGTCAAATACTGTTTTCACATAGATCCATCCTTGTTTCCCTACATTTACAACCATGGTCATAATCCTGCACGCTCGATTCAAATGTTAGTATCTCATGAAATCAATGCATATATAAACATATCAAAAGTGAAACATGATATATTATAACATCTAAATTCAATATATAGAGAAACTGCATTTCATGATTTCATCATAAACATAATCCACATTGTACCTTAATTCTATAAGCATCGAAATGTAAGTTCAATTTCTCATAAACAATTAACCTTAAGTCAATTGTATAATCATTACATTAGGAATTCATATCACAACTATCACATTTTACTATTACTTATGATAACGTAACAAAATATAGAATCTAGAATTCATTTGTCTTTCCATAACATAAAGCAAGTATGAATCTAACATAAGCATGTAAAAGTACGTCTCACATCATCATCAATATAATCAAGTAAAATCATCACATAATATCTAATGTTATGAAGTCATAATCAAAATAGGTCTAATATCACAAAACAATGTATCATCTAGATAGTCCAAGTATCAAATCAACTGTCAAGCTAAGATGGGTATGGGTAGGACTTTACATCCCCCTAGGCATGAACTTCCTCTTGGAGTTCATTGAATAGATGGGGGGTACTGTGCTCTCATCTGTGTCGTATCCTCTCAAGATGTTGTGACCTCATCATAGCAATCCCACTAAACCCTAACCTGGTCCAGCTCTCAGCCTCAAAGGGCCAGGGTCTTGCGAATTAGTATGCGTATGAGCTCCAAAGCCAATTGTTCGTCTGAATCCACCTGTGCTCTCTATATTCGTGGCCTGGTGCTCAGCTCGGCAGTCATCAACTGCTGCAAATACTTAGTGGGCCCTGCCCGTGTCACCTATGGTGGACTCTGAAGCTTCTGTCATCTGACTGTTGATTGGGCAACCCGTAGGAAAATCTCTAGCAATGTGCCCCATGGCACCACATGTATAACATGGTCCTCTAGCCTGGATCTGACTCCCCTGAGTTCTACATTGCTGCTGCCCACCTGTCATACCGGATCCACTGAAGCCGCCTTTGGATGGCTATGTCTGAGCTCCCTGGTCACGTCGAGGACTCTGCTGAGTTTGTTGCTGCTGCTTTGGTGCTCTAGAAGACCTTGAGGAGTTCTTCTGATTTCCTTTCCAGTGGGATTTATGAAAACCAAAAGACTATGGTGCGGAACTATGATTATGTGACCTGTCCCATACATTGTGAGACCTACTATGGATCTCCTCAACAATCATGGCCCTCTCCATGGTATTGCATAAATCTCCTGAAGGTACCATTTGCACCCTATCTGCTATAACATAGTTCAACCCCTTAATAAAGTGGTTGACCTGAAGTTTCTCGTCCTTCATATAATCCACATAATGAAGGAGCTCGAGAAACCCTCTCATATTGTGCTACTGATAGGCCTCTCTACTGTAAGTCATGAAACTCGTTGATGTGATGCTCTCTGAAATGCTCTAACATATATCAGGCTCGAAATCTCTCCAAGAAGGTCTCCCATGTGAGGGTATCTATAACAAGGTGGCTCTTAACCTTCTCCTACCTCCACCAAGTAGAGGCAGTCCCTCTCAGCATGTGAACTGAAAATCGTGCCTTAAGGTTGCTCTCGTAAGGACGCAACCCAAAGCAACGCTCAAGGCTCAAAAGCCAAGTCTCAGCCTTTGTCCCACCCGTGGATCCCGAAAAGGGTGGTGGTTGTAGTCTAATGAGGTCTCTGATCTGGTCCCTTATATCACGGGGCACTCTCGACACTACTGCTGGCGGTGGCTCCGGCATGTGGACCGACTCGCCCTCATGATCTACCTACTCCTCTACCCATCTAGGAGGGGGACTCCTACTCCACTCCCGGGCCTCAACCTGCTAACCTTCTGGAGGCAATCTATCCATAATAATACCAACTAGATTTTGTAATGCATTTAGGATATCTTGGTTGAGATTAGGTGGCGGCACAAGAGGGGGCCCTTGTTCATCACCTACTCCCTCAGCTGCCTGCTCTACACCCTCTACTGCCACATGGCCACCTCTGGTTCTCCGTCTATGTCGGTGAGCATTTCGTGTGACTGAAGGCATCCTATTACTAACTTCACTTTACTAAGGTTTTCCCTAAAAGGATGGATGCCTTAGAAATTACTATAAATGAGCTCTCCAAGCATGACATAATATATATTAATAGAGTTGAAGATGAGAAAAGTCTATACTTCTTTATTAAAATTTAATTAAACAGAACTCTAATGTTTATATAGGTAAGTCATTAATTTTCAAGAGTACTAAAGATTTCAACATAATTTAGGTTAAGCTGCAATGCTATTTTTATAATGGCCAATATACTGACCACATATATTGGCCTCATAAAAATAACATTATCATGTTTGAAATTAATGATCTAGTTTTTTTTTTGAACTACAAAACGTAATGAGTTTACATTCCTAGAGTAGAAACTTGGCTCTGACACTAGAATGTAATACCCAAAATAAATGGACAAAACACAACCAAATTTTTTTAAAACTACACTAAACGACAACAATGGTTACACATACAGCTCGCTTGATGCGAAACTAAAACAGAAAGCCTAGTCACCCATATGTCACATAGGGGAATCATGTCATGCGTTGGCGTGCCAACATCCCTAAATCGACTGACGACATTAGGCGACATAAAATGCTTAACTAGGTTTGGCGAGAAGGATTTAATGGGTTAAGTCTAAATATCAACCAATTTTGGTAGAGGGGAAAAATCCTATTCTCTACTAGGATATGGAATTCACAAAGTCAAGGCATAAGATAGATTTAGATAATAGGAATCATTCCCTTTGAGGATATGATATAAGCATAACGGTTTATTATAAAGGTTAGTATTTTCCTTAAGATATTTTAGAAGGGTAACTAATCTCCCTTAAATCCTATTATTAAAAGGGATAATATGAATGCTAATTTTATTAATAATTAAATAATATAATTCCCAATTATTATTAAATCCGATTTCCAAGGACATACATAAATCTTTATTCAAATAATTAGAAGGCTCAAATTCAATTAAATAAGTCATCGTTTAGTTTTAGGCTTAAATTCATTATTGAGCTAGGGTTTTCATGTATGATAAAATTAAACAAATTCATCATTTAAATAATGATTTATAAATGTCTTAAAATAGATAATTAAATTAAACACTAGATCTAAGTTTACTTACCAACTAAATAAATCATAATCCATTAAATTATCTTTTTTTTTAACAATAGTAAAAGTTATCCAAAAAGATTTGTTCCAAAGTAAATTTATTAATACCAAAGTTTATAGTGAAATATAGGACAACTTGATTAAAAAAAATCTAATTAATACAAGACTAAAATAACGTCACCAATAGAATTTCCATAATATCTTATTTAAGAAAGATATTGTATTTAGGAGCAAATAATCTCCTCTAAAAGAATGTCTATTTAAGATTCCATTCAAGATTTAAAACAGAAAAGAATAACAATTTAATTTTAAATAAAAAATAAAAAAAGAAACTTTTATAAAAGTCAATCCCTAACCTTAACCTAAAATTAGGGCTAGGACCAACTTTATATTACTAGACAAACCCTAATATCTCATTCTTCCACTTTTTTTTGCAGGGGAGATGGGAAAGACAGAAGGTAGCTATTATGTACACACAGGTGTACATGCGTGCATATATACAGCTATGGTGTGTATATCCACACATATACTCTTGTGTATATGGCAAGAGAGATCAAGAGGAATCCCTTCAGCAACCAGTGTTGCATCTGGGCATCCCTTATCACAGATTTGTGTTCTTTTGTTCTTTTTTTTTCTCTTTGCATTTGTTTTACATCTTTATCAAATGTAGCATATGTATTTTCTTTTTACTAGGGTTTCGATCTTAATAAGATCTGTTATATAAAAATAGATTTAAAAAATAAATGTTTAAAGCCTGCTATGTGGTAGGGGGTTTGACCTGCTAAGGCCTGGGCCAGCGGCCATAGCTATCATGGCCCAACCTCCTTCCTTTTACCGTGCGCAGAGGGGGTGCATCTGCATCCCCTTTTTGGTGATACTCTCTCACTTCACAAATGGTAATCCTTCCTCTTACATCAACTTGATGCACAAGGTAATTAGACATCTTCTTACCATTCTAATATAAAAATAATAAATATTAATTGCTACAATAATCCATCAATATTCATCAATATACATCAGTATTAACTATCCATCAATATATATAATAAACGTATTTTAACATTACCTTCTCATTTCCAATTAAGAAATTAAAATAATTATATGAGAAGTTCATGGAGGGATGTAACATATTCCCCCCTACAAATTATCATCTTCGATGAGTTTGTCAGAATTATTTGTAAATGTTTTGAGAATTAAACATCCTTACAATGTTCTCTAAACATGCTCAAAAACATGAAACAAATAAGGAAAGTTTTGGAGGATTTCATCATAATCCTCCAATATAACATTATCCTTTACATTCTAGTCCCATTGGACCTTGTGCTATGTTATTTCACGGTTATGTAAGTGGATCTTACATACCTCAAGCACCCTAAGTAGCTCAATCATGACCAACCCTAGATCCTGCACTTGCAAGAAGTTTCAATCAATCATGTGGTCAAAATTTGATATATATTTCTTTAGATATGAAACATGAAAATCATTATGCAACTGAGCGAGAGTTGAATGTAGAATGATTCTATAAGCTACAAGGTTTAAAACTTCCTAGACTTCAAAAGGTCCCATGTTTTTGGGTGCTAATTTTGAAGATTTCAAAATTTAATTGAACTTTTCTAGGGTTTAACCCTTGAGAGTACTTTCTCTCCAACTTCAAATTGCTAGAGAGCTTGTCTAGCATCCACATAGTTTTTTTGTCAATTGCTAGCTTCTTCTAACCTTTCCTTGATTAGCTTGTTTTAATCTTTCATTTCCAAGATCATGTTAGGAGTGAGGGTTATCTTATCTTCCAACTTATCCTAGCTAATAGGAGTCCTAGACCTTCTTCCATATAAGGCTTCAAATGGTGCATCTTGATTGTTGATTGGTAGGAATTATTGTAAGAAAACTTTACTAGTGGTAGGTAGTCTTCCCACTTGTACTATTGATCCATGCAATACACTCCAAAGATCCTCTAAAACTTGGTTCACTCTTTCTATCCAACCATTTGTCTCTGGATGATATGTTGAACTTATATTCGAGTCCCTAAAGTTGTAAATAAAGTCTTCCATAATTTGTATGTCATTCTGGCATGTCTCTTTGATATATTCTTTTTTGGAATTTTGTGTAATAAAAAAATTTCTTGCACAAATTTCCATGCTATGTTGGGTGCACTATTTGCTAGATTCCTTGGTATAAAATGAGCTATCTTAGTCAATCCATTCACCACTACTAATATGGCATTATGTTAGTTTCTTCACATTGGTAAGCCTTGTACAAAATCCATGCTAATGATTTGTGATTTCCAATCTGAAGCATTGTGTGGTTGCAACAACCCTACCAAATGTTGGTGTTTAGCCTTCAATCTTTGGCATTTGAAGCAACTAGCTATAATCTAGAGGCATCCGCTTCATTCCTATCTAGAAGTATGGAGGCTTTATGTCTATTAATAGTTTGGTAACACTTAGGTGCCCAAAGTACAGTGCTTAATGTACTTCCTTCAAAACTAATTTCCTTAGGAATCAAGTATATACATTTTCCCTCAGCTCCTTAAGAGACTATTTGATTCAATCTTGAACCCATTGTACATCGGGTCTTGGGGATTAGCTTAAAGAGCTTCTCAAAACTATAGAACACGTGTCTTAAAATATGTGTCAACAATTGTCATTGATGATAGGTGTCTTGGACAACTTAAGACATCTACCACTCTATTCTTCTTACCCTTAATGCAACTAATTTTAAAATCATAGTCAGAGATTAACTCCATCTTTGTCGTGCATTCACATTCCATCTTTGTCGCGCATTCAAATTGGGGTGGGTAAATACATATTCCAATCCCTGATGGTCTAATATGAGTTCAAATGGTTTTCTCATTAGATAATGTTGTCACTTTTGGAGAACATGAACAATTGCCAAACATTCGAGGTTGTGGAGAGCATAGTTCTATTCATAGTTTTTTAATTTTCTAGATTCATAAGCAATTGTGTGTTGATCTTGCATAAGAACTCCTAATCCTTCCTTGGATGCATCTATGACAACTACAAAATGAGATGTGGGATCTGGTACTTTCAAAATTAGTGTTGAAGTTAGTTCTTTTTTTATATTATCAAAAGCCTTTTGATATTGCTCTATATATTTGAACTTTTCCCCCTTCCTCTCGAGGGTGGTGATAGGATGAACTTTCCCCCGTTCCTCTGAGTGAAATTCATAATGAACTTTACCTCATGAACTTTTTTGGGAACTGAGTCTAGAATAGCCTTTGTTTTTATTGGGGCACTTGCTATTCCTTTGGTAGAAATGATGTTCCCTAAATACTACACTTCCTTTCATAAAAGCTATTGGGGCATTGGTGAGCTTGAAGGGTAACAGAATGAATTCATAATGCCCATACTGGGTTCTAAATAAATTCTATGCATGTATTCTTTTAATTTGAGTTGATGGTATCTCAACTGTAAGTCTATCATAAAGAACACTGCAACACCCCATATTTGGCCAAAAAAGTCATCAATTTGTGCTAAGGGGTACCTATTTCTTATGATGACCTTTTTCAACATACAATAGTCTATACATAGACATAGTCTCATCCTTCTTTCTCACAAATATCATTAGAGCTCTCCAAAAGAGATACATTGGGTTTGATTAGTCATTTTCTTAACAATTCCTACAGTTGCACTTTTAGTTCCATCAACTCAATGGTGGATATCTTATGTGAGGCTTTGGCTATCAATTTGACTCTTGGCACAAAGTCGATAGAGAAATCACTAATTGAAGTGTGCCAGGAAAAGTACAAGGCATTGGGCCAACGGTTCTATTCCAGCTCACTAGGTTCTACTTTTGTATTTCATTTCACCATCTTCCACTCCTATACCAACTAGATTAAATAGTAAATATTTTCACTTGGAAGGTAAGAGTATTTGTTAATTTAAATTTAATTTGAGACCTAGATAATTTAGTTAGTGTCCACATGTATTTATTTTACACTATTCTAACATTATATTACGTAGAACCAAAATCTTTAATAATATCTTGATTATGATATTTGTAATTTGAAGATGTACATATGGAAGTTTTGGCACTAGTTAGATTGTTAATAGTGGAATGTTCACTTCCTTTGGACTGCCCCACATAAAATAGAAATATATTATTATAAAGTTAGTGTAATGTGTATTTGTACTAATATGATCAAATTCAAATCTCTTTTATGTTCTTTTGATTTGCAATAAACATGAAAATGACAAATTGAATATAGACATAAATATTCATGAAACCACACCAAATAGAAGTTGAAACTTTCTAGAAATAATATAAAATTTTCCATCATTTCTTGAGATAGATTTTATAATTTTTTTATTGTTAAATATATTTGATCACACACACGCGTGCACGCGCGTGTGCATGTGGTCTTAAAATAGAAGCACCAATGTTATAGGTGTCTACTAAGCATAATGTAGGCTAGGACATCCATTGAATTTAGAATTCCAGTCACTATAATATATTAAGAGATTTGATAATATATTTTATTAAAAAAAGAAAACTGAATTGGCTGTCGATTTTTCGACCATAATAGCATGTAGTTTCAACGAGAATGCTATACTCTCGATGAATGTTTCAACCATCCGTCGTCTCTATTTGGACTAGCATTATGTGATTATTTCGACAAACATTGCTCGAAGAAGATGAAACATATGTCGACAATTCTTCCACAAGCAATAAGAGAAATGGAAAGGCATCCTTGAATAGTGACATTTGGGAAAAATTTAGAAATAGCTCCCATGAAACCTAATTCAAATTAATAAGTATATTTTTGTGTTTAGATGAGGTTGAAGTTGTTTTAATTCTACAAGTACTTGTGTATAAGTGGTTCTTATTTTGTTGGCCATAAGAATATAAATGAGTGGAAATATTACATCAGTTTTCAAGCCATGAATTGAGTATAACTGTTGAAAATTACTTGGCACTATTTTAAATGTACCATCACTAAACCAATTTTCATATTCTTTCAGTAATTGTAAATTCTGTGTGGTAGTGAATATTAAAAAATGATTATTGTCATTAATTTCATGAAAAAGAAGCATTTCCCCTCTATTGGTAATATATTCAACTAGTAAGGTAAGATCTGTCAATGTACACCCAATGCTTCAAATCTTTATCTTGTTCTTTGAATCATTTTGGATAATGCATTGCTTGATTTTATTGCTCTTGCTACAGGTAATGAAATATTAGAACATGAAGCAGCAATGATATTTCTTGTACAATCTTGAGTCGAACATGTTAGGTCTTTCATTTCATTCAATGTTTGTTTGTCGATAGTGATTGTCTCAGGTTTTGGAACATGATTATGTTTTGTACTCCTAATCACATCATCAAATTTTGTTTGTGTTGTAGTATAGCACGGACTTGGACATTTATTTATAAAATATTTTGCACAATGCCAGATCGTTTTATTGATGCCTTGTTGATGAAATAAAAATGTGTAATCATTTAAAATAAGTAATTTTTTTTATTTTTTTTGTCTTGTTAAAAACTAAAGAGGCATTGTATATATTAAAAATTATGAAGAATGTGTTGGTTCCCTAAAGTACATTGATTTTTGTACACTCTTTTAGAAAACCCTAGGAAATTTTAAAATAATGTTCAAAAAAATATATTACAAAATATCTTCTTTTATGAATTTGGATTTCTCATCTTTTTATCACTCTACACACTCTTACTTCTTCTCCCCTTCTGTCTTTCTTTACTTCTCTTAATTCTACCACTTTATATATCTTCTTAATCCCTCTTCATTATGTCGTTTCACTTCTATCTTTTTATAATAACTCTTAATTAGCTTATTCCCACTAAATTGCCTTTATTTGTATAGTTATTTACCATTTTATAGGTTATTTAAGCATATTAAAGGTGTTTTAAGGCTATTTTAGGGGTATATAATGGATATATGGTCTAAAATGACCTAAATATCCTCTATGGTGTCTCACAATCCCTTTTTTATTCTTAAATATTAATGTTACTTAATCTTTTTCATGCATTTGTATGTTCCTTGTAATCGTATTTATAATTTAGTCAATAAATAATTTTTGTGACTATTTGTGGTCATTTGGGCACATGAAGAGTTACCAATGCAAATTGGAGAAAAAATTTGGCATAAGAATTGCAAAAATATCCACGCTTCAAACATTGGGGATGTAATCATTCACAGTATTCCCTTCTAGATATAACCATATGCATGATATGCATGATGAGTTTTAATATTATTTTAGTTTTGCAATTACCATGGCCTCCATCTAAAATGTTCTCTCAACTTGGTTTAATTCCTTGTACACGATCTAAATTCTAATTTTCTAATTGATTTTATGTGATTTCTATTTTACTAGCTTGATTTAAAATGACCACGAGTTATTTTGTCTATGGGTTATCATGACCACAGGTTATTATGTTCAGATACAATTGTATATTTAGAGAAGGTGAACTATCACAATGTTTATTATATACAATAGTTTATGGATGGAAAGAAGTAGAATTAATTAAATTTGGTTACATTAATGGCCAAAAGTTGATAAAACAGTAAATTATTGTAGTAAAATCTACTCACAAAGTATACAAATTTGTGTTACTATTTACAGTACCATGGATTAGATGTAAAATAAGTGATGAATTTTAAATTAACAATTTAGAACTCAACTTCACATGATAAATACATATTAACACATTTTTTTTGTATAGAAACCATTTAGGGAAAATATCCACCACCAAATAGAGTATAAACTTGTATAAATCCAATAAGAAGTGATAATAGTATATTTAACTTCCTCCTTCATTTTGACAATGTTTCAACAATGTCATTGTACTTCCCTTGCAAAATTCCAATGAAACAACTATCTCAAGGATTTAATATGTAGATGATTGAAGAGGGAAGATAGTGAATGAGTTTCTAACATATTTTATGCATGCAAAGAGTAGGCATGTGTTTCCTATGTTTTAACAAAATAGAGAGGCTAGATAATGTGCACCCCTCTACTCACAATTATATGCTCACTTCCTCTCCTAGCACCTAGGGTTGGAAAAGTAGTGTAAATGAAGTCAAATCAATTTTAAACCACCATCATTATAAGTATCTCCCATTAGGAATTCCACTACATAGGATTCTAAGTATTCATCTACAAGATTTTGTAGACCACACATTCAACATGGAGTTGCAAGGTTATTCCTAGTTGATATTATACAATGAAAACACATAAAAAGGAAAATCAAATAAATTCCATATAGGATGCATGATCCATGGTCTTCTTACATCAAGAGAATTTATCCATGCACATTGGTTTCATAAGTGAGTTCACAACATAGTTCTAAGTGTCAAATTTATGAATTGTGACTTATTATTCTCTAGCATAGATTACAAAAAAAAGGTGATGTTAAACATCAATGTCCATAGTATGAACATAATACATATATTTTTCAACCAAACAAATAGAATTCTAACTATCACATTTTATTTGAACCACCCTTTAGCAAAATCAATTCTTAAACACATTTTAGTAACCAAATCACCTATTTTTAGGAGTGTGTAGAAACTATATACTCTAGTTTGGTAGTGGTAAAATCAAATATGGGCTGCCTCTTACTCATCCAGCCAACCAAGTTTTGAAAAAAAAAAATCATTTAACCACTAGTGAACTTTCAATTATCTAAGCCATTCCCCCAACCTACTTCAACAAAACTCTATATGTCTAATAAATTTCCAAAATCACTAGAATGATTATGACATAAGAAATAGTTAGGAGTTCCTTACAAATACATAACATATTTTTAACACAATTTCAATGCCTTTTATTAGTTAGACAAAAACCCTATAAAGACTCCTCGCTATTTGGACTATATTTAGTCTACTGCAACTAAGTGCATGCATAAGAATATCAATTTGTATATTACACATACTCAAAATCATTATCTAACTTGTGAAACATGCACACTAATTATTTATTGTCTTTAAGTAAAGGGATACTCATTAGTTTACAATTATGTACATGACAAACTACTTCAAAATAGTATTAACATGCTTACACTAAGTAAGTCATTTTTGGAACTTCATCCCAACTTCCTTTCTAAAAATGTATTTTACCAATATTACATCTATCAAAGAAATGTGCCAAAAAATAAGTTGTAAGCTCCCTAAACATGACCTTATAACTGATAAATATTGCTATCAACATATAAGACAATGCTTAGGATATAATGATCAATACATTTAAATATAAACATGTTGAACATTTTTTCTTCTGGCATAGGTCAAATTCATTTAAAGACATCAAACTTTTGATAAAAATAATAATATAAGGTGATTGTTTCAAACTAAAAAAGAGTGTAGTAGCTTGCAAACTAAATTTTGATCCATGTTACCTCAAATTCATCTTGTGTGGCATGTAAATTGATTCCTCAAAATTTCTATGTAATAAAGTAACTATAACATCTATATCCTCTACTTCATAATTAGAAGTAGCAACAATACAATGTAAAAATCTAATTCTAGAATAAAATTATCAATGAGAAAAAAAAAATCTAGTTTTACTACTTCTAGATTTGGTTGCATGATTCATTTGCATCAATGTTTTAAATCAACATTTTAGATTTAATTGTATGATAAAAAAATTGACACAAAAAAAATCACACAATCAAATCCAGAAACAATAATAGTAAATATCTCATGCATTATAGAAATCTACTAACATTAAATTCATCTATTAATTAAATAAATATTTATATTTATTTAATTAATTCATTAACTTTTTTTCTATTATTAAAATGAAATTTTATATTTATTTAAATAATTTATTAATATTTTTCCATTCATCTTATATTCTATAATAAAAAATCAATATTATGATTTCCTAATATCTACCACTTCATAAATTATTTCATATCCTTCCAACTCCACTAATTACACTCACTCAATAAATGTGGGATAAACATTTATATCCCCCAAGTACCTTCCTTTATCCTACACTCGTCACACAACTTGCTCTTCTTATGATGACAATTATAAAAACATCACCCTCACACATTCAAAAGTCTCTTAAAATCTTTGTTTTTTTTCCATCATTAATGTCTCTTACATTTTTTATTTCTTGTATTCATCTCTTAAATTCCTCATTTTTTCACAATCTTTTGTGCAATGTGCTCTGAGAGCAAATTTATTTAATTGTGTTGATAAGAGGGCAATAGAGTGAGGTTTCTTTTATGTTCAAATATTTTATGTTTTATATATGTGTTTATTAGAATGTCTCTGTTGTTGGATGTTGAAAAGATTTATAAAGAAAGATCACCTATTTTCCATCTACATTTGGCATGCTAGATGGAACCGCCATTGTCCTTCCATTGATTTTTTTTCACTTGATTATTCACTTTCATATGTGGAAAATTTGTGCTTGTACTATTCTATGTTTTGTAATTCATATGTTATGCCTGTGCGTCTTCACTTGAATGAATGATTTTAATGACGTCTACGAAACCAAATAGTCTAAGGGACCACGGGATCACAATCGTAAGCTAACTCCAGATTCTTTTCTAAATCGGACCTCCTATTGTAAATTTTGATAATCATTATATTTTAATTTTCTTACATGCCCCTGTGCCCGCCCCCTCCATTCTACATCACATCTGAACATTCATAATTCCCTATCTGGCATAAAGGTTGTGTGCTTTGTCATTCATAATTGCCCTTGCATACACGAAATTTGCATACATTGTCTACACTGTACTTTGTTATACATTTTATCTACATACGACTAGCGTTGTCTCTGCGTGTGAGCAACGTTTGATATTATTCAAAGTCTGGATAAACATGTTTGAATGATAATGTACATCATTTTCTCTACAAAGTCTGCAAAATGTTTTGATATTATTCACATATGTTTTTCATTATGGACAACATCTTGACTTCCACATTTTGCTGCATATTTGCTGAGGTTGGTCTGTTTGATTGCATAGCCTACGTTACAAGTCTACCAATGTTAGTGCCTGTGTTACAAGTTTGTATTTAGTATTTAATGGATCATTGTGCGTGTTTTCATATTATAGTGGTCGGCGTTTAGATTTACATTGCATTAGATTAGATTACATTAATTTAAATTAGATTTAGGTTTTGTTAAATTAGTTTACATCATTTTTCTTTGTTAATTAGTTTTTTTTTTAAGTTTTAAGATTTAGTTTTGTTAAGTTATATTTAGCTAGTCTTTTGCTAATTAGATTAATTATTTTTTGTTAATTAGCTTAGATTTATTTTTTTGTTAATTAGATTAATTTCTAGTTTTGTTTCAGTTGTGTTTGATTTTGATGGGGACTAATTCTTGTGTTTTTGTGCAAGTTGTCAATCGTTTGTTAAAGATCATGATTTAAAACTATTAGCAGCATTTGATGTAGGATATTAGTTAGAGACTTGATTTTGAAATCAATTGTCTTCTTAGTATAGAAAACATCTCGTTTGGTGCTTAAAATTCATCCAAGTGTTTGATGTGTTTGGTGCTTTTTCTTTGGAATAAAACCCAAGTAGATAGGCCTTGCTTAGTGGGAAAATAGGTACTCACTGGCCCACGGGAAAATATAACCTTAAGCGGGCTTTTAATTCAGCCTACTATGTAAATGATGGACAAGGCCAAAGCCAAGTTTGGCTAGTATTAGCACTTATCATACCTTGTGGTTTGAAAGGGGCATACCTTTGTATATTGGTTAGAGCTTTAAGTGGCTTTCTGGAGGCTCATAAGGTGTTAGTTGAATTTTTTACTAGAAACTAATTATTTTAGTGGCCAAAATCCTTCTACTTGTTGACTCAAGGACTGTGATATGTGCATCCCAAAAATACCCACCACGTACTCTTTAATTTGATATAGAAAGTTTCTCAAGATCCCAGGTCTTTGCAAATCCAAAGCTTGGTGTTCCCATGAAGTGTATGTCATGTAAGGGGGAGACAATGCCATGAAGCATCTATCCATCTAGTTGAAAGTGGTATTTTAATGCAAGGGGATTCAACAAGTATTTCCCTTTCCAAAGCCTAGGTTGTATCTTTTAATGTAATTTTATTTTGTGAAAGACATACAACCATTATGTCTTGTGTATAAGACAAAATATTTCCAATCAATATCAACACCACACTTGAAACATTGAAACCTTATCAAAACAAACAAAATTGTCACTAACACAAGTATTGCACATTTAATTAGTATTACACATAAAAAATAGAGAAGTTGAAACATAGGTTAGCTTAGTCTTCTTGGCATCATTCTTCAGTTCTGATCTTTGAGGGTTCATTTTCAGTCTTTGTATACTACATACATTCCAGCTAGATCTTATATACACTTGCATTAGTCTGAAAATTTCTTGGGTGACATCTAGGTTACATTCCTTTAGTCCTAAATTGAACCATTTTTATTACGATCCCTTCATCACTCATCATCTAAGTTAGGGAGATATCATCATCCTTTGCTAGATTAAATTGCTAGGATTTCATCATATCCTTCCTTAGTTCTTTCCCTTTAGTAAATTTCCTTGTTTTCTCCCATAGTATCATGAGTCAATCCTTGTTTACATAACCACTTTTAGACCTAGAGTTACTTGCCTTAGAATTATCTTCATTAGATCAAGCTTCTCATTCATTTCAGACCTATCACTTGGAGTCTAGTATATTTTCTCATATCTTTGTTGTAACATCCTAGAGTTTTCATTTTGGCATAATCCTGGAGTCTCATACCATCTACCTTACCATTTATTTTAAGTCAAAGATCAGAAAAAATTGATGCCGCCAAAGACTAGAATCTAGATACCAAAGAAGAATGGAGAAAGAGAAAAAAAATTATGAGGAAGAATATATTGGTGTCAATTTTGAAGATAAAGACCAAGAAAAAATCATGATCGTGATGAATAAATAACCTAAGAACACGTAAAGGAAGCACTTTTTGATTGTAGATACCTCAAACTATTCAAATAAGTTATAAAACAAGAACCCAAACAATATTTCAAAGCCCTAGTTTATCAAGGAATCTAAATAACTTTTGATATTAATGCCTCTTTACTTATATTAGAAGACAAAGAGGGATATAGTGAGTCAAAATAAACCAAGACACGTGTTGGTGAAAAAGTAGAGGCCTTTAGACCCTTTTACCTACAACCAAGTTACAAGATATCTAGAAAGAAGCCAACGCCAACACCTACTTGACTAATTACATCTTGGCTGGATTAAGATCCATGAGACAAGAATTGGACAATCCTAAGAATACTAAAACATCATCTCATAATTTTTCTCTTGAGGATATCTACCCCTATCCTTTTGATCCAAGTATATGAATGCCACCTTTTCCTAGTAATTTGGAATTACCAAGACTCAACAAATATAAAGGAAAAGGTGACACTAAGGATCACTTAAGAGAATTTTGTACTTCTACCTTGGAATTTGCATATGAAGAAAGATACCTAATGATACTTTTTCTAATCAAGCCTTGGAGGAAGTTTCATAGAATGGTTTTTTGAATTACTCCCTACTATTTAATTATTTCAAGAGTTGGATGATAAATTTATATCACACTAAACACACAATTGTGATCATGTGGTCACCGTGTTAGAATTATGTGACCAAAAACTAATTAGGAGAACCTTTCATATCATTCCTACAAAGAGAGACATTTGAAAAAAAAGTCACCCTAGGGTATTCCTGATAAATAAATGATTGACTTATTTTGTTGCAATTTGAACAAAGATATTGGGAAAGAAATTTATCTTAAATTTCTTGACAAGATTGTGGATGTTATAGAAATGAGACTTAAATTTGAAAAAGCCCTTACAAATTATGGTACTACCAAAATTAATAATGATAACAACCATAAAGGAAGTTCAAGTAATAGTCACAATAACAAGACTCCTTTCTATGCTAGAAACAAAAATGGTGTTAATTCAGTGGTGTTGTAGAGACAAATATTACTAGATCTTCACAAACCGTTTATAGTCTCAAAGGATCATGTGTTTATGAAAATGAAAAAGCACCTGAAAAAAAACTTTCCTAAGAGAACATTTACACCATTGGGTCAATCTATTGAATCCACATTAAAAGAACTTCTTGAAAATGATCTAATAACATTACCTTAAATAAGATAATACAATGCACAATCCAAACCTCCATGGTGGAATGAAAATATTTTTATGAATATCATCGACATAAGGGTCACAAGACTAATAGTTACAATTGACTTCAACATATAGTCCAAGATCTTATTGATAATGGTAAAATAGCAATTGATGTACACACTATTTCTAGTAATTCTAATCATTGGGTGTTCAAAGATCCCTTCACAAAATATGAAGAAGATAAATTAAAAGCCATTAAATCTAGTGATGCTATCAATTATACCAATGCTCAATATGAATATTGCATTAACCATATCAGTGAAGTTGGAAATCATGTGAATAACTATATCATAAAAGGTAAAGAACTTGAATTCAATTTCACTACTTGTAGAGGCATCATTACCCTTCTTGGTCCTATCTCTAAACCTACTACCTCAACTTCATGACACAACCTTGTAGATAATGTAGGAAAGAGAACTGCACAAAGTTTTGTACTTGATATTTTACGCCTATCTCCTAAATGTAAATCTATCCTTGAAAAATAAATTTCTATTGCTATTGTGCCTATTGGCCTACATTTTGATCAATTCCAGAATATGGTGGGACATATCACTTCCCCTCATACTCTCACTTTTATATAATACTATGACTCATCAATACACCAACCCCATAATGCACCTTTACACATTGAAGCTTTTATTTATAAAGTAAAATCAAATTAGTCTTGATAGATGAAGGAGTAGGTCAAAATATTTGTACCTTGAAAGTGATCAAAAAACTTGGATTTTCTAAGATTGCAATAGATCCAAAAAGCAAAATCACTATAAAAGTGTATGATGAAGAAGAACATTCATCCAAAGGATCTATTACATTACAAATTAGAGTTGGACTTGTGGTAAAGGATGTGGTTTTCCAAGTCCTAGACGTGCTTTTAACTTATAATATACTCATTGGAAGATCATGGATTCACACAATGCAATCCATTACCTCTACATATCATGGATGCATTAAATTCCCTCACAATGGTGTTGAGATAACCATACCAAGAGATCAAAATCTTTTTATCTACTATAACAATTTAAATCCCAAGACTAAATCCAGAATCATAAGTAATCATGAAGTACCTTCTTCTGAAGCATATGTTGATCCTAATTCATTAAAATAATCTACTTCAAAATCTAATGAGACTAAAGTCAAAATAAAAGTGAAATAATAAGGAGTGGGAGAGTATTCCATGGGTCGTGCACTTTACATTGGAAAGTTACCTTTATCTCCCTAGTCTTATAACAAACCAAAAATGACTCAAACCACATTAGAAACCAATAATATGGTTTTTGAAAAATGGGGAGCACTCTATGATGAAATGAAAGAAGATCTCCTAGGTTGGTTAAACAAAGATGAAGATACAAAACAAGAACAAACTAAAACATGTGAGGTTAATATACTAGATAAACAATATGGAAAAGGACTCAAGATAATGGAATGCTATGGATATGATGGACATAGTCCTCTAGGATAACAAAACCAAGGAATTATTGAACCAATACAACCTAATGGAAGAAATAGAGTTCTAGGATTAGGTTATGACACACAGAAAGGTAAGACCTCAAGTACTAAGGGAAATTCAAATGAGGTAGGGATCCCTCTAATGCAACATAGGCTGAAGAAGAAGGTACCATTGATGAACTTGACAATTTCATTGACATACATAAATATGATAATATATTTACCCTTAAAAAATTACATAATCTTTAATCTAATCATGACCCTTTACCTCTTATTGATCTTGAAATTATTGATTGGGATTAAAGGACCACCACAATTGAATACCTTTGAAAATGATGATGCTATAATAATGTTTCTTGAAGCATGAAGTGGCATACCCCTTGGGGACCATAGAGTTCACTTTTCTATTGAACTTAATAGTGCGACTTACTTTGGAGAGGTTTCCAAGCCTTTCAATCAAAAAATTATAGAAAACATATATAGGTCTTTTAGTGAAAACCACTCTATGGTGCTATTATACTAAAAAAAAAAAGTAAGAATAATGGACATATTGAAAGGTGAAAATCTCTCTGAGGTTCCTAAGGATGGAAGGATTGACACACTTACCCAACCATCTTATCATGAAAAATCATCCATGTTAGTAGAGAAAATAGTAGCAGTGAACCTTAGAATAGAAGAAAAGCCCAAAATTATACATTTAGCTGAATCATTGACATTTGAAGAAAGAGAAACTTTTATACAATTTTCAAGGAAAGACAAGTCATTTTTTCTTGGCCCTATGTAGACATGTTGGGACTTGATCCTAATTTAGTTATGCATCACTTGGCTTTACCATCAGAGGAAAAACCTATAAACTATAAATTAATAAAAATGTACTTGCAAATGGCATTGTTGGTAAATGTAGAATTGCAAAATTTGTAGATGTTATATTTATAAGACCTATTGGTTATGTAGAGAGTATCTCCAATATAGTACCAGTTTCAAAACCTAATGGGATTGTTGATGTTTATATAGATATTAGAGATCTTAACAAAGCTTCTCCCAAAGGGGATTTCCCACTAACAAACATTGATATAATAGTGGATCTAACAATAAGACATGAGATGGTTTCCCTTATGGATGGTTTCTCAGGTCATAACCAAATCAAAATTTCTCCTAAAGATCAACTCAAGACAACATTCACTTGTCCTTGGGGAGCTTTATGTTGGAACATCATGTATTTTGGGTTGAAAAATGCTAGAGCTACCTATGAATGAGTTGACTATAATTTTTTATGATATGATGCACACCCACCTAGAAGATTATATGGATGATTGACTAGGAAAATCTTATATAAGAGTTATAAATTTGGAAATATTGGATAAGATATTCACAAGATTAGAACAATAGAAGGTGTAATTGAATCCAAAAAAATGTGTCTTTGGGGTAACTGTTAGGAAGGTCTTAGGATACATTATTTCTACTAAAAGAATTGAAGTTGATCCTTATAAAGTCAAAGCTATACTAGAAATGCTACAACCAAAGAATTTTCATCACCCGAGATCATTTCAAGGGAAATTAAAATCTATTCACATCTTCATAGCATAATTAGAAGATAAATGTCACTCCTTTCAACATCGATTACATAAAAATGTTTCATTAGAATGGGATGAAAAGAGTGAAAAATATTTTCAATAAATCAAAGAGTACTTGACGTCACCACCAATTTTAGTCTCTCCTATGAATGAAAATACCCTACTACTTTATATATCAAAAACTAGTACAACCTGAGGGCGCTCTTGGCACAACATGACACAAATGGAAAAGAGAAGACTATCTATTATATCAGTCATACTATAGTGGGTAATAAATTGAACTATACTCCCATTAAAAAATCTTTTCTTTTCATAGTTTTTGCTTCGTAGAAACTGCATCATTACATGCTCATGCATCAAACAAAATTTATTTCAAAAATTAATCCGCTCAAATACCTCTTTCAAAAACAACACTTACAAGGAGGTTAGCTAAATGGGTTACTATCCTGAGTGAGTTCAACATTGAATATGTGGAAAGAAAATCCATAAAAGGACAAGCTATAGTAGATCTATCAGAAGAATCTCCTATAGAATATAATCATCCACTTATTATAGAGTTACCTAATGAATCAATATTTCATGTGGAATCCACATGCCTTTGGACCTTATATTTTGATGGCTCTTGCACACAGACTAGTTCTAGCGCTAGTATTCTCTTTATCACACCACAAGGAGATTGTATACCAAAATATTACAAGATTCATTTTCAGTATAGCAATAATATTATAGAATATGAAGCATTGATTACTAGACTCTGTATGGTTGTGCTAAGAAAAATCTATGAGTTATTTATTTTTGGTGACTCTCAACTCATGATTAAATAGGTCAATGATGATTATAAAATAAAAGATGAAAAATTGATGCCCTATAAAAAAATTGTAGATGAACTTAAAGCTTATTTCATATCAATAACTTTTGATAAAAATCCTACAGATAGTAAGAGAGCAGCTAATGCAATGACCACTATAGCATCACTTGCAAAAATGCCTAGTAATACCGCATACCATGAGTTCTTGGTGGAGAAACTCTTGGAACATGCTTATAATTTTCCCTAGTCTGAGATAATTTTCCTTATTGTTGGTCCTAATTCCCAGTGGTGTAAAGATAATTCTACTTTACCATATGATCTTTCCAATAACTCTCACAAAACCAAGTTATACATCCATCTTATCGCTATGTCGTTCTATTTAATACCTTATATTGTTGGTGTCTTCATGGTACCTTACTTAGATGTCTTGAGAATGACGAGGCCAAAGTTGCCTTATGATAAGTGCACAAGGGTATATGTGGGGCACATTCTTGCAGTACTAAATTATCCATGAAACTTTTGTGTACTGGTTATTAGTGGCCTATTATGGATAAATATGCCTATCAATTTGTTAATAAATGAAAACACTTTAGATACATGGAGACCTAATACATGCACCTACTCAAGAATTATAGCCACTTACTACTCCTTGGCCCTTTTTCTAGTGGGGACTTTACCTCATAGGAAAAATTCACCCCCCTTCTTATAGTGGCCATCAATTCATTATCATTTCAACTAAATATTTTTAAAAATATATTGAAGGCATTCTATTAACAAACATCACTGAAAAGAAATTACTACATTTAGTCTCAAGTACTATATCATCTTCCAATATGGTGTACCCTTTTCCATCATCATAGATAATGGTCATCCCTTCAAAAACCACAATGTCTATGAACTCTGTGAAAATTTTAATATTCAACATCAATTTTCCATGCCTTATTATCCTCAAAGTAATGGCCAAGCTAAGGCCTCTAATAAAACTATCTTGAAAATTCTAAAAAATATGGTCAATGAAGCTGATTGTGACTGGCATATCCAATTGAATTCATCTTTGTGGGATTATTCCATGAGTGTCTGCACTCCTATTGATGTCACTCCATATTGATCCCTAGTTTATGGTTTTGAAGCTATCCTACTAATCAAGTTCAAGTTTCCATATTTGCGGGTTTCTTTGCATAATCTAATCAATGATGAAGACTACAAGGTCTCTCACTTGCATGAATTAGAATTGTTTGATGAACATATATAAACTACCTTTAATCACCTTAATACATACCCATTGTGAATGTGAATAAATTATAATCATATATTTAGACCAAGGGAATTTGAAATTGGTAATCTTGTCCTTAAGGAAAATCTAAAGAATCAACAAGACAGAGAGAAAAAGGGCAAGTTTGAACTCAATTGGCTTGGTCCATTTATCATTATTGTTGCATATGGCTCAAGTGCAAACTAGTTGGCTACCCCTAAGGGTGAAACACTTGAAGACCCCATCAATAGTATTCACCTTCATAGATTTTATACTTGATCATTTTAGGGAATCTCTTTTAAAAAGTCTTAAAAAAATACAAAAAAATCATAAAAGGTCCAGGAAAAATAATAAAATCATAAAAATTCCTACAAAAAAAGATATATATATATATATATATATATATATATATATATATATATATATATATATATATATGAAGAAGAGAAAAAATTGAAAGTAATAAAAATTTTTGTCCTTTGGTGAAAACCACTCTGGTGCCACCTTGGATAAGTACCATGATGAAAATTGGGCAACCAACACCATTTGTAATGACTTTTGTCCTCCTTCCTTTAGGATTCTTCTTGATTTTCCATCCTGCATCTATTTTCCTTTCATATCACAATAACCTTCTACCCTCACCATGGCTTGTGGAATGTTTTCACTTTCCTTGCTTACCTACACAAATTTGTCTCCCTGCATATTATGTCAGTCCTCTTCTTCATTGGGGAAATCTCATTGAATTAAGTAGAGGGTTGGGATATTTAGCACCTCATGGTCATAGAAACTATCACTTTTATAATTGTCCTCGTAAGAAGAGAAATTTGTGTGATGAGTATGGGATAAAGGAAGGTAGTTAGAGGTAGTTGAGGATATAAATGTTTATCCTACATTTTTTGAGAGTAATTAGTGGATTTGGAAGGATATAAAATAGCTTATGAAGTGGTAGATAGTAGGAGATGTGAAAGGAAATAATAATATTTATTTTTTTTTATAGGATTTAAGATAGATGGAAAAATATTAATAAATTATTTAAATAAATATAGAAATTTATTTAAATAATAGAATAAATTTTAATGAATTAGTTAAACAAATATAAATATTCATCTAATTAATAGATTAATTTAAGATAGTGATGAGGACACTTTTATGTATCTACATTTTGCCCCTCTTTGAGATAATGTAACCTATAGCATTATTTCAAAGAAAAATGATTAGTTGATATATGCCATTGGGATATCCTAGTAAGGATAATGATTGATATGATATGCCCCCTTGAGAGATTGAACCACTTTGGTGGTGTCTTGGATAATTACCATGATGAAAATTGGGCAATCAACGCCATGTTTAATGATTTTCCTCTTCCTTCCTTCAAGATCCTGCTTGATTTCCCATCCTGCATCTTTTTTCCTTTTATATCACAATAACCTTTCCACCCTCATCGTGGATTGTGAAATTGTTTCACTTTTCTCACTTGCCTACAAATTTTTTTCTTCCTACATATTATATGAGTCATCTTCTTCACTAGAGAAATCTCCTTGACTTTAGTAGTGGGTTGAGATATTTGACATCTTATGGTTGGATGAAATATCACTTTTTTCCTACCTTCTTGCTCAAAAACCATAATAAAGTTTCACTCACATGTTCAACTGTATCACTTCACCTTACTTCTCAATAAAAAAATCTAGTTCATGGGTGGATTACACTTTAGACAAACATGTTGCTTGAACTTCAACAAAATCATGGAAGAACAATACTAAGATTGAAAAAACATAACAACATCTTATCCATTTATCAAATCTAAATATATCACTTGGGACAAAGATCCTTTTGGAATGAAACACGATGTTTGATTATTTTTTATTTTATCTTTGGTGAGATACCTTTTAGCTTTTCTGGGATGTCTCTGACTAGCAATTTCATCTCCAAAATTTCTTTGACTTGAAACGTGAGGATGGGGCATGTTCACTTGATTTTTTCTTATGGATTGTTTCTTAGTAATATGATGACTCATATTAGGAGATGATTATCTAATCTCATCCAGGACATATGAATCTCATATTAATTTTAGCATTACTTGATTGCCTGATGTGTTTTCCTCCATACAATGAGTATGTTGATTCATTTGGATCTTCCCCACATCTAGATGAGTTCATTCCACTGCCATAAAATCTCAATGATTATATAAGAACTTAAAAGCACAAGAAATAGCATCACTTTCACATTCCTTTCTTCTCCTCATTTCTCTTCATCTCATTTCCTTCATTTTTCCCTTTTGCATTCCATTTCTCTCATCAATCTTCTTCCTTTAATTTTATTTTTCTTCATGTCACTTCTTTCACCCAATTTCTTTGTTTCACCTCCTTTCCCTCACTTTCCTATCTCTCCTTCATTATTTGTTTCCTTCCCAAGTTAATTTCATTCATCCCTTGTTCATCAACTATTTCTTTCATCATCTTTTCATAATTCTCATTCTTCTTCTTCATCTCATAGATTAATAATTTTCTTTATCCGACTAATATATACCTATTACTTTCAATTTCAAATTAATCAACTTGCTTCTTCACATGAAATCCCATTGAGCTCTTTGATCAATCAATCAACCAGTCAATAATTGTAACAACTTATCTTGTGCTAGCATCAATCTCAATTACCATAATCAACTTATCTTGTTAGAGTGAGGAATACATTAAGAGGGGAGGTGAATTAGTGTCTTAAGACTATTTTCATTTAATTCAAAGGAAACACTTTTAAATTGACTAAGTATCTTGTTTAGTTTACATGTGACTACCCATAAATATTTTGCAATATATACATGCAATATTAATGATAACATGAGAAATCAAAAGCCCACAAAAGAATCATAACACATTTTTTTCATGATTGGAAAACCTTTAAAGGGAAGAAAAACCACTCATAAAATGCCTCGCCAGATTATTTAGAAAATGCCTCATCAACAAAGCCTCACTAGCTACAATGTGTCTCACTCGATACAATGTGTCTCATTGGCTACAATGTGTCTCATTGAAAATGATAAATACGTCTCACTAAATTGGTCATTTTCAATTTTACATATTCATCAATTCTTAAATACATAGATTATCATCTCTACTCCAATTTTATATCATTTTCTGATACATAACTACTTGAGATTTAGGAGCATAAATAATCAACTTTACAATGCACTCTAAGTTCTTTCAAAGATTTTCAAGAATGATTCTATATCAATCAGAAATATGTCATAAAATTAAATTGTTCAAGAATGCCCTTTACATCAACTGAGAGATTACTCTTAATAGAGTATGATTCGTCATCTAAGTTTGTTTAATGTAGCATATGTAATGTAAATTTCCTCTTAACTAAGATAAAAACTACCTTTAATAGAATAAATGTTGAATAAACTAAATCCATTAAATGTATTAACACGAGCATCTTATCTTGGCAACACATCACAACTATTTCACAATTTCCTTTAACACAACATAACATTAAACATGGAAACTATTTTTGAACTAGGATTTTAACCACATTTGTTTACCATACCCAAGCTAGGGTTTTGAATAAATAAAAAATTTATTACATGCAAAACTCGAACAGGTTTAGAATCAAAACTTTACCATCGACCCACATTATTTTTACCGTAGAGCTACAAAGTTAAACATTAACCCAAACTAGGGCTACAAAAATATAATGTAGAGGGTCAATAAGAAGCTCAAAATTTAGTTAACACAAGGGAAAATATTTAGTAGAAAACAAATTTAACTAGGTTTTTGAGAACAAACAAAACAAACCCTTAGCAATATTAACACAACTTGTTTATTCATAGAAAAATGGTTTTGAGAATTGAAAAATTATAAACCCTAACATCGACAGTTAACAATATGAGATACACTAACAATGGAAAGATTTGTTAAAAACACATTTGTCTATTGCAGATAACACACATAAATATTTTGATATACAAAACCATAACAACTAGACAAAAATGTATTTAACAATTGACAACTTGAGCAACCAAAAAACTTTAACAATGCCCATACTAGAAACTTTTTCTTAACAAAATCAAAAACAATATTACTTAATGAAACTCAAAACATTTTTTTAGTTTTGAAGAACAAGAAGAGGAGTATGAAATGAAGTTACTACGTGTATCTTGTTACTGTAGTGCTTACCGTGTTGGCATACTTTTTTGTATATATTCTTTTGATCTTCTCTAGAATCCTAATGTGTGTGTGTGTGTTACTTTTGATTACTATTATATTATTTTGTCTATATGGTATCATTGCTAATGTGAGTAGTTGATTATCTAGGTGATTTGGTAGTGATAATACATGCATGATGTGTATGCTAGTGATGTCATGATGTTGTATGATGATGAATGGATGCATTTATATTTCACTTTGATATTTTGGTTTTGAGACTAAAATATTCATATATTATGGGACTTGGTATATTTTTTTCTATGTTATGGATGGATTTATTGGTTCTCTTACTCTTTATATTCATAAGATCAATGATATGGTTATATTTTATAAATTTGATATGTTAAAGAATAGTCAATGACATATACATGTTAGGTGATTAGTATATGTGCTTCTTGTCATACCTGGTGATGTTCAATTTCATGATATGATTTAGATGGTTGTTTATTATTATGACTATGATTGTATTTCTATATTATGATTCTTTATGATGTGTTTGTAAAAAGTTGGATGAATTCATAGTCACTTATTTGTGAGATCTACATGATGTCTCAATCCCCTTCACCATTTACTATTATATTGCACATGTGCTTCGTCTATTAATGGTGTGGATAGGTACAGGACATGGAATTCCATGGAATTGGTATGGATGAGTGTGCCCAAAAGATAATTACATAATAACCCTGATAGTGGTTAAATATGGAGTTAATCATGTGGAAAAAATACTTTAGCCAGAATTATCGTTCTAGCTTTAGTGCAATAGTTTTCCTTGAAACGCTTACACTCGATGATTGAAATAAGGCAATTTTTAGCCATGGATGATATGCTTGGTTTGGATGTTAGTGTGGTGTGTCATTATGAACTGTAACTTTATCATTACTCTTGTCTCATGTATGTTTTGTTCATTATAGTTGTGTTATGAGATTAGTGTAATTATTGTAGCTAGCTAGTTTTGAAGGGATTTAATTATTTAAATATATAATTGTGATCTTTTGAGGGCTCTAATATTTATTTCTTTGTTTTCGATTAAGGAAAAAACATTTTTTTGAAGGGAACAATAACCCTTTACAAAAGGAGAGAAAGATAGGAAATATCAACACAACACAAAAAGAGACAGCTGGGGGAAACAACATAGATCAATAGAAACCCCCCCAACACTAGAAACCAACAAAACAAGACTGACACACCAAAAAAATAGAGCGACGACCAACCAACACAGCTAAGACATTTTTTCCATAAATTTCATTGTGTCCTCCTTCAACATATCAAATTGTTGGATGGACTCCTGGAGAGCCATGATTTCCTTTGAATTGCCTGCTTTCTTTTTCTTTGTACCCGCTCTAGTGTGAGAGCCAGGGCCAACATGGGTAGAACCTTTAGTATTTATTTCTTTGTTAGTAAAATTTTATAAATATATTATTTACTTATTTTTTATTTGGAGTGTAAGTCATTTTGGGAAAATATTTAAAAAGTGACTTTTCACTTTATTTATGTAGCTTGTTTTTAAGATTTTGGTGGGGGACTTTTTCTCAAAAAAATACATATATATCCTCCATGGAAATTCAAAATTGGATATAGAGGGAAGATTTTGGAAGAAGGATTTTTGTGGGCATTGGATTTTCACTTTTCTTGGCTTGTTTCCTCCATCTCTTCAAAATTTCAACCGATTTGGTCAAGGATTCTTCATGTTACAATTTTTTTTTTAGGGTTTTATATAATTTGAGAGGTATGCTAGATCTCCCTCATTATGTATTGGTGTAAATCAATTCTTGATTGTTTAGACTTGATTTTAATGCTTGAAGTGTTATTTCTATTAATGAAATTGAGAGATTCGTGGAAGAATGTTACTGTTTTATGTTTTCTTTGTATGAGGATTTATACACGTTTTTAGGGATGAGGATTTTGGTTTGATGTTTTTGGAATATGTAAATTCATTTTTGGTATGTGCATGATGTGAAAAAGGTTTTTTTATTTTATTTCATTTTGAAAGTTTGAATTTTGATGTATTTTTTTCCTCTCTTTCCCAAATTCGAGTTTGTAACTTGGTTGTGACTTCAAGAGTTGATTTCACTATACTTTTACACGGTTATGGTGTTATGTGGGTGATGAAATGTCTATGACATTCTTTTGATTGATACTCACCCCTTTAGAGGTCTCAATTATCCATGATTATGTTTTTCTTGTAGAAATTTTAGTCTTGTGTGTGTATGCAAATTCTATGAGATCACACCGCATGGACGAGACATTTCTATTGATGTCAAGGATTGTGTTGGCATGCCTCCATGACTTTTGGGGTGCCATGGGATTTTTTTTGTGTGCATTATGTGTGTGTGTGAGTGGGTGTTATGAAAATCATGGGAGTGGCTCTCTAATGGGGGACTGAGGCACAAAAGGGCCACCAAGATAACTCATTGAAGAGTGTTAACCAAGTGATGACACTAATTATAATAAATAATGGCACAAAAATAACTAACTAAGAAAGAATAATATTGAATACGTTGGCCTTAATGATGTTATCCAAGTTAGATAATGCATGGAGATTAGTTTTGACCTTAGATATCTCCTACGCTCCTTGTATGGCCTAGATGTGCTAGCTATAAACATAGTGGTGAATTGTCAATTTATTCTGGAATGTCAAGTACCTCATCATCATGAGAGGATTTCTTAGTACTGCATGATCTATATGGACAAGCGATGACACTCCCATGTTTGGACTTAACTTATCCTCTTAGACTGATTTTTGAGTCATTTTTTATGAGGTGTTGTGCCCATGTTAGCTTGAATAATGTAACGTATCTCTTTGTCTTGTGACTCACCTATATGTGTAAAAATATGGTGTATGGAGGTCAGTGTGAATATGGCTTGTGGAGTCCATTGTGTCATGTGTTACTTGTGTATGCATACACATGTGTGAACCTTGTATGTGTTGTGTGGGCTACATGGATATCTTTGTGAGCATGGTGGGAGAGGGTCTAAGGGCTCCTCATGGTCGAGTGGCATGAACAATCATCGTTGGGGACTGGTGTACGAATATCGAGTAGTCTGAATTGACATTTAAATCCTTATTAGACACAAAACTCTTTGTATTGTATCCTCATATGATCTCTTCTATTACACCATATTATTTCATGTAGGAACTCTGGGGTGTGAACCATTCTCTTTTGTATATAATGATAACTTAGCAGTTTGAATATGTAAACATGATCTTAATAGGATGACTAATAGAATTAGAGGTAAATGAAAGAAATCACATTTTCATGGCCCTAATTGAAGTGTTTGAGATCCTTTTATATCTCTTTGAAACATTTTAAGTAGCTATTAGACCTATTTAGATCTTTATCTAGAAGTTAGAACCCCAAAAATGTCATTTTAGTGAATTATTTGTTCAAGAAGTAGTTTAGCACATACAATAATGCAGATTAGCATATATGTAGAGCATTTTAATGCACACAACATGTAGAGTAGCACATATAGTGTGCAAAGTAGTGCATATGCAAATTCCTATAGTGTATCGGATGATTATTTTAGTGCATTTGATAAATCATATAGTGCATACATTAATTAAGATAGAATAACATATATGAATTAGCAAATTTAAGACAATGAGTTTTTCCTTAAGGCCCAAGAAATTTTTTTTATACCATTTAGATAACCTTTTCCCTTCCAAGTTATTTTAATCTATCACAATCTTAGGATTGTGCGTGTGAATTTTGTACCTAGCTGCAAACACAACACTTCAATAAAACATTAGAGGTTAGCAAATTAAGAAATTTGCAAATGAAATAACAAATCTAACCATGTGATTTACTTCCTTCTAGTAGGTATGAGTTTGATATTTCCATATTATGACCAAGACCAGTGATAATGCAACACCTAAATGAAGGATTTAATGCTAAAAGATGAATGAAGATGAATGCAAATTAATCTAACTTTTTGGATTTTCTATGCAATATGATGAAAACTAATATGGAATTGATCTAAATGGATTGAAATGGATTGACAATGCAATTCTAACAATGCTATGAAATTTCTATGAAAACTATGAATTGCAAAAATTCTCACAAATTGCCTATTTGCAAGAGCTCGATTCTCCAAAACACAGTTGAAAGATGCAGCATGTAAGATTGCAAAAATGAAGGACCTTTTGTGAAGGGATGAGCCTTGATTATATAGAAATCTAGGGCTTGAGGATGCATTGATAAAGCCATAAATCACTCTTGATAAACTCAGGTTGATTTTTGAGTTAACAAGAAATTAGAAATAGATCAACTCATAAAATCATGCAAAAATAGCTTTTTGACTCCTTTTCAGAAGTTGTCTTCTTTTCAACTCAAAATCACATGTTGAGTTTAATTTAAATTGAATAGTTGATTTAGAGTTTAACCATTTTTCTGATTGTGCATGATTTAATATGAATTAGTTTAATAATTTAAGTGATTTATTCTCAACTTAACTGATTTTTGAATTAAAATAACTGATTCATGGGTTAATCAATTATTAAATCAAACTTTATTCTGAAAACTATATCATTAAATATTGACAACTAGATTTAATTAATTAAATAAGAATTTAATCAATTACTTGTAGGAATTTTGATTTATTGTCAAAATTAAATAATATTAATTAGGAATAAATATAATTAAATCCAATTAGATAATTAAGTGGCAGAATTAAATTTAATTAATTAAATATTCAAAATATTCAATTAATCAAATTTTAAGATAAATATGATTTATCGCCAAATAATACTTAATCAGGATAATTACATAAATTAGGAATATTTAGGAAATATTCCCCGATGCAGAATTAGGATAAAATCGATTAGGGTTTTGATAAAATGATGTGCAGATGTGCCTTAGGTTAGGGCTTTTGTGTCGATTTTGCTCGATTTGTCGATGTAGGAGGTTAATGGTCCTATAGCCCATTTTTGGGGTATTACATTTTGCCCCTCTTTGAATTGTTGTGCGAAGCATAGTGGTTCAAAGAATAATCTATTTTTGATGATGATGTGGACTCAGTTATGTGGTGGAGAAACCGATCCTAAGAAATTAATCGATTCTGAGACAGAAACGATTGAAATATTTGAAGATGTTTGATTCAGGTCCTGATTGACCCAAGAATCGAGATGATGTCAACTATATCAACAATGAACAGATGATTACAAGGAAGTGTCAAAATGCCTGATTCTAAACCTTATGATTATGAAGAAGTGACCATCTTGACTTCAGACCTGATTGTCCAAAGGAATCAAAAGGATGCCAAATCTGAACCCTTTAGTTACGAAGAACCAAGGAAATAACATAATTGAAATGATGGTTATGAAAAGGTGATATAATTTACAAGATTGATTAGGATACCGGATTGATATGGATCTTGATGAATCTGATATGCCCCAAGCGATGAGGAATTTTGATGAATCAGCAACTAGATGTGGTTGTTGTCTTGATTACTGAAAGAAAGATTAATTGACAGATTTGATTGATATGCAATACCGTGCCCTCTTCAGGATGAAAATCAAAATCTGGCAAGAAAAGCCAACATTAAATAGTTTAGAAGCATGTTAATCAATTTGAGAAGTGGTTAAGCACGTCCGGAGAGGCGTTCTGCATCATTTGGAGGTCCTAAAGACCAAGTTTGACTAGGTTTGACCATGAGTTGTCCATGGTTGACCAAGTTGAAATTTTGATAGTTTGATGTGTGATAATTAGTTAAGTTGAATTTTGGATTGCATTTGAAGTTTAGGTCGATTATGCAAGCACTCAACCATTCTAGGTCTAAAAATTTTAAATCACAATTTTGACTAAGTAAACGATCTGAGATTTTGATTTTGATCCTGAAAATGGGTTCAAAATGTTGAAATTAGCTAGGGGTGCAATTTTCACACAAAAAAGAGCACTTTGAAAAATTAGGTCAAAACCTATATAAGGGCCAAAAGGGTCAGTTTCAAATCATTATTCAGTTTTGACTTTATAGAAACTTATGGAGCCCTCAGAGGAAAAATGGAAGTTCCTATCACCTCGCATAGATTTGAGCATAGCTTACAATCCCAGCAACCTCCCCAGTATGGGAACCTGGTAAGTGGACCTCTGTGCCTCTCTGACATTCAAATTTTTCCATATTTTATGCTTTCTAGGAATTTTTCGCATGTTTTTTAGATTTTAAATTTTTGCACCATGGAAACTCGTACGACAATCTACTTGGAATCATACAAGTTTTCAATTTCTTGTAGAGTGTCATCCTTGTTATAACTGTAACTCATATGTGAGGGACCTATCTGTCATACAACATTTCATCGAGTCCCTCAAGTCTCATACGAGAACCACTAGATTGCCATGTATGCATGAAGTGTCGTACGGGAACCTGTAGAAACTCATACGAGTTTTGGCACTAGTCTGAAAACTCGTATGGAAAACAACAAGTGTTTTTCTCATCCTTAGGTCAAAATTTTGATTTTTCTAATTTCTTAGACTGATTCCTTAGCATTTAATGCTCCTTCTGAAGTATTCAATTTCTCTTTTTGTGTACTTATAGCCTAATTTTTTACCAAGTTACTGATAGGGTATCCATGTTTTTGTGTTGTGTAGGTGCACTATCTAGATGTACATGTCTGTATTTCATACCTGGCTAGTCAAAGATTATGTGTATCATTTCCTGATCCACTAAGAGTTCACCTAGCTTCTTGTGGCTTCGATTACCTGATTCGATTGCCTGATATTCAGATTAACCATGGGTTGATTATTACTTTGGTTGAGAGGTTTCATTCTAAGACCTAGATGTTTCACTTGCCAACTAGAGAGATCACTGTGACTCCAGAGGATGTTTATAGGATTATTTGGATACCCTTCCATGGCCCTTGTCTTGATTATATTAGCACGGGGAAGACTGGTTTACATGCATTTAGGACTCTATTAGGTGATGACGAGCAATTAGCGGAATCGATTTCATGGGAGACTCTTGTACAGAGATACAGGCAGACTCATAGATTAAAGTGCATCTTAGCAGGGATGATTAGAGGGATCATCATGTCACATCGTTAGCAGAACGGTCTTTTGATGGGCTAGCCCCTTATGGTTGCATGCCTGATGGCTAGTCCTATTGAGCTAGGATGGGGTTAGTGTCTTTTAGCTCATATGTTCTCTGAGATGCATGAGATAGTTTACCATGAGGGTAAATCATTTGTGTCAAGTGCACTGGTATTACATATTTGGGCATGGGAGCACATCTCGATATGTCGGCCTATATGTGGTGACGAGAGGCAGCCATAGGAGCCTCTGATTTACAGGTATCTATTATGTCACACAGGTCTAAATGGGCCTAATTGAGTACTAGAGGCATGTCTTAGATGACATAACCTTCATGATTTGGAGACCGTACCTACAGGTTGAGGTGTGGCCAACTGTGTGTGCTTATTTTGGGTACTTCTGTCAGAGTCGAGTACTTATAGGATGATCCACCACTATCTTGGAGAGGTTCATTATCACACGGGTATGGAGATAGTATGGCATCATACAAGATGCCCCATGGGATTATGCCACTTATGCATGGTTGGTTCCAGAGTTGGGATTAGCATGGATAGTTCAGTTGTCACATGCTCTTTGCAGTTAGGAGTATAGTGGGTATGTGGCTAGGGACTGGGATTATAGGCCGCAAGTAGCTAATGCTGGAGTCGTAGATGCCTTTATTGCATGGTTAGCGGAGCATCCAATGAGGTGGTATTCTGATATGACCAAGCTGATTCCTACCATGGAGGACACTGAGGATGCGATAGGTGCCCCTATGGGAGGAGGCCAGAGGCACAAGGATGTTCAGATTCTAGTGGTGCATCCTACACCACCTAGGCATAGAGTAGTGATGACCCCATAGAGGACATCAGGACAGATGAGGCCACCATGACCACATATAGATCCATTGGTCAGATCCTTATTTGTGCATTAGAGACATACTAGAGGTGAGAGTGGGACACTGGGTGGTGTGGGCAATGCTGAGGAGGTTCTAGGAGCACATCAGGATGTTGCTTTGGAGGATGCCCCAGATGCTCTAGATTTTGATTTAGGTGCAGAGATTCGACATCGTAAGGTGCATAGAGGAGCTAGTTTAGAGCAGCCTATAGAGGATCCTGTAGAGATAGTGGCAGCTGAGGGTGATTCAAGATTGAGGTAGATGCCACTGAACATCATTAGGTGACTATGGCTACAGATTCATGATTTGAGATTGCAGAGTGCCACTTTTGAGTTGTAGTTGAGAGAGTTTGAGAGATAGAGACTAGAGTAGGAGGCCGATATGAGGTAATTGTAGGTGAAGGTCATTCATCAGACTAGCTAGGCCTCTTACTATTTTTCTTCCTATTACTCAAGTGTACCTATTGATCAGAGAGTGCCCACATATTTTGAGTACATGCTTGCTTCTGAGGGAGATAGAGCACCACAGGCCGACCCACCACCAGATGCACCTGCCCCACCACCACCAGATGCAAAGGAGAAGGCATATAACTGATTTGATTTAGTGTTCTAATTTTTGTCATTTTGTCTATATACTGATCATATCTGATAGCTCATTGAGCTCATTCTTTTGTATATTGTGTCAATAGTGCACCCCTAACTATTCTGAGTTTTTGATATATATATGAGATTGATTTTGGTTGTGACTTCATATGCACTTGTCATTTTGTTTATGATGATTATATCATGTGATGCAAATGTTTTATGTGTTAGTGTAGAATGTATGGATTATGCAATGCAATGATTTCTTTCAAATGTATGGATTATGCAATGCAATGATAGATGATAGATAGACAAATGCTAATGTATGTTTGTGGATGCACATGTATGTATGACAATGGATTTATGAAATGCTTATGATATGTAATGTAAATGTAGCAATACACATGACATTGTTTTGCAGGTATTGATGCAGACAAGTGCTCAGTCTTTTGTCAAAATGGATGTGTAACCCAAGATGGTGACTGCTTGCTAGTTTACTTAAAGAGACCTTCGTGTGAGACTCAGTCCTTGTGTCATGTTTAGCATATTTTTGGAGAATCTTTAAGAGTTCAAGTTGATTTGTGAAATAAATGCAATCATGCAAAGTGCAAAATGAAATGCAAACCTAGGACCTAGGACTTAGTCACTGATCATGTATCAGTTGTTTTCATCACTGAATATTTTTTTTGTTCTTTTCTCTTTAGGTAACACCGGATAAATCAATATAATGCTCATTAGTTAGACAACCATAGACATATGAATATTGATTTTTTATTATTATTATGTCAAATTTAGATATAAGCATCAAGGTGACCTAAATATCATGTCCTTTTGATATAGCAATTTGTATAAGCATCAGAACATAAATGTTTAGTGATGACCTTTATATGCCTTGCAGAAAACCAAGCCAAACAAAGGAGAGATCATTCTCATTCTCATGTGAATTTACCCGCAGTGACCCTTTATTGTCCACATCCTTGGATAATTTTGAATTTCACAATAGAGAAGGAGAAATCACTCAAAAAGATAAAGTTAGATCAAAGTTCCTTGAATTTTTTGGGTATCAATGGTCAAGGTACACATGGCCATCCAATACATGATAGATGCACTTATAGTGGACACCAATTCAATCCAGAATTTCCAAAGTTGTTAGATTTGCACTCAAAGAAAAAAAAAAGATTATGCCCCTAGTCATCGCTCTCTAAATCCTATGAAGGACATCATTGAGGAGCTTGTGAGGACAAAATATGCAAAAATCTCAATGTGAATCAGTAAGAATACAAAAAGATTTAAACATGTCGCAGTGATTGTTTTCAGTTTGTTTTTGTTTGTTTGTGTTTGATTGCAAAATATTTTCCTAGTGAGGAGACAGGATGACTGACTCAAATATAGCTTTGGAAGGACCTTAACTGGAAATGATTCATCTGAAGATACTGGGGACTTTAGGATATAACTTTGGTTTCCCCCTAGTCTGAAACATTGATAGGATACAAATGCTTCTACTAAGTGGTGTACAAACTGACCTTATTAAAAACAAGGATATATACAAACTAAAGAAGACTAAAAGATGGGAAAGACCAAGATTGCGCTGATAGATAGAGCATTTTGAACAAGTGGTGCCCATTTGCCAGGTTTTCACCATCTTGGTAGAGATTTTATTTTTGCTACCAAGGTGCCTGTTTCTAGGTTTTCACCAAGGCACTTTTTCTTTTTCCTCTTTTTTGTATTTTTCATCTTTTCAATTTTTTTTGTAATTTTTCATTTTTTTATTTTTTTGTGATACATCAAGGCACCTATTGCTAATTTTTCACCAGGATGATCATTTTTAGGACTTTTTCTGATTTTTATGCTTTTTTTCAGGACATTTTTTAATACTGAATGCCTCAGATGTAGAATTTCTTCAAATGGAGAATGTTGATTGGTTCTCGGAGCTGTTCTTGTTTAGTCATTGAGAGTTGATAGGCTCCATAGCTAAATGTAGCAGTGATAACAAAGGGACCCAGCCAGTTGGGTTCAAACTTCCCCTTGCATTCTCTATGTGATTGATTTTTAGGATTTTCTCTCAAGACCAGATCACCAACCTGAAATTCTCTGTGTTTGACCTTCTTTTTATAGCCTCTAGACATTCTCTTCTAGTATACTCTGAGATGATATCATACACGGCTTTTCTGCACTCATCTAGTAATTCAAGTTCTTGCAACCTAGACACTTTGTAATCATCATCAATTACTAGACCATGCATTCTGATTCTTAGTGATGGGATTTCAACCTCAATAGGTAGTACTGCTTCAAACCCATAAACTAAAGAGAATGGTGTAGCCCCAATGGGAGTTTTGATACTTGTTCTGTAGGTCCAAAGAGATGGATTGATCATGAGATGCCAGTCTCTTCCTATGTTATTAACTATGCAATGTAGGATCTTCAACATATTCTTGTTTGATGCTTCTTCTTGCTCATTCCCTTGAGGATAGTATATGGATGACCAATGTTGTGTAATCTTGAATTTAGCACACAAGGAATCCAAGTCATTATTCTTGAATTGGCCACCATTATCTATGACTATAGAATGTGGGATTCCATACCAACAAATGATATAGTTCAGAATGGACATTGAGATTTTTTTTCCGGTTGCTTGAGTCAAAGGGACTGCTTCTACCCATTTTGTAAAATAGTATGTAGCTTTAATAATATGGGTATGTCCATTGGAAGAATGTGGATGTATAGCCCTTAAAAGATCAAATGCCCATTGTTGGAAAGGCCATTGTGTAGTAAAGGGAATAAGATCTCTCTCGGGTGCATGAATTAAGTTACCATGTACTTGGCACTTTTGACAGTTCTTTGTATATTTGATAGCCTCCTCCATTTCAGGCCAATAATACCCAGCCCTAATAAGTTTTCAAGCTAGTGTTAAACCATTGGAATGTGATCCACATATACCATCATGGACTTCCTCTAATGCGTGTTGAGACTCCTCACATTCTAAACACCTAAGAAGTGTACCATCTAGACTCCATTTTTACAGATCATTACCAGTGATGACATACCGGGATGTATTTCAAATAAGGTATCATTTCTCATGGTGATTTAAGGTACTAGTGATGATATGGTCTTGAAGGTAGGAGAAAAGGTGTTTGTATCTGGAAGAATCATGACCAAAAACAATGCAGATCATGCGAGTTTCAGGGGAATCATATGCAGGAAATGACAATGCTTCCACCAGGAAACGTAACATACCTCATGTTCAGGATGTTGTAGTAGAGATGATAGTGTTTCCATAGCATCAACAACCTTGTTCTCCATTCTAGGAATCTTCTCAAAAGTGACTAAGATGAAATACTTCTTAAGGTCATCAACCATGCGTTTGTATGCAACCAGTTTCTCATCTTTAGTCTGGTATATATCATTGACTTGGTGTATGACTAGCTGTGAGTCTCCATGAATGTGTAACTCTGTTACTTGGCATTCTATTGCTATCTTCATGCCATTAAGTAGAGCTTCATATTAAAAAATATTGCTTGTACAAGGAAATTTTATTCTGAATACTTTAGGTATTGAATAACCTTGTGGTGCGATGAACAATGTGCCTACTCTAGATCTATTCTGTGTGTAAGATCCATCAAATAAAAGATGTTAAGTCCTAGAAGATATGTGCATGATGGATGAGTTAGGGAATTCCATCTATAATGGTGTATCATCAAAAATTGGTGCTTCAGCTAACTGATCTACAATGACTTGTCCTTTGATAGCTTTCCTTTCAACATATTCTATGTCAAATTCTCTCAATAGGATCACCCATTTTGCTAATCTAGATGTGAGGGAAGATTTTCTCAATAAATATTTTAGTAGGTCTATCTTAGCTATCAATTGTGTTTTATGAGCTAACATGTAGTGTCTCATTTTCTATGATGCAAAGATCACAGCTAGACAAGCTTTCTCAATCATGGAATAGTTCTTCTCATAATCTACCAATGTTCTGCTAATGTAGTAGATAGCTCTCTCTTTCTTTTTGTCATCATGTTGTGCTAGTAATGCCCGCAGTGATGTATATGTGGTGGAGACATATAGAATCAATGGATTCCCTTGAATAGGAGGCATCAAAATAGGAGGATTTGCAAAATATTGCTTGATGTGATTAAAGTTCTTTTCACAATCCTCATTCCATGTAAAAGTCACACATTTATGTAATGTTCCTATGAAAGGTTGTGATATATTTGCTAACTGAGATATGAAACATTTGATTGATTGCACCCTTCCTTGTAAGATTCATTTGACTGATATTTTTGGGAGGTTGCATCTCCATGATAACATTTACTTTAGCAGGATCTACTTCAATGCCCTTCTTTGAAACAATGTAGCCTAGGAGATTTCTAGAAGTGACACCAAAAGCACACTTTTAGGGTTCAGTCTGAGACTAAAATTCTCCATTCTATCTAGTATTTTTCTCAAGTCATTCAGATATTCTGATCTTATCATTGATTTAGCTAAGTTTTCATCAACATAATCCTCCACAATTTGATGCATCATATCATGGAAGATAGATGTCATAGATTGTTGATATGTAGCTCCAGCATTATTGAGACCAAATGAAATGACATTCCAATAGAAAGTACCCCATGCACATGTAAAATTTGTTTTCTCTTGATCTTTTGGAGCAATCCTAAAAGTACCCCATGCATAATCTTATAGATTTGTCTAGTTTTGATACTGGAACAATGTTGGAGATCCAATCTGCATAATCTATGACTTAGATAAATCCTATTTTTGGTAACTTTTCTAGCTCAACTTTGACTAGGAGTACAACATGTGGATGCATCTTTCACAATTTCTATTTAACAGGTTTGACTCCTCGAGCTATAGAAAGGTGATGCATTATCAAATTTGGATCTAACCCTAGCATATCTAAATACTTCCATGCAAAGTTGATTTTCTTTTCTGTCAGGAAAGTAGTGAATGCTTGTTTCTCTTCCTCTGATAGGGATTGAGCTACATGAATTAGTTGTGGTTCCTTTGTTGTACCCAAGTTTATAGATTGAGTTGGTTCTATCAGTACTGGAGATATGTCCTATAAATAACTTGGAAGAACATCAAATATCTCATCCTTAGGCACCTCAGGGAGGTTTTCACCTTTGGATACATTTTTTATTTTTACTATTTTAGGTTCTGAGACTGCCACAAAGTGGTTTTCACCCTCATAACTCTTTTTCTTTTTTCTTTTATTTTTCTGACTAAGATATTTGATATCCGACTCTATCATGCTAACGCTAGGTTCATTGATGGAAGTTGTCATAGGTTCCACTACATTGAGGTAGCAGGAAAGAGCATAGTCAATTTGAAAGGTATGGATATCTCGGTTTGGATTGGTAGATGTCTGGTCAATAAGTTTTGGATGTTGGATAGTTAATGTAGGGGAGGATTGGAAAATGGTGTTCATGCATATGGTGTTGTCACATCATTGGTCCTAACCTGACTCTTGAATTCAAAGATGATATCACTACTCATAATGTTCAGTTCATAAATAGCTTCAACGTCATTATTGGATCCCACTTAAACAGTAGGTGGATCAAACTCGTTAAATTCATCATTTATCTCTAGACTTACATCGTATTTAGGTGAATATTGGTGAATGACATTGATATATTTCTCAATAATAAATTCATCTTCTTCTAGAATAACTCCCCAATCATATTCATTTGATTCATCTTCTGATTCTTCATCGAGACCTTTGGGAAATCTGAGAAGATGTGTAAAGTCAAGATGAATCCCCCAAGTAGGATTACCTTAAGATTCTGAGCAAAATTCATATTCATGGGAGTGTGTTACAGAATCACTATTGTATCCCAAATGTTCAGCTACTGTGAGAGGTTTACCTTCTTTTTTTAGTAGTAGGTTCTTGTGTATCTACTACATTGATATTCTCCTTAGGTTTCTCCTCATCCTTAAGAAGATCTAGAATGTTTTGAGGTAAACGTTCATAAGGCATAAGATCAATAGTGTTTGAATCATTACTGTCTAATTTTTTTGCTTCTCCCTCTTCAGTTTTATTCACTTATGGTTCTATATGTTCTATCACATGAGGAGAGTTTCCATTGAGATGGAAGGATTTTTTCTGATAACCTAGACCTATAGTATCTTTGTTTGTCCGGCCACAGTGTGCAATGGGTGATATAAGACCTTTTGCTCTTGTTCCTAGAGGTCCTTTTCCTATGTATCCCTTTTTAGACATGAGTTTGTGACCTGGTCCATATGACTTTGAAGGAACCTTGTTTGACTTGGAGTCACATTTATGAACTGATTGAGGTTCATCTTTATATAGCCATGCAAGCACAACTTCCTCCTCTTCAAACTCTTTCTTGGACACTTTCTCTATGACAAAACTTCCATTGTAGATAACTTGAGGTTCTATAGATTCTTGTTTGTTCTATTTTAAAGGATTCCTATAAGATTTAGGTGAGACTGAGAGAGATGTTAGAGATAGGACTAGTTCCATAGTATATTCTGTCATGCATGTGTCCTTAATTTTGACCTCTTTGGCAATGTCTTCCATCTTGGATGTAGATGCTATGTATGTTTTCTTATTGGAAGATTCTCTATTATGTGGAACAAGCTTGTCATCACTCTCTTTTAAAGCATTGCAAGATGTGGATATGTCAGCTGGAATTGTTACCTCTATTCCATCATAAGGAAATTTCACACATTGATGGTATGTTTGATAGAATAGCTTGCATTTCATGTATCCAAGGTCTCCCTAGAAGAATTTTGTAAGCCAATGGGAGATCTAGAACTTGATAGGTGATGTCTTTGATAACTAATCATGTTCTGATAGGTAGAACAATTGTTCCCTTGGAGGACTGTTCTTGCTCATCATATGCTTTTATGGTTATCTTCTTTTTAGAATCAATAGAATCTTCTGATAATCCTAGTTGTGTGATCAATTTGTAGGAACATGTGTTTAGACCTGCACCTCCATCTATAAAAACATGTTTGACATGACGGTTTTGGATTAAGACTTCAATGTGCAAGGGCTAGTTATGTGGGTGAATCAATGAATTTTCATCTTCCTCTGAAAAGGAGATATACTAGGGTGATGTCAAGTGACCAACCATGGTCTGAAATCTATCTAGATCAAGATTGTCAAGAACATTGGAACCAAGCAGAGCCTTATCTAGAATAGTTCTATGAGCAGGAGATATTTCAAGCAACTCAAACATGGATATTCTTGCATTGTTATGCTAGATTTGTTGGACAATATTGTATGATGTAGGTCTGGTTTGTTTAGGATTTGATGATTTTGATGCAACCCTCTATTTAGAAATAGATGAAAGATTGAAAGGTACCTTAGGGACATTTGATGAACCTAAGTTTTGTCCTTGTAGATGTACTTGAGCTTGTGATCGAGTTACTCCATTTGCTGATTGATTATCTTTATCTCTTTGTACAATGGTGATGACATTGCAATGTTCAGATAAACATGGTTCAACCATGTTTATGATAGTATTGTTTCCAAAGTAGGTGTAATTGACCTTAGCACCCATGTTAGGCTTAGAAGATGAATCTCCTTGAGCATGTTTTGGAAATGGTTCCATGAATTCCATGTGATCATTGTTGGTTTTATGGTTTTCAATCAGAATTTCTCCATCATCAATTTTGTCTTGTATGAGATGCTTCAAGTGCATGCAGTTATTGGTTTTATGACCCTTGTTTTGATGGAAGTCACATAAATCACTCTTTCCACCATTTGGGTTTAACGTCCGGATCATATGGTTTTATCTCAGGCAACGTGATGATTTTGTTTGCCAATAGTGTTTTCAAGGAAGATTCTAAGGACTCACCTAGAGGAGTGAACTCACGCTTTGGTTTTGAAACCCATGGTTTATAGTCATTAGACTTTTTAGAAGATTCAGATGCCTTTTATTCAGAAGCTTTTATGGCTTGGGTGCCAATGGTGAGATTGAATGCTGGTGCCTTTGAGGGAGCACTGGTGTGATTGACAACACCTCTATTACAACATTCTTGTTCTTGTTCCATAATTTTAATTTGTCTTTGTTATTGGAACTAGAACCTAATTCATACTTACTATCCTTATTAAGTGATATATCTCCTTTAAGAGCAAGCACATTCTCAATCTTTATGGCATTTTCTACCATTTTCTCAAAAGAAGTATGATTCTATATCTACAAATGATAATTAAGTTTAAGATTTAGATTATTGATAAAGATATCGAGTTTTTTAGTTTCCGGAATAGGCCGAGCATAAAGTGGAAACTTCTTCCTCCATCGCTTGAGGAAGGTCAGGAAGGGTTCTCTTGAGTTTTGCTTCAGATTGAAGATGTCGATTATGGTGAATGGGTGTTGGATATTTTAGGAGTATTGTTGGTAAAACAACTTGATAAGCTCCTCAAAGGTTTTGATAGTTTGAGGCATTTTAGAGAACCAATGAATGGCTACTTCTCCCAGGGATCATGGGAAAAGATGCATTAAATAGGTTGGTTCATGCATAAACTTCATGGATTGAGTACAAAATTCTCTGACATGATATTGGGGGTCAGAGTTTCCATCGTATTTGTCATATTTTGGCATCTCCACTCTTTTTGGGAATGGTGGCATGTACAAGTTTTTATCAAATGGAAAAGGGCATAGAGCCTCCATGAAGAATTCTTTAGGTTCTTTCTCTTTTTCCAACTTGTTGAGCTTAACTTTCATGGCATGCATCTATTTCATCATGGCTTTGATGGGGGTTTCTTCCTCTTGGGTGACAATATTTTCAACATTGAAATCAGGAGGAAGTTTGGCTCCTTGTCTTGCTAGTTCAAGGAAGTAATCTTCTTTGTCTTCTTGCAAGAAGAATTTCATCACCTTTCAAAAGTGCTCATCATTTCTATATCATTTAATTTTAGATGGAGTTGGTTGAGGATCTTCATGATTAGAGTGACAGCCTTGGGGTCCTTGGTTTCCTCCTCCTTGAGACATTGTATTGTTATGAGGACTTCTAGGGATTGATTGATGTTGATTTGATTGATTACCTTTGTGGATCGATACAGGAGGAGTTACGTAACCAACTTTCAAGTAAATATTTCCAAGAGCATCTTCTATGAATATATTTGTGTCGTAAGGATGATGAAATGTTTGAGCAATTAGAAAAGATGTTGTTGAAGATATTTTGGGTTGTTCTCTTTATTTTCTTTGTGAGGAAGCTCTAGTTTCCACCATTAACCTTGGGTGAAGCAAAAGAGAAAGATTAAGACAAATGATGGATCATCTGGTTTAGGAAAATTTGAATGATGCAACCTTGTCAAGATTGGATTTTTTTGAAGATTGATTGGATGTAAGTGTAGGATATTGTGCCCTAGTTGTATGGGTAGACGCCCAAAAGATAGTGGACATGAGCTCACAATGCTTAGCCATTTTAAGGATTGAATTTGAAGATGATTTTGACAAGGTTTTGACACAAGATGAAACAAGATTCAAATCAATAGATCAGAAGGCTGGATCAAACTCAAGAGACCAATTTAGGAAGATTGATTGGATTCTTCTGGTTTTTTGCTCTATTCCTGACACAGTGAATTTTCTGACATAATCTAGGAGTTGATTGCAATGATTGAATTTCTAAAAAAATTGAAGGCTTTCTGACAAGTTTGACTCAACTCTCGTATGAATTTCTCCAGGCTCGTATGAGTAAGGATAAGATCTCACATGATAATTGACAAAAACTCATATGACAATTGCTAACAGTATTGAAATTTTCTTGGATTTTTTACAACAGTCGTATGACAAAGTACAGGCTTTCGTACAAGTTTCCTAGGGTTCTGATACGACAATGTAAAAACTTGTATGATTTGTGAATTTCCCAGACAACAACTATCACTAGAAAAGGATTTTTGTTCAGATTTTGCAAGTTTTCCAGATTTGTTGTTCAATTTTGACAGTTGGGTTTGTTCATTTTTAAATGACCAATTAGATATCAGACACGCAAGACAATAATTCTACTCCCTAACAATTCTACTTCTAAATGTTATCAAATATTTTGCAATCACACACATAGTCCTAGAAAATAAAAATTTGGTTGCACTATGGTTCTTAGTAATGGTCAACTCTGCAACTTTTGTAATCTCAAGAGGGTGAACTCCAATCTAGGTGCACCAGGGTTTTGACATAGTCTGAGAATTTAATCAATCAGGAGTTGCTGAGGATATCTGACAGCCCAACAAGAGACTACACCTATGGAGATTTCTTCCATAAGGACATTTATATAGTGGCTGCTGCTACCATGACAAAAATGGCTATTACCACTTGAGGTTTCATCCATGTGGTTGAACCAATAAAGGGAATGTCCACTATGGTTAACCCTCTCTAATAAGGTGACTCACAAAAGGGGCCACATGGGGACTTAGTTCAGATTCAAGGATTTGAGTTTCTGATGCTACCCAAAAAGGAAATAGTGCATAATCCTCTAGCCTCTTCACTTCACCAAAACATAGTAAATAGATTGATTGACATGCTAAAAATGAAACCACCTCACCAAGGTTCGTATGTCAACAACAATGTCTACCGATCTCTCTAAGTAGGTCCTATTGGTTCCTGGATAGGATTTTACACTCCATGAGATCCCAATATCCTTATGATGGATGTTAAGGATTGGTTAATTCAAAATGTGAGCAATCTATAAGCAATTGGACCAATTATATGGATAAGACTACCCTCTTCTGCTTCTGGCTCTGCAAAACCAAAGTAGGTGCACCTGATCCAATAGTATTAACTCTGCCCCTTATTGAATATTGGATCTTACAATAGATAACAGTGAGAAAGTACTAAACAACAACCTATTGTTCATTGACTCTCCATCACTGGGTAGAACAACTATTAATGTAAATAAAAGTAAAAAACTAGTAATGATTATGTGTTTTTCAAGATTACAAGATTTCAATCATTCTATACAAAGCAAAGATAGGAAAATACAGGCCAGTGCCCTAACCATTGGGAAAAATATTAGAAAACAAGATAGATACAATGGTGTCTGAAGAAGAGATGGTCTCTGAGCATAAATACTAGTTTCCCAAATCTTTCCTTCTTATGAGAATCCTTCATATAAATTTCATGAACACATATTCCACTTTGAGTAGTATTTAATCTAACCCTAGGTCAGAACTCAAAACATCAACACATACATATAAACCTATAAAAAAGATTTAAAGATTCATAGAATGAAATAAAGGAGAGACAAAGACCTAAGATTTGTATTAAGTATAACCTTTCACCATTTGTATACAAAATATCCTGAATAGCAAGCTTGTAAAACAATAGTAGCAACTTGTACTTCTTCTCTATTGATTTGATAAAATGATACAAAATTTACAATCCTTGACTGAGAGTTAGGGTTTCAGAACTTTTATCTTTTTCACTCCTACACTCTCAATGCCCTAGAATTATCATGGAAAATCCTTTTATAGAAGGAGATGCAACAAGCTACCGATCATTCTAGGGTTTACAAAATCCAACCTAAAAGACTTTAAAACAACTTCAAAAGTTTATAATAAATACACTCGATTAAGTAGGTGAGATATCTATAGCCGAGTTGACTTGTGTTATGTCTTCAATGTTTGTCGTTGGCTTTCTGCAACAAATCTAATCTGCAACACCTGTTGTCCATTCTGCAATGAATGTTCTTTATATCTCAACCATTTGTACGACTCAAAAATTGATTGCCTTTGTTTTCTCCAAGAGGCTGGTGGAGTATTAACTTTGTCAACATGAGGTATCTATTGGTACCTCCACCCATCATACACCTCTTCACCTGGGAATTCAAAATTAGCAAACTTAGTCTCCTTACCTGATAACTATTTCCATTCACTCTCAATTTGAGTGACCCTCTACTGTATAGTATTAAACATTGATTTGGCATTCATTAACACTTTAATAGTATTGCTAAAAGAAAACTTGTCACTTAGGACACCAATTACTCTTTCTGTCAGAAGTGCATCCATTTCTTTCCTCCATTGATATGCTTCTTTGAATTTCCCTTTATCTGTAAAAATGGTAGGCACCAGTTCATAGTTTGAAAGCATTAATTCAGCCTTTAGCATACTTTCTTTCCTTACAAAACTATCCAAAAAGATGCCAAACTGTACCATTTTCTTCACAACTTGATGTACTGGCTTTATTAGGGGATTAGGGTCTTCTTGTCCCTTTGACAGCATATAGAATAGCTTTACATTAGGAGACCTGTCGATCCATTTTTTCAAAATTGGAGATATTTCATTCTTCTCCTTATTTAAAATTTCAAGAAGAGAATGCAACTTATTGACATGACTATGCAAAATAGAAAGCTTTAAGTCATATGCAAATTCCATGATTACATTTGTCATTTTTTCTTCATACTTCTAGTGTGCCAAAGCTGTGGCCTTTATATTTTCCTCTTTTTCTTTTTCTAGCTATAATGTTATTTCTTTCAACCTATTTGTTTCTTCTGTTAACCTCTGTTTCTCCCAACTAACCCTTGCATCTACATTTGTCTCTGGGTAAGGGGAAGGTGAATGTCAACAATTGGACTTGAAGATGAAGCCACTGCAGGCTTGTCATAAATCACCAACTGAGGGGACCTGTGATCCAATGGCCCTAAAAACTATCCAATTAGTTTGTCCTTCTGAATTAGCTCAACCTTGAGCTCATTATAAGATTTAAGGACTATTTCAAATTTGAGCCTAAGCTCTTCTTTCTCTCTGGCATCCTTTTCTACCACACTAACATTGAATTTAGTAGTTTCCAAAATCAAATTTGATGCTTCTATACCTGATGTTTCTCCTACTCTCTTAACCATTAAACTTCCTGCATACCCTGTAGAGAGATCTTTCCTCTTTCCTTTATCCTCATCTCTATTCAAGGACCACATTACCAAGGCAGCATGATCTTCAGAGAAAGCAATTCCTTTTGCAGCCTATTTGGCCTGCTCTATTGTAGCAAGAGTTATCACTTTGCTCTTTCTAACCTGGACAAAGACAATTGCATCAACAATGTCCCATTCTGGCAAAATTAGTATCCCTTCTGTATGAACCATGGCTCTCCCCTCCTCTGGAGTAATCTTTTCAAATTGCTTAGCCATCTCTGCCTTGGTCTCATTTTCTATTTCTATGATATCCCTAGTAGGGGACACCTCTTTTTTCTTTTCACAAATTTCTTTGTATTGGTTTATTTTCATTCTCCAAAGAAATTGGGAGAATGCCCTAGTCTTAACAAATTTATCATCAGCAAGGAAAGAGTCACTTGCTTGTTTCAAAATAGGGTCCATCTATTTACCCTCAAATTCTTCAATTGAAAGATCCATGGCCACCTCCTTAGGTGCCTCCGACATTCCTTCTTGCAAATCATCATTGGAAACAAAAATGTTTCCCTCATTTCTTAATTGTACAAGTTGTTCTGCTATCCCATTTTCATCTAATTGGATAGGGGATTGAGAAGGAGAGTAAGCCTCTTCTTCTGGCCTTACTTCTTGTTTTCTCCATTTTGGAGAGGGTCCTTGTAATGATGGATCATCAATAGGTCTTTTCCTTTTGAAGTGGAAGGGATGCCCTCACTTCTTTGCTATGATGGCAGGAGAACAGTGTATCCACTTTTCTTCTGCATTGTATAAACTCCCTTTGGAGTCAACTTCATGTATCTAGGCTGGCTTAAAATTTTCTTAGCCTTCTCAAGGTCTTCCTTGCTCACTGCTACCCTTTTTTCATTCATAGCATGCATAATACCTTCAAAATGTTCCATTAAACCATCTACCTTCCTCGCTCATGGTTGCAACTCATTCAGTGGGTCATAAGCTTTATCAAAATTCTTTATAAAATCTACATACTTGCTGTAGCCAATCCATTTTTCTTTCTTAACTTCTTGAGTTTGAAGATCAAACTCATTCCTTACTATGTCTTCTAGAAAATTGAATTGATGCTCAATAAGAGCACATCTCACCTTATCCCTAAAAACTACTGAGAGGAAACCCTCTGTGTCTGCAAATCTTACCACTCCCCTAGGCATCCTGTAGGGTTGCAAGACCTTATTTAGATGTACCCATCCTCCTTTTGTGATCACATATTGATGTGCCAAAGTTATATCTGGGAAAAAGGTTCCCCTCCCCTTACCTGTGAGAGTAGACTCCTGTAAATCACCAATTTGTCTTAAAATTTCAGCATAGCCCAACTTTAATGGGACTTGATAAGGTAGGACATATGGTGCCACTCTACAACCATACACTTTGAAAACTATAGAAATGGGGTATAAAATTATATCCCCAAAATTGTGGACAATGGTGATGTCTTGACAGTATTCTTTTGGCCTAATCAATCTTAGCAATTCTCTTGGGATCCTTGGATTGTCAAAGAAAAGAAGAGTCCTAAGCCTTGATGCAAAATCCCTATCAAAAGCAATGTAACTGGCATCAATTCTATCCCATGATATGGTTGTAGTCCATAGCTATACTGGAAGGGTTTCTCCATTCCTTTCTTTGACAATGTTTACTGTTGAGCTAAAAAATGTCTCACCCTTATATAAGAACATATGCATAAGCATTGAATACCACCCAAAAGGTCTAGTAACCTTCATATTTTTTATTCCAATCAACCCTTCATGAATAAAATCAGCTAAATGAGATGCAAAATAAAAAATTAATGCCAGTTGGGGATGTATTGATTGTACCTTCATGAACATGTATGGTATGGGCATGTGAGTTGCTTCATCATGTGCTAGAATTAAGGTCAATGATTTATAGACCTCATGTGCTCTCTTGCTAAATAAATCTAACCTGAAAGGTTCTGGTGTGCTTGAACTGACAACACACATGGATCCAATTTCTTTTAAGAATTTCCTCAGAGGTCCTGACCTCAAATAATTTCTTTGTGCTTCATACAATTATGTGAATTTAGTAAAATCTATCTTGTCTAACCCAACTAAAGGGTCATTTAGACAAAAAACTTCCCTAATCTCATCCTCTGTGATGCTAATTAGGTCTCCTCCATTGATGTCCTTGACACATTTTGTCACAGGATCGTAGCATTTAGCTATCTAGATCAATAACTCAACATCCATGAAAACACCAGGGCATATCAACCTTCCAATGTCAAATTTCCATACATTACTCAAGGGGGCACAAGTATTTCTCTATGCATAAGCTGCCCTAAACAAGATAAGGCCATTATAATTTTCTCCCACCCTAGCATCTCTCATCCAGTTTCCTCTATCATAAAATGCCTCAGCCATTGAGTCCCTAGGGTGTCTTGGAACAAGCTCTTTCATCCTTGCTGCCCCATTGTCTGAATGTGGGAGTAACTACATCAAATCTTCAAAAATCCCTCTTTTGACATACTTTGTCTGACCAGACAAGTTTCTTTTGGGCGGCATTATGAAATCAGGGTTTCTTACAAAACAATATATGAATTCTCAAGAAAACCCTAATATAATGAACACAAAATCCTTCGCAAATTCCTCACAAACCTTAACAAATTTTAAAACTCAGGGAATGACCTACTAGGTGCTTGCAGATTCTTTGCTCGAAATTTCCTAGAGAGAGAAATTTAATTCACCAGAGAAGCTTATGAGAACGGTGAGCAAAAAAATGATTCAATATTGATGTATAGTGTTGCCAACTACTCACAATTCATCTGCATGTAGTACATTAATTTTTCCATTACTAAAAGCTGGCGGCCTCAACATTCACATGACGTGAAAAAATGTCACAGAGGAATAACTCAAATTCTAGCCATTGATTTACTTCCTTTTCGGCGCATCGGATGGTTGACAATTCTAACAACAATAACCCTGTATTACTTTTCCTTATGTTAGTTCTCGACCAATGAGAATATTTTTAAAAATGCCATGTGAAGAAATAAATCACTTAACCTTACTCTGCCCAGAGCGGATAGGTGTCACCTTGTCGCTAAAGCGTTAACCAAAAACTGTCAGAAGAACCAATTCAAGATATAACGATGACCGTTGATGTAATTTGATCAGATGATCACATTATTTAAATAAAACATTAGCCCCACTATCTGCTCTCAAAAACCTTCGACAAATTAGGAAACGCCAAGTCGGACATGTCAGCAGGCTGAAAACCCCACCTCATCGTTGGTGTCAAACACATTGGCAACCTTGATATGTCATCAATGCCCTCATGGACCAATCAGAAACAACAACATCATCAAAGTTCTGACGCAGAGGACCCACTAAGCGGCCCCCATCTCTTAATCCAAATCAACGATTGTCATTATATAGTGAAACTAAAAATTGTGCATCTTATCCCAATGGTATAACAACAATCGTGAGATCTTGTTGCATCTTAACCACCCTGAAGAATAGGCCCCACTATGACATATCACTCATCTGTGCATCAAATCATATCATGCCACATTTACAAATAAGCGGGCCCTCTTTTGAATTATTATTTATCACTTTAAAACTCTGTCAGCCACCAGCTTGTTTTATTTTAGCCAATTAGGAGTGTACATGTCATAATGACATGGCATTTCAAGGCCCCACCTTTCCTTTTGTCTACCATATAACATCGTATGGTTGTCGCTATACCGTGATGTTAAAAAATGGGCATCTTGGTCCAATGGTATAATGACAGTCATCGATGAGTTCCGCTCTTTACATGCCAACAAACCCCTTTGCCAGCCAGGCCCGCTTGGATAGATGGCACATTATTGTCATTTCGCATGTCATAATTTCTGACAATATGCATTCTTGCGGTGCAACGACAACCACTCATTTGAAAAGGTTAATACTTTAGAAAAATTTAACCTGAAACCTAGGCCTTGAAAGATTTAATTATTTAAAAGGGAATGCTGAAGCAAAACCTAACCGCATAACACATAAAGTGATGGATAAAGGGGGTCAAAAAATTAACACATTCTTTATTAGGGAGATTAGTGAGCCCAAAAAGGTAATGCAAAATTATAACAAGACTTAAAAAATCAATCTAGGGTTTTACCAAACATAGGATTTTCAACATAACACCCTAACCCTTAGACCCTCAAAATGAATTATTTTCAAGAATATTAGCCTGGTGCTGGGAAAATTTATAGTAGTGATAATAGTGGCTCATGCTTGGGGATGTGTATCTCCTGAAAATACAACGAGAAACTAGAATCTACTGGAAGAGCAGACCAGAGCAAAAATTTCGACCGAGAACAAGGAACTATACAAAACCTCCACACTACAACTGTACAGAAAAGTCTTAAAATTTAAGAGAAATAGAACTTTAAGAATTGACCATGAACTGGTAATTCCATAAGCTCTCCTATCAGATTCTTCAAAATATAAGAACTTGCCCCCAAGGAGTTGTAAATGCAGTTTTGAATTGTTCTGTGTCTTTAACCATAACTTGATTGTAACCAGAAAAGCCATCCATCATAGACATCAATTCTGATCCAATGATCTTTTGTAACATATTCTCCATGTTAGGTAACCCATAATTATCCTTCAGAGAGTTAATGTTAAGATTCCTAAAATCTACACATAATCTGATATCACCATTCTTCTTTCTAACAGGCACCAAATTTGAAACCCAGGTGGAATGCCTAATAGGCTTGATTATCCTAGCATCTATCATCTTCTTGAGTTCACCTTGCATTTTAGGTGCTAAGGTAGGATTAACAGGTCTCAATTTTTTCTTAAAGGGTTTTGTACCTTCTTTGAGTGGAATCTCATGTTGGAAAAGGTCTTCCCTATAAGCTTTAAGATCTTCATAAGACCAAGCAAAAACATGCCTTAATTTTTTGAGAAGATCAATCAAATTTTTCTTGACTCTTGGGGATAAAGAATTACCAATATAAAATTTCTTGGGAACATAACTTGTTCCTAAATTTACTTCCTCAAGTTCAGTGATTTTATCAGTATTAGCAGAGGAAGCTCTGTCTTTATTATCAAATGCTCTTTCAAGCACAATCAATCCTTTAGGAACTCTATTTGATTTTAACTGTAGAACCTATTTTCCAAAGATAACATCTTTACCATCCACTATATTAACATAAGTACTAAAATCCATTTCTTTGTCACCAAAGTGAGACTCACAATGGAGAAACCCGAGTATATCTTGGTCATTAGAAAACAACTTGCCAATTATCTAGATTGTCAGGAATAGAAGGCCTGGCTTTTACCTCAATTTTAGAAACATCTGCAAATGTTACATCCTTTGGTCTAAGGGCTATATTAGCCAATAAATCTATCATCCTATTATGACTTCTTTCCATCCAACAAATATTAAAAGCACTAAAGCTTTCAATCTCATCCCACACAACATTCCTATACTACTTTAATATCTGATTCTTTGAAGCATACTTTGATCTAATTTGGGATACAACTAATTCGGAGTTGCCTATCACTTTCAAACATTTTATGCTATGCCTTGATGCCAATCTCAAACCTATCAATAGAGCCTCATACTCTGCAACATTATTTGTACATGCAAACAACAAAGTAAATGAGAACTTAAACATTTTACCATTTGGAGATATGAGCAATATTCCAGCTCCAAATCCTTCTTTTCTATTCACTCCATCAAAATACATGGTCCACAGACTATCAAGATCAATCCATCCCTCTTGACATTCTAATTTGTGGGCAAGGTCAGGACCTTCCTCAACTTCCTCATCTTGGACTTTGAAGGCATTAATATCTGTGTCAAGGAAACAATTCATGTTGTCTTGTTCTTCTTCTTCAATCATGTGAGGGGTTCTAGATTCCCTAGCAACCTTGATATTTTGTCCCTCAAAATTAAATGTAGAAAATGATAAGTCACATTGTATGCTGCCTCCCATAGAAGCACTCCATTTTCTCAATAGCAACATCCCATACTGGGGAGGAATATCAACCACCAAGACACTCATGGTCAATTGTTTGTTGGGGTATGCATCCAATCTGTAAGGTAAGGCCTTAATAGTACCTACAACTAGTACTTCTCTTGAATCCATTGCTTGACATCTTCCATGGGGTGTATCCAATTTTAATCCTAATGACTTCATAACCTCAGTAGGCATAATAGTATTTGATGCTCTAGAATCAATCATGCAATTTTTTAGCAATTTTCCATTTATCTGCAGAGTCGAGAAAAAAGGATCGATTGACCCTACTGCAGTACTAACAACATTTGTGTCCAAATAGATTTGAGGGATTTTAGAAACAATCTCCTCACTACAATTTTCATCTTCATAATTCACAGTTGCTATTTGTTTCTTAGGTTTTTGTATTTTTTGAGAATCAATATGTACTACACTCTTTACCCATTTTAAGGCATTTTCCTTGTGTTCTTCTATTCTCATCATCTCTAATAATGGAACTTTGATAGTAATTTGAGACAACAATTTACTCATGTCAATTGGAACATACTTTAAATCAGATACATCTGGTTTTGAATCTGCAATCTCTTTATCAGCTTCTTGGGTGGATATATTTGCAGATTTGTCAGTTTGGGCTTTATTCTTCTTTTGCAAAACTGGTACAACCTCAGCTATAGGCTTAGTTTTCACCTTATAGACAATGTTAGGTTTAACATTTTTCTTTACCTTGACCTTATCAACAGGATTAGAATCCTTAGTCCTTTCTTGTGATGTTTTTGCATCCTTGTCTATTTTCTTGATAAAAATACCAGCAGGCTTCTGACTGGAATCACCAACAACTCTATTTCTCAAGTTATAATTTGCTTTTGCATGAGTAACCAAATTAGCTATTATCAAGGCAATCTCCTCATCAGAAGGCCTTCTTAAAGTAGTTGTTTGCTCATTCTTTTGAACATTACACTGGATGTTGTCGGGTTCACTATCTTCATCATCTGAAAAAACTTGCTGATGATATGATTCATTTCTAGTTTGGGAATATGATACATCTTGATTTTCATCCTCTTCAGTAGATTCCACTTCACTTAGAACATGAGAAGAAAACATTCCACATCCCTAGTCATCATAAGGTTGTTCCTCATTGCATTCCTGCTCTTCTTGAGAAGAGAAATTTTGGGATATGGCACAATAACCAGGATCATGTGGTGTTTGACAAGCAATACACCATGGGACCTCTTCCACCACATTCATTGAATTTCTTTGTAATGGATCAGGAGTTCTATCATTTGGTTTATCTTTTTTCTCAAGAAGAAAAGGCTTCCCATCTTTCCACTGAGTATTGTATGGGTAGTTTTGCATCCTTGGCAATTTGTTAAAATTATTAAATGGAGGCTTATCTCCTCCTATAGCTTTGTTATTTCTATTTTCACCAGGCTTCATATCTTTTATTGCTTTCAAAAACTATTTTAAGCTTTCATCATCCTTAGGTTTCACACCTTGAGGCTTCGTTGGATCCCTTCTATTCAACAAAGGAGATTTGTTATCTTCTCTCCTGCCCAAATTTCCTAAAATTCTCCAGTTACTCTCTATGTTCACAGCTAGCTTGTAAGTGTCAACAAGACTCCTTGGATTTTTATCTCTTAATAGGTAATCCATCTTAGAATCAAAAGCATTTAAATATGTGACAAGACACACTCTGTCATCTAGTCTGATGACCTGCAACAATTTATGCATGGCCTTTTGGAATCGAACATTAAACTCAACAACATCTTCATTAAAATTATTCTTAATGTTATTAAATTCATTCATCATAAAACCCTCATGTTTTATCACCATAATATTCTTTGAAGCAATGCCTGAGATGATCCCATGAACCAATGCTACCATGTGGCAAAGCCCTAAACCAATCCCTTGAATCTTTTGTGAGGGATTGTACAAATAATTTCATGATAGCATCATCTGACACAATATTATAATCATCAATTACATCAATAATTTTTTTCAAATGCTCTTCACAAGTCACAACACTGCTTCCTATGAATTTAGGAACCTTTTTTTTTATTTCTTCAGGGATGGGGTTGTACACACTAAAATGGTACACTTCTATGAACCATTACATGCAAGGTTTCTCAAGAATGAGGCCTCACAAAGTGGCTCATAGCTCTCTATGCATGGAGTTGCAAGGGACTATGATAAATTTTCTCTCAGCTAGAGCTACAAACTTGTGACCTTGCTAGTCAACCATACAATGCGAGATTCAAGTGAAGACAAGGGCAACAATGCCAATATCTCCAAGAATCAAATATGCAATGCAATGCAAATCTAAATGAGAATGCAATCTAAGCTATGAAAGGAAAGTACAATGCAACTAATCTATGAAAGGAAATAACAAGTGTTACAAAGCCTTCCTATTTAAGCTATGTGAGTTACTCTATTGCATAAAAAGAAACTAAGCTAATATGCCATGATCATGCAAACTAAGCAAAGGAAATATGCAACTAAATGATGTAATGAAATGAAGCAAGTCTTCAATATCTTCAAAAGCTCCAAATGCACCTAAAACCTACAGCATAACATTAGCATAAAAATATGGTATGCAAATGGAGGAGAGAGCTTTCCTTTTATAAGGAATGCAAAGAAATGGACCATTGAGATTAAGAGGCAAAAAGTCTTAATCAGCGGTGGAGCTTGAAAGAGGAGCAATCCATGTGCACAAGTATCCTCCAATAGAAAAATAAGAGTTGACTTTATGTCCATATGAGACAAAAAGTGTTTTTCTCCTTTTTATAAAATATGAATAATACTTTATTTGTGCAACTTAGGATAAGGGGAAAAGTGGGGCTTTTTATTTAATCAAAAGGGGAGGAAATATTCCTTTTGAATAAATAAAGACTTAGGATAAATGGTTAGCCCATAGGATAAAAATCCAATATATGATCGAAATTAAGACTTGATCAAGAAATTGATAATGTTGAAAATATTGATTATTGATAGAAATGATTCAAGATTGATAAATTGAATAAATGGGGCCCAAAGTCTAGGCGACCATTTTTGGGTGTATACATTTGCCCCTCTTTGACTAATGTGTGATCGATTTGGGAACACATGCAGTCAAAGAAGAATTGAAATGTGAGATCGATCTGGGATCACAAAACAACTCAGATGTGAGGTCGATTCGAGATCATATCCGAACAAAGCATAAACAAAGGATTCTGGACATGAGGTCGATTCGGGATCATATCCAAAATAAGAGATAAGAATCTCAAATTTGAGCGAAAGCTCACAAAAGATGTCTGAATCAAGAGAATTAAGGCAATCAGGGATGAGAATCCCATAAATACTGCCCCCTCGGAGTCAAAATCGAAATCATAGAGAGGAGAATAGCGAATTGATAAGGATTTGATCAAATCAGAATGAAATCATAATCGAATATAAAGGTCAATAGGTTAACCATTAGGCAATGAAACATGCCCCAGCCTGACTGAGAAAGATGCAGTCAAACGTGAGAAAGGAGGGAAGGGAATGAAGATGAATGAAAGACTAGAAGTTTGAAAGACATGAAAAGGAAGAAATGACGATGCCCCAACAAAGGTTGAAGGATTAGGCCTCAAAAGATGTAGCCAACTGCGCAGAAGAAGGGAAGATTTTGAAACATGATTTTGACTATCAAGATGACCTCAAATTTTGATTTCAAGTCTGAAAATGGATCAGGACGTCGAAATTAGCTAGGGGTGCAATTTTTGTGCAATTCCGAGGGGTTTTGAAAATGAGGTCAAAAAAGTCAAAAGGCTATAAAAGGGGTCAAAATGTCATTTTCAAGATCATTTATCTTTTAGCGATTTGAGAATCTTGAGAGCTTTAGAGAGAGAAAATGGCCCAGCAAGCAGGAGTTCTCATCCATAGGCACTGATTCGAGTGTGCCCGGTTGCACAACCGGCCACCACACTATCTTGCCCTGGTATGTTTTCAAAAAAATTGAGCTTTTTGAGTCATTTTTCGCATTTAATACCTTTTTTAGCACATTTTTTAAATTTTTAAAATTTCAAAATTTTTTGTTGGGTGAAATATTGCGCGATACTTTAGAAGTATCGTGCCCTTTGGGGAGAAGTGTCGCGTGATACTTCGCGGGTCCCCAAAGTATCACGCGATCATAGGCACCAGTATCACACAATACTGGGTGAAAGATCACACAATACCGGGTGAAGTATCACGCAACCTAAGGTATATCACCTTGCTATAGGGAGAAGTATCACGCGATGCTTCTCCAAAAAACAATATCGCCCAAGTGAAAAATTTGATTTTTGACGCATTTTTGAGCAAAAATGACATGGGTCTAGACAATGTTACGTTTTAGAGATATTTTATACTGATTTTTAAACATCCATCATGATACGTGCTAACAAATGGCTTAGTTTTTGGCTTGCAGGAGGTCTTTCCGACGCTGATCATCAGAGTGCCGAAGGTGACTGGGTTGCGGTGTGTCCGAGATCTGGATGATCCGGGCAATGCTGATATCAGGGCCATGGGATTTTGGTATTTGTTGAGGTTCCCATATATCAGAGCTGACCATGGGTTGTTGACTGCTCTTGCTGAGAGATGGCATAGTGAGCACAACACCTTCCACCTACCTACCGGAGAGGCATCCATTACTCTGGAGGATGTTTACAGGATCCTACGAGTGCCATGCCATGGCGAGCCTGTGAGTATAATCATGTTTTGAAATATAATCATAAATGTAATATTTCCATATGATGAAAACTGACATGATTTATTTGTTGGCACAGGTGTACTATGATTAGGATGCCACTGAGGGGCGCTGACTGGTTCAGGAGATGTTCCATGATGTTACCATTCTAGACAGGCATGTTAGCTGGGAGAGGCTGATAGATGACTTTGGCAGGGATTATCTAGTGCCATGCATAGTGGCATCTATCATCTCTCAGATCTTGATGACTGATCGCAGTCAGAAGGGTTTCCTGCTTGGATGGGCGAGATTACTAGTGGATTTGGTAGGCAGGCCACGTCGGATGGCATGGGGTCCTGCCATATTGGCAGAGATGTATCATGATCTGCATGAGATCATATACAGGGACGGTCAGACATGGGCGTGTGGTGCCATCCTAGCACAGGTGTGGGCTTGGGAGCACATCGCTATGGTGTGCCCTAGAGTTTAGCCGAGGGAGAGGAGGTACCTCTTTATCTATAGGTACCTAGGATTCATATCACATGCCCATACTGGGGATGTGATGTATTACAGGAGGATTTTGGATGAGATAGCCTCTTTCACATGGAGGCCATACAGCGAGGTGGAGGTCTGAGGAGATGCAGCCGATGAGCTGAGCTACATGATGTGCACTTGGCCACTAGTAGGTCGATATGCCAAGATAGTGGAGAGATTTTGTATCACTCAGGTGTGGTGGCAGTTTGGGAGGCAGCAGCGAGTCTCGACAGAGACTACGACATATGCCAGGGCTAGGGATGAGGAGGGTCATGGGTGGCTACCCATGTTGGATTATCAGCAGGCTGTCGCAGAGATAGCGAGTATCAGGATCAAGCCCTGGGAGTATTTCCCAGATGTGGTAGATGCGGGGGCTGATGTAGCATACAAGGCAGAGTGGTGGAGGGCATCATTCCCTCGGTTTATGATACTAAATGTACAGGTACCAGCACAGGGAGGAGACGGAGGGGATGACGGGGGAGACGGAGGAGACGGAGGGGAGGGAGGGGAGGGAGGAGATGGTGGGAGGGGGAGAGGGAGGAGGATGGAGAGAGGAGAGGGATCGAGATCAGGTGGCCGGAAATGGTCATGGGGATAGAGATCGTCGATGCCCGAGGATGAGGTGAGACCAGCTCGCCGGTAGGCAGAGGCACAGTAGGACCAGCCTGCGGGTGGAGATGAGCTGAGAGCAAGGATATAGGCTCTCAAGGCTGAGATGCAGCAGCTTTGGATCACCATAGCAGTGAGAGACCAGCAGCTACTAGATCTGAGAGTGAAGCGAGATCAGAAAATAGCTGATCTTAGGGCAGAGATAGCACACCGTGAGGCGATGGCACAGGTAGATGTGCTAGAGATCTAATAGGAGTCAGCGAGAGTAGCATACTATCACAGAATCTACCTACAGGCCGTTCTAGAGGGTGAGAGACCACCATCATACTCTCAGAGGGTAGGGGTATCAGATGCGGTACTCGATAGGAGAGCCATGCCTCCTCCACCACCACGAGTGCCTCATGAGGGTGGTAGCAAGTCCTAGGGTTAGGTCTTAGGTTGATAAATGTTTATACATATCTTGAGACATTGATCCAGATTATGGGATCCCATTTGTATATTGTATCATGACATTGATGTATATATGAGATTACTGAATGTTTGATTGTATCATGTGTTTATGTCTCTCTTGTGATGGATGTATCAGTTTATGTATTTTGTCTTGTCATTTTTTTCAAAAATGCTTATGTACATGCTTATGTATGTTCTCTCTCATAGATGTATGTTTAATTCTCATGTGTATGATATAGACTCATGTTTCTTAAAAATAATATTTTTGATATAGATATGATGATATGATTAACCCCTTGTGATGAACAGAAATAGGTTTGAGATGAAAAGGATAAGGAGTGAAAGACATGATCAAGAAAAAGGAAAGGTGAGCACAGTCGACTGATAGGTCCACGTAAGATGAAAAGGAGAGCTCTCTCCATATGCAAGAAATGCAAAACTAGATTATCATGACCCTAAAAATGCAAGCTACTATGAAAGTGGTTGACTTGCAAGGTCACAACGCTTATAGACATCTAATTATCATCATCGAGCGTTATTGGTAGTGTCGTAAGATCATACAATGCACACTAGTATAACTATGTGGATATGAATATGATCTTTATCAGATAGAAATGTGGGAATCTCACCTAGGCATCAAAGACATATAGGTCAAGATGACTAATGCAGTGAGATTACCTAAGTTTGATATGGTGAGATTATGCTTGTATCAAGACACATGAAAGTTAGGATAACTAGAAGCATGCACTCGCAAAACAGTCAAGGATAATACCTTGTCAATCCATAGTGTCAAGTAAGACCAGCATGAATGCTCATGACAGTTAGGATCAACAAAATATACCCACAAGCAGATAAAGAAATAAAAAATGTTCTCAGACCCTCAGTCTTCTAGCTATGCATCATCGAAAACTTCTCAGGGAGAGACCATTCATCAAAGAAATCCTCATAGACAGCACACAAAGAAAAATAAAGTCAGCATATCGCCAGCGAGTTGATTGTTTAAGTGCGTGTGTGTAGGTCATAGAGTCAAACTTTGAGTATCCTACCTGCTGAGTGAGAGATATTGCATTATACGAGACTGTTGGGTAAGACACCTGATAAGTGTTAAGAAACACTCGACACAAGGGTAGTGTGGAAAAACACTGTTTGGGATGGTGTTGAAAAACACCTATTGTGAAATGACCCAAGAGACAAACGTACCTAAAGGACCAACGCTAACAGTTATGCCCCCTAGACAAAGACAAAGATCAATTCCAGACCAAGTCAAATAAGGTCAAGGCATGAGGGAAAGGCTCAGTGTCGAGGACGCATGCTAACAAATAGGGGTGCAAAGGCCGCAAGTAGCGCCTATTCCCAGGTTTTCACCACTTGGAATCTTTTTTCATTTTTTCATTTTTTTGGATTTTTGCTACCAAGGCGCCTGTTTCTAGGTTTTCACCAAGGCACTTTTTCTATTTTTTAAATTTTTTGCATTTTTTGATTTTTTTGTATTTTTTTAGGACTTTTTATGCTTTTTAGGATTTTTCAGCATCATATATGAATTTTTTTGGTATTTTTTCAGGATCAATAAATATGTACAAAGGATGTCCCTAGACAAAAATGGGCATCAAGGATAGAACTTCTTGAGGTGCACAATGTTGATGGGATCAGGGAGCTGTTCTCCATCGGGATCTGACAGTAAATACGCACTGATACCAAAAGCAGCTGTGATGACATATGGTCCAAGCCAGTTAGGTTCAAACTTTCCCTTTTGCTCTCTATTTTGTTGGTTCTTAGGGTTCTCTCGCAAAACAAGATCACCTATTTAAAATTCTCTAGGGTGAACCTTCTTGTTGAATGCCTTGGACATACGCTTCTAGTACACCCTCATATGATCAAAAGAAGCCTTACGCTTCTCATCTAGAAGTTCTAGTTCCTGTAACCTCATGGCACGGTAATCCTCATCTGTAATCAAACCTTTGAGTGAGACTCTAAGTGATGGTATTTTGACTTCTAAAGGCAATACCGCTTTAGTGCCATAGGTGAGAGAAAAAGGGGTGGCTCCTGTAGGTGTGCGAATGCTTGTTCTGTAAGCCCATAGTGCTGGATTGATTTGTAAGTGCCAATCCCTACCATTCTTGTGCACTGTCCTATGAAGAATCTTAAAAATGGTTTTATTGGAAGCCTCTGCCTGTCCATTTCCCTGTGGAAAGTAAATGAAGGACCAATGTTGTGTGATTTTAAACTTTTTGCATAAATGCTTTAGGTCCTTATTCTTGAATTGACCTCTGTTATCAGTGATGATCTCAGAAGGCACGCTAAATCGGCAAATAATATGATTCAAGATGAACAAAGAGATAGTCTTCCCTGAAGCAATAGAAAGTGGCATAGCTTCCACCCATTTTGTGAAGTAGTCAGTGGCAGTAATAATGAACTTATGTCCACCTGATGAGTTAGGATGAATCTGCCCAACTAGATCAAAGGCCCAGCGTTGAAATGGCCAATGAGAAACAAAAGGGATCAGCTCCCTACCTGGAGCATGAATCAGGTTTCCATGTTTTTGACATTTTTCACATGACTTAGCAAAGGCTACTGCATCTATCTACATTGTGGGCCAATAATATCCCGCCTTAAGCAACCTTCGGGCCATGGCAAGACCATTAGAATGTCCACCACAAATGCCCTCGTGGATGTCAACTAATGCTTGGTTGGATTCCTCCTTTTCCAAGCACCTAAGGAGCGTCCCATCTAAACCCCTCCTATATAAATCACCAGAGATAAGGGTGTGGTGAGAGGCGTTACAGATGAGGTTTCAGCGTTCAGAACGGTTGAATGTGCTGGGGATGATGCCATCACGAAGATATGAATAGATAGCACCATATCAGGAAGACTCGTGTGTGACAATGGTACAAATGACATGGCTTTCAGACGAGTCAAAGATAGGATGGTGTAGCTCTTCCACCAGGAATTCAAATCTTGATTCATGTGTCTCCAATTGAAGAAGTGAAGCTAATGTGGCCATAGCATCTACAGCCTTGTTGTCTGTCCTAGGGATTTGCTGAAATGTCACAAAAGTGAAATAGCATCTCAAAGAATCAACCATCTTCTTATAGGATATTAACTTGTCATCTTTGGTTTGATACTCTTCATTGACTTGGTTGATGATTAACTAGGAATCCCCAAAGACATGTAACTCTGTGATGTTCCATTCTATAGCCATTGGTTAAAGCTTCATATTCTGCAATATTATTCGTACATGGAAATAAAAGTTTGTAAGACTTTGGAATATTGTACCCATGTGGAGAAACAAATAATACTCCAGCACCTGATCCATTTTGCATGCGGGAACCATCAAAGAACATTGTCCAAGTGCGAGTAGTCATATATAAGATGTGTTCATCTGGGAATTCCACTTGAACGGGCATACTATCTTGAATTGGGAAATTAGCTAATTGGTCGGTAATAGCTTGCCCTTTTATGGCCTTCCTTTCAACGTACTCTATGTCAGATTCAGTTAGGACCATCATCCATTTAGCAAGTCTACCCGTGAGGGCAGCCTTACTAAGCAAGTACTTAAGAGGATCAATTTTTGCAACCAAATGTATGGTATGAGCAAGCATATAGTGTCGCAACTTTTGAGAGGCAAACACCACTGCAAGACAAGACTTCTCAATGTTATTGTAATTGATCTCATAGGAGACTAGAGTACGGCTGATATAGTATATGGCCCGTTCTTTCCCAGTATCATCTAATTGAGCCAACAATGCCCCCAGGGAAGTGTCTGTAGCTGAAATATATAGGATCAATGGTTTCCCTGGAATAGGAGGCATTAGGATCGGAGGATTAGCCAAGTATTGTTTGATCTGATCTAGGCTCTTTTGACAATCCTCGTTCCAAACACAAGAAGCACCCTTATGTAATGTCTTGTTAAAGGGTTGCACTCTATCTACAAGCTAAGAAATAAACCTCCTAATCGATTGAAGACGTCCCTGAAGACTTCTCATTTGGCTGATATTTTGAGGAGGTGGCATATCTAGAATTGCTTGGACCTTTTCGGGATCAACCTCGATACCTTTTGCTAATATTATAAATCCTAAAAGTTTGCCTAAGGTGACACCAAATGCGCACTTCTTTGGATTCAATCTGAGTTGAAACTGTTCCATGCGATCTAGAATTACTTCCAGATCATCGAGGTGTGTGTCCCATTTTCTTGATTTTGCCAGGGTATCATCCACATAATCTTCCATGTTTTTGTGCATCATATCATGAAAGATAGTGGTCATAGCTCTTTGGTAGGTTGCTCCTGCATTCTTTAATCCAAATGGCATGACGTTCCAGCAATAGGTTCCCCATGCACATGTGAATGCTATTTTCTCTTGGTCTTCGGGAGCTATTTTGATTTGATTATATCCTAAGAAACCATCCATTAGAGAGTATATGTCATAGCCCACTATCATGTCCACTATCATGTCAATGTTTGGAAGTGGAAAATTATCCTTTGGGCATGCTTTGTTTAAATCTCTAAAATCTATGCATATACGAATGGACCCATCATGTTTGGAAACTGGTAATATGTTTGAGATCCATTCTGCATAATCGATGGCTCTGATGAATCCAGCTCTCAAAAGTTTTTCTAATTCCACTTTGACAAGGAGAGCTACATGTGGATGCATTTTTCTGAGTCTCAGTTTCACTAGTTTGACGCCTGGAGCTATGGATAAGTGATGCATTATAAGATTTGTGTCAAGCCCTGGCATGTCTGAATAGGTCCATGCAAAATTAATTTTCTTCTTTTGTAAGAACTGTACATATGCCTTGGTCTCTTCCTCTGATAAAGACTAAGCAAGATGAACTATTTGAGGAGTTTCTTCGGTGTTCAAATTGACTGGCTTTATTGGCTCAATCAATACTGATGATCTATCCTAGAAATAACTCGGCAAGTTATTAAGTACCCCATCCTTAGGTGCCTCAAAGAGGTTTTCACCCTCAGATACGTCATTTCTTTTTACTATTTTTGGTTCTGATACCGCCACAAAGTGGTTTTCGCCACCAGACGTTTTTTTCTTTTTTTCTTTCTCTTTTATTTTTAGACTGAGGTACTTAATATCAGGCTTTGTCATACTGGTTGTTGGTTCACTGGTGGAAGAAGCCACAGGTTCAAGAGTATTCAGATAGCAGGCAATTTTGTAATCATTTTGAAAAGTGAGGAATATAGGCTCTTGATGGCGCTGAGACCAGTCAATTAGGTCATAGTGAACAAGGGGTAGGTCAATGACTGGTTCAATGTTATTTATGCGAAAGGTGTAATCTCTAGTGACCATACAATCAGGATTCATCAAGTCCTCTCCTAAGATACCCGAATTAGGACTCATCCTACTAAACGAAGCATCGTCCACTAAGGCAATTTGAGGAGTAAAATCCTCTAGTCCTATGCTAAGCTCGTTAGCCGCATCGGGTTGGGTACTATACATATGGACAACATCCATGTCCAAATCAACTGTTGCATCTGAAAGCGAGTCCCATTCATACTCATGGGAGTCTGTGTCTGAATCATCATTTGGGCCTCATGATGTAGAAGCCTCAAGGTTAGGAAGGGTTTCCCCCTCTCTAGTGCTAGCATTGGTACTATCTATCGCAGCTAGGATAGCAACACTTTCCATTATCGATCTAGCAGTCATATAGTCACTATCCATTGCAGCTGGGATAGTCGAACTGTCAAGTATCAAATCTATGGAATCTCCCCAAAGGATATTTGTTGAGGGCACCCAATCATTAGACACATATTGTTGATTAGAAAGATCAGGTGTATAGTCTGAGTCACTATCACTGTCCGTCGCAGCTGGGACAGGGACACCTTTCTTCTTCTTATTTTCAAAACCTAAGCCAACCGTGGACTTATTCTTTCATCCAAAAAGAGCATGATCAAGAGGCTCAGATTTAGCATCTAGCCTATGGCTAAGGGGACCATATCTTGGATAACCCATATTCTTAACCATTGTATACCCTCTCCCATAAGCTTCAGGTGAAGGAGCAAAATTCTCATTGTGTTTGTATTTTTCCTCGTGATAGATCCAGTCCCTTACGACAACTTCCTCTTTCTCTTCCTGAATGGGGACCGAAGACTCAAAAAATTTTCCAAATAATGTCATTGTTGATGACGAAGGTTTCATATTTGGTGATGGTCTCCCATAAGACCTAGGAGAGATTGGCATTTTTGTAAAAGAATCAATTTTATAATCTCCCATCCCAAGATCTATGGTCTTAAACTTCTACTTGCATTGTTCAAGTGAACTACTAGGACTGTCAGCTTCCCTATTCATAGGTACATGTGATCCAACAGAAATGTTATTAACTGACAAAGCGCTATCTCCAGGTATGCAAATTTCTACACCATTATGGGGAAACTTAACACACTGGTGATACGTTGATGGGACTGCTTGCATTTCGTAAATCCATGGCCTACCTAGCAAAATGTTGTAGGCTAAAGGTCCAACATCAACAATTTGAAATAAGATATCTTTTTCTACTGGACCAATGTGAATAGGCAAAATGGCCAATCCCTTAGAACTTCTTTCTGCTTCATCATATGCCTTGATTGTGATCTTTTTCCTTGTGTCAATGACGTTCTCAGAATATCCTAGAGCCAGCAACAAACTCATGGTACAAATATTGAGCCCCACACCCCCATCTATCAGTACACACCTGACACGGGTTTTATGAATCATGACTTTGATGTGTAAGGCCAAGTTATGTGGGTGACTGATGGATTTGTCATCTTCTTCTGAGAAGGTGAGGTAATGAGGGATAGCCAAATGGTTGACCATATTCTGGAATTGATCAATATCTAAGTTGTTAGGGACACTGGCTGCTCGCGAAGTGTCTTCAAGGACACGCTTATGCTTAGGGGACAATTCTAAAAGCTCAAAAATGGATATCTGCACGGGTGTACGTTGTAATTGGTCAATAAGATTATAATTGGAATCAGGACCAACGGCAGATATAGGAGGAATGCCCTTGGACATGGGCTATTTAGACTTGCTAGTGCTAGGACCTCTAATAATAATGGGTGCTTGGGCCTGACCTCTAGTGACAGCATTGAGGGACTGGGGCATTCTTCGCGAGTGAGGACCTCTTATCACCACAACGGGTCTTTCATCAGTCATAGGAGTTGAGTCCACATTATGTCCATAAGGATCTTTCCCTCTCACCATGCTGACACTATCATCCACAACTTCAAGCATGTTAATAACGTTCTCCGCATTTGTGTAGGTGTAGTTGATAGCTGCCTTACCATTCTTATTGTTAGAATTCTCTCCTTTCTCATATTTAGGCAAGGGCTCTTTAAAGGCTTTATGATCCGCATTAGTGGTTAAACCATCAACTTGTAATTTTTCTTTTTCAATAAGGTCTTGGACAAGATGCTTGAGTTTAAAACAATTTTCTATGTCATGTCCAATCCCATTATGGAAAATGCAAAAAGCCTTCGCATCCCACCAATGAGGTAAAGGATCCGGTATATGATGTTTTGTAGGATCCTGTGGGTGTGCCAAATTATGAGCAACTAATGTCTTAAAAACATCTGCATAAGATTCTCCCAATTTGGTAAATTGTCTCTTCTCCGTTTTAGATCTCCTTTGATACTTAGGTTTGTCTTGTTGTGTTGAAGACGTTTGTAGCTTCATAGCTTGAACTGCATGAGAGAGGTTAAGAACTCCTTCTTTTTTGGGTTGAGATGAGTCAACAACTCCATCGTTGACCACTTGCTTGTTTTTGTTCCAATAGGAGTTCTTTTTGTCCTTGTTACCATTAGTATTGTTATTTTAGCCATTGTTGTTATTTGTTGATTTAGCCAAAATTCCTTGTTCTTTTAGGACATCCTCAATGCGACATGCCACCTCTACCATGGTATCAAAGAAATTAAATAGGATTTTCTTGACTTCATATCTTAGTTCTGGTATTAGATTGCTCACAATGATATCAATTCTCTCCTCCTCAGGAATTGTCCTTGGGTATTTTGAACACAATCGCCTCCATCATTGTAAAAATGTGACAAAAGATTCTCCTTGATTTTGCTTGAGTTTGCACAAATCAAGCATTGTGACTGACCTCGATAAGTTGTAAGCAAAATGTTGAACAAACCTTTGGACAAGTTCTTTAAATGTCTTTACTGGAGGGGAAAGGTTGGTGAACCACTCCATGGCTTGACCTTTTAAACTCCTTGGGAATAATCTCATCAAGTAGGAGTCTTCATGGTGAAAGGAAAAGCTTATTATGTAGAACTGTCGAACATGGTCGTGAGGGTCACTAGTGCCATCATATTTATCATATGTTGGGAACTCAGCTTTCTTAGGGAATTCTACCATCACCACACTTTTGTCAATGGGGTTAGGACATATGGAGTCCAAATGAAACGTGCTCTTGGGAGCCTTCATCTTGTCTATATCCTTTTGCATTTGTAAGATCACCTCATCAGTTGAAGGGCTCTATTTCTTGATCTTTTGGTGAACATCAAAATTATATGGAACTTTAGCGCCTTTGTTAATAAGACTTTCCAAGAATTGATCTTTGTTTTGTTCCACATATTGCTGCACATATGCTTCAAAGGATGGTTCTTGTTGCATAGTCATGAAATCCATATGATCAAATTTAGCATAACTTCCTCCATGTTGTGAGCCATGATGTGCTCATTGGGAGGGTTGCTTTGAATGTCTATGAGATGGCTGTCTCCTATGATGGTCATATCTTGAAACCCTTCTTCCTCTAGGACTTGGGGATCATGAGGGTGTCCTTGATCTTCTTCTAGGACTTGGCGAAGGGGTAGATGGGGGTGAGTTGGTCCCACTATTGGTGCCCCTCCCGTTAAATCGGCTTTGGAGTTGTTGTGCGTAGAGTCTATCTTCTTCTTCTTGGGTGACTCTTTTCTTTATGTCCAACAACGCACGTTCCTCTTCTTCTAATTGTCTGAATTTTTTTTTTTTGGTAGCTTGTTCATCCAAATAGGCTTGTTTCTCCCTCTCAATGCTTCTCAATCTTGTATTTGCATATCAAGAAGTGTCTTTAAGTGGGGAGGATGGTCTTGAATGCCTTATTGCATTGGCTACATTGATGTGGTGATCACTAGATTCATTGTTCTGGTCCTCATGTTGTGACCCTGAATTTGAGTGAGCTTGCTTATGATATCTCTCAGCTCGTTGGGAGGTGACCCAGGTGGACTAGCATGAGAAGAACCACCGTACTCTCTTCTATGTCATTGGAAGATATCCTCAAGAGTTTGATTCATGGCTTCTCTTTATTGTCAGGTGAAAGTGTAACTCATGTCCATACTTAATGAAAGTGGTACAAAAGAGGTGCTCACTTCACTAGGATTAGCTTTTGGATTAAAACAAACCTCAGATTCACTCTTAGGTGATTGATCAAAAAGGGGTCCTTTTCCCTTATGCTGTTGATGAGTCTTAACTGGTGGTAACTGGCTAAAGGCAATAGGGGGTCGCTTCCCTTGATTGACTTGGTACCTTGTTGTAATTGACATGAAAGAAAGATACTCTTAATGATAAGATGACCTCTCAAAGTGTCAACGCCAAACTAGGATAATCAAAGTCCTCTATTGTCCAAAGAGAAATGAGAAGATAAAAAAAAGGGCTTTACGAACACTGTCAAAGAGGTGCTTCAAATCAAAGGGTGACTACCCTTGCACTTTTGAACCAGGAGGTTGGACTAGGCCAAAATATAATTGAAATTGAGATTTAAATGAAAAAGCGATTTGGACAATAAGAGCACTAAAATTTTCTAAGAATGTAGCTAACAATCTTAGAGATGAACCTTGGCACCAAGAATGACCTTCTAACTTGACAATTATTCTAAAGTGATTTTGTAAATCAAATGATGCTATCCCGGAGGACTAAAACTGAAAATTTAGAGCCAAGATAGGTCTCAAACGTCAGAGCAAGAAGCCTACTCTAAGACCTAACCTGATTAACAGCAACTGAAACTGACCAAATTGTAAGCACGATAGAAATTAACCAGGTGATATACTCCAGGCTACTGGGGTGATATACCTATAACCACGTGATACTTTGCACGATGCCAGGCAATATACCTCAGTACTGGCGGGCGATATACTCCAGGCAGGTCAGGCGATAGTCCGTCAAGGGCGAACTATCGCACGATATTTCTCTTCAAAGCAGGTGATATTTTTAGCAAGTGCAAAGTATCGCATGATATTTCACTTTACAGAGTGCGATACTATTGCAAAATTGTTCAACTCTTGACCAAAATTGTGTAAAATTTGTGTTTTTGGGTCTGCTTGGTCAAATTTTTTTAGTCTGAGGGTTGATGTTTTCAGTTTCAGTCACAATATCAGCAGAATTTTGGCAAGTTTGCATACAATGAGGGATCAAACATGTCTCAAAACACTTGAAACAAGTGCAAAAGCAACCTTGCCAAGGCAAACATTTGTGATATCAGAATTGAAAAAGCACCCTATGAATGCTACCGATTGTTTGTATGTAAGAACATTTGCACTGGCATCACACAACCAAAGACAATTCAAGAAAATCTATCCTAAAAAGTCAAGGCTCAATACTTACCAACTTAGCCCACAACTTGATGCCCCCTTGCCTCACACCAAGTGGTTACCCACAAGAGATGTTGGCTTTGTCATGGAAGTGTCAAATGACACAACCAAAGGGACACATATGGTGAGTATCTTAAGGTGATCCGGGTAAACCACTTGGATCAATCCTTGCACTAAGAAGATAAGTGGCTAAACAAGGTGGCTTCTATCTAATGGTTCTTAATAAGGATTTTCGTTCACAACACCCCTCTTGCTCCTCATAAAGGACTAGGACCTTGCGGCCTCAAGAGTACCTTAAGCATTCTTGTTCAATGTTTTCCCCACGGTCGCAATCCCATGAGCTACTCACATCAAACGAAGATAAGTGCTATGTCTACCAAGGTTTTTGGTGTCCTTAATAGCCTTGAGATTATAGTGAGTTGGAATCACTTGCCACCAAGGAAAATGATGATAAGGTTGTCCCCACTTGAGTCATTCCTCTTGATTGCTCAAGAGCAGGCCCGCTAAAAGATCCCTAAACTAAACAAAAATGGATAATTTATGAGGTTCAAGGTTTTTGGTTCACCTCAAGGGTGAAGAGCATACTCCCCTATCTCAAAAACTTCTCCCAAACACACCAAGCAAAGAGATTCAATTACTCCCTTGCTTCCAAAACCTTAAGATGGGTCAAGATTTTTTGATTCACCTAAAGGTGAAGAGCATACTTCTCCTACCACCTCAAAATCTCTTTCACAAGGTTTTAAAGATTCCTAATACAATTAGTGAATGCCACACTTGAAAGGAAAGCAAATAAACAAGCAAGAAATATTTTTTTTGTTTTTATGCTTGGGAAGCCCTACAAAAATTATTAGTAGCCCTCTTTGACATGCGTTTTTAGCAAATTTTAAGCAATAAGAGCACCTACAAACACAACTTGTTAGACCAACAAGGTTAGAAAAATCAAAATCCAAATGTAAATATGCAATAAACTGATAGATTCAAGCTAAAAGATGCAGGTTAGACCTATCTAAATACAATAAAATAAACCAGAAAACTAAAATGATCAAATTTGGATGATAAAACTGGAAATACAAGTCTCTGTCAGATCAGGCGATATACCTCAAACTTCACCAGTATCACGCGACACAGTTTCCTATAGTCGGGTGATATACCTCAATCTGGGCGATACTCTTCACTATGGGCGGGTGATACTTCGCACGACGCCAGGTGATATACCTCAGTACTGGTGGATGATTCTTCTCTCACGTGAAGTGTCGCACCACTATACAAAGGTATATCACGCGATATTCCTGAGAAGTATCGCGCGATACTCTGAGACAGAAAACCAGAACTGTAAAATTTTTGAAAAATAATCCAAAAAATGATGAAAATGGAAATGAAACAAAAGACAAAGCCTATCTACTCGGCCCCACGGTGGGTGCCAGAAATGTACACACTAAAATGGTGCACTTCTATGAACCATTACATGCAAGGTTTCTCAAGAATGTAGCCTCACAAAGCGGCTCATAGCTCTCTATGCATGGAGTTGCAAGGGACTATGATAAATTTTCTCTCAGCTAGAGCTACAAACTTGTGACCTTGCTAGTCAACCATACAATGAGAGATTCAAGTGAAGACAAGGGCAACAATGCCAATATCTCCAAGAATCAAATATGCAATGCAATGCAAATCTAAATGAGAATGCAATCTAAGCTATGAAAGGAAAGTACAATTCAACTAATCTATGAAAGGAAATAACAAGTGTTACAAAGCCTTCCTATTTAAGCTATGTGAGTTACTCTATTGCATAAAAGGAAACTAAGCTAATATGCCATGATCATGCAAACTAAGCAAAGGAAATATGCAACTAAATGATGTAATGAAATGAAGCAAGTCTTCAATATCTTCAAAAGCTCCAAATGCACCTAAAACCTGCAGCATAACATTAGCATAAAAATATGGTATGCAAATGGAGGAGAGAGCTTTCCTTTTATAAGGAATGCAAAGAAATGGACCATTGAGATTAAGAGGCAAAAAGTCTTAATCAGTGGTGGAGCTTGAAAGAGGAGCAATCCATGTGCACAAGTATCCTCCAATAGGAAAATAAGAGTTGACTTTATGTCCATATGAGACAAAAAGTGCTTTTCTCCTTTTTATAAAATATGAATAATGCTTTATTTGTGCGACTTAGGATAAGGGGAAAAGTGGGGCTTTTTATTTAATCAAAAGGGGAGGAAATATTCCTTTTGAATAAATAAAGACTTAGGATAAATGGTTAGCCCATAGGATAAAAATCTAATATATGATCGAAATTAAGACTTGATCAAGAAATTGATAATGTTGAAAATATTGATTATTGATAAAAATGATTCAAGATTGATAAATTGAATAAATGGGGCCCAAAGTCTAGGTGACCATTTTTGGGTGTATATAGGGGTTAGGATAGCCAGGGATACCAGTGAAAACCAACTGTTTGCATCAGTCATGTACAACCCCTGTATTGAAAATACTGGCACCCTGAGATGTGGATGCATTAGTATTTGTGGTGGCAGAACTTTTAAGACCTCCTAGTGGGGGAAAACCAGTTGTCTGATTTATTAAATTTGCAGCGTTTACTCCTTGTGTCATAGTAGAATTAGTAAAATTTGTAGGCCCTGCAGACCTTCTGAGAAAATCAATTTTCTTTTTCATTTCTAATGTTGTAGCTTCTAATTCTTCCTTTTCAAGTTCTTTGGCTAACAACTCTTGTTCCCTTTTAGCTTTCTCAAGGTCTGCTTCCAACCTCAAAGCCTGGTCTATAGGATTTTTAGGGTTTACAAGCTCTTTTATTGAAATACCCTTCTCTTTTTGTTTTCCCTTATCCTTTGGATTCCTTGTTTCAAAAGTTTTTTCAACAATAGGTTGTTCCTTTGTCTGTTTAGGAATGGGAATATAATTTATAGCCTCTAGGTCCAATAACTACCTTTTTAATTGATCAGCTCTTATCATAACTTCTCTAACTCTTTCTTCTTTTTCTCTTTTCTGCCTAATGGAAGCTTGTTCATGAATTCTTCTTTCCAATTCATAAACTTCCTCAAATATTTCCTCAGAATTAGGCAAAGTTGTATCAAATTCAATCTATTGTGCTTGAGGGTCTTCTTGTTGATCTTGAGACTCATGGAGGCCTCAGGGTAATGATGAACCAAGATTGAAAGGGGGAACGAAATCTTGTCCACTCCTAATTTTGCTTCTAGATCTTCCCTCCCTTCCATGCTGTCTATTAGGATTCATCCTCCTATTTTGGGATAGTATTGCACCCTCTTTTTCTATGGGGGAGTAATAATCCTCATATTGATTTAGGCCTAGATCAACTGCCTCCTCATATTCTGAGGCATTTCCCTCCTGACTAGGAGGAACAATATTTCCTTGTCTTGAGTTTCCAATCTGCTTCCATGTAAAAGACATATCATTACTATTTTTTTCTCTTCTAACCTGGCCTATTCTAGATGTGGTAGGAAGCTCACCCTGTAGACTTTCCTCTAGGTGTTCCCTACTGTAAGACCTTGTGTTTTTGAAACTCATAATGATATTTTATAAAGCACTAGTCATAGAGATGCTTAGAGAGTCACCACTCACAATCTGGTGAGATAGTTTGAGAATATTTAAAATAGACTCTTATATTTTTTTAATGAAGTCCACTAGATAAATAGTAAGTTGGCTAGGATTCAAAGCTCTACTCATACCCATGTTATTTATACTAATTTTTAACACCAAAGATATCAAATGATTGAAATAGCTAGGTCAAGAGTCTAGCTCAACTTGAAACCTACACTATCTTCTCTTGACTATAATTTCTCTATTCTCCAGTAGAGTCACTAGTTTGTTGGTGACTCAGATGGGCTGAATCAATCTGGATAATGAAATATTCAAAGTTTGTAATATAAATAGAGATTCTAAACTAATTTATTCCTTTGTCATGTTCTCTTCCCCAGTAGAGTCACCATTTTGTTGGTTCTTGGATAGGATTTTACACTCCATGAGATACCAATATGCTTATGATGGATGTTAAGGATTGGTTAATTCCAAATGTGAGCAATCTATAAGCAATTGGATCAACTATATGGATAAGACTAGCCTCATCTGCTTTTGGCTCTGCAAAACCAAGGGGGGTGCACCTGATCCAATAGTATTAACTTTGCCCCTTATTGAATATTGGATCTTACAACAAATAACAGTGAGAAAGTACTAAACAACATCCTATTGTTCATTGACTCTCCATCACTGGGTAGAACAACTATTAATGTAAATAAAAGTAAAAAATTGGTAATGATTATGTGTGTTTCAAGATTACAAGATTTCAATCATTCTATACAAAGAAAAGATAGGAAAATACAGGCCAGTGCCCTATCCATTGGGAAAAATATCAGAAAACAAGATAGATACAATGGTGTCTGAAGAAGAGATGGTCTCTAAGCATAAATACAAGTTTCCCAAATCTTTCCTGCTTATGAGAATCCTTCATATAAATTTCATGAACACATATTCCACTTTGAGCAGCATTTAATCTAACCCTAGGTTAGAACTCAAAACATCAACACATACATATAAACCTGTAAAAGATTTAAAGACTCATAGAATGAAATAAAGGAGAGGCAAAGATTTGAGATTTGTATTAAGTATAACCTTTCACCATTTGTATACAAAATATCCTGAATAGCAAGCTTGCAAAACAATAGCAGCAACATGTACTTCTTCTCTATTGATTTGATAAAATGATACAAAATTTACAATCCTCGACTGAGGGTTAGGGTTTCAAAACTTTTATCTTTTCCACTCCTAAACTCTCAATGCCCTAGAATGATCATGGAAAATCCTTTTATAGAAGGAGATGCAACAAGCTACCGATCATTCTAGGGCTTACAAAATCCAACCTAAAAGACTTTACAACTTCAAAAGTTTATAATAAATACACTCGGTTAAGTAGGTGAGATATTTGTAGCTGAGCTGACTTGTGTTATGTCTTCAATGTTTTTCGTTGGCTTTCTACAACAAATTCGATCTGCAAGAGTTGTTGTCCATTCTGCAATGAATATTCTTTATGTCTCAACCACTTGTACGACTCAAAAATTGACTGCCTTTATTTGTTCTAAGAGGTTGGTGGAGTATTAACTTTGTAAACATGAGGTATGTATTGGTACCTCCACCCATCATACACCTCTTTGCCTAGGAATTCAAAATTAGCAAACTCAGTCTTCTTACCTGATAACTGTTTCCATTCACTCTCAATTTGAGTGACCCTCTGCTATATAGTATCAAACATTGATTTGGCATTTATTAACAATTTAATAGTATTGCTAAAAGAAAACTTGTCACTTAGGACACTAGTTACTCTTTCTGTCAGAAGTGCATCCATTTCTTCCCTCCATTGATATGCTTCTTTGAATTTCCCTTTATCTGTAAAAATGGTGGGCACCAATTCATAGTTTGAAAGCATTAATTCAGCCTACAGCATACTTGCTTTCCTTATAAAGCTATCCAAACAGATGCCAAACTGTACCATTTTCTTCACAACCTGATGTACTAGCTTTATCAGGGGATTGGGTTCTTCTTGTCCCTTTGACAGCATATGGAATATCTTTACATTAGGAGACCTGTCGATCCATTTTTTCAAAATTGGAGATATTTCATTATTCTCCTTATTTAAAATTTCAAGCAGAGAATCCAACTTACTGACATGACTATGCAAAATAGAAGGCTTTAAGTCATATGCAAATTCCATGATTGCATTTGTCATTTTTTCTTCATACTTCTAGTGTGCCAAAGCTATGGCCTTTATATTTTCCTATTTTTATTTTTCTAGCTATACTCTTGTTTCTTTCAACCTATTTGTTTCTTTTGTTAACCTTTGTTTCTCCCAATTGACCCTTGCATCTACATTTGTCTCTGGGTAAGGGGAAGGTTGATGCTCAACAATTGGACTTGAAGATGAAGCCACTGCAGGCTTGTTAGAAATCACCAACTGAGGGGACCTGTGATCCAATGGCCCTGACAACTATGCAATTAGTTTGTCCTTTTGAATTAGCTCAACCTTGAGCTCATTATAAGATCTAAGGACTATTTCAAATTTGAGCTTAAGCTCTTCTTTCTCTCTGGAATCCTTTTCTACAACACTAACATTGAATTTAGCAGTTTCAAAAATCAAATTTGATGCTTCTACACTTGATGTTTCTCCTACTCTCTTAACCATTAAACTTCCTACATACCCTGTAGAGAGATCTTTCCTCTTTCCTTTATCCTCATCTCTATTCAAGGACCACATTACCAAGGCAGCATGATCTTCAAAGAAAGCAATTCATTTTGTAGCCTATTTGGCCTGCTCTACTATAGCAAGAGTTTTCACTTTGCTCTTTCTAACCTAGTCAAAGACAATTGCATCAGCAATGTCCCATTCTGGCAAAATTAGTATCCCTGCTGTATGAACCATGGCTCTCCCCTCCTCTGGAGTAATATTTTCAAATTGATTAGCCATCTCTACCTTGGTCTCATTTTCTATTTCGATGATATCCCTAGCAGGGGACTCCTCTTTTTTCTTTTCACAAATTTCTTTGTATTAGTTTATTTTCATTCTCCAAAGAAATTTGGAGAATGCCCTAGTCTTAACAAATTTATCATCAACAAGGAAAGAGTCACTTGCTTGTTTCAAAATAGGGTCCATATATTTACCCTCAAATTCTTCAAGTGAAAGATCAATGGCCACCTCCTTAGGTGCCTCCGGCATTCCTTCCTGCAAATCATCATTGGAAACAAAAATGTTTCCCTCATTTCTTAAATGTACAAGTTGTTCTGCTATCCCATGTTCATCAAATTGGATAGGGGATTGAGAAGGAGAGTAAGCCTGTTCTTTTCGCCTTACTTCTTCTTGTTTTTGCCTTTTTGGAGAGGGTCCTTGTAATGATGGATCATCAATAGGTCTTTTTCCTTTTGAAGTGGAAGGGATGCCCTCACTTCTTTGCTGTGATGGTAGGAGAACAGTGTATCCACTTTTCTTCTGCATTGTATAAACTCCCTTTGGAGTCAACTTCATGTATCTAGGCTGGCTTAAAATATGTTTAGCCTTCTCAGGGTCTACCTTGCTCACTGCTACCCTTTTTTCATTCACAACATGCATAATACCTTCAAAATGTTCCATTAAAGCATCTACCTTCCTCGCCCATGGTTGAAACTCCTTCAATGGGTCATAAGCTTTATTAAAATTCTTTATAAAATCTACAGACTTGTTGTAGACAATCTATTTTTCTTTCTTAACTTCTTGATTTTGAAGATCAAACTCATTCCTTACTATGTCTTCTGGAAAATTGAATTGATGCTCAATAAGAGCATATCTCACCTTATCCCTAAAAACTCCTGAGAGGAAACCCTCTATGTTTGCACATCTTACCACTCCCCTAGGCATCCTGTAGGGTTGCAAGACCTTATTTAGATGTACCCATCCTCCTTTTGTGATCACATATTTATGTGCCAAAGTTATATCTGGGAAAAAGGTTCCCCTCCCCTTGCCTGTGAGAGTAGACTCCTATAAATCACCAATTTGTCTTAAAATTTCAGCATAGCCCAAATTTAATGGGACTTGATAAGGTAGGACATATGGTGCCATTCTGCAACCATACACTCTAAAAACTATAGAAATAGGGTATAAAATTATATCCCCAAAATTGTGGACAATGGTGATGTCTTGATAGTATTCTTTTAGCCTGATCAATCTTAGAAATTCTCTTGGGATCCTTGGATTGTCAAAGAAAGAAGAGTCCTATGCCTTGATGCAAAATCCCTATCAAAAGCAATGTAACTGGCATCAATTCTATCCCATGATAGGGTTGTAGTCCATAACTATACTGGAAGGGTTTCTCCATTCCTTTCTTTCACAATGTTTACTGTTGAGCTAAAAAATGTCTCACCCTTATATAAGAACATATGCATAAGCATTGAATACCACCCAAAAGGTCTAGCAAATTTCATATTTTTGATTCCAATCAACCCTTCATGAATCAAATCAACTAAATGAGATGCAAAATAAAAAATTAATGCCATTTGAGGATGCAATGATTGTACCATCATGAACATGTATGGTATGGGCATGTGAGTTGCTTCATCATGTCCTAGAATTAAGGTCAGTGATTTATAGACCTCATGTGCTCTCTTGCTAAATAAATCTAACCTGAAGGTTCTAGTGTGCTTGGACTGACAACACACATGGATCCAATTTCTTCTAAGAATTGCCTCAGAGGTCCTAACCTCAAAAATTCTCTCTTTGCTTCATACATTTCTGTGAATTCAGTAAAATCTATCTTGTCTAACCCAACTAAAGGGTCATTTAGAGAAAAAAATTCCCTAATCTCATCCTCTGTGATGCTAATTAGGTCTCCTCCTTTGATGTCCTTGATGTACACACTAAAATGGTGCACTTTTATGAACCATTATATGCAAGGTTTCTCAAGAATGAGGCCTCACAAAGCGGCTCATAGCTCTCTATGCATGGAGTTGCAAGGGACTATGATGTGTTTGCTCTCAACTAGAGCTACAAGCTTGTGACCTTGCTAGTCAACCACACAATGAGAGATTCAAGTGAGGACAAGGGAAAGAGTGCCAATATCCTCAAGAATCAAGTATGAAAATGCAATGCAAGCTATATGATGATGCAATCTAAGCTATGAAAGGAAAGTACAATGCAACTAATCTATGAAAGGAAATAGCAATGGGTTACAATGCCTCCTATTTAGACTATGTGAGCTTATTCTATTGCATAAAAGGAAACTAAGCTAACATGCCATGATCATGAAACTAAGAAAGGAAATATGCAACTAGAATGAAATGCAACAAGTCTTCAATATCCTCAAAAGCTCCAAATGCACCTAAAACCTGCAGCATAACATTAGCATAAAAACATGGTATCCAAATGAAGGAGAGAGCTCTCCTTTTATAAGAAATGCAAAGAAATGGACCATTGAGATTAAGAGGCAAAAAGTCTTAATCGACGGTGGAGCTTGAAAGAGGAGCAATCCATGTGCACAAGTATCCTCCAATGAGAGTGAAGTGTTGACTTTTGAGCCTCATGTGAGATAAAAAGTGTTTTTTTCCTTTTTGTAAAATAGGAATAATGCTTTATTTGTGCAACTTAGGATAAGAGAAAAAGGTGGGCTTTTTATTTAATCAAAAGGGGAGGAAATATTCCTTTTAATCAAATAAAAACTTAGGATAAATGGTTAGCCCAAGGATAAAAATCCAATATATGATCGAAATTAAGACTTGATCAAGAGATTGATATTGTTGAAAATTTTGATTATTGATAAAAATGATTCAGGATTGATAAATCAAATAAATGGGGCCCAAAGTCTAGGCGACCATTTTAGGGTGCATACATTTGCCCCTCTTTGACTAATGTGTGATCGATTTGGGAATACATGTAGTCAAAGAATGAAGTTGAAATGTGAGATCGATTTGGGATCACAAAACAACTCAGATATGAGGTTGATTCGAGATCATATCCGGAAAAAGCATAGACAAAAGGCCTTTGAACATGAGGTCGATTCGGGATCACATTCAAAGTAAGAGATAAGAATCTCAAATTTGAGTGACAGCTCACAAAAGATGTCTGAATCAAGAGAATCAAGGAATCGGGGATGAGAATCCCATAAATACTGCCCCCTCGGAATTGAAATTGAAATTAGGTAGAGGAGAGACAGCAAATCGATAAAGATTTGATCAAATCAAAATGAAATCACAATCGAAGGTAAATGATAATAGGATAACCATTAGGCAATGAAACATGCCCCAGCGATGAGCTAGAAGAAAAGAGATAGGGTGAATGAAAGACTAGAAAATTGAGAGACATGAAAGGAAGAAATTCCACCGAAAATCAAATTATGCCTCAAAAAGTCAGTCAATTGCTCAGAAGAAAAGGAAAATTTGGAAATGTGACTCGGATTTCAATTTCAAGTCCGAAAATGGATAGAAAATGATGTGATATGAAAGACCAGAAATGAAAGATATGATTAAGAAGAATCAGAAAATGAGCACAGTTGACCAACTAGTCCATAGATGATAAAAAGGAAAGCTCTCTCCATATGCAAAGTGCAAAACTAATCTAACATGACCCTAAAAATGCAAGCTACTATGAAAGTGGTTGACTTGCAAGGTCACAACACTTATAGACATCTGATTATCATCATCAAGCGTTATTGGTAGCGTCGTAAGATCATACAATGCACACTAGCATAACTATGTGGATATGAATATGATCTTTATCAGATAGAAATGTGGAAATCTCACCTAGGCATCAAAGACATATAGGTCAAGATGACTAATATAGTGAGATCACCTAATTTTGATATGGCGAGATTATGCTTGTATCAAGACACATGAAAATCAGGATAGCTAGAAGCATGCACTCGCAAAACAGTCAAGGATAATACCTTGTCAATCCATAGGGTCAAGTAAGACCAGCATAAATGCTCATGACAGGTAGGACCAACAAAATATACCCACAAGCAGATAAAGAAATAAAACATGTTCTCATTCCCTCAATCTTCTAGCTATGCATCATCAAAAACTTCTCAGGGAGAGACCACTCATCAAAGAAATCCTCATAGACAACACACAAAAAAAAATATAAAGTCAACATATCTCAAGCGAGTTGATTGTTTAAGTGCGCGTGTGTTGGTCATAGAGTCAGACTCTGAGTATCACATTTGCAAATGAGCAATGTCACATCATACTAGATTGTTGGGTAAGACATCTGATAAGTGTTAAGAAACACTCGACGCAAGGGTAGTGTTGAAAAACACTGTTTGGGGCGGTGTTGAAAAACACCTGTTGTGAAATGCCCTAAGAGACAAACGCACCTAAAAGACCATTGCTAACAGTTATGCCCCCTAGACAAAGACAAAGACCAATTCCAAACTAAGCCAAATAAGGTCAAGGCATGATGGGAAGTGGCTAAGTGTCGAGGACGCATGCTAATAGATAGGAGTGCAAAGGCCTCAAGTAACACCTGTTTTCAGGTTTTCACCACTTGGAATCTTTTTTCTTTTTTTCCTTTTTTTTTATTTTTCTACCAAGGCACCTATTGCTAGGCTTTCACCAAGGCACGTTTTCTAATTTTTTTTGAATTTTTGAATATTTGATTTTTTTGTATTTTTTCAGGACATTTTATACTTTTTAGGATTTTTTCAGCATCATATATGAATTTTTTTGATATTTTTTTCAGGATCATAAAATATGTACAAAGAATGCCCCTAGACAAAATGGGCATCAAACTCACAAGAAAGATCACATCATGTAGTCTCAGTGTCTAGCAAGGTGGACGACAAGAGGGATGAGCAAGCTGGTGAAGGAGATGGAGGAAAGGAGAATGAAAGCGAACGGAGGGAAGAAATCCTCAAGGTCAAACTCCTCAAGAGTACCCAAGCTAGGGAAAAAATTATCATGTAAAGCGCATTTGGACAAGCAATAAAAGGATAGCATAGGATAGCCTCAAAAGTGTAATGAAAAAAAAGGAAAGGATGCAGTCCAAAAGAGTAGACATGTCAAGAGACTTCATAGCATTGTGTTTTACTCTTTTTTATTAGATCAAGACCAAAGGGGAAAAAGATAGCGAAAGGCTAGAATGAATGAAGGAAAATAAAAGTGAAGGATAAACATGAATGGAATGAAAGCAAGACCATCATAAGATAGCTCACAAAATAGCCAAATATTCAAGTATAGGTCAACATTGTCAAGATCAAAGAGAGAAGACGAAATGGATGAAAAATGTAGAAGAACTACGCATGATGCCTGATTTCTAGGTTTTCATCATGGTACTTATCTAAGGTGCCACAAGGGAGTGGTTTTTACCATAGGATGAATTTATTTCTCTTTAATTTTGCTACCAAGGTGCCTGTTTCCAGGTTTTCACCATGGCACATTTTTATTTTTATTTTTTTTTCTTTCTTTTTTTCTTTTGGAATTTTTCTATTTTTTGGAAGAAGGCAAGCTTTTTAGATAATGCTCCTTGAAAGGATAAACCATTGATATACCAAGGATCCAAAATGATATGCTCAAAGATGCTGAAGGGGAAAGGAAGACGCAGAAGGAATAGGCAAATGAAGAAAAATGATAGAAGGTAGAAGGATAATGAATGGAAGGAATGTGAAAAGGTAGATGGAAAGAAAGGTAAGATCAACGTCAATACACACCTTGAAGGGTGGTGAGAGGATGGAGGAAACATGAACCATATTCTAGTCCAAGTACGAACCATATTCTGGTTCATTATTGCTATCTGACTCTTCGAAAAGAGGATTGGTGTGCTTGTTATAATTCTCAAATGTGAATGGAGGAATACGAGAGGGAATATGGAAAATGTTTAGCAGAGGTTGTGGTTCAGGTGCATGGAATGGAAGAATGTTTTTGGAAAAAGATGAAGTGGAAGCCTTTGGAAGCTTGAATGTCAATTTCACTTTTTGTTCAAAATTAGACTCTTTCAAGGGAGACTTTGGAATCCATATAGCTTTAATCTTTTTATTTTCTTTTGATGATTTAGAGAGAATATCTTCAATGATGGATTTTGGAACCCATACTTGTCTTGTAGTTTTCTTCTTAGATATCTCTTTTGACTTTATGCCCCCATGTCGACTAGAGGAGACATGGTGATCTTTTTTGATGGATTCTTGTATTGCTTCTTTTTCTTGTTTTGAACATTCAAGTTACTTCCAAAAGACTTGGGACTTGTGGAAGAAGAAGGAAAATACGATTGGTTTAGATGGGTGGGTGGATGAAAAGGATTCAAGGGTATGTATCTATGTTGATCTTGAGGAAAGATAGGAGATGGAGGGATGTAAGGACCCAAAATGGATGACGAATTAGAAGAATTAGGAGGGGAAAGTGAAGGGACATAAGGACCCAAAATGGAAGGAAGACGTGAAGCCCTTAGTATTGGTGGAGGAGGTCCAAGGATGGAAGTGGAAGATGCAAAAGGATAATCAATAAGTTCATTAGCATCTATATGACAACCAAGGATATCATCATCTTTAGAGTGAGCATTAGAATTTTCAACAGGATCCTGCACATCTTGAATAGGAGAAACTTTTTTGATAGGATCATTCGTAGCTTGCAAAGATTTAGGAAGAGAAGAAAGTGGAAATGAACATGGAGTGGTAGAACAAGAAGATGGAAGACTTTGATCTTGACAATGATTGTTGGGTAGCATAAGCGTATCAACTTTTTCTAGATTTTCAATAGGCTCAACATTGGAAGTAACAACACCATTTTTAATAACCTTAATGGAAGTATCATCTTTGGAAAGCGCAAGTGTGGTAAGGTTATTTTGATTGTCAATAAGCTCAACAGTGTAAGTAGTAGCTTGATCTTGCTTAGGAGATGGTGGAATGAATGCGGAAGAGCGTAGAGGATCAAAAGAACCATGCAATGGAGGAGATACATCATGAAGAGAATTGGATGATATGGAGGGTCCTTGATCTTGATCTTTCTTTATGTTCTTTTCTTTATCATTTTTAGAGTCCTCTTGACATGGAGCCACTTCTGAGGACAAGGAAGCATGTTGGGATTGTATGGAAGACTTTGGAAGAGGTGGTGAAGGACTAGCTGAAATAGGCATTATAGCGGATGAAGGCTTAGGCTCTTTAGGTTTGACATTATTGAAAGTATTTGCAGCCAAGTGAAGGTTATCTTGAGTATCTTTAAGAGGTGGCCCTTGAGGATAACTATAGGGAACCGCATTGAAAGTCTTAGGATCTTTGTTGGATGAAAGATTTGTGAAAGATTTGGATGACTCAGAAGCTTTAAGAAGTGTGTGGGTATTGGAGGAAGTGGCAGATGGAAGGGGACCATCACAAGACAAAGGTTCAATATTAACATGATCTTGCTGGAGAGTGTAATCTTTATTTTCAGCATGAGAGTTTTTAGACAAGACATGCGCATAGTATCTTCATTTATAATCAGCACGAAAAGCTTTCTCTTCCTCAATAGAAGTAGATGTATCATATTGTTCACAAAAAATATCATAATTTCTCTCAAAATCAGAATCATATGGATCACCATCACAATCTATCCAATAGGATGACCCTTTAGTAAGCCTAAGCACACGACGAGGAGGACTCTTAGGAATAGAGTTGCCATAAGTATTGCTACATTGTCCATCATCATAGTCATCATAGTCATCAAAGGTAGGTGTGTCACTCTTTGTGGAAGAGACATCACAAGGACTATCACATTGCTCTTTATGGTATGTCTTCTGAAGAGAAGTAAGACTCTTAGGAGAAGTAGAAGAAGAATGAGATCGTGAAGGAGAGGAAATTGAAGACTTAGTGGAAGAAGAAGACTTGGATAATGAGGAATTTGAATGATGTTTAGAAGAGTCATGATAAGATTTGGAAGATGAAGAATGTGAATAGTGTTTAGAAGAATCATGATAAGATTTAGAAGATGAAGAATGATAAGAAGATTTAGAAGATGAAGAATATTTGGAAGAATAAGATCGTGATATGATCATGTTTATGATTCTAGCAAAGGCATCTAATTTAATCATCTTTTATTTTATTTTTGCTATGAATTCATCACTCATGAGAATTTTGGAGGAACAACACTTTTTGAATATGTCAATGAGCTCAAGATCATCTATTCTTAAGAGAGGTTCCTTAACAAGATAGTCAAGATTCATGGTTCCAAAAGAAGAGAAATCAAGCATAGGAATGATAGAAAAATAGAGGAATGCAAACTAGATAGTAGGAGAAAAAGAATCAAGAAGAAGAAGAAGAATTTCCCATGGGAATAGAAGACTTTAGAAGAACATGGGAAATGGAGAAGAAAGAAGAAGACTAAGAGCCATCTTGTGCAATTAATACCATAATGTTCATTGAGATGTTGAGCAACATGACAACACCTAGGATCTAAGATCTGGACTGACCAAGGAAGACTGAAAATAGAAGACTCTTGGTAATAGGATGACCTCACAAAATGTCAACACCAAACTAGGATAATCAAAGTTCTCTATTGTCCAAAGAGAAATGAAAAGATAGAAGCAGGGGCTTTACCAACACTGTCAAAGAGGTGCTTCAAATCAAAGGGTGACTACCCTTGCACTTTTGAACCAGGAGGTTGGGCTAGGCCAAAATATAATTGAAATTGAGATTAAATGAAAATTATTTGGACAATAAGAGTACGAGAATTTCCCAAGAATGTAGCTCACAATTTTAGAGATAAACTTTCTCACCAAGAACAACCTTCTAATGCGATATTTCTCTTTGGCTAATGTGATACTGATGTTGATCTTGACCAATTTGTGCAAAATTTTGATTTTTTAAGGTCTAATTTTAAGTTTTCGAATGTGAGGGTGAAAATGTCTGATTTCTATCACAAATTCAATAGCATTTGGACAGGTTTGCAAATAGTAGAGGATCAAACATGTCTTCAAACACTTGAAACAAGGGCAAAAGCAACCTTGCCAAGACAAACACTTATGATATCAAAAATAAAATTGCACCCTATGAATGCTACCGATTGTTTGTATGTTGAGAACGTTTACACTGGTATCACACAATCGAAGACACTTCAAGCAATATCTACCTACAAGACAAAGCTCAATACTTACCAACTTAGCCCACAACTTGATGCCCCCTTTCCTCACACCAAGTGGTTGCCCACAAGAGATATTGGCTTTGTCATGGAAGTGTCAAACAACACAACCAAAGGGACACATATGGTGAGTATCTTGGGGTGATCCAGGTAAACCACTTGGATCAATCCTTGCACTAAGAAGATAAGTGGCTAAACAAGGTGGCTTCTATCTAATGGTTCTTAATAAAGATTTCCGTTCACAACACCCCTCTTGCTCCTCATAAAGGACTAGGACCTCGCGGCCTCAAGAGTACCTTAAGCATTCTTGTTCAATGTTTTCCCCATGGTCGCAATCCCATGAGCTACTCACATCAAACAAAGACAAGTGTTATGTCTACCAAGGTTTTTGGTGTCCTTGATAGCCTTGAGATTATAGTGAGTTGGAATCACTTGCCACCAAGGAAAATGATGACAAGGTTGTCCCCACTTGAGTCGTTCCTCTTGATTGCTCAAGAGCAGGCCCGCTAAAGGATCTTAAACTAAACAAAGAATAGATCAATTCTTGAGGTTCAAGGTTTTTGGTTCACCACAAGGGTGAAGAGCATACTCCCCTATCTCAAGAATCTCTCCCAAACACAACAAGCAAAGAGGTTCAATTACTCCCTTGCTTCCAAAACCTTAAGATGGGTCAAGATTTTCTGGTTCACCTAAAGGTGAAGAGAATACTTCTCCTACCACCTCAAAATCTCTTTCACAAGGTTTTAAAGATTCCTAATACAATTAGTGAATGCCACACTTGAAAGGAAAGCAAATAAACAAGCAAGATTTTTTTTGTTTTGTTTTTATGCTTGGGCAGCCCTACAAAAACCATTAGTAGCCCTCTTTGACATGCGTTCTTTTGACAAATTTCAAGTAATGAGAGCACCTACAACCACAACTTGTTAGACCAACAAGAGTTAGGAGAATCAAAATCCAAAATCTACCAATGATTAGTACATGAAAAATTAGATAATCTGCAAAAATAACTGATCAAATGATAAAATCTGAAAATGAAACCATCATGGTTGGATTAGGCTCAGAAAGACCTTTCCAATGATATATCACACTTAAACTTTTGATACCATTTGCAAAATTTCAAAAAAAAATGGGCACCCGTTGGCACGGATTTGAAAACGCTAGAAATTTCAAAAAATTTCAAAAAGATAGCTAAGAACCCAAAACTTGCAAGATAGATAAAATAGCTCAAAAATAGCTTGCTGTTAGGTACAGACACAGTCCAAACACCAGTACCGCGTGATACTTCGTAGTATACTGGGGCAATACTTTTAGTCTGCGCGATATTTCACCTTATGCCAGGCGATATACCTCAGTACTGGTGGGCGATATACTCCAGGCAGGTCGGGCGATAGTCCGTAAAGGGTGAACTATCACGCGATATTTCTCTTCAAGGCAGGCGATATTTGTAGCAAGCGCGAAGTATCGCACCGCTATATAAAGGTATATCACGCGATGTACTGAGAAGTATCGCGCGATATTTTGAGACAGAAAACCAGAACTGCAAAATTTCTAAAAAATAATCTGAAAAATGATGAAAATGCAATGAAACAAAGGACAAAGCCTATCTACTCTGCCCCACGGTGGGCGCCAAAAATGTACACACTAAAATGGTGCACTTCTATGAACCATTATATGCAAGGTTGCTCAAGAATGAGGCCTCACAAAGCGGCTCATAGCTCTCTATGCATGGAGTTGCAAGGGACTATGATGTGTTTGCTCTCAACTAGAGCTACAAGCTTGTGACCTTGCTAGTCAACCACACAATGAGAGATTCAAGTGAGGACAAGGGAAAGAGTGCCAATATCCTCAAGAATCAAGTATGAAAATGCAATGCAAGCTATATGATGATGCAATCTAAGCTATGAAAGGAAAGTACAATGCAACTAATCTATGAAAATAAATAGCAATGGGTTACAATGCCTCCTATTTAGACTATGTGAGCTTATTCTATTGCATAAAAGGAAACTAAGCTAACATGCCATGATCATGCAACTAAGAAAGGAAATATGCAACTAGAATGAAATGCAACAAGTCTTCAATATCCTCAAAAGCTCCAAATGCACCTAAAACCTGCAGCATAACATTAGCATAAAAACATGGTATCCAAATGGAGGAGAGAGCTCTCCTTTTATAAGAAATGCAAAGAAATGGACCATTGAGATTAAGAGGCAAAAAGTCTTAATCGACGGTGGAGCTTGAAAGAGGAGCAATCCATGTGCACAAGTATCCTCCAATGAGAGTGAAGTGTTGACTTTTGAGCCTCATGTGAGACAAAAAGTGCTTTTTTCCTTTTTGTAAAATAGGAATAATGCTTTATTTGTGCAACTTAGGATAAGAGAAAAAGGTGGGCTTTTTATTTAATCAAAAGGGGAGGAAATATTCCTTTTAATCAAATAAAGACTTAGGATAAATGGTTAGCCCAAGGATAAAAATCCAATATATGATCGAAATTAAGACTTGATCAAGAGATTGATATTGTTGAAAATATTGGTTATTGATAAAAATGATTCAGGATTGATAAATCAAATAAATGGGGCCCAAAGTCTAGGCGACCATTTTAGGGTGCATACACTTGACACATTTTGTCACAGGATCATAACATTTAGCTATCTGGATCAATAGCTCAGCATCCATGAAATCTGCAGGGAATATCAACCTTCCAATGTCAAATTACCATACATTACTTAAGGGGGTACAGGCATTTCTCTATGCATAAGCTTCCCTAAACAAGATAAGGCCATTATAATTTTATCCTACCCTATCATCTCTCATCCATTTTGCTCTATCATAAAATGCCTCAGCCACTGAGTCCCTAGGGTGTCTTGGAACAAGCTCTTTCATCCTTGCTACCCCATTGTTTGAATGTGGGAGTAACTGCATCAAATCTTCAAAAATCCCTCTTTTGACATACTCTGTCTGACCGGACAAGTTTCTTTGGGCAGCATTATGAAACCAAGTTTTCTTACAAAACAATATATGAATTCTCAAGAAAACCCTAATATAATGAACACAAAATCCTTCGCAAATTCCTCATAGACCTTAACAAATTTTAAAACTCTGGGAATGACCTACCAGGTGCTTGTAGATTCTTCGCTCGAAATCGCTTAGAGAGAGAAATTTAATTTGCCAGAGAAGCTTATGAGAATGGTGAGTGAAAAAATGATTCAATATTGATGTATAGCATTTCCAACTACTCATAATTCATCTGCATGTAGTACATTAATTTCACCATTACTAAAAGTTGGCGGCCTCAAAATTCACAAGATGTGAAAAAATGTCACAGAGGAAAAACTCAAATTCTAGCCATTGATTTACTTGCTTTTCGGTGCATCGGACGGTTGACAATTCTAATAGCAATAACCTTATATTACTTTTCCTTATGTTAGTTCTTGACCAATGAGAACATTTTAAAAAATACCATGTGAAGAAATAAATCACTTAACCTTACTCTACCTGGAGTGGACAGGTGTCACCTTGTCGCTAAAGCGTTAACCAGAAACTGTTAGAAGAACCAATTCAAGATATAATGATGATCATTGATGCAATTTGATTAGATGATCACATTATTTAAATAAAACATTGGCCCCACTATCTGCTCTCAAAAACCTTTGACAAATCAAGAAAAGCCAAGTCAGATATGTCAGCAGGCCAAAAACCCCACCTCATCGTTGGTGTCAGACACATTGGCAACCCTGATATGTCATCAATGCCCTCGTGGACCAATCACAAACAACCACATCATCAAGGTTCTGACGCAGAGGACCCACTGAGGAGCCCCCATCTCTTAATCCAAATCAACGGTTGTTGTTATACCGTGAAACTAAAAATCATGCATCTTATCCCAACGGTATAATGACAACTGTGAGATCTTGCTACATCTTAGCCACCCCAAAGAACAAGCCCCACTATGACACATCACTTGTCTATGTATCAAATCATATCATGTCACGTTTACAATTAAGTGGGCCCTCTTTTGAATTATTCTTTATCACTTTAAAACTCTGTCAGCCGCTAGCTTGTTTTACTTTAGCCAATTAGGAGCGTACATGTCATAATGACATGGCATTTCAAGGCCCCACCTTTCCTTTTTTCTACCATATAACATCAGACGGTTGTCACTATACCGTGATGTTAAAAAATGGGCATCTTGGTCCAATGGTATAACGACAGCTGTCGATGAGATTTGCTCTTTACATGCCAACAAACCCCTTTGCCCATCGAGCCCACCTGGACAGATGGTGCATTGTCGTCATTTCACATGTCATACTTTTTGACAATATGCAGTCTTACGGTGCAATGACAACCACTCATTTGAAAAGGTTAATACTTTAGAAAAATTTAACCCGAAACCTAGGCCTTGAAAGATTTAATTATTTAAAAGGAATGCCGAAGCAAAAACTAACTGCATAACATATAAAGCGATGGATAAAGGGGGTCAACAAATTAACACATGCTTTATTAGGGAGATTAGTGAGCCAAAAAAGGTAATGCAAAATTATAACAGGACTTAAAAAATCAAGCTAGGGTTTTACCAAACATAGGATTTTCAACATAACACCCTAACCCTTAGACCCTCAAAATGGATTATTTTCAATAATATTAGGCTAGAGCTGGGCAAATTTATAGCAGTGATAACAGGTCCAAGAGAGAACGTATAGTCAAATTTGAAGACTAAACCAAGTAAGACCGTGAGATGATAACAAATCCTCCTTATCTTCAAGGGTATCTATCTTCAACAAGAGCTTCACATTTAAAACAAGAGAATGAATCCCACTCTCTCAAGAACTCCACAAATAATGTTCATAGGGCCTAATTACTATGTGTAACAGATATGCAAGAAAGAAAATCTAGATTTATTTTTAAATTCCAAATGAACGTGTGATTTATGAAAGCAAGAAAACACTCAAGCTAGACACAAGAGAGGTTCATTTCAGTTCCCAAAATAGAAGTTTTATAAGGATGTAGTGAAATACCTCAGATCCCACGTAATGCACTTAGTAGATTTTAATTGATTTTTGCTTTTGTTGAGCATTCTTGTGAGCCAAGTGATCAAAAATAGTATCACTTGTTAGGGTCAGCTGTTAGTAGAAATCCAAAATCAAAAACTCCAAAATCTACTCAAACATCTAATACAACTATGTAAAACTATCATGAAAGCTCATACGAATTTCCACAACTTATAATACGACAATCAAGAAATGATATGACAATGGGTCCCTTGTCATACGATAATCTAGCTTCCGAATGACTATATGTAACAACCCATATGACTTTCCACAATGTCGTACGACTACCAGAGTGATCTAATACAACTTTTTGGAATGTTGTACAAAATTGTACGTATGAAAAAAATTAAAAATTGAATCTTGGAAGAAAAATGATCAGAAATTGATAGAATCAAGAAGTGAAACCCATTTCAGGGCCCCATGATGGGTGCCAAAAATGTGCATGTGAATTTTGTACCTAGCTGTAGACACAACACTTCATTAAAACATTAGAGGTTAGCAAATCAAGAAATCTGCAAATGAAATAACAAAGCTAACCAGGTGATTTACTGCCTTCTAGTAGGTATGAGTTTGATATTCTTAGATTATGACCGATACCAGTGATAATGCAACACCTAAATGAAGGATTTAATGCTAAAAGATGAATGAAGATGAATGCAAATTAATCTATCTTTTTGGATTTTCTATGCAATATGATGAAAATTGATATGGAATTTATCTAAATGGATTGAAATGGATTGACAATGCAATTCTAACAATGCTATAAAATTGCTATGAAAACTATGAATTGCAAAAATTCTCACAAATTGTCTGTTCACAAGAGCTCGATTCTCCAAAACACAGTTGAAAGATGCAGCATGTAAGATTATTTAATTTTGACAATAAATCAAAATTCCTACAAGTAATTGATGATTAATTCATATATGAGGATGTCTCCCACTAACCTTGAAGGATGTCTCCCACTAACCAAGGATGAGGAACTAAGGCTAGGGTAGAGATGATGGGCCTCATAAATGAACTAGGATTAATCCTCAAGTAGAAGAAAAAGAGGATGATCATCAAGAGAATAAAAAATAAGATCAACCCAAGGGTAATAGGGATGAAGGACTAGGGGAGATACAAGTAGTTAATTTTCTTTAGGAGATCTTGGCGCACTTAGTTCCTAGATAGGAAGAGTCTCAACATGAGGAGTCATAAGAACAATAGAGTGCCCATGTTGAGTGAGAATGATACTTCTTGGGATGAATACTAAACCAAGTAAGATAGTGAGATGATAAAAAATCCTCCCTACCTACAAGGGGATCTATCTTTGAGAAGAGCTTCGCATGTAAAAAAAGTGAATGAATCCCACTCTCTCAAGAACTCCAAAAATAGTGTTCATAGAGCCTAATTAGTATGTGGAATAGATATGAAAGAAAGCAAATCTATGTTCTTTTTAGATCCAAAATGAATGTGCAATTTATGAAAGAAAGAGACACTGAAGATAAACACGTGAGAGGCTCATTTTATTTCCCAAAATCGAAGTGTTATAGGGATGCAATAAAATACCTCAGATCCTATGCAACACGCTTAGTAGATTTTACCTTATTTTTTCTTTTGTTGAGCTTTCCCAGGAGAAAAGTGATTAGAAACAACAAGTATCAATCGTTAGGGTTAGCCATCAACAAAAATCTAAAATTGAAATCTTAAAGACTACTTGAAATTCTGATACAAAAATTGAAGTTCTAATACCAAAACTCGTACGACAATATGCTACTTCCCATATGACAATCCAGACATGACACGATAGTGGATTAGTATGTAGATGAAAATTCAGATCTCGTATGATAATGCACATATAACTGGCATGACACTTCAGATTGTCATCTTTTGTATGATAGACAAGGGGTCCTGATACGATAATCTGTGGAATGTCGTACGAAATTATACCAACAGAAAATTAAAAATCATAGTTTTAAAAAAAATGATAGAAAATTGAAGATTCAAAAAGGAAACCCCTTGTAGGGCCCCACGGTGGGGGCTAGAAATGTGCATGTGAATCTTGTACCTAGCTGGAGACACAACACTTCAGTAAAACATTAGAGGTTAGCAAATCAAGAAATCTACAAATAATGTAAATAATGCTAACTAGGTGATTTACTGCCTTCTAGTAGGTATGAGTTTGATATTCCCAGATTATGACCGAGACCAATGACAATGCAATACCTAAATGGAGGATTTAAAATGATGAAAGTAACGAAAATATGGATGCTACTTAATCTATGTTTTTGGATTTTCTATGCAATATGATGAAAAACTGTATGAAATTGATCTAAGATAAATTGAAAATGAATGCAAATCTATTCTAACAATGCTATGAATGCTATGAAAATGGATGGAAAATAATGAATTGCAAAAATATCACAAACTCCTATTCGCAAGAGCGCGATTCTCAAAGCACAGTTGAAGGATGATTTTAAAATTGAAGAAGATCCTTTGTGAAGGGCTAAGCCTTGTTTATATAGAAATCCAAGATTTTCGAAAGCTCATGGAAAGCAAAAGATCTCTCCCTAATTAACTTAGATTGATTTTTGAGTTATCAGGAAATCAGAATTAGTTAACTCACAAAATCATGCAAAATCAACTTTTTAACTAAAATCAGAAGTTTAGATCAAATTTTTAACCCAAAATAGATGTTGAGTTTTAAAAGATAAAAAATTGAATTGATTTACTGATTTAAAGTTTAATTGATTTTCTGAATGTGCATGGATAATCATGAATTAATTTAATAATTCAAAAGAATTATTCTCAACTTAATTGATTTTTGAATTAAAACAACTGATTTATGGGTTAATCAATTATTTAATCAAACTTTATTCCAATACTATATCATTAAATTTCAACAACTAGATTTAATCAATTAAATAATAATTTAATCAATTAAATAATAATTTATTCAATTATTCGTAGGATTTTTGATTTATTGTCAAAATGAAATAATATTAATTAGGAATAAATATAATTAAATCCAATTAAATGATTATGTGGTAGAATTAAATTAATTAATCAAATATTGAAGATATTCAATTAATTAACTTTAGGGTAAATAATGTCATTTATCGCCAAATAATATTCAATTAGGAGATAATTAGGATAAATTAGGAATATTTAGGAAATATTCCTTGATGCAGAATTAAGATTAAATCGATTAAGTTTTCGATGATTTGATGCATAGATGTGCCTTTGGTTAGGACTTTTGTGTCGATTTCAATTGATTTGTTGATGTAGGAGGTCAATGGTCCTATAGCCTATTTTTGGGGTATTACACCTCTAACTTCTAATCATGCAATTTTTAGATCCCCGGGAACATGTCACAAAATTTGGCCTAGTCCCAAAAATTCAGCCTATTCCTAGAAGGATAAAACTTGATGAAATCTATGGAGTATCGAGCCTTGGTTCCAAAATCCTAAAAATATGGATCTACAACTGTACATTTGTTCCTGCATGCATAAAAAATGAAGAAATTATTTTGGAAAGGGGCTTGCGTTGGTCAAGCCCCTGGATAGGAATTAACCTTGAAAGGAAATAAGTAAAGAATGTAAAACAAGACAAATGTAAGTATTCAACTTGCTTGTCAAACCCTCATGGATGGATATGGATTTGATAAACCCACAAAGATGTATTCTTGGAATGTGTTTTGTAGAATCAAGGATGTCATTACAAATGTTTATTGCATAAAAATGACATAGAAGAACAAACTTAAATAAACTAGGTCTATTCCTACATATTCATGCAAACCTCAAAATATGGAAGCAAACATACATATATGAAGAAATGAAATAAAAAATAAGATTAAGCTATTTCAACATAATGCAAACCTCCCAAAAAAGACTAAGTGTTGATTGATTTTTTGAAGAGGGTATGTGGTTGCTCAAATCTTGCAGCATGACAATACATGAAAAAGGCTCTTTGAATGAGGAGAGAAGCTCTCAATTTATATGATTTTTAGGGAAATGAAAGTTTTGGATTCAAAGTTGAATGAAGGGCTAGGATTCTTTAGGATCCATGAGGTGGATGCCAAGTATATGCCATGTGGATTAGGGTTTTTCCATTCTAAGGGGGAAAGATTCTCACACGTGTGAGAAACCTTTGAAAGTGGCATGTCCATGACAAATTGTAAGAGGTTGTAAGAAGGTGTAAGAGGGCTAAAGTTTCTCACACATGTGTGAGAAACTTGAGAAAATTATGGCTCAATGAAAAAGGTCAAGGGTTGTAAGAAGATGGGAGAACCAAGGTTTTTCACACATGTGTGAGAAACTTTGGAAAATGACATGTCAATGACATGGGTCAAAAGGTGGAAGAGAAGGGGAGAACCAAGATATTGGAAAGTGAAATGTCAATGACATGTGGGAGACACGTGTGTAAGGGTTTGTAAGAGTGTGTAAGAGTCACATGTGACTAAAGTCACATGTGACTTGAGTTTGGATTAGGATTTATTAATTCTTAGATTAAGGTTGTGAAAATGATTAGGATGGGATTAGGTGGGAGATTAGGATTAATTAGTGGGAAAGTTAGGAGCCATGTGCTTAAATAGAATTAATTTTAATATTTAATTCCAAGTGGGTTAAAAGGGGATTAATTAAATAAACTAGGTCACTTAATTAAGTGGAGGATTAGGATGAGGGGAAATAGAATAGGATAAAATTAAATAAATGTAAATTTATTTAATCAAGGATGGGATAAAAGGATAAAATTAAATAGATGTAAGTTTATTTAATCAATGATAAGGGATAAAGAGGAGTGTAATTAAATAAATGTGAATTTATTTAATTAAGGTAGAATAAGGCTAAAATTAAATAAATAATAAATATCTATTTAATTGGCTAGGATAAGGGTAATTGTTAGGACAATTTTAGGTGTCTACATTTTGCCTCTCTTTGATGTAGCATCATGAAGTGATCTTAGATCAAAGAAGATTAAAACATAGTGGATGAAAGGGATATGACTAGTAGCATGATGCCCCTATCATGGAAGGATGATGAGGAGGGATTGGTATGTGCCCTCGAGAGGATATACGGGTTTGGAGAACACGGGTGTGCTCTTGAAATAGATAGGGGTATGAAAGGAAGGGGAAAAGGTGATGGTTGAAAAAGGAAGAATAGATAAAGTCATGTTGCTATGGTGTGAGAAACCTAAGTTTGATATTGTACTTAACACTATGCACCAAGGTATGAGGAACCAAGAGGCCAATGTGTCAAGTGCATGATAAAAAAGGTCAAATGCAACCATATGCCTATGACACCATGATATGGAAGATCATGATGCCATTATGAAAATAGGATGAAAAGACCATGATAAATGAAAAAAAAAATAATACAGACAAGCAACAAGTAAGCATGCACAACAATCCAAATGCAAACCATAATTTTGCCCCTAGTCAAGCTGAAAACCAATTGATGGATTAATTGATGATGATTGATTGAGGATGGAAAAGTTAACGATAAGAAAAATGCACATCCAAAGGATTTGGGAAGGATATATCCCATGATGATGATTTGATAAAAAGGGTTCAATAGATTATCATCTGATTTGGGTCAAGATGATGTGTTGATTAAGGATTGATGTACTAAATTACAAGATTGGATTGATTGAATTAGTATTGATTGCACTTGATTGGACAAGTTTGGAAGTTATTTATTTATTTGATTTTATGGATTTGTTGATTTATTGATGAGTGGATTAGAGAGTGAAGGGGAAGGGAAATATAATTTAGATGGGAGTGGAAGATTTGGATAAGATAATAGGAGTAGAAATGAATTGGATTTAAGATGAGAGGAAGGAAGCAAATTGATATGATTAGAAGATAAATAGATTAGAAAGGATTGGATTGGAGGAGAATGAATTAGATAGAAGAATAGATGAAGTTGATTTAGTTGATTAGAAGATAAAGGAAGTTTATTGAAGAATATAGGAAGAAGGGAAAACTTAGTGGATTGGAGGAATGTAAATGAGGGGATGGGAAGAAGGGAAATTGAATAGATTAGTAGATAGATGAATTTGATTTAGTGGAATTAGAAGATAAAGGAACATGACTAAAGAGTATAGGAAGAATGGAAATGAAAGGATTGGATAGAGAGATTGGATTGAAAGATGGAAAAGGAATAGAATGGGAATAAATGGAGTGGATGAGAAGAGAAGTAGATGGGATGGATGAAGTTTAGAAGATAAAGTGGATTGAATAGGATAGAAGAAAGAGAAATGGATTAGACATGAGAGGGAAATGACAAATGGATGTTATGGGAGAAGTTGGAAGAGGGATAAGAGGATTTAATGGATTGGGAATAATGACAAGGGAGAACCAAAGAATGGTAGAGGAAAGGGCGATGAATATAGTTTTTGGATGGAAGGTAGATGGAGGAACTGAATAGTGGTAGGATATGGGGGATTAAAAGGTGGGGAAAAGAGGGATGAGGATCCAAGGATGATGTGGAAAATGAGTTAAATGCCCCACATGAGAGGTAGGAGAAGGAAAAGAAAGATGGTGAGTAAAGGATATATGAAATGGATGGGATGGGTATGAATATGCATGGAGGGAATGAAGGAAGGGACATGCCAAAGCATGCACATATATTATTCTCTTTTGTGTGTGATTTGGTGTGTCTAGGTTTATGAAGGAAAAGGGATGAAAGTGGGAGGTGGATGGATATGATGAGGGATACGAATAAGATAGAGGATAATGATAAGGAGGAGATAGATGGAAACTGAAAATGTATAATGTAGGGAGGATTTGGATAGAAGCATACAATGGGATTGAGGGAATGCATGGCATAATCAAGATCAAAGGCCTGGAAAAGAGGATGGAGCATTATAGGATTATGAATGGAAGATGGAGGAAGTGAATATGACAAGTATTATGAGATGGAGGATATGGATAGGATGTCAAGATAAAATATACACAAGTGGATGGATGTATGTAGGATAATGAAGAGGAGATGGATAACAAGTAAGGAAAATGGATGGTGTACATGGATGGATGGACATATGTAGGGTAGTCAAGATTAAAGATAAGAAAGGATGATGATGGAATTAGATAGGAGGATGTACGGTGGATATGAAATGTGGAAGACATATATGGTAGCATATGATGGATAAAGCTTTCCCCCAAGTGTAGGGTACAAGGGGATGATGATAAGTGAATGGATGGAAGAGGTGAACTTTAGAAGAAAATATATGTGTGATAGGGAGATGGAGGGAAGGACTCAAGCATCGAGTGTCATGATATAGCGTTGTGTGTTTTGTATCAAGGCATTTTGGATATGTTCTAATAGATGTTGGTAGGACGGGTAGATGGTAGAGGAGATGGACTAGGGGAAGGAGAATGAGGACTGATACAAAATATTGGATGAAAGTAGTGGAGGAGTATGGAAGGATTGGGGAATAATGGATGGGAGGATGGAAGACTTGTACATAAATGGATGGGAGAGATGAAAATATCACCATTGGCACACACCTTGAAGGGTGGTGGAGAGGTGGAGGAGGATATTTTGGAGGAGATGGAGGAAAAAAAGGTGGATTTTGGGAGATAAGGACCCAAAATAGATGGAGGTAATGGAGTTGGAAAGTAGAGGATTGCTAGAGGGATGATTTAGGAGGAAGCTTTTGGATTAGTAGGGTTGGATGCCAATTTGGATTTTGAAGTGAGATTCATTTTGGCATTGAGTAGCTCTAGAATCCACATGATTTTTCATTGTTTATTTTGAGGCCTTTGTGACCTTTTGAACTTTTCATCCTTTTGGGTCATATTTTTCTTTTCTTGAACATGTCTTTTAGATGGGACATGTTGATCCTTCTATTTGTTAAATGTGGGGATTTTTGGCTTGATTCATCTCTAATTGTTTTATTATTATTTTTTTACTTTGGCATCCAACTTGGTTCCATTAGCCATGGTATGGGTGCATCAGGATGAATGGTTTAAAGAGTTGATAAAGGGAATTATGAAGGATGATTGTTAGAAGGAATTCAAGGATGTGTGCCTTTGTGGATCTTTCTTAGGAAGGTGAGGTGAACTTGGATATGGAAGATGGATGTATGTAAGGACCTAAAATAGATGGGAGGGATGAAGGATTAGGTTTGGGAACATAAGGACCCAAAATGGATGTGTTTGAGGAAGGGAGGGAACTTGGGACATAGGGGTCCAAAATGGATTTAGAGGGTGGGGGATTGAGGTTTGGACATAAGGGCCCAAAATGGACTTAGAATATGAATGATGGGAATATGGAAGTTTAGATTTAGATGGAGAAATTTGGGATTTGGAAGGATTAGATAGGGTACCAACATCTTGATACATTCTTTCTCTAATGGGATACTTAGTGTTTGCAACACAAAATGTGAGTTCAAGTGTAGGGGGTTCATGAATGGATTGGATAGGTGAGATAGGATTTTGTGGAGGATTATGATCATGAGGGGGATTGAGGGAGATAATAGGGTTGGGAGATGGATTATGAGGGATAAGAGGATCTTGAGATGGTAGAGGAGCATGACAGGGAGATAACGAGGTACTTTGATCTTGACTTTGAAGAGGATTAGGTGGTAGATTAGAAGGGATAATAGGATCTTGAGAGGGAAGAGTATCATACAATGGAATGGAGGGGAGGGAATCATGAGATGGAGTATTTTGATCTTGACATGGAGGGGGATTATTGGATGGGAAAGAAGGAATATCTTCATGAAGTGGAGGATAAGTGGATGTTAAGGGTCGAAATTGAAGGGGATCATTGGATGAGGTAGAGGGGATGGGTTCATGAGATGAAGGGGAGTCATTAACAAATGGGGTAATATGGATGTATTGATCTTGATTAGGAATTGGATCATGAAGTGGATTAAGAGGGATAAATGGATCTTGAGATGGATTGGAATTATGGGATGGAGAGATGCTAAGAGGAGAAGAAAATCCATAGTAGTATGCTTTGGAACAAGGTCTTGACATGTTTGGACTTGGGAGAGTGGTGGGATGGAGGAAGTGGAGGCTTCAACTTGAGTGAATGGAGGGGTGAAAGAATCATGAGACTTAGAAGATTTAGGTGTGTGGTGACTTGGAGGGAATTATGGTGAGTGCATGGCTTGTGGATATTGGGTAGCTTGATTTAGAGGTGGGGATCTACACTTCGATGTTATCTCATCAATCCATGAAAAGAAAAGCATGGTTTTGGATGAGAGATGGGGATTATGGATTTGGGTGAATGTGGGAGGATGAGATGGATTTCCCTTGTCAAAGATAGAGGAAGGAGAAGAAATTTGAGATGTATTGGGATTGGATATGTCATGTTGAGGTGCAATAGATGGGGAGATGGGATTGCCATGGTAAGTGGGATTTGGATTGTTTTGGTGAGTGTGTGAGTTAGATGAATGTGAGATCAGATTTGTATGAAGTTGATCTTTATCCATGATGTTGGAATGAAGGTTTGGATTTGGATTAGAAGAAGATGTGGATGAAGATTTGAATTAGAAGTAGATGAAGTGAGATGTTTGAGGATGGATGAAATATGAACTTATGCCTAGGAGCAAGTTTGGACTTTGTTTTTTGATTTGAGAGGGCAAGGCCTCAAAACTTTGATTAGATTAGATTAGATTAGATTGATTGTGAGGGAAAGGCCTCATGGATTTCATTCATTGTGAGGGAAGGGCCTCAAGGATTTGATTGATTTTATTTGCATTGATTAAGAAGATAGGGCCTCAAGGATTAGATTTGATTAGATTATGGATTTGGATTTGGCTTGATTAAGAGGGTAGGGCCTCAAGGATTGGATTGATTAGACTATGGATTTGATTTATTGTAAGGACAAGGCCTCAAGGATTTGATTGATTTGATTTGATTTGGAATTGGATTTCAAGGTTTGAGACAAAACTAGGTGGAACAAGATCCTATGATGGTGCAAACAAAGGATTGATTTGGATGATGATATTCTTCTACTTGGAGATGGACTTGTGATCCCAAGAAAAATAAGATAGGATTAATGGAATTAATTACTTGAGATAGACTGATGTTCTTAAAGAAATAATTTGATTAGATGTGTTTTCTAATGATGGGGGTCTATGTAACACTTTCGATTAAAATATTTCAACCTAAGATTGATTAAGGAATAAAAGATGAGATTTGATTTGATTAGTCTTGATTATGCTTGGATATGGTTCAATCAAGACAAGATTTGATTAAAGTCCAAACGATGATTTTGCTCCTAAGATCAAAGTGGAAGATTTGATGAGAATTTGGATGAGAAGGTGATTTTGATAGAGATTGAAATTTAGAATACATTGAATTTAGAAGATAGATGAGGGATATTGGAAGATAATTCAATGAATTGAATTAGGATTTGATTGGAATGAAGTTGACAAGTGGATTAGATTAGAAAGGTAATGATGTGATTAGATTAGAAGGATAATGAATGATGAACTTGGATTAAGAAAGTAGATGTGATTTATGAATGATTACAAAGATTAAGATTATGACTTTGATTGAATGATTAGGAAGAGGATAAATATGACTTAGAAGAAAGATTGGGCTATAAGAATGATTAATAAGAATGATAAAGATGACTTAGAAGAAGTGATTAGGATTATTATAAGAAGTAATTAGGATGGTTAGAATATAATAGGAATGACTTAGAAGAATTGATTAGGATGACTAGGAATAAAATATGAATGATTTAGAAGTGATTAAGATGATTAGAAGAAGTGATTAGGATGATTAGAAGAAAGATATGAATGACTTGGAAGAATTGATTAGGATGATTAGAAATAGAATAGGAGTGACTTGGAAGAATTGATTAGGATGCTTAAGATGATTAAGAGATGAAGAAGAAGGATGATTAGGATATGGAGGAATGTTTAAGGATAATTGAATCGGATTAAGAGGATGACTAAGGATGTTATGGATGATTAGGAGATGATGACTAGAAAGATAAGAAGAGATGAATGAATAAGATAATTAGGAGAGATTGGAGAAATGATTTGGAATGATTAAGAAGGTGATTAGGATAAGAAGTATGGAGAAGGTGATGAAGTTGATAGATGGAAGAAGTGATGTGGAGATGATGTGGAAAGCTTGACTAAAGACAACTAACTTAACAAAATGTTTTTGTTGTTTTTGAAATATTTATTTTTTATTTTTTTGAGTTTTTGAGTTTTGTAATGTTTTAGGGTTTTCAAACTTTATATTTTTTTTGGATTTTTTAGTTTTTGATGTTTTTGGATTTTAAAATTTTATGCCTTTTTGGATTTTTGAAATTTTATGATTGTTTTTGGATTTTTTATTTTAAAATTCAAAGAAAACAAATGAAATTATAGACAAGCATAATTGCTAAGGTTTAATTTGGATGGTGTGTCCCATTTTGGCTACAAATGGGGAAGGTTTTAAACATTCAAGAACATCAAACACACCAAAAATCCTATTGAGGCTTCAACTAGGATATACAAGCTCAAATAGGGGATGTCCTTGATATACGCAAGGTACATGAGGCCCAAATCCATAGATGAAAGAGAATAATATCACACAATTGGGAGGAGACGGTAACCCAAATCTCCACCTTCACTTCCCAAAGGTATAAAGTTCTTTGGGGCTTAGCCAAGAGTGACAAGATTATACTTCCAAGAAAGGTGTCTTTGGATTCACCTCCCGCTATTTATACTCTATTGGAACATGGTAGTTAAGGTCATCCCTTGAGGTGATCAAATCCCCAAGCACACCTCCTAAAAAGAAAACAAGACCACGTATTTCTTGTGCACTCAAGATCACTTGAAGGCATAAGAGGAGAGAATACGTACATGGCCTTGGGGTTTAAAATACACTTATTCTTTTTAATTCCAAACCCAAATGATGTAGGGGCATCCAAGGTTGAGGTAGGGGCATTCTGTGTCCTTGGTGAAACTGCATGGGTGTTTGTATTTTGGTCGGTGTTACTCAGTTGTAGCCTTGACCAACGACCTTAGTCATTGAATAAATCTCAGTCGCTGAAGGAACTTAGTAGTCTCTAGCACTTGGTGAAAGTGTTACTCGATCATGCCTGTAGTGCTTAGATGACACTAGTGCTCGGTGATGCCTGGCATGCTCGATTATTTCACTTTTTCTTGATAGTTCTAGCTTATCGACTGGAGTTTTATGTGATTTGTTGGGCTGACTTGGTGCATTTATTGTTTTTATCTTTTGTTGGATTCTCCTAAGTGGATCTGGAGGCTGACATGCCGAATTAAATGTTTGTATACAATTTGTAAGCCAAATTGTATGACATTTAATATTTTTTAGGAAGATTTAAGGGTTTCATCTTGCCAACTTGTGGTTGATGATTAGTATTTAAGGGGTGTTTGGGTAGATGTTTAGGGGAAGAACTTAGAGAGGACTTGGATGAATAGAAGCTAGAAAGCTGAAGTTGGCGAAGTTGTGGAAAAGATCTTATCAAATCTTGTAGATCAGATTGCTATCTGATAATTTGTAACAAAAGAGCTAGTGGTTTGTACACTTGGGAACAAGGAGATTTCTTGGAGGCATGCGAGCTCAATTTTAGATCTACCTTAGGGTTTCCATCAGCTTATGATTATCTTCAGAGCTGAACTAGCTGAGGTTGTATTGGATCTATGTGTGGATCTTGTAGAATTACCATTGTTTGTAATTGGCCCTAACTCGGAAGGCCTTACAGCTGGGCATGTTAATGAAAATTGATTTGAAACATCTTATGTTGTGTTGTTCCACTATGTAATTCTAAAGCTGTAAGGTTTGGAGTGTCCTTAATTGGATCCTTCTCACCTTGGTCTGCATCACCAAATGTGAAGGTTAATTTTAAGACTAATTTGAAAATATGTGAAAAAACTTCAAATAGATTGTATAAGGCTAAAAATTATTGCAAAATCAGATTCCTTTCATTTTTCTGATGAATTTTTTAAAAAAATTGCTGAAAAAAGATTTTTTATGCCCAAGTTATGAGTGTTTAAAGTTTGCAAAGAAGGGTCAACTTGGAATGTGTCCACCTTATTTTCTAGATTGAATCTAGTAAAATGGTCTATAGATCTAGATAGAGGGCTAAATCATCTTTTCGACACTTTTCAAATCATCTAAAACGGAGCTTGTATGTGGAAGTTATAAGCATTTCCGTGAAGTTGCCTCTTTATGAAAAATAAGTTGTAATCAGACAAAGATGCCTATGTACAGGTAGAGATGCCTGTTTCTAGGTAGAGATGTCTATGTATAGGTAGAGACACCTATCTCATAGAGATGCCTATTTCCAGGTAGAGAGCCTGTGTACAGGCAGATACGCATGTCTGCACAAAAACAAATATTAGCCACCAATGTTTTAAAGTTTTATGCTCCCATTAAGTTTCAAATGCATAAAAAGGTTTCTTATGACAAAGAAATAGTGATTTTTTAACCTTAATATGTCAAAAAAATTTACTTAATCAGCTTTAAAAAGACAACACAAAAGAAACTCCCTTTTCTAGCAAAGACACCTATCTGCACAAAAACAAAGATTTTATTAGTTTTATGTTCTTTTATACACTTGCAGATAATATAAGGTGTTTCACAAATGATTATAAGCCTTTAAGTGATTAAAACATGTAAAGTTTATTATCTAAAACAAATTAAAGTGGAAGAAAACCCCTTTCCAGTGGAGACGCCTATTGGCAGGTAGAGACGCCTATGTAGAAGAGATGCCTATCTACAGGTGGAGATGCCTGTTGACAGGCATAGACACCTATTACTAGGTAGAGACACCTTTAGATGAGTGGAGATGTCTTTCTGGAAATGTTATGGGGTGTTGGAGATTTTCCAGCAGGACAATACTGACTGTATGTTTGTCATTGATGACAACATATGGAAAGTAGTATGTGTGAAAGTATTATGTAGTAAAACTTCTATATATGTTTCATGGACATGATATTAGCATGATATCATGGGCGCAGAGGTTGAATACGAGTATAGACAGTTATACAATAGCTTGTGTCAGTAGTGTTCCTGACAGACTTACAAGCAATGTTCTATGTATGGTTGTCCATACAATTGTCCTATGGGCATGCACCCTTGGGTATATGTTTCAGACATGTTAGTGATGTTAAGTTCATGGATGCATGGTCTGATGATGAATGCAAGTGAATTTATGTAGTTTCTATTCGCAAGTAGTAGTTTCCTGTGTTTGTTCAGTAGAGCCGATAGAGATTTTATTGGTTCTTAAGTTGTGCCTATCTTTATGGTATGCACCCTTGGAGTTAAGCTTAGATATTAGTTGTTGATGTTTGGTTAAGAGTGCATGAGTTAATTTAGCTTATAACAAAAGATCTAGTTGTTTTGGTAGAGTCGACAGTGTGTAGCATGCGTCTACATTTATTTTATTAAGATAGGTCCCAGAATATGTTGCATGCATAATAGAGCCGACAGAATGTTTGTTAGAGTTTATTATGGTTTCTCTATTATGATTTCAAGTTGGTTCTAATAGGCTGACCTGATCATATCATTTAGAGGAAAGATATTTATAGGCAGTCATTTGTGATTGCTGAAGTGTGGTTCATGGTTGATTAAGCAGAGTATAGCAGAGTGTGTGAAGTGTTGATCCATCAAAAGAAGGTCAATGTGACCAAGTAGAATATGTGTGATATTCATTGGAATTGATCTAGATAGTGGGTCAAAGTGCAGTTCACCAAGATCCAAATATAATGTGTATCTGTTATTCAGAAGGTTGTAGCCTTCACCCCTTTGAGAAGTGAGCTCTCAGATAGTGCGTCCTCTCCCCTAACAGGGACAATTGTAAAAGACTCCTAATAGGGTTTGACCCTTAACCAGGTCTACTGTACTTCATATATTGTAAAGCTACTCCTAAAAGGGTAAAGGATCTTCTAACAAGGATCATTATACACTAGTACAGAATATTAGTGGGTATCAAGTCCCACCAGGGTTTTTACCTATTTGGGTTTCCCCATAACCAAAATATTAGTGTTGTGTTTATGTGTTCTTTCATTATGTTTATGCTTTATGTTTAAGTATACTTAATTGGATAAAGAATTGAAACTTGTAGATAACTGATTCAACCCCCCCCCTCCCCTCCCCCCATCTCTTGGGACTATTCCTAACAATTGGTACCAGAGCCAAGTTCCTTGGAGAGAAGTTTAACAGCTTGAGGTTGATCAGATGGCATACTTCAAGAAAGAGAGTCCTAAGCTTGATGGAGAAAATTATCTTGATTGGAAGAACAAGATGATGACCCATTTGTAGTGTATTGCTTATGAAGTTTTCAATGTAACTATTAAAGTAGAAGACTGCATGGCAGGAAGCCTTCTGTCACCAATGTCATGACCAAAAGCTGGAACGAGGGCATTGTCAAAATTGATGGGGTTGAGTTTACTATGACTGAGGAGGTCATCTCGGCCGTGACGGGTATTCCCATAGTCAAAAGGAAGTTTTATAGGGACAAAATTATTTCTACCCAGGTGATTCAGGATTTTACTAAGGGAAGTGACAAAAAGATGGCTCTGGTAAAAAAAGGCACCTTCTACCAATCGTGCTCTATCAAGCCTCTATGGAGATTTGTGCTTTAGGCTATCATTAAGTACATTTCACTGGACACCCATTTCAACCGCATCTACTCCTACCATTTCATCTTGCTCAACCAATTCAGGTCTAATATGAAAATCTCTATCCCTTTCTATCTATACTCTTCAATAAATGAGAATATTAATGTTTATAGGGAGAGACCTGTTGGCAACCCCACCTTCCATGAAGGGCTTCTACTTTTAATTTATGATTATTTGAAGGCTAGGACTATAGGCAAAACCATCAAATAGGGGAAAGGTAGGAAAAGTGCCTCGGATGAGGATATTGAAAAAGGGGATGAAGAGTACTTCCCCTCTGAGATAGAGGAGAGCTTTGATATGCATTTTGATGAGGAGGTAGTTGGTTCCCCCACCTCTACCAAAGGGAAAAAGAAACCCAAGAGAACAAAAATTGAGAAGAAGGAAATTCAGGAGTCCAAGCAATGTGTGGATGTTTCTTCTAATAGGAATTATGATGAGGATGCCGAGGGCATGGAAACAGGGGAAGATATTGTTGAAAGTGAGGAAGATTTTCTTGGGGAGGAGGAGGATACCTATGTTCATCTAGAGGGAAAGAGGAAATTCACCATCAAAATTCCCAAGGATAGAGAGGAGGAGTCTATTTTGCCTACTGGGGACAAGAAGTGAAAAAGGGGGAATTCCCCTGATGCCATGGAGGAGAGAGGTAATGAAGAAGGGAGGATCAGTGAGGAGAGAGGAGAATCATGGGAAAGAGGATGAGGAGATCATGAGGCAGATCATTTCTCCTACAAAATTTAGGACACAGAGAAGACTGTGGTCTGGCGTAACTTCCACAATGTCTCTATCAGAATGGGTCTCAAAAGAGAGATGATGAAAACCATGGTTAAGGAAAATAAAGAGGGAAAAATAAAAATGGAAGATCTTATTGACCCTACCTTGGTCATTCTTAGTGATGTCACGAAGGAAAACCCCCAGATGGACGTCCTTAATAATTCCAAGAACAGTGTCATTGATAGCTACAGGACCACCAAATGGACCTATCATGAGATACAAGATCTCAGATTTAGGGTTGGCAAGATCAAAAGGGAGAACAACTATGGTAAGGCCAGACTCAATGAGGAGATTGCTGAAAGGGAAAACAAAATGGAAGCTGCTATGAAAAGGATCCAGGGGGTGGAAGCCACTCTTCAAAAAATTGCTGAACAAAGCCACAACATCCTCAAGGCTTCCAATGACCATATCAAAGCACTGATTAACAAAATTGAGGAAAACAAAGCTCGTAATGAGGACTCTCCCAACAAGAGTAAAGAAAAATTGCAGGAGGAGGGGCCAAGAAAGAGAACGAGAGCTAGCATGAGGAAGATGGACACCCAGGAGCTTGAAAAAGATTTGGAAGTTCTCAAGGAGGTTGCTGAGAAGGCGACCAAGCTGGAAATGTGGGTGGTGGAGACTCTTAGCAAGTTTTCCTAATTTGCTCCTGGCCTTTTTCTGCATGGGTTTTTTGTTCTTAATCCCTAGTCTTTTTCACTGGCTTTTTGTAGTTTAGCTATTTAAGACTGGCCATGCCTGGCCCTTTGCTTAGCTTTGGCTGTTTCATTTGGTTTGTGTTAAACTATTACTATCTATGCTGGTCTTTTAGCTATAAGGGTTTCAGGGCCCCATTAAAACCTATTTTCCTTAACCAAAAAAAAAAACTATCAAAGCAGCCAAGATTCCTACTTTAGAAGACCTTGAATAGGATGATGCTACTAACACTCAAAAGGAATTATTTCATCATAATGCTATACCTAAAGAAGCCCTTATCAGTGCACTATCTGATAGTGAGTTTTTAGAGATAAAGAAGGTAGACACCGCCCACAAGATATGGAAGTACCTTGCAGACATATTTGAAGGAGACAAGAAAGCAAAGGATGCGCATAGAAAGACATGGAATAAAAGATTCAATGCATTAGATATGTTTCCTAAAGAAAACATTAGAGCTTATAATCAAAGGGTCAATGAAGCAGTTGCTGGAATCAGGAACAATGGTGGAGAGATCTTAGAAGAAGATATTATGGACAAGTTGATGACCACTCTCACTCCAGAATATGAAAGAAAGATCAATATCCTTGATGAGACTATGTAGCTTACATCTAATTTCAAGAGAGAGACCTTGATCAACAAAATCTTAGATTTTGAGATTTCAAGATTGAAGACAGAACCTAAAAGTGAGACAACCTTCAAAGCAACAGTTCATGGTAAGAAATCTACAAACACTTCTAGTAATTTTGATGATGATGATGAAGATAAAACTTTAGATGATTTTATTGCTATGGTTGCTAAAAGATAAAAGAAAGGAAAAGGAAAATATGAAGGTCAATTTCCTTTCAAGTGCTTTTCATGTAATAAGATACGTCACTTTGCATCTAAGTGTCCTACTAGAGTTAGAAAGTTCAAAAAGGATTACAAGCCTAAGTAATCTAAGGAATGTTACTTTGATGGAGATTTCAGATGATGAATCAGGTGAAGAAGAAATTGGATTCATTTCTATTGTAGATAAAATGAATAGTAAGTCAGTTCCTAAAGATGAGAAAGTAAATCAAGAGCTAGCATTGATTTCCCAAGCAGACATAAGGACAGACTGGATTATAGACAGTGGTTGTTCACATCACATGACAGGTGATAAAGGAAAATTTGTTCATCTGGACAAATACAATGGTGGTATGGTTAGATTTGGAGACAACACTCCTAAAACAATAGTTGGTAGAGGAGCCATCACTCTGGATGGAAAGAACAGTACTGATGATGTTCTCTATGTTGATGTTTTGAAACATAACCTTCTCAGTGTTGGACAGTTACTTGGAAAAGGATATCAGTTGGAGTTCAAAGATGATAAATGCATCATTAACAATAAGGATGGTGTTATGATTGCATTAGGTTCAAAGATGAGGTGATGTTTTTCAACTCAATTCAGAAGCAAGTTATTTTGTTGCTAAAGTTGATGATAGTTGGTTGTGGTATAAAAGACTATGTCATATCAATTTTGATAACATAGTGAAGATAAGAAATGTTAAGGTAGTAAGAGATCTACCTAGCATAGCAAAGCTAGTTGATACTATATGCAGGGAATGTGTGATGGGAAAGCATGTGAGGAATTCATTCAGGAGCAAGCACAATTTAGCAGAAAACAAGTTGGATCTGATCCATACAGACCTATGTGGACCAACTCAAACAAGATCATAATATGGTGAAAGGTATTTCATTTTATTTGTTGATGATTATACTAGGATGATGTGGGTTGCATTCTTGAAAGATAAGTCAGAAGCATTTGATAAGTTCAAAATATTCAAAGCTAAGGTTGAGAATGAATCTGGATTAAAGATAAAATGTTTGAGATCGGATAGAGGAGGAGAATTCACCTCTGACAAATTTTATGAGTATTGCAAAGAACATGGCATAAAGAGACAGTTAAGTGCACCTAGAACACCTCAGTAGAATGGAATTATAGAAAGAAGGAATAGGATCATTCTAGATACAACGCACACCATTATGATAGAAGGAAAAGTTTCCCACACCTATTGGAGAGATGTGGTCAATACAACAGTCTACATAATCAATAGGATTCAGCTAAGTCCAAGCGCTAAAAAAACACCTTATGAGCTATGGTTTGGTAATGTTTGCACAGTAAAATACTTCAAAATATTTGGAAGCAAGTGCTACATCAAGAGGGATGAAGCAATAGGCAAGTTTGATGCAAGAAGTGATGAAGGTATTTTCCTTGGTTACTCTACTAAAAGTAAAGCTTATAGATATTTCAATTTAAGATTGAAAAAGATCATTGAAAGTGCTCATGTGAAGATTGATGAAAAGTTTATGATTCAATAAAGATATCATGATTACTCACCATGATTGAGGAAAAACCTAGACCCTCTACTAGTGAGATATTAATTGAAGAAATGTTTGATAGCATTGATGTGTTATTCAATGACCCTGAGACAAGTGAGGAAGAAACTCCTAAGGCTGATGAGTTAGCAATAACTAAAGCTCCAAAGTTTACATCTAGAAACCATTCCAAGAAAGACATCATTGGAGATCAAAGCAGAAAAGTCTTGACAAGATCACAAGCAAAGAACTCAGATTGAACCTTTAAGTGTTGAAGATGCTTGTACTGATTTAGATTGGCATGATGCTATGAAAGAAGAACTTGATCATATTATTAAGAATGACACTTGGGAACTAGTTCCAAGATCTAGTGATAAGAATGTGATTGGTACAAAGTGGATATTTAGAAATAAGATGAATGAAGATGGTACAGTAGTAAGGAACAAAGCAAGATTAGTATGTAAAGTTTATGCGCAAAGAGAAGGCATTGATTATTCAGACACATTTGCACTTGTGAGTAGATTAGAAGCTATTAAGTTTTTCCTAGGTTATGCAATAGTTAAAAACTTCAAAGTTTATCAGATGGATGTCAAGTTAGCATTCCTAAATGGAGATCTAAAAGAAGAAGTATACATTGAGAAGCCTAAAGGATTCCCCTTATCAGACAGACTTGATATGGTATGCAGATTGAAGAAGGCCCTCTATGGACTTAAGAAAGCCCCTAGACCATGGTATGAGAGACTAGATGGATACTTAACAAAGATTGGATTGAAGAAAGAAGCAACAGATTGTAATCTATTCATTAGAGAGACATCTAGAGGTTTGTTACTTGTAGCTATATTTGTTGATGACATTATCTTTGGAGGTAATGACAAAAATAGTGCTGAATTTGCTAAGGAGATGCATAATAAATTTGAGATGAGTATGATTGGTCCTATCAAATACTTTTTAGGATTGAATGTGCAGTAGACAAAGAAAGGTCTATTCATTAATCAATCTAAGTATGTGAAAGAAATATTAAAGAAATTCAAGATGGATGATTGCAAGCTAGTAGGAAACCCTATGATTATTGGATGCAAGCTTACAAAGGAAGATGACTCACCAGTAGTTGATATAACATTGTGAAAGTTAATGATTGGTAAATTGATTTATCTTACACATACTAGACCTGATATTTCAAATGTAGTTGGCATAGTTGGAATATTTGCAGCAGAGCCTAAACAAAGTCACCTCATGGTAGTAAAAATGATATTCAAATACGTACAAGGCACTATAGACTATGGTTTATGGTATCCCAATTCAGAAAATGTTGAGCTTAATGTATACACTGATGCAGATTGGGTAGGATGTGTTGATGACATAAAGAGTACATTAGGAGGAGTAGTGTTTCTTGGTGATAGACTTGTCACTTGGACAAGCAAGAAACAAAATTGTATTTCTCAGTCAACAATAGAATCAGAGTATGTTGTAGCAGCCTTGAATTGTTCTATAATTGTGTGGATCAAGAAGATGATAAAATATTTTGGAATTCATATTAATTATCCTATTGTTATTTAATGTGATAAAACCAGCACTATCAATATGTCTAAGAACCCTGTGATGCATGCAAAGACAAAGCACATTGAGATCAAGTATCACTTCCTAAGAGAGAAAGTGGTAGAGAAAGAAGTTAAGTTGGAATATGTGAATACTAAGGAATAGTTGGAAGACATATTCACAAAGCCCTTTCCTAAGGATACTTTTGAGTATCTCAGGGGGAAGTTGGGAGTAATTCCCTTCCCTGATTCTGCTTAGAAGGAAGCAGGAATGACATCAGTCCTCTGGGACTGATGGAAGGTTGAATACTCTACTTCTAGAGTAGTACCAATGCTTAAAATGAATGGCTCCCTTTGCCATTGATTTCAAAGGGGGAGTAGTATATAGAGTCATGAAAAATAGGAGTAATGTACTTAGGGGTAGCAGTATTCAGTTGTGACAACAGTTCAGTTGAGGAAATGAAGAATGTTGGAATATATTGCAACAGATGAAGGTTTCATCTTTGGGGGAGTTTTGAAGAGGAAATGGAGAATGTTATGAAAGAATTATTCATTTGGGTTGATGGTGGTTTTTCATTCCACATGTTTCCACCAATGCCAAAGGGGGAGATTATTGGAGATTTGCCAGCAGGCCAGTACTGACTGTATGTTTTTCATTGATGACAACATATGGAAAGTAGTATGCATGGAAGTATTATGCAGCCTTCTGTATATGTTTCATGGACATGATATCAGCATGATATCATGGGCGTAGAGGTTGAATGTGAGTACAGACAATTATATATGTCATGCCCAATTTTCCTTAGGCAAAAACACAACTAATTTTTTTTAAAATATTAACATATATATATGTTAAAAGTGTATAGCTTACTAAGAATTCTTCTAAACACATTTTACAATAGTAGTACAAGCACTAGTATGGACAGATTATCACAAGAAACATAAATAAATAAAGAACATTACTCTTCCTACAAGTTACAGCTACAATCAAAGAGATACATCAATAAGCATTTCCCTTTTTTTTATTACAACTTGGAAGCATGTCACTTCTTACACACACTACAAAACTTTACAAGGAGACTCTATCTTACAAGATCTTACAAGAAGAAATAGATGAGACAAAGACTTATATTAAATTTTACAAGGTACACTTTACACCCAATACCACATGGAGGGAATTCAAAAACACTACATTCTTTCATAGCCCTAGCCTGGTCCAACCAAGATATCTTGAAAAAACTGCAAGAAAAAAAAACCAACTAGAAAAACCATGGTACTCTCCTCCCTACCATATGGCATCATGAGACCTCGTAGGTCCTAGCCAACCCCTGAGCAAGGGGAAATCAAGCTAACAAGAAACACCCATACATCCCTCAAATGTTGCACACATCACATTACTTCATGAAACAACAACATATACGTCATTCTTGCCCTCACACAAGGATTACAACAACTTTTTTTTCTTACATGGCCATTCACAACAAGGATCTACTAAGACCCACTCAACAAGAAGGAAATAAGAACTTCAAGCAAAAACAACCATGGTTCATCTCTAGCTCACCTAACATACACATTTATCACTATGACACAAGAGATTCAAAACACTTTGCCCACACAATGCTCTCATGAATGAACTCAAGGACTTACATAAAGCATGACAACAACTCACAACACACATATACAAACTGAAATACCTTCCTACTCATATGAGCTCATAAAATGCATAAACTCCATTAATGGAGGTTGAGGTGTACATACCTTCACCTGAAGTTATGGTAGACAGATCAAGTGAGTCTTCCCTTTTCTTCCCTTTTCTTCCCTTTTTCTTCTCTAACTTTCTCCTAGCTCCTAGATTGTCTCCAAGGTTGGAGAGTGGGTGATTAGGAAACACAATCCAAGTTTGCCACTAAAATAGGCTTCTCACACTCTCCCATGCCCTTGGGAGAGTTGTGAGCTTCCCATTGGGTGACCTACCCAAAACCTTACAACTTTCCTAAAGTGGAACTGGAAAAGGTGAATGGGGAAGAGAGCTGGAAACTTTTTGACTCATGAAGTTTCACATGTGAGTTTGATTTTCGCCATTTGACAAAAGCCCACTTTTGGAGGGCTTCCCAAGGTGGCTCTAGGGTGTCTTATGGTTAAAAAGGACCCTTACCCATAGGTATAACCATGGGCCTTCTATTTTTGTGTAAAACAACTCCCTAGGGGTCAATTTGACCCCTCAAAACCCAACCTAAAAGTGAAACTCGAGATTTAAGGAGATGTGACTTCCCATGTGTGCCCTAACCAAGGTAGAGGTATGGGGAAGATCAATTTGTACTAGGGTTGGATGGTTACAACTTCCTTAATTCCAAGTAAATTTAAAATGCAACTAAATTCACATTACAAGTGTCATAGACACCTCAAAAACACATCACTTTCCTACTTGGCAAGGTCCACAATTAAACAAAGAAATAATAAAATTAAAAATTCACATAACCCCTTTCTCTTCACAAAAAAATAAGACACATCACAATAGGCCTAGTCCCCCTTTAGGACACAAATTTTGGTGTCATGGGAGGCACACACAGAATAGCTTGACTTCCCCTTTCCATGGTTTTAGTCCTGCACACTCAATGTAATTATTAGTATTCCCGTAATAATCAGAGCATGATCAAAATAAAATAAAAACTTAACTTTCATTTTATCAATACACTTTCAAGTTAGGTAACGAGTTATCCTCTAAGGAATCCATCAATTCTCTTATGATACTAAATTTCAAAATGCTTCAAATTACAATTAATCCATAATTCCAATCTATGAAATCATCACTATTTGATTTATTGAACCAATCTTATTCTATCAAGAAATTATAATCTTCTCAATTCCCAAAAGTAAGATTCAATTTTGAATAAACATCATGACCTAAAGTTAAAGTCACATAATTATCAACCCTTCATTATTAATCCTACCTCACGGTATACTAGGGACTATGGTAAAATAGTTATCAATGCTATTTCAAACTTCACATTTTAACTCAAGGTTAAGTAACCTAATCATTCATTTCAGTTTCACCTCTAGTTCATAGCAATTAATTGTCTAATTTGATTTGTCAGGATGTTCCAATTCTACAATATTAAACTTTAAACAAATTGAATTAACTATTAAATCCATAATTATATGAAAGTGCAATAAGAGTTTCATTTGTACATCATTTCCTAGCTTAACCATAATTATTCATCTTGAATTTCTCCCAATAACTATTCTTAGAATTAGTTTCGCCTTGGTAAACATTATCATCATTAAGGTTCTAAATGTATCACCAAAATTGAAATATACTTCTCTCTGGACATATTGTTTTTTTTTCGTAAGTAAATGGGGTTTACATAATCACATTACATGGATTCTCATCAAGGCAATATGTTCTAATAGGGCTCAACAAGGCTAAAAGACTTACGGTCTCCCAACCTTATCCACAAAAGTGTCTCACATAGAGGGAGAATGGTAGGGGCCAATTAAATTGCATAGCTCAATTCTATCACAAAAATTTACTTTTATTTGAAGCCTTCCTAAATTTATATTTTGATGTGTACACCTATCACTGTAACATAAATTTTACACTCTAGAGATCATTACAAACCATCTATGCACGTGCATCATCCATACCTAAGTTAAGGCATCATAACATATAATGTTGCCAAATAACTTAAAGATTCTATTAGGTTTACTATTCACTTGCTAATTACCATTGATTGTCTTTATTTTAAAATGTCTCAAAACTATGTTAGTTAGTTTGACTCATTCTATTTTTCATTAGGGCAATATTCTAATCCACATAAGCTCCCTTATTATAATTTCAGATGGAATTTCCAAGCATCTTAGAGTAATATTAATTCTATCATGTAAGCACAGGTATACACCTTCATGTTCTAATACCACAATAGTTAACTAAAGGTAATATTACTTCAAAACTATGTCTTAAATTAACATATTCCATGAATTCATTTGAACATGAAATCTATTCTAATTAAGTTGATGAACTATAGTCAAGATATCTAATAAATTTGCATAAAATCTATGGAAAGTCTTGCAAGAAGTAACAATAGTGCTTACCAGAGTGTTCTTACCAATATGAGGGAAATGGAGGGGTCCTACAATATAGCAGCTTGTGTCAGCAGTGTTCCTAATAGAGTTATAGGAAGTGCTCTGTGTATGGTTGTTCGTACAGTTGTCGTATGGGCATGCACCCTTGGATATATGTTTCAGACATGTTAGTGATGTTAAGTTCATGGACACATGGTTTGTTGATGAATGCAAGTGAAGTTATGCAGTCACTATTCACAAGTAGTAGTTTCTAGTGTTTGTTCAGCAAAGTCGAAAGAGATTTTATTGGTTCTTGAGTTGTGCCTATCTTTATGGTATGCGCCCTTGGAGTTAATATTAGAGATGATTTTTTTATGTTCAGTTAAGAGTGCATGAGTTAGTTCAGCTTGTAAAGAAAGATCTAGTTGTTTTGGTAGAGCCGACAGTGTGTAGCGTGCATCTACATTTATTTTATTAAGACAGTTCCTAGAATATGTTGCGTGAATAATAGAGCCGATAGAATGTTTGTTGGATTTTATTATGGCTTCTTTATTATGATTTCAAGTTGGTTCTAACAGGCCGACCTGATCATATCATTTAGAGGAAAGATATTTATAGGTAGTCATTTGTGATTGCTGAAGTGTGGTTCATGGTTGATTAAGCAGAGTAGAGTAGAGTGTGTGAAGTGTTGAGCCATCAGAAGAAGGTCAATGTGACCAAGTGGAATATGCATGCTATTCATTGGAACTAATCCAGATAGCAAGTCAAAGTGCAGTTCACCAAGATCCAGATATAGTGTGTATCTGTTATTCAAAAGGTTGTAGCCTTCACCCCTTTGAGTAGTGAGCTCTCAGTTAGTGTGTCCTCTCCCCTAACATGGACAATTGTAAAAGACTCCTAATAGGGCCTGACCCTTACCAGGTCTACTATACTTCATATATTGTAAAGTTACTCCTAACAGGGTAAAGGATCTTCTAACAAGGATCATTATACACTAGTACAGAATATTAGTGGGTATCAAGTCCCACTGAGGTTTTTACCTATTTGGGTTTCCCCGTAACCAAAATATTGGTGTTTTGTTCATGTGTTCTTTCATTGTGTTTATGCTTTACGTTTAAGTATACTTAATTGGATAAAGAATTGAAACTTGTAGATAACTGATTCACCCCCCCTCCTCTCAGTTATCTCTTGGGACTATTCCTAACATGGGGAACTCTCACAAAATCAAGAAAGTTGTTAGAAAAATGGTATTGTGGGTCCCACAAGGTGTGCCAAAATGTATTGCATAAAAATGACATAAAAGAACAAACTTAAATAAACTAAGTCTATTCCTACATATTCATGCAAACCTCAAAATATGGAAGCAAACATGCATATATGAAGAAATGAAATAACAAATAAGATTAAGCTATTTCAACATAATGCAAACCTCCCAAAAAAGACTAAGTGTTGATTGATTTGTTGAAGAGGGTATGTGGTTGCTCAAATCCTGCAGCATGACAATGCATGAAAAAGGCTATTTGAATGAGGAGAAAGGCTCTAAATTTATAAGATTTTTTAGGGAAATGGACGGTTTGGATTCAAAGTTAGATGAAGGGCTAGGATTCTTCAGGATCAATGAGGTGGCCATGATGTGGAGGCCAAGTAGATGCCATTTGGATGACATGTGGATTAGGGTTTGTCCATTCCAAGGGGGAAATATTCTCACACGTGTGAGAAACCTTTGAAAGTGGCATGTCTATGACAAATTGTAAGAGATTGTAAGAAGGTGTAAGAGGGATAAAGTTGCTCACACATGTGTGAGAAACTTGAGAAAATGTTGGCTCAATGACAAAGGTCAAGGGTTGTAAGAAGATGGGAGAACCAAGATTTCTCACACATGTGTGAGCAACTTTGGAAAATGACATGTCAATGACATGGGTCAAAAGGTGGAAGAGAAGGGGAGAACCAAGATATTGGAAAGTGACATGTCAATGACATGTGAGAGACAAGTTTGTAAGGGTTTGTAAGAGTGTGTAAGAATCACATGTGACTAAAGTCACATGTGACTTGGGTTTGGATTAGGATTTCTTAATCCTTAGATTAAGGTTGTGCAAATGATTAGTATGGGATTAGGTGGGAGATTAGGATTAAATAGTGGGAAATTTAGGAGCAATGTGCTCAAATAGAATTAAATACAATATTTAATTCCAAGTGGGTTAAAAGGGGATTAATTAAATAAACTAGGTCATTTATTTAATCAAGGATAAGGGATAAAGAGGAGTGTAATTAAATAAATGTGAATTTATTTAATTAAGGTAGAATAAGGCTAAAATTAAATAAATAATACATATCTATTTAATTGGCTAGGATAAGGGTAATTGTTAGGACAAATTTAGGTGTCTACAAAATGCAATTAATCTACACTTTCCAAATCCTTAGATCTTGGATGTATGTATTCTTGATCACTTGAATGGGGGAGAGGAGGAAGAAGGAAATTGATGATGGATATTCTTTCTTACTTGTGAATTCCTCTACTTTTCCACCATGGAAGAAAGAAATTTTCATTAATAAGAGAACATTTCCTTTGAATGGATCTTTGATGGAATAAAACTTGAAGATCTTGAGTTGGAAGCCTTGTCTTCAAATCTTGAATCCAAAAGAGAACTTGAGATCACCAATAATTGCTTGCACATTAAATCTTGATCACTTGTAATTGTGTATCATGAGATATGTCAAAATCAAAAGCTTGAATGTTGTTTTATAGTCGATTCAAAATCCAAAATTGATGGGATAACAATAATCATAGATTGGGCTCAAAGCCCAATTGAAATAAACCCCAAAGGACTAGGTTGATTTGAATTGGCCTAGTCCCAAATAGGCACATTTCAAAATGGTCTTTAGGATGCAGGAAGTGTTGAGAGAATAGAGGAGAAAGGTAAGATGAGAGCAATAATCAAGCATGAAAATATCTGAATATAGGAATTCGCTAAAATGGGGTCTGAAAAGATCCTAGAGGCATCGAGTAATGGGTGCTAACTTTTTAGGATTGTACAAAAGGTACCCCCAAAAAATTAAGTGTTCTATGCCACAATAATGAAGTTAACAATCTAGAATATAATGAAGATAAATGCAGAGCATAGCTCAAATACAATGATGACCCCTTTGAATGTTACTCAAATATCTCTGTCATTTCCAAAGTGTGATAGTTATTAATAAGATGAATCAAATACCATAGAATATTTAGGTACAATGACCATGGATGTATGGTAATAGTTGGACCAATAAAGATTCGATACTATCGTGATAGATGCAAATGTAGGTAGATAGGAAACATGAGGTTCTAAAGATACATCCATAACATTAGAAGATGATGTAACTCCATAGGATTTGTTAGAGAAAAGGATGTGAATATACTCAACAATGTCCTCAAAGTATACAACATGTGACTCTACAAACAAGGATACAAGGTTTGGTAGAAATATGTCCTATTGTACTGAAAAACTAGAGTCCAAGGATGAAGCACCATTAAATGAGATGTCCTCAACTAGAGGAGACTAAATATCCTCAATTGGAGGAGATGATGTGTCCTCAACTATGGATTCATCTATGTGAAAGAGAACTACATGTTAATTTATCATTGATTAAATATGTGTTTGCTCAAGACAAGGTAGTAGGAATCTCAATGGAGGGAACATCATGATTAGATAAGATTCAAGATTTTGAAAAAAATACTAGATGATGGCTCAAGTAGTGAAAGGGAACTCAATTTTATTTATGTGATGGATATATCCCTCATAAACTATAATTCCTATTAGTCCATAAACCTTATCATTTTTGTTAAACCACTTGGTCTTATGATATTAGTCATGAGGCTCAATAATGAGTCCAAGGAGATAGGTTGTAGACCATGCTCACATGAGTGATTCAAAATCCCTTGTTCCAAGGAAAATATCTCTTTGAATTAATCTTGACTACATAAGGATGAAATTGTGTTTTGATCCCCCCACCCAAAAAAAATAAAAATAAAAAAATGAAACTTTATCTTAATTCACGATTACATGCATAATCTCCATGATATATCAATTAGTTTCAAACTAACTATGTGTAAGAAGTGTAGAATCATATAGGATGCAAAACACATTATACCCCCCATTGATTCAGTTTTAGAGACCCCCTTTATAATGACATTTTTTAATGTACTACATTGGCTAGAATGTATAAAGTAAAAAATGATAGCTTATAATGAGAGTGTGGAATCATTTCTATTGGATTGGGAATTTAAAATTGAATAATTTCTAAAATAATGAAAATCAATTTAAAATTATCATTTGAAAGTTTTACCAATATTAATATTTTCTAATATATCTAAATTGTACATTATAGAAAAGTAATGCCCATATTACATAAAAAGTTACACTAAATTACTTTCTTTTACAAATTTAGAGGAAAAGATAAGGCTAGAGCCAATGGGACAATGATGCTCCTCTCCATCATACACTTGAACTCAAATAAAAGAATGATGTGAAGGGGGAATAAAACACCCATGTAAAGGTAAATGAAACAAAAATACAAGTCACTCCCAATACAATTCATTGGTTTGAATGTGAAGGTCAAGCTATGGAAGCACATACAAATCAACTTGAATTTTGAAAATTTGTTTTTCCACCCCAAGGAAGGTCAAAACACCAAACTCAGGAGTCAAAATAAGTAAGGATGAAACATCCCATCCAAAACAAATTAACACTATAACTTTCCACTTAATTCCAAAAGCCAAAATAATAGGTTTGATTATCATATTGCAGATTCAACAACAAATTTAGCTAGTGAAATAAGACTTGATTGATAAATTTAGTGCTAAAACAAATGCTAAAATAAGAGGTAAATTTTCCAATAAAGGAAAAATCAAATCTACACCCCCAAAAATTAGAAATATGTGCCAAAGTCCCAAAAAAATAAATTCCAAATTACCATACTCATGTCATTTTGCATATATTTTTAGCACCACTTCAAAGTAGAGAAGTGTACTTGTGAATCAACGTTCGAATTCCCATGAAAATAATCATGCTAGATGAATATATAGTGTTTAAAAAAAATGTCAACAATAGAAAATATCTCAAATGTAACTCAATTTTTTTAGTATAGGTAAATTAATTATCCCCCATATTGCAAGGCTTGGTCACAAACTAATCATCTAGGGAAGACAACTTCCATATCCACATTATTCACATGTTTACTATTTCATCTACCCAACATTAATATTGTAGCTAATGTGATCCATAGTATAAGAAATAACTATTATGTATTTTTCTATAAATTGAATAAACTAGGTTTGTATTCTATAGAGCTTAATTTTGGGTTTCTCCTCCATACCATAATATTAGGTTGATGAAATAGTAAACATGTTTGAATGATGTGGAGATGGTGGTTATCTATCTTGGATGGTTGATTTGTGTTGATCAAGCCTTTTAGTATGGATGATAATTAATTTACCTATTCTAACATCCCCCAATAAATTAATTATTGAGTTTTCTTAAACATGCCCCTGTAATCTAGAAAATATGGGTCCTAGCTTGAAGCCCTTTTAGGTATCCATTTACAATCACTTATAAAATTATTCATACTACTTCTCCTCATCATAATCACTTTGAGTTTATGACTTACCCCTGACAAATAAAATTCTCAAGTGGGTTTTTCTAACCACAAACCTCACTCACAAGTAGTTTCAAGATCACCACAAAATATGCACTCAAGTGGTTTTAGCAAACCCAAAGCATCATATAAAAGTGGTTTTGGTTGACCATGGATATGTCACCAAGTGGCTTTAGGTTACCACAAACCAAGCACACACTTGTTCCAATGACAACAAATCATCAGAATAGGGAAACCAACATCAAGTTCTAGGATTTTCTCCTTTTGTACCTACATCAAAATTAATTATTGAGTCCATATAAAATAAAATCCATCTAATGAGATACATGGGTACCCAACCACCATACTTTTTATTTCTATAGGAATTATTTTCAGAAACATGGTTCATCAATATGTTTAACCAAAATACTTTGGGGTGTCAGTTACATCTGATCATGTACCCCTTACATCAAATCAGGAATAATAGATTGGTTTTGCCTTTTAAAAAAGGTGACTTGTACTCAAACAATTGTTTGAAATACATATCCCATTAACAACCATCCACTAATTCAATCTTCATACATTGTTTGGATTGACCTCTTTTCAATAGCCTTCCAAATACTTTAACAAGATTAAAAAGTTAGTTCCTTGAGCATTACCATTATGCCAATCTTCTTTTGCATGAACACTTTTTACACCAACATAGACTTCCCACTTAGACAGAAAAATTATCTCACCTCCAACACAAAAAATTTACACCCGATGAAGCTCTATAACTCAAGATACTCTCCTATTTCATTAACATATCACATATGCAAGCTAAAAGAAATTATAGACTATAATTGTTACCAAATTCTCCTTTATCATGCATCCAACAACAACCATTCAATTCCAAATAATGAAACCACATATCATAGCATATACAACATACACTAGAGCATTTGACTCCCATAAAAACCACAAATTTAACATCTAACACTAAGCCCATACAAACAAGGATTTTTAGAGATCTTTAATATGATCTCTTTATCTCCTTAGTAGTTTCTACAAGCCATACCTATATTTTACTAGTAGAAATTTAACACATTAACAAAAATCCAATACTTTTCATTCTCTCTTTAAAATGCAACTTAAAAATCAACAATATCTCTTTCATAACAACATCATCTTTAGAAAAAAATAATAACCTCATTCTTTAGTGATCTCTCTTCTTACTCTACACTGATTCCTTTTTTAAGCACTCTTAAAACAATAGAGAGTTACTAAAAATGTATCTCTAGACTCTTAAGGATCATACCAACACTCCTTCAAATTCATCAGCATCCGCAAGCTCTTTGAGATCTTTTACCATTATCTCTGATACCAATTTAAAAACTATGATACAAAGGAGAAACCCAAAATTGAGCTTTCTTGAACATAAACCCTTTAAATTAAATTTATAAAATAATATGTAATAAATTATAGTCATACATTATCTATGACATTTATTTTTGTAGATGCAACATGAAAGAACACTATTTCTATTTTTTTAGTGTTCTGTGTTTGTGTGTCTATATGTTTGGGAGTTTCATTATGTTTCTGATATGACTACCTCTGAGAACTCTAATATTTTGGTTCGTGAAATATTAGATGGTTATAACTATGCAAGTTGGAAATGCAATATGGAATTGATTTTACAAATGAATGGTTTATGAGAAGTAGAAATAGAATAAAATCCCAAGAATTAGGCCTCATGTTCAAAATTTAAAAACAACAAAAGAAATATGGGAAACTTTGCAAACAATGTATAAAAGAACTAGCAAGTTAAAAGTGATGGGCAATAAGAGACAATTAACTCAATTGAAAATGAAAGGAGGAGATAGCATAAATGATCATATTTCTAAATAAAAAACTTAAAGAAATCAACTTGCAATGATGAAGGTTGAGTATGAAGACTCTAAGATTATAGACTTTTTAATTGAAAGTCTTCCAGATGAGAATAATAATTTCATTTGTACATTGAACTAACTAGAAAATTTGAGAATATCAAAATAGAAGAAGTGTATGGTGCTTTTCTAAATGAAGATGAAAGGCTTAAAAAGTTCACAAGTGAATCTAGAAAGAGTCAAGAATTTATAGCGAGAGGAAAAAATAATAATTATAATCAACGTAAATCATATCAATATGAAATAAATAAACAAGGGAATTAATATAGAAAAAATCAAAGGCAGTGGAATCAACAAAGGGATAATAAAAATGGATAAAGTTATCAAAGGAAACAAAATCAATGGAGAAATTCCAAAAAAAAAATTAAAAGGAGAAAGTGTTATCATTTGTTATAATTGTGGACAAGAAGGGTATAAAATTGATCAATGTTTTAAGAAATCACAAAGGAGATTCAATCAGAGAAGACAATTCAAATAATGCATGGTATATTGATTCAGAAGCTAGCCAACATATAACTTAAAATAAAAAATTATTTAGCTCTTTAGAAGAAACAAAAGGTGAAATAATATATCTTGGTGATGATATTTCACATGAAATTTAAGGAATAGGTACAATATGAATGAAAGGAAATGATTGTAAATAATTGGAAATAACTTATGTGAATCTTGTACCGAAGGTTATAAGGTGGAGTTATATTCATATGTGTTTAATCAATAATATTATTGATGGATACAAAATAGTGGTAACAGGACTTGAGAATGATGACAAGGGGATAGGTCAGACCACTATTAGAAACTCAAGAACTAGGGGAGTGCATGCACACATTGTCTAATCCAAAAGATTCTCTGAGGAATGGATCCAAATCCCTGTAGCTCACAGCCCAGGTAAACCCTACTACAATTGCCTCTTTTTGTACGCATGATTTTTGACTTTATTTGGAATGACCTATAGGAACTGTAGGACGGCTGCTGGGCCAACCGGGTATAGAACCCATAGAAGGGAAGCTAGGGCAGGCACTGGATCTTTATATGATTTTGTTTCTGAAACGGGCTATGGCCCTAGAGATGGAATTGGATATGCACCTGTAATAGATGCTTATATTACTACAAGATCCTCCATAAGTAAGATATGGAATCAAAGATATGGTCACTTATGTTGGAAAAATAGTCAGCGCTCCCCTCAGGATTCGTGACATGGCTTAACCACCTCTCATGTCTTCTATAAGTCTAGTGGTTATATCGGGCACTAACAGGTTGATATTTTGGTGCAATGACAACCACTACTTGTAACAAGTGGTATCAGAGCTTGGTCATAGGTTCGAATCCCCTCAGGTAACAATGAGGGGGAGATTGTTGGAAAAATAGTCAGCGCTCCCCTCAAGATTCATGACATGGCTTAACCGTCTTTTGTGTCTTCTATAAGTCTAGTGGTTGTATCGGGCATTAATAGGTTGATCTTTTGGTGCAATGACAACCACTAATTGTAACAACTTAAACTATAAAATATTTTCTATACTTTCAAACATGAATATGGTTGATGGAATACCTTGGATAAAGGTAAACACAAATGTGTGGGAAGGAGAATTGTTGGTAAACAACATAGAGGCACTTTTGAAAGTTCTGCATGGAGGGAAAGAGAATGTCTTGAACTTATCCATATTGATTTGTGTGGCCCTATGAATTCCACATCAAAGGGAGGAGACAGCTACATTCTAATATTCATTAATGATTACTCAAGGAAAGTCCGAGTCTACTTCCTCAAGGAAAAGGATGAAGTATTTAACAAATTTGAAATGTTTAAGCTATTGTAGAAAATGAAATTGGGCATAAGATGAAGTGAGTAAGAACTAATAATGGTGGAGAATATGTGAACAAGTTAAAATAATTTTTTTTATTACAATGGGATAAAGAGAGAAATGACTATTAGAGATACTCCTCAATAAAATGACATTTCTGAAAGGAAGAATAGGACCTTAGAGGAAATAACACATTGTATGATACAATCTAAGGGTCGTCCCTTGTTTCTATGGGCTAAGGCTATTAATATTGCATCTCATGATTTAAATAGATCTCCCACAAGTTGTTTACAAAATATAACTCCTAAAGAAGTATGGAGTAGAAGGAAACCAAATGTTAAATATTTTAAATTTTTTAATGTGAAGCATGTGCTCACACTGAATAAGATTAATGAAAAGAATTTTTACAAGAATAGTATTAAGTGAATCTTTGTGGGATATGATGATCAAAGGAAAGGATATATGTTATATGATCCTAGTGTGAAATATTTTTTTACAAGTAGATATGTCAAGTTTAATGAAGGGTTTGATGATATCACAAAATCTCTTTCTACAAGTGATCATAGATAATCATGAATCTTCCAATGAATTTAAAATTGGTGAAATTTATAAGGAGGCCTTTGATATAGTTGAGGAATATAGTCCCCCTCTAAATACCAAGATTAGTCAAGATATTTATCAAATCTAGAATAGCCTGAATCTTAGAGGGACCCACTACGATACCCTCTCTAGAAATAACATGTCCCAAATATTCACTTCTGTCTAGAAGAACTCGCACTTTTCCAAATTTTTGTAAAACTGAACTGTAATAATTTTCACAAATGGCTCTAATTATCCTTCATAAACCTTGAATACACCAAGATATCATCAAGGAAACCTAGTACAAACTGGTACAACTACCACAAAAAAATACCATTCATCAAGCTCATGAATACCAAAGGAGCATTGGTCAAACAACCGTAAACTCATAGTGACCATAGTGTGTGTGGAAAGAAGTACGATGTATGTCATCCTCATGTATTCATAACTGATGGTATCCTAACTTGAGATCAATTTTTAAAAACACTATAGAACCCTTCATTTGGTCAAAAAAATCATCTATCCTCAACAAAAGGTACTTATTCTTTACTATCACCTTATTAAGATGTTAATAATCAATGCATAATAAAAGTGAACCATCCTTCTTTTTCACAAATATAACCAGTGCACCCCAAGGTGAGACACTAGGGAAAATATGGCCCTTGGATAGAAACTCCTCCAACTATAACTTGAGCTAACTTAACTCATGGGTGGTCATGCGGTAAGGCGCTTAGAGTATAGGATCTTCTCTAGCAATAAGATCAATATGGAAATTGTAATACCCCAAAAATGGGCTATAGGTTCATTAATCTCCTACATCCTCAAATCGAACGAAATCAACATCAAAGTCCTAACCTAGGAACATCTGCACATCAAGGTATCAAAATCCTAATTGATTATTCTAAATTCTACATTGGGGAATATTCCTTGAAATATTCCTAATTTATCCTAATTGTCTTTAATTTAATAATTATTTGGTGATAAATCATATTTATCCTAAAGTTTGATTAATTAAATATTCTAAATATTTAATTAATCAGATTTAATACTACCACTTAATTATTTAATTAAATTTAATTAAATTTATTCCTAAATTATATTATTTAATTTTGGCAATAAATAAAAAATCTTATGATTAATTGATTAAATTTTTATTTAATTAATTAATGTCAGTTGTCAATATTTAATAATATAGTTTTGAATTAAGTTTGATTTAATAAATGATTAACCCATAAATCAATTGTTTTAATTCAAAAATCAATTAAGTTGAAGATAAATCACTTTATTTATTTACTTAATTCATAATTATTATGCACATTCAAAGAGTAGTTAAACTTTAAATCATAAAATCAATTCAAGTTGTTATCATTTGGAAACTCAACATCTATTTTGAGTTGAAAGTTGATCTAAACTTCTGATTTGAGTTAAAAAGTTGTTCTTGCATGATTTTGCATGATTTTGTGAGTTGATCTGTTTCTAATTTCTTGTTGACTCAAAAATCAACCCGAGTTTATCAAGAGTGATTTATGGCTTTTCTCAATGCATCCTCAAGCCTTGGATTTCTATAAAATCAAGGCTTAGCTCTTCACAATTAACCACCCTCGAATTTGCACAATTACTCTGGCGAATTTGCGTTTGAAGGATCAAGCACTTGCGATAGATGATTTGTGAGATTTTTCATTGTTGGTCATAAGCATTCATAGTTTTCATAGCATTCATTCATAACATATCATTCGTAGCCTAAATCTACATAGCATATCAATCTCATTCATCTAGATTAGTTTCATATAGTTTTTCATATTATTGCATACAAAATCTAAAAAAATAGATTAATTTGCATTCATACAATTTTTCATCTTTTGCATTCAAATTCTTCATTTAGGTGTTGCATTGTCACTGATCTCGGTCTAATATGAGAATACCATACTCACACCTACTAGAAGGCAGTAAATCACCTGGTTAGCTTAGTTTCAATTACTTGCAAATTTCAATATTGCTAACCTCTAATGTTTTATTGAAGTGTTGTGTCCATAGCTAGGTACAATTTTCACACACACATTTTTGGCACCCACCATGGGGCCCTGAAATGGGTTTCCATTTCTATTCTAATCATTTCATTCAATTTTATGTCATTTTCTGCCCTTTCTATGATTTTTAGATTCTATCCATACATTTTTCATACGAATTTTGTCAAAAAGTCATACCATAACCCCTTGATTGTCGTATGACAGTTGAGATTTTTGAGACTTGTGCCATAACTTATACATTGTCATTTGGAAGCTACTATGTGATGTGGGCAAACACCCACTATCGTACAAGTTTCTAGATTGTCGTACAAGTTTTGCCATCAGATTTCAATTGTCGTTTCAAATTTTTAGGCAGTTTTCTAGATTTGATTTTTGGATTTGGACTAACAGCTAACCCTAACAATTGAGATATTCTATTTCTGATTGGTATTTGTTGATTTTGGTTGGGAAAGCACAACAAAATTTTCTAAAACAAGTAAAATATACTAAATGCATTGCAAGGAACTCGGGTATTCTTCTATTATCTGATAACATTTTGATTTGGACATAAAATGAACCTCTCTTTTGTCTAGCTTGAGTGTCTTTTACAGCTTTCATAATTCACACTTCAGTTTTGGGTTATAAAATGAACATAGATTTTCTTTTTGCATATCTGTTACACATAGTAAATAGGCCCTATGAACACTATTTGTAGATGATCTTGAGAGAGTGGGCTTCATTCACTTGTTCATGCATGCGAAGCTCTTCTTGACAAAAGACCCCCTTGTAGGTAGGGAGGTATTGAGATTATCTTGCGTTCTACTGGGTTTGGTCCTCATCTTTTAATTGATACATTCTCTCTCTGGAGAGATCGATAGAGTAAAAGTTGTTGACATCACAAATCTTGGTGAGATAATTTTTAGTCTTAGGGTATCAGATTAATTTGTTTGTTGTGTTTGGGTAAAAGTGATAAGGCTAGAGGACTATGCTCTACTCCCTTTTTGGGTAGTATGAGAAACTCAAATCCTTGGATCTAGACCGAGTCCCCATGTGGTATCTTTTGTGAGTCACCTTTAGAGAGGGTTAACCGTAGTGGACATTCCCTTTATTGGGTCAACCACATGGATGGAACCTCAAGCGATAATAGCCATTTTCACCGTGATAGCAATAGTCTCTATATAAATGTCTTTGTGGAAGAAATCTTCACAAGTGTGGTCTCTTGTTGAGCTGTCAGACCTCCCTAGCAGCTCCTAATTGATTAAAAACTCAGACTGTGTCAAAACCCCAGTGCACTTGGATTGGATTTCACCCTCTTGAGATCATAAAAGTTGCAGAGTCAGACCATTACTATAAACCCTAGTGACGCCAATTTCTCATTTTCTAGGACTATGTGCATTATTGAAATATTTTTAGGAACATACACAACTAGCATTCCTAGGGTTAGCACATTAAGTCACTTGATTGTTCATGCATAGGGTTGCTTTGCCCCCTGTTCATTGTTTTCATACATGCTTGAAATCACTTTCCTGCTATTCTACGTGCTTGTTTACTTGGTTATTAAAAATGAACAATCCTGAAACAAACTTCAAATCTAGATAGAAAAATCTTGCAAAACACACTGATTCTAAAATTTGAAAAATTGCAAAATCTGACGCAAAATTCCTTTCTAGAGTCAAAATTCATCCCACAGGATCATAAAGTTGTACAAGTTTTGAGCATTTGTCATGTCAGAACCCCCAGATTATCGTATGCGAGCTTGTATATTATCGTATGAGTTTTGTCATAAATCATAAGCAAAAAGTCAAAACCTGCTAGCAATTGTTGTGCGAGCTTAGCCATTGTCATACAAGTCTTGTCAATTGTCATGCCATAGCTTACCCAATGTCGTACGAGCCTGTAGAAAGTCACATGAGAATTTTTGAAAATTTGTCAGAAACTTGCCAAAATGACCAGAAATCCAGTTTTTACAGCCTATTTCCAGATTCTGTCAAAAAAATCATTGTGTCAGGAATAGAGTAGAAACTAGAAAGAGTTATATCATTTTCCTAAAGTGGTCTCTTGAGTCTGATTTAGCCTTCTGGTCTATCAATTTGAGTCTTTTTTGTCTTGTGTCAAAACCTTGTCAACATTATCTTCAATTAAATCTACAACAAAAATGGCTAAGTGTTGTGAGCTTGTGTCTGCCATCTTTTGGGTGTCTACCCATACTACTAGGGCACAACATCCTTCATTTACATCCAATCTAATCTTCAACCAATCCAATCTTGACAAGGTTGCTTCATTCGATCTTCTTGAATCAAGTCATTCTTTAGTTGTCTTAATCTTTCTCTCTTGTTTCACCTAAGGGTAATGGTGGAAACTAGAGCTTCATCATGAAAACAAAGAGAAGAACCCAAACCCTCTTCAAAGACATCTTCTGTGATTGCTCAGACAATTCATCAACCTTACAACACTAATAAATTTGGAGAAGACACTCTTGGAAATCTATTCTTGAAAGGTGGTTATGTCACCCCTCCCGCATCAATCCACATAGGTAATCAACCAACCCCTCCTTTATCAATTCATAGAAGCTATCAAAAAACTCCACATCAATCCATCCCTCGTAGCTCTCATAACTATACTATGTCTCAAGGAGGGACAAACCAAGGGTCCCAAGGACATCAATCTCAACATGGTGCAGATCAAGAACCCACACCTTTTGAAATTTATCGATATCAAAATGATGATGACTTCAAGAGAATGATGAGGCATTTCTTGAATGAAGGTAGAGAAACATACTTTCTAGAGTTAGCTCATCAAGGGGATAAACTTCCTCCCAACTTTAATGTTGAAGATATCATTATGCATGAGGAAGAAACTCCAATCATGACTATGATGAGATAGATGCACACTATGCAAGTCAAACTCAACAAACTTGAAAAAGAAAAGGAACCTAAAGAGTTCTCCATGGAGGCTCTATGCCCTTTTCCATTTGATAAAGACTTGTACATGTTGCCATTCCCTAAAAGAGTGGAGATGCCTAAATATGACAAGTATGATGGAAACTATGATCCTCAAGATCATGTCAGAGAATTTTTTACTCAATCTATGGAGTTCATGCATGAACCAACCAACCTAATGCGTCTTTTCCCTTGATTGTTGGGAGGGTAAACTATTCATTGGTTCTCAAAAATGCCTCCAACTATCAAGACTTTTGAGGAGTTAATCAAACTTTTCTATCAATAATACTCCTACAACATCCAACATCTGGTCACCATGATCGACATCTGCAATCTAAAACTGAACTTAGGAGAACCATTCCTGACTTTTCTCAAAAGATAGAGGAAGAAGTTTTCTCTATATGCTCGACCTATTCCAGAAACTGAGAAGCTAAAAATTTTCAGTAAGAATCTTGTTGCAGAAATTAACTACCATTTGTAAATGCAAAATCATATATCCTTTGATAAAATGATAGAAAATGCAATCAAAATTGAGAAAGTACTTGTCCAAAAAGGAGACATATCACTCCAAAATGACAAGTATGAATCTGGATCTAGTTCTAAAGATAAAGGCAAAAACTAGAACAAGAATAAAGGCATTGTCACAAACGGTGTTGTTGATACTATCTGTGCCCCATCTAAGGCACCCACTTTCAATCTGACTGTTGGTACCCAAGCCATCAAGGCCTTAGAGGTGAAAGAAACAAAATCAAACAAGAAGCCCTCTGATAACAAAACTTGGGCTATAGATTCTAAACACAAGTTTACTGCTCTTGGAGAGTCCTTGGAATCTACCATGAAAACTCTGTTGTCCAACAACATCATCACCTTGTCTAAGATAAAAGTTTTTGATCCTGAACCTAAACTGAAATGGTGGAGAGAGAATGATTTATGTGACTTCCATCGCAATAAGGGTCATAATACTAATAACTGCATACACTTGAAACATATCATACAAGAAAAAATTGATAATGGAGAAATCATAATTGACAATCATAAAAGAAATAATGATCATACAACCTTCACGGAACCATTTCTAAAACATGGTCAAGGAGATTCATCTTCTTAGCCTAATGTGGGTGCTAAAGTCAATTATGCTTACTGTGGAAACAATGTTGTCATAAATATGGTTGAACCATGTCTATTTGAGTGTTGCAATGTCATCACAATTGTAAGAAAAGATAGAGAAAATCAATCAGCTAATGCAGTTACTCGATCACAAGCTTAGGCACATCTACAAGGACAAATCCCAGATTCATCAAATGTCCCTAAGATTCCTTTCAATCTCTCTTCAGCTTCTGAATAGAAGGCTACCTCTATATCTTCAAATCCTAAAGACACAAGGCTAACATCATACAGTATTTTCCAATAACTCCAGCATACTAATACAAAAATCTCCATGTTTGAGTTGCTTTGTATATCTCTAGCTCATAGAGCCATTCTAGACAAAGCTCTTCTCGGATCTAATGTTCCTGATAACCTTGATTTAGATAGGTTCCAAAATATGGTTGGTCATCTAACATATCCATAGTATATCTCCTTTTCAGAGGAAGATGATAACTCCTTGAGTCATCCGCATAACCAGCCCTTGCACATTGAAGTCTTGATCCAAAACCATCGAGTCAAATGCGTGTTGATAGATGGAGGTGTTGGTCTCAACATTTTTTCTTACAACTTGATCACACAATTAGGATTATCTGAAGCTGCCATTGATCCTAAAAAGAAGATAACTATCAAGGCATATGATGAACAAGAAATATCTTCAAGGGAACAATTGTCTTGCCTATCATAACAGGTCCAGTCATTAGAGATATTACATGTCAAGTTCTTGATATACCTTTGGCTTACAATATTCTTCTAGGGAGACCCTGGATAAATGAAATGAGAGCTATTCCTTCCACATACCATCAATGTGTAAAATTTCCTTATGAAGGAGTAGAGGTGACAATTCCAGCAGACCTATCTACAACTTGCAATGCATTGAAAGAAAGTGTAGATAAACTTGTTCCTAATAACAGAGAATCTTCCACTAAGAAACTAGACATTGCTTCAACATCCAAGATGGAAGACATTGCTAAAGAGGTTAAAATCAAAGATAATGGTATGGGAGAATACACAATAGAACCTATTTTATCTCTCACATGTCTCCCGTTGTCCCCAAAATCTTATGGACAACCCTCAGACAAAGTGAAACCTAATGTTAAAGAATCCTAAGTCATATTCAATGGAAGCTTTGTCATAGAGCAGGTGTCTAAACAATAGTTTGAGGAAGAGGAAGTCATGCTTGCATGGTTATACAAGGATGAATCTCAATCCCAATCAGTCCAGAAATGTGACTCCACTTCAAGAAAAATTCCTCATAAGTCATATGGACCAAGGGACAAATTGATCACAAAAATGGGATATACAGGAAAAGAACCTCTAGGACTACAAGGTAAAGGTCTTCTATCACCCCTTGACCATTGTGGCTGACTAAAAAAGAACACAATAGGTCTAGGATATAAGAAGAAGCCTTTCTATCTTAGCAAGAACTCTCCACATGTCTTAGAACATATTGAACCAAAGGAAGAAATAGAAAAATCTGACAGTGATGATTCAGACACCACTGATGAGCTCATTCCTTATGAATGTTTTCCTAAAGAAATAAAAGACCTCCTTGAAGTAGAAACTGATCCAATCAAAATAATCAATGTGGTAGACACACAAGAACCTACTATGGAACAAGAGATAGTTGCACCACAAGAACTAGTTAATCTCGAAGACAATCAAATAGACAAGGAGGAAGGTTGTAGTTATTCTAAGATAGATTCTCATGAGTATGAATTGAAGTTAGAATCTGAAGGTAACCCTTCTTGGGGTATCCATCCTGATTTTACTCATGTTCTTAATTTTCCTAGAGGCATAGATGAGGAATCCAATGACTATAAATGGGGAGTCATTCCAAAGGAAGATGAACATATCATAGAAAAACATATTAATGTTGTTCACCAATATGCACCTAAACCCAACATAAGTCTATAGAAAAATGATGAACTTAACGAGTCTGATCCACCTGTGGCAAAAGTGGGCTCCTAAAATGACATTGAGCCTATTCACCAATTGAATGTTTTGAGTTGTAATATCACCTTCAAACTTGAGAGTCGGGTTAGGACCAATGATGATAGATCCATGTCTATAAACACCATCTCCCAATCTTTCCCCATTTTGACTATCCAACATCCCAAACTTCTTGACCAAACTCCCATGAATCCAAGCCAAGGAATCTATACTTTTCCAAATGACTATGCCCTTGCTTGCTACCTCAATGTAGTTGATCCCATGAGGACTTCCATCAATGAACTGAGCTTTAGCATGATGGAGTTGGACATCAAGTATATTAGTCAAAAGAATAAAAATAAAAAGAAAAATAAAATGAGTTCTGAGAGTGAAAACCACTTTGTGGCAGTCTCAGAACCTACAAAAGTAAAATAAAAGATGTATCCAAAGGTGAAAACCTCTCTGAGGTGCCTAAGGATGAGATATTTGATGTCCTTCTGAGTCATTTATAGGACAAATCTCCAGTTCTAATTGATCCCACTCAATCTATCAAATTGGGTACAACAGAGGAACCACAGTTAATCCATGTAGCACAATCCTTATCAGAAGAAGAAAAGAAAAAATTTACTACATTCCTGACAGAGAAAAAGATCAAATTTGCATGGAAATATTTGGATATGCTAGGGTTGGATCCTGATCTTATAATGCACCATTTATCTATCACTCCAAGAGTTAAACATGTTAAAAAAAATTTGAGAAAGATGCATCCACATGTTGCACTCTTGGTCAAAGATAAATTAGAGAAACTACTGAAAGCCAGATTCATCCATGTTATTGATTATGATGAATGTATCTCAAATATTGTACCTATTTCTAAACTAGAAAAATATATTAGAGTGTGCATAAATTTTAGAGATGTGAACAAGGCATGCCCTAAGGATGATTTTCCAATTCCAAACATTTATATGATAGTGGACATGACTGCGGGTTTCGAGATGTATTCTTTAATGGATAGTTTTTCTGGATACAACCAAATAAAAATTTCTCTAGAGGATCAATAGAAAATTGCTTTCACATGTGTGTGGGGTACCTTCTGTTGGAATGTCATGTTATTTGGGCTTAAGAATTCTGGTGCTACATATCAGAGAGCTATGACGTCTATTTTTCATGACATGATGCATTGAACTATGAAGGATTATGTTGGTGATACCTTAGAAAAATCTATGATAAGGGCTAAACATCTAAATGATTTGAGAAAAATACTAGATCAAATGGAGAAGGTTAGTCTCAGGCATAACCCTAAGAAGTGTACTTTTGGTGTCACTTCTAGAAAGCTCCTAGGATACATTTTTTCAAAGAAAGGTATTGAAGTTGATCCAACTAAAGTTAAGGTTATCAAGGAGATGCAACCTCCCAATAACATCAGTCAAATGAGAACATTACAAGGGAGATTACAATCTATTAGACACTTCATATCTCAGCTAGAAGATATATCACAACCTTTTACAAAAACATTACATAAAGGTGTGACTTTTGCATGGAATGAGGAATGTGAAAAGAACTTTAACCATCTCAAGAAATATCTATCCAATCCTCCTATTTTGATGCCTCCTATTCAAGGGAAGCCATTGATCTTATATGTCTCCACCACAAACCCATCACTGGAGGCATTTCTAGCACAACATGATGAGAATAAGAAGGAAAGAGCTATATACTATATCAGTAGAACATTGGTAGCGTATGAGAAGAATGATTCAATCATTGAAAAAACTTGTCTAGCTATGATCTTTGCATCATAGAAATTAAGACATTATATGTTAGCTCATACCACATAGTTGGTAGCTAAGATTGATCCACCTACTAAGAAAAGATTCTCTCATGGGTAGATTAGTGAAATGGGTCATGATCTTAAGTGAATTTGACATTGAATATGTTGAAATAAAAGCCATCAAAGGATAGGTAATTTCTGATCAATTGGCTGAAGCACCATTGTTTGATGATACACCAATGAAAATGGAATTTCTAGATTCCTCTATCATGAACCTATCTTCTAGATCATGGAAGTTATTCTTTGACAGCTCCTATACATAGAATGGATCTAGAGTAGGTGATGTAGGAGCATCTCAGGCTTTGAGCAATCTTGCATCAACCAAAAACATTTCCTATTTTCTGTTGTTTTCTTTGTAATCATTTCATTTGTTGGTTTCATAGTGTGAGAATATTACATGATGTTGAGGACATATTTTTGAACCTTTCCCTAAGATCTCTTAAGGATTGGTTGGACTATTTCAAAGTTGGAGCTGTTTTACTTGCCGTCGGAGTAGTATTTTCCCACAGTTTTAGTGCTGATTGTTCTTGTTGGTGACCTTGATCCTTAATGAGTCAGCCTTTTCACTCTTAATAACTTCAAGAGGACCTAAAGTAATATCATTTTCGAAGTGTGCAGCTCCTAATTCATTATGAGTAAAACGTTATGACCATTTTTCTCGGGGACCTATTTTCTGTCAGTGTTCCTGCCCGAGCCGTTCCTACAGTTTTTGTGTTGATTACACATGTTTGTGATGTTGATCCTTAATGAATAATCCTTTGTGAACTTAAGTAATTAAAGAGGACCTAAATTAATACCATTTCCCAAGAGCACAAATCCTGATTCATTATGAGTAAAAAGTTATGCCCATTTTGCCCCGGGACCTATTTTCTGGCAGTTTTTAGGTGAAACATGTGATGTTTCTTCTTGCGATGTTATGTGTGATCAAATGGGACCTTGCACACTTAAAGGCATGTTCTTGGGTCATGTGAGGACCTAAATCCAAAGGTTCATCAATTTATATTCATTCTAGCATTAGTTTTGGTTTAAATCTTCTAGACTGGACCTATATTGTAATTAAAAGCTTGACTGGCCGACTTGTGGCTTAGCTGGCTATATATTGAGAGCTTGGGTAGATTTTTAGTAGTCAATTGGAGGGTATATTGGTAGTAGTATGAGAGTAGAATCATAATTGGATCCTTGAGATCTTGTAGATCAGATATTTTATTTGATATTTTAATAGCAGAGCTAGTGGTTTGCATACTTGGAGACAAGGAGATTGCTTGGAGGCTTGCGAGCTCAAGTTTAGATCTACCTTAGTGTTTCCATTAGTTTTTGATGTGTTTCAAAGCTAGACTAGCTTGGATACATTGTAATTCATTGTAAATGCCACAACCCAGAAGGCCTTACAGCCGGGCATGTTGAATGCAATTCTATTTTGAATCATTATCTTGTTGTATTCCACTATGCATATTGTTGTTATAATTAGTAGTGTAGGCTTGGACCATCCATTATTGGATCCTCCATCCCTGCCCTGCGTCAAGTGGTATCAAAGCTTGAAGATCTTGAGTGTGTAAACTAGTTGAGGCTATTTGCACCAAGACCTTGGATTGAAGATGCCTCTGAGAAGAGCTCGTGAGACCTCAGATGAAGAACCTACTGGAGAATTCAGTCCTAATGATTTTAGGGCTTTGCAAAAAAAAGTGCAAGATTTGCAAGAGGAATTGAGAAAGAAGACTACCTTTAAGGATGAAAGTGATGATTTTGAAGAAGATCAATTTGAAGAAGCTATAGAAGAAGTCAGAGATCCAGAAGAAAGTAGAATCCTGAAAGCTATGTCTAAGATTGGGAAGAGACCTAAGATCGAAGTTTCTACATTTGTTGGAAGCCTTAGGCCAGAGGAGTTGATTGATTGGATTAATGAATTAGATGAATACTGTGAGTATGAGTAAATAGAAGATCTTGATAGAGTTCAATTTGCAAAGACTAAGTTGAAAGGTCATGCAAATATTTGGTGGAGAGAAGTACAATTGGAAAGAAGTAGAAGAGGAAAAGAAAATATTACTAAGTGGAACCGAATGGTTGACAAGTTGAAGAAGCAATTCATTTTGGTGGTTTATGAATTAGAGATGTTTAAAAGATGCAAGCTTTGATGCAGACAAACAAATCAGTGCAAGATTATACTGAAGAGTTTTATAGACTCCTGATTAGGACTGGTCATTTTGAAGCTGATAAAGAGAAGGTTGCTAGGTATGTTTATGGCTTGAGATGTAGTATTCAAGAAGAGTTGCTTACTGTTCAGATGAAAACTATAGGAGATGCTTATAAGATGGAATTGAAGATTGAGAAGCTGAACAAGAGGTTTGAAGGAAGAAAAAATAGGAACAAAGGTGGAAAGACTGATGAAACAGTTGTTGGAGGAAATCCTAAGAAGACTGATGAAGGATCTGGTAGTGGTCAAGCTACTAATAACTACAATGTTGGACAGAGAGGGAGAAGGAGAAATGAGTCAAATTTTACTTGTTATAGCTATGGTGAACAAGGTCATAGAAGTTTTGAATGTCCTAAGAAAAGAGTTTCATTAACTGCTGAAGAAAACATTGAGAATGTTGTAGAACAAAGTGAATTTCTTCTCACTAGGAGGTTGGCTACATGTGTCCAGGAACCAATACAAAGAAGAAATTTGTTCAAAACTAGATGTAAGTGCAAGGATCAGGTATGTAATGTTATAGTTGATGGTGGTAGTTCTGAAAACTTTGTTTCAGAAGAGATGGTTAGTAAGTTGAATTTGGAAAGAAGGAAACATCCTAATCCTTATCAAATTAGTTGGATACAAGATGTGTCTAAGGTTAGGATTGAAGAACAATGCTTGGTTAATTTTCAGATTGGATCTTATCATTATGAAATATTATGTGATATATTGCCTATGGATGCTTGTCATCTATTTCTTGGGAGACCTTGGCAATTTGATAGACATGTTATGTTTGATGGTCATGCAAATACATATGTGGTAATGCATGGTGGATCTAAGCATAAGTTATTACCTTTGGAGGAAGTTGGAGCTAAGGGATGTGGAGTTATCAGGTGTTGTCCTTATGACAAACATCAAGAGAAGAAATTTGATGGACCCATTCTTGTGAATGAAAGGGAGCTGAATTTGAAAAAAAAAGAGTATGATATAGCTGAGAAATTTATAGAGATTAAGAGGCAGATGGAATTTCTGAAAAAGATAGTGCAACAAATGATGGCACTAGTGACAGAGAGGACTATAGATGATGTTGAGATGATTAGTAAGTCTAGAGAAGATGTGATTCACCAAAGTGCTGGTGTAATCTACAGAGGAAAAGATGGTCAGAATCAGTTTCAGTCAGTAGCAGAAAGGCAAGCTAAGAAAGGTGTAGGACAAGCTGATTTGTTGAGTGTGACAGTGGATAAAGTAAAGACAGCATGGAATGAAGGACAAGAGGAGATATGGGTTAAGAATAGATATGGCATACCTATTCTAATTCCATTCAAAAGTTCATGAGAACTTTCTTTTATTTACCTGGGGTGTCTGATGCAGGAGCATCTCAGGCTTTGAGCAATCTTGCATCAACCAAAAACATTTCCTATTTTCTGTTGTTTTCTTTGTAATCATTTCATTTTTTGGTTTCATAGTGTGAGAAGCTTACATGATTTTGAGGACCTATTTTGGAACCTTTCCCTAATATCTCTTAAGGATTGGTTGTACTATTTCAAAGTTGGAGCTGTTTTATTTGCCGTTAGAGCAGTATTTTCCTACAGTTTTGGTTCTGATTGTTCTTGTTGGCGATCTTGATCCTTAAGGAGTAAGCCTTTTATATCTTAATTAATTCAAGAGGACATAAATTAATATCATTTCCAAAGTGCACAAATCCTAATTCATTATGAGTAAAAAGTTATGACCATTTTTCTCGAGGACCTATTTTCTGTCAGTGTTCCCACCTGAGCCGTTCTTGCAGTTTTGGTGCTGATTGCACATGTTGGAGATATTTATCCTTAATGAATAATCCTTTTCTCACTTAATTAATTAAATAGGACATAAATTAATACCATTTCCCAAGAGCACAAATCCTGATTCATTATGAGTAAAAAGTTATGCCCATTTTTACCCGAGACCTATTTTCTGGCAGTTTTTGAGTGAAACGTGTGATGTTTCTTCTTGCGATGTTCCATGTGATCAAATGGGACCTTTTTCACTTAAATGAATGTTATTGGGTCATGTGAGGACCTAAATCCAAAGGCACATCAATTTATATTCATTCTAGCATTAGTTTTGGTTTAAATCTTCCAGACTGGACCTATATTGTAATTAAAAGCCTGATTGGTCAACTTGTGGCTTAGCTGGCTTTATATTGAGAGCTTGGGTAGATTTTTAGTAGTCATTTGGAGGGTATATTGGTATTATTATGAGAGTAGAAGCATAATTGGATCCTTTAGATCTTTTAGATCAGATATTTTATCTGATATTGTAACAGCAGAGCTAGTGGTTTGCATACTTGGAGACAAGGAGATTGCTTGGAGGCTTGCGAGCTTAAGTTTAGATCTACCTTAGTGTTTCCATCAGTTGCTAATGTGTTTTAGAGCTGGAATAGCTTGGATACATTGTAATTAATTATAAAGGCCGCAACCTGGAAGGCCTTATAGCCGGGCATGTTGAATGCAATTCTGGTTTGAATCATTATATTGTTGTATTCCGCTGTGCATATTGTTGTTATAATTAGCAGTGTAGACTTGGACCATCCATTATTGGATCCTCCATCCCTACCCTACGTTAGTAGGAATATTATTCATCACACCTTAAGGATACTCAATCCCTAAGGCATTCAAAATCAAGTTTCCTTGCACAAATAATATTGCTGAATATGAAGCCCTTCTTAATGGAATGAAAATAGAAATTGAATGGAGAGTAACAAAACTACACATTGATGGAGACTCACAACTTGTAATACACCAAGTCAATGATGTGTATCAAACAAAAGATGGAAATTTGATCCCATACAATAGAATGGTAGATGATCTAAAGAAATATTTCATATTTATCACCTTTGAACAAATTCCTAGAACAGAGAACAAAGCTGTTGATGCTATGGCAACACTTTCTACTTTATTATAGCAGCCCGAACATGAGTTACACTATGAGTTCCTGGTGGAAGCACTATCTTATCCTGCATATGGATCCCCTGAAACTTGCATGATCTACACTATTATTGGTCATGATTCATCCTGATCCTTTTCTCCTATCTCCAAGACCAAATCATTCCTGAATCCTTTATCTGCCATGATAAATGATACCTTATCTGTAATGCATCCTGGTATGTCATCATTGGTAATGATCTATACAAATGAGGTCTAGATGGTACACTACTTAGATGTTTAGAATGGGAAGATTCTCAATGTATGTTAGAGGAAGTCTAAGAAGGTGTATGTGGGTCACACTCGAATGGTTTAACACTAGCTCGAAAGCTTATTAGGGCTGGGTATTATTGGCCTGAAATGGAAAAAGATGCAATCAAGTTTGCTAAGAATTGTCAAAAGTGCCAAGTACATGGTAACTTGATTCATGCGCCAGGGAGAGATCTAATTCCCTTTACTACACAATGGACTTTTCACCAATGGGCATTTGATCTTATAGGATCCATACATCCTCATTCTTCTAATGGACATACCCATATCATAACAGCTACAAACTATTCTACAAAATGGGTAGAAGCAGTCCCTTTGACTCAAACAATCGGCAAGAAAATATCTATGTTCATTCTAAACTATATCATATGTCGGTATGGTATTCCAAACTCTATAGTTACAGATAATGGTGGGCAATTCAAGAATGAAGACTAAGATGATCTATGTGCCAAATTCAAGATTACACAACATTGGTCATCTATCGACTATCCTCAAGGGAATGGACAAGCAGAGGCTTCAAACAAGAATCTATTGAAAATCTTACATTGTACAGTTAATAAAATAGGAAGAGAATAGAATCTCATGATCAATCTAGCTCTCTGGGCCTACAGAAAAAGTATTAGAACACCCACTGGGGCTACTCCTTTCACTTTATTTTATGGGTCTTAAGCGATACTACCTATTGAGGTTGAAATCCCATCACTAAGAATTGAATGCATGGTCTAGTAACTGATGATGACTACAAAGTGTCTAGGTTGCAAGAACTTGAACTACTAGATGAGTGAAGACAAGCAGTGTATGATCATCTTAGAGTATATCAGAAAAGAATGTCTAGAGGCTACAACAAGAAAGTTAGACATAGTGAATTTCAAGTTCGAGATCTAGTCTTGAGAGAGAATCCTAAAAATCAATGATATAGAGAGTGCAAGGGGAAGTTTGAACCCAACTAGCTAGGTCCCTTTGTTATCACTTCTAATTTTGGCTCTAGTGCCTATCAACTCTCAATGACTAAAGGAGAATAGCTCTGAGAACCAATCAACATTCTCCATCTAAAGAAATTCTACGCCTAAGGCATTCAATCTATGGTAAACTATCCTGAAAAAATTATAAAAATTGGAAAAAGTCCTGAAAAAATGAACATCTTGGTGAAAACCTAGCAATAGGTGCCTTGATGATTCACAAAAAAATTTAAAAAAGTGAAAAATACAAAAAACTCAAAAAAACTCAAAAAATACAAAAAAATGAGAAAAGGAAAAAGTGCCTTGGTGAAAACCTGGAAACAGGGGCCTTGGTAGAAAAAATAGAATCTCTGCCAAGATGGTGAAAACTTGGCAAATGAGTGCCACTTGTTTCAAAATGCCCCATCTATCAGCGCAATCTTGGTCTTTCCTAGCTTTCAGTCTTGCTTTAGTTTCTACATATATCTTGGTTTGTTTTCACATTCTTGTTTTCAATAAGTCAGTTTGTACACCAATCAGCTCAAGCATCTGTATCCTATCAATGTTCAAACTTGAGGGAAATCAAAGTCATATCCTATAGTCCTCAATACCTTAGACATGTCATATCTAGTCAGAGTCCTTTGAAGCTTCATCTAAGTCAGTCAATCAGTCTCCTCTCCAGAAATGATTTTGCATCTACAACAACGCAATCAAACATCAACACAAACTGAACACAATCTATGCTTTACATGCTTTTATCTCCTTGTATGCTTACTGATTCGCATTGAGATTTTTTCATATTGTATCCCTTTGAGATCTTTGATGATGTCCTTTATAGGATTTAGAGAGTGATTACTAGGGGCACAAGCTTTTCTTTTTCTTCTACTTGTATGTGAAAATCTAACAACTTTGGAAATTCTGCATTGAAATGGTGTCCATTTGTAAGAGCCTCCATCTCGTATTGGATGGCCATAAGTACCTTGACCATTGATACCCAAAAAATTCAAGGAATTTTGATCTCACTATTGTCTTTTTGAGTGAGTTCTTTCTCCTACTGTGAAACACGATCTTACCTAAGGATGTGAACGATAAAGGGTCACTACAGGTAATTCACACTGGATTTAGAATGATCTCTTGATTGTATGATGTGTTTGTAATGCAAGGTGTATTTAGGTCATCATGATGTTTATGTTTTGATGCTTATAAAAATTGCTATATCAAAATGGACATGATATTCAGGTCATCCTAGCATTTGTGCCTTGGTGCTTATATCTAATCCAAAATTTTGAAAATAAAATCAATATTCATATGTCCATGGTTGTCTATCCAATGGGTGTTGTATTGACTTTTGAGCATACAAATCGATATTCATATGTCTATAGTTTCCTAACTAGTGGGCATTGTATTGATTTATCCGGTTACCTAAAAATTCAATGATGAAAATGACTGACAAATGATCGGTGACTAGGTCTTAGGTCTTAGGTTTTCATTTCATCTTGCATGTCATTTTTTACTTTACATGATTGCATGATCTCACAAATTTTTGAACACACTTAAATGCTTAAACGATCCTTCAAAACTAAACTTAACTTGACATGAAGAGCTTAATCTCACATGAAGGTTTCTTCACAGAACTGTAAGCAGTCACCATCCTAGGTTAAACATCCTTTTTGACATAAGACCGAGTACTTGTCTTCATCAATATCTGCAAAACATATCATGTGTATCATTGCATTTATATTGCATTTCATGATCATTCCATCTATTGCATTACATTTCATACATGTGCATAATCAAAATCATACATTTTCCATAATCAATTACATTTGTATAACATCCTTACATTTGAAAAAAAATCATTGCATTGCATAAATCCATACATACATTCTACACTACTCATAGCATTTACATCACATGATATCATCATAAATAAAAAAGACAAGTAAACATGACATCATAACCAAAATCTTGATCTCATATATATATCATATAACTTGTACTAGTCAAGGGTGCACTACTGGCACAAGGTACAAAAGAATGAGCTCATGTGAGCTATCAAAATTTAGATCAGTATATGTCAACAAAATGGCAAAAATAGAATATCAAGATAGATTAGCTGTCAGCCTGATCCTCTACATCTGGTGGAGGTGGTGGTGGTACATCTGGTACTGCCTTAGCTCACGGTGCCCTAGCTCCCTTTGATGCAATCATATAGTGTGAATATGTGGGAACCCTCTGAGCTACTGGAATAAAAAAATAATATGCTAAGACATAATATGAGGCCCGAGCTATCCGGTGTGTCACCTCTGCTTGTAATCTCCTAACATCTTCCTTCCTCAACAAGAGCTGCCTCTCTAGCTCCTTCCATTGTATATCATGGGTAGCACTCTATAACTTCAGGTCCCTGACCTATAATCTAAGCTGTCTGATAGTCTCCCAAGGAGTCAATGCCTATCCTAAACTAGCATATGCAGTGAGCATATCTGTATACTCACCTAGCTGATCAACAGCATGTACTCTCTGCACCTTACGACATCTCACCTCAGCACCTAGATCAAAACCTATATCACCCTATGTAGGATCAAGACCAGCACCTACATCCTATTGTGCACCCAATAGCTCATTTGCACTATCAATTCTGCCCATAGTTTCACTCTCTCCTCTAGCGGCTCTTTGTTATATAACTGTAGGCTTGCCTGCTAAAGAACTAGTACGACGAGGTAATCTCATATGACCAGAGGGTCTCGGTGGGGTCACAACTAATCTCAACCTTAGAGGTGTAGGCTGGGGCATAGGAATATGAGTATTATGTCACCTCTAGCCTCAACCCATGAGTGCACCTATCACATCCATAGCCTCCTCCATACTAGGGATCATCTCAGTGGGATCTAAAAATTTGTATATAGGATGCTCTATGAGCCAAGCAATAAATCTATCTGTCACTCCAACATCTACAACATCTAGATGGTAGTCCCAGTCTTTTCCAACATATCCATTGTACTCTTGAGTAATGAGAGCATAAGATAAGTGTGTTGTCCATCCAAGCCCTATCTCTCTGACCAATCGGGCATATGTGGCATAATCTTGTGGGGCAACTTGAATGATACCATACTACCACCACACTTGGGAAATAATGAATCTCTCAATCATAGTGGTGGATCACCCAATCAACACTCAGCTATGAAAGAAATAACTAAACTTCTCTCAGGTAGTGGGTCGTGCCTCAATCTATAAGTAGGGGTGCCAGACAATGTGGGTCATATCATCGAGGACTCACCTCCAGTAATCAGTGATGCCCATGCACACATGTGTAACATATCCTGAATATATATAGATCACTAAATCCTATGGCTGGTGCTGACTCTAACATATAGGTCTGCATACTGGGATGTGCTCCCAGGCCCAAATCTGAAGAACTAGAGCACCTGAGGAAAATGACTTGCTCTCTTGATACACTATCTCATGCATCTTAGAGAACATGTGGGCTAGAATACACTGTCCCCAACCCAACTCAGAAGGAGTGGCCATCAAATGAGAAACCATGGGGCCCAACCCATCAAGAGACCATTCTGCTGACAGTCAGACATAATGATACCACCTATCATGCCAGCTAGTATACACTCTAACCTATGGTTCTACCCATATCACTAGACTAGGGACTCCCATGATATGGACTGTGTCAACTATGTATCATCTCTGAAAGGCCTCCTGAAAGCATGTAACTAGAGTTCCCTGAACTCACATAGTCAGAGTGAGGACCGTGGAATGGAATGTGAAGTATCTGATAGAAGTCCTCTGGAGTAGCTGTAATCTCTCCTGTAGGGAGATGGAAGGTCTGGGTCTCAGAATGGAAGTGCTCGATCAACACAGTTAGTAGCCCATGGTTCACTTGAATCTCAGGTAAATGAATTAGGTACTCAAAACCATAGGAAGAAAAATGTACTCTCATAAGACCAGGAAGTGACACGCAGAGTCTCTAAGTGGCCAGATGTGAAATACAGACATGTACGTCAGGATAGATGACCTATACAACAAAAAAATAAAGGTATCCTATCACTTACTTGGTTGAAAAACAAGCTAAAAGTATAGAAATTGAAAAGTTCAACACTTGAGAAGGTACATTAAATGCTAAGGAATCAACCTATGTAATCAGAAAATCCAAAATTTTGACCTAAAAAGGTGAAATTAGCTCACTATTTTCCATATGACAATACAGTCTGGTATCAAAACTCGTACGAGTTTCAGCAAGGTCCCATATGATAAACCATGGTTTTACGACAATGCATATATTCCCGTATGACAACTGAGGGACCTGATGAAATGTCGTATGACACTTGGGTCCCTCTCATATGAGTTTATGAGGGTTTTGGGACAACACCCTACAAAAATTTCAAAAGTCTTACAAGTCCTAGGGTACTGTCGTACAAGTTTCTATGCTAACGAAATTCAAAAATTCCTAACGTATGAAAAATGATCTAAAAAGCTTGAAAAATGCAAAATTTTAAATTTACAAAGAGGTACAAAGGTCCACTTACTGGGAAATCAGTGTGAAGAGACAAGAACCTTAATCTCGGCCATTTTCTCACTCAGAGGGCTCTACAAAAGTTTCAAAAGTCAAATTTGAATGATGAATTGAAAATGACCCTTTTGGCCCTTATATAGGTTTTGACCTAATTTTTCAAAGTGCTCTGTTTTCCATCAAAATTGCACCCCTGGCTAATTTTGACATTCTGAACCCATTTTTGAGATCAAAATCAAAATTTGAGATTGTTTACTATGTCAAAATCATGATTTAAAATTTTCAGACCCCGAATGGTCAACTGCTTGCACAATCAACCTTCAACCTTCATAGAAATCCTGAATTCAACTTAACTGATTATCTTACATCAAACTATCAAAATTTCAACTTGGTCAACCATGGTCAAACCTAGTCAAACTTGGTCTTCAAGACCTCTAAACGATGCACAATGCGTTCTAGGATGTGTACAACCAATTCAACAATTGATTAACATGCTTCTAAACTATTTAACACTGAATTTTCTTGTCAGATTTTGATTTTCATCCCAAAGGGGGCATGGTAATGCACATCATTCAAGTCTGTAAATCTAATACTATCAATCAAATCTTTCCTCAGTAATCAAGACAACAACCATGTTTAATTGTTGATTCATCAAAAGACCTTGTCGCTTGGGGCATATCAAATTTATTGAGATCTATATCAATCTAGTACTCTCTCTCTTTTAAATCTTGTGAACTATATTAGCTCTTCATAACCATCGGTTTAGTCATGTTAGTTCCTTGGTTCTTCGTAATTGAAGGGTTCAGATGTTATACCACTACGATTCTTTTTTACGATCAGGTCTGGAATCAGGTCACTCACTTCTTCGTAATCATAAGGTTCTGATTCAGGTGTTTTGACACTTCTTTGTAATCATCAGTTCATTGTTAATATAGCTAGCATCATCTCGATTCTTGGTCAATCAAGATTTGAATCAGCCTTTCCAATCTTTCATTCAGTTTTTGTCTCAAAATCGGTTCATCTTTCAAATCAATTTCAAACATCTTTATCATACACAGATTATTCTTTGAACCACTGCACTTCACACAGTAATTCAAAGAGGGGCAAAATGTAATACCCCAAAAATGGGCTATAGGTTCATTAATCTCCTACATCCTCAAATTGAACGAAATCGACATCAAAGTCCTAACCTAAGGCACATCTACACATTAATGTATCAAAATCCTAATTGATTACCCTAAATTCTGCATTGGGGAATATTCTTTGAAATATTCATTATTTTATCCTAATTATCTTTAATTTTAATAATTATTTGGCAATAAATCATATTTATCCCAAAGTTTGATTAATTAAATATTCTAAATATTTAATTAATCATATTTAATACTGCCACTTAATTATTTAATTAAATTTATTACTAAATTATATTATTTAATTTTGACAATAAATAAAAAATCTTATGATTAATTGATTAAATTATTATTTAATTAATTAATGTCAGTTGTCAATATTTAATAATATAGTTTTGAATTAAGTTTGATTTAATAAATGATTAACCCATAAATCAATTGTTTTAATTGAAAAATCAATTAAGTTGAAGATAAATCACTTTAGTTATTTATTTAATTCATAATTATTATGCACATTCAAAGAGCAGTTAAACTTTAAATCATAAAATCAACTCAAGTTGTTATCTTTTGGAAACTCAACATTTATTTTGAGTTGAAAGTTGATCTAAACTTCTGATTTGAGTTAAAAAGTTGTTCTTGCATGATTTTGCATGATTTTGTGAGTTGATCTATTTCTAATTTCTTGTTGACTCAAAAATCAACTTGAGTTTATCAAGAGTGATTTATGGCTTTTCTCAATGCATCCTCAAGCCCTAGATTTCTAAAAAATCAAGGCTCAACTCTTCACAATTAACCACCCTCAAATTAGCACAATTACACTAGCGAATTTGTGTTTGAAGGATCGAGCACTTGGAACAAGTGATTTGTGAGATTTTTCATTGTTGGTCATAAGCATTCATAGTTTTCATAGCATATCATTCGTAGCTTAAATCTGCATAGCATATCAATCTCATTCATCTAGATTAGTTTCATACAGTTTTTCATATCATTTCATACAAAATCCAAAAAAATAGATTAATCTGCATTCATACAGTTTTTCATCTTTTGCATTCAAATCCTTCATTTAGGTGTTGCATTGTCACTGATCTCAGTCTAATCTAAGAATACCATACTCACACCTACTAGAAGACATCAAATCGCTTGGTTAGCTTAGTTTCAATTACTTGTAGATTTTGATTTTGCTAACCTCTAATGTTTTACTGAAGTGTTGTGTCCGTATCTAGGTACAATTTTCACACACAAAAAAATCAATATTTCACTTAGGTGGCATGCCTAGGATCTCGCTAGGGAACACATACATACTCATGAAGAAGTGAGTGATCATTAAGGGATTCTCCCTAACTCTCACTCTCCTCCAAATCTCTAATGGTTACTAAAAATAACTGACATACCTACCTCATACACCATTTCATCTGCATCACTAATATCATACAAAGGGAAGTGGGTCTTTGAACCCTAAGAAGCTCTACACTCCTTCCTACATCATCCACACACTACACCAAATTCAACCAATAATCAATACAAGCCTAATGCATGGCTAACCAATCTATGTCTAATAAAACATCATAAGGTCCCAAGAACAATACACAAAGGTCAATTGTGGTGAAATTTTTTACCAAATCTAACTCACAAACCCTCACTAAAAAATCTACTACCACCTCAGAACCTGTGGCCAACTTTACCTTTCCACCTATTTGCCTTTATTGATTCCACTAGCCCACACTGTTCCTTAAGAGGGGAAAATAAAGGATTCAAATGTACTAGAATCAAATAAAATAGAAATGGTTCTCCTATGAAACTCACCTATAGTCTCTACTATGATACCCTTGATGCTCAACCTAACGGTAATCTACCATTGCAAATAACCAATGAGATTTGCATGAATCACCCATATTGGGCTCTAATATAGGTTGTGTTTGCCACAATCTAGGTATAGTCCTCTTGGGATAATGTATAACTATATGTCCATGCTAATTACAAGAAAAATATGGTCACAGAAAATAGATCCTACTAGAGGAGCACTCAAGTGCTGTGAGATGTCCTTGTTTGAGCTCTATGGCATACTCTGGTTCGATCGATTATATCTAATCTAGGAAGAATATATGGTGCTCTAGGTGCATTGTGTTGTCTTTGGGTGCTTTGTGCACCAGAGCCAATGATGGATGCACTACTAGTATGAGTTCCTACCTATCTACTGAGGCTACTAGAAAAATTATACTTTTCTAATCTTACTGCCTCTAGGGTCTTAGGCTGATGTAATCACACATTACCACTAATGCAAGCATTAATGCCCATAATGAAATGTTACACAAGCATGGGATTATCTTGAGGGTAGTTGGAGTACTTCCTAAGCTCAAATAATTTACACTCATACTCATCCATTGATTTTTCAATTGTTTCAACTCATGAAACTCAAATGACCTCTTCTTCCTATATTGGTCTGACAAGAATAGAGCTAAGAACCTATCAAGAAATATCTCCCTTGAAATTGTAGTAATATCAATATTGAGCTTCTTCTCCTTGGTACACCACCAAGTGGATTCAAAGCCTCTAAGATGCATGATGAAACATTGTGCCTTTATGTTTCTCCTATATGAGTGCATAGAAAATTACTAATCCAATTCTATAAGAAATGTTTCCACTTTCTATATCACTACCTTGTCCATCAAAAGTAAGAGGATTAGATCTCATTAAATTCTGCATATGAGTAAGAGGGAATCCTCATTCTCTTCTCCATGACCCCTCCTATGTAGCACTATAGATCCTATTGGGATATAGTATCATTCTCACTCAACATGGGCACTCTATTGTTCTTATGACTCCTCATGTTGAGACTCTTCCTATCTAGGAACTAAGTGCGCCAAGATCTCCTAAAGAAAATTAACTACTTGTATCTCCCCTAGTCCTTCATCCCTATTACCCTTGGGTTGATCTTATTTTTTATTCTCTTGATGATCATCCTCTTTTTCTTCTACTTGAGGATTAATCCTAGTTCATATATGAGGCCCATCATACATGAGGATTAATTCCCACTAACCAAGGATGAGGAACTAAGGCTAGGGTAGAGATGATGCAAAACGGTAGACATCAATTTTTGGGATGATGCAAAACGGTAGACATAAATTTGTGTTGTCTTCTTGGGATGATGCAAAATGGTAGACATCAATTTTTTTTGGTCTCCATGATGTTGGTCCAAAAAGACTCTTCTTTGTAACTCTTACGTTATTTTCTTCTATTGTGTTGTAGTTCTACTTCCTTTGGGGGATGGTGACATTTCATCTTGATATAATATTTCACATATTGTTATATGATCACACTAACCCCCAAAGTTGGTAGATCCCTTTTGTGCTCTCTTTTGTCATGTTATAATTTCCCTTGATGTGTCCTTTCTTGGGGGAATTTCATAGTGGAAACATTAATAGTGTATGCATGTATGCTCTGTTAAATAAATTTATCCTGTTATGACACTTTTAATCTCTTTAACATGGGTGCATACACTTCGCTCACATTTTGTGCACACACATTATTTCAATGCTTCTTTTCATTTGGATCCCTTATGGATAAAATTTTCTTAAGGATAAATCCTCCTTTTCTTTTCGATCCCTAAGGAAGCTTACCTTCCCTTAGGACAAGTTACTCTTTTTTATCTATTATGGATACACTTTCCTTAAGGATAGATCCTCATTTTTCTTTTTTATCCTTAAGGAAGATTACCTTCCCTTAGGACATATCGCTCTTTTGAATCACAAATGGATACACTTTCCTTAAGGAAAGATCCCCTCATTTACTTTTTGACCCCTAAGGAAGCTTACCTTCCCTTAGGATAGGTTTCTCCTTTGTTGGATCCCTTATTGGATACACTTTCCTTAAGGACAAATCCTTGATGGATTGACTAATATGACACACAGGCCTACTAGATCCTTCAATACCATCTTTTGTGGTTCCTTCTTTATGTGGTATATATTAAGACACACAATCTTACTGGGCTAAGGTGATCTCTCTCTCTCTCTCTCTCTCTCTCTCTCTCTCTCTCTCTCTCTCTCTCTCTCTCTCTCTCTCTCTCTCACACACACACACACACACAAGTGATGTCTCTCTTATCTTAGTTTTTTATTTGATAAGGACTTAATTCACTTGGGGGATTGATGTTTCTTTGTCTACTTGACATTGATAAGGTCATCTTATACATTTAATCTACTTTACCATGAGCATGATTTTGTCTCATACTCCCGCTAAAGTGGGGTCTAAATGTATCATCCTAAAAAGTTAGCACCCATTACTGGATGTCATTATGATCTTTTTGGGCCCCATTTTAGTGATTTCCTATATCTTAATGTGTTCATGCTTGATGTACTGCTCTCACCTTTCCTCTCTCCTCTATTCTCTCAACACTTCCTACATCTTGAAGACTATTGTGAAATGTTCCTCTTTGGGACTAGGCTGAGTCAAGTCGGCCTAGTTCTTGGGGGTTGTTTTTCATTAGGCTCCAGGCCTAATGTAGTGTCTACTCTTGGTTTTTTTTGACCTATGAATTTTGGATCCCGAATTGACTATAAAAGGACATTCAATCTTTTTATTTTGACATACCTTATGATACATAATTACAAGTGATCAAGATTTTATGTGCAATCGATTATTGGTGATCTCAAGTGCACTTTTGGATTCAATTTTTGAAGACAAGGATTCCAAATCAAGATCTTCAAGTTTTATTCCATCCAAGATCCATTCAAAGGAAATATTCTCATATTGATGCAATTTTCTCTCTTCTATGGTATCCTAGTAGAGGAATTCACAAGAAAGAAAGAAGATCCATCATCCATTTCCTTCTTCTTCCTCTCCTCCATTGAAGTGATCAAGCATACATACATCTAACACTAGTAAATTTTGGCCTATTTTTTGATGAGGATTAGTGAAATTTTTTATACCAATTAGTCGACCAAACAACCAAAAATGTTGTCAAACTTTTTTCGTCGCTTATACAATGGTAAAAATAATCAATGAAATTTTGACATCCATAGTGGTTGAATTACCGACCGAGTCATCATCAAAATGATTGCATCAACCTGGATCATACCTTTTATCTATGCGACCAAATCCTGTCGAACGTTTGACGAAGTCTGGTCAGAATAAACATCGAATACATAGTGTCCTCGTCGAAACGTCAAAGAGAGTTCATTGATATTTGGTCAAAATATCAACATACAATTTAATTTTTTTTAAATATATATATATATATATATATATATATATATATATATATATATTTTAATTTCACTATTTTTATTATTTATCTAATAATTATTCATCATATATAATTATAATAATCATAACTTATGTCGATATTAAGTATCGACCAGATATCTTATTTTTTTATATATTTTTTGTACATTGATTGAGATCTTAAATTATTGAGCTTCTCTTTGTTTCAATAATAGTTTAACATTCTCTACTTAATAGGGCCGACCGCGTGAAGGTGGAAGCTCACCTGGCCCCTCCTAGGATCCTCTTATGACCCTTTACGACACTTTAAGACCTCTAAGATGTATTCTTAGGGATCGTAAAGGGTCATAAAGGGTCATAAGGGGTCTTGGGACACAACAACTAAGAAACATAAATGTATGCATCATGGTCACAATTTTTTGGAGACACAACATAATTGAATGCTATACCTAGACGATGCAACACAACCACTACTCCTATAGTTCTAAGTTGACACTGGGGGATCCAAAAACCAAAGATAAGGAATATATATATGGTTTTTGGATCCCACAGTGTCAACTTAGAACTACAGGAGTAGTGGTTGTGTTGCATTTTTTGGGTATAGCATTCAATTATATTGTGTCTCCAAACAATTGGGACCATGACGCCTACATTTATGTTTCTCATCTGTTGTGATACCTACATTTATGTTTCTCTGATGAAAAATTCCAAATTCAATGTTTGGTATTCCTTCATCTCCCCTCAACTCCATCACTTATGTGTATGGCTTCTCTCCCTCACATCGAAAATAATATTCTTCCCACTCTGAATCGAGAATACACGTGCAACACAAGTAGAATATGCACGGATAGCAAGTGGAGTTGAAAAAACACAACACGTTTACATTTTTTTAATAGGTCAAAATTACAATGTTCGTGATGGTCTATAACTTAAAATATGCAATTAAAGACCTCTATAAAAAATGCAACCCTGTTGTGTTTTTCAACTCCACCTAATATCCTATGTATATGAATTGAGATTGCATATTGAACTAGTCTTCTTCTTCTGCATTGCCTGAAACCAAGAGACTGTCACAGTTAACATCTAAATGGTGCGTCTCATCATCACAACTAATCCACCTTAAATAATTGAATATGTTTGCTTGTATTACATATTCATTAATCAAAATTCAAATAGAAAATGTATACCTTGAGTACTACAATTCACATTAGAATCGATGCATCCATCATGCTCGGCTGGTGCAGTATCAATATCGGCAAGCTGCATTCCAATGTAAATAGTTAGTGTATTTATCGACAATATATACATATAAATACAAGAAAAATACTAAAAAAAATTAATCATTCAGTTTACTACATATAAATATATTCACTTTAAAGTTTTAAACAAATATATAATCAAATTTTCTATTTAAAAAAAGAAGCAGATAACTGAACTGAATTGAATGAAGCAAATAACTGAACTAAATCAAAGTAGATATTTAAAAAAATATATACCTGATCGATGACTCAATATTTGTAACCTCTCATAAACTTTTCCTTTCCACTTCAATATCTTTCCTTGATAATTCTTGATCTCCTCATAACCACTAGAAAAAAAACAATGACAACAAAACTTGCTACTTTAGAAAATTGCATCAATACTTAACTTAAACATTATAGTCATGAAGGGTGTAACAAAATTTGATATGCTAATAGACAAACTCATTTTTCACAAAATGGCATTAAGCATGGATTTTGGTTTACATGTGGTACATCAATTCCTTCATCGAAGACATTATCTATTACATTTATAATTGTTTATTTAGGCTCCATAGCACTAGCATATACACAAAAAGAATATGTATTAAAAAAAACATAGACACTACATATATATATATAAATACTTGTTAAAAAAAAAGAGGCCACTGAGGACAATTGCACAGTTCTCCAGAAACAACATTTCCCAACTCTTTCTCTCAATCCAAAGACTTAGTGTGTTCAATTGCCCAGACTAGCAGTCAATTCTATGTTGAGTATATCTGTCAAGCCCTTCTGCAGTTTGAACGAATTAAGAATAGAATATAGGAACTGATTTAACACTTCACCTACTCAAAAACACAAACCAATGAAATAATCCATATTAGGCCAAGACAGGTTGACACATTCAATACGAGAATACTTACACAAAATGAAGCTGAATCATGCCAGATAATGACAATGAGAAGTTGACTATTGGCCCTTCTAGTTTTTTATTTGATAGTTTCCTAACAATGACACATGCAAAATGCACTTATGAGCAAAGACCTAGAATGAATGAAATTGATTAAATAATGAAGGCATGTTAGTTTGAGCTTCACTTGGTTTTGAGAATACTTTAATATTCTCTACTTAACAAGGCCAACCACGTGAAGGTGGAAGCTCATCTGGCCTCACCCCCCCTCCCCCGAACATCAATCTAAATTCCCCATTAACAAATAACAATATTCATTAACATGACATATAATTTAATATTAATACACAACATTCATAGATAATTACTTAAAACAACGTTCATGGAGTTATTATGATAGTTTTACTGATATTTTTGTCACAATTTGATGTTCAGGATAGGGGGAAAGCACCTGCAACAATAGAGGCAATAGTTGTAGATACAGATGATGATATCCCAGAAATCCCTAATATAAGAAATCCCAAAAATCCTCTTCAGCATCTCCTCGGTTGGATATGCATCTTCCAAAATAGTAATAATTTATGCATTACTCTTTTTCTTCACTGTATTTATTATATTAGGGATTTGGGATATCCTCATCTGTATCTACAACTATTGCCTCTGTTGTTGTAGGTGTTTTCCCCCTATTTGATATTTATCTTCAGGTGTCCACACTTGTTCTATTGGTTGTTGCCAGCGAGTCATAGTCAATGATTGGGAGAGCCCTGTTTTGGCACCAGTCATGTAGTACAAGCACTAGAATTGAGTTTTTCGGCACGGCTGGGAAATTTTTGTATATCAACATGTGATAGAGTTTTTTGCCCAAATTCTATCACATGTTAATATACAAAAATTTCCCAGCCCGTGCCAAAAAAACTCAATTCTAGTGCTTTTACTGAGACCTTAAATTATTGAGCTTCTCTTTGTTTCGAGAATAGTTTAACATTCTCTGAGAAACATAATTGTAGGCATCATGGTCACATTTTTTTGGAGATAATGTAATTGAGTGGTATACCTAGATGATGGAGAGCAATTTCTGCACCTCTGGTTCCAAGTTGTTCTCCATCCCGTAGTGTCAACTTGGAATCGAAGGTGCAGAAGTTGCACTCCATCTGGGTATACAACTCAATTATGTTGTCTCCAAAAAAATGTGACCATGATGCCTACAATTATGTTTTGAGAATAGTTTAATTAACATTCTCTTTGTTTTGAGAATAGTTTAATTAACATTCTCTACTTAACAGGGCCAACCACGTGAAGGTGGAAGCTCATCTGGCCCCTCATAGGATCCTCTTATGACCCTTTATGACATTTTAAGACCTCTAAGATGTATTCTTAGAGGTCATAAATGGTTGTAAACAGTCATAAGGGGTCTTGGGACACAACAGCTAAGAAACATAATTGTAGGCATCATGGTCACATCTTTTTGGAGACAATGTAATTGAGTTGTATACCCAAGCGATGGAGTGCAACTTATGCACCTCCGATTCCAAATTGACACTATGGGATTCAAAGACCATAGACAAGGAATAAATTTACAGAGTGGAGGAGGGCCATAATGACAAAAATAATACAGGACAAACCTCAAGTTAAATGAGGCAACTGCAAACATTTTAATAGATTTTTATTATTAAATAATGAAATTTTCATATACTAGTGTTCTAAGCCCCCTCATTACATGATTTATTATTGTAAGCCCCCTCTAACTTATGCATCTAGAAAATGAAACTACAACCTATTGGGATTGAGACAAACCTTATAGAACAACAACAAGTAGGAAGGATCGATTTCCAACATCTATTGGAGGACCTTGTATTCATGAGCTACACCTTGTATTCATGAGCTACAGATGTATTCAACAGATGTTGGAAAGCGATCATTCCTAGTTGTTGTTGTTATATAAGGTTTTTCTTAATCCCAATAGGTTGTAGTTTCATTTTCTAGATGTGTAAGTTAGAGGGGGCTTACAATAATAAATCATGTAATGAGGGGGCTTAGAACACTAGTATATGAAAATTTCATTATTTAATAATAAAAATCTATTAAAATGTTTGTAGTTGCCTCATTTAACTTGAGGTTTATCCTGTATTATTTTGGTCGTTATGGACCTCCTCCACTCTCTAAATTTATTCCTTATCTATGGTCTTTGTATCCCATAGTGTCAACTTGGAATTGGAGGTGCAAAAGTTGCACTCCATCACTTGGGTATACAACTCAATTACGTTGTCTCCAAAAAATTATGACCGTGATGCCTAAAATTATGTTTCTCAGCTGTTGTGAAATTTGCATTTATGTTTCTCAGTTGTTGTGAAATCTGCATTTATGTTTCTCAGTTGTCGTGTTTATACCTTCTCCCATTTGCTGGTGTAATTCCTCTTTGAGTATCCCCATTCTCCTTTGCATCCAAAATGAACTCATTCCAATCCCTCACTGGAATAAAGGGAGACTTCATACCACGCTGAACTCAAACTTCGGCAAGACTTCATACCACACACCATCCGTAGATTATATTCAATGCCTTATTTACACTCGTATTGGTGGGAAAACTCTTAAAAATATGCAAAAGAGATTGCATTAAACCATGTTGTTTACATGACACATGTATTTTACCTCCAATGTAAATCAGTGTTGCGTACAAATCTATGGACGCTACATGGTAAGAAGCCTTGCTCAAGCTTGAAAATGATAGTCAATCCATAGTCAAGGTTAAGGAACAAATGGAATAACCAAGAAAACACTATATGTTAAATCATGTGATTGATAGTAGATTGGGGCTCACCTAAGCCATAAACATGAAGAATTATTCTAAAAAAATATGTAAACCATATATATGCACACTTGAGGCAAAGAGAAGTTATGTCATATCAATATTAAAATATTAGTTGCAATATGAAAATACTAAACTAACTTATTCTTGAGTTCATCTATGCATATGGTCGCAATAAAGATATGTGATTACAATACAGAGAAGGCATCCTAAAAATATAATTTTGGAATTTTCCCTATCCTAACATGTTTTGCACTCAAATCCTTCATTGTGGATAAGTGGAGATGAGTGGATAGATGCAGATGAGTTGTCATCGACCCAACTAAAGTATTTGCAACTATTATTTCCCTGTGATACCCAGTCTACATTAGTTCTTATATTATAATGAATAGTATTTACATTAGAAACTTTAAATATATACACATTAGCAACCTTTTTTCTATTTGGGCAGCACCAAAATTGTCATCCAGGGTTGTTTGGCATCTGTGAAGTCTTCAACACACACTACCCACCACCATATTGACAGTTTGGCACATTGACAAGAGTCATCAAACCTATGTCAATAATGCACCGCACCATCGTTACTACATTTATTATTTTTATATGATTATTTTTATATGAAATACACCAAGGAGTACCATCAGAAATATTAACCATTTACAATAATGAAAAGTAAACCTAAATCAAATAGCTCATTTTTTTATCAGCATGTGTAGTCTCTGTGTATATGAAAAATTAAAGAAATATGAAGCTGAAATAAAATAGTGAACAAAATAGTATTCCACATAGAGTGAATGAAATATACCATCAAAAGAAGGTGACAAAATCCTATCACGAAGCACAGACATAGGAAATCAAAAAGGGACAAAAGACAAGAAATAAGAAAAATCATTACGACTATAGAAAAATCATTTATACTATAATAAAAAAAAGAAACACTCTTTGTCAACAATTTTCAAAATCATTAGGACTATAGAAAAATAATTAAGACTATACAAAATCAAATTTTAGAAATGGACAGTTCTGATGCTTTGCCATTACAACAATTGAGCATTCATCATTTAGTATTGAGTATTCCATTTAAGTATGTCAACAATGTTCAAAATCTTGTCACCAAGCATAGACAAGAAATAAGAAAAATCATTTGGACTATAGAAAAATCAACTTCTAGAAATGGACGATTCTGATATTACTTTGCCATTACAACAATTGAGCATTCATCATTTGGTACTTCTTGGTGTATTCCATTTAATTTTTTTAGTTTCCATGTTTATGTGCATGTTCTTTATGTGTTTTTCTTCTCTCCCTCGCAAGGGATACATCGATAGGTAATTGGTTTGAAAACATAATGATTTGACAGTCTTTTTTCAGGATAGGCGTAATCATCCCACCAACCTTAATTAGCAACATTTGTGATATATGTCAAGTACTTATAATCAGTATGCCCAAAAAATAGAGACTTAGTAGTTAAAGCATGTCCTTTGGTTTACTAGTTTACTTATAATCAGTATGTCCTTTGGTTTACTAGTTTAATCTGGTTTAAGAATGGTTTGTTTCATGTTTGAATGTACCATTGAATGAAGCTTGGCTTGCAATCGTAAGTGATGTTTTTGGTTTTATAGGCTTTACTCAACTTGGATTTAAGGACTTTTAAGTTTCTAGACCAATTCTATCTTCCCATTCTTCAAAATCTTACTAATTTTCCAGAGACCTAATTGTCAATCTAGTAGCCCTGCAGCAGACTTAAAACTCTAATAACTTGATTTTTTTCCAAAACACTTGAAAAGGTGAAATAAATTACAGATACCCTTTTCCAAGTACTATAACATACCAAAATCTTTCATATGGTCATTTTGGACCAACATCCCTATTCATGACTAATGCTTTGTTTTAGTGTATAGAAAAGACCAATTTAACAAAGGAAGCATATAACATACTTCTGCAAATAACTCCAACTCCTAGATAGTGTTTCCTTATGCTTTGAAATGGAAAATTACAAAAGGAATTAGCCTCAAAGGCTCTGCAACATCAAAACCCCCAAATTTGTGTCTTCAAACCCTCACTTCTAGGGCTTTCTCAATGTCACGCCTCCACACACTTCTGCAATAACTTGATGATCAATTCATCAGCCAATCAACATGTTAGAAAATTTCCAAACATAAATTCTACCCCTTGTTTGGATAGATTTCTCACTGCTATACTTGATCCACCAATTTCAACATACTTTCACTGTTTCCAGACTATGGTAACCACCTTCAAACAAATCTCTGCAAATGCATGGTTATAGAAAAAAATATAAGGTTAGTGAAGAATATTTCCATGGATTCTAGGCCTCTAAATCCATGGAATTATCTATGATTATAAAGGAAACTTCAAACTGTCACAAGGATAATAGGGACAATGGACTGTTAGAACCCGATATTGAACAGTTATAATAAATGTCTTTCAAAACATTTGATGTAATTATTTTCCTCTACCAAGACACCCTGGTTGTGTGGATTTGATTCCAACCTAAGATTACATAAAACCCCTCATAAAATTTCAAAACGATAAGAATACAGTCTTCATTCACAGTCATTGTCACTATTCCTCAAATTAGTGATTAGAACAGGCAATTAAAACGTCCCTCAAATCATTAATCAATTAATTATTATATAAGCTCCTCAAGAATGAGTTGGAGAGGACCATTGGTTGTGAGGGAGGAATTGATACGAACTATATGGAATGAGGAACTTACTACATATCGGCAGATATTTGAAGAAAAGTAAGTGACAAAATTGGACAAAGAATAGCATTGTTATGCTTGAATTAGGTGTTAATTTTGAGCTAATTGTGAATTCCATTTTTCTCTATATCTAGTTTTGTAAACTAAGAAGAGCACAACTTACTGATATTGTTGATGGTATGAAAGAGAGGTCAGATGTTGCAATATTTATGCAGGAAGGGTTGATCACTAATTTTGCTAAAGATTCTCTCTTTCTTTCTGTATATGTTGAGACACAAGTATATTTAGTATACACAATGGATAGAATGCACCATTTTTGTAATGAAAGGTGAAACCATTTAGGGCATTACAATTAACTTTAGAACTTGAGGAATTGTTAGTAGAAATTTTTTGAGGGGCTTATACTCTTGAAAGGATGGTGAAATTGACATGAAGCAAATTAAAAGAGACTAAGAGAATTCAGCAAGCGTTCTCAATTTTGTGGCTTACACACATCCTAAATGCATGTATATATGTAACTACTGATTCACCCCATCATTTGCAAACACATTAAAATTCCTCATGATTTTCTTGATTCTTGCTTGCCTATTTGGCAGTCTTTATAGAACCCAGTTCCTTGATTCTTGCTTGCCTATTTGTCTTCTTGGACACCTTGGCAAAAAGTATGAGATGTAGTCTTCAAAACTTAATTATAAATAGGGAATTTTTCAAGTAAGTCATTATAAAAAACTGGGAGTGATTTGAAATTTTCGTATAAGATTTTAAGAAGTGCAAAATTAGAATGCACAATTACTTGATCCTTTCTCCTACAAAACTGTCATCTTAATTTATTTTGAGATTGATGCTAAGATGTTAAGAGTGGAGATTGATGATTACATGATTAAAAAGATATGAATATCTATTACATCTATTTATTTTGAATCCATATCACATCTTTTGAACGAATTAACAAGGCTTATTGATTATAAAATGTTTGAGAAAATTGCTACCTTTTTAGGCCAAATCTCTTATTACTGGAGCTAGTCCATATCCTTGAGACATTGACTAATCTTACTTTTGGTAGACTGCAATCTTAGTTGGGGCATTTTTATGATGGAAATGGGACATATAAGCGAACTAGTAGCTACACATTGAAGTTTGGATATGGATATGGATATGGCTATGGATTTTTCTATATGGATATAGTATTTTTCATATGGATATGGATATGACATTTCGATTGAAAATGAGGAAAGTTAAGAAAACTTATAATCTTAGTCATCCCTTTGAATCAATAGTTGAAACGATTGAGAAGGAAAAGAGCTTGAAAATACCCAAAACAAAGCTCACCACAAGGTTAGGTACCAAGACACCCTGGTTGTGTGGATTTGATTCCAACCTAAGATTACATAAAACCCCTCATAAAATTTCAAAACAATAAGAATATAGTCTTCATTCACAGTCATTATCATTGTTCCTCAAATTAGTGATTAGAACAAGCAATTAAAACGTCCCTCAAATCATTAATCAGTTGATTATGATATAAGCTCCTCAAGAATGAGTTGGAGAGGACTACATCAAAACCAAAAATAGAGATTTCTGCTTGTTTACGCAAATGGATACCTTGGCTATTTTGATCTTCAATATCATAATACCAACATCCACTTGCAACATAGAATCTGAAAAAATCGGTATTCGTACTCTCATGATTGGCTTCAATCAGTGATAGTCATACCGAAGAGACCGATGGGAAAGAAAACAAAGAGGCAAAAAGTATTCATATCATCATATTTGACCTTGTGATGGTTGTACTCAAAAATGGAATTCCAAAAAATGCTCAATGATGATTATAAGCTCCAAATCTTGAATAATGACATTTAGCTGCATACATGTTAGATTAAGTGCATTGTATATATTTTGTTGCCTTTATTAGCTTAAATTGCAAGGGGAAAAATGAAATAGAGGGGGTTCAATTCAAACATCATTATCCTTCATTCCAAACAATGAAAGTGAGATTATCTTTTGCATTCATGCATAGCATTAATCATTAATCATTATGCATAAATAGATGAAAAAAACTTGAAAAAGAATCATTACTCATACATCATTTGCATACATATAGTTACGGATAGAATTGCATACATTTGAAAAATAAAAAACATAGGATCATTCATATCCATATGACCATAAAACAATTTGCATCCATACATTGAAAAAAAAGAAAACATCTCATAAAATCCATACATCAATGCATTCATCTATCTATATCAGAAAAATAAGATACATTGCATCCATAGCATAATCAAAAGTAAATGCATCATAAACATCATATAGCTACATATAAAGATAATCTCATAAATCAACTCATCAAGAAGAACGAAGGAATAGATCATCATATATCATCAAAAGAGTGTTCATCAAATTAGTATATCCAAATACAATATCATGAAAGTGGTACATCAAAGGTTTTGATCAAATAATAACATGAAATGTGATACAGAGGACATCAATAATGCATGAATCTGTCAACAATCAATCACGATCCTACAGCACCAGATCCACCTAGATCTCTATCATCCTGTGGAGGAGGAGCCTGAGAAGTGCTCACTCTGCTCTGTCTCTGAACAACCACTGCTGACATAAACTGTTGCATCAAGGTAGTAGCCTGATCTAAATGCCCAACAACAGTGGACATATTGGTCCTCATAGCCTAAACCTTTCGTACTACAACACCCATAGTGGGAACACCTGTGAACCCTGACCCTATGGCTTCTGAACTGGTGGAGGCATCTGATGTGGTAGAACCTGTTGTGCCTAATCCTATTGAGCACCATCATCCTACTGAGCCAAGGCAACTCTCTATAATTGCACCAAATGATCTAAACCCCTAGCCACATCAACATGAGCCTATCTTTGAGCTCTCTGATGTCGATGAACTCTATCCTATCTAACTGCTGCTCTAGGATGAACTGCTTGGACTGCATCAGCCTATCTATCTCTGGCTCTACCTCGACCATGTCCATCCCTCACCCGTGCTCTACCTACAAAAATTGGAGGGTCTCTACGTCCCTGATGCCTCTGATGTCTACCACCACCATGGCCATCATCACCACCACCACCACCACGAGGACCTAGAATAGGCTCCGTTGGATCTATGAAATGAATAAACCTGTTACGAGACCACCAGTTTTGATACTCATGGGACATCCCTACATCAGCCATACCTCTCAACATCTCCCATCTACAGAAAGGCATACTAGTAATCTGACCCATGAAAAAATGATAATTAATACAAGGACCCCACAATGATCTCTCAACCTGTATTCGAGCATATAAAGCATTAGCCAACGACATGTCCTCTACTCTACCAAACTATCTGGATACTCAACCAAAACAAAATCGCTCAATAACAATATCATATCGGCCAATCATCCAACAAGGAGAAAACATGTATGGCAACTCATCGTCATCCTCCCACCAACCCTCACAATCAAGGTAAGGATGCCATATAACCTGGTCAAGATCATCTATCTGACGATGCTAATAATACAGATGACCTAAATGATGTTGAATCACCATACTTGTATATAGAAAAGCATATGGAAATCCACGAGGCCGTCTCCTATAAAAAATAGGCCTAGTAATCAAAAGATGCTCCCAAATCCATAACTCAAGAATAATAGCACCAGCAGACAATGAAGAACTCTCTCTGTACACCACATCATGGAGATCTTGATATAACTATGCCAGCACACAGGAACCCCAATCGAAACATCGAGATTGTGCTAGCAAATCCTCCAAGATCCTATCCAAACCAACAGAAAAACTACAACCTCATCGGTCAGGAAGAAGTAACCCACCAATCAATGCGCCAAGAACTACAGGCAACGTGGGGAAAGAAGCAAACTAGGGCCATGTGATCATGTCATCATCAATAAAATTGTCCCCGAATACTCATTGGCAAACAGTAGAATCATACATAGAATCATAATAAACAATCTCTCCTCGACATGGGATCCATAGCAAATGATACACATCCTTAGGCATGATCATCATCTCACCTTGCGGAAGATGGAAAGTATTGTGTTCAAAGTGTCAATGCTCCACCATAGTTGTCAATAACCCACGATTCAATTGGAATTGGGGAAGATCAAGAAGGAAGCTCAAACCACAAAGCTCTATAACACGCAACTCGGCATCAGTAAATGTCTGCCCAAGGTCAATCACCCATGATGCAACTAATTAGATATACAATACAGGAAAGTCATCCTGTTTGGCAAAAATGAGAGAATCATATCAGCATATTATATCAAGGAACATCTAAAGTCGATCAAATTTATTCTAATATTCATTTTCTCATCATGAGTGCATCAAAACTCCTAACTCTATATCTTGAGGAAGGAAAATCAGTATTTTATTTCTCTAGATCTTGAGAATAAAATATCAAACCATCAACCTATCATAACAAATTGACAAATCAAATTCGTTGGTATTACTATACTGATATCATAATCGATTGTTTAGTTCAAGTGGAATTGACTTAATCATATTATTCAAATCAGTCATCTTGACATACTAAATTTTTCATGAACACAGTCAAGTACAAGTGAAAATTTTGTGAAAAATGTTGCAGGCGTGATTTTAATCATCGCAAGCGACATTTCTCTTAGGCGACACACAATTTTTGTCAGGCGACATTACTTTTGTCTCAGGCGACAAAATTTTCATAGGCGACACTGAATTGGCCTAAGCGATAGATAAATCTTCCCAAGCGACATCAAAAGGCTAGGGTTTCACAGGCGTCAAAATACAAGGAATCTAGTTTTTAAAACCTAAGTCTACGTGTGAATATTCCAATCACAGGCGACAAAAAAAAGTTGGTTAAGCAACAACAAACTGCTCGTGAGTGACACTACAATGCGCAGATGCGACACTTAACAGTCCTAGGCGACATTGAAATAGTCACAAGCGTGATTTAACTAAGTCAAAGAAGTGACGAAATTGGAAAATGCAATAAATGCTAATTAATGAGTAATAAATACAATACCAAGGTTCAAAAATCACTTACCAGAGGTCCATAGTCAGGCAGCCTCACATATCTCTGACACCACTCAAATCGATGCTCACGAATAGGCACAACCATCTCAAAATTCACTGTGGGACCAAAGCAAAATCACCAAAGATAAAAGTAAAAATGAATAGTAAATCTAGGTTTTTCAACCTATTTATGCTAATTTGACCTAATTTTGAGGTGAAAATTGACTTTGACCTATATAAACCTATCCCATTAACCGGGGCAAATCATGAAGTGTGGTATATCATAGAGTGTTTTTCAGAAATGAAAACATATCAATCAATTAATCAGTCAAATCTATCAACTCAAAAACAACAATATGTTTCATTTCTGAGGGGGCATACCATCAGATAATTAGATCAACATCATCAAAAATCAAAGACCAATCATTGAATCAAAGTGAAAGCTTGTATCAGAAAAAAAAATTTAATCAAATCAAGCATTATACCAAGATCAATCATCAAATCAATCATCATATCAGGAACGATCATTAGAACCATATCAATCAAGAGCTTCATATCGATCATATCTGCATCAAGATAGTTTCATATCGATCATATATGTATCAATTTCATATCGAGAATCAAAGGATTGACCATAGAAAAAATCAGGAATGAACATCAGAGATCGACCATCATTGAATCAGGACCTATCAATCAAGCAAGATCAGAGTATTCTTTGAATCGACATGCTTCGCACATCAACTGAAAGAGGGGCATTTGTAATCACCTAAAAATGGAAAAAGACAATTTAACAATAATTCAAAGCAAATCAAGTGAAATCAAAGCAAATCAAGGGCAAAATTGAATCAATTGAATCATAATGCATAATTAGCCAATCAAAATGAAAATCAAAGCCTAATTCAAGATCAATTGAAATTGAGAGCATTTTAATCAAGTGCAATCAAATTAAAATACAATTAATTCAATTAATTGTATAGTCTTGGATTAAATTAAATTCAACCCATTCAAGGGGTACATGGCTAAAATAAATCAACTAAATCAATTAATAAAAATAAATTACTCTCAACAACCCAAAAGGGAGGAAAATAAATCAACCAATGAGATTAAAGGAAAGACATTCACATGGATCAAGCCAAATTGAATCTCATTCACTCAAAGTGAAAAGGAATCTTAGCCATCCATTTTGTCTACTTGTCCCAAGCTTTGAGGACACAAACTTTGCTTTGTCTTCAAAGGGTGGAACCAAGGACTCAACCCCAACTCAACCATGATCAAATACAACTACACCCCCCACCACTGGGAAAATCTATAAAAGGAAGCCCAAAATCCTTCATTATTATCAACCACATATCTGAGAATTGCATCAAACCTCTTGCAATTTGAGTTTAGAAAGGCATTTAAGAGAAATTTTAGCATTTATCTTGATAATTGTTAGCTTTAGCATTGATTGTTTATCTTTATCATTCTCATACTAGGACTGTCATTAGTGAGAGCTTGCTGAGAGCTTATTCATTAACATCTTAGTTAGAGAGCCATAGGATGCTCAATTAGTCATTGATTTTGTTAAATAGTTTCTCAATTGTGGTTGTATTTAGATATTATTTCACTTATTATTGATGATTAACCCTAATTCTATGAAGATACTTTTATTAGTATGCAATAATCATCAGGCGGATTAGGCTATAACTGGTGGAGAGAAGTATGTGTTTAGATCAGAAAGCATACAGTACACACCAGTGTCTTGCATAAGTGAAAGATGAAATGTAGATTTCATGTAAAGAATAGCAACATTCTTTGGACATTCAAAGGCATGTTTCAGACATAGAAAAAGAATAAATTGCTGAAGGAAGTAACAAGGAATGACAGATGTCAAAGAAAGCACTCTTGTGAAGAATAGTGATAGCCACTGTAAAAGAGAAGAGCAGGCAATGATACTATGTAGAACAGATGATCCACCACATTCAAAGTAACTTCCAAGAATGTATGTCAAAGTAAAGAGTAGACATAGATGATAAGGCAGAGAATGGCATTATCTACAAAAGTAGAGAGAAGAGGCCAAAATTCAAAGATGACTATTAGAGGAGACACTAGCTAAATGGGAGGGCATTCAACATGCATCAAAAGCAATGGTATACACTACAAATGGAAAAGACAATTTTGATGAAGTTGGAATGGCACTTTTAGAGTTTCATAGAGTTCCTCATGACAGTGAGCACAAAAGATGATAAGTCATGTGAAGGAATAGTAAGAACGAAAGAAAAAATGCATCCAGGAGTCTTGAGAAGTGACTATCAAAAGGATGTCAATAAATGGTGATCAAATTTGTAAGAAAAGATTAGTCCCAATGACAAACAACACTTTTGAGTTCTTAGTTATAGACAAGGTTGACTGTCAAATAGGTTTGATGAGGTGATGATAAGTGTAACAATTCATGATTTAAAAAGATGCCAAAACAATGTGGATAAGAAATGTTTAAAGAAAGTTCTTCTTCAATGCTTATCCACTGCCACAGTGGTATAAAGTGATAAAAAATAATGATTCATATGGTTTATGATAAGTCACAAAGACACTCTTATAATAGTCATCAACAGATAATAGAGGTCGTGCATGCATGATTACAAAACACAATGAATAAAGAACAGGCACTGTTATAAAGGCTCATAGCCACAATAAGGAATGATGTCATAAAAATCAAAAGAAACTATTGTTAGTCTATTTTCCAAGTTATTAAAATGATATGCATAAACTTAATAAATGATAGTTGTGGGATTGATTATTGAACAATTAAATATTAATTAATAAATTAACTAATAGATAAAGGATACCTAACCTCTAGGAACTATTGAAATGAATAAATCTAATGTTATATTTGTTAAAAACATATAAAAAAATTCATATGATAAATTTTAATCCAAAACTCCATGATTTGATCCAATCCAATGATCACAATTCAAAGCCTCAAATTATTTGTTTAAGCCTTTTGTTTTCTTATTTTCAAGAATAAAGATAAGAAGTTCTAATGTATGTCAATCAGAGCAGAAAACAAGTTAAATGCAAGAAAGAGTTAATAGCCACTTCAATAGTTTCAGACATTGCCTAGAAATTAGTGTATATTATATGGTGTACATCTTTGAGAAGAAAGGGTAGAGCTCAGTTGAAGTCAGCAATGGAAGCATTCATTCTTGGGCTATTTCAAAATATATTGTTTGTATCTATCAGTGGAAAGTGCATGACAACAAATAAATCAATTGTTAGACTCTTGCAGGAGGGAAGTTACTAATGTCAAACAAGGAGAATAGAGACTAGTCAAGAATGAAGTGACATTATGTAGAGTATTGACATGCATTAAGTAGAAAGAGGTTAAAATATATATAGGCTTAAATTTGTAGTGTATAAACAACTCTTGAAAATACCAAAGGTTGCACATTTGATTCAACATTTCTATCAAGATGTTAAAATATATATAGGCTTGAATTTCACATTATAAACCATTTCTCCACTTTCAACCATACCTGGATTATATTTTTCTTATTCATATTTTCTTATTTGTTTCTTAACTAGTGTACCCAACCTAAGTGACCTTACAATGGCCTAACCAACCCCTTAGACTAGTTTATCAACCTTTCAAGGCACGGTTGTCACTTTAGTATAGAGTGCTTCCTGGGCCTGCAAACCTGGCTTTCTGCATGTAACACCAAGTTTTACCATAGAATCCCCAAGTGTTATTGGGATTCTTTGACACTCTCCTTGAGGCAGTCATCCTCCAAAATGGATACAATCACAAAAGTCTTCAATGTGCCTGTGAACCTTAAATCTTTGGTTATTACATTATTTCAAACATTTCTTTGCTTCACTGGTTAAACTCATAACATATGCCTAACTAGGGCATTTACCTTTGTTATGCAATCAGTTTTATAGATAGATTTAATATCACGGTGAACTGTTATGCTTACACAGTGTTGTGAAAATCATTAGAAATGTCTTGTTTCTGATTTGTATTGTCAATTAGGTATTGAATGAATGAACTTAATAACTCTCTAAAACTATTCTTACAGCCACAGTTTTTGAAGTTCATTATGCATTCTTAACTTTGCGAAGTTCCCTAGTTTGTTTATACATACATATTCTGTCATGTGAAGGAATAACAGTCGATTGTTACAATTCAGGTTATATAGTTCCATTATCATATTGCATTTGTTCAAAGTTTCATTTTAGTTCCATCAAATAACAGTGACTCTCTGATAGACTGAGGCATAACCAATATCCTTGGCTTTGTCATGAAGTCCCGGCCCTAACTTGTAACTTCACCATGAGATTTCCAATGTCATGGATTGAAAGACAAGTTAGGGTAATGTTTGTGTATATTCTAAACACTCAGAACCAAGCGGGTTGTTAAAATTGCTTCAAAGTTCAATGCCCTAGTTAGGCATATGTCCCAACAACATCTGCCAACAATATCCCAGCTAATCCCAATCCCAGCAAAACAATAAAATATGCAGCAGACGATATTTTTGGGGAAAAAATTGGCTTCAAACTTTTTAAAATTGGTAATAATAAATAGATGCGTTCAAATTCACACAAGAGTCGGGAAAACAAAATCACATAACCTCAGTGTCGAATCCGCCCTCCAAAGTGAAGGTTACCTCAATGAGCTTCCAATACACAGTGCTGATGAGGTTTCGCGCGCTGCAACCTTGAAAAAATACGTCGTGGTAATAATGAAATGAAATCAAAACCCTACTTCTATTTATTATATAAGTGGTAATAATGAAATGAAATATTTTTTTTTTAAGTTATGCCCATGGTCGTCGAAAGTTCGACCTACATAGTATTGGTCGAACTTTCAACGAACATGGGCATGGATTAAAAAAAATGAAAGTTTTCCTTCTATAATCCAACCAACCAAAACTTTTTTATTTCATGGTCAAAAATTTTGGTAGAAAAACCAGGTCAAATGTACTAGTGTAAGATCTAATGATTTGGAAAGTGTAGATCAATTTCATTTGTGAGGACATCCTTGATTCTACAAAATACATTCGAAGCATACATATTTGTGGGTTTATTGGATCTGTATCTATCCATGATGGTTTGACAAGCAAGTTGAATACTTACATTTGTCTTATTTTACATGCTTTACTTATTCCCTTTCAAGTTTAATTCCTATCCAGAGGCTTGACCAAGGCAATCCCATTTCTAAAACAATTTCCCCATTTTTCATGTGTGCGGGAACAAGTGTGCAATTGCAGATCCATATTTTTAGGATTTCAAAACTAGGGCTTGATCCTCTACATATTTTATCAATTTTTATCCTTCCATGAATAGGCCAATATTTTGGGACTAGGCTGAGTTTTGTGGCATGTTCTTGAGGATCTTAAAATTGCACGATTAGAAGTTACAAGTTTGACAGTTCCAGATCCCAAAATGGTTTTTGATTCCGATAGGTTTTCATTAGTCAAATACAGATACGAAGTTCATTTGTCCTCTTCTAGCAATAAAGGTGAGTACATCATTCTTCTTTTCCTTTAGCACTTTATTTTATATATTATATCTGATATTATACATTATTGGTTATCATCTTCTTCATCATTTCATAAGTGTTTGTCATATTGTACATTGCATATGCATACATTTCTATCTATACATGGAATACCATATACACCCCATAAAATTCCCCCTTTATCTAGATCATGCATTAGCACCCCTTCATCCATTTTGGGTTGTGATAATCAAATTTGGTCTAAGGATGGGGTTTAGTATTCCAATGTATATGGAAAGTAGAGTTCTACCATTAATCACCATTTCCCATATCACACATTTCAACATCAACATGGAGATAATTGAGTAGAGTTTAGAGATTTCATTCATGTTGATTTTCCTTTCCTAATATCTCTTTTAGGAATATGAAGATAAATTGCATAGTTATACAATGCTACTTATTCATAAGGGAATAAATGTTGTCCATCGCACTTGTATCAACTCCAACATTCATTTTCAGGTATCTACCATTCCTGAAAGAGAAGTCTATATTAAGAGGGGTGTAGAGTTACATTGTATCACTACTATTAGATGGGAAATACTTTTTCCTCACTTGGGGTTTTGGGTTTCTCCTCTTCTTTATGAGTGCATTTTACTTACATACCTTATTAAGATTTGATGTTAGGACCCACTTTCCTCATCACCTAAGTTAGACTTAAGGGGGGTGTTGGTGTATTAATCCTACTTAGGTGGTTTCTTAAGTGGATTTCTTATGTGGCATGGTAAGTAAGGTGACAGGTAGGATGTAATCTCTCTCTCTCTCTCTCTCTCTCTCTCTCTCTCTCTCTCTCTCTCTCTCTCTCTCTCTCTCTCTCTCTCTCTCTCTCTCTCTTTGTGTGTGTGTGTGTGTGTGTGTACAAATATATATATACATATACCTCCTTCTTATTCATTTTTCATACACTCAATTTATTCTTCATTTGTTTCTTTCAATGTGCTTCTCATTTCTTGTTTCTATTTGCCTAGTATTCCTAACCATTCTCACAAAACTAGTAGGGAGCTTGTTGAACAACCCTCATTACCTTATATAGTTACATAGTATCATCTTGACCTAACTTTTGAGACCTTGAGGATTGATAGATCTTTAGGTGTGTTATTGTTTTCAAGAGAGTTTAGTTACCAAAATTGTGGTGTAGTATTCCATTTAGGCTATCGATAGGTGTCATTCACAATTTTTTGATAAGTGAACACCCCCATATATTATGTGGCTTAACTCCCTATGATTCAGTGTTTATTGCACTTATATATAATGAACTTTCCTAGTGTTGAGTCTCTTTACATTAGACATTTAGTTGGTTTAAAGAAGTCTATTGGGATACCATTGATCAAATTGAGTATCTAGTATCATTTATGTAAATAATGTTTATGATTTTGAATATTAAAAATCTCACATATACACTGAAATAGATCTTATTGATATCAAGCTTGAGAATCATGCTTGAGATTGAATACATGAGTACGTGGGTGATTATATTAGGGATAAAACCTCTTTTTTAGGAGAAATTGTTTGAGAGAGGATTGGAGTGAGTCTCAAAGCTATAATTTTGGTTATTATATTGTATATAATATTTTTTACAAACATAGGTTTGTATTTTGGAAAACTATAGGATAAAGATAATTTTTGCAAGAAAAAATTAGGTGTTAATGACGTCCTTCAAATTGTACATTTCTATCTTCAAGTCATCTACTACTACCCATAGTTCTTTCTCAATTGTGAGCTGGACCTATATTTTCAAAATAACAAGGAGGCTAATTTTGGTATAAGAGAAAAGTATGTGTTGTTAATGTCATTCAAATTCTATTTTTATTTCTTCAAGTTTTTCCCTATTTACCATACTTATTGTATATATCATTGTCTAGAGAGATGGACCTATATTTTGAAAAACTTTAAGGTACCCTAAAAATATAGGTCCTATATGTATATTTTGTATACTTATAGATGGACCGATATTGTATACTAACGTAATGCTCTCAAGTAGGGCATTTAATCCAATAGTATGTGTAGTGTATATATTGTTTACCCTAACAATTTTACACTCTATTTGGTTCTTTGTTGAGTATACATTTCCATAGTTCATTTTATACCCATTTATGCTCTATGCTACCTTGAAAATTCATCATTAATCTTATACTTGAATTATCATATTGTGAAAACATGGGACTAAGTCATGTATTAAGGGCCTCAATACTTGGATCTCCTTTTGGAGGCCTCTTTGTGAGTGGACTCAAGTGTCCAACACTAGATAATCCCAACAAAAGGTTTCAAATTTTGGGTGTTGCAAGTGTTGGCCTTTTCCTTTCATGATCTAGTCTCAATCTTTGCATTTGATCATTACTTGTTGGCCCATACTTGCAATAACCTTTTTGTCCTTATATAAATAACTTATTTTATCTTTCATCAGGGTTAGCACTACAATATAAGTCAATCTAGAGAAATCATACAATAGATCATCAAGCTACAAGGACTCATACATTTTTAATTTCATCACAAAAGAATCTAGACTCAAGTATTGTTTCATATCTCTTGTTTATTATTGTTATCATGTCATGTTATGAAATTTTGGAGGACTTCGGGGAACACTACATCAAGCTGTTTTGTGGAACTTATTGAGAGAGTTTCATGCCTAAGGTTATCTTTTCATTTCAACATTTATCATTTATTTATCACATGTCTCTGTGAGGGGAACACTACATTAAGCCTTTTTGTGGAACTTATTGAGAGGGTTTCATGCCTAAGGTTATCTTTTCATTTCAACATTTATCATTTATTTATCACATGTCTTTGTGAGGGATAAACTCTATTATTCAACATTGATATTGTGGATGTGGGAACACCAACATAGAGTTTAACTTAGGAAACCCACCTATGCAACACAACCATTTTCTTTATTTTCCATGTGTGCACCTTTCAATTTCACAAGGAGATAATTATAGAGGAGTAGAAAAAATAGTGATGGATAGTGCTATACTTTGAAAGGATGAAATGTATTGGAATAGGGCATCTAATGCCTCTATCCTACCAATTTGACCTAGATTTTTATGAGACATATGCATATATTTAGTTATTTTACCATAGTTAACCTAGTTCATTTACACTCACACTCAATCAATTGCAATCACATGCAAACAAAAAAATTGTAAGTCTAGAATAGTGTTTCTCTTCATTATGGACAACAAGTCCATCTCACTTACATCTCTAATGTTGTTACGAAAAGGAATTTATCCTAGGTTAATACATGTGTTAGTCTAGGATCACTTTTCCTATATTTTAGTATGTAAGAGTTCTTTAATACTTAAAATGTCTTTAAAGAATCCCCTAACCTTATTTTAAAGTCTTTTGTGTTATCTAATCTTCTATTTTTCTCAACTATATGCAATTAATTATGTTGAAATTACATCTTTCCTTTGTGGAGTTATGGGATTGTTTTGTGTTTTGTTGTCACATATTCAAATTTCTTTATAATTATATTTTTAAAATGCTTCCTCGCTTTAGTTTATCATGAAGATTTTAACCTATACCTAATTTTCTTTTTTATCTTATTCCTATCACATTACAAATTTGAGTACCTTGGGATCGATCACCTCAAATTCTTCCTCATATTCATACCTGTCTTGAGTAATGTTATTGAAATGATTCTAGTTCTATTTCTTGAAATGGTTTTTTTGTGTTTTAGCTTTTGTGCAAATATGAATGTGTTTGTCCCATTCATTTGGGGAGTGAAATTACACTACCTACTCAATTGTTTCTATATATTAGAATCTCATAGACACACTTGGGAAAATTCAAATTCATAGATAAATGGTACCGCAACTCCCTTTATGGAGATCGAGATAGGAAGGTGGTCCAACTTGAATGTTGGAGCAATGAGATATTTAAGATAAATGTGGTTCCCAATCAATTAGGAACAATTAAGAATTTATCAATTCTTTCTAGATACAACTAAAGCTTTCCCTTCTCTTAGGTTAGGTGATCTTACTATTTCTTGGAGTCAAGTGAAATCAAGTTATTCTATTGATGAAGTTAGTGAAGTCTCTTGAGATTGAAATGTTGTGTAAGAAAACAATAAATTAAGATAGTGAATTTTGACTCTACACACCTACCAATTGTGTTCACTTATGATACATATTATTGAAGCCAATCAAGGGAACCAACTTACACCTAGACCACATGATACTCCATTTAAATCCACAACATTTTCTTTACACCTTTTTCAATGGCTTATGAACCAAAGGTGGGTTTCTTGAGTAGATAGTTTTGTTTCCAAAAGCATTATTGTTTCTCCTCTTACTTCTTGGAGATGACACACAAATAAACATATTCTATTATGGGTGTTGACACCCTTACATTTCGCAAAATGATTTTCATGGAGCTTATTGGGAAATTTTCACCACACCTAATGATTTTTCTATGAAGTTTTCCATTTCTAGTATGTTCTTTGTAATGCCCTATTTTTGGACCTTTTCAATATCTTATTTTTCTTCCTTTTTTCCAATCATCCTCCACAATTTGGAATTATTTTCTTATATAATAATATCTAGAAAACCTTAACATTTGGGTACATTTAAGTTCATCCTCCTCTACTTGTCCCCTAATAAATCTCGCATCTCTTAGTTCTATGAGACCTCTATCAACCTAGCATGTTCATTTTCATTAACAAAGGTTGAAGATTTATTTTCTTCTTCTTTAGTTGTCAACAATCGTTGGGAACTTCTTATATTGGACTTAAAATTTTCCTTCAGTTTTTCCCATTTAACCTATTTTTGGAGGAGGATACAAGAACCATAAATTTATATTGAGATGTTTCAATTGATTCCAAAAGCTCAAAAGAAGGGTAATGATTAACTTAAGTTTTGGGGGTATGTTCTCTAGTTGGTTGTTTTCTTAGAGATCATGGTTTTGACATGCTATACTTTCTTCTTTATGTGTAGGATTCAGAGAGATGGTTATTGCTTCGATAAATTTTACACTTATGGGAAAATTCTTCAATCACAATATTTTGTTTCCAAATGTCTTGATATATGTTGACAAGAACCCGATTTTAGGTCATCTTTTTATCAATTTTAATGCAAGTTTTTAAATAGTTTCTAAATTTGCTTGCACCCAAAGAAGCATTTGTTGATACAAATTCTCCCACATAATTTTTAATCTTGATAAAGACCCGAAGACCTAAAAATGTATACATATATATTCTGAATTCTTGTCTTCTATATAATACAATTTCTTAAAATTTTAATTATATTTTATAATAACAATATCTAAGAAAATATATTTCAATGATGGAATATAAGTCACCATTATATCTCAAAATCTGAATATTTGTTTACCCAAATTTACCAGAAATTCTATTTTTCCTCTTCAACTTGGAATTCTTTGAAAGGGGTTCAAATACCTTACATGCACTTCAAGCTTCATGAAATGAATCTCCATTTTACTTTATTCGATTTAACATGTTTGAGGAAGAAAAGATAACATAAGTTCTTAATTTCATGATCAAAATACATAATAAAAATTGGTGCGGGCTATTCTTTTGTCACCGTAAAACCCAAATATTGAAAAAAAATTTCAGATCTATAAAAATACAACGATTTTTTTGCGATCATAAAGAATTCATCCTGAAAATTTCGTAAAATTCTACTATATTTTCCGAATTTCCAAAAACAGTCAACTGTACATTTTGTAGAGGATAGCTGCGTCCTTAAAAGTCTAAGATACACAATGAAAAAGAAATTAAATAAATAAATTATCGTCAGACTTTTCTTTATTAATTTTTCATGTCATTAAAAGCATTCATTTATTCCTGTCCCTTTTGTGAATGCTTATTTAATTAAATCTAAATGCCAAAAATCAATAGAAGTTCGAAACTTGGGCAGGTATATTAAAAAGTCGTATACAATAGAATTAATTATATTTGGGGGAGCTTTCTTGTGGCAATACAAACACGATTGGAACTTGCTTTCCTTTGGAAGGAAGGTAAGAAAGTCCAGTTATGGTGGAAAGCATGGCATTCCTTCTCCCTTCTGGAGATCTAAATCAATCAGCATTTACATAAGAAATGGGAGCGAAATCATGGAAAACCACAGTAATTCATCATGAGTGCCATTAAACTGGTGGTGGCTGATACGGTGGTGTCCTTTATATGGGTGGTGTGGGGGGGTTTTGTGAGGGAGTTTGTGGGCTGCTCATTACTAGTGTCACTGAAGGGCAATGCAGAGATGGTGAAATTGGCACTCACAGTGGCAGCCATGTTTGCGCTTACATGGACTGGGAAGTTAAGCAATGGGGCAACCTACAATCCCATAACACTGCTATTAAATTCCTTAGGAGGCAAGCCTCAATCCTTGCTCACACTAGCAGCTAGGATCCTTGCTCAGGTACATGAAGTCTATTTAGATGCCATGAAATGGCCTTGAGTTTTTTTTTCTGAATGCCCTGTTTTTGGGTTCTGTTTTTAGTTTTGAATAGGTATTGGGATCCTTGGCGGGAGTTATGTGTGTTATGAACTCTATGCCACGCGGAAGCCGAGGTGGGCCTGTTCTGAGAGTTGGAGTGAAGAGTGGAATGATTACAGAGGGCATTCTCACAGTCATCATTGTTATGGTAACATTGGTAGTGAATAGAAGAGGACCCAAAGGGTTTTTTATCAAGACATGGATAATCAGCCTTTCAAAAATCTGTCTCAGCATATTGGGTTCTAATTTCACAGGCGCTGCCATGAATCCTGCTACTGTAAGCATGTTTTCTAACTCTCTCGGTACAAGATTGTTTGTTGCTCCTTGAGTCATCTTTTATGAATTGACCTTAACTTTTTAGGGGTTTTAAATAGAGATGCATCTTATATTGCTTGATGGAACAAATCATTACATCAGTCAATTGAAAGGATTAGACAGAAAGTGTAATCTTACATAGGTTAGAGAGCAAACATTTGAGCCCGTTGCATATGGAACAACATACATCTTTTTCTAGTTTTCACTTTAACAAGCAATCCTTTTAATATAAATATCTTTTCAGATTTCTTCTGAAGTTGATGGCTGCGAGTCACTTAGGGCCCTTTTCATTCTTTAGTAGGAAAAACCCTCGGGGTATTGGGCTTTCGGGAGTTCTGGCTATTTTCTACTTAAACTAGTTACAATTGTAAATGTTTTTAAATCATTTTTTAAAATTATTTTTACAATATTATTCAGAAGGATTATAAGGATCAAATTAGTGAAAATAGTGTGAAAATAGTGTGAAAATTCATGGAGTATCCAAAATTAGGTTTTCCTCTATGACAGTTTTATTTTAATGTGAAAAATAGCCACATCTTTTTTACCAGTAACAACGATGGACAATTTTCTTTATGATTAGGTATAATCCCTAGGTTACTGGCAACCTGTGTGTGCTCCCTGCATGATTTCTTTACATACAAGCTTTGTACTCTGGGGTCACATCATGTGCAGATCAACCCTGAGCCTCACCAGATTAAACTTTGAGGGAAACCAAAAAAAATCCTACTGTTGCCCATCAAACACCATATAAAAATACTAATCACGGATGCCATAGAAACCCAAATTAAATTTTGTTTGCTTACCTTTGCAGAGGGAATGTCTACAGTCTATTCAGTGTCAAATGAAAAATAAGGAAACAAAATATCCAAGGGCACTTACAGGTCACCACTGGTCCTACCGAAGCATCCTTGCTCTCTGAAATTTTTTCAAATAGCGTCTCATGGTTACTACACCGCCCAAATTTTTATTCGATCTCCTGGTATAGCAGAGCTGAATAACTATTCTTGGGCACAGGGAAAACCTTAAGGGCAATCTTTAACTAATTTTCCAAACAGAAAAGTGTTAAAAATATAGTATGCTACCTTATATGCCACTCTTCAAGTATGTAATCTTGATAGTAGTTTCCACAGTTTTTCATTGACGTAAGGGTGTAATCAGTACTGGCAATGCTCCGCGAGTACTCACAAAACTTGTCCAATACTCGCAAGCCAATCTGCCAAGTGAGTTACTGGTTGACGAATTTTTTGTAAAATTCACAGCAATTTTTCTTGGAAAACTTGTGAATATATGAAAAAAAAATCACGATTTGAGTATTAAAAACTCGTTCAAATTTTATAATTTAGCTTTTCTTGCTTGCGGCTAGAAACACAATTTTCATTAGTGATGAAGGTTTCAAAGGTCTTAATTTGGGTTTGGTGGTAGGAGCTCAGTTGTTTGACCACCGTATCATAATGAAGTATGTCATGGACACTGCCTTCAGACCCCATGAGGAGTATTGCCCCTCAATTCTATTAGGAGCATTACACCCAAATTTCCAATTATTGTGTTTTTTCCAAGTCCAATGTCTTTAAAACTTTTGGGCCTATCCAATTACGAGTCTGAGTTTTTCAACTAAAGATGTAATAGCTATGTTTTATTATAGTAAATAAAAATTTAGCTTTTCTTGCTTGCTGCTGAAAACATGTTTTTCATTAGTGATGAAGGTTTCTAAGGTCTTAATTTGGGTTTGGTGGGAGGAGCTCAGTCGCTTGACCACCGTATCATAATGAAGCATGTCATGGACACTGCCTTCAGACCCATGAGGAGTATTGCCCCTTGACTCTATTAGGAGCATTAACCCCAAATTCCTAATTATTGTGTTTTTTCTGAGTCCCAAGTCTTTAAAACTTTTGGGCCTATCCAATTAGGAGTCTGCATTTTTCAACTAAAGATGTAATAGCTATGTTTTATTATAATAAATAAAAAATTTAGCTTTTATTGCTTGCGGCTAAAAACACGATTTTCATTAATGATGAAGGTTTCAAAGGTCTTAATTTGGGTTTGGTGGTAGGAGCTCAGCCCCTTGACCACCTCCCGTATCATAATAAAGCATGTCATAGAAACTGCCCCACGAAGAGTACTACCCCTTGGCTCTGTTAGGAGCATTGGCCCCAAATTCTCAATTATTGTACTTTTTCTGAGTCCCGAGTCTATTAAACTTTTGGCCCTATCCAATTATGAATCTGAGTTTTTCAACTAAAAAGTAATAGCTATGTTTTATTATAGTAAATAGAAATATTGGTCAATTTCTTCATTAATTTTCTTTTCTCTAGCTTATAATTTTTATCCGGTTTGGTAGTCTATACTGTAAATCATATTACCTAAACTGGATTCTAAGGGAGCCAGTTGGCTTTGGCTATGCTAACCCCCTTTTCATTATCCAAAAGGAAAAACTTGAGGTTTGTATTTGACAGTGAGCATTTTTTTATAAATCCTTTGGTATTTAATTAGTTGACTAATCTCTTGCACTGTACTGAAATCGTGAAGTTTCTATATCAGTAAGTTGTAAAACTATATAGCACCGTGATTACAGTTACATGGGAGTCATATTCCATGATGACCCTGTTCTCACCGTTTATGGACTAAAATTTTTATCTAAAGGTGACATTGAAAGGAAAATCTAAATCCCATTTGTTTTTCCTTCCAACAGCGTTTAATGATTATGATGGCATCTTTTTAGCACTTGCTGAGATTTTTTGTGTTTCCTCTTTAAAAAGCTGAACATTGATTTCCTTCTTGATTAGATATCATGGTGTACCTGTTTCATTATATTTGGGACTAGGAGAATTGAAAAGTAATCAAAATAGTTTTCTGACAAAAGAATGTTGGGTGGCTTTACAGGCATTTGGTTGGGCTTATGCTAGAGATCAGCATCGAACAAAGGAGCATGTGTATGTGTACTGGCTAGCCCCATTGGAGGCATGTATTTTGGCTGTCTGGATTTTCCATTTACTTGTTCAACAGAAAGGGACAAGGGAGAAAACAAAGAGAACCAAGAAAGACTAAGAAAATCTAGAATTGCAGCAGTGCACTAATTTGTCTTCATTTATTGACCTTGTCACTTTTGCCATTTTTGTATTCTATAAACCCTGCAAAGTGCAACCAATAGGTTTTCTTCAAAATTTCATATTCAGCTATCATTTGGCTTCATTAGCTTTATCGTGATATTCTAGTTTGCTATTGTGATGTGCAGTTCACGTTTCTATTTTTAAGTTTGGATCCACTTTAATGTCTTGGACACTTAGTGGTCTTTATGGGTCGAATATCCATGTTTGACCACTAATTGCTTACTTTAACCTCCATTGGCTGCAATTTTGCAACAGTATTTTCTACATATATAAAATTCAACATTTGAAATAAATTTGAGTTCATTTTTTCAAGAATATTCGTTCTTGAGTCGTAACCATGAGTTTTATTTTCATCTAAATGTTTTTTATAATTATTTAGAGAATTAATTATAAAGCTGTAAAACTAGATAATAATATTAATATCTATAGACACCGATCTTAAAAAAATATGCAGTTGAATTTTTTTTTTTAAATAATTGGAACATTCTCACGCATATTGCACAACCCATAATATTTAACCACCTTTCATATACTCTATATAAAATATAAATTTAACTTATCTCTCTTTATGTAGTGTCTCTCATGGTTGCATTATGTTCCATGTTATTTTGATCTGAGATAGACTCTTCTTGTTATGTTGTGATTATCCGCAATGATGAGATGTATTCAATGAAAGTACATTATTTTAGTTACTAGTATCATTGCTGATTTAGATGATTAAATTATGTTGTTGTTTATCGTTTTGATCATATCTCCAAGATGATGTTGTTTGATGTGACATGATGCTTTATGATGATATCTGATGTATTTTGCATTTGAGAACATTGGATTTATATATGTTGGTGATTATATCTAATGTCTTGTTATATTGTGTCTTATTTGTCGTTGGAAATTTCAGTTGCTGACTTTCACTGATATATGTTCATATTGTTTTTTATAGAAAAAAGCAGCAAGAGGGTGTTGGCCCGTGGAACAGGAGGACTAAAAGCACACTAACAACATATTAATAGCACTAGTCACATAGCAGATAATTAGCAGAAAGTTGGCAAAATAAGTGTCTAGTTTGCCTCTATCAAAAACAAACTTAAAGGTCTTTATCAAAAATAACAAACCAGAGTAGTTTAATCAGAAAGTAAAGAACGTATTAATAGTAACCTGCCACACAGGGCTAATCCAAAGTCTTAAAAACTTAACCATAAAATAGAAAAGCAAATTATGAAACCTGGGGCCTACAGGCCTGAACCAAAACAAAAACCTAATGGCACCAGCAGCAGCTAGGATCTCCCGCTCAAACGCTTAGACATCAGGGTAGCGGTCCACTCTTCTTGCAGAAATAGGAAGAGGTCTCTATTATCCTCATCGGCGTCCAATTTACCCCCAGCCATCTTCTCCTGCACATTACATAGGGTCACAGCCGACGCGTGCATAGCTTTGAGGGCAAATTTGTTATAATCAATGATGCGGGCTTTGATTTCCCTCATATCTTGTTTGAGGCCGAGGATCTCATTATCCAGCTTGTTGAACTTATGTTTGAGGGAGCCTTTAAACCTGTCGTTCTCAGCCATTGCCACGGTAGCGTGCTTAGCGCGAGGGGAGTTGGTTTGCTGAGTGTGGGGAGAGGGTGGGGGTGGGGTATTGCTGCGAGGCATATCATCCATCGCCGGTGCGGGATTCAAAGGGGGAACGATGCCAAACCCGGGCGAGCTCAATTGTTCAACCGAGGAGCCCTCAATTGAACCAAAGTAAGCAGAGGTGTCCATATTCTCCGAACGAGACTTGTCCTCAGAGGTCGTTTCCTTGAGTCTTCTTTTGCATTTCTCCTTGGCAATTATGTTGGAACGTCAGACAGTACCCCCCAAATCAGCTTCCGACTCCACCTGGCTACCCGATTTCCTCAATTTTTTGGGCTTGCTCTCAGCTTCAGGGGTGCTATCAACCACCATCTTATCCTTAGCTTCCATGGACTCAGAGACATGGGACGACTCTAAATCCTCCGCCCTTTTAAAAGGGTTTCTCACACATCTCTTGCGGTTTTTACCATCATGCGGGACAAGGTCAGTCTCTTGGATGGACTGGGAGGGGGACTGAGAGGGATTATTGGCTCCCGAAGGAGAAACATCTTGGGTGACATCCTTAATAATAAGGGGGGGTTGGGGCAGGGGGCAAATGGCTTTATTGAAGTTGTACAAACAGAGCAAGAGGCCCTGGTGAAGGATGGGAATCGGCTTCTCAGGATTCTTGTTCTCTTTTATGTGTAGGATGTTACTTTCCAATGAGTGAAGGAGGTAGAATGGGATGGAAATAAGGTCCCTGTTCCTGATGTGGTTAAGGAACGGCAGATGATAATAATAAAACACAGTAAATTTTCCCTCAAGGGTGAAGTATTTCATAATAATGTGACACACCTTAGGTCAGAACTCAGGGAGCAACTCGTGATTGAATCCCCCAGACTTTTTCACAAGCTTTTCACCCGGCCTGAAGAACTGATTGAGATTGGTAATGTCTGGCGCCCAACTGGTTTTCTTATACTTCCTACCCTCAGTTGGCAGTCCTATTGCTTTACCAATGACCTCCTCGTTGATTTGAAAGTGTATGCCCCTAATCGACACCTTCTTGTTGTTCCATGAGGACACGAATTGCTTGGAGATTTGCTCGTTGTGGCCTCCCTTCATTCTTTCCATGAAACCCCAAATGCCATTGTCTTTGCAATAGTGAATAACCAGGGGGTCAGAGGTGAACTCATCTTCGATTATGTCCAGCTCTATGCGCAATTTTTTGCCACCCATATCGACTAGACTAGTATCCACCGCAAAAGTCTTCTGAAATTTACAGAGTCGAGCTTTGCATGCCAGGGCATAAAACAGGGCTTTTTGAGTTAACTGTTTTATGAGAATTTCATTCATAAATGGCAGGGGTTGGGTGGTTTTTGGGTAGTTGAGCCTTGTACAACAAAATCCAACGGATCTCCAAGCGTAATAATTAGAAGTTAAGCCATTTTTGCCATTAGTGTCCTTGGTAATCGAAATTACCTGCTGATGCAGACAACTATCCTTCCACACGTACTCATGCAAAAGGCAATTATGAACCTTTATAAGATTTTACACATACATAGTCATAACAACTATAATCATCATATCAAGCCAGCACGTGATCAAGATGGGACCCTCAGCAATTTTGGCAACAATGTGACTCATTTTAAGCATTGTTGGTGTTGTGTTTTTCCTGCTCGATCAGCGGTTGGGTCTCCTTTAGTAGCTCATTGACCTCCTCCCATTTAACCAGCATGTCTTGCTTAAACCCAAAGGAAGCCATAGAATCCACCACCGCGTTACCTTCCCTGTAGGTATGGGAAATGGTCATGTTTTGGAGGTTGTTGAGAAGCTCCCGAATTTCCACTATTATGGTGTTCACCCGCCACCCTGCGTTCGACCTTCATTTGACAGCCTCCACAATTACTTTGGAATCCCCCTCAATCATTAGTAGCCTGATATTCTTGGAGATGGCAAATTTTATACCCCATAGAAGATTTGTGCCTTCAGCTTGATTAAAAGTATTGTTTCTGAGCAGCCCAGCATAAGCCAGAAGGCAAGCACCATTGTGGTCTCTTAACACTTCACCCCCATCCTGGGTAAGATTATTCGTCGCCCCATCAAAGTTTAATTTGATCCAACCAATGGGCGGGGCAACCCACAAAGTAGCATTTTGAGCCATCAACCTGGAGTTGTCGAACCTAGTGAAGCTAGTCAACAAATTCTATCTGTCATCCATTTTGATCTCCTAAGCTGAGGGGGGTGCCGAGGGGAGTTTCCAGTTAGCCAAGCCAACATTCTCACATAGGAGCTTGGTGCCCAGATGGAGAGAGGCCTCAAGCAAGGAATCAGTCTCCCTGAAGATCCTGTTGTTCCTTTCTTTCCAGATAGTCCAACATATGTGTGGGGGAAGAAGACACCATAGAAGCTGGAGGAGAGGGTGATTGGAGGGGGATCGCCAACCAGTGAACTGGTGGACATCATCTCCCAAGACCCAGGAGATCCCCAATTTTCCAATAACTCCCTGCCAAATACCAGCAAAGTACTCGTAGTGTATGAATAGGTGGTTCACAGTTTCCTCCTTTTTGCAAAGGACACATCTGTTGGCCAGGGAGAACCCTCATCTTATGAGGTTGTCATGAGTTAAGACTTTACCATGCATAAGCGTCCACCAGAAGAAATTAATTTTCGGTGTAAGGTGGGGGATCCACACCTTATTCCAATCTCACGGGTTATTCTCCTCCTTTAGAAGCAGGTTGTAAACAGTCTTGACCAAGAAGGTTCCCACTTGGGTGGGGGCCTAAATGATGGAGTCATGGCTAGCAATTCCAGGAATTCTGACATTTCCCAATATTTCCATAAGCTTAGTAGCCAAGTGTTCTAATTCCGGTCTGTCCCTAACTAGAAGAGCTATATCCTTCCATCTCCCTTCAAACATGTAGTTGAAGGTTCTATTACCAAGGGTAGGCCTAAGGTAGGTCATGAGGGGGCCAAACCTTCCACCAAGGGTAGTGCAATTATGTATCCATGAGTCATGCCAGAATCGGATGGATCTTCCATCCCCGAGTTGCCAGAAGACACCCTTAGAGAGCATGGTTTTGCATTTGCAGATGTTTCCCCAAAGTTTGGATCCATTGGGAAGGTCGTTATCCTGGTACATCATCCCATAAGGGTTCCCTTGAAGGTACTTAGCTTCCATTATTTTACACCAATCCGCTTTCCTTTCAATGAGCTTCCAAGCCACTTTCGTGGCCAGGCTGTTCAGCATACCAATTCGCTTAAGACCCAGACCGCCCAACCGTTTAGGAAGGCAAACCGTTTCCCAATTGACCAGGGACATCCTCTTTTTTCTCTTCAGAGTCAGCCCATAGAAAAGTTCTTTTTATCTTTTCCAGCATGTCTGCCATGTTGCTTTTGATCTTGAAGAGGGACAGAAAGTAAACAAGTATCCCTTGGAGAGTAGAAGCCACCAGCTGAAGTTTACCAACATTACTCAAGATCTTCCCTTTCCATCCAGCAAGCTTTCTCTTAGTTCTTTCCAGGATGGAATTCTAGAATTCTTGAGAGACCTCCTTAATAGTGAAAGGGAGGCCTAGGTAGGTAGAGGGAAGCGAAGGCGACTAATAGCCCAAGATTTGAAGCACTCTGGTTTGGGTCTCAATGGGGATGTTGAAGAAGAAAAGTCTTCTTTTTTGGTAGTTGATGCACTATCCCGAGGCCATAGCATAATTCTCCAATAGGCTCTTCCACTACCTAGCTTCAATCACCGATGAGTACCCAAAGAGGAAAGTATCATCCATAAATTATTCTAGAACAGCTTGCTGCAGAGTTGAAGTTGGTTTGACTCCTTTTATTCTTCCCATGGAAGAGAGCATAGTCAGATTCCTGCTGAGGACTTCAATCACCATAATAAATAAATAGGGGGAGAGGGGGTCACCCTATCGCAGACCTTTTTCAAGTTGAAAGAAGCCGCTCGAGGAGCCATTGACCAGCACAGAGAAACTAACAGTTTGCGTACATTCTTGAATAATGTGGATAACCTTATCATTAAAGCCCATTCTACTAACAATTTTTTGGAGGAAGGACCAATTAACCTTATCATAAGCCTTAGAGATATCAAGTTTGAAGGCCATACCTGGTGCTTTGCTCCTGTCCATGGAGTGGATAATTTCATGTGTGGATATGGCCGCATCCAGGATCTGCCTTCCCGGAACAAAACCTTTCTGAGTAGGGTTGATCAGTTTGTCCAGGAGGGGCTTCAGTCTGTTGACCAGGATCTTAGTGAGGATCTTATAGAATGTGTTACATAGACTAATAGGTCTGAAGTCCAGCATAGATGTAGGGTTGTCATTCTTAGGGACCAACACAATATAGGTCTTGTTATGGTGCTTTAGAAGTCACCCCGTTCTGAAGAAGTCTCTGGCAGCACAGGAAACTTCTAGTCCAACAATATCCCAATATTCTTGAAAGAAAGCTGGGGGAAAACCATCAGGTCCCGGGGCTTTATAGGCACCCATAGCAAAGACAGTTGCTTTGACTTCCTCATTAGAAACATGCCCAGTGAGGCGATCATTATCACTGTGAGTAACAACACATTGGATGTGTTCGAGGAGCTGATTTTGCACGTTGACTGAGCACATATGTCTAGCATTAGAGTATAATCTCCTAAAGTAATTGGTCGCAACCTGGTTAATTTTGTCCTTCTTAGTAACTTCATTCCCTCTATCATCCCTAATTGTGTTAATGGTATTTCTTCTTTTGTGATTGCTAGCAGATCTATGAAAGAAGGTCGTATTTATGTCTCCTTCAGTAAGCCACTAGATCCTGGATCGCTTCTTCCAATAGATTTTTTCTATTCTCAATGCTTCCTGCCACTTGTGTCTTGCCTTTTCTTCCTCCATTTGCAGCTGGGGGTGGATATTCCCAGCGGCCAGTTCAGCTTGGAGGGAGTCCAAGGTCCCCATAAGCTCTTTCTTCTCCTTATAGAAGTCACCAAAATTATGTTTGCTCCAACCCTTAACCTCTCTTCTGATGATTTCCAATTTTTGAGCAATCTTGAATATGGATGTACCTTTAATAGAAGTGGCCCACCAGGATTTCACTTGGTCCCTAAACGAGGGGTGGGAGCACCACATAATCTCAAATCTAAAAGGAGCCGGACCAATCCTAGGGGAGTCAAACCAGCATAGGAGGAGGGGGTTATGATCAGAGGTAGTTTTGGGGAGGGAAGACAGAGTGGAGGTCAAGCACAAGTCCCAAGAGGAGGTGGCCAGGACCCGGTCCAGCTGCACTTGGATGAGATGGGAGCCTTTCCTATTTTTGGACCAAGTGAAGGGATTTCCTTTCAGGTCAATGTCCAAGAGACCAGAGCAGGAGATAAATTTTGCAAGATCCCCCATACTATCAAAGTAGTCCATTAGACCTCCACGTTTTTCAAGGGATAGAGGGGGGTGCTAAAGTCACCAACCACGATATAATTAGCAGAAGTTTCCTGATCCATGCAACAAATAATATCCTTCCAAAGGGACAACCTGCCAGTCCAGGTATTAGGGGCACATATATTGATCAAGTGCCAAACCAGGTGTTTCTTTCTGAAGGTAACAACAAGGAAGTTCAGAGAGAAGGCAAGCGGTTCACCTTCAATAGTGTTGGGGTTCCAAAGAGTGGCAATGCCCCCGGAGGCACCCAAGGCTTCATAGTAGAGAAACTCAGCACCCGGTCAGAGACTGCTAGCCAGGGAGGCAAAATTATTGAAAGACATCTTAACTTCTTGGATAAGAAGAATATCCAGCTTATGAGCAAAAATGTATTGTTTAACAACACTTTACTTGAGGGGGCTGTTAATACCTCTAACATTCCAAGAAAGATAAATTATTTCTTATTTTTAAAACTTGTTTCTAAGGTTTGTTGCCTACCTGCTGCAACATCCCTTGTAGCCCCTCTTGATCTCATGGTGTGTTACGATGGCGCCTCCCTCTGGGTGTTTCCAACCCCACACCAGCCTTTTTGGACTTAGGTTTCGTTCATATTGTTGTAAAAGATTATTTTAATGTTTTATATTTAAAAGAAATGTTTAATTTATATGCAACATTTATTTAAATGACTTGTACATTGAGGATTAGAACATGGAATGACCGGTTTCGTGACATTCTATATGGTTGATAACGTCACCAGAGTGTCAGTGTTCCATTAGGCATTTTATTATTATGATATGCACTTTGACTATTTAGAGTGTGAGCAGTTGCACTTGATGTTTGTGTGTTTTAGTGAATAGGTACGAGACATAATTCTGCCTGAGTTGCAGGTTTCGAGTGTCTTTATCCCTAATAGTGGCATAAGAGATGTTTTAACCAGTCATTCATTATTGAGCCAATATTGTCCATGTATGGGTGATGTATCCTTGATTATTATATTATCCTTCCGGTATATGCTGGTAAATTTGGATTTCATATGCATTTGTGAGAGACCAGTTATGTGCTTGTGCATTTAGAGTTCCCGCAATTGTCATGGTGAGTTAGAATTAAATGTTGATTTCAATTAGTTTGGGGGATTTAATCTTATTTACTAGCTAATTAGCCATAGTTTAATTCCATTTTATTGGAATTGATTTCATTTAATTCGGTAAGTCTATAATTTTCTTAATTTATTTAAGTGATTTTATAAAGTCCTTATGGGAAAAAAGTGACTTTATATTGAGGAATAGAGTTCATTTCCTCATTCCTTATTTTGTGAAATTGGGATCATTTTGCTCCAAATTGCTTTGGAGAAAATCAATTTCTTGTTTTTTGTGTTTCATCCATGTATCAATTTTTGTGGGTGGCGGCTCATTGGATTCATGCACCCATTGCTATTATTTCTATGGAATCATTTGTGTTGTCGTAGCAGATTTATTTTCTTCTCCCCATTTTTGTGTTTTCTATTTGGTGTGAGGTAGGGTTTTTCATATCTTTTGAATTGCTTCATCTTTTGGAATGAAATAAAATTCTTTAGTTTCATGGGATGAGAATTAGCATTCCCCCACACTTTCATCACATTTCATTACCTAATTGGGATTCTATATGCATTTTATGTTTTCATGCTTTGAAAATATGAAATTTGTGGTGTCATGCTACTCATTTTTCCATGTGTGCCCGAAATAGGAATTTTATTGAAGATTTGGGATGTTGGGTGTATTTAGGCAAATGGGTTTTAATTTTGTAGATTGGCTTCAAGTTCCATTTTTTGGCATTCTTTAGCTCACCTTGTTTTATGTGCCATCCAGATGCTATTTGTCACCATGTTTGGCATGATTGAATTTTCAATGTTGTATTACTCCATTATTATAGTGGGATTGTTCCATTAGAATAGATTGAGGACATTGTAGGTAATAGCTATCATAATCTGAACTTGCATGTTTGATGTTAAAATGGTGATTTTTGTACTTTGTTGAATTTTGTCAGAATTTGGTACTTTGATGCTTTTTGGGTGTTTTGAGCCTTTCTTGTATTCTAACGAGATGATTCATGGATTCTATAGGAACATGTGCTCTTGGAAAAGTAGTCAATTGAGTAACTTGTTATTTGCACCTTGTGTTGCTTTTGCTTGGCTTGTGTGCCTTGAGTGTTTTGGAGTTGATTTATCCTCATGTGATTGCATGGCTTTTGATAGTTCTTTGTGATTTACGTCCTTGGTGTAGACCACGTAGATGATTTTTTTATGTTCATGTCCTCGATGTAGATTGAGTGGACAAGCTGTGATGTATCATGTCCTTGGTGAAGATGAAGTGTCCACATAGTTTATTATTCATGTTCTTGGTGTAGACCACGTGGACGAAGTATTTTGTTTATGTCCTCGGTGTAGATTAAGTGGACAAACTTCTTGTTTTGGTTTTTTTCCTTTGACGTTGAGCCCTAGGACTAGGTACATTGAGTAGGCATGAGGAGTATGTCCTCATGTGGACCCTGGCCCAGAAGTAGCCGTAGTGGATTCGCCAAGGAATTTCTTAAAAAGCGATAACATAATAAAATGAAATAGGTATAAACAATAATCGAGATTAATTGAAAACCTAGATGTCAGTGATAGACTCATGCGGGTAGTGGAAACCATTGAATCCCATGATGTCATGAGTGATTTGTGTAGGTGATAGGTGGTACTTGAGCCCCGGATGTCAGTATTGACTCATGTGGGCAGAGATACTCCCTATGGTTGGTACTCTCATGTCTAGGTAGATAGTAGTAGTGAGTAGCACCTTGAGGTACTGTGTTTATGTGGCATCTTGGTTGTGTTTGGAATTTGGTTTGTATGTTGAGTGTTGTTAATGTGTTATTGTATTTTTCATATGTGTGTGTGCATTGGATCACTATATCGTCCTCTAAGTTATGCATTTTTTTTGTGCGTGTGTTAGCCACTCCTTGGTTGTGTATATGCCTTGTGATTATGGTCAAGTGACTATCTCTGCAAGCACGGTAAGGAGGGCGTGAGGTTCCATGTAGTAGGATGGCGTTGTAATATATCACTGTTAGGGACCGATGTATAGATGGTGGACTCCTTCCAAAGATAGAGTTTAGAACATGATATGTTCATTCCTTCCTATGATCACTTGCTTTTGGTGATTTTATTCTCAGTAGATTTGATTTGATTTGATGTTTTTGGATGTATGGAGTGTGTAGGACCTTGAGTTATGATATTTGGTACTCCTCAGTGTGGAGCTAGTTTCTTTGTTCTTGTACATTGGTGCCATCTTAGGCAATTGACCGTTATTCTTTCAATTTCAGCCAAGATTTATAGATCATCACCTTTTCCTACATCAACACCTATGCTAATCAATGTTTTCGCATGCGGGATCGACGCATGTGACTCATTGGTCTAATACTTTTTGTCTGAGACTTTTACCAGTCAGATCAACATTTGTGCATACTAGATTGGTGCATGTGTAGACTGACATCTCTACCTGCATTTTCATTTGCACCCAGTTTGGGTTTCCAGTCAGGTTTGCTTGCAGTGTATTTTGTGTATGTTTATGGGATGATTCTATGTTATTTCCTTGATGGTTTATGAATGGATAGAAGATAATTGACTTGTATGTTTAACCTCATTAGGAACATTTACTTTGAGTTTAAAATGAACATCTGTTAGATGATTCAAAGGATAGATTAGTCTCCTCTTTTTTAGTCATGGATTATTGTTGGCTTAACCTCTTGTGATTCATAGACGTTGTCTAAATCCTTGTAGGGTAATCTTGTGAAAATGTGTTCTCCATTCCGAGTATGTTTCAAGGTTGTCTTGGAACCCTTGGAAGTACTTGTTATTTGTTTTCTTGTGCACGATCATTGGACGGCTGTGGTTTACTTCCTTGCATGTTTACATTCTTTCTTATGCGTTATGGTTATTGGTTGCACTTGTGTACATGATTTTAATCCATGTTAAAAAAAATGTTTAGTGCTCTTAGCAGGTGGAAGATAAAAAGGTTTTGGTAGACCAAAAATAGGTGGAATAAATAAAGGATTTGGAAGATCAGATGTAGATAGAAGACAAAAGGGGTTTGACAAATCAAAGACCTCCTTCTATTAATTCTAGATATTCATTTTTTAATGGAGCTTGTTTTCATGCAATAAAGAAGGGCACATAATTAATGAATTTATAAGTCAAAAAATGAGTTATGCTTTTAATGGAAGATGTTATCATTGCAATATGTTTGGACATAAGGCAATTCAGTGCAGAGGCAAAATGAATATGAATAAAAGTGTTAAGCACTTCAATGTATATTGTTATAGTTTCAATGATGTGGACACAAAAAGGTTGAATGCATAATAAACATCAATCTTAAGAATAATGAAGTTATGAGAATGAAGAAGAATGATCAAATTTTCTTTTACTGTAACATCACATGACATATTGCAAGGTTTTGTAGAAGTATGAATCAAAAGGATGATTGTCCAATGACTATAGAAGACTCAATAGGAAAGAACAATAAATTTGATCAAAAGGATTCCACTGTCACCTTCAATAGCCTACTTCAATGAACGAGCCTCTGTATTTTTATTCGACAATTGCAAGCAAGGAGGACAGTTAGGGTTAAAAACAACACCCAGCATAGAAGTACCCATAACAAGTGAACAAAAGATAAATAAAAACTACCAAAGAGAGATAGTACGGAGGATTGAAAGATTCTATCATAGGTAGGCCTTTCACCAATGGGGAAGGCCTCCTCGGGATTGATGACAAAAATTTGTAGAGCCTATTTTCTTCAATCTAGTCACCATGCCACTTTGAAATATTAAAACTAGGGATTCATGGTATAAGAGTAGGAGATCAAATCTTCTTGAGCTAGTATACAAGTGTAATCGCATTGGTTTTGCAGAGCTAGAAGTGCAAGGAATTGCAATCATTTTCAATTCATTCTATTCAATGGCTAAGTCTTTTGTAGAGCCTGATCATAAATCTTGACATACTTTTAGGGTTTTACAATCTATTTATTTGGGAACCAACATCACCAACCTTAACTATTGATTCTAATCAAGTGGATTCTATTGATCGATACCAAGATGTCATTCCAAGTCCACTACCACATCCTCCAGAAGCACTAGCCTATCTAGCAACATAGATAGAGGTACCAACAAAGATAGGAGCAAGGATGGGCTAGTTAATCAAATTCCAGTAGATACCCCCTATTATTATAATGGAGGTGGGAGGATATGATGGAGGTGGAGCATCTAAATTCACTAAGACAAGACCCCAAGGAATTGATCGAAACAAACAAATAACCTACTATAGAAGAAGCAGGTGGGAACTATGACTACCATGTTATCAACCTATCAAACACCCACCTAAGCAATTAAATGACATCCACCAAGGATCCTACTATTCGAATGAGGAATCACCCTATAGTCTCGTGTGTGGAGTTGGGTGGAGGGTATGGTCCCACCTTACAGGATAGCCAATTATATCCTCTTGATGAACTACCATGCACCATTATTATGATGTGTCAGGTGATAAATGTTAAAACTCAACCCCCAAAAAACTCCTTTAGAATAGTAGGGACCTTCTACCCACCTCCTTAACCCCTTAATATTATGTTGTAAGGACCATACCCTATGAATATAGTAGAATTAATTTGGTTGTCACTATCGCTAGAATAGTAGAGACCTTCCACCCACCTTTTGTGTTTTACAACTGCTCCCCTAAAGTCTCTTTCATTGGGGAAGTCATTGGTTGTGGAATGGTAGAGTAGGGATAGGGGACATTAGGGAGGATAGTAGTGATAGACAGAAGTTGGGGAGGATGGGTAGGGTAAGGGGGCTCACCCTATTGTATAAGAGTCATTTCCCCTATCTACCTCCATGTGCATGCATGTGTGCATAGGGGGGTAAGGTTTTATCCATGTGTTAGGTTGGGTGGGGGCTAAAGGAACACTAATCCATATCCCCTACTATTTTATGGATACTCCCTAACAATTGTCCATTTCTCCTAAGCAATTATCCACTAGGGAGATCGTTGGCTAGAATAGTAAGGTAGGGGTGGGGGGATCATGTAGAGGAACTCAAAATATTTGGATCAATTCTATTTCCTCCTTCCATAGAATAGGAGGGGCTCACCCCAATTAATCATCATGTCGTTCCCTAGGATTCTTTTCCAATTGTTCCCTCAATAGGAGATGGGTGGGAGTATAGGTCATATCTCCCTAATTCACATGCTTCGTATAAGTTGTGTTTCTTGTGAATGATTATCAAAGGGATGTGTTTCTCATGGAGATTGCAAAGGCTGATCAATAATATCAAAAAGGTCTACTCAATTTACAGAACCTAGGATAAGGATTTGAGTACTGATGAAGTGAAGCAACTTACATGCTACATTAGGAGCAGATCGGGTTCAATGCCTACTCAAAATGATGTATTAGAGTGCTGGAGAGAATGAGACCTCAACCTTTTATCAACTTCTACATTGGAAGGAATGGGAGAATAATTAGGCCCCTTCTATATCCCCTCACCCACCCTGGGTGGATAGGAAAGTAGCTAGGAAAGGTTGTCGTCTCGAGGGGGTCAAGACAAATGAGTGACTCAAAGTCAAGTGAGTCTGACTGTCGATACAAATAAATGATTACAGAGATAAGTTGGGGTAAATGTATTATGTTTTAGGCAAGGACAATTCTATAAAAATGAGGAGACCAAGGGAGGGTAGAGAGATGAGATTCCCTAGGCAACTCTCTAAAAATGAGGAGATGAAGATGGAGAAATTAATCCCTTAGCTAACAGTTCTTCAATTTCCTTTTTACATGATTCTATTTCCTTAGCACTCATAAGAAAATAGTTGTATTTTTCTTTGGAAAGAAGTTAATTCCCCTAACTATCCTTTTTGAGAGGTATTCAAAAAACAATATTTCTTTTTTATTTATTGAGATCCTTGGTCATGACAGTCTGTTCAAATTCTTGTTTGAATTTTTTTAGTTTTGGTTGAATTGAAGTAACATGTTTGGTTAACCAAACTATATTTCTTGGCTTCCTTACTTGAAGATCACTTTTACTAGTATAGACATGTTCAATTAACAATCTATGAACCTTATGTTGATTGAGTTTTATTGCATCATTAGTGATCGGCATTGGTTCTTAGTTTGTCAAGGTTTTATTACCTATTATTCCATCATATCCATCAATGTCATAATGAAAAAAATATTTTCATCAAACTATCCATCAAAAAAACTCAACAGAAGCCTTGTAGATAGATGAGATGTATGTATTCCTTTACCAAATCTTATATATGTATATGCCCCAATCCATTGATTGCTAGGAAAAGAAATATACTTAGATTTATTTAAATCTACTCGTATATCCCATATAAAATAAAGTGGATAAATTTTAATGCTTGAATAGTACACTTTCAACTGTAATTTTGGAAATGATGTTTTAACATGTTTTTTACTAACTCTGCATTGTCCATGTATAGGATTTTCCAATGATAGTCTTTTGTCTAGATAGGTTCATTTATCCAATGAATTTATGGTTTCTCTTGATAGAATAATGTTTCTTATTCTTATGTTGTATGAGTAGGAAGGTGGATTCCCTTGGAAGGCTTGGATCATTTAAGATTGTGATTCATTCTTGAAATGAATTGTTCCAATTGTTTATGCTTAGCAATCTTCACATTTTCATTGTCATTCATTTCATCTTCTAATTCTTGAATCTTAGATTTGGATATTTGTATAACCTGATAAAGAAAAGACATTTTTTGCACCAGATCCTTATTTCCATAATGTCATCTTGAGTTGCTTGATTTTGAGTTCTTTGAGGAAGTGGTGTAGATTTTTCAAAATGAGAGTGCCTTGTTAAGTCAGATGAATTAAAAAAAGAAAAAAAAAAATTATTGTTGAAGTAACAAGTGCTTTTGATCTTTAAGATTGGCAAGTAAGATTATTTTTTTCATGTTTCTTGTCTTATATTCATTTCTCTTTAGGCCCTCTCTATTTTTTGAATTTCACATATGATATAATTCAATTTTTGTTGAGGTGATATGTATGTTGGGCCTTTTTTCAACATTCTACAAAAGAATGAGGTTTTTGAATCCTCTGAGTCACACTCCGGACTAGATTTAGAGGGTATTTGATTTTGACTATCAAAAAAATGTTCCTTTTCTTCATCCTCAAATTCTTCATTAATATCAGCGACTAAAAGGATAATATCCTCAAAATCTGATGCATAATCATCAACATATTCAAATTCTTCAAGGTTATCCAATCATTTTTCTTTGATTTCTTTAACTTTTCCATATTTTTTCCTTTTGACCTATTAGGACATTTGTTTGCACAGTGATGTCCTTTACAAATATAAAAAGTAGATTTTCATTCTTTGCTTGTTCTAAATTTTTCCTTTCTATGGAAGAATCATTTTTCTTTGAAGACCTTCTTTTCTTATTTTCCATGTTACAATCTATACATTGTTTTTTATTTTTTAAACTTTCCTTTGTAAGACTTGTGTTCTTTTGTACACCCATATTGGCAATTAATGGTGTTACAAATAATAGGAGAAATCAATGGCTTAATCTTCTTCATTTCCTTTCTTTGTCTGACTTCCTTTCATACTTGATCATTTACTTGATGTTAAGAGTTGAAAAAGGTGAGAGAATGTTATTTCTTTGGGTTCATATTTTCATGAACTGGGTTTTGTAGGACTCTTTTATGGTAATATTCTCCTATACCATCAAAAAAAATTATGAAAGTAGTGTAAATTGATTCCTGATTTTTCTATTGTCATGATTGATAGATTTTAACAAATTATTATGCACAATATTTGCCAAATTATTTCAAATCAAAACATTTTTTCTTCACTAACCTATTTATAGGTCAGTCTTTCTAGGGTGTCAGTTCGGCCTACAAACATTGTAATCAATTGAGAACATACTTGGTTGATCCCTTCATTTATCAAATCATCCTTATATGGGTCATCAAGTCTATCCCATACTCTTCTAGTCATTCTTGTTATAGAGTTAAGAGCTTGTTGAACAACATTAGAATTTATTACTCTGGTCCTAGTTGCCAGGTAATTGATCACCCATTCTCTCATTGCATCTATACTCTTCAAGTTTTCTACTTCATCAAATTTATTAAAATTAACTAATGGAGGAGTTTGAGCTTTATAATTTCGAAGGTTTACGTATAGATGATTTGATCCATTTTTATTACAAAAATTGCCTCTAGCCATTTGGATTTTACCCTTTTGTTTTTATTTTGGGGTAGCTTATCTCATTGTACTAGTAGAAGTGTCCCAAATCTTCTCAATAGAATGACTTGGAGATTTTATCTTAAGTCATTTTTCCTTCATGACGGGATTGTAGGTATCTTGTGGAACTACTATAAAAATTCAATCTTTTAGGTACTTTATGAGAGGAAGATGTTGTATCTAGGATATGATTCATAATGTTGATTGGCTCGTTAATGATAGTTTGTTGCAATTGATATTTAGTTTGGATGATCTATTGAGACATGGTATCAATTTGTTGAATTGTTTTCACAATAGTAGAGACTTCATATCTAAAAGATTTAGCTCCCTAAGCTTGAGTATGTTGTTCTTCTTGTTTCTATGTCCAACAAGCTCCTACTCAAATCTTGAAAGAGTACAATCAACACGAAGCCTAATAACTTCAGCTTCAAGGTTTGATTTTTATTGTTCAAAAAGATGGGCTTCAAGACTTTGCAAGTGATCAAGAATGGTATGATTATTGGTTTTTTGGCTAGCACAATGTTTTTGACAATCTAACTAAGCAACGTGTTGTTTATAATGTAAATCTTGGGTGATAAAAAGTTTCTTACTATACCGTCTCAAAAAGTAAGCACTTGCCTTATGTTCTTTTTGAGACCGTTTTAGCCCTCCTTAGTGTGGCCTTTCATTATGATCTTGCATTATATGTAATGGCATACATTATTTAATCAAGGTTCTCTCTTTCTCTCTTCAATCTTGTTGTAAACTCTATGTTGGATCTAACTCATATGCACAATTTCCCATTTACCCTATTCACCTTTCATTTTAGCCCATTTTAGCCATTTACGTCTGATTTTCTCATCCAAAAGACTTCTTGGATCTCGTGTCTTTTACCTCATAGTTGGCACTCCCAGGTATAGGTCACCTTGGGGAGACCTATACTAGGTATAGATTGCACCAAGTTGACCTATACCCCTGAGGGTTATTTTAAAAAAAAGGTTTCGAGGCCCGATGCAAAGTATTTCCCTTTTCAGGTTTATGAGGCCGACTTCCCAAAAATCAACTCCTAGATCACTATATAAGGAGACTTTCTCCTCTCATTTCGATGAACCCCCATAACATCTATAAATTGCATGACACCACAAATGAAAGCAAACTATGCTCAAGAAAAGACATTTTTCATTCAAGGAGTTCAAGCAAGCAAGCATTTCAAGCATCAAGTATTGAAGCATTTCCTTCTCAAGATCTAGCTTCTAAAGGAGTTGGTCATCAAGGGAGGAGATCTACATTCTTTATTCTTATTCCTTCTTCTATGATCCATGATCCATGATTTCATGATTGGATTTGATCCATTGCAATTGAGGAGACATCCTACATTCTTGACTTGGCATCAACAACATACAAGAAAAAGGGCATCTTTGTGGATCTAGTGGATTTGTATCCATCTACAAGGGTTTTACAAGAAAGGTATATTTACATTTATCTTGTTTTGCATGCTTTATTTACTTCATTTCAAGGTTAATTCCTAAACATGGGCTTGACCAAGGAAATCCCCTTCCCACCAAAACATTTTTTCCCTCTCTTTGTGTGTAGGTGCAAATTTGTGAAGGTGTAGATCCAAAATTGGAAATTTAAAGACACAGTTTCTGTCATAGGCCCCAGACCTTCATTTTCAATTCTCTTAGGCATATGTTTCTTTTTTTAGACATATACCCAGTATAGGTTGCCCCAAGTCGACATGTTCCTGGTACACTAAGATTTTCACAGTTTGAAGTTACAACAGTCAAGGTCCTCAATCCTAATCTATTTTGGATTTTGATACAGTCTGACAAGGTAATTTCATATCTAAACTTGCATCCTTTACAAGCCTTCAAGGTGAGTTCTTCTACTTTCTCTCTCCTCCATAACACTTATTTTTGGTACACTAAATCTGATTTCTTGTTGTTATCATTGTATAAGTATTTTTTTACCTTCCTTGCATTCCTATCACATCTATTTTACATTACATTAAAGGAAAAGAATAAACCCCATTTAAGGAAAACTAGGGATCTTGAGATTTCTACTTCTCTTAGGTGTGAATCTTTCATTAGCACCCCCAAATCTATTTGGGTAGTGTTGATGTGGTTTTGATCTAAAAGGGGTTTTAAATTTTGAGATACCCCTTTATCCTTGCCTAAATGCATAGCCGATGAAGTGGGAATCTACCATTGATGATCATTTCCCCTATACATTTTTGGTGAACCCAACGCTTTCATGATTTACACCTTTTTGATTGGGTACTTATATATTCCTTGTGTGATATCTCTTTTCTATCTAGATCTACTTTGTTTTATTGTATGCATCTAGTTAGATTTTCCTTTATATGATCTTTCTTTCATTTTGGAGCTTAATCCCATATTGCATGCTTCTTAATTTGATAGTTAGATCTTATTGTAATAATTTTCATTCAATCATTACCTTTCATATTTCATCTCTTTGTGTATGATCTTTATCACTTTGAATCCAACCTATAATATTTTGGTTAGAAGGAGTCGTAGACTCATGGGTTCTTTTGATCCAGAATCATCCTTTCCTAGGAATCTTGATGAAACTAACATTCTTCCTCATGATACCAATCCGATTATGGAGAATAATTCTTCACATTCTTCCCATGATGAAGATGAAGCATTAAGAGTTCCTCCTTCACAAGTCCAAAAGATTACTAATGAATTTGAGAAGTTTGAAACTTGGTTAGCTCGAGAACATCATAATCCTGACACTCTATCCACTATAGAAGGCTTAAGGAAGATAATTAATAATTATGAACAAGGTATTAACCTCTTGCATGGAATTTCTCATCTTACTAATTCTACTATTAAATCTCTACCTGAATGTGCTCAAGAGATAGTTTATGTTCCAACTTCTACAAGTGTCGAAACCTCTTTACCTATTTCCACTTCTATTCTAGTAATTCTACTTATGCTCCACCTCTCATTTCCACTTCAAATCAACCTTCTAATCCCACACATGTGAGTCTCCCTAATCCTATTGTTCTATCTCTTCCTATGAGTGTTCCATGTGTTTCATTACCTTCATCTATGCCTTCTTATCATAGTATTCCTTTTTTCTATTCAAATCTTCCTTCATCTAACCCTCCTAGTATTCTTCATGTTTCTTCCAACATTCCTTCCGCTTCACACAATAACTTTCCCAACATCTCCAATGTTTCTCTTTATATCATTTCTTCTATTGATTCCACCATTAATAGCTTAGCTCAAACCATCTCTTCTTTACAACAACTTGCCTTCTTGACTCAATCCAAGTTTAATATTCCTACATGTGATATTGACAGTTGATGCAGGAGCATCTAGGGTCTTGGAGCAATCTTGCATCAACCAAAAATATTTCATGTTTTTTGTTCATGTAGGTTGTTTTCTATGTAGTCATTGCAGTTGTTGGTTTCTTGTTATGCAAAGATGTGGACCTATTTGTGGACCTTCTCCTAAGAGCACGGATCTTAATTCATCTGGAGTTGAGAGTTTTCGCCATTTTCCTCGGGTATCGATTTTCCAGCCAGTTTCGCATGAAACATGGAAGCTCCTTGCTGTGTGCAATTTCGTATGAGGAAATTGGACCTTGTGAAGTTGGGGATTTTTTCTTGGATCACGTGTGGACCTAAATGTTGCTTCGCATTGTGTTGTGTTCATTCTTTTAGTAGTTTTGGTTTTCTCTTTCTAAGTGGACCTATAATGTAATTAAATGAATGACTGGTCAACTTGTGGCTTAGCTGGCTATATAAGAAGCTTAGGTTGGTTTAGTTGAGGGAAAAAAGGGGGGGAAGATCAATGGTAGTAGAATAGTAGCAGAAGTGGAAAAGTAGGAACATACGAGCTGAGACTATGAATTCATAATCCTCTTTTTATAAGGCCGAAACACGGAAGGCTCCACAGCTGGGCATGTAGAAGGATTTATAATAATTGTACCAGTGTGGTTTCCAGTTGCCTTGCCTTATTTTATATTGTGTTTTACTGTTTCATGTGAATTATGTATTGCTTATGTGTGTAACTCTAAGCAGGGCTTGTTTGTAGATACAAATGGAGTCAAATCTGCTTGATTCTGCTCGTATATTTCCTTCCCTTGCGTCAATAGTCCTTTGTCCCTTGATATTATCTGAGCTATTATACCAAAAACTATAGAAATTCCACACCTTGAGACTTATAATGGTAAGGGTAATCTTGTGCCTCATGTTAAAGCCTTTCAGACCTTGTGTAGTGATTTTTATCACGATTATAGGTTTATGACTAAGTTGTTCACTAGAACCTTTCGAGATAAATCTTTGCAATGGTATTGTTCTATACCTCTGTATTCTATTGATTCTTTCAATAAGATTGCTAATGCTTTCATTCAACAATTTCAAAATAACATTGGTCCTCAAATTTCTTTGACTGATTTAATGCATTGTAAATAAGGTGTTAAAGAAAAAGTTAGTGACTTCTTGGTAGATTTAAGCATTTGCATGCTCATATTTCTTATCATGTGCTTGATGTTGATACACAACGTATTTTAATTTTTAATTTGCAAAAAGACATTAGGGATAAGATTCTTCTTACTAGGTTTTCTTCCTTTTCACAATTGTGTGCAGTGCTTCATCATTATCAACTTCAATTGAGTCACTTCGAGAGAAACACTCCAGTGGCTCATGTTCTTGTTGATAAAAGTGTTTCCGCATCCAATTCCAACAATTTTCATAAGCCTAACAATTACATCAAAGTCAATAAAGCAACCAATACAATAGATGAACAAGTGGCAGTAACATCCAAAGGTGTGGCTCCTTTGTCCTATATTTTTTGACCTTCACATACTTTTACTCCACTTTCTAAGTCTTTACATAATGTGTTGATGAAGTTAATGAATGCAAATTTGATTAAACTTCATCCTATTAAACCAATTGATCCTTCTAAACCTCCTAGATTATTTGATCCCAAATCTTTTTGTCAATCCATCGTTAACCTAGTCATGATACTGAGAAGTGTTTTTCCTTGAAGAATATGATATGAGACCTTATTGATTTTTATGCTATATTTGTTGATGCTAACATAAATCAAGGAAACAAATCAGTTGCACCTCCTAATTAGAATTTACAAATCTACGCTAACCCTTTACCATCTCATTCTATCAACCACAACCTCCTTCTACAAAGATTGATTATAATGAAAAAGTTGAAGCTAATCATGTTGTCAACAAAGTTGATCATGTCCAACCTTTTCCTCAACATCAATCAAAGCCAAACGCTAAACCTCAAACTCAACCTTGTATTACCTTTGATCTTGTTGAAACAATTAAGGCACCTGATGGACCTCTCTACATAATTGCTAGGATTAATGGTATTCCTTCCCGGTGTACTCCTTTTTATCCTAATTGCATGCTAAATGTGATAACTGGAGAACATCTTTTTAGTAAACAATTGCAAAAGGATTTTTTATGATAAATCTGATGTTTTGATTCAAACTTGCAATGGTTTCCTTTATCCTTCTAATGGTTCCATTTCTTTTACTTTGCAAGTTGGTGGTAAAACTGTGGATAGTAATTTTATTGTTATTCCTACTTCTGATCAATTTCAAGTTAAACTTGGTCTTCCTTGGCTTACCTCTATGCATGGCATGGCTTCTCCTATTCATAAATGTGTTAAATTATCTTATAAAGGAGAAATCATTATTGTTAATCATAATCTTTATCAACCTTCCATGCCTAGAGATTTCGTTGACCTTGATTTCTTTTGGCCTAACATACCTCAACCTATTAAAACATGTCCTGACTATCTCTTCCAATTATAGAAAGCCTATAAGATCTAAAAGATCTATGAGCTTAGTAAACCCAAGGATGATCCTTCTAAAGAACTTCTTCCCACACCACCTATTCCTCCTTTACTTCCTATTACTTCTTCCCATCCTACTCTTGTTATATCTTAACCTAGTTTGATTCCTTTTGCTCTTCCTCGTAAAGAAGAAAAGCACCCGATGTTGATTGATCATATTCCACCTCAAATATCTAGTAAGACCAAACATAATCGGCATGCTCATGACTGTTGTTGCCAACATCATGCTAGAGCTCGTGCCCGTATGTCTCAACACATCTCTTCACCTCATATATCTCTTCATACTTCACTTCCCTTTGACCATCTTATGACTAACCCTACGGAGGAAGTGAATATCAATAAAGTTAAAATAAATAAACATGATGATTCTATTCATATCTTGGATTCTATTATGATTAATCTTGATGAAGAAGATATTCTTGATGATGATGTTCATGATACTAACAATGGCATGCATGCTAGTGATTCTAATGATATGTAAGAGACTATTGATCTTGATAATGATTTACCAAAAAATGCTCTCACACCAGTTATCTATTGCTACTAATGATGGATCTTCACAACACGATTCTTGTTTAGCTATTAGTCCTTCTGTCATGTTTGATGTTGCTCCTCTTGCAAGTTGTCCACTTTCCCTAAACACTATGGACCGAGACAAGGGGAGGGTGATTCATTTGATTAGCTCCTCTTGTACAATGGATCTTTGTGTGTTTTCCTGTTGTATTGTGCTTCTCCCATGATGTGTTGCTTGTCATATGTTTTTTTAGATTTCTTTAAATGACCCTTGTTGCTCCATTAGCACAAGGTGATAAAGGAATCACAATGTTGTAATCATTCTTCTCTTTGTATCTCACTTCTTCTATATGTTGTTACATGTGTTGTACATGTGTCATTGTTTGTAAGTGTTCCTTTGTGTTGACTGCTTGGGATGATGCATAACAGTAACCACCAATTCTTTTTTGTCTATGTGATGTCAGCCAAAAATACTCTTCTTTGTAACCCGTACATGTCTTTATTCCATTGTGTTGCAGTTCTACTACCTTTGGGGGATGATTTTTCATTTTGATATAATATATTACATAATATCATATGATCATACTGACCCCAAAGTTGGTAGATCCATTTTGTGTTGTCGTTTGTCATGTGCTCATTTCCCTTTACTTGTTCTTTCTTGGGGGTATGTCATAGTGGAAACGTCTCTAGTGGATGCATGTACGCTCTGTTAAAGCTATTGCTCTATTAAGGCATTTGTAATTGCTTTAACATGGGAGCATACGCTTTACTCACATTTTTCACACATTGTTTTGACATAGCTTTTGCACTTTTGGATCCCTTATGGACACACAATCCTTAAGGACATATCCCTCTTCGCTTTTGGATCCCTTGTGGACACAATCCTTAAGGGCAGATCCCTCTTTGCTCTTGACCCCTTTTGGACACACAATCCTTAAGGGCTAGTCCTAGATGGATTGACTAGCACGGCACACAAACCTTGCTAGACTTTCAATGTCATCCTTTGCAAAACCTTTTTGTGTGATTCACAATAAGACAAACAATCTTATTGGGACTAAGTAATCACACACCTTTCTTTTCTCTCCCTTTCTTGTTAGTGATGCCTCTCTTATCTTAGTCTTAGATTTGATAAGGACTTAAGTCTCTTGGGGGCTTGATATATCCTTGTCTCTTTAGCTTTGATAAGATCATCTTATGCATTGGATGACAAATAGATCTAAAACTAAATTATATTATAAAATAAAATAGTCAAATTTATTATTTATTAAAATAATACAATATTATATTAAATTTAAAACTAATATAAATATTTAGGTTTATTAAATTAAAATTATTAAAAGTAAAACAATATTATTGAGTTTGAATATGTTGTAATAAATCTTAAAATACTATAATTAAGCCAATAGGCTTTTTTTATTGTGGGCATCACCCACTAAAAAATCCCACCGAAAGTGTCTGATACAGAAAAATTTTCCGATGCCCCCCAAAAGGGTTGCTATGTTGAAAAAAGCAGTTGCGGGAATGTTGATTATGGAAGAGACCGAGAAAGTTGGTGCCATTACCTATCAAAACTGGAATAAGGGATGGAAGGGTTACTGTGCCATTAATTAATAATTGTTCAGTGTACAAATAATGTCACATACATCATTTGACGCACTAATAAGAGAGCCTTTACTGAACTTTCTTAATAATCTGGATGGGTTGCTTATCAGTGCACTATTAAGAGAGCCTTCATGCTAGTTTATAAATCTTACTTTGTATGAACTGTACTTTTACATGTCAATCTTTTCAGTAACATTGTTGAGCCTATATGTTGTCAATTGCAGTCAATTGTATGCAAGCACGATAAAGGCAATAGATTGTTTTAACAAGCCTTGCAAGAGTACCCATTAGTGTATGGATATCCTCCTCCCACCACACTCTATTATGTTTGGTTGGATCCTTCTCTGATTCTTCCTGGACAATTCGTCTGCCCAAGGCTCTAATCTGCTCATGCATAGAAAATTCACACAAGTATTGACTTGTGTGCTCGTCTTCATCTATATCATCATCTTCGGCCTCAATGTATTTGTGCTCATGTACTATAATGAGTGCCTTATCTTCAAGAGTTTTAATACTTGTATAAAAAGGTTCGCACCCTAAAGCACTCCATAACCTATCATAGAAACCCATATTGAAAGACCTATTTTGATTCAAGATGTTGCTCTTGAGGTTGACGAAGAAGCAGGCTATGTCTAAATCACTTCAAAAGATGAGGCAGAGAGGCGTTCTCTACAGCCACAACATAGTTCAAGATTCAGTGTAAATAATGTTTTCAATATTTAAATTGACGTGCTTAAATGACAGTTTCTTTTTCCATTCAACTTCCATAACCCTGTGTTTATATTTTTATTTGTGCGTTTATTTGCTATTACAAATTGTATAGGCCTGCGTTTCTAATATCTGGGAAATCATGGCGGACCTAAAGCTTGGTTTGGGAAGTTACGAAGGGAGGATTTTGATTACTAAATGTAGATTTATTCCATCACACTGGGACATAACACAATGAAATTGTACATTGATGTGAATTTTTGATAATTTTGATTAGCAAATATTGGTGCTCAAGGTTTTCTATAAAATGTAACGATTTTAATTGTTTGGGTTTATTTGTACAGATGGTCACGACAATACTGTCTCTGCCATTGTTGATGAATACTTCCTATTTAAATTTAATACTTATAAATGTAATCATGCAATTATAATGATAATAGTTAAAAATATGTGTTTCTCTACAGAGCAAGGGTTAAAGTATCATAAAAAAAAATTAACAGCTTTCTTTAGCAAACATTATCTTCTACATCCTTGGGTTCCTATAGGTCATGCCATGAATATCCGCTGGCATTCACACCATGCAAACCGTTTCAAATGGAATAAAGAACATGCAAACCATAACTGACTACTACAAAAAATGCTTTGATGTTGGTATTCTACACCATTAAGATTTCTGATTTTTGCAGTCACCCTTTGTAGCTGGTGTTCTATGAGGAGAGAAGGAAAATAGGAAAAGATAAACATGACAATAAAGAAAAATCATGATAATAAAATAGGGGTTTAAGAAGTAGCAGATAAGCTTGAGAAAGAGATGCCCAACAGTGCAGGTATTCCATCGCTAGGTAAGATTAAGTGCTACTCTTTGTCAAAATATTGAGCATTTGTGAATATACTTATCATTTTGTGATGTTGGGATGGTTTTGCAGTCTTTGTGATGTTGGGATGGTTTTGCAGGCTCTGGTGATTGACGGGAAGATGCAGAGCATGGAAGTGGATGAGTTCATTTATCACAGTCTTTAGTCCATCTAGAGCTCGTCTATCACTCTCAGTAAGTAAGCTCTTTTTTACTCTGCCTGATAGACAGTTGGCTTAAGAGGTCTCCTATAATGTTGAAGATCGTTGAAGATGTGACAGATTCCAAAGCTCCAAGCCATGACATTACTTGGCATTTAAGCTAGCGGGAAAATATGTCGATGCAACAATTTTAGGTATCTTCCTTTTCATGGGAGGGCTTTATGCCAAAAAGATGTGTCTTCCACGATGGACTTATCATATTCCAAAGCCGCATACTATTTTTCACAAAAAGCCATATTCCAATTTCAATTTGTGGCAAAGACAAGAAAAAGTTGGATTCCTCAATTCATAACAATCCCCCTTAAAAGAGTTCAGATTCTTCAATTAACAACAATCCCCCTTAGAAAAAAAGTTGGATTCCTCAAATTACAACAAGCTCCCTACAATGGCAAATTCTTCACCCACTTAGTACGTCATTGCAGAGCATCTCACTAGCAGGAAGCAATGGAAACCGTTGCTTAGCCAAGCAGTCCTATGCAAATGTATTCTTGTTATACCTTGTATTTCATGGAGTATCTGAAATTGATCTTGATATTGACATTTGGAGTTAACATACACACCATTTTGCTTATTTCTGTAAAGCTACAACTGGGTTGTTTTTTCAATGGACAGATTGGGAATAAGGCATCTACAAGCTGGAAGTGTAGACTCCCGTATGTTCCAAATACTCTATAAATCACATTCAGGACCTTTGTAGAGACATACAATAACATTTGGTTTGTATTGCTTGCAGCTTTAAGTATACAAGGCCTTATTGGATTTGGTATTCAAGCACTAGTCTCTTGTTTTGAGCCCATACTCGATTGGGTAGGAGTAAATTTATTTTCTGGATGTGCCCATACACACGGTTGGGCAAAGGCAACATCAGTTGTTAAATGTGCAGAGGTAAGATTATTGAAGTTAGGTGAATTGGGTTTTTTTTATTCAAGATATCTTCTTGAATGCAGATTGTATTTCAGGAAGGCACTTTTTGAACTTTGAAAATGACAGTCTATTAAGGATTTAGCATACAGAAACAAGAAAAGTAAGTTAGAACTTAAGTTATCTATTATTTTGTCAAAATTTTCAACCTAATGCACATAATTATGCAATATTTGTTGAACTATACATCAATCAGAATTCAAGAATCATGAATCAATTATAAATATGATATCATAAAAGTGAATTATAAAATGAATAAGTACATTTTACTGAAGTGAAGGAATTGTTCAGAAGTATATATCAATCAACATTCAATTTTTTTACAAAATTGGGAGAGCGCAAGATACTCTACATCATAAGACAGTACATAATAACATCCCTTCTAAATATTTTGCCAACACCAGAGGAAATAAAAGAGGATAAATACTCACAAAAGGGTATGAGTTGAATGCTTCAGAGACGGACACATGTATTATTTTTATTTTTATTTTGTAAATGCAAAAACATAAGAAATAGCAACTCAAAAGTATTACCCATAAAAAATCAGAACATAGAAAATAAAAATAATAAGCAGTGCACAACGAAAAAAATCAGTACAATTGGACTACATTAAATATACAAAAAAGTAGGACACTATGTGCCAAGTCAGTTGAGCCATCACAATGCAATCAATAGACTATGTTACCTAACCAGATGAAAACTAGGCATGTATGCATGTCGATAAAGAGAAAAGATTTTATTTATTTGTATAAGAAAATGTCTTATAATATTCATCATAGGTTGGGAATACTTTAATATCATGTCAATGCTTTAGTAAGCTTTTTAAAATCTCATGCCAATGCTTTAGTAAGCTTTTTAAAATCTTGTCTGTGTATGAAAGTTATTTTAAAATTGAATTAAAATTCATTACAGGGAATGAACACAAAGTTTAGTTTTGAGCATTCTGTATATTTAGTAACAAAGGGACGGTTGACAGTTCTAGTATTTGGTGAGTAAGACAAAAAGTAATTCAAATGTTTTATTAGAAAATTTCATTCACCTCATTTCAAAAATTGCATTAATTTTTATTTTGAATAAAATGAAAGATAGTTTACTAGCTAAGATGAGATTTACAATTTATTTGTTTTCCAAATTGACATTACTCTTATGTATTTATAAGACAATTTTTTGTTTTTAAATATCTGGTTAAGTAAAATTGTGAAGAGGGATTAAAATTGATAGTGGGGATAATTTGCACTAATGGTATAATTTATAGTTTTAAGGTAGAAAAATTAAGAGTTTTAAGGTAAAAAAAATTAAGTTTTTTAAGATAGAAAACTTAGGCTTTTAAGAAATTTGTCCATGCCATTTTTTTTACATATGTAATTTTATTTAATTTTTTAATTAGAAAAATAAATAACAGAAATTCAAAAAATAACCTTGTTATATTTAATGAGATAAATAGGATATTAAAAAAGTTGTACCTGAATTGAGAGTTAATGTATATTTAATATCTTGTAAGAAAAGAAAAAGAGAGAATTAAAAAATACTATTATAATATCATACTATTATATTTAATATCAATCAACTTTTAAATTAAAAGAAGTAAAATTCTATTATACTATCATGGCAAATGTGACAAGTTTCACTCTTTTTATAAAAAAAATATATTAATTTAATTTATTATATTTAGATTCTTATAAGTTATGGATGTATTTTATGATGTTTCAAAGTTATTATAAAATAATTAATCTTTTTATTAGTCAAGAAAATATTAGTTCGTATGTTTTGAGAATAGGCTTTTCACTAACTTAATTATAGTTAGTGTTAAGATTTAACCTTCTTATATAGATTGATTACCTCTAACATATGTTTTAAATAACAATATGATACAAGTTTTAGATGTGTTTTCATTCAAATTTAGACTTTGGATACATAGTGTGGATGTTATTTTATATGATTTTGTTATTGTGAGAATTTTTGTATAAATTCTTGATTCATTTTGTTAATATATTGATTGTTTATAAACATCTATCAAATAGAAAAAAATTAATTGTTAAAAGGTGGTAATTGATTATTTCAAAGGTGGAATTGAAAAATGAATTATAGATAGATATATGTAATTAGAAAATCATTTCACTCAAATCCTTATCCATATTATGTTTTAAAAAGTTGGTATTCAATATAAATAGTTATGTTTATTATTATGACTATTAAATTCAATTCTCACAATCTTCAACTTCATCTTTCATATAGTATATTTTACTATCGGCTTAACCATTGTACCTTTGGGTACAAGTGCTACTATAAATATAGTTCGAAGTTTTAATTTTAAAATATTCTAGGGTGCACATCTCGCACTCCATTTTCCTTCCGTTATTATACATGAACCGTGCCTGCAGGGAGAGCCAACGAGGAGAATCGAGATCAATTTCATTTCCATCATGTACGGGTCAATGCTTCACATACGCTCCTGCTTCTGTTCTTCACGAAAATACAAACATTTTTCGAAAGGCAATGTGTTAACAATTTTCCTTGCCCTCTTCAACAGGTTTTACAACATTGCTAACGCGAAATACAGACAGTTGTCTTCCAACCCGAGTCGGAAGAAATTAATTGTGCCCTAGTCGTGAGTGACGAAAAATCCGTCTTGAAGAGATATACTACAACGCAACCTTATCTATAACAAGAACTATAGAAAATCTCTCAGAAAAGGCTTTGGACTTTTTTAAAAAAATAAAACCAGTCGTTGTCCGTCCATACAAATTTTCAGCCGAATTTTATCGAATTTCATGAGTTGTTTTTAGGTTCGCCGAATTTCGAACTTGATGCCGAAAATTCGGCGAACCTTGTGACACAGCATAGAAGCCCATTGTTTAACCACCAGTCACTAAGCCTCCAACCAAATGTCCCACAAATGCTCGTCCTCCTCTTTTGAAACCCATGCGGCACTCCATCCGTACTTGGGATTAGGTTGGCCATCCAAATTTGCATCAGGCATCATCATCATCCTAGTCCCACCCAAAGTTTCCTGCAGCTTACTGCTTCTCCCCAATTTGAAACCCTGTTTCCCACACATTGAACTGTTGTGTGTTCATTTACCTTAGTAAAAGCATTGGCTAGATTATTACTAGTGTAGATATCTCAAATACATATAACTAAAAAGCGCCCAGAGATTGAGAGCTATTTTATTTACGCCCAGAGATTGAGAGCTATTTTATTTACTCGAGAGTTCTTTATTTTACTTTAGAACTATTGTTTCATAGAAAAATATTAATATATTCATGTCATCTTGAAATAATGACTTAGATAATTTCTAAATTTTATATTTTAATTTATAAATAATGAGCTTCTTTGCAGTGCTTAAGATATTTAAATAATTAATGGTGTGAAATGATCAGACTTAAACATTCTTTTACTCTGATTGTATATTTCACTTGAACCTACCATCCCCTTGATGTAGCCTCTTAATTGTAAATTTGTTCAAGGCGCTCTGTGGAACATAGACGATATGTAAATATTGTAAATCAAACTCATAGGTTTAGGAAATATTCACACAGATTAGTTCTGAGCAGTGGGGCTCGACAACCTACATAAAATGCTTACCACCCTTGGCCTCACAAACAATCAAAGGATTGAACAGGGAATATTGCACACCTTCATCCAACACTTTCTACTAATATAACCTAAATATGAACGGAGATTTTATTTATATGATTTTACTTTTAGTTTACCATCCTAGTAGAAGGCCATCGGGATTGTTTTGGAGACTCGTGTTTTCAGGTCATTGACATTGTATTTTACAGGAATTAACAAAATCTAGAAAGAGTAACCTTAAAAAATAATATATAAAAAACCCATCCTACTTAAAATTTATTAAACATTTTGCCACAATGAAGTGCTGTTGATTAAGAGCTCTGTGATTTTTATGGGGAAACTTGTTGCAAGCAGAGCCCTGGCTATCAAGAAATACATGAGCATAAGAGGAACCCTCTATGCTATGAGGATGGAAATTTCAAAGTATTTCCACTTGGAATCCTCATGAGTCAACTAACAGAATTTCTACATTATCCAGATATCTACCACTGGCTATTTATATACGGCACACTCCACAATGATAATAAGATGGTGACCTCATGAGATGCAGATTAAAGATCTTATCCAGTAATTCAAGAAAATAAATACATCTGTTGTAATACTCTATAACGATTCTCAAATAAGGGAATCAATCATCTTTTTGTCTACAACAATTAGCAAGCAATAAGAAAAGAATTAATCATTAGCAGACAACTGCCCAATGCCCCAATGCACATAAATATATGAGGCAATTTACCAAATTCGAATATGTTTGAATGGCAATCTACTGGAATTTCTGCGCTGTGTCTTGTTTGTTTGTATAAATTAGACAAGTACTAAGTTACAAACTAAAATTGATGAAAGATTTAGAAGTGACAAGAAAATGGAGATGGTTTATATACCATTTACAAACTCTCCAGACAGATAATATTATAAATCTTACTATTATGAGCATGGACATCAGCACGCTTCTTACCAAAAGTGTGACTGTTTAAAATGTCCCATCAGAAAAGTTTAGAATAGCGTGTGAAGTCTTAGATGACAAATGGAGAGAAAAGCCCATCAATAATCATCACCTCTAGATATAAGCTCTTTGCAGGTTGGCCGAAGAAGAATAGTATGTTCGAATTGTGCAACATAGCTTCCCTTTATATCACATAGAGGAGGGTATGGCTGCAGATAGATTAAAAAGCATTAAAACCACAATTATTGGTCAGTAGACAGAATGGGAAAATTGATGCTCAATAGAACAATATTCATCTGTAAAACTGTGCAGAGTGAAAATGCTGTGCATGTACATAAAGCACCCAGGCAAGATAACCAATAGAAGGTCAAGGAAAGAATTGTACAAGCCACAATTTTTTCAGTCACTAACTTTATGGGAATAAAAATTGATGCATTGTGAGGAAAAGATTAATACCAATATTCAAAAAGGATTGAAATTAATACTAAAACATTACATTTTGACATCAAAGTAAACTCAGCTAAATAGACATAATCTAAGTTAATGATTTAAAGATTTATTAAAGATCAGAAGAAACCTCAGCACCGCCACCCAAAAAATTCATGCACCACCATATAGAAATGCAAACAAATGCCACCTTCAAAAGCTTCTCCCTTATACCATCACATCACCCACAACTGAGAGACTCAACTACCTTACGTGAATTAGCAACCACTAAAAAGAACAGAAAGGAATAAATAATAACATATGAAATGCAAGCAAGGATCCAAATGCCAATTTACATTAAAAAAAAAAATTGGCACAGAAATCTAGAAATTCCACAGAACCTCAGAAAATAACTCAATCTGGGAAAAAAAGCAGATAAAGCAAGTTGTGTACAAACTCAGATAACTCAATCAAAGCTAAGACTTCAATACATCATACGCAGCAAATACATCACAAGCCTGAGTACCCCCTTGCAATCTCGTAAATCAAATGATCATAACAGCACACTATGCAACATCCTACTGCCATAATGTAATATCATAGAATGAAGTACATGAGATTAAATTATGAAGAGTTCCCTAACTACTGCAAAAAGCAATGAAACAATAAATATAAGATAAAACTAATCTTTCAAGGCATCTTAATACAAATGAAATATTTTTTAAACCAAGCTAAACCACACAAACCTGAACTATTCCTGCATCACATAAGCTCTTCAGTCCCATCAGATATTTTGTTTCCCCCAGGTGATCAAGATAACGCCGGCAGAAAGCCAACGTTGAGAAATTCTTATCTATTGTTGCAAGAAGTTGCTTTGCTCGGGGTAATCTTAAAGGAACATGCCCAGCATCAAAGTTTTTCATGTAATGGCTGCATTCCAAGTCCTCCCTGACATACCCTTTTCCTGTTTAAAAAGAAATAACATAAGCATATTTAAAAATAGCAAAACTGTATCTTTGCATTTCTTTGTTCACATCAAGAAAGGCATATAGAGAATTAAACAGTACATTCTTTTTTCTAGCAGTAAGAAAATACTATCAATGATTAAGCACACTGTATATTTAAATACCTGTTGAACCAAAAGTCTCTATCGCAAAGAACTCTCCCTCCTCCATCTTTGTGCCTTCTCCTCCTTTCACAATAGGAACAGATTTTCCAGCATGAATCTGATAAGGTCCAATGCTATGCCCATTCAAATTCCGGATACTTTTAACTGACAAAAGCAAAGAAGAGAATCAGAAACACCCAAACATTGCTCCTCACTAGACCTGTGACTTCATTCCTATAACTACACATAATAGTAAAAATAATGCTTCAAATTAATTTAATATATGGGCTCTTATGCATGTTTCATGCATTGATAAAAGTTTTCAAAAAAATGCACTTTATACTTTGGATGCTACTTTTCATCTTCCATTACAGCAGCACTCACAAACTCCAAATCCTCCAACAACTTTTTTTTTTTTGAAATAGCATTTCATTTTTGTAGACAGTTTTAGAAAGAAAATATTGTCTACAAATTGTAGTTTTGGAGTGTTGCCTGATGTTCATCTTTCAATAAGAAACAATAGTCTTGATGACATGAACATTCTAAAAACAGAAATTAGCCTATTGTTTCATGTATGATTAATATTCTTCCATACCAGCTACAGCCTAACCCACCCAAGTGACATTGTTTGAACTTTTATACAGTTGCATCTAACCTCCTTATACCATACAACACAAGGATACAAATGCTGATTTCAACTTCTTTTCAACATGGCAATCATCTCGACTCCTACACTCTAATTATAATATTTTACCATTCGTTCATTTTTATTCCCAATTGCAAATCCACATAGATGATGCATAACAAGATTGCCACTGAATGATTCGTTCAACTATTATTGCAGCTTTTGTTCAAATTCTAACTGGAAAAACTATGTGATAAATTGGAAGGACATAATGCGTTTAAAGGGATCAAGTTAGATTTTGAAACACCTGTTAAATGAAAATAATAAAGTGTGAAGTTCTTAAAACATAGGTATTAAGAACTGCATATTAAAGTTGCATAGTTTCTAAATGTCTATTTTTTTTAGTTAAATAATGAAATGTGTAAAGTAATGCAGATTTAGAACTACCTCATGCCAAATGAAACTGATAAGTATTTAAAAAATAAGAATTAAGGCATACAAATCACAAATTGTATTTTGCTTAAATAAATAAAACAAAAGTCAAACTATGGGAGCCCTTGCCTCCCAAGCACTGCACATTTTTGCAACTCCCTAATTGCTGTTAATGTTTACAGAACCAGAATAGCATTGACACAAATATCAGATATCTAAGAACACAAATACAGATTGACACAATTATTTTACCCTGGGAAAACCCTCCTACTCGAGGGAAAAAACCCAGCCACACCCAAAAAGTAGATCCCTTTATTGAGATATCAAAACAATTACAATAATCTCGCTTATGATTGAAGTCTACAAACTGTCAATCAATAGCCTGCCTTTTTTCTTGACAAATATCTCAGTCTCTGAAAGAACAACTGATTACAAACACCTAGATTCACAGATTCAGATTAATGATCATACTCAGATTGAAGACAATATTGCAATACAAAATATAATATATGACTTAGCACTATTACACTTAGTGCAATAAAAAAACACAGACCTCCACACCATTGAAGTTACAATCACAGACAATACAAAAACCACTCATATATCAGACTAGAGAGAATGCAACACTTTAATCACGATAACGTTGCCATACCAACAAAAGCCACACCCACTCCTATTAATCTCGATACAATAGAATGAATAGAGATATCACATAAAACAAAAGATGACCGCCGAAAATTCCAAACAACGGTTATGCAGCACACACGATAACAGATAATATGAACTGGCGCCTTCATAAAGAAATCGACAACCACAAATAATAATTGACAAAGGAATGAACCTTATGGCTTCATCAAAGCGAACAAAACTAGAATGCTGTGATGCCAAAACAGTAAACAACGGTTCTACCAAACAAAACGGCATCTTTGATGCCAAATCATCATAGCAACACAAATGGCTGCCAAGTCAGCATGAATAAGAAATTTTCCAGCCACAATACAGAGAATGAGATCGCACGACGCCAGGAGTAAATAAGATGGAGCTGGGAAACACATTGCCAGTAAATTTACGATGCCAACTCACATCCACGAGCCACCTCATAGCTCAACCCGCTTGATGATAAGACATAGCGTGAATGCAAAACATCTCCATATGTATTGATTGCTGAATGATATCTCTCGCAGCTATAAAAACATTAACAATTGCTTCACCTCTCCCAGGTCAATCGCTGGCCAGGGTTTGCAGGATGTTTCGAACAGTGGATGTTGTCATTCCATGTCAATACCTAGAACGGTAGGTGGAGAACAAAGGGGTTACTGGTGGCAGCTCTGGGAATAGTTTGACTTGGTACCTAAGGCTTCCAAACTCCTGTCTAGTTCTTCTGCTATCAATCTTGGAGACAATTGTCTGGCGAGGCCTATCAAACCTCCACATATTGATTGTGACTTCGGCAAGGAAGTCTTGGGGTCTGATGGTTGCTGCACAATTTTAGGGTGGCACTTGCAGTAGCAAATGGTGTGCTTCATTCTACCTCCTAGGGCTTGCAAAAATAGTTGCCCAAATCTCTTTAGGTGGATTCTCCAAGCATGATAAGCAATCAGAACAATAGTGCCCTTGATGGCTAAGTTGGGAATCGGCTATTTAGGTCGCCCAAATCCCTTCTAGTTGTCCCTCCCTCTAATGGTTTTGGCACTGGTGTGGGCGGTTTGGTGGGCTGCCCTATTCTTCTTGAACAATCAGCTCAAAAACAAAGATTCGTATTTAAGGATCTATTCATGATAGGGAGGGATTTTTATAATTCACCCCCTCATTTGTAGATTTGTGAAAACATAGCCAAAGCTTTGTGATCTCCATTCATTGATCACAACTTTTTGAAAAGACGGCTTGGAGGATGAGATCTGTATTTACACCTGCACCAGGGGATTTTTCATCATCAAATTTGAATCCCTTGAAGACAGAGAAGTGTTAAAAAATGGCAAATGGATTTTTCAAGGGGATTCTTATGTATGAAATCCAAAGGAATGCATAAGAAAAAGTCTCTGTACACAGATCAAATGATGGAATCCATAAGAAACAGTCTTGTTAAGCACTATTGTCCTTCAAATGAAACAGTTAAATTATGCAAATTCCACATGTGCATGTATTTGTTGAAATGGATCTTTCCAAAGGGCTTCCTATTGAGATTGCTTTGAAAGTGTAGTAGATGCTGGTGGCAGCCAGATGACTATGAAAAAGTTGCTTTCCAGCGCAAATGCTTCCCAACCGATGATTCTACATCCCACTGTCCAAAAATAAAAGCTTACGATGGGGTTTTCATGCTTCAAGAGGCACTCCCACCTGGTGGGTTGGGGTTGAGCCCCATCATTATGTCATCCCATCAGATGGAAATATTAATTCAGATTACTGTCTTGTTCCTCTGCTAATCAGCCCAAAACCAAGTAATCTGCAAGACTCAATTGTTGGAGATCAATATGAGGTTCTTAGAGACATTTCAGAGGCCTCAACAACTACTCAAGAGAAGCCTGTCTCCAAGGCTATAGATAAATCTGCAACATCTTTCAGGTCTATGGCTTCCATAGAGAGGGGTAGCCCTCAAGAAATGAGGATAGCACTAAAGGTAAAATTGAGCAAAACGATGAGGTCCTTTCTCAGACAAACCAAGAATGGATAGAAGTGAAGAGGAAGAAATCCTTCCATTTAAAACCTACCACATCAAATGATACTAAGATCATCTAAGAATGGGGAAAAATCTTGAATCATAAATGGTCTTTGTGCCCCCAAGTTAAGATGGGTGGGCAGGAACTATAGAGGCAATAGATTTTAGATATGTGGTATGGGTATTGTAGTTATCTGTGTTGCATGGGGATGCATCCCTTGGATTTTTGCACCCACCCCCGTCTCAGGTATGGTACAGGGAAGCAAAGATGGGAATTTGCCGTCCCCAAAGGCATTTCTTTTTTGCCAAATCGGGTACTGTCCCCGAAACGACATTTCCAAACCAAGGCGGAACAAGGTTACGACAATCCGTACCGGGGACGGCATAGTCGTCCCACGACCATCCCCAGGACAAATTGTTGTGCCAAATGGCCCAAGTAGAAAAGTGATCGCTAGTTATGAAAAAAAAAAGATTTTTTAAAATTGTTTCTTCATTTTGTGGAGCCCACGTGAGTTAAAAAAGGCAATATAATTTTGCAAACCCTATTTGAGGAGATAAAACACCAAAAAGGCAAAAACTTGTTCATTTTATCATATTTGCCAAGAACCTAGAGCAGCAGCAGCTAGTGAAGAAGTTTTGTACTTCGTAGTTGCAAGAGGAGGTTTTGCCATCAAATCTTCTTCATTCAGGTATGTTTTTCATTTTCCATTTGATCATTTCAACTTTGTGGCCATTTTTTTTTTCATTTTCCATTTGTTTTGCAACACATAGGGAGGGCATTTTGAGTGAGATACTGTTTTTTCAGCTTGCAGCACTATTTAAGATTTCATAATCATGAGCAGCAGTGAGAGTGAGGGATGTATTGGTAGCATGGATGTTGTAATGCAAGAAACTCAAAGAAAAAGACCTAGTACTAGGGCAGCCTAAGGTCTTCAACTAATGTAGAATTAGTAGAGGCAGCAACCTCTAACCCATTTGAGTGCCCTTCCCAAGTCCTCAAAGAGTTTGCAAAAGGCCCGATCAACCCCAAGAAACCTCTCCTTCAATTTGCCACAAGAGTAGACAAAGATAAGGAAAAAAATTCCGGGGGTAGTAGGGAATGGGAGTGCCATTTATGCCACAAACATTATGGCAGCTATACTACAGTTTATTGCCATATTTTGTGGATAGGTGGTCAAGGGGTCAAAAGTTGCAAAAAAATAACACAAGAACAAAAGCTTGAGGCAACTAGATTGCACGTGGGGGGGGGGGAGGCTCTAATGTCACCTTTTTTGGTTAACTTGGGAATTCAGGACAATTACCTTGAATTCTCTCTGCTCAATATGATTTGCAATATCTGATATCCTCTACTCATAAATCTGCTATTAATTCCTCTTGATTTTGCATCTGTATCACATGAATACAATTACAAGTCTTTATTAAATATTCTCTCTATATATTCAATTTACTTTATTTCTTCCTAATATCTTCTTGACTGTTCTATTATATTCTCTTCATAAATAGATTTTCTGGTGTATGTATGACCACTTTCCTATTCCCCTCTCCTTCAATAATCCCAATTCGATGATCCTCCCAAATGACTATGGATACTCCTTCAATATCTTCCAAATGGACTTGATATGAGGAGTTATAACCTTTCTACCATGGCCCTTTATAACATGTTTAGTTTTATGTTAATGAATTAATTAATCAAGCTCTAATCTTCCTTAATGTGCTTGCAACTGATATTAGCTCTAATCTTCATTTGCTGCTTTCATCGTACCCAATGTCTAGGAAGTAACTCTCCTTTATAAACAAATTGTATTGGCTGACTAAACATTACTAAATCACGCTAGATTGATTGCTTGTTTAGTCGGTTTGCTGGCTTCCTCCTCACATTGACAATCAATAATAAACTACAATCACTGCTATAAATACTATGTTAAAAAATCTGGTCAACCATGCTTTGATCGCTGTATTTAGTTTATTAAATATCAACTGTCATATGATGTATGATTGCTGAGTACATTTCAACATTCCTCCAAATATGGCTGCTATCACAGATCTGCACATCATACTGTATGGTTTATTAGACATCCTAATAGTTACCGTCAACTACCTACTTCCATGCTAAGATAATTATGTCCATTGGACAATTTCCTTGATACTATGATATTTCATGGTTATATATTTATTGCAGATTGAATTGGTAATAAGCATTGTATTCGCAAGGTCTCAATTTCTATACTCTGTATACCACTCCAAGGTAGTATTTGTGTATATTTTATCCACTGGCTAGTCACCATTTATTATTTCCCATCACAGACTATAATGTATCCTTATTTGATGGTTTCCTTCTCTTATCAGATCCGCCCAGGCCTCAATATATCTATCTATCCCGTGACATAGCTTGCTTGACTGTGTTAGAGATTAAAATCTGATTTGGATTCATCAGTGCTGACTGTGTAAGTTTATTGCTATTCCAGATTACAGTCACCTCCTCTTCGGTCCTTCCTTGGTTCGTATATGAAGTGTTGCTCCTAAATTACTGAGATGAAACACGGCGATTTCCATATAATTCTATCCACCGTAAGAGTCTGTAGTCTCCATTAGATACCCCTACTGAAATCACCATATCCATCCCTTTATAGTTTTACTTCCTAAAGGTCATGCCTTTTGGAAGATAATATATATTATTTATTTATTTTATGATTAGATTATTTATTTATTTATATTTGAACATTATATTATTATTTTAATAATATATTATTATATTGATAGATTATATTATTATTATAATAGTATATTATTTTATTTATATATTATAAATGTTGATAAACTAGGAGCTTAACAAAAGGCAATTCACAATCTCTTTCTTTCAATAATAGAATAATAGAATGTGAGGGTGTCTTGCTGGCTCATATGACTGTTCAACTGACCCAGCCCCCTCTCCTTCCTAACCCATCCCTAACGTCAATCATTCATCTAGGTTTTTGAATTTTGTTAATTTTCTATGTATTGAACTTCTAAAATGTGTATGGTGAATTGTTATCAATGTTATGATATGCACATTTGAAATCCCTCTCTACATATAAAAATTCCACTTTTTTTTAATAGCTGTCCCCTACCGTCCCCTAAATATTGCTCTTGAACCGTACCCGTACCTAAAACACATCCCCATCCCCTAAAACATCCTCGTCCCCGAAACTATGTGGAACATAGGTACTTATCCTTATGCACTCCTATACATAGGGCATGCAGCTGATCTAATTGTATTTGTTAAATTTTATTAGGTGTACAGCTCCCTTATGTTTGACTTACCAATCAAAAAGAACCAAAAAAGAAATCTTAAAAAAATTAAAATATGTAAGGGAATAGAAATCAAAATCACACCATAACAAGATAGTAACAACAAAGAAACCAAATTCAGCATTAAGAAATAAGGCAGAAGATAAGCTCTAACATGGATGGGAGCACAATAAAATCCTGTAAGTAAAATCAACATTGAAACTTAATCCTGTCCGTTAAGTTGCAGTCTAACAGTAAGGTGAGAAATTTATTGCCACAATGGCCCAGCCCAGGTTTACAAATCGACAGGCATGCCACATGTAATATGGCAGAGGACCTGACTTTCTTTGAGTTAGGAATTAAGAGGTGTGGAATCTATGAATCCACAATGGTTTGTGGAAATGTTCTATTCAAATAGGTGCTTTACTATAATGCCATTCTCTACAGGTACGTAACAAGATTTTAATGGATAAAGCCAATTTTGTAGGCTTCTACCATCAATAAAATTTCAAAGAATCACCTACGTATAAATAGTAATACTAAGAAATTCATTGTCACTGTACAATTATAAATGTGAGAAACTGAAATATATATGTTTGCAACATTGAAATATTCAACCAAACAAATGCTGGGATACAAGTTCACAAAGAGATGTTTGCAATAAGGAAATATTAGGTTCTCTTCCTAAAGGTGTCTGATGTGCCACCTTGACGTAACATTTTCCCTATTCCTTAGCCCAAAACATTTTCAAGAAACTGGTAGTGCATCACCAGTATTATAAGGATTAAACTAGAGTTATGGAATAAAAAGAACTTAGAACAATGATCCAAAACCATGAAGAACAGTAAATATTTTCAAGAATGTGTATGAAAATATTTATGCAAACATGTATTCATTGATGAAGCCCAAACATATAATTCAAATGTAAGGTGTTTACAGGAGAAATGAGAAATGAATAAATATATATCATATTTTAACAAAGTATGAAAACAGAATGAAGATTCAAGCAAATCAACTCACTTGACCTAACATTAAAGTTATAAGAATGACAATAAGTATAAGAGAATTGGTTGTACATTATGTACTCCAGTACATAGAATCAATTATTAAGGTTTTAGTCCAGCCTAGATTTGCCCTTCATAAGCCTCAGCGTGTGTTTTACCAATCTTGGTCAATTCTGAATATTTGCGGACAGACTGGCAAAATGATTGGACTAAAACCAAAGATAGTTTGACAATTTTTAAGACATCGAGTATAGAAATGCCAGGCAGAAAAATGTATGCATATATTAAACTTGAAAATGATGACTACTTGTGTACCTTGAAACATCTTGCCATTTATTTCAACTTCATGGGACTCCATAACTTCTTGGACTGCTGCACCAACATCACATAAACTAACATCAATGCCAGCTTCCTGAGTTTAATTTAAAAAAACAAAATATTACACTTGATATATAAAAATTAACTCAATATTACAGTTTGCAAAGAAAGTCGTTTGTGTGATGTGTAAGTCCCCTGCCCTGTAAATATTACTAACATGCATGAGAGAAAGTTAGAAGAAATGACTGATGGAACATTGACCATTCTGAATGATATGAGTATGACTGAAGGGAGTCCTAAAAATCCCACAAAATATGAACATAAAAATATTTTAAAATTCTTCAGAATTTACATTTGATGATATACTTAAGAAACAATTAATATTGCAAGTGTAAGATATAAATTACCCTTTCAACCAATAAAAATGTGTCATACAACAGCTAAATTTTTACTCCTAAAATTTAAAAACTATGTGCGACCCAAAAACAAAATTGAATCTCAACATATGAGAATTCCATTTCACCCAATACTGCAATGGTGCACAACAGATCAAATCATCATTATAAATCTGTATAATTCATCCCAAAAATTTATGCTCAATACATAACAAATATTTAATTGCAAAAGAATACTTTGTGTTCATGGAGTCTGCAATTTGCACTTTGTGCTCATAATACCTTCTCCACGTCAATTTAAATGAAATGACCTGCATTAAGTTGTAATCTTTTGGTCTATTTACAACAAATTTGCAAGTGAAGAATTATCACAACATGATTGGATTCCTTATCATGCCCCTATATTCTAATAACAATATATAGCATACAAGGAAGAATTATCACAACATCAAGATTGGCTAATCTTGCGCAACACATTTACCCTATCAATAGACTCCTCAACACAAGACAGCTACAATTCCATACATATCACTAAACCATTGAAGAACACATTAAAAAACAAGAAATATGCATCCAATCTAGCTTATAAAAAAACCATAATAGACAGCACAACCAGTACTCTATAAAATCTGACAAACTGTTGAAAACATATAAAGATAGCCAACATACATAATATAGAAGTATTTTATGAATTACTAGAAAACATTGTTTAATAAAAATTTTGAAAATGAGGTTACTACAGAGGCACATAGCATATTTGATATACTTGGTAATATAAATAAAATTTGTATTGCACCATAGTATACTCTAAAATTGCTGGTTTGGGTTTGGGTTCAACTTCGGGTTTGAAGAACCGGTTCGCCGGCATGGCAAAATTTTGAACTAAGGTTTTGATTCGTCAGTACAAAAACATATATATATATATATATATATATATAGCCTAGAAGCATGAATTAAGATCGGAATGTCACATAGTATCATAAAAACAACAAAAACACCATAAACTTGTAATCAATGCATCATATCCACATCAAAATATTAAAATAATAATATTGTGTTCAAGTATCATTGTTTCAACTTTCAACAATTGGAACTTTATACTAAGTTTCAATCATCTAATGGATTATCTTCTTCTTCTTCTTCTTCTTCATCAAAGGCATTAATTGATTCACAAGCAGTGCAAATGCCAATGGGATCAGCTGCACCAATAACATTCTCGCTTTCCAAGTCCTCAAATGCTTATTACTTTTACTTTTTCACTATACAGAGAGCTTGTTTGCTTGTAATTAACATCCTACTTGAAAAATGTTAAAAAAGTAGTTTGCAACTCCCTTCACCTACTGAAGATATTGTTTAATGTTTAAACTATAATTTATCACTATAGAGAGATTGCAATTGATCGGACAGGGGTCATTATCAACAATTGGATATAAAAAATTCACAAGAAGAAACCTCGAGGGCTAGTTTAATTTGATGCAATAAATATCTGAACTTCGGCAAATTTTGTATTGCAATGTTAAAGACCTTATTCAAATTCTGTAATAATTGTTTCCTGCACTAAATTATAGAATGTTTCTCAGTAGAAATGTACCTGGTTCACACTTGGTCTGCCTGGGTCTGCCCTGGTTTGACCCTGGTTCAAACTGGGTTCAGCCTGGACGAACCAGCCTGCCTGGGAACGAACCCTGTCCAAACCCAGGTGAACCAGACCCAAACCTAGATCCAGTTCAAACCGGACTGGTACCAGGGTCCCAAGCAGGCGAACCAGACTTCCTAGGAAATACTTGACGTCACAAACAAATATTATTAGGGTTGTCCCATTAATGGGATAGCTGCTCATAAACATAGTATAAGAAATGAGAAATGGAAAGCCCTAGAGGAAGGGGAAAATTTGAACTTCGATGATGCATCGTGAGGAAATACTCATTCAGCAGGTGCTGGTTATGTGCTTCATGACCCTCATGGTGGTTTTGTGTTTGGGGGAGCTTGGCACTTGGGCCGTAAAACTAAAACAAAGCAGATGGGAAGCACTTCTAGCAGCTTTAAAAGTTGTGTATGCTGGAAGATGTCTGAATCTAGTTGTAAAGGGAGATTTGCTGCTTGTGTTAAATGCCTTAAAAAAAATCTTTTACCCTAAATGGAAAGTAGAGTCATACTGTAAGAAATTTGATCTGGAAAAATAATATGAGAGGATTAAGGTGGTTCACAGCTATCAGGAGCAGAACAGGGAGGGTAGTTGACTTTGAAAAATAGAGGTATAGAATTATCTAACTTCTCATTTCAGGACATTAATGAATGGCAAGATCTTGCATTGATTATTAGTGATGATCAGCCACAATGATTGGTTGCCCTCATTATATTATGGCGCATGCTTACCATTTTGGATGTTTAACCCTGATAGGTGTTGGATGGAAAATGGGAAGTGGTTTTAGCCTGCCTTCAACATGTCAAGGACAAAGGAGGTATCAAGATCAACATAACATTATGCCAAGGAATGAATGTTTAGACTTGTATGATAGGTATGTGGACTCTCCAAGCAGGGCTTTTGTGTTCTTCTAGTCTGCAATTTCCCTAGGTGTGTTTTCTTTTGGGGTTCCTATTTATGTATTGTGATTTTTCATGTTGTTATCATGGTTAAGCGGAATAGTTCTTGGGACCCGATACACCAAGGGCATGTCCCAAATCACAGATTCTAGTGCAACCAACCTAAATGTTTATTGAGCTATTCTAGGTAGCTGCAGCATATTAGATAATAGGCAGATGCAAACACATACTTCAATTTTAGAGGATTTTAAAGCCTCATTGTTGGCAGCTCTCTAGGTGGCTGAGGTAGGGGATAACCTTTCAGAACTTCTTATAAGGCCATGCCTAGAGGTGCGGGGAATTGCAGTAGGGAAAAGCATTGGTAAAGGATGATTTACACCCCCTTTAGGCACATGGTACAAGGCTGGTTAAGGGTAGATCCAATGTGGAGTTTTTGGGACTGCATGAAGGTGTTCAAGAATTGACAAAAGAAGCTTCTACCCTAGCAAATTTTTGTCAACATATGGTCATTAAAATTTTGGTGGTTTCATAATATAAAAGGGTGCTAGAGGTGTTAAGTAGCTATATAATTCCATTGCTAAAGCATGACAAACTAGTATGCTCAATTGGGTGAGAAAAGGTTAGAAATGGTATAAAATTTGATGGACTGTACTTGACTAGTTGGCAATGGTTCAACTAGTGACCATCTTCTGTAAAATAGCATATGACCATTGGAAAATTGTTCCGTCAAGCTTTTGTATGGCCCATTGGAGTTTGTCACAGCTTGCTCTATGGTTATTTTTTTATATAATGTCTTCTGCTGATCAAAGGGTGGTGGATACATATTATGGCTTAATGTTAATTTTATCTATTTTACTTTTGTTCAACTTTGTCTATGGAAGCCTGCTCCACTCTTCATACAATAGTTTATGCAGTTGTCTAATTTTATATATATTATATTGTATCTAGCATTTTTAGTTGCACGCTTGAGATCTCTTTGAAGATTCCCAATATATTCATCTAAATGAAAAAATATTAGGGGGTCATATTAGATAAATATGAATGATACATTTTTTCTCTTATAAATTTCTTGTTGGGGTTGCTAATGGCAAAACACAGGCATAAAAATTACAAGAGGGAAGTGAGATTTTAAGCTTAAAAATAGGATGTGCATCCTCGAAGGAAGCATTACAAATCCTTTGTAACAGAAAAATATCTCTTCTTTCAACAATACGAGGATAATACATGCTTATTGATACATTTTTTAAAATAAGGTATCAAAAAAATAGATAATTTATGAGAAACTATGAAAAAAATACTTTAGGAGTCTATGCAAACTGGTTAGAATTGTTGCCTAAGTGTGCTAGTTTAAATTTTTTGTGAAATAAAACAGAAAGGGTTAGAATTGTTGCCTAAGTGTGCTAGTTTAAATTTTTTGTGAAATAAAACAGAAAGGGTTAGAATTGTAGCCTAAGTGTTCTAGTTTAAATTTTGGGGTGTATTCTGGATTGTTTAGGTTGATATTTTCAATCTTTGGTGCACATTATGTAAGCCTTATTCACCAAACATTATTTGCCACAATTCTCACTTCTATTCATTAAAATCTGTAATCTCCTCATTTTCAGGTTCTCTTGTAGTGCAGCTGGTGTTGGCTTTCTGAGTTAGTGTTAGCAGGAATAGAGAAGTATTTTGATGTTGCCGATGTGTTCAACCAAATTAATGGAGATGAACCACACTTTTTGGAGTAATTTTAGCTACTTACCAAGGACTCCCTATTTTTAGTTAGTATTAATTTGGAAAAAGGTTGTCCTAGTCTCCTTTTCATTCTATAGATTCATGTTTTGAGTTCTCATTTGGGTTATGCTGAAGATGGGATCTGTTGTTATGCTGTCGAAATGATTCTGGAGTTCGTACCTTGACTGATTGAGGCTGAAATACCTCATTCAGATTACTGGTTTCGGGGGTGAAAGATCCACCCTAGCTGTTTGGTTCTCATAATTGCAAGTTTTCAGTGTTCTTGAAGCTTTCAGGTGGTTTTGGGGTTTGTAGTGATGAAGTATTTCACAGCTCTATGATGTGGATTTGTAATATTTGGTATGTAGTGTGGTCTTTTGCAGTGTGGTGCGAGTTTGGAAGTGTTTTAAGTTGTTTTTTGAGTGTCCATGTGAATTTTCTGATTTCTTAAAGTGTGCTTTTCTGAGTGGCTGAAATCATATTTTTCTCATATCTTCTAAAGCCTAAAGGAAAGCATATTTAATTCTAGGTATTGATTTAAGCATGGATGATAAATGTCAGTATATATTTGGAGGTGCCCACCTCAGCCTCCACCAGTATTTAATCTTCCCCCGGCCTCATCATATATTGCATCATCTTCTAAGTGGTCTATGCCCTCCCTTCCTCATCTGGTTATACCTCTTTCCTAGCCTGGGTGATCCATTTTGAGGGATCATTTGCAATCATTGGTGAAGATTTGAATTTTCCAAGACAAATTGTCCCTCAAGGAGACCGTACCATTTTGCCCTATCCGGTTTTTCAGTCTGAGTCACAAATCAGACTTTTCTGATGTCTAAAATCTGCATATTGTGGCATCATTATAAGGAGTAACTGCTGGTAAAGTTTAAGAAGCTGATTGTTGTTGGTTTGGCACTTGCATCTGCCCTTTCTTGACTGGTTGTAGTATGCTGCCCTTATTATGGATCGATTTTATTGTCAGAAAATATGATATCAGTTGCTTATTATTAGAAAAATACTGTATTATTTACCTCATAATGGTCATTTAAGTCATTGAATATATCTTCAGATGTATCTGGTCACTTAATGTATCTAGGTAGCTAGTTAAATATATTTCTATTTCAATTCTCAATTAACGATTGTTTCTTTTAGAAACATCATATTTGTATATCCTTATTTAAGGAGTCTTCATCTCCTTTGTAATTACTCATGATATCAAAGCCTATAGGTTAGTTTGTTGAAGTTTCATACGTGGAATTAAATTCTAAAAGTTTTTAACAATTTTTTATGAAAAATTGTGCAGAATCCTACAAGTTTTTATATGTTTTTTTCCCATTTTTTAATAAAAAATGAAGGTTTCAAAAAACGAGAGTTTTTTAACTCAAAAATCTCTGAAGATTTCAAAGGTTTTCTTTGTAGATTTTAAAGGTTTTTCTACCGAGCACAACTGTTTCTATCTCAGAACTGCATTTTTAGAGGTTTTGTTTGCCGTGTTCGAGGGTTTCTACGTTTGCTCATGGAGGGAGGGTTTTCTAAATTTTTTTTCCACAAAACATGATGGATAGAGAGTTTTCTGATTTTTTCTAAAGGGAGAGTTTTCTGATTTTTTTCCAAAAAAAACATGGAGGGGTTTTGCATGATTTTGTCCTAAAAAACCGTGGTCTTTTGTTTCTAGGTTTTCTGATTTTTTTTCAAAAAAATCATGATGGGATTTTTCTTTTTTTGTGTGCAATTTTTTATACAAAAATTGTGGATTTTTATCAGATTTTTTACTTCTTGGGGTTTGCTCAATTTTTTCCCCAAAAATCGTGATTTTTGTAAAAGGAGTTTTGCTTTATTTTTTCCCAAAAAAATCATGGTTTTCTTTGTCACAGGTTTGCTGTTTTTTTTTAATGATTTTTTTAAAAAGTCATGGGTTTTTTCCATTTTTCCCTCAAAATGAAGGTTTTTGACGCTTTTTCACAAAATTGTGGCTTTTTGTCTTCAACAAGATGTTTCGACGACAAAAAAATTGTGGTTTCCTGCAGAGTATTTTGGCCCATCCCTCGAGTTTCAAGGGCAAACATTTTCCCTATAAATGTACTGGAGTTTACTGGTGTTCGTGTAAATGTTGTTGCTTTTGATGATTTTAGGCAAAATTGTTGTTTTTCAAAGTTTTGAAGCTTTTTGAAACTGATCTCGGTGTCTTTGGATAAAAGGAGGGATAGCTTTGTTACCTGACATCATGTTGGAAGGATTATGGTAAAATTGGTCATATCCAAAAGTTTTGTAGCACCAGGGAGTGTCTCAGCAGCAAGCTCATGTCGCAGTGTGTTCTGATAAGAAGGGGGCAGCCTTTTATGCATACATGGCCAAATGACCTGCAAATTCAATCTTGTGTAGGGTAGTTAGTTAATAGATTGACTATTTAAAGGAGGGTATTACAATAATATTGTATTATTTACCTCATAACAGTCATTTAAGTCACTTAATGTATCTTCAGATGTATCTGGTCACTTAATGTATCTAGTAAATTAGTTAAAAATATTTCTATTTCAATTTTCATTTAATAATTGTTTCTTTTAGAAACATAGTCTTTGTATTTCCTTATTTAAGGAGCCTTCATCTCCTTTGTAATTACTCATTCAATCAATCAATTATCATTTCGCTTATCTCATTTGATTTTGCCTGAATATAGTGTTCCACAAACAAACTGCCCATAGAATTGCCCCTTTTTTCGATAATTTCTCCTTATAAATAGATACTATCATTTTAATAGGAGGGACCAAATACTAGAACCCACGCAATGGATTATGTTCCCCACCAACTTTGTACGAAGTTGATAATGCCCCTGGTGATTAGGATTTCCAATGCTTGGTCCAGTACTGAAACCGTTATGTGGCTCGCTTCCTGGCTAGTCAAGAAAAAAGTAGTGATCTGGGCCAAGCTTCAATGCTCCCTGACGGGCAGCTAGGTGGGAGGATATAGCTCACACAACCTTATGAAATAAGGCATTCAATAATGTTTCCTATGTTGATGTAAGAAAGTTAGAGAATGACAGCCCAGCCCCCTCTTCATCTTATTATTTCAATTCAGTGATTGTTATTTCTATGCAATGTACTAAGCGGCAAAGACATTGTCCCCATTTCATCTAGTTGCTATTCTATTTTCTATGTTATTGTACTGCTTGAGTGGTGATGATTCAAACCCCCACTTCATCTAGATGTTATTGAGAGCATTGCATAAGTTAGGTTACTATAATGCATGTTATCTGAAGCTAACAATCAGCAAGTTATTCTTCTTTGGTTTTCAATATTGCATCATATATTCAAAAACAAGAATTATTAGAAAATCCCTTTAGACATGTCATTGTTTTAAACATACATTTTAACTCAATTCCATTTTCTGGACATATGAAAATAAGGTCTTCAGATTCATTGATAATAGTGTTGGGTCAGGGTGAGTGAAACTAGTCCCAAAAATAGACATAAATCAAAGACACATAAACGTGCTACCATTACACCATGTTGCAGATCTAAGGCATGAAGAAGAGCAGTCCATGAGATAACTACAATAAGTACATTGTGTTGGTTCCTGGATAGGATTTTACACTCCATGAGATACCAATATGCTTATGATGGATGTTAAGGAGTGGTTAGTTCCAAATGTGGGCAATCTATAAGCAACTGGACCAACTATAGGGAAAAGACTGCCCTCTTCACTTCTGGCTCTGCAAAACCAAGGCGGGTACACCTGATCCAATAGTTTTAACTCTGTTTCTTATCTAATACTGGATCTTACAACAGATAACAGTGAGAAAGTACTAAGTAACAACCTATTACTCATTGACTCTCCATCACTGGGTAGGACAACTGTAAATATAAAATAAAAATAAAGACTGGTAATGATTATGTGATTTAGGATTACAAAATTTCAATCATTCCCCTCAAAGCAAAGATAGGAAAATACAGGCCAGTGCCTTCTCCATTGGGCAAATAATACCTGAAAATAAGATGAATACAATAGTGTCTAAAGAAGAAATGGTCTCTGGACATAAACACAAATATCCCAAGTCTTTCCTACTTATGAAAATCCTTCATGTAAATCCCATGAACACATATTCCATTTTGAGCAGTATTTAATCTAACCCTAGGTCAGAGCTCAAAACATCAATACATACATATAAATCAGTGAAAGATTTAAAGATTCACAGAATGAAACAAAGGAGAGACAAAGACTTGAGATTTGTATTAAGTATAACCTTTCACCATTTGCATACAATATATATCCTGAATAGCAGGCTTGCAAGACAATAAAAGCAACCTGAACTTCTTCTCTGTTGATTGATAAAATGATATAGAAATATTACAATCCTCGACTAAGGGTTAGGGTTTCAGAATTTCTATCTTTTTAACTCCTAAACTCTCAATGCCTAGAATGACCGTGAAAATTCCCTTATATTCAAGGAAAATGCAACAAGCAACCGATCATTCTAGGGTTTACAAAAATTTAACCTAAAAGCTTTCAACAACCTAAAAAATTTACAATAACTACACTGATCAAGTAGATGAGATATTTGTGGATGAGCCATCCTGCTTTATGTCTTCAATGCTGTCCTCGGCTCCTTTCAACAAATTTGATTTCATATCTCGCTGTCCATCCTGCAATGAATGCCCTCCTGTAATTTAACAACCCTGATATTCACTCGGCACGGCATTATAAGGAAACAAAATCAGATTTGCACAGCAATTCATGTTTTCTACATCCTTCTCCAACTGAAATTTGTCCTAAAGAGATCAATTCTGAACAACTCTTTCATTTTATACGGCTCACCGCTTCAAACCCTAGCAAAAAAAACCCTGCAGAAGATTTGAATTTGAATGAAAACGGCTATCGGCTCAGGTTTAAAACACGACAGTCAATTTAAGATATTCCCGGCAGATCGGGCGGCTCACAATAATCTTCATAACAGTCAACTGAGCTTTAAAAATCTTTGGCCACATCTTCAATCTTTCGGCGAATGGGAAACGAGCACATCAGCAATACGTAGCACATTGGACCCACTTATCTCGGCAAGCTTTTCAACCTTTAGCCATTCAGCGAATACGCGACTGAAGGCATTCTCCAAGTCACGAAACCCTTTGCCTTAACCGCAGTCTGGTCTAGCGATTCAGCGAACGAAGCATTCGCCGAATCTCTTAATCTTTCCTTGACCCCTGGTTACATTTCAAGAATGCACGAAAGCCTTCATTCGCCAAGTCGCTGAATACTTTTACAACCTTGGGCCCGCTGACAACTGCCACATCATTCTTCCTCGACCAATCAAGAGCGAGCATCTCAGCATTACATAGCACATCGGACCCACTGCATACAAGCCCTTTAATCGGACAACAGGCGTATGATCTCATAGCCCACTAAGATTCCATGAGAACATACGCCAGCCGTAGATCTTGCCGCATTGTCACTCCACCTGAAAGATTCGGGCCCACTGACACATCCTCGTCATCAAACCCGCTCGGCCAATCAAAATAAAACAAATCTGCAACACCCGGCAAACGGTCCCACTTACTGTCTACCTGAACACCTAGAAAATCGGACGGCTAGCGTATGATCTCATAAGCTCAAAAGATTCCATGCACTTATAAGACAGTCGTCGATCTTGAATCTCTGACCTCAGGCCCCACTAACAAGTTCCAAGTCAACAACACGCCAACCAATCAGAGAAGACCATGCTGGCATGACCTGGCAATTAGGGCCCACAAAAATATTTCTTTATTCATCTGCGGCAAGCACTAACCCCTGAGCATTCAGCGAATACACGACTGAGGGCATTCTCCAAGTCGCGAAATACTTGTCTTAACCACGGTCTAACTCAAAGAATACGCGAACAAAAGCTTTCGCTGAATCGCTAAAACATTTCTTGACCATGAGTTACATTGCGAGAATAAGCGAACACAACCCTTCGCTAGTTCGCTAGATAGTTTTCATGACCACAGTTAGGACTTGGAGAATAAGCGACCAAAGAGAAAACACTTTATTCGCCGAGTCGCTGAATATTAATATGAGACCGCCAGATATTAAGAGACTACGTGAACACTGCAGTCGTGTATTCGCCGAATAAAAGATAACTGCGGGCCAGACTTGGAGAACTAGCGACAAACATGAAACATGATACAGGCTTGCAACATTCGCTAGTTCACTGAATGATAAAAAGACATGAAACATTGTTAAGTGATTCAGCGAACACCAAGAGGGAAAAAGTCACGTGCGGAAAGGGGATTTAAGTGGCCCGAAAAAGTAACGACGAATTAGAATAGGGCCTGGATAAACTAGGGTTTAACCCTCCAACGGTTATAAATATGAAATTTGACCTAGGGTTGGAGCCAGGAACATGGAAAATAATGCAGAGACCAGAGGAAAAAAGATGCAGCCATGGAAATGTTTGCAGGGATAGACCATTTTCTGAGGATTTTTTGCTATGACAGGAAAATGGGCTAACACATTGGAAGGGGCAAGTTGCAAAACCATGACCTTGATATTAACATTGATTTAGCAAAAACAATATTGTATAGTTTCAAACCTAAGGAAAACCGTGTCACTTCTGAAAAGTGCAAGTAACCCTGTATTAAAAACTTATATTGTTTTTTTATTTCATATATATTTAGAGTTTAGTTTGTGTAGAACAGTTAACAAGAGACTTCATAAATTTTATACAGTTCAGACCTGAATTACTGGGTTCTCCCCTTAAGGGTCCCAGTCCCTTACCCAACCAAGCTGAGCCTTCGAGTGGTGACAAGAGTGGACAAGGACCATCCCTGCCACACCAGGTTCCCTGTAGGTACCCACAAGTAACCCGAAGCAACAAGGATACTCCTGGCTGCTCCCGCAGGTGGAAAAAAATTAAAATGCCAAAAATAAATTTAAAAAGCTTTTTTTAAACATCAAAACACTTTTAAAAAAAATTAAAAAGCACCTAAAACATTCCCCTTGTGTTTGATGTTTGACAAGCACAACCCTATTTCACAAACTCAATCTTATTATACAATTTTTGCATTTGGAAAGATACCTAGTTTTTTCAAAAAACAATTACAAAGTGCCAAGTGGATGATTACAGCTTGCAAAAAGGAAGATCTACTCAATTGTACATATTTCTTAAAAGATTTGTGTATACTATATATATCCAGTCGTACCAAGCCATACTGTACCCAACAAAAAAATTGACATACCAAAACCTTGTACCCATACCCGACCCCGTCCTACCAAAACTGGCAAATTAGGTTTAGACAGTATAAATTGCTCAAATGTTTCTCAGCATGCTTGGGGGAATTAATTTAAATATATATATCTTGATCCAGTAAACAAAATACAATATAATTTTGTCAACTGGGGAAAATTATATTTGTTACACATCTCCCAGAATGGCTTCAATCCAGCTCTTACAAATTGTGAGAAACAATTGTGTTTCTGCATTAGCTTCATTAAAAAATCCTCATTCTAAACCTGCAAACTAATACATTTGTAAAGGGAGGCCATTCTTACAAATTAGTGCTTGTTGCAAATAGTTGAGTGTATCCCTATTCTTACAACTAATCATGAACACAGTCATATTCTGAGTTAATTATAACATTGTATGTCACAGCAATATCATTGAAATGTACTTAACTTTAATAATTAAAAGTACCATCAGTGGACTTATACAGAACATCCTGATATTAAAACTAGAGCATCGCTCGCCATGAGCAGCCCTCTCAATCACCAAAACCAAAAACACTTTAACCACTCTTGTGACCATTCGACTCAAATTACAGTGAATTGTATCTATTGACTCTCAATCTTTCCCAACAGTGGTCATCAGTATGACCTCTCAAATTTTTATTTGATTTATAACACTACAATCCACCTAAGGAGTAGAACCCACACCATGATAAATTTTCTTCAATAAGAACTGATGCCCAATAATAAATTTTCTCATGCATAGACTCGAATCTTTCATAACAGGCCATAACTTTGTCCGCTGCATTTCCGATTTGACTCTGACAATATTGAATATTCTTGGATTAGGTCCAAGAAACAATGATAATATTTCTAGGTTCAGTCTATCCCTTTGATACTGTATCTGTTTAGGTATTTTCCCAAGTTTATATGCATCTTGGAAGATGCTCTGTGTTGAATCTCTTCTTACATCGAAAACAAAAAGATGGCTTCCACCTTGAATTCCATATTTCCTTCAAATTCTTCAAAAAGTTTGATAACCATCTCTCTATTTTTTGCCATCCACACTCACCTCCTCACTGTCTTTCAAGTTCCTTAACAAAGGTATCAAATTGTAGATGCACTCACAATCAATTCTTTGTAGGCAAGTATATTCAGTATCTTTTCAATCCAGAAAATGTCTCTCATCATATATGTGGCTGTTTTGGACAGCATCTTAAAGATTCATGAAAAAAAATCAGTGTTTTTATACATCTGTGTAATTATTTTTGAGGCACTTCAGAGCGGAATTTGGTAATTCAACCATTGGTCTTTGCTTTTGCCATGATCCAACCCAGATCAATTAATCCATGGCCTATGCTTTCCAATGAATCTATGTACTAGAAGGTATGACTCCGACTAGTAAAGATCAAAATTAAATATCTCCAACAAACATGTTCCATTGTATGATAAGTTTGTCATTATTTGACTATACATGTCAAATTCCAAGAAAGAAATGTCATTACCAGAAGCGGTGTCTCTTCAATTCTCACCAAGAACCCTAATTTACTATTTTTGATGATTGATTTATTTCTTTTATTGTAAAACTAGAATAGCTAGGTTCAAGCATACAATTGTAGTAGAAGGCCCATGTCTCTTCTACAGAATTTGCCCATTTTGTACAAACCTATGTTCCCTGAGGATGTCCCATACAAAATTGGACAATTCCCTTATAGGGGACATCTCGGGGACGGAGGAACAGGTAGCAAATGCTCCCCACCCATCCCAAGATTTTCAAAATAAATTAGAAAACATTTCTGATACTGCGAAATTTGGACAGGCGACAGCAGGGTATGTTAGCAGTCCTCTAGAACCCAGCCAACAGAAGCCTCATTTTAAAAAAAACTATAATTACAGAAAAGTAGGGGATTGGAGTCCACAACAAACCCTGTACCCCTCTCAGTGAAACTCAAACCTAAGATTACATTAAGTTCGTATGGTTTGATTCTAACCTACCACCCAAACCTGCCAGAATGTGTCATCCCATGATTAGTACCTGTGGCAGCTTCTTGTTGACAGGCACATTTTATAGCCATGTTGTCGGCATAATTGTATGTACGGATGTCATATAATAAAGTGTTATGTTAATGTTATGTTAATCTCGGTGGTTAGTCACCAAAAGGGTAAAACAGTTATGACACAACGTTTCGGTCGTATCTCTTCGGAGGCTATATGTACACATTACTTTGATTGTAAATAACATGATTTTGGTTTCAGAATACTTTATGTTTACTGAATTACAATACTTCTCTGTGTTCATGTTTAACATTTAAAGTGTGTTCATGCAACTATTCCTTGTTGTCCCGAGAGGGAAAACATCTGGCGCCATTGCCTTGACACACTCAAATGGCAGGGGAGTATAATGGGTTTACCTGTTGGTGAAATAAACCCAGAGGCAGATGATGCCTGCACTGAACTGTACGAGGGAGAGGACATTGAGACGAGGGAGTTTCGAATCTTACTGCAAGTAGCCATTGAAACTTACGTACGGAGAGAAGCTACAAACGGGGATGTTCCGACCGGCGCCGTGTGGGATGCGATCAGGGCCAACCCTGCAGCAAATCGGTTGTTGAACCATCTTCCGCGACTCTTGGCACAGGCAACACTAGCACGACGTGCTCGTCAAGAGGAAATTGATAGAGACGAACGCCGTCAAGAAATCCTCCATGAGTTTCATGCCCGAGAGCGTCGCCGTCAAGAAGAGAGTGATGGCAAACGGAGGAATCCTTGAAGCATGACTGAAGAGGGTATAAGAACACAAATAAATAATTGTAATGTGGCTGTAATGCAATTACAAATGTTGTAAAAGCAACGTGAATGAATAAAGAATAAGTGTTCTTGTGTTTTAAGGCAATGTTATTTGTTCAGTTTTGATGCCAAATAATTTAAATAAAGATAAAAACAGAAAAGTGAGAAATGATGACGAAGAGGCCGCACACGCAGCTCTGATCTCCGCACAGCAGCGTGAACGTCGCTATAGGCTAAGGCAACTTGCCAAAGACCAGCTTGCCGCAGGGTTGCCCGGCTTGCGGGAGGGTTGCCCAAAGGGGACCTCGGAAGTGGGACGGAGGGTGCAGAAGCCGAAGAAGAGTTCACTTCTCCGGAACAGAGAGTGCGGAGTCGGGAAGAGTTACTTGAAGAGACACGGGCGAGAAGAGCCTTTCTCCAAGAGGAGAGAGTACGGTTTGAGGTGGGTCTCCGTACACCAGGAGCGGAGAACCAAACCGGCGGAGAGGGTGATACTGCAGAGGGTGGCACGAGTGCACCAGCAGACCCTCCGTTGGAACTGAGAACCTCGCATGGTACGGTGCCAGGACAAGGGCAAGCACCACTAGCCCAGCAACTACCGCAATGACAAGTACCACAAGTCCAAACTACCCACAGCACTCAAGAAGGTGTGGGTACGAGTGGTATCGACGCGCCGCCTCCACCGCGGCCAACCATGGCGGTGAACAAGCAGAAGTTACCAAAGTTCACGGGACAATCGAAGGAAGATCCAGTTCGGCACTGCCGAACGTGCGAAACTATATGGACTGCACACGGGGTAACTGATGAGAATGAATGGATCTGCCAGTTCCCTGCAACACTGAGGGAAGGTGCCATTGATTGGTACTCGGATGTTGACAAGACGAGCCTGACGACATGGGACCAGGTCAAAAAGGCCTTCCAGACAGAGTTTCAATTGTTACGAGATGATAATGAGATATTAGCGGAAATCTACAACACTAAGCAAGCGAAGAATGAGTCCATCCGTGCGTATGGACGGCGACTCAAAGAACTCATTGGGAAGATGGAGTCGGCCCCAACGGACGAACTAAAGAAGAGGTGGTTCATAGAGGGACTCAAAACCTCCCTACAAAAGAAAATGAAGATAGTTCCGCCTACTTCGTACAGTAATGCATACAACCAAGCAATGGATTTAGAGAGTGAGTGTAAGACCTCCAAGAAGACGAGGTCATCTTCTGATGATGACTCGGAGACTGAAAGCAGCGAGGAGGGGTCGAGCAAGAAAGTGCTCGCATTGCAAAAAGACCTTGAAAGAATGATGAAAGAACTCAAGGCCGCCAAGGGAAGTACTAGTAAGACAAAAGAAGATACGGTGTGGTGCACGGACTGCAAGGAAGCAGGCCACACAAAAGGTTCTTGTCTGAAGAAGGCTTTTTGCGATATTTGCCAAATCACAGGACATTCCACTAAAGAATGTCCCTATAACCTGAGGGCAAGAGGTCAACAAGTGCTGTACGCACAGGAGCAACCTTCCACGTCCGGTACCGGCGGACAACAGAATACTGCATCATCTGGCGGGTACAAAAACAACTGCCGGGGAGGCCGAGGCAACAACGAGAATAAGCCCCGGATCCAGTATGATGCCAAGGGAAGACCCATGATACAGTGTCGGAGCTGTAATCAGTGGGGACATTTTGCCCGTGATTGTCAAACCGAGGCCACAACTCCACAAAAATTGTGTCGGTGGTGCGGACCGGACGACCACGAGGACACCAACTGTCCGAAGCCCAGCTGTAATATCTTGGATATGGAATGCGGGGGTACCAAGAAGGTCCTGACAGTCACCCGAGCCCAGGCCAAAAAGGCTACGTACCCACACCCTCCGACGGAGAAACAGAGGGTACTGCAAGCAAGGGCCGAGATCGAAAAGGGTATGCAAGATGGGAAGGAACCTACCAACGCTGGCACTTCTCACCAAGAGTTGGCAGAGGAAAGCATACTACGGCAGATACTGCAAATGGAAGTACTCGTGAAGGTCAAGGACCTGTTGGAGACCATGCCACACCTAAAAACAGCTCTATTCTTGGGGCCTAACACGCCACCTACTACGGTGGAACGAACGGAGAACCCAAGCGGCTGTGCAGCCGACCCGATGACGTTGTCAATAAACCATGGACGGAACCCGGCAGTAGTAGAGATGGGCATCCTGGGTAAAATACTTACGAACACCATTGTTGACGGAGGGTCAGGCGTCAATGTTCTCCCAAAGGAAACATGGAAGAGCTTGGGGAAGCCAACGCTGTGGCCATCAACGTTCAATCTATTAGGGGCTGACCATCATGGTATTAAGCCTCTCGGTACACTCATGGCGCAGCGGGTGACCATTGGAACCCAGCCTTTCACCTTAGACTTCGTCGTAATCCCTCTCAAGCAGAAGGGGTATGACGCTATATTGGGTAGAGGGTGGTTGGTGACGGCCCGAGCCAATCACAACTGGAAGAACACCCTCGCATTCGAGAAAGGGGGGAGGAAATTTGTGGTACACCTCGCCACACAAATGGTTGGAGAGGAAATGGCGTCCAACTCAGACTCCGATGGTGGCGGGATGGACGGAGAGGAAGAAACCATGGAACCGAACGATGAGGGGGTACTCGAGATAGAAGGAGATACGGATTCAATAGATGGTCTCTTTCACTGGCAAATGCGTGACTACGAGGTATTTCAGCCATCGTGCAATATACTGGAGATCGGGAACGAGTTCCCTCCGGAAGAGAACACGAACGAGTTCCCTCCGAAGTACACAGAATATACAGAGGGTGAAGCCCGGATGAGAGTAAGTCTGGCCCACGAGTTCTCGGAGGGAGAACCTATCCAATACAAAGAGGCAAAACTGAAAACAATAAATCTCGGGGACAAGCAGAATCCCAAGACGATCCTGGTGGGAGAAGACTGGGATCCCGTGTTAAAAATGGCAGCCTTTAAAATCTTTACGAAGTACAAGGACATGTTTGCCTGGAACTATAAAGACCTGAAGGGCGTACCTCCGGAGCTCTGCATGCACCGCATCCCTCTGGTTCCTGGAGCCCAACTTGTGCGGAAGAGGCCATACAAGATGAACAAGAACTATGCTGCAAGGGTGGAGACCGAGATTGCGCAGATGCTGGACGCGGGGATAATCTTCCGAGTAGACACAAGTGAGTGGGTGTCACCCATCGTGATCTCCCAGAAGAAAGAGGCTAATCAAATCTGCATTTGCGTGGACTTTAGGTGTCTCAATGCGGTGACCATTAAGGATCCCTTCCCGATACCCTTCACAGACAGCATACTCGAGGAGGTGGCACGCCATGAGATCTATTCCTTCATGGACGGGTTTTCAAGATATAACCAGATATCCATTGCAAAGGAAGACAAGCTAAAAACAACCTTTGTAGTGGAAGATGGTGTGTATGCCTATAACCGGATGCCCTTTGGCCTGTGTAACGCGCCTACGACCTTTCAGAGAATTATCCTCCACATCTTTGACAAGATGTCGAGAGGAAATTTTAAGGCATTTCTAGACGACTGGTCCATCTTCGGTGGCCAAGACAAACACATTGCAACGCTCGGAGAGTGCATGGAGCGGTGTCGGAAGGCACGTCTGGCACTCAACCCGAAGAAGTGTCGTTTCATGGTACCGCAGGGGAAGCTGCTCAGACACATTGTCTGTAAGGAAGGGTTGAAGACGGACCCCGACAAGGTCCGGGTAATAATTGAAATGGAGGCTCCCAGTGACGTAACTGGTGTCAAGTCATTCCTAGGCCATATCGGGTACTACCAATGGTTCATAAAGAATTTTTCCAGGATTTCATACCCGATGGATAAACTCATGAAGAAAGGGGAGCCGTTCGTCTGGGCGAAGGAGCAAGGGGAGGCATTCAATGACTTAAAAACAAGATTGTTGGCAGCCCCCATCTTGGCATTTCCGGACTGGGACAGAGAGTTCCATGTTCATGTGGATGCGTCAAACTACGCCATTGGGGCCACCCTGGCACAAGAAGGCGAACATGGGCTGGATCACCCAATCTATTTTGCAAGTCGGTTACTCTCGAGGGCGGAGAGGAACTATAGTACCACGGAGCGAGAGGCTCTTGGAATGGTGTATTCGGTCCAGAAATTTCGGCACTACCTACTGGCGATGCCGTTCACTTTCTTTGTGGACCATCAGGCTCTGATGTATCTGGTTAATAAGCCCATTATTCAGGGGAGGGTGAGTAGGTGGCTGCTCCTACTTCAAGAGTTCACCTTCAAAATTGTCGTAAGACCCATACGCAGTCATGTGATCGCGGATCAACTATCCCGAATCAAGTCGGGCGAGCCACCAGTAGGGATAAATGATGACTTTCCGAACACACATCTGTTTCACATCACCGTATTACCGAAGTGGTACACAAGCATCGGCAAATATCTGTCTACAGCCCAGTTTCCGGAAGGCGTGCCCCCGGGAGAGCGTAGAAAGTTGGTTCTGAGGAGTAGAACCTTCCAACTTATTAACGGACTACTGTACAAAATGGGTCCAAATCAAATACTAAGGCGTTGTGTAATGGAAGAAGAGGTGCCGAGAGTGTTGAAAGAGGCTCATGAGGGACCTGCCGGAGGCCATATGGGTCCCAACACCACAGCCAGAAAAGTCTTGTTGGCAGGCTTATGGTGGTCGATGGTGTACAACAATGCCAGGGAGTGGGTTGTCGGCTGTGACATGTGCCAGCGGGCAGGGAGACCCCTCAAATGGGACTATATGCCACTCAACCCCTCTCATGCGCAGGAATTATTTGAACGGTGGGGACTGGACTTTGTGGGGCCTCTGAAGCCCAGTCGCGCTCGACGTTGTCGGTACATTGTTGTGGCGACGGAATATCTGACCAAGTGGGTGGAAGCGCGAGCACTGACGGATAACTCTGCTCTAAGTACGGCTAAGTTTATTTACAAGCAGATAATAACGCGATACGACATCCCACTGTAGCTGACGAGTGATAGGGGTGGTCATTTCGTCAACCATGTGATCAAACTCCTGACGCCAGAGTTCAAGATCTTTCACACACTCTCGAGTCCTTACTATCCTCGAGCGATTGGCCAGGCGCAGGCAACCAACAAGATCCTGGTCGGAGTTATTTACAAATCATGCGGCGTTGAGGGTGAAGATTGGGAAGAAAGGTTACCTTCGGTGTTATGGGCCTACCGGACTTCTTACAAAGTGACCACTGGCCAGACACCATTTCAACTCATCTATGGGCAGGAGGCCGTAGTACCAGTAGAGTTCATGGTTCCCAGCCTTCAAATTGCGATTGAGAACAAACTCGGAGATATGGAGTCTCAGGGAACGACTCTACCTCTTGAATAAGTTGGACGAAAAAAGGGCATTGGCACAGTGGGCCACAGAAGCGACGCAACAACGAAGGAAGTTGTGGCATGACAAGCACCTCCGACGAATGCAGTTTACACCAGGTCAATTAGTCTTAAAGTATAACGGGCGCAATGAAATCAAACCTAGAAAGTTCAAAGTAAAATGGATAGGCCCTTACAAGGTTCGAGAGGTGGCCACAAACGGATCCGTAAAGCTGTGGACCCTTGACGGACGGGAAATTCCGGACGCGGTGAACGGCTCGAAATTGAAGGTGTATCACGAACGGCCGACAACGTCACTGCGAGGTCCAGGTACTTAGAAAATTTTACTATAGAAGAAAAGAAAAAAAAAAGGGAGAAAAAAGTAATACCATACGGTGCCGTACGGTTCTATAAAGCCCCGTATGGCACCGTACGACCAAAAAGGGGTACGGAAGCAAGGAAGTACGGCACCGTACAGAAGCATTATTGTGGTCGTGGCATTTACAAGTGTTGTACGGCGTCGTACGGAAAAGGTGATGGCATACAAGCTGAAAACACCGTACATCGTACGACAATAAGAACGTGAACGCGTACGGAGACGGGAGTGAGTATATTGCATACCATACGGGCAAGCTACAACAGAAGAAATTAAGGTGTTGTACGGAACCGTACAAGGCGAGGACTGCAAGCAAAGCACTGTACAGTAGATCATTGCAAGGATTGTATTGGCATTCTAAAAAAAAAAACGACAACAAAACAAAGTAGTTCACAGTGAAGAACGAATGGTACCGAAGGGAAGGGCATGAGCAGGTAGTAAGGGAAACATAAGCGATTTGCAGAAAAGAGCATGGGAGCAGACGAAAATCACAAAATTAGTGTGTTTCATAGACTTTGAAGGTGTCAAATTGGTCTTGGCGCGCCTGGGGCTCTGCCCCAGGACCCCGCGGGGGCGCTGCCCCTCGACCCTGCTGGGGGCGTTGCCCCCTAGACCCCCAGTCAGTTCAGTTATCAGCCCTTGGAGAGTATGACCAGTTCATGAGACCCGGAGCTGCTACATATTTGCATATTGGAAAAAGTACATTGGCTGAAGGAAGTTGATTTGTACGGTAAGAGGAAGAATTTCAAAAAACGGTTAAGACCGTTATTGTTGGACACTGCACAGTAGTATGGGATCACAACAGCATAGTACTTGGAGACAAAAATTACAGGTTTCAAAACCAGCCAGTAGCAGCAAAGGACCGAGGGTTTCACAGTCTGGAGTCCGCATTGCCGGTAGCATGGATACTGCCAGAAAGCACCGTCCACGCGTATAGCAGCCACAAGCACAAAAGGAAGAGATTACCTGGAAGACTGTGACATTCGAGGGTTTGAGTGGAGTGGAGTGCCGAACATGGTGGGATAACACTCCAGACACATTTTTTGAAGGGACAACTTCAAAGAGCAGGAGTACATTGGGCAGTCCAGATGCCCTTGCCCTCCATTAAGGAATATGAGGGTCTTCTCCGAGGCATGATTGATACATTCGATCGGGTTAGCCGGCGTAGCACTCTGAAGTATTGTGGCACCGAGATACAGATTTCATTTTCTGCCCAGGGGATATCGAGGGTTTTTGGCATACCTGGCACGCATGGGAAGAAAATAGATTTGAAGCCCAGGAAGTTGTCCCGAGAAGAAAAGGAGAAGTACATCAAGCTAGTTTCGAGAAATCTGTCTCAGAGGGAGTTGGATTCCTTGGTAGGCGCTTCTACAAAGAATCGCGGTATCAAGAAATCCTTTGTGGCTTCCGAAGAGTGGCGGTGTTTGATGGACATTGTGAAGAGCAGGTTGACTGGTGCTAGTAGAGCCTCAGATATTGCTATTACCCATCTTATCTTCATGAACGGGCTTCGGAATGGCACTATGTATGATTGGGCATCGGTTTTGGCAAAGAGGTTGTATGAGTTCATGACTCTCCAACACAGGACATTCTACATGCCTCATCTTGCCATTGGGTTGTTCTTGAATGCTGCCCGAGAGCAGGTTCCATTGGAGAAGCTGAGACCACAGCCGGTGGACATCACTACGGGAGAGCCTCCTATTTTTCATTGGCATCACTTGGATACTGGAGGGGTACAGACAGCGTTGAAGAGGAAGCGCCAGGCCCTCTCAGAATTAGACGGGGAAAATGTGGATAGTGGCCAAGAGGAGTCGAGTGAGGACTCGACGGAGGAGGGCAGCGAGAGTGTCGCGATAGGAGATTCGGACACTCTCGATACAGAGGTACCGACTCCACCATTGGAGAATACATCATCTCCGGTACTCTTCACGCCACCAGCGCCATCTGCATCTGTTCCAGTGGGGCTCTCAGTACCGTTCAGTACCACATTGGATGCAGTGCCTGTACCACGGTTCGGAGAATTCCGAGTTCCTATAGTGCTGCACCCGCCGAGAAAGGCTCCCGAGCCAGCTGCAGCTCAGGCGGTAGATGGTGGTTAGACTAGTAGAGATGGGGTTGGAGGTTCAGAGCAGTCACTGCTAGGGCAGGTTACCTTGGATGTAGTCGGCACTGAGGCCTTTGTGCGGGTTGGGGCCGGGGTGTTGGAGGAGCCAGCTCGGGCGTTGTCGACGGGGGATGAGGACTCTCCTGTGCTTTCATGGCTGGAGCAGTTCAAGATGCCTCCGATAGCAGTGGCGGGCCCTAGTTCCCTATCCCCTGAGCGAGCAGTGATAGCGAGGCCTTTGGAGATTGTAGACCTTGATATGGTGATGTCGCCACCTAGAGAGGAGCCAGCAGCCGAGGAGGGAGAGATGTCCGAGAGACCAGTTCCTGTGGAGGGACAGAGACCGCAGGCTGAGGCTAGTGAGGAGCCACCAGCCCTGACAGGGTCATGGAGGGCAGTGTCAGCGAGGGAGTCCGCGCAGAGGGTGTGGGAGCAGTACTTGGCGAATGTAGCTGCTAGAGCCCAGCGGGTCGTCGCCTCAGCAGAGCTTCAGGCCCAGGAGGAGGTTGCTGAAGAGTTGGAGCACCTCTTGACCTTTGTGCGGGTCGGCTGTCCACAGGCATTTGCGGAGTGTTTTGAGGCTAGGGGATGGCCTACTCAGGAGTCTCTTACCATGTTGGAGGATTGGGCTCTTAGTGCGACGGTGGGCAAGAGCAGGATTCAGGGTCTTATCCGGGAGATAGAGCAGGCGTTTCAAGAGGAGTATTTCACTCTCAGGCGGTCAGAGCATGCTTCCTCAGTACATCAGGCTACGGGATTGGCAGCAGAGGCAGCTCGAGAGGAGGCAGCTTCCCATCTTGCAGCTTTGGAGACTGCAGTGGTTCAGGAGAGGGAGTCTTGGGCGGCTAAGCGAAGTGTCGTGGTTCAGGAAAGGGAGTCTTGGGCGGTTGAGCGGAGTACTATGGTGTCGGAGTTGGACACTTTACGGGCCGCATTGGAGACTGAGCGTGCCGAGCGGGCTCTTCTGGAGACTCGCCTTGGTTCTGCTTTGGAGACTGTGGATGCGAAGGAGAAGGCAATGCTCGAGGCAGCCAGCATGGTTCGGAAGGCTATGGAGCTTAAGATGAAGGCAGAACAGGCTTTGCAGCTTCGAACAAGTCAAGTGTACGAGTTGAGGGCTAAGGTGACTTCCAGCACAGCCACAGCCGCAGCCGCGCCATCATCATCAGGGACGCTTCCTACGCCCCCTTCTGAGTAGTTTGTAGTAGGCTCAATTTTGTCTAAGTTCTATTTTGTAAAGTCGTTGGAGCCGACTTGTTTTTTGGGGGGGATGATGTTGTCGGCATAATTGTATGTACGGGTGTCATATAATAAAGTGTTATGTCAATGTTATGTTAATCTCAGTGGTTGGTCACCGAAAGGGTAAAACAGTTATGACGCAACGTTTCAGTCGTATCTCTTCGGAGGCTATATGTACACATTACTCTGATTGTAAATAACATGATTTTGGTTTCGGAATACTTTATGTTTACTGAATTACAAAACTTCTCTGTGTTCATGTTTAACATTTAAAGTGTGTTCATGCAACTATTCCTTGTTGTCCCGAGAGGGAAAACAAGCCACTCTTTATAACTGAAGATATCTAGATGAAATGCACCAGAGATAGAACTTGTAATGAAATCAATAAATACAGTGGCAATGTGTACATATATGCATTACTGACCTGCACCATGTTTCATTGTCAACAAGGAAAACATCCTCAATTTTTAGCTGTCCAATATAAGCACCTGATTATAGGACTTGATTTTAAAATGACAGCATCAGGCCCTTCTAAATAAGAAAACTCATTACTCTAGCCTGTGTATCTCTTACTAATAAGCAACATAGAATACAACATGAAATAAAAGACTGGTACAAAATTGATTTTTTTTAAGCATATAAAAACAGAAGTACTTGGATCGATGATGTCTTCCAAACACTGTAGTAAAGCATATCTATTGCATTGCTGGGCACAATATGCAAAGTTTGTACTAGAAGAAACAGGTAACTACATTCCAAAGTAAGTACGCTGCATCCACTCAAAGTAGTAATAATATTAACATACAAGGGATAAACAACACCCACAACTTAATACATGTTGTCGAAAGAATGAGCAAGAAACTGCATACATTGATTAACTTTACAAAACAATGCTTATTACATCTCATATTATGTCCATAATTGAATTTAGTTTAATTCTATCTGGCAGGTTTATAAATTGTGTCAGATCTGTATGTTTGGGCTAAGTCACAAGGTTCGAGTTCGGCATCAATAAAATTTGGATGAAGTTTGACAAGGGTAAAAAATTCAAAAAAAATAAAAAGATATATAAATATAAATTTATATTTTTAAAAAATATATAAATATAAATTTTTTAAAAAGTATAAAAAATAAATTCATTAAATTGTAAAAATAGTTTAACTATGCTAAATAGATCTAAAACTAAATTATATTATAAAATAAAATAGTCAAATTTATTATTTAATAAAATGATACAATATTATTAAATTTAAAACTTATATAAATATTTAGGCTTATTAAATTAAAATTATTAAAAGTAAAACAATATTATTAAGTTTGAATACGTTGTAATAAATCTTAAAATACTGTAATATAAAAATAGTTCAAGTTTTAATTTTAAAATATTATAGGGTGCACATCTCGCACTCCATTTTCCTTCCATTGCTGTGCATGAACCATGCCTGTACAGAGAGCCAGGGAGGAGAATCGAGATCGATTTCATTTCCATCATTTATGGGTCAATGCTTCATATACGCTCGTGCGTCTGATCTTCACGAAACTATAAACAGTACATTTTTCGAAAGGCAATGTGTTTACAATTTTTATTTCCCTCTTCCACAGGTTTTACAACATTGATATTGCAAAATACAAACGGTTGTCTTCCAACCTGAGTCGGAAAAAATTTAATTGTGCCCTAGTCGTGAGTGACGAAAAATCCATCTTCAACAGATATACAACATCGCAAGACCTTATCTATATAACAAGAACTATAGAAAATCCCTCAAAAAATGCTTTAAACTTTTTTTTTAAAATAAAACCAGTCATCATCCTTCCGTACAAATTTTCAGCCAAATTTTATCGAATTTCATGAGTTGTTTTTAGGTTTGCCAAACTTCGAAATTGATGCCAAAAATTTGGCAAACCTTGTGACATAGTGTTTGGGTAAGAGACTGGCTTACTTATGTAACATATAATCATTTCCTACAGTCTGACAAAGAATATTAGTTGTGGGTCACACATGATTGAAATCTATTAGACTATTATTAATGTTTGTCAAAGAGAAATCATATGTACTGTGATTTATTTTCCTCAGCTATAGGAAGGAGATAGCAATGTTCTTTAATACACAATCCAGGGGCTTTACATGTTCATTAAAGATTGCACTAGATACCAATCTAAAGATGATCTAGATGCTTTATTGTTGAAATATTCTTTTCCCAATCACAAATCAACAAGCTTCAATTTATGGTTCCCAATTGTAACCATCTATTTGATATTAATATATTATCTCCACCACAATGATGTTTCCCTCAAGTTCTGATACCAATTTTCTACACCTTCCAAAAATATAGTTAACTCAAGTTCAACCCATACTGAAAATAATATAGTCACACCCAAGCCACCACAGCATAACATTCATTAGCCAGTAACCTCAACTTTTTGATCTGTAACCTAAGGAGTGATCAGGGTGGCCCTGTCATAATTCCGTTCCTAAGGAGGTTGCCAAAGTCCTTCCTTAACAAGTGGTAAAGTATTACAATATTCAAAACAAGACTTTTAGTCTATGGGTATTCAATAATAATAGTCATAGAATATTGTGCCACTTCTATGATCTGTGCAGTGTATGTGTGAGTTTCCCACTTTTATTTTCACCGAAGTTCTTATACACATAACGTTTGTAGTAAAAATTGTAATTCAGTTTTTTTAATTATTATTACTATTTGAGAAATTTTATCATGATTAAGGAACATTCACAAATATCAGGCAAATAACTCCTCGAACGACAAATAACATTATCTATTACATGCATGGACTTAAATGGCATAAATAGAAGGTAACTCTTTATAGTGCCTATACAATAAAGTTCGATTTTTCCCACATTTAGAAACAACATTGAGAATCAAAATTCTCATGTTAAATAAAATTAGCAAAAGTACCCAACCCCTGTGAACAAGTAAATACGGCTTTTGATACCTTAATGCCAGTATTTGTAGCCTCCTTCACAGCCTAAAGAAGTGGGTTAAACATTGGATTGAATGCTACTGTAAAGGCGCAATCAATTATATGTCCTGGAGTAAATAAGGAAGCCATAACAAGAATAATGAGAAAAACAGCCATGTTCATAATATACAAAAATATAATCAATTTGTGGGAATTCTTCCTTTCTTTATTCTATTGAAATAATACAGTCCTATGACATCCTAAACACAGAAACTTACAATACATAGATGTGATTTTACTTGCATGTACCTTCAATGTGTGTTCCAAAGTCCAATTTCATGACATCATCATACTGAAGAACAGTCTTATCACCTGAGTTTGGCGTCCAATGTGCAGCAACCCTATCACAAATGGCAGCTCAATCATAAATAATAGAAAGATCTAAAAGTTGTTCACATGTTTTCAACACTGATGACGCGTGCTTTTAAACATACCAGTTCAGTGAACAACCAGTAGGAAAGGCAATGCCTGCTTGGAGTCCATTTTCTTGAATTAATTTGCGCACCATGTTTTCCAATGTTTCACACATATCAGTCATAAGGATTCCTGGCTTTATATAATTTTTCATGTACTTTCGGACCTTCCAAAACAAAAATGCCAGACAAAACAATTAAAAAATTGCATATCCCAAAAACATATTGGTCTGTAGCCTATCAATTAATTACTCACAAGAGACTCCTAAATATGAAGAATATGATAGTAGCACATTCAGACAAAAAATTATATAAGTAATGAGCTAGTAAGATCCACCACATGACAAGCAAACTTCAAATCATTGTGCAAATAACCTGACGATGCACTTCTGCTGCTTGACGGATGGCATTGTAGATAGGCTTCTCTAGTCGTTCTTGTTCCCGCTTCTCTTCTGATGTTACTCGCCATAAATTACTGATAAATAATTAACCAGAGTTAGCGTTTGAATATTTCTGAGGTTGTGAACAATAAACTTAAAAGTAGGAAAGTAACAAGGTTAAATCCATGCTAGACACTACAAAATATGCCTATTTCGATCCTGTTACAGAAGACCAATAACAGTAAGCTGTATGAAAATGACCTCTGACAAATTCTTATTCAAATTGACTAACCTGTTAATGTTTTTGAACCAAAATATAAGAATGCAATATACAGAAAATCAGAAAAGCATACAAACAGATGACACCATTATTTACCCTGGGAAAACCCTCCTACTCGAGGGAAAAACCCAGCCATACCCGAAAATAGTACTCCTTTATATAGATAATAACAGTCTCAGTACATAGTTCACAAACTCGAGCTTTTACACAAAAGAGTTAATATAACTCCCCTTACAAAAAAATGAGTTTTCAATGAACAAAGGCAATAGTCTCCCAGACTCTTCGTATCAACATCAAGCCAGATCATCTGTTCTACAGTCAACAATATCTCTGCAATTCTAAACAGTATGTAAAAGATGTTCTCAAGCTGCTCATAGCAGGTACTCAACCAAGCAGCTCTCTATAGATGAAAAATAACAAACACTCAGCTCTGCATCGAAGCAAAACAAGCCAGTACACAGCACTCGATAGATAAGCAGCTAGAAAGGTCACCAACAAAAAAAACAAGGAAATATGAACCGACTGCCATTATCAATCTTACACGGCGGCAACAATGAGATAGCCGACACCTCACTCGGCAACCATAAGATAGCATGGTAATACTTGAAGCCGTTATTATGAGCTGTCGACTGAAGGAAGAATAATGGCATCGCAAGGCACACGAACAGGTGATGAATCAGCTGTTGAGACATAAGGAAAATGTCCATGACACTAAAACAAACGGAAGAGCAAAATACGAAGACGTGCCATATGAAAGAAGCTACAGTTCGATAAATATGAAGAAGCGACCGGGATGCCATGAAGTCGCAAGCTGCCAACATAGTGTGCTTGTCATGTGATGACACATTGAAGAGTCTCTCAATGAAGACAAATTGCAAGCTATTATGCAGCAACACGATACCGCTAATATGAAATCGATGCTCCAAAATAAACCAACAGTGACAAGGCTCAATGATAACCAAGAGACCACACCAGCAAAGCAAGGAAACCAACGAGCTTCAACCTTAAACCATCAGCATAGTCAATACGCGACGGGAGTAACATGAGATATGTCCATGGTGCCACGGGGAACATAATGGTGCCAAGTCATCATAACCTTTGAACCTTAGAACTTTGTCTTTCACTTACGCTGTATAGGAAACACACTCTGTATTTCAGAATAATCACCGCACAGGTATGAATGATGTGTCTCGAAGCTACCAGAACATTAACATAACCAAATACCAAATAATTGCTCAGACAGTTGTAAGCGATCAGACCAAATGATCTAAAGTCTTGCCAAAAAGGCCTGCATATTGATTTTGTCGGGCAACAAAGCATTTAAAGGTTTCATCAGACATAGAAATAAGTTTTGAACGTGTCACAATACAATTATTCACTGGTATGAATAGTTCAACACATGGAAACATTTGTCCAGATATCAACAAAAAAAAATCAAGAGAAAAATATGGTATTACAAGGTACTGAAGTAGTGGGAAGTGGTAAATCAGTGAAAGCTCTATAGGCTATCTTCACCATTATCTAATTGTTAAAAGTCCAATTGGTTAAAACTCTAACAAGGACCATAATCACCAAAAATTGAAGCTATTAATGCTAATAGTAACTCCTATGATGTTATGCGTATTTAAGCATATACTATTTAAATATTAAATAAAAACATTTGTTAATTAATCCTTGTAAAAAAAGTGATAATCCTTAATATCTTTCCTATTCAGCACTACAAGTGATTAGAAAGTAGGCAGGCCTATCCAGCGGAGTTGAGAAAAACAAATAGATGTTTAAAGATGTTATCTTTCCTTCACTTTTGTTTTTCTCCTCTTATGGAAAATACAATTAGAGTTTAATATCAACTAAAGTAGCAGAAACCAGAAAATACTGGCAGTTAATTGCAAGTAATTGCCACCAAATTGTCTGTGCGCCAGGTCTTACTGGCACACCCAGGTAACTGGATACCCAGTCCAACTCAGGTTGACCTGACATAAGCTCAGTCAAAGCAAAAGAATGTGTTGTAAATGCGGGTAATTGAAAAAAAAAACTGTAGTTTTAGAAGTGTTCTTTAAAATGGATGCAGTTTTTTAGTTGTAAAGCTATCACACTTCATTTTTTGTCATTTTTCGCCTTCAAACTACAGGTAGGCACATTCTCATACTTTCCCAGGGTAAACACCAAACCAGACATATTTAATCATCAATCTAGGTAACAGAGGTACACATTCAACATTGCTCCTTCAAACACTCATTTCATGTACTCACAGCTGCAACATAACAGATGTAAGGTTTTTCAACATTTTTTTCTTAACTTCTTAAGACTCACTCTAATGCATTATTTCATAAACCCTCAATGTATCCCTAACTTTTAAATTTAGCATTAGGATTTTTAATAAAATACTTCTGTTTTAGTTTTTTTTATACTTCATAGTTTACTACATGTAGGGTTAGCCTTTTTCTATATTTTCAGTCTACAAGAGTCTGTTAATATGATTTTTTGGTCTAAACCTAAAGGCTGATGTGCTTTTTTAATATGTTTTTTATTCATCCCAATCAGTATGAATGTGACTTTTATTTCAACCCATATAACATAATGCCATAAAAGACATTTTGCATGCATTTATCGTACACGATTTCCCAATCCAAATCAACTGAAATGCAGCTTTTATGAGAATGGAAGTGGTGAGGTAATCAACCACTTCCAATGGTATCTTACAAAGTTTATAGGGCACAATGTGAAAGCTTGAAAGAATTGTCCTAATAATGCACCAATCTAAGTTGTCTCGATGCCTATTCAAAAAGAAGAGTGAAGAAAAACTAAAGCTAGTTTATCAACATGGATGTTGTAGGTCCTAGCTTCAAAGTACACTCATCTGAGAGACTCGGAGTTGATTTTCTGAGATAGGTAATGCAAAATGTCATCAAGGAAGTGATTGAGCATCATAAGTAGTGGGATTGCAACATTATGTCCAATGGGTGTATTGATGAAAGGATCCACATATTGATCAACTTTTTGGTTACAAGTTGCAACCAATGGTAGCACAATCTTTTTAAAATCAACAGATGCATTTGTGGCTGTGAGCCTGTTTTAGGCTTCCTCTTGTTATTCACTTGTCAGTAAATCATTGGTAGCACATCAGGCATGTTATTCAATGATCTTTCAAAAATTTGTCCAAATTGTCTTGTCTTTGAACTTGTTCATCCTAACTGTTAAAGTTTTGAGCCAGAATTGCATAAATAAAATGCAGATAAATAAAAAACACAATGATGCCAGCGATACCCTGGGAAAACCCTCCTACTCGAGGGAAAAACCCAGCCATACAAAAGGTACTCCATTATTTAAAAATAATAGAGAGTCTCAGTACATAGTTCAAAATTTCTTGAGCTTTTTCTCAGAATAATGAATTGATAGAAATCCTCTTACAGACCAAAGAATTTCAACTACACCTCGAAGAGCTGCATACAGAGATAATAATAATAAAAACAACCTTTTCAATGACTCCTGCAAATACATGCTAAAGGATGCAAAACACAACTACAGACGATATCTCAAGAAATAATCCTCTGTCGCAATACTTCAGCCTCTCCCCAAATATATAATCTCTGCCAAACATTAAACATAAATCATGGAAGACTGTTGACAGGCTTTTCTCAAGAACCCGTTACACATTAAACACGATTAATGACCCAGAAATAGAGGAACACCAATCAGCGCTGAATGACCATGGATATATTCACGAATCATATTACCTTAGAGAATCGCATAACCAGAGACATCCAACATATTAGAATATTATTATATTTGTTTATTACTTTAATGCTAAGTAGCCGAATCGGCCCCTGCCCTCTGTCGATTCCGGGTATGAATCGTCTCGAGTCGGAACCGGAATCGAATCTTCTGTGGGTCCGCACAGGGTTCGACATTTCCGCCTTTGAACCGTTTCAGGCTAAACGTGTTCGATTCCACGCGATTCAACCTGTGACGTGGTGATTCTAGGTTGATTCCGGTCAATTCATGACCGGTTTGACTTGGAAAATTAAAATATCTTCTTGTTTGCGGTAGGCGGTTGGGTTAAAAAAGTGAAAACAACACATTCATTTTCACAGCGGCAACTTTCATCTTCACAGCTAGGGCGACTTTCATCTTCACAGCAGCGACTAGCTTTCATCTTTCACGCAAGGCGACTAGAGGCGGCGAGGCTTCGTTTTCACGCAAGGCGACTGGAGGCGGCGAACAGAGCCGAAGGTGAGGCTTCATTTTCACGCAGGTTTGAGGTTTCAGTTGGCGACCAGAGCTGAAGGCGAGTTTCGCCATTTTCAACGCATCTTCCTTCTAACGGTGGTTTCTGCGTTCAACCATTTTCAACGCATTTGCAGAGGTAATGTTCTAAATTTTAATAAACTTTTGTTTGTTAATAATTTTATTTTGTTATTAAAACTTTCAAAGTTCAACTTCAAACATAATAATAATTTAAAAATTAGTAAGATGCCATTTGTTTCAAGAATCAATATTAAACTAATATAAATTTATAATAATATTTAACTAATATTAAACTTCAAACCCTCAAACCCTAAATTTCAATATTAAACTAATATAAATTTATAATATAATTTATTTTATTTATAAATTTGTATTTCCAATCTTTGTAATGGTAATGGTTTTTACTTTTTGATATTTCTAATATAGTAAATGTATTAAATTATTATTAATAGATAAATAAATAATTTATTATATATTTTTTAATTTTAGTATAAATTTTAATTATTATTATTAATAGATAAATAAATAATTTATTATATATTTCTTAATTTTAGTATAAATTTTAATTATTATTATTAATAGATAAATAAATAATTTATAATATATTTTTTAATTTTAGTATAAATTTTAATTTTAAAATAATGAATATTAATATATTATTTATAAATCATATTTAACATCAATAATTATTTAAATTTTAATTGATAATTTATTTTTAAAGACTTACTCTTTTATCATTATGTATAATTTGCAGGGTGCTATACAAACTTATCATGGCAACTGGTTCTAATTCAACCGAGATTTCTCAATTCACTAGTGACCCAGCTTCACCATTATGGAGGCATGTGCAAATATTAGAGCATGTTCCAGGTGGAGGGACATGTGTTTGGATATGTCCTAGGTGTGACAAGCACTATACAAGTTCCTACAGCCGAGTGAAAGGGCATTTGTGTGAAATACCTGGAAAGGGAATCAAATTTTGTCCAGGGAAAAAAGGTGCACCTATACCAGCTTCTCAAGTAGCAGCATATATTAAGGAGCAAGAGGAAGCAGATGCAAGGATTCAAAATAGATTCGGGCATCCATTGAATAAAGGAAAGGGCTCACGAAGGCAGCATGGTTCATCATCTCACAGTGTTGCTCCTGATATTGTGATAGAAAGGCAAAGCCATCCATATTTGAGTAGAAATGAAGATGAGGCTAGTATTCCAAAGAAAGCAAAAGGACCATTAGAGAGAGCATTTAATAATGATGCTAGAGATATTGCTGATGAAGCGATTGCTAGGTGCCTCTATGCAAATGGTTTATCATTCAATGTTGTTCGATCACCCTATTGGCAAGACATGGTAAGAAAAATCAGTGAAGCTCCAAAGGGGTACACAAGCCCAGGTTATGAGAAGGTGCGTACCACTTTATTGACAAAGGAGGTCAACCATATTGAAACTTCATTAGCTCCCATTAAGGCCTCATGGAAAGAAACAGGTGTCTCTATTATTTCCGATGGGTGGAAGGATGCAAAAAATAGACCCTTAATTAATGTGATTGCAATGTGCCCTAAAGGGGCAATGTTTCTAAAAGCTGTTGATTGTGAGGGCCAAGTGAAGGATGCACAATTTATTGCTGACATTCTTATACAGTGCATTAATGAAGTAGGTCCTCAAAATGTTGTCCAAGTTGTAACGGACAATGCAAAGAACTGTAGAGCAGCTGGTATGTTAGTTGAGACACGATTCCCCCATATATTTTGGACACCTTGTGCCGTACATTCACTCAACCTCATGCTACAGAAGTTGGGTACTAAAATAGCTTGGATTAAAGAAGTGTATGATGAAGCTCAAGAGATCCAAATGTTCATAACAAACCACCACTTCTCACAAGCTATTTTTAGATCATTCTCGCGGCTAGAGCTATTGAAGGTAATTCAAATTTCAAACAATCCAATTTTATGTTTTACTTTAGTGATTTATTTCAATAAAATCATATCTAAATATACATATTATTCTTTATAGGTTGCTGAGACTAGATTCGCATCGAATACAATTGTCTTGAGACGACTTGTGAATGTTCGAGAGGCACTTTCTGGTATGGTCATCAGCCAAGCATGGACCATATGGAGGCAGTCCAGTACTGAGAGGGCAACAAATGTCAAGCAAAGGATTTTGGATGACACTTGGTGGGATCGTGCAGAATACCTTCTTAGTTTCACAGAGCCCATCCTAGGTATGATTCGCTTTACTGACATGGATAAACCATGCTTGGGGGAGGTTTATGATGAAATAGACTCAATGATTGAGAAGATGAGATCCATTATAAATGCAAAAGAGCAAGACCCTGAAGAAACCTTCTTCAAAGAGGTGCAATCAATTTGTGTTGAGCGATGGAACAAAATGACCACCCCGCTCCATCTTCTTGCCTTCTCCTTGACTCCCAAATATTATAGTGAAGAGATTCTTTCTATGCCAACAAGGGTGCCACCATATCGTGATGTAGAAGTAGGTGAAGGGTTTAGGAAAGCTGTTACTAAACTCTTCCCTGATACTGAAATGGAAGATGCAGTTACAAGTGAATTTGCTGATTTTGCAGCATCCATTGGTCATAGTCCTGCTGCTCTTCGTGACAAGTATAGGAAGAAAGCTCACTCTTGGTGGTACCTCAATGGCCACAAATCACCACACCTCCAACTTCTTGCGATCAAAGTTTTATCACAAGTAATTTTATGAATTTTTATACACTTTCCAGTTCTGGTTGTTATTTAAAAATTACTATTTGTCCTTTGATTTACTTAAATTTTAAAGAGTCTAATGAGATCTGCCTTTGCTTCACTAGGTTGCTAGTTCTTCTTCAGCTGAACGAAATTGGAGTACATACTCCTTCATCCATTCAGTGAAGCGCAATCGGTTAGCATCAAGCAAAGCTGAGGATTTAGTCTATGTGCATTCCAACTTGCGCCTTCTTACTCACAAAAATGATGAGTACAAGGAAGGGGCAGCAAAGTTGTGGGATGTAGAACCGGAGCGTACTGACTTGGATCTTTCTATTGCTGCACAATCTATAACAATTGAGGAGTCAAGTAGCCAGCATACTTTTAGTGCAAGTAACATCGGGGTTCAATCTGAATCATCTAATGTCAATGTTGATGACAATCTTCATATTGATGATGACCCCTATGGTTCTGATTAGTGAACTGATTCCTAGTATTATTTATATGTTAAACAATGACTATATATCATGACATTCTAGTTTGATCTTTTTGATATCGAAATGACGAAAACTGAATTTAAATTAGTATGTTATGTTTCAAAATCTGAAATTTGTAATGGTTTTGTTTAGCATTTGTATTGGTATGTGACATTGTAAACTTAATTTGTTTTTTAGCTGCACATATATGACATATAAAACAACCTGCCATATACATGATTGGTCTGTGACATTTTAAACTTTGTTAGATGAACATATAGTATATACAGATATATATATACTTTGTTAGATGAACATATATATATATATATATATATATATATATGTGTGTGTGTGTGTGTGTGTGTGTGTGTGGACGTACCCAAAACGTACCCAACCCCCTAAAAAAATTTCTACCGTACCAGCGATTCGTACCCACGTACCTGTACCCGTACCCGTACCCGATTCGGCAACTTAGCTTTAATGGTCATCTTTTGTAATATTATGTAAATTAGATAGATAAGATCGATTACTCGATCTTTTGTAATTTCTTTTAGAAACTTTCTATTTTGTACCTATTGTAAATTCTTTATAATGATCATTCTGATAACTTGTTAATACATCAAATATTTTTACCAATTACTTAGCGTAATATGGTATCAGAGCTACGGTAGTTCTTTTTTCGAAAAATTTATAATTTCTTATGAAATTATCAGTTCTAAATTTTTTGAAACTCCTTTGGCATTCAACCGCTATCGAAAATTAATAATTTCTTTCTTGAAATTATCTGCTACAAATTTTCAAATTCAAAAAAAAAAGAAACCCGAGTAGGGTTTTCGTTTTTGGTTTGGTCGCCAATTTTTTGCAAATCCCCCACCTGGTTTTTGTCCGTTTTTTGGCCCTTTCTTTACCCACGACGTGCCTTTTTTCTACTTTTCGTAGCTCCTCTGTGCATCTAGGGCACGCGGCATTCTTCTCTAACATCAGCCCGCGTTTTCATCTGCAAAAAGTGGCCTGAAATTCTTTGTTCTCTGCATTTTTGGCCCGTGTCAGTTTCTGCAAACATTTTGTTCTGGAAGGGATACGAATCTGAGAGTTGACAGCTTATATTTGGTCGTTTCTTCTGACAGCCTTCTCCAACATTTTCGACCTCCTCTAAGGTCATCTTTGTTCAAAACGACACTCATTTTCTCCTGCAGCTTCATTTTTTAAGCTTGTCTGCAATTTTTTTAAGTTTTTTCGGTTGGCTAGGGTTTCCTTCGAAACTCCCTGTTCTCTTGCCTGTTAAAAACCTAATTGTTGATTCTTGGTGGGTTTTTCAAGACCTCAATTGGGTCTTCAGCATATTTTTCTAGGTACCTCGGTTTTCATGCCTCGAATTATGTACCAGCCAGAATTTCATTCTGATTTCAAATTCCTTCTGAGTTTTTCGAGATATCTTCTAGGTCTTTGTCAGATTTTTCTGGGTCAGACAGAAATTTTTCTCAAAATCTGTGCTAGTCGTGCTTCATTAGTTTTTTAAGTCTATACCTGCATCTGCCTCTGTATTCTGCATTGGGATTCGTGTTTCTGATTCCGTGCTTTTGCCTCTTCTCTAATTTTTGTTTTTCGTGCATTAGGAAACGTGCAAGATGGCGTCATTGACAAACTTAATGTTAGAGGGTAGTCAGAGATTCAACAGTAAATACTACATGCACTATATACACTAAATAGTAAATATATTAAAACATATTTATAAATCTTGTTATGGTAACATATGAGTTGTTATGTTTTTGGACGTGTAGTGTCACGATTTAAACACTTTGTTGGTAAAACAGCCACCACGGTTCAAATCCCTGCTGGGCCATGTTTACCGGGCATTTTAAATAAATAAAAAAATATGCATTGTTATTTTATTTATATTTTCTTACTATCAATTATTTAATATTTTCTGCAAGGGCTGCCCGCAAATTGGTTGACTTCTCTTAAAATAAAAAATACCAACGTGTCAAATTTGATTACACAGCAGCAAATACAGTTTAGGGAACTGTGGTAAGCAAAGAAAGTTTAAAAAACAACACTCAGTCGCCACTTTCTTTCTGCAGTTGCAACCAGCAGTGAAAGAAGGCAGGAGTAAGGATTCCACACCATTTGACATCGCCCATAGAATTTAAATCCTATAACTGGTTTTCAAATCTAATTGGAAAACTCAAAGAAATTCAAATTGTCAAAAATCGTCTCGTATCTCATGTCTGCTAGGATTGTCTAGGCACACAGAATGGCAGTGCCATTCCCTAGCCATCCCAAATGTGTACCCACTCTTGCCCCTGTTTAGTACAACGATAGAACTGATACATGGAGAACCCAGCAACAATATAAAGAGTCTAAGGCATCATCATATGTGTAACTATCAAGTCGGTTCACTTACTTTGGCAGTGGAAATCCATACTTCTACCATTCAGGACTCTTCAGTGTTCAAAAACTTGAATTTTTTTTAATTTTGGTTGTCATATTTGAAAATCATGTCAGTAAAGAAGTCTCGCCCCTGTTTAGTACAACGATAGAACTGATACATGGCGAACCCAGCAACAATATAAAGAGTCTAAGGCATCATCAAATGTGTAACTATTAAGTCGGTTCACTTACTTTGGCAGTGGAAATCCATACTTCTACCATTCAGGACTCTTCAGTGTTCAAAAACTTGAATTTTTTTTAATTTTGGTTGTCATATTTGAAAATCATGTCAGTAAGAAGTCAGGCTCCTACTACCTAAACTGATTCTTTAATCTAATGTCATACAGAAAGGAAGGAGAATAATTGAAAAAGTGGTAGATACTAGAAATGAACAGACAATATGAAGGTTTACCGAAATGGACAGAAAAAATGAAGATATGATTATCAGGAAAAAGTCATGTACGTACTCATCCTTATATTGTTGAATTTCACCCTCTGGAAAATCTCCAGAGGGAAAAAGATGAGCTACAGGAATTGAAGGTGGATCAGTCTGTTCTAATGGCTCTTTCTTCTTCCTGCCCAAGTTTTTAGCCAGGTAAGTGAGATTAGTAAGTCAGATTAAACACTCAAAAAGACTTACATCAAGATACAGTAAGATGTACCCTACAAACTTACAGGTGCCAGCAAATATAGAAATAACTGCTAGACACAGAGATAAAAGTAAAAACAACTCACTTGTTCTTATTTTTTTTCTTCTTCTTCTTTGCAGCATCTAAGAACATACACATACAATGAATTTAGTAACAGCAAAGTATGCCTGATTAACATTCTTTACAAGAAGAAAGATAAATAAACAATTGCTGAAAAATCACCAAGTCATATTTTGAATATGGCAAAAACCAAGCACAGTGTAATTTACTTTTTAGTGAATTGCACAAAATTAGCGAATTGAGAACTTCAATAATTGCACAAAATTATTATTGCATTGAGGACTATAATAAATCAAGGACCTGGCAGCCTTAATGAGCTGAAGATTTTAGCAAATTTCAAAAGATTAACAAATTCAGGACTAGCAGATGGAGACCTTAATCTACTTAACGCAGAAGGAAAACCAAATAAACTTGCTAATCTCTCATTCTTGGCTTGTCATTAAAACAATTAGAGGTGAAGATTGATCATTGAAAGCTCCAAAGTGGTTGCATTGTTATTCCTATGCATAGGGACGAGCCCATTCGCTGCCATGGAGATCATAGAGATAGATTTTTGGAAAAGAGGTAAGTTTTTTTTGGTTTTCTTAGTTCATCTCTTCTTATACAAATGAGCTCTCTTGTTTTCTTTTATTCTTCTATGTTTAAAGTACTAAATAAGTTAAAATATTATTTTTGCTTTGTTTATTCGTTTGTTTACAATATGTTATTTTTTAGTTTTCTACCATAGGGATTACAATGACATCCAACTCTAGCTCCATGATCTAACCCTAGTTCAACACTGACCTAAATTCACCATTGTAGAAATATATTGAAATGATACAAGTTGCACATGGTAAGAGATATGTTGGGTTTGTAGTGGATCTGATGTGCAGCATATAAGTTCATGTTGTCAGGTGAAACCCCACTTGTGCGGTATTCTTGGAATGGACATCAAACAATGCAAGAAGGGTACACCGATGCCAACATCTAAATTGGTGGATTTTATTAGAAAGAAAGAACAAGGAAATGAAGCAATTGCCCATAGAGCAGGTAAACTTGGCCGGAAAGGATCTTGAGTAATGAGGCCCCTTACTTTACCATCCATCCCTAGAGTTGTGGCAAATTGCTACCAGTTTTGGGTCACACTCAAGAATAGCCTACTTTACATAAAATATCAAAGTGACAGTTGGAAATGGCATTTCAAAATGAATTCCAAGATATTGCCAATCAATACATTGCAAGATGCAAATGGTTTGTCTTTCAACATTGTTTGCTCACCATATTGACAAGAAATGTTGGCAAGATTAATTAGACTCCAAAAGGGTACAAGGGCCTAAGTTATGAGAAGCTTTGTAGCACCTAATTGGCAAGATTAATTAGACTCCAAAAGGGTACAAGGGCCTAAGTTATGAGAAGCTTTGTAGCACCTAATTGGCGAAGGAGATTAAACTTGTAGAAAATTTAATAAAGCCCATTAAGGATTCACAGAAAAAGGGGCAATTTTTAAAAATCATAGATTGCAAGGAGCATGTAAAGGATACACAACTTATCGCTAACACCCTCACACGGTCCATTGAGGAACTGGACCTAATAATTATATCCAAGTCATAATGAACAACAAAAACCTTGGAGAGCAAATGATTTGTTGCTTGAGGCACATTATCCGTATGTGTTTCAGATGCCTTTTGCTTCCCACTAACTCAACCTTATGCTACAAAAGACGGGTAACAAAATTGACCTAGAATAAATAAGTCTATGCCAAAGCTAAAGAGATCCAAATGTTTTATAACAACTACCACATGTCACAAGCCAAATAAAGAGTCTTTTCTTTGTTTTCATTTTTTTAATTTAGAAAAGTTAATCAGCACAATCATCTTGGAACAACTTGTGAAGGTGTGAGAGGCACATTTTAGCATGGTCATCAACCATGGTTTTAGTGCATATGAAGGCAATCCAACACTAAGAGGGCAATAAATGTTGAGCAAGTCAGCCTGGATGGCATTTGGTAAGTTCATGGGGAGTATCTTATTAGGTTCACTACGCCCATCATCAATATGATCCATTTTACTCACATTGAATAAACATGATTAGGAGTAATATATGAAGGCAACAACTCAAAGATTAGAAAGCTGAAGAACATCAAAAATGGGAAAAAGAAAATTCCTAAAGAAACTTTCTTCAAACAATTGCACAAAATTCCTCTGCAGCGGTGGAACAAAATGGCCACCCCACTACAACCTCTTGTCTTTGCATGGACTCCAAAATATTAGCACAAAGATCTTTTCTTTGTCAAGGAGGATTGCACCATACAAAGATGTAGAAGCCAGCAAAGGGTTCAAGGTAGCATTTGTTGGACTTTTCCCTAATCCTCATGTGGAGGATGTAGTTAAAAATGAGTTTGTTGATTTTGTATGCTCCAATGCTAAAAGAAATTCTACTCGTCATGACATATATGAGAAAGATGCTCACAATTGGTGGTACCTACACCTAAAGTTTTATCACATGTAAGTTCTTTACTTTCTATCTAAAACACTCTAAACTTGAACTTTGATTTTTCATTTTTAAAATGTATTTTTTCAGATTTGAAATTTGTTTTGTAAACTATATTTTATATCTCTAATTCTCTAACTTTGCCACAATAGATTGCCAATTCATCCTCGTCTAAGCAAAATTGAATTACATACTCCATCAATTAAGAAAAGTGTAACAATTTGTTAATGATTTGAACCAGAATAGCATAGAAATAAACAGAGACCAGAAACAAGTAAAACAAATACGCAAGAACACCAGAGATACCCTGGGAGTACCCTCCTACTCAAGGGAGAAACCCAGCCACCCAAAAGATCTTCTTTATTGAAATAATCAGAAGGACTCAATACAAAGCTCTCAAGCTTTAAACTGGAATGAATTCTTCACAGAAGTTGTTAACACTTAACAATCACTCATTGAAAATACTAAAGACAAACTGCCTTTCTTCACGCACACTGTCATACACCACAGAAATGATACACATATAATCATAGCAGTATCAACCAAGAAAGTCTGTCAGTAAAACTTCAGTGGACACTCACTATCTTCCTACTGTATGGTGAAAATTTGACCACACTTCTATGAATCTTTACATGCAAGGAAACTCAAGAATGAGCTCTCACAAATCAATCCATAGCTCTCTATGCATGGAGTTGCAAGATTATGAATTTGCTCTCAGCTAGAGCTATGAAGCATATGACCTTGCTAGTCAACCACACAATGAGAGATTCCAAATCAAAGACAAAGGCAACAATGCCAATATCTCCAATGAAATCAATATGAATGCAATGCAATGCAACCTATATGAGTATGCAAATTACTCTATGAAAATGCAAGTACAAATTATGCTATGAAAGGAAAGTACAAAGGATTACAACCTTCCTAGTTAGGCTATGTGAAGTTAATCTATTGCATAAAAGGAAATCTACACTAAGAATGCTATTATCATGCAACTATGAAAGCAAATATGAACTAAATGAAATGCAACAAAGATCTTCAAAGCTTGGATGCAAAAGTGTCTTCAAAGAAAGCTCCAAATGACCTAGAAAACCTGCAGCATAACATTAGCATAAAAACCTAAGATATGAAAAATGAAGAAGAGAGCTCTCCTTTTATAAGAAATAAGAGGAAATGGACCATGGAGATTAAGAGGCAAAAGTCTTAATCAAAGGTGGAGCTTGAAAGAAGAGCAATCCATGTGCACAAGTATCCTCCAATAGGAAAATAGGAGTTGACTTTATGTCCATATAAGACAAAAAGTGTTTTTTCCATTTTAATAAAATAAGAATAATGTTTTATTTGTGCAACTTAGAATAAGAGGAAAAGTGGGGGCTTTTTTATTTAATAAAAGGAGAGGAAATATTCCTTTTAATTAAATAAAGACTTTAGGATAAAATGGTTAGCCCAAGGCAAATAATCGAAAATGATGAAATAGGATTTGATCAAGGAAATTGATATAATTGAAAATGTTGATTTTTGAAAATATTGATTCAGGGATTTGATAAAATGCAAGAATGGGGGCCCAAAGTCTAGGCGACCATTTTAGGGTGCATACATTTGCCCCTCTTTGACTAATGTGAGATCGATTTGGGATCACATGTAGTCAAAGAATGAAGTTGAAATGTGAGATCGATCTGGGATCACAAAACAACTCAGATGTGAGGTCGATTCGGGATCACATCTGGACAAACATAAACAAAGGATTCTGGGCATGAGGTTGATTCGGGATCATATCCAAAATAAGAGATAAGAATCTCAAGCTTTGAGCGAAAGCTCACAGAAAAGATAGCTGAATCAAGAATTAAAATCCAATAGATACTGCCCCCTCGGAATCCAAATCGAAATCAGGTAGAGGAGAGACAGCAAGATGATCAAATCATAATGAAATCATAATCGAAGATAAATGGTAACAGGATAACCATTAAGCAGTGAAGATATGCCCCAATTTGACTAGGTTTGACTGAAAAAGATATAGATCAAGGATGAAGTCAAACCTCAAAGAGATGAATTGAAGGGGGTGAATGAAAGACTAGAAGTTTGAAAGACATGAAAATGAAGATGCCCCAAGAAAAAGCGAAGGATTAGGCCTCAAAAGGTCAACCAACTGCGCAGAAGAGAAAAAAAATTTGAAATGCGATTTTGACTATCAAGAGGACCTCGAATTTCAATTTCAAGTCCGAAAATGGATCCAGGACATCGAAATTAGGTAGGAGTGCAATTTTCGCACAATTTCGAGGTGTTTTGAAAATTGGTCAAAAAGTCAAAATGCTAACCCCTTTAAGATTAACCCCTTTAAAATTGGTCAAAATGCTAAGGGGGTAAAAAGGTCTTTTAAGATTAACCCCTTGTGATGACAGGAAAAGGATGTGATGTAAAAGACAAGGAGCGAAAAGACATGATCAAGAAAAGGAAAGGTGAGCGCAGTTGACCGACAAGTCCACGAAAGATGAAGGAGAGCTCTCTCCGTATGCAAAATGCAAAACTAAACTAACATGAACCTAAAAATGCAAGCTACTATGAAAAAGTGGTTTACTTGCAAGGTCACAAAGCTTTTAGACTCTACTAATCATCATCGAGCGTTATTAGTAGCGTCATAAGATCATACAATGCACACTGGCATAACTATGTGGATCTGAATATGATCTATATCAGATAGGAATGTGGAAATCCCACCTAGGCACCAAAGACATGTAGGTCAAGATGACTAGTGCAGTGAGATTACCTAAGTTTGTTATGGCGAGATTATGCTTGTATCAAGACACATGAAAGTCAGGATAGATATAAGCATGCACTCGCATAAAAACAGTCAAGGATAACACCTTGTCAATCCATAGTGTCAAGTAAGACCAACATAAATGCTCATGACAGTTAGGACCAACAAAATATACCCACAAGCAGATAAAGAAATAAAACATGTTCTCATACCCTCAATCTTCTAGCTATGCATCATCGAAAACTTCTCAAGGAGAGACCACTCATCAAAGAAATCCTCATAGACAGCACACAAAGAAAAATAAAGTCAACATATCTCAACGAGTTGATTGTTTAAGTGCGTGTGTGTTGGTCATAGAATCAAACTCTGATCATTGCATCTGCAAAGGAGAAATATCGCATCATACTTAGACTATTGGGTAAGACATCTGATAAGTGTTAAGAAACACTCGACGCAAGGGTAGTGTTGAAAAACACTGTTTGGGGTGGTGTTGAAAAAACCTATTGTGAAATGCCCCAAAAGACAAACGCACCTAAAAGACTAATGCTAACAGTTATGCCCTCTAGACAAAGACAAAGACCAATTCCAGACTAAGCCAAATAAGGTCAAGACATGATGGAGAAAGGTTCAGTGTCGAGGACGCATGCTAACAAATAGGAGTGCAAAGGCCCCAAGTAGCGCCTGTTTCCAGATTTTCACCAAGGCACTTTTTCTATTTTTTTTGTATTTTTTCAATTTTTTTCTTTTTTTTTTGAATGAGACATCAAAGCGCCTATTGCTAGGTTTTCACTAGGATGCTCTTTTTTAGGACTTTATATGCTTTTTTAGCATTTTTTTAGCATCATATATGAATTTTTTTTTGGTATTTTTTCTCAGGATCATAAAATATGTACAAAGGATGCCCCCAAATAGAACGAGCATCAAGGATAGAACTTCTTGAGGTGCAACACATTGATAGGATCGGGGAGTTGTTCTCCATCTGAATCTGACAGTAAATATGCACCTGTACTAAAAGCAGCTGTAATAACATATGGTCCAAGCCAATTGGGTTCGAACTTCCCCTTTTGTTCTCTATGTTGTTGGTTCTTAGGATTCTCTCGCAAAACAAGATCACCTACTTGAAACTCTCTAGGGCGAACCTTCTTGTTGAATGTCTTGGACATACACTTCTGATACACTCTCATATGATCAAAGGAAGCCTTACGCTTCTCATCTAGAAGTTCTAGTTCCTGTAACCTCATAGCGCAGTAATCCTCATCTGTTATCAACCTTTGAGTGAGACTCTAAGTGATGGGATCTCTACTTCTAAAGGTAATACTGCTTCAGTGCCATAGGTAAGTGCAAAAGGAGTGGCTCCTGTAGGTGTGCGAATGCTTGTTCTGTAAGCCCATAGTGCTAAATTGATTTGTAAGTACCAATCCCTACCATTCTTGTGTACTGTTCGATGAAGGATTTTAAGAATAGTTTTATTAGAGGCTTCTGCCTGTCCATTTCCCTGTGGAAAGTAGATGGAGGACCAATGTTGCTTGATTTTAAACTTTTTGCATAAATGCTTTAGGTCCTTGTTCTTGAATTGAACTCCATTATCAGTAATAATCTCAGAAAGCACTCCAAATCGGCAAATAATATGATTCAGAATAAATAGTGAAACTGTTTTGCCTGAGGCAACAGAAAGAGGGACTGCCTCTACCGATTTCGTCAAATAATCAGTAATTGTGATGATAAACTTATGTCCACCTGATGAATTGGGGTGAATTTGCCCCACAAGATCAAAGGCCCAACGCTGAAATGGCCAATGAGAAATAGAAGGAATTAGCTCCCTACCTGGAGCTTGAATCACGTTTCCATGTTTTTGACATTTCTCGCAAGACTTAGAGAAACCTACTGCATCCGTTTGCATTGTGGGCTAGTAATACCCCGCCCTAAGCAACCTTCAGGCAATGGCAAGACCGTTGGAATGTCCACCACAAATGCCCTCGTGGATGTCTGCTAACGCTTGGTTGGATTCCTCCTTTTCCAAGCACCTAAGAAGTGTCCCATCTAAACCCCTCCTATATAAATCAACAAACATAAGGGTGTGGCGAGAGGCATTACGGACAAGGTTTCAGCGCTCAGAACGGTTGAAAGTGTCAGGGATGATGCCATCACGGAGATATGAATAGATAGCACCATAACGGGAAGACTCATGAGTGACAAGGGTACAAATGACATTGTTTTCAAATGAGTCAAATATGGGGTGGTGTAGCTCTTCCACCAGGAATTCGAATCTTGATTCATGTTGTTCCAACTGAAGGAGTGAAGCTAATGTGGCCATAGCATCTGCAACTTTATTCTCTCTCCTAGGGCTCTGTTGAAATGTCACAAATGTAAAGTAACGTCTCAATGATTCAACCATGTTTTTGTACGGTACCAATTTATCATCCTTGGTTTGATACTCCTCATTGACTTGGTTGATAATTAACTGGGAATCCCCAAAGACATGTAACTCCGTTATGTTCCATTCTATAGCCATTTTCAATCCATTCGTTAAAGCTTCATATTCTGCAATATTATTTGTGCATGGGAATAAAAGTTTGTAAGATTTTGGAATGCTGTACACATGTGGAGAGACAAATAATACTCCAGCACCTGATCCACTCTGCATGTGGGAACCATCAAAGAACATCTTCCAAGTGCAAGTGGTCATATACAGTATGTGTTCATCTGGGAATTCCACCTGTATAGGCATGCTATCCTTAACTGGAAAATCAGCTAACTGATCAACAATAGCTTGCCCTTTTATGGCCTTTCTCTCAATGTACTCTATATCAAACTTAGATAAAACTATCATCCACTTAGCAAGTCTACCTGTGAGAGCAGCCTTACTAAGCAAGTACTTAAGAGGATCAATTTTTGCAATCAAATGTATAGTATGAGCAAGCATATAATGTCGCAACTTTTGGGAAGCAAACACTACTACAAGACAAGACTTTTCAATGCTATTATAATTGATCTCATAAGATACTAGAGTACGACTAATGTAGTAGATGGCTCTTTCCTTCCCAGTATCATCAAGTTGAGCCAACAATTCCCCCAAGGAAGACTCTGTTGCTGAAATGTACAAAATCAATGGTTTCCCAAGAATAGGCGGCATCAAAATTGGAGGATTAGCCAAGTATTGTTTTATTTGATCTAGGCTCTTTTGGCAATCCTCATTCCAAGCACATGTGGCTCCCTTATGCAATGTTTTATTGAATGGTTGTGCTCTATCTGCAAGCTGTGAAATAAACCTCCTTATGGATTGGAGTCGTCCCTGAAGACTTCTCATTTGACTAATGTTTCTTGGAGGTGGCATATCTAATATAGCTTGGACCTTTTCAGGATCAACCTCTATTCCTTTTGCTGAAATTATGAATCCTAGAAGTTTACCTAAGGTAACCCCAAATGCACACTTTTTCGGATTCAATCTTAACTGAAACTGTTCCACTCGATCTAGAATTACTTCCAAATCATCGAGGTGTGTATCCTGTTTCCTAGATTTAGCAAAGGTATCATCCACATAATCTTCCATGTTCTTATGCATCATATCATGAAAAATTGTGGTCATAGCTCGTTGGTATTTTGCTCCTGCATTCTTTAGGCCAAATGGCATGACGTTCCAACAATAGGTTCCCCATGCACATGTGAAAGTTGTTTTCTCTTGATCTTCCGGAGCTATTTTTATTTGGTTATAACCGGAAAAACCATCCATTAAAGAGTATATCTCATAGCCCGCAGTCATATCCATTATCATGTCTATGTTAGGGAGTAGAAAGTCATCCTTTGGACACGCTTTGTTAAGGTCTCTGAAGTCTGTGCATACACAAATGGACCCATCATACTTTGAAACTGGAACAATGTTTAAGATCTACTCAGCATAATCAATAGCTCTAATAAATCCTGCACTGAGGAATTTTTCTAATTCAGCCTTAACAAGGAGAGCTACATAAGGGTGCATTTTCCTCAACTTTTGTTTGACCGGTTTTATTCCTGGAGCTATAGATAGATGATGCATAATAACATTAGTGTCAAGCCCTGGCATGTCAGAATATGTCCAAGCAAAATTGATTTTCTTCTTTTGTAAAAACTTTGTATATGCCTCTTTTTCTTCAACTGATAGAGACTGAGCTAGGTGCACTATTTGGGGAGCCTCTTCTGTATTCACATTCACTGGTTGTGTAGGCTCAATGAGAACTGGTGACCTCTCTTGGAAGTAACTCGGCAAGTTATTAAGTACCCCATCCTTAGGCGCCTCAAAGAGGTTTTCACCCTCGGATACGTCATTTATTTTTACTATTTTGGGTTTTGACACCGCCACAAAGTGGTTTTCGCCATCAGAACCATTTTTCTTTTTTTCTTTTTCTTTTATTTGTAGACTGAGGTACTTAATATCAGGCTCCGTCATACTTGTTGTCGGTTCACTGGTGGAAGAGACTACAAGTTCGAGGGCATTGAGATAACAGGCAATTTCATAGTCATTCTGAAATGTGAGGAGTTGTGGCTCTTAAGAGAGTTGGGACCAATCAATCAAATGGCGGTTGACAAGAGGTAAGTCAATGACTGGTTCAACATTGTTTATGTGGAAGGTGTTATCTTTGGTGACCATACAATTGGGATTCATCAAGTCTCCTCGTAAGATACCCGAATTAGGATTTGTCCTACCAAACGAAGCGTCGTCCACTAAGGCAATTCGAGGAGTCCAATCCTCTAGTCCTACACTAGGCTCGTTGGTCACATCGGATTGAGTACTATAAGTATGGACAACATCCATGTCCAAATCAACTGTTGCATCTGAAAGTGAGTCCCATTCGAACTCATGTGAGTCTGTTTCTGAATCATTATTTGGGCCTCGTGATGTAGAAGCCTCAAGATTGGGAAGGGTTTCCCCTTCTCTAACACTAGCATTGTTACTCTCTGTCGCAGCTAGGATAGCAACACTTTCCATTGTCAATCTAGCATTCATATAGTCACTATCCGTCGCAGCTAGGATAGGAGTACTGTCAATTGTCAAATCTTTTGAATCTCCCCAAAGGAGATTTGTTGAAGGCACCCAATCATCAGACATGTCTTGCTGATTAGAAAGATTAGGTGTGTAGTCTGAGTCATTGTCATTGTCTGTCGCAGCTAAGATAGGGACACTTGTCTGTTTCTTATTTTCAAAATCTAAGCCGACGGTTGACTTATTCCTTCGTCCAAAAAGGGCATGGTTAAGAGGTTCAGCTGTAGTATCCAACCTATGACTAAGGGGACCATGTCCTGGATAACTCATATTCTTGACCAATGTATACCCTCTCCCATAGGCTCTAGGAGAAGGTGCAAAATTCTCATTATGTCGGTATTTCTCCTCGGTAAATCCAATCCCTAACGGCAACCTCTTCTTTTTCCTCTTGAATCGGAACGGAGGATTCTACAAACTTATCGAACAATGTCATGGCTGAAGACAAGGGCTTCATATCTTGAGAAGGTTTGCCATAAGACCTAGGGGAAATTGGCAATTTTGTGAATGAATCCATTTTGTAATCCCCCATACCAAGGTCTATGGGCTTCAAATGTAGTATCAAAAGTGTCAGCTTCCCTATTCAAAGGAATGTGAGACCCTGCCGAAATTGTGTTGATTAACAATGTGCTATCCCCGGGTATGTAGACTTCTACTCCATTGTAAGGGAACTTCACACACTAATGATAAGTAGACGGGACTGCATCTCATGTATCCATGGTCTACCCAACAAAATATTGTAAGCCAAAGGGCCGGCGTCAACAATCTGAAACAAAATGTCTTTCTCTACAGGACCAATTCGGATAGGAAGAACAGCCAATCCTTTAGAACTACGTTCTGCTTCATCATAAGCCTTGATGGTGATCTTCTTCCTTGTATCAATGATGTTTTCTGAATAACCCAAGGCCTTCAATAAGCTCAAAGAACAGATATTAAGCCCAGCACCCCCATCTATCAACACGCGCCTCACACGGGTCTTGTGGATCATAACCTCTATATGAAGGGCCAAATTGTGTGGGTGGCTTAATGACTTGTCATCTTCTTCTGAGAATGTAAGGTAGTGAGGGCTAGCCAAGTGGTTGACCATATTCTGAAATTGATCTACATCTATATCATTAGGGACATTAGCCGCTCGCAAAGCATCGTCAAGGACACGCTTATGCCTAGGGGACAATTCCAAAAGCTCAAAAATAGATATCTGCACTGGTGTGCGTTGTAATTGGTCAATAAGGTTATAATTCAAATCAGGACCAACAGCAGATTTAGGAAGAACACCCTTTGACACTGGCTGCTTAGACTTACTAGAGCTAGGACCTCTAATGATAATAGGACCTTGAGACTGACTCCTAGTGACTGCATTGAGGGGTTGGGACATCCTTCGTGAGTGAGGACCTCTTAGTACCACAACGGGTCCTTCATCAGGCATAGGCATTGAATCCACATCATATCCATAAGGGTCTTTCCCTCTCATCATGTTGACATTATCACCAGCAACTTCAAGCATGTTAATAACATTTTCAGCATTTGTGTAGGTGTAGTTGATAGCAGCCTTGCCATTCTTGTTGTTAGAATTCTCTCCTTTCTCATATTTGGGCAAGGGTTCTTTAAAAGCTTTGTGATCCGCATTAGTGGTTAAACCATCAATTTGTAATTGTCCACTTTCAATAAGATCTTGGACAAGATGCTTAAGTTTAAAACAATTTTCTATATCATGTCCAATTCCATTGTGAAAGACACAAAAAGCCTTCTCATCCCACCAATGAGGCTTAGGATCCGATATGCGATGCTTTGCAGGATCCTGAGGGTGTGCCAAATTATGAGCAATTAACATCTTGAAAATGTCTGCATAGGAGTCCCCAAGTTTGGTAAATTGTCTCTTTTCTGTTTTAGGTCTCTCTTGATACTTGGGTTTATTCTCTTGTTGTGCGGAAGATGTTTGCAGCTTCATGGCTTGGACTGCATTAGAGAGATTAAGAACTCCATTCTTAGGTTGTGATGAGTCAACAACTCCGTCGTTGACCACTTGCTTATTCTTGTTCCAATAAGGATTCTTTTTGTCCTTATTACCATTATTATTGTTGTTTTGGCCATTGTTGTTATTAGTTGTTTTGGCCAAAATGCCTTATTCTTTTAGGACATCCTCTATGCGTCATGCAGTCTCTACCATGGTATCAAAAGAGTTAAAAACCATTTTCCTCACTTCAAACCTTAGCTCTGGTATTAAATTGCTCACAATTATGTCTATTCTTTCTTCCTCAGGAATTGTTCTAGGATACCTTGAGCACAACCGTCTCCATCTTTGCAAGAAGGTGACAAAAGATTCCCCTTGATTTTGCCTAAGTTTGCACAAATCAAGCATAGTGACCGATCTTGATAGATTGTAAGCAAAATGTTGGACAAATCTTTCAACAAGCTCTCTAAATGTCTTCACTGGAGGAGTAAGGTTGGTGAACCACTCTATAGCTTGACCTTTTAGACTCCTTGGGAATAATCTCATTAAATAGGAGTCTTCATGATGAAAAGCAAAGCTCATTATATTAAATTGTCTAACATGGTCATGAGGGTCACCAATGCCATCATATTTGTCATAAGTTGGGAACTCAACCTTCTTAGGAAATTCAACCATCACCACACTTTTGTCTATAGGGTTAGGACATATGGAGTCCAAATTGAATGTACTCTTAGGGGCCCTCATTTTCTCTATGTCCCTCTGCACTTGCATGATCACCTCATTGGTTGAAAGATTTTGTTTCTTAGTCTTTTGGTGGACATCAAAATTATATGGGACCTTAGCACCTTTGTTGATGAGACTTTCTAGGAATTGATCCTTGTTTTGTTCCACATATCTTTCCACATAAGCTTGAAAGGATGGTTCTTGTTGCATAGTCATAAAATCCATTTTATCAAAGTTGGCAGAACTTCCTCCATGTTGTGAGCCATGATGTGCTCGTTGGGAGGGTTGTTTTGAAAGTCTATGAAGTGACTGTCTCCTATGGTGATCATATCTTGAAGTCCTTCTACCTCTAGGACTTGGAGATCTTGAGGGCGTCATTGACCTTCTTCTGGGACTTGGTGAGGGGGTAGATGGGGGTGAGTTGGTCCCACTATTGATACCCCTCCCATTGAATCGATTTTGGAGTTGTTGTGCATAGAGCCTATCTTCTTCTTCCTAGGCGACTCTTTTTCTTATGTCCAATAATGCACGTTCCTCTTCCTCTAGTTGTCTAAATTTCTCCTTTTTGGTGGCTTGTTCATCTACATAGGCTTGCTTCTCCCTTTCAATGCTTTTCAATCTCGTATTTGCATATTGAGAGGTATCTTTAAGTGGAGAAGATTGTCTTCAATGCCTGATTGGGTTGGCTGCATTGATGTCGTGGTCACTAGACTCGTTCTGGTCTTCGTGTTGTGACCCTGAATCTGAGTGAGTTTGTTGGTAATGTCTCTCAGCTCGTTGGTGACCATCAAAATACCTTATGTTGTTGGGGGGTGACCCGGGTGGACTATCATGAGAAGAGCCACCATACACTCTGGTTGAGTTCCCAACTTATGACAAATATGATGGCATTGGTGACCCTCATGACCATGTTAGACAATTTAATATAATGAGCTTTGCTTTTCATCATGAAGACTCCTATTTAATGAGATTATTCCCAAGGAGTCTAAAAGGTCAAGCTATAGATTGGTTCACCAACCTTACTCCTCCAGTGAAGACATTTAGAGAGCTTGTTGAAAGATTTGTCCAACATTTTGCTTACAATCTATCAAGATTAGTCACTATGCTTGATTTGTGCAAACTCAGGCAAAATCAAGGGGAATCTTTTGTCACCTTCTTGCAAAGATGGAGACGGTTGCGCTCAAAGTATCCTAGAACAATTCCTGAGGAAGAAAGAATAGACATAATTGTGAGCAATTTAATACCAGAGCTAAGGTATGAAGTGAGGAAAATGGTTTTTAACTCTTTTGATACCATGGTAGAGATTGCATGCCGCATACAGGATGTCCTAAAAGAACAAGGCATTTTGGCCAAAACAACTAATAACAACAATGGCCAAAACAACAATAATAATGGTAATAAGGACAAAAAGAACCCTTATTGGAACAAGAATAAGCAAGTGGTCAACGACGGAGTTGTTGACTCATCACAACCTAAGAATGAAGGACTTCTTAATCTCTTTAATGCAATCCAAGCCATGAAGCTGCAAACATCTTCCGCACAACAAGAGAATAATCCCAAGTATCAAGGGAGACCTAAAACAGAAAAGAGACAATTTACCAAACTTGGGGACTCCTATGCAGACATTTTCAAGAGGTTAATTGCTCATAATTTGGCACACCCTCAGGATCCTGCAAAGCACCGCATACCGAATCCTAAGCCTCATTGGTGGGATGAGAAGGCTTTTTGTGTCTTTCACAATGGAATTGGACATGATATAGAAAATTGTTTTAAACTTAAGCATCTTGTCCAAGATCTTATTGAAAGTCGACGATTACAAGTTGATGGTTTAACCACTAATGCAGATCACAAAGCTTTTAAAGAACCCTTGCCCAAATATGAGAAAGGAAAGAATTCTAACAAGAAGAATGGCAAGGCTGCTATCAACTACACCTACACAAATGCTGAAAATGTTATTAACATGCTTGAAGTTGCTGGTGATAATGTCAACATGATGAGAGGGAAAGACCCTTATGGATATGATGTGGATTTAACGCCTATACTGATAAAGGACCCGTTGTGGTACTAAGAGGTCCTCACTCACGAAGGATGTCCCAACCCCTCAATGCAGTCACTAGGAGTCAGTCTCAAGGTCCTATTATCATTAGAGGTCCTAGCTCTAGTAAGTCTAAGCAACCAGTGTCAAAGGGTGTTCTTCCTAAATCTGTTGTTGGTCCTGATTTGAATTATAACCTTATTGACCAATTACAACGCACACCAGCGCAGATATCTATTTTTGAGCTTTTGGAATTGTCCCCTAGGCATAAGCGTGTCCTTGACGATGCTTTGCGAGCGGCTAATGTCCCTAATGATATAGATGTAGATCAATTCCAGAATATGGTCAACCACTTGGCTAGCCCTCACTACCTTACATTCTCAGAAGAAGATGACAAGTCATTAAGCCACCCACACAATTTGGCCATTCATATAGAGGTTATGATCCACAAGACCCGTGTGAGGCGCGTGTTGATAGATGGGGGTGCTGGGCTTAATATCTGTTCTTTGAGCTTATTGAAGGCCTTGGGTTATTCAGAAAACATCATTGATACAAGGAAGAAGATCACCATCAAGGCTTATGATGAAGCAGAACGTAGTTCTAAAGGATTGGCTGTTCTTCCTATCCGAATTGGTCCTGTAGAGAAAGACATTTTGTTTCAGATTGTTGACGCCGGCCCTTTGGCTTACAATATTTTGTTGGGTAGACCATGGATACATGAGATGCAAGCAGTCCCGTCTACTTATCATCAGTGTGTGAAGTTCCCTTACAATGGAGTAGAAGTTTGCATACCCGAGGATAGCACATTGTTAGTCAACACAATTTCGGCAGGGTCTCACATTCCTTTGAATAGGGAAGCTGACACTTTTGATACTACATTTGAACAATGCAAGAATAAATTCAAGACCATAGAACTTGGTATGGGGGATTACAAAATGGATTCATTCACAAAATTGCCAATTTCCCCTAGGTCTTATGGCAAACCTTCTCAAGATATGAAGTCCTCATCTTCAGCCATGACATTGTTCGATAAGTTTGTAGAATCATCCGTTCCGATTCAAGAGGAAAAAGAAGAGGTTGTCGTTAGTGACTGGATTTACCAAGAAGAGAAAAAACGACAATGAGAATTTTGCACCTTCTCCTAGAGCTTAAGGGAGAGGGTATACATTGGTCAAGAATATGGGTTATCCAGGACATGGTCCCCTTAGTCATAGGTTGGATACTACACCTGAACCTCTTAACCATGCCCTTTTTGGACGAAGGAATAAGTCAACCATCGGCTTAGGTTTTGAAAATAAGAAACAGACAAGTGTCCCTGTCTCAGCTGCGACGGACAGTGACAATGACTCAGACTACACACCTAATCTTTCTAATCAGCAAGACATGTCTGATGATTGGGTGCCTTCAACAAATTTCCTTTGGGGAGATTCAAAAGATTTGACAATTGACAGTACTCTTATCCTAGCTGCGACGGATAGTGACTATATGAATGCTAGATTGACAATGGAAAGTGTTGCTATCCTAGCTGCGACGGAGAGTAACAATGCTAGTGTTAGAGAAGGGGAAACCCTTCCCAATCTTGAGGCTTCTACATCACGAGGCCCAAATAATGATTCAGAAACAGACTCACATGAGTTCGAATGGGACTCACTTTCAGATGCAACAGTTGATTTGGACATGGATGTTGTCCATACTTATAGTACTCAACCCGATGTGACCAACGAGCCTAGTGTAGGACTAGAGGATTGGACTCCTCGAATTGCCTTAGTGGACGACGCTTCGTTTGGTAGGACAAATCCTGATTCGGGTATCTTACGAGGAGACTTGATGAATCCCAATTGTATGGTCACCAAAGATAACACCTTCCACATAAACAATGTTGAACCAATCATTGACTTACCTCTTGTCAACCGCCATTTGATTGATTGGTCCCAACTCTCTCAAGAGCCACAACTCCTCACATTTCAGAATGACTACGAAATTGCCTGTTTTCTCAATGCCCTCGAACCTGTAGTCTCTTCCACCAGTGAACCGACAACAAGTATGACAGAGCCTGATATTAAGTACCTCAATCTACAAATAAAAGAAAAAGAAAAAAAGAAAAATGGTTCTGATGGCGAAAACCACTTTGTGGCGGTGTCAGAACCCAAAATAGTAAAAATAAATGACGTATCCGAGGGTGAAAACCTCTTTGAGGCGCCTAAGGATGGGGTACTTAATAACTTGCCGAGTTACTTCCAAGACAGGCAACCAATTCTCATTGAGCCTACACAACCAGTGAATGTGAATATAGAAGAGGCTCCCCAAATAGTGCACCTAGCTCAGTCTCTATCAGTTGAAGAAAAAGAGGCATATACAAAGTTTTTACAAAAGAAGAAAATCAATTATGCTTGGACATATTCCGACATGCCAGGGCTTGACACTAATCTTATTATGCATCATCTATCTATAGCTCCAGGAATAAAACCGGTCAAACAAAAGTTGAGGAAAATGCACCCTCACGTAGCTCTCCTTGTTAAGGCTGAATTAGAAAAACTCCTCAGTGCAAGATTTATTAGAGCTATTGATTATGTCGAGTGGATCTCAAACATTGTTCCAGTTTCAAAGCATGATGGGTCCATTCATGTATGCACAGACTTCAGAGACCTTAACAAAGCGTGCCCAAAGGATGACTTTCTACTCCCTAACATAGACATGATAGTGGATATGACTGCGGGCTATGAGATATACTCTTTAATGGATGGTTTTTTCGGTTATAACCAAATAAAAATAGCTCCGGAAGATCAAGAGAAAACAGCTTTCACATGTGCATGGGGAACCTATTGTTGGAACATCATGCCATTTGGCCTAAAGAATGCAGGAGCAACATACCAACGAGCTATGACCACAATTTTTCATGATATGATGCATAAGAACATGGAAGATTATGTGGATGATACCTTGGCTAAATCTAGGAAACGGGATACACACCTCGACGATTTGGAAGTAATTCTAGATCGAATGGAACAGTTTCAGTTAAGATTGAATCCGAAAAAGTGTGCATTTAGGGTTACCTCAGGTAAACTTCTAAGATTCATAATTTCAGCAAAAGGAATAGAGGTTGATCCTGAAAAGGTCCAAGCTATATTAGATATTCCACCTCCAAGAAACATTAGTCAGATGAGAAGTCTTCAGGGACGACTCCAATCCATAAGGAGGTTTATTTCACAGCTTGCAGATAGAGCACAACCATTCAATAAAACATTGCATAAGGGAGCCACATGTGCTTGGAATGAGGGTTGCCAAAAGAGCCTAGATCAAATAAAACAATACTTGGCTAATCCTCCAATTTTGATGCCCGCCTATTCCTGGGAAACCATTGATTTTGTACATTTCAGCAACAGAGTCTTCCTTGGGGGCATTGTTGGCTCAACTTGATGATACTGGGAAGGAAAGAGCCATCTACTACATTAGTCATACTCTAGTATCTTATGAGATCAATTATAATAGCATTCAAAAGTCTTGTCTTGCAGTAGTGTTTGCTTCCCAAAAGTTGCGACATTATATGCTTGCTCATGCTATACATTTGATTGCAAAAATTGATCCTCTTAAGTACTTGCTTAGTAAGGCTGCTCTCACAGGTAGACTTGCTAAGTGGATGATGGTTTTATCTGAGTTTGATATAGAGTACATTGAGAGAAAGGCCATAAAAGGGCAAGCTATTGCTGTTCAGTTAGCTGATTTTCCAGTTAAGGATAGCATGCCTATACAGGTAGAATTCCCAAATGAACACATACTGTATATGACCACTCGCACTTGGAAGATGTTCTTTGATGGTTCCCACATGCAGAGTGGATCAGGTGCTGGAGTATTATTTGTCTCTCCACATGGGTACAACATTCCAAAATCTTACAAACTTTTATTCCCATGCACAAATAATATTACAGAATATGAAGCTTTAACCAATGGATTGAAAATGGCTATAGAATGGAACATAACGGAGTTACATGTCTTTGGGGATTCCCAGTTAATTATCAACCAAGTCAATGAGGAGTATCAAACCAAGGATGATAAATTGGTACCGTACAAAAAGATGGTTGAATCATCGAGACATTACTTTACATTTGTGACATTTCAACAAATCCCTAGGACAGAGAATAAAGCTACAGATGCTATGGCCACATTAGCTTCACTCCTTCAGTTGGAACAACATAAATCAAGATTTGAATTCTTGGTGGAAGAGCTACACCACCCCATATTTGACTCATCTGAAAGCAATGTCATTTGTACCCTTGTCACTCATGAGTCTTCCCGTTATGGTGCTATCTATTCAAATCTCTGTGATGGCATCATCCCTGACACTTTCAACCGTTCTGAACGCCAAAACCTTGTCTGTAATGCCTCTCGCCACACCCTTACCTCTAGTGATTTATATAGGAGGGGCTTAGATGGGACACTTCTTAGGTGCTTGGAAAAGGAGGAATGCAACCAAGCGTTAGCAAACATCCACGAGGGCATTTGTGGTGGACATTCCAACGGTCTTGCCATGGCCCGAAGGTTGCTTAGGGCGGGGTATTACTGGCCCACAATGCAAACGAATGCAGTAGCTTTCTCTAAGTCTTGCGACAAATGTCAAAAACATGGAAACCTGATTCATGCTCCAGGTAGGGAGCTAATTTAAGAATAGGGTGCATACATTTGCCCCTCTTTGACTAATGTGAGATTGATTTGGGATCGCATGTGGTCAAAGAATGAAATTGAAATGTGAGATCGATCTGGGATCACAAAACAACTCAGATGTGAGGTCGATTCGGGATCACATCCGGACAAACATAAACAAAGGATTCTGGACATGAGGTTGATTCGGGATCATATCCAAAATAAGAGATAAAAATCTCAAGCTTTGAGCGAAAGCTCCCAGAAAAATATGCTTGTAGGTGTGCGAATGCTTGTTCTGTAAGCCCATAGGTATCGAGTTGATTGAGATAAGTTTGGATAACCCATATTCTTAAATTAGGTACTAGAAGAATATGGGTTATTAAAAAATGTATGGTGAAAATGTGACCACACTTCTATGAATCTTTACATGCAAGGAAACTCAAGAATGAGCTCTCACAAATCGATCCATAGCTCTCTATGCATGGAGTTGCAAGATTATGAATTTGCTCTCAGCTAGAGCTATGAAGCATATGACCTTGCTAGTCAACCACACAATGAGAGATTCCAAATCAAAGACAAGGGCAACAATGCCAATATCTCCAATGAAATCAATATGAATGCAATGCAATGCAACCTATATGAGTATGCAAATTACTCTATGAAAATGCAAGTACAAATTATGTTATGAAAGGAAAGTACAAAGGATTACAACCTTCCTAATTAGGCTATGTGAAGTTAATCTATTGCATAAAAGGAAATCTACACTAAGAATGCCATTATCATACAACTATGAAAGCAAATATGAACTAGATGAAATGCAACAAAGATCTTCAAAGCTTGGATGCAAAAGTGTCTTCAAAGAAAGCTCTAAATGACCTAGAAAACTTGCAACATAACATTAGCATAAAAACCTAAGATATGAAAAATGAAGAAGAGAGCTCTCCTTTTATAAGAAATGAGAGGAAATGGACCATGGAGATTAAGAGGCAAAAGTCTTAATCAAGGATGGAGCTTGAAAGAAGAGCAATCCATGTGCACAAGTATCCTTCAATAGGAAAATAGGAGTTGACTTTATGTCCATATAAGACAAAAAGTGTTTTTTCCCTTTTTATAAAATAAGAATAATGCTTTATTTGTGCAACTTAGGATAAGAGGAAAAGTGGGGGCTTTTTTATTTAATAAAATGGGAGAAAATATTCCTTTTAATTAAATAAAGACTTTAGGATAAAATGGTTGGCACAAGGCAAATAGTCGAAAATGATGAAATAAGATTTGATCAAGGAAATTGATATAATTGAAAATGTTGATTTTTGAAAATATTGATTCAAGGATTTGATAAAATGCAAGAATGGGGGCCCAAAGTCTAGGCGACCATTTTAGGGTGCATACACCTACTAGCTGCTCCAGCAATTATTTCTCCTTCTTAGATTGAACAAAGATAAGTGCGTCGATCATATACAGATTGCATATACAACAGCAATGTAGCTCTCAGCAAATACACGCCAAACATAACCAACGAACCCCGCTCTACAGAAATTCATGATAATAATAATGAATGTGCCGTTAGTGTATCTTAATGTTTATCCAACATAAGAATCATTGAATTGTCTCCGTAATTGAAGAGGCTTTCGTAGAAAGCCAAGAGACAGCCGTTACCAGCACCAACAAGACTCTTTATTCCATTGACGGTAAACAAAAACATAACATTGAGAAGTTACAAAGCCATGAACCAATGAGATACAATGAAAAGTGAATAATGGATGCCAAGTCATCTAATAACTGGTGCCATGTCATCAATTCTTTCAACAAACATAACTGAGACCACTTTACACAGCTGGGCAGGAACATAAAGAAATTAAACACTGATCCAACCAATTCTTTCAACAAACATAACTGAGACCACCTTACACAGCTGGGCACGAACATAAAGAAATTAAACAACTCACGATAAGTGAGAAAGTAACAGAGATCAACATTATGCCAAAAGGATGAGCTACACGAAGCCATCAGGAAACAAGAACTCTATTCAAATAGCAGAGTACATTGAAGCATGAAAGAAAGGATCATCATCACACAGAATTTCTGAGAATTCTTATCACTGACAGTCACAGGTAATTGTTCTCTCTCGCAGCTACATAATTTCAACACAATTGGCATTAAAAGAGGTTGAGGACTTACTGTATATGCATTTCATTCTGCGCTTTCCTTCGCACAAACAAAAACTACCAAGAAGGGGCAATGAAGTTACAGGATGTAGAACCAAAGCATGCTGACTTGGATGCTTCCACTGCCCAACAATCTGCATTTATTGAAGGAGTAAAGTAGCCAACATACTTTAGCATAAATGTCAGTGGCACTGATTGTGATTAGACCAACACTATGCATTATTTGGAGGAGTTGGATAGCCAACATATTTTTAGTGTGAATGTCAGTGGCACTGCTTGTGATTAGCCCAGCAATCTGCTTTTTTTGAGGAGTTAGATAGTTAACACACTTTTAGAGTGAATGTCAGTGGCACTGCTTGTGATTCTCCTAATCTACCTACATTGTCTACTATCAATGGTTTTTCTAATCTACCTCCATTATCTATTGTCAGTAACGATGATCTTATGAAGACCCATATGACATTGGTTTCTTGTTTTATCATTTTCATGTTGAACAACAAATAACTATCATGGCATTTTAGTTAAACTGGCATCAAAGTAGACTCTTTTATTTTTATGTGTATGCATGTTATGTGATATTCTGAACTTAATTCCTATTTGTAGGCTGCAAATTATTACGCTAAGTAATTGATAAAAAATAAATGTTGTATTAACAAATGATTGAGAGATCATTATAAAGAATTTTACAAATGTACAAAATAGAAAGTTTCTAATAAGAAACTGAAGAAGATCGAGTAATTGACCTTATCTATTTAATTTACATAATATACAAAAGATGAAAAGATGACCATTAAAGTAATAAAATAATAATATTCTAATACCCTCCCTTAATGATCAATCTATCAACAACACCAAGTTGTCCCCTGAACTTAACAAACTTATCTGGAACAAGAGGCTTGGTGAGAATGTATGCAGTCTGATCCATTGTTGGAACATACTACAACTGAATTGTCTCGTATTCAACCAATTGCCGAATGTAATTACAATGAACGTCCACATGTTTGATTCTTTTATGAAAAACCGGATTCTTGGCAAGTTTGAGAACTCCCTAATTAGCAAAGAGCAAAGGAGTCGGTCCTACTTGAGAAATCTGCATATCCGCAATCATCCGACGAAGCCAAACTGACTCACAAACTGCCTTAACAGCTCCTCGATACTCTGCTTTTGTGGAGTAGAGTGAGACTGCACTGGACCAAATCCCAAACTAAACACATATCCAGAGGTTGACGTCTTATCATCAATCGAACTTGCCCAATTTGAATTTGTGAACCTACTGAGTCTGGAATCATGACTCCTAGTGTAAAGAAGTCCATAATCAGAGGTGCCCTTCACATAACACAGCACACGCTTGACAGCTACCCAATGATCAGCCTTGGGGGTTCTCATGAAGCATGAAATGTAGCTCACTGCAAAATTGAGATCAGGTCTAGTGGCAGTGAGATAGATGAGACTACCCACTAGTTGCCTGTAAGTGGTTTCATCAACAGGAGGATGAATTAGACTTGGCTAACAACTTCAATCCTTTCTCCATAGGCATGGAAGCAGGTTTACAATACTGCATTTGAAACCTGACAAGCAAGTTCCTAGCATACTTAGACTGAGAAATAAAGATGCTACCATCAATCTGCAAAACCTCAACACCTAAACAATAATGGAGAAGCCCCAAATCTGTCATATCAGAATCCTTGCACAGGTCTTGTTTGATTTATGCAATCAAATGTGTTGAACTGCCAGTAATGATCAAGTCATCCACATAAACAACAAGAAAGAGAACATCATCACCAAAGTGTTTGATATACAGATTATTGTTAGAAGGGCAACACTGAAAACCATGAGCAACCAAGTCCATAGAGTGCTTTCTTAAGTCTACATACTTGGTGTTCTTTGCCAGCAACCTTGAAACCAGGAGGTTGCATCATGTAGACTTCTTCCTGCAACTCACCGTTGAGGAAGGCACTCTTAACATCCATCTGATGGACTTTCCATCCAAACTAAGCTGCAATGGCGAGAAGAAGACGAATTGTACTCATCTTGGCAGTAGGAGCAAAAGTCTCCTCATAGTTAATGCCCTCCCGCTGTGTGAACCCTCAAGCAACTAATCTGGCCTTGTACTTATCTAAGGTACCATATGCATGATACTTGACCTTATACACCCATTTGCAACTAATGGGCTCCTTCCCTGGAGGAAGATCAGAGAGAACCCAAGTGTTATTCTTCAGAAGACTCTAGTATTCTACATCCATTGCCTTTTCCCACTCTATAACCCATGTTGCCTCTTTAAATGTCTTAGGTTCATAAATACTATGAAGGTTGGCCATGAGAGCAAAGTTAATTGTATTTTGTTGATTGCCCTTATTTCTAGAAGATCTACCCTCAATAAGCTCATCAGGACGAAGATCACTGATGGTCTTAGCCCACCATTTAGGCCGAAGAGTAGATGTGCCAACCTTAGGAAGAGGAAGAACTTGAGCTGGAGGTGGAAGAAAAACATCTCAAAAAACAACAGTTTCGAAGCCCTATTCGGGTTGTAAAAGAACTCTACAACATAAAAACTCAGAACAAATCCAAGAGAAAATAATTATGAAAAATTTAATCAAATGATTTCAAAAACGAGATTAAAATTTTTCCAAAAAAATCAAGATAGCTCTGATACCATATTACGCTAAGTAATTGGTAAAATTGATTGTTGTATTAACAAATGATCGAGAAATCATTATAAAGAATTTTACAAATGTACAAAATAGAAAGTTTCTAATAAGAAGATCGAGTAATCGATCTTATCTATCTAATTTACATAAAATACAAAAGATGACCATTAAAGTAATAAAATAATAATATTCTAATACAAATATGTATGCATTTTTTATTTTTTTATTTTTTGCATGTAAGTACCCAAAATGAACAAAACCCCAAATAAAAATTTGCCATACCAGCACCCCAAACCCATATCTCTAATTTAGGAATTTAGAGATCTTCACCTATAATCTGTTCTTCTCTCACTATCATGCCTTCTTTGTGGACATCAATCAGTTTTAACTTAGTTGCAAGGTAATGGGAACATGCGCCCCTGGACCGAGTTTGCTCAAGTTTGTGTGCGCCCGGGCATATGTCCGAGTGCGTCCAAGGTACACCCTAGGCACACCAAGTGCACTGCAAGTGCGTGACCGTGTACCCACAGTGCACCCAGAGCACCCGGGGTGTACCATGGCTGCACTTAAGCGTACTTGAGTCAAAGCCACAAGGTACCAATGGGCCATGAAGTCAAAAAGTGCTGATATCTTTTATAAAAAAGGATTTTTAAACCTTTTTTATTAAAAAAACCCTAAAACTGCCCATATCAAGTCATTTCGCCCTAAAACAAAACACTTTGGCTCTTTTATTTGCTCTCTACTCCCTCTTATCTCATTTTGGTAGGTAGCTGGTTTTTTCAGAGGGGATCGATCGACGAGTGTTGGATAGCTTGCACAAAGGAGATTTAAGCATCTAAAATAAGCATTTAACTCTATTATCTAGTGTTTTAAAGAATGCTTTCCAAGATTTTGATAAATCTTTTCAAATTTTTGATGAATTGTTTCAATTTTGTATTAATTTTTTGGAACAATACTAGGATGGGTGACCTCCCTGGAAGGCCCAATGCTTCACCCTTGTGCGCATCACCTAGATGCAATGAGTGCTAAGTGTTCCATTCATTCTTATGAGAGATAGGTTCTTCTGAACCAATACTCATGAAATATAGGTTAATGAGTTTGACTCAAAAACTACACAGTTGAATCCTAATAGCAAAATCACATTTTGACTAACTGTGGAAAATATCTCGTCAAAAAAGAAACAAGTTTAACTTTCTATTGTAATATTTTTTGATCTTCATTTTAAGCTTGTATGCTTACATTTATTTATTTTTTTCTAATTAAAAATTTTGTAATTTCTTATACTAGCAAGATCAAATTGCAAGAATGGCCACTAGTTCAAGTTTAGTGGGTGTGGGTGCAAACCAAAGATTTAAAATTGATAAAGGATCTCACAATGATTGAACAACTTCCAAGAGGTGGGAAATATCTCTGCAATTGTAATGAGTGTAAAGTCAATTTTAAGAGCTCCTATTATCAAGTAAAACTTCAAGATAAGAAGGGGTTGTCTATCTAACAAATAGCGGGATACCTTAGGAAACAAGAAGAAGCTCATAATATGGTTGAAAGAGAAAGACCAAGAGCAAATTCTTTCGCAAAGGAAAAAACAATTAATTTACCTACAAATTCTGTAGTGGTCTCCACCTTTCTTGCAAATACCCTCTACGCAAAATGGAGTAGTAATTCTCATTCTTTCCACTAAAAGAGGGCCACTAGACAAGGCATATGAAATGGAAGAAAGAGATATTGCCGAGCGAAAAATTGCATGTTGCATTTATGCCAATAGTCCTCCTTTCAACTTGGTGAGATCGCCACATTGGTAGGAAATAGTGTCAGCAATTAATAGTGCACCTCCTAGTTTCACAAGTCTCGGGTACGAAAAGGTGTTCACCGCCTTATTGGGAGGAGATATAAATTTTGTAGAGACGTCACTTAAACCAATTAGAGATTCTTGGGTTAAATTGGGAGTTTCTATTGTTTCTAATAATGGAAAGATTGCAAAAACCATCCATTAATAAATGTTATTGCAATGTCCCCCAAAGGAGCGACGTTTTTGAGGGTGGTTAACTGTGAGGGGTAAATCCTCATGGAATCCATAGAGATGGTAGATCATGAACATGTGGTCCTAGTCATTATAGACAATGCAAAAAATTATAAGGTTCCAGGTGCTTTAGTTGAGCAAAGATATGAGCACATTTTTTGGACCCTATACACTGTACAGTCCCTTAACTTTGTAATGCAAGCAATTGGCACTCAAATAGAGTGGAAGAAAGAAATATACCATGTGGGTGAGGATATCTAAATGTTTGTGACAAACCACCATATGTCACAAAGCATTTCCAAGACTTTCTCGAGGTTGGAATTGTTGAAGGTAAATTTAAATTATTATTTAATTTTCTTTATTCCATGTTCAATATGTATATAATATTTTTAATGTGTTATTTGCCTATTTTTAATGTGTTATTAACATGATTCTAGGTTGCTTAGACCTAAATTGCAATACATACAATTGTAATGTGACGACTTTAAAGGTGTGAGGCATTGGGTGCAATGGTTATTACCAACCAATGGGGTGTTTGGACGCACTCAATTCAGAGAGGACTTAAAAAGCCAAGTCATTGTCCTATATGACGATTGGTGGGCTCGTGCGGAATATGTCTTGAATTTCACCGAGCCTATCATGGGAATGCTTAGATTTGCTAATATAGATGGCACCATGTTTGGGGGAAGCCTATGATAGCATGGACACAGTGATACAGAAAATAAAAGTCAAATAGCAAAATATGAGACTGATCCCAAAGAAACAATCTTCATCGTTGGAACAAGATGACCATGCCATTGCACCTCCTTGCATATGCTCTGCCTTCCAAGTACTAAAGCTCTTTGGTACTTTCTGTTCAAGGGAGAACTCCACCATATAGAGATTATTAAGTTGCTACTAGGTACAAGTGGGCATTTGCTAGACTCTTCTCAGATCCAAAAGTGGGGGAAAAATGTTAGGAGAGAATTTGGCATGTTCATCTCAGGAACAGATCGTAGTCCTCGTGCTATTAATGACCAATCCAAAATAGATGCCCATACATGGTGGTATCCTCGTGGTCAAGATTATTTGTTCCTCCAACTTCTTGCAATAAAGATTCTATCATATGTAAGTTTTTTTTGTTTTTTATTTTGCTATTTGTATTGCAGAATTTAATAATTAACATTCTTTAATTTATTTTGCATTTTTTATTTTTAAATTCTGTTGGTTTTCTCTCCAGTTTCAGCAAATTGCAAGTTATTCTTCCACTGAATGGAATTGGAGTACATAGTCCCTTATCCACTCAGTGGACTGTAACCAGTTGGTTGCAAAAAAAGCAGAAGACTCGGTTTATGTTCATTCCAATTTGCATCTTCTATCACATAAGGAACACCAATGGATGGGTCAATGAAGCTTTAGGATATAGCCCCTAAGTGTACCAACTTGGATGTAACCATTGAAGATCTTGCTAGAGTCACTATGGGTGATGATGATGAGATACCTACACATGATGCAGCTAGTCCAAGTGGCACTGTTTTGGGTCCAAATGATATTGGATGATGATTTTTCTCTAGATCCCTTTGATGATTGATGAAGACAGAAGACAATTATTATTTTTTATTGTCAATTTTGCAATTGTAATGATTTTCATTTGAATCGTGAACCTAGACATATATGATATATATTATTTGGCATGTGACTTAATATTGAAATTCTGAACTATCAATTGGCATTTAATATTTATCTATGGCATGTGCCATAGATCAATGATAAGAGATTCATACTATCAAATGCATTAAGCTTTACAATTCTGTATATTTCTTTAAATTTTTTGTATATATATATATATTTTTTAAATTATACACACACACACCCCCAAACCCATGTACCCAAGGGCAAAAAAAATTTTCCAATAACTACATACCGGGTTCTTGTACCCATATACCCATAATGGCAACTTAGAGTTTTAACATGTATGGGCTACACTACTTTTTTTTATGATTCTTGAAAACAAATATAAATTCCTTGCAGCCATTTCCTACAAATTTGAATACACCAAAACCTACCCGTGTAAATTAGTTGTGCATGGTCCATGCAGCTGCAAAAATTATAAATCTCCACACCAATTGTGGGATATTTTCCGCGATGTAAAAATTGCTCCTTCCCAAACAATATCCCATATATCCATCATAAATATCTTATGAATATTGTTATAGATATTATCACCTAACCTATGCTATTGTGATAGTACATAACCTTTAGAATCTTGTAGAAACCCCTGCAACCACATAAAAGATAGAATGGTACAAGTGCTGCATATCTCCAGCATCAATGTATTAAAGGTAGCATTTGAGTAGAAGAAACAAGAGAAGTGCTGTGGTTGGCTGTTAGAACCAATTAGAAATAACCGATGATGCTTTGCAACACAGTAACTAAACCATGCAGTGCTCTCATATCCATCTTCAAGTGTATTACAATATCATGGGAAAAATCGTAAAAACCATTATCTTCCTGATAGAAAAGATAAGATAGAAAAAAAACCTGACGAACCATCTACAGCTCCATTCTCCACCTGCCCATCTTCTCCATCATCTTCCTTAGCAATTGCGGTAGTGGCTGCTTCCTCTGTTCCATTTAAAGATGGTGAAACTGAGGACTCTTCTACACGCACCCCAGATTTCTTTTTCTTCTTCTTTTTCTTTGTCTCCACTAATTCCTAATCGAACACAATATGGTAAATTAAGATCTAAATCAAATAGAAATTGCTTTCAACTGGTTATCAAAGCCTAATGACATTAGAGTATTATAAAGTCTCATCAATTTGCATAGTTATGTTTAAATGACACATTTCAATCTTCATTGTGGATTCCCAAAAAGCACTATTTACCATCACCCTCAACAATCCCACCATTCAAGTCTAAAATACTAATAAACTAAGAAAAAACCATTACATCTCAACCTGGAAAAACATTTTATTAAATGAATGGACCACCCCAACTGGACACTGTTGGTACTACTACTACACAACGATGCTTGCAAATTGCCATTTCAGAAGCAAACTAAATCAATCAAAGTGAAACAGAAAGAAGGAAAAAATACAAAACAGACCAATCAGCTCATTAGCTTTTCAATGAAAGCATTATTTGTCAAAGCCCATAGTAGAAAATTTAAGATATTTGTTCACTGATATCCTTAAAAAAAGAGATTCTACAGATTGAAATTTGAACAATCCAAATATGCCAAGGCAAAAATACTCGTTAAACAGGTGTCAAAGTCTTTTGGAGGAAAATTTCTTCAAACCCTAAAAAAATTAATGATATTGTTCCCCTGGTATCCCAACCACCAAGAGATTCTACCTACTGAAATTTGAAAAATTCAAACATGCTAAGGTAAAAAATCCTTGGTAAACAAGTGGTGTAGTTTCCTGGAGGAAATATTCTTCAAAATCTAAACACAAAAGGAGGCAATTGAAGCTAATTTTTCTGAAAGGGGACATCTACTATCAGCATCATCAATTAACATACTGATGATTGTCCATAAGTAATGGCAAAAATTCAGTTTTAGGAAAAAGGGAAAGAGAAGGAGAGCAGAGTTGTCGTCGTAAGAATGAATTCCAAAGTGAAATGCAACTGAATCAATATTTGTATTCTTAAATTATGCCTTGTCTTTTTAGTGCCCATCAACACACATCAGAACCATATTAAGACAGATCTGGGATCTGTGCTCCTGGTTAAAATTTCACAAATATGATTTCCTAAGTAAAATTTATTTATGTCGAAATGCGACAAAGCTCCTCAAGTTAAAAGCTTTGCCATCAAATTAATTACGTGACAAAATTAAAACACACAGTTTTGACCAACAGGTTTTATTTTCCTTCCCCATTGCTAGAAATGCTAGATTCGGTTGGTACTACAAGATATGAGAGAAGTGGACAATACTGCTACATTATTAGTGCCATTCTCAACAGAGAGAGTTCCCATGATCTTTTATCAGGATTCAACTGCATAGCTTTTGAGCCTTGACAGGGAAACATGCAATTATATTTTGTCAACATCCAACACTAATGCGGAAATAAAAAAGTTCGTCATAGAAAAATTCCGGACTGCCATGTGGACTAAAGAAAGGAAAGGAAAGGAAAGGTCCTTTTATAGTCCACGACACCAGCCATATGTTTTTGGGTCTACATATGGTGACAGTGATATGGGACTACCTCGTACTCCTTGCAGGAGGCACCTAACTGCGCTACAAACGAGGCGTACATACCCTACCCCTTGTGGGTTTTGAACTTGTGACCTCTCTTTCAAGAGAACATGTTCTCCACCACTAGGCCAAATAACATGGGCAGAAAAAAGGCTCATTACATCAAAGTGTTCAACCCAACCGGGGAACATAGCGATAAGGTATATCTGGGAGCAGCTATTAAAGGTAAAGCTAGACTATTAGTGGCCCAGTTGAGGACGGGCTCTCACCACCTCAAATGCGAGACAGGTAGATGGAAAAGACCCAAAGAGGAATGGGAAGAAAGGATTTGCAAGTTCTGCGTGTCGGGTGCGATTGAGACTGAATGGCATTTTATCATTGAGTGCACCGCCTATGATGACATCCAGGCTCAGTACGGAATCAGTTTGGGAGCATGCAGCATGCACAGCCTATTCGAGGAGGATAAGATCAACCAAACCGCTAGTTTGATTGTCAAGATCCACAACAGGAGGTCCGACTTAGAGAAGAATCTGGAGTTAGTTTACGACTGTGATCCGGTGGTCCCTTAGGCTGTTTGGCCTCGTGGATGTCATTAAAATCATTCATTTCATTTCATTCATTTCACTGCATAGTTTTTGAGTCATTGAGTCGAGAACTCCGCAAGTGTATCCTGATAAAAGATCATAATTTGATGCACTGCATAAATACCTCCTGCTTGTCGGGGAGGGATGCTGCTGTTGCAAAAATGTTTACTTGTGAAGATTCCAGTCTGTGAGCCCATCTCACAGGACAGTGCCATTGTAGCCGATGGGAGCTAGTGGCTATGCAAGTGGATGGATTCTACCAAGTGATATGAATGTATGCCTTGTGCCCTAGACCTCAATGCAAGTCTATGAGGATGTCTTAGCTTACATTGTTCAGAACAAATCTAAGCATGGTGGCTTTGCATAAACAACACCACAAAAATATTTCAATAGGAAGATCAACATGAAAAGAAATGATAATTATCTTGAAGGAGTTTCTTAAAGAACGAAATCTCTTAGGCTTCAACCCTGTTGAAAATAAGAGCCTTTTTCTACTGTAAACAGTTATTTGTATCTTCTAAGGGTGGGGGTCCTGTGAGGGGGGCTTCAGGATCTATTTTTAAGGAGCGAGAGATCTTGTGAAGTAAAAAAAATACAGGTTAATTGGAACCTTTTTCTGAAAAAATAGCAGCTCCTACTTTTTGGGGCTGCATATTTGAGCAGGTGGAAAAAAGGTGGGGAGCTAGAAATTGCCCCACCAGCTTAGGATTTTTTCCTGCCACTTGTCAATCATCTGAAGTTTTTCAAATTTTATCCATTAATTTTTTTTATTTTTTATATTTACTTACTCACATAGATTAAAAATAACAAAGTTCATGAGACCACCAGCTTCCATTAATTTTAGAGCTTAAACTTTTAAGCCTGGACCACACTACAAAATTCATGGGACCACCCAATTTAAAATAACCCTAAAAAATCTCAGCATAACCCACTAAAATTTTTTACGAAGCCCCCTCCATGGAACCCCAGCCAAATTGGCACTTTCCATAGTCATCTGGGGACTCGTCTCCCCCCTCCAAGATGCATCTCAGAGACAAAGATGTGTCTCTGAGACCTTGCACATACCCAAAGACTTCAAATTTGGGTGGAGACTTCGTGTCAAAGTCCCTTGACATCTCCAAGTCTCTTGCCATGATTTTTGACATCTCTCACGCGTCTCCAAAGGAAAAAGCATATTAAAAAGTAATAAAAACAAAACATTTTATTTTTTATTTGTTTGCAGTGTGAGTTTTGAATTATTTGTCTATATGACACAATATTAAATGAGTAAATGATATTACTATTAGTAATTTGAATTTAAGATTTGATATTTTGATTCAATGGTTTTAATGTTCATACTTAAAACTTTCCATTGTTCTTGTTTTCAAAGCTCTATGTTATGATATTTCTTGGAAATTATTAAATTATATTAAACAAAATTTGCCATCTCCAAGTACCCGTCTAATTTTTTTGAAAAATAGCCATACCAGTACCGGTACCAGTCTCCGAGAGCTCCAAGTCTCCCCGTCTCCAAGTGACTATGGCACTTTCTAATGCAGAATTCCCTTTGTAAAGTTCAACTTTGCACTTCATCAGACATGCCATCCTCTAGCCTTATATATTTTTTGGTCCTTTCCCTTATCACTAAGACATTTGACTGTATAGCCATCCAATGGTTTAATTCTATTACTGAACCTCCTCCTTATTAAAGGTTTTTATTTCACACTTTTTGTAGCAATATCAGTTACCGTCCCATTATGGATGGGAGAATGTGCTTATAAGGAATGCAAGTCGCATAAGGGTCCATTCAAGTAGAGTAACCCCAAGTGGGGCTGGGAGGTCAAATGGCAGGTGTCATTCCATGCTCCTGGGCTTGATGGATAGGCTTGAGGCGCCTTGTATAATCTCCCATGGTGCTTCATAATGTGGATGGACTGTTGGGAAAAACCTTAAGGGAATCCCGCATGTACATTATATAAATTATAATTATAAGAATTCTATTTATATGTTCATTCATCTTTCATAATGATAACTAACCTGATTGCAAGCTCTAAATCTAGATATAAAGTTGACAATTTACATTCCTAAATACAATCCATATCTTTTTGGGGAATTCTAGGGCAAATTTCCTTCCTGCCATCCTGTGAAAGCTAGTTGATGCAATCTAGCCAAAGGGCTCAAAGGACTTTGCAAAGAGAAAGGAGGAAACTTACATCCGCTAACAATCCTACACCAAACAACACAATGACTGAACAAATAGGCAACAAATTGAAAAACTTCATGGAGCAAAATGAGAGAAATGAAAGAACCCAACTTCTCCTCCAAGCCATTCAAAATGAGTACAAATAATTCTCGATCCAACCAAACCAATGGGAGAGATATTAACTCCAACCAGTCCAAAATTTACATCTCGCCAAGGTTATCAAACCCTAGGCCAACAAGACCTCCCTGCCTACCTAGGGATGAACATAGAGAAGAGGAAGAAGCAAATAATCCAACCATGGATAATATTGATGAAATTATGGAAGCATAGTGAAGACTTGATGCCTAATTTAGGAGAAATGTCTCCTTTAAGAATTTCTGTGATGCCAAAATGCAAACTGCTTTCAATAGGAAAAGAAAACAACCCAACAAGGATTTGAAACAAAGGATAAGCAAAATAACTATTTCTTCTTTTGATGGATCCCGTACACATTCATGGGTCCAAAAGATGGACACCTACCTCTCACTTAGTCTCATGGAGTAAGATGCCATAAAATTCACCATACTCCACTTGGAAGGAACAACACATAATTTGTGGCATCATGGCCTTATTACCCAAGGCCACCAACATTTAACAAAATATGAAGAATTCACTCAAAAACTTATCCAAAGGTTTGATCAAAAACATCCCAAGTGGTACTTTGAGGAGCTAACTCAAAAAAAGGAAACATGGAACCGTAGAAGAGTATACCACTAAATTCCAAAAACCTTCAATTATGGTACCCAAAGTATCTCAAAGTATACTTGCCTACCAATTTGTCAAGGGATTAAAAGAAACTATCCATGGTTTCCCCCAATTTGTGATCCCCCCATGGCAGATTACAGCAGTCATAAAGTACAAATAGTATTTCACACAATAAGTCCTATGATAAAAATATTCTAGAATCAAAGTTATGCAGATATCTATACACGTCTGTCTATGTATCTATATATGAATAATCACAAGATATCATAATTTTGAACTGCATATATAATTCAATAAAGACAGTCATAAATGGATTTACAATATAATATATGTGCCACCCAATATTCATATCCAGATTGAAGGTCTGATATTTATAATCTGTTTGTATCTTTATTGTCTTGTCCTCTCTTTTTATTGATTTTCGGTGATGCCTTCTTTCCTCTCAAATATCCTCCAATATTGTTACATGGTTGTGTCTCTTAGGCGGTTACCCTTTTCTTCAAACAATGATGTCTTGTTTGTTTGGTGATGCCTCTTCATGAATGCACCTTTCCCTAACGTGGATTAACAAGTTATTTTCTTTTTGCCAACCGATTTGGGAGTGACATAATCACATATGTAATACAATCCGTTGTATGATGTGATTGGGGCAAGATGCACGATTCCTGAAATTGTGAAGTCTTACATTCACAAGACAATTTCATAACAAGGTTCTGCTGTCAGATCTGGGGCATCACAGTCCTGATTGGTTTGATGATTGCACAATTAATATAGATTGATTGAATTGATTGAATAATTGATTGCTGGTCTGTTTGCTTGATTCCCAATTGATGTTTAATGGATGATTAGGTGATTGTTGATTTAATATATTGATCCTTGATTGCTGAATTGATTGCTTCCTTGATCCCAAGGTGAAGTGATGATTGATATGGATTTGATGATTGTTTGCTTGACGTTGCTGATTGATTGATATCATAAGGGATTAATCATTGCTGGATTCATGAGTGATGACTGATAGGTGATCCATTAATTCTTGGAATGAGTTATCCTTTAGATTTGAATCACCACTTTTTATTGTTGCTTTTGAGAATAATAAATAATTCTCCAAATTTATCTCCCTTGGATGTCCTCCTCAAATGAATCCTTATTCCTTTATATCTTCCAATGAGAGGGAGAGTCATACCTCTTTACCAGTCACAACCTTTCTTAATTACCACCCTTTGAAAGACTCTCAACCCTTCAACTTCCTTCTTCCCATTCCAATCTTCTTCCATTAATCCTTCCTTAGTTCTCATGCTCGCAGCTTTCTTCTTTTTAGCTTGTCCATTCCAAATGAAGTTCTATTCTCCCTCTCATACCTCATGTTTGAGGAAGACAACTTTTCCACTCATGCCTTTTGACCATTTGTTTAACTTAACTAAATTTTAATTATTTATTTATTTTATTCTTTTATATTTTAATTTAATTATTATTGTTTATTATTTAATCCTATTTCAAAAAGGGGATATGACATAAAACCTTCAAGAGCTTGACAAAAGGGCTGGACGAAAACCTTGTCCTGCCAAACGGGGTGGATTCGTGACAGAGTCTACTTCTGTGCCAAATTTGTGAAGTCTTCATCCAAAGACAAATTTGGAGTAAATAAAGGTATTTGCAGACATGAGGTAAAATAAGAATATTTTATTCTGAATATTATAGGCTCCATGGATATATGTCAGCAAGCTCATTTGGGGTCATTATGGCACCTACAAAATAAATAAAAGGAGTCCGATATGAAAGAAGGGTTGCATATTTTATATCTGCCCTTAGTATAATACTAGCGGCGAGATTAAAATATTCTAAATATTTTGTATTGAATGAATTATTTACAAAGAGCTAGAAGCTCTCATATATACAATACAAAAGATACAAAAAAATAGCAACTATCTAAAGATAGATTGCAAAAGAATTGCAGTGAGCATTAAAGAAACTCACTAATATTAGAAATATTCTAATACCCTCCCATAATGCTCAATCTATCAATAACACCAATAGCCTCCCTGAATTTTACAAATTTATCAGAACCGAGAGACTTGGTGAAAATATCAGTAGACTGCTCTAAGGTAGGAACATATAGCAACTGAATAGATTTGTCTTCAACTAGTTGACGAATGTAATGACAATGTGTTTCGACATGCTTAGTTCATTCATGGAAAACCGGATTCTTTGCCAATTTGAGCACTCCCTAATTATCACAGAATATAGGAGTCGGTCCTAATTGGGGAACATGCATATCTACAAGCATCCGCCGAAGCCAAACTACCTCACAAGCTGCCTTAACTACTCCCCGATACTCTGCTTCAGTCGAGGACAGAGCCACCGCCTGTTGTTTCTTACTAGTCCATGTGACAGCACCAGACCCCAAATTAAATACATATCCAGCGGTAGACTTACGATCATCAACAGAGCCGGCCCAATCTAAATCTGTGTAGCCACATAGTGTAGGGTCAGGACTCCGAGTGTACAGGAGGCCATAATCAAAAGTACTGCTTACATAGCGCAGGACACGCTTTGCAGCTGTCCAATGATCAGCCTTGGGAGCTGTCATAAACCGGGATATGTAGCTTACTGCAAAACTGATGTCAGGTCTGGTGATAGTAAGATAAATGAGACCACCGACTAGTTGTCTAAACAAAGATTCATCCACAACAGGTGAAGCGGACTGAGCTAACAATTTAAGCCCGGGTTCCATAGGAGTAGAGGCAGGTTTACAATCCTACATTTTGAACTTGTCCACAAGATTTCTGGCATATTTGGACTGAGAAATAAAGATACTGTGCTCAGTCTGCCAAACCTCAATTCCGAGGCAAAAGTGCAAGAGTCCCAAATCTATCATATCAAAGGTGTGGCATAGATCCTGTTTGATTTCAGTTATCAAATGTTCTGAACTGCCAGTAATAATCAAATCATCCACATAGACAACTATAAACAATATAGCGTCACCTACATGTTTGATATACAAATTTGAATCTGATGGACTCTGCTGAAAACCCTGATCAGTTAAATATCTATCAATCTTCATGTACCAGGCCCGAGGGGCTTGTTTCAGACCATAGAGAGCTTTGACAAGTTTACAGACTTTGTGTTCCTGACCAGCAACCTTAAATCCAGGAGGTTGTATCATGTATACTTCTTCCTGCAAATCACCATTCAGAAAGGCACTCTTAACGTCCATCTGATGGACTTTCCAACCAAACTGAGTTGCTAAGGCGAGAACTAGCCATACGGTACTCATTTTGGCTGTAGGAGCAAAAGTCTCCTCATAGTCAATGCCTTCTTTCTGAGAGAATCCACGAGCAACAAGACGAGCTTTATACTTGTCTAAGGTTCCATCAGCTTTGTATTTCACCTTGTACACCCATTTGCAACTAATGGGCTTCTTCCCTAAAGGAAGATCAGAAAGGACCCAAGTGTGATTTTTCTAAAGACTTTGAAACTCTGCTTTCATAGCTTGTTCCCACTCAGAGATACCATTAGCCTCAAAATAGGTCTGAGGCTCATAGACACTATGAATGTTAGCCATAAGAGCAAAATTAACTGTAGGTTGTTGTTTGCTCTTATTTCTAGAAACTCTACCTTCGATGAGCTCATCATCCCTGAGATCACTAATAGTTTTAACCCACCATTTGAGCCGGATCTCTGGAGGAGCTGGAGGAGGTTCTGGAGCAACAACCGGGACAGGAAGAGGATCATGTTCAGGAGCCTCAACAGGATCAGCATCAAGTGCCCCAGGGCAAGCATTATCTGTATCATCCCTCCCATCAGGGGGTGCTAAAAGAAGAGGAACACTGTGAGACTGTTCCTCAAAACACTGCTCAAAAGAAGACAGAAAAGGTCCTTGAGTTTCATCAAAAATGTCACAACTAAAGATAAGATGATCAGTATCGATATCTATCAATCTGTAGGCCTTATGATTGTCACTATACCCTGTCATCATGAGTCTTTGACTCTTGGAATCTAATTTGGAGCGTTTAGCATCAGGAATCCAAACATATGCAAGAGAGCCAAAAATCTTCAAGTGGCTGATCTAGGGCTTACGACCAGACCACAACTCTTCTGGAGTTTTGTGCTTGACAGCCTGAGTAGGAGAGCAATTAAGAAGATAAACAGCAATAAACACTGCTTTTGCCCAATACTTATTAGGAACACTCCTGTGTTGTAACATAGAACAAGCCATCTCAACAATCGTATGATTGCGACGCTCAACAACACTGTTTTGCTGAGGAGTGTAGGGTATGGTGAACTGGCGTTTGATGCCATGTTCAGCACAAAAATTAGAAAATGCAGTAGAACAAAATTCCCCTCCATTATCTGTTCTAAGAGAGATGATACTGCAGCCAGACTCGTTTTCAACCAAAGACTTAGATCTGAAATGTACTAAAAACGTCTTATTTTTGTTTAAGAAAGTACACCCACATCTTTCTACTAAAATCATCAACAATAAGCAAAAAATATTTGCAACCAGTAACTGAAGATGTATTCATAGGACCACAAATATCAACATGAAGCAATTGAAGTACCTGAGATGCACGCCAAGAATCTCCATCTTTGAAGGGAGTTCGATGTTGTTTGCCAGCTTCACAGGCGTCACATACTCCAAGATGTTGTGTTTGAATTGGTGGTAGACCAGAGACAAGTTCCTCCCGGAACAGCTGAGAGAGATATTGGATGTTGAGATGTCCATATCTCTGATGCCACAAAGTACTGAGGGATAAATCACGAGCTGCCATAGCTATTTCAGGAGAATCACCAGTGTCAGTAAGCCGATATAGGCCATGATCCTCTAGACCAGTAGCAACAGTAAGACGAGTCTCTTGATCAATAATGGAGCATTTGTGGGCACTGAACACCAGATCCAACTGAGGAGAATTTTTCATAATTTGACTCACAGAGAGTAGATTGAGAGTCATACCAGGAACGTAGCACACATTGAGAAAGATGAACTGACATCCACCAGATTGTATCTGAACATTTCCCCTACCAATAATTTTGAACTCTTCTCCTCCGCCAAACACAACTGAATCACTGTAGGGATAGAAGTCTGTAAACCAGTCACATCGATGAGAAAAATGACATGAAGCACCAGAGTCGATATACCAAGCGGATGACTGGGCTAGATCAGAAGGGCTTTTAGCCATAAAAGCATATAGAAAGCAAACTCCTTTTTCTCAGAATATTCAGCAACATTTGCCTTTTGATTTGACCCTCCCAGCTTCTTTTGTTCGGAAGCGAGTCGCTAACAGCAATCTTTCTTCATGTGGTCGTACTTATGACAGTAATGACACTGAACACTCTTCTACTGAGAGCTGCCGGAGGATTGATGTGGACTGCCCTGTTGTGATGACTAAGAAGACTGAAATTTAGCTGCAAAAGCTTGTTCTGACAAGGATGAGGAAGCACGACTACCAAACTGTTGCTTCCAGCGATCCTGCTGAAGAAGTTTGGTGCACAACTCTGGAAATTTCAGATCAAGATTAGTTGAGGTAATGTTGAGGGTCTCTATGAAATGCTCATAAGATGTTGGTAGACTTTTCAGGGTAATAACTACCATATCTTCTTCCTCCATTTTCCGACCGATGGCTTCAAGCTGATCACGAATGTCCTTAATCTTCGTGAGATGTTCCTATAAGGACATACGTTCATCCATCATAATGGAGAACAACTGATTCTTCAAAAAGAACACTCGACTCTTGTCGGATGTTTCATGCAGCTCCTTCAAATATTTCCAGATGTCTGCAGCCGACTTGCCAGAGGGAATCTGAGGTAACTGATCATCTGTGACAGATAGCTTGAGAAGCATAACAGCTTCGCGATTCCGATCGTCAAACTTATCCTGATCTGTTTGAACGGAGGTCCCACCAGGCATGCCAGCAAAGGTAGGACGAGATTCTGTGCCTAGAACAAGTGCATCCAAACGACAATACTCGAAGATGGTTAACATTCGCTGCTTCCAAGTATTGTAATTGCTGCCATTAAACCGCTAACTATTTTCCAGCATCAGGTTGGTCAAAGATGCCATTTGCACGAAGTTCGAGGCAAATTTTAGACTAACCCAGAAAAAAATCGACAAGTACCCAAAAGAGTAGACAGAAAACCCAAAAAGAATCTGAAGTCAGAATTCAAATCCGCTGGCCCAAAAATTGAGGCACGGAAAACAAAGTGCCCGGAAAATTCTGACGAAGACCCAGATAAGGTCTCGAAAAACCCACCACAAATATGAAATCAAAAAGAATTTCCAAGTTCAAAAAGTTAGGTTTTCGAAGAAAACCCTAATCGGCGGCTATGAAGAGCAATGGGAAACATTTACTTATACCAGGCAATATAAGAAACTTTGTGATTAAGCATAGTTTTGGCATATCATTTTAGGTGGGGCCGACCCCTGTTTTGGTATATTCCTGTAAAGTTTGGCACTTGAAAATCTTTTACTTCTGTCATGGGACTTCATTATGATATTTCTGATGATTGGCGATTGATATTTATTCATCACACTACCTGTATTCATGAAGGGTATTTCTGAGTGTGACCTCCTTTCTTCATCATGACCGGAACATTGGAGTCAGGTTTGTCATCTTCCAGTCATGGCTCCTCTGGGTTTGCTACAACTTGTAAAGGACCAACTGGTGGATCATTCCAGACCTAGAGTTCTTGGTGACACGATTTGATACTTGGATGCATTCATTATCAGTGTACAGCAAAGGATGCTTGGTGTGAATCTGTATGGGCAGCGATTGCTAATACTGGAAGCATTATTTGTTGAACAGTTTCACTGTGGCAAGGAGACGTCTGCATCTGTGACATTGCATATTTCAAGAGTTTATTATAATAATCAGAAGCTTTTTTCTTGAACAAGGACAGGGTTGCTAGTATTTTGATCGAATGCATGAGGTTTAAAGACTAAAGGTTGGCTTGAGGAATAAGGGGACCAATTCCTTGTCATTGAAGAAAATATCCCCTCCAAGTCTGTACCTGGATAATGTTCTGTCAGTTCGATTCATGTCAGCTATTTTAAATTGATTATCACTTTTCTTGGCGACTTTGCATAAGTCAATTATATTTCTCTAGCCTGGTTATTGGTGCCGCTCTGTATAAGGTGAGAGCTTATTAATGTTCTATTCTGAATTTGCTTCATTTTGAGAGATTTTAAAATGATAGTTCTGGTAAACAATTATTATTTCTGTCATGCATTATAAATCATGATGTGTTATGCAAGAAAATCTTAAATATCTTTAAATGATTGACATATAAACCTGAGATTGAAACAACAAAAATAAGTGTATTCAGGGTAATAAGCTTAAGGTGCACTAGCAAATCTCTTGCATCTGATGACCACAGCCAAAACAACCTCCTCAAAAAACAATCACAATCCTCATTATAAAAGTAGCAAGGCATCAAACACTAACCTGTGGAAATGTAGCAGTGTGAAATCCATGACCAAAGATCAATCTCACCCAAAATGGGCATCTCAAATCGAAAGTAGCATCTGCAATAACTTTCGGTAGGTTGAGCATTGTTTTGGTAATTGGGTGACCATAAAGCAATAATAGCAGGTAGTTGGAAGCAAATCCGGACATTAAGTTGTGATGTCCAAACATATTATCGAATATATGCTCTTCCTATTCCTTGGCGGGTGTTAGGTGTCAAGGCTGCAATGATGGCAAAATTCAGAGCATTCTAGCACCATTAGACCTTCCTGCATGTCAGAATAGAGGTTTTTGTTATCTTGAAGTGTAACCAGACCTTTGTTGGAATTTGTCACCGGACAAGATTTGCAAAGAAATCCATCTGAACTGCACCTACAGGGAAAACCATCTAAACCAACTAACTTCTCATGTTTTGGTATCCAATTCAAAGTAAAAAGTTCAAATGATGACATTAACAAAAGGTCATGATAACATCATCCTAATTTAAGCATGACATCATCAAGGCATGTGATGGCTCTAGATGGGATGACATCAACAAAGTATGGCTTGCGTGAAAATACAACTATACTGTTTGTGGGGAAGTCCAACTAAACTAGATAGGAGTGCACTTAAAAGATTTCACTCAATTGGCTAGGGTAAATGATGCATTGGTGTTGGAATGATGACATCACAATGGTACAACCTACAAAATTTTCAAAATGAACTGGACTCATGTTCAAATGGTAAAGATCAGGTTCAAATGGACCTTGAACTTAACAACTCTTCAAAATTGGCTTTATAAAAGACCAGATGCAAAAAAGGCTAAGTGAAACAAACGTAAAATTTTCAATTAGAAGGGGTCAGGGGGGTAATTCCCATAAACATAAAATGTATTCATGTGCAAAAAGCTAGATGAACTGGATATATAGGAAAAGTTGTCTGAACTGGACCTTTTCTTCGTGATTTTTCCCTTCTGTGCAAACTTCATAGCGAACATGACCTTGCAAGGAAATCCAAGGAACAAGACCTAGTCCGGTTGTACAGGTAAATTTTACAAGAAATTTTTTATTAGCCTTAACTTATTTCAACAAACTTCCTAAACATTTCCTACCATAAACAAAAAGACCTTCCCCCATGACACACTTTTATCATGGAGGACACAAGCTAGAAGATTTCTCAGATTGATTACCAACAATGGGTGGACAAAGCCTAAAGCACACTTATAGAGCTGAACAAAACAAAAATGAGACACATCAGTGCCAATAGTATATAGATGTACAATTTGATGCACAAATAATGTCATTAGATCAAGGATTAACCTACAAGTATGACCTTTAATAAGCTGATGAAAACATTGTTTCAAGACTACAAGATGTGTGTATGCAAGACCTAACTCCCTTAAGGTGCAATCTTTCAAGGTTCGCCAGAGATGTTTCCTCAGCCACAAAGCCAAACTGCATAAACTCTACTTCCTATTCCTATACTAGTTAAACATATTACTCATTGTAAAATTTTGAGGTGCATTGAGGATCAAACACTTCAAGGACTGGTGCCTCATATTAAGTTACAGAGTTGCAATTTCCAAAAGACACAACACACAAATTAAAAAAAGAGATATGATAAGAATAACAGAGCATGATTAATAGTCTCTCTCCAAACTTCCGAAAATCCACAGCAAACAAGAAAAAGATCATTACAAATGATACGCTGCAATCCATTAAAGTGTTGTCACACTTATCAAATTCTTATTGCATTCACACCAGCAAGAGTTGAGAGAAAACCCTGAGTTATGAAGAACCTATCACTCTTCTTCACTTAGAAATCTTTTTAAAGATCTCCAATTGACCAACAAGACGTCTAGTTATAAACATTTTCTATACAATAGGTATCTCTTCATGACTTGTGAAATGGGGTTGCTCTAAAAGTGAGTAGAGATGCAAGGATTAAAACTGTAGATCTGGCCCAACATTGCAGTCTCGTGAAAGAAAATGACCAAACTTTGTTTTGGAAAAAACAAATTGACATATATGGCACTATGTTTGATCACTTGATACATAGGTAATCAGCTCAAGATCAAATGTCATCAATGTTGCATGGGGAACAAGCAATGTTCCCATAAAGTTGGATAAAATGGCAACCATAGCTCGCATGAAAATCATTAATGTCAAAAATACAACTACATTAATGGCAGCACAGTCCTCCAATCATCCACTATTTGAAATGTGTGTGTAAATTTGCATCCCTGAGATAGATAACAATTTTCAGCCAAGCAGAAAAACACCTTTGGAGTAGTTGCAACATCAAATTTGGTCATTAATGGTGACCTAGAACGCGGAAGGGGGTAGGTAGAAGTCAACAACGAAAAACGCAAGAGTTTCAAAGTTTCAAGGATTAGGAATCAGGGATACCTCATGATTTCATAACCAATACCATTGTTGAAAGATCAAGAGTGAGGCATACTTCATGCTAAAAACAAATAAATGAGAGTATTTCCGAACCTCTGGCTCCAAAAGGATATATAGAGGAAATTCTCAAGGAATCAGGGATACCAAGGAAAAGGTAGTTCGTTAAAGGGATGGTTGAAACTCCATCTCAAAAAGTAACTCAGTGTAAGAATTGAGAGGTCAATGTTCCAATGAAAAGCATGCTCGTAAGAGAATGTGTGAAACTCCACCGAAGCTCTATTATCTTGATGGGAAATGGTGATAAGGCAAGGCGATTGTTCTTCGATCAAAAAACAATTTGCGCTAATGTTATGAAAACATGAAGACTTCTTGGGGGCATTGAAGACAATTTAGAACATCGATGATATTCCCTAACCATCTTGGGGATGTCCATACAACCTCTTGCAATTACACTCAATTTTTTTCTTAAAGGGACCAATAAATTTAAAATATTTTATGGTTCTTTTGTGGGGCCCACTTGCAGCACTAAGTGAGAGATTCCGGTTCGCAAAACAACAAATTTTCAAGCTCTTATATGGTTAATGACAAACATATGTTAATGTTGACTTTGCAAGATTGAAAGAACTTCTCAGCCATTTCAATTGGTTAAATGGCAAGGTTTTCAAGATAAAATTAGGCAAAACAATACCTAGGATTTCAAGTTTCATTTGTGCATCCCATGGTGGTGCTTCAATCCCAATATACCACATAGTGACTTTCTATAGCTAAAAAATTAGTTTTTAGTTGTTTTAGCAACTACAAAAATGCAGGTTTGCAACATATAATGGCAAAGGTTTTGATCTTATCGACGCAGTCTCATTTCCAATCTTAATACAAGGTCAAGAATTTGTTGTCACTTGTGTCAACCTCCATTCAAAGACAAGGGAGATAGGCTCGTTGATTGCACGAGTTCTTTACAAGTTCAAGGATGGTTGCATATTTTCTACGTTTCTTTTTTCATTTTGTAGTTAATACTTGCAGTCTTTGAACATTATGTTGTAAATATCATGCATTAAGAATCTATAATGTATATAATGAAAGACTTATCAATGTTATTATATGAATATTTGAAATTTCCCGAATTTTTTTAAAATTCCCTATTTTTTAATAGCCACTCCCTCTAACATCTCCTAAAACGGCCTCCAAAAGGCCTTCCCCCAAAACAGGTCCCCCCATTCCCTACCATCCCCATCCCAAAAACTTGGCGGAACATAGGAAGAAGCATATAAAAGGTATACCTAGACAAGAATGTCCAATATCCCGAAAAGGACAGAGGAAAAGGCGGAAGGCATACCAAGAAGAGAAACTCCAACATGGGTACAATCCTCACAAATTTGAACATGGAATACCCACACTTATAATCTTTTTTGGGTTTTAAGCAACTTCCAAAACATGATAGGCACATGGGAAAAGACGGTGAACAACACTTGTGCAAATTTTTTAACAAGGAAAGCATTTTTCCTTTTTTTCTTAACTAATCAGCATTTTATAACTTCCCAGGTTTTACAATATTAATCATCTCGGTAATTGAATTTCAAGTATACTTTTGATTTGCTAAGTCAATCCCCATTCCCACTAATGCTAATAAAGTTCAATGAATAGGTTAAATATAATCAAAGCTTCTCGGCCACCACATTCAAGGTAGCTTATCACCACGCTTAAACCAAACACTCAACAAGCCAAAAAAACTCCAAAATAGTTTTGTAATGTAATCAGAAAAATAGAAAAAGGTACTCCTCACGGATGACCCATTGATAATGGGGTGGCATGATGGTTTAACGAATATGGCTTACATGACACAGTACCAAACGCCAAAAACATCTTGTTCCACCCAAAATTTTCCGAGAAACACAAGCATGGAAATAAGATTGTATGATGTTACAAAGGCAACATGCACAGCCTATAAAATCTGGAAAAGCAAATTTTTTTAACACGTATAATGGGTACTCACGCTCCAAGCTTGACCCGCGCTGCCCAAAAATGTACATATACATTATAGGCATCTACAATTCTCTTTTACACAATCTTTCTTCAAGTCAAAGATCAACTAATATTGAGTAATCCGATTATATAAAATCGAAAAGCGAAAGGAAATTTGATAGTTTCACTTATGGTCTACCACATCACTGAATTCATTTGATTCCAACCTCCGAGAGGCTTATAAAATATTTGAACAAGAAAGAACGGTGTTGACCTAAAAATTGGAACTGCTGAGATAAACAGTTCCAATAGATAGCAATGGAGAACTTACAGGTCCTATATCTTGGGCTCTGATCATCTCCTCAATCTCCACTTCTTTAACATCTCCATTTCTCTCTACACCTCCCATCACTTCTTCCTCCAAAAATATGAAATTTTCCTAGAGCCAAGCCCCGTGTAGTAAGTAGTATATTAGTTTCATTCCGATCAGGAGACTATATATGTAAAACTCTAATTTTTTTCTTTTGTGATTTTGGAGCGTTACGGCCTAGGTTCCTCTCATGAAAGTATTACGGGTATGCCCAAAAAATGAAGTTGATGTCCACAATACGAACTTTCGTAGAGTGAACTTTGTGCCATAAACAAATTTATTTACTTACTTTCAGTTCTTCACTATGTTGCAAGGTATACTATTGCATTTGTTCGATGCAAACCAATGTTTATTTCCATCATTTGTGTTCAAGAGTTTTCCAAGCATATAAGTATGTGTTATAGTTTATAAATTATTTGTATTTTAAAGTTATTTAAAAAGTCACTTATCTTTGTTTCTATTGGTCGCGAGGGCAAAAAGCAAGGAGAAAATTTGAATTTGTATACTTTAACTCGCAAAAAAGAAAACTTTAACAATGGCCAACAGGCAATAGCTTATTAAACATCTAGTCCAGCTGCTTTGGCATGTTGCTCGGTTAATTGTGCATCAATCAAGTTGTCAGCAACCTTGTACAAGCGACAGAGAGGAGCAATGGTGTCATTGAACGCAAATTCTTTGAAATATGGTGTCATTAAATGTCTAGGAATTAGAGAGGTTGTGTGTCCTTTGCTCTATAATTTTGAAAGGTTTTGTCTTGGTGGTGGGCATTCTCAATTACACCAGGTAGGTGGTGGAAAGTCGAGAACAAGGGTGGTGATTTTGAAAATAAGACTGGTGTTTGAGTTGCAAGAGCATTGAGCTAATGTAAGTGCTTTTAATTAAAAGCATTTGTTTAAATAGTCAAAATGCTTTTTTTAAAGAATCTTATATTGACAAGAAGCATTAACCGAGGATGACTTGTTTCAGAATGACTTTTATTGAGTATAGTTGGAGTGAAGGTTTCAATTTCCAACAATTAGTATTAAGGCATCCCTTGGTTTGCATTGTTAGATTACTATGTTATGAAAAGGCATTGAGTTAATTTTGGGGATGTTCTTGGAAATACAGTATCTCAGTGCTTCATTTGATTTGTTAATTCCTAAGTTACCGGTTCGAGTTTGGTTCTAAGTTCGGGTAAGAAGAACCGGTTCGCAAGTTCGACAAAAGGGGTTTGGGTTTGGGTTTGGGTTCGAAGAAACGTGTAAAAATTTTAAAATTATATATATATATATATATATATATATATATATATATATATACACACACACACACACACACACACACACATACATATTTGTGAAGCCTAGAAGCATGAGTAAAAATTAGAATGTCACATAGTATCATAAAAACAACAAAAGAACACCATAAACTTGTAATCATAGCATCATATCAACATCAAAATATTAAGATAATAATATTGAGTTCAATTATCATTGTTTTGACTTTCAACAATTGGAACTTTATACTAAGTTTCAATCATCTAATGGATTATCTATTCTTCTTCTTCTTCTTCTTCTTTTTCTTCATCATCATCAAAGGCATTAGTTGATTCAGAAACGGTGTCAATGCCAATGGGATCAGCTGCATCAATAACATTCTCGCTTTCCAAGTCCTCAAATGCTTATTACTTTTTCACTATACAAAGAGCTTGTTTGTTTGTAATTATTAATTAACATCCTACTTGAAAAATCATAAATGTTAAAAAAGTAGCTGGCAACTCCCTTCACCTATTGTAGATATTGCTTAATGTTTAAAATATGATTTCACTATAGAGAGCTTCCAATTAATCGGACAGGAGTCATTATCAGCAATTGGATATAAAAATTTCACTGGAAGAAATCGTGGGGGCTAGTTTAATTTGATGTAATAAATATCTGAACTTCAGCAGATTTTGTTTTGTAATGTTAAAGATCTTATTCAAATTCTGTAATAATTGTTTTTCGCACTAAATTATAGAATGTTTCTCAGTGGAAATGTACCTGGTTCGCACTTGGTCTGCCTAGATCTGCCCTGGTTCAACCCTGATTTGACCTGGGTTCAGCCTGGATGAACCGGCCTGCCTGGGTTCGAACCCTGGGCGAACCCACAGGCGAACCGGACCAGAACCAAGTACCAGTTCGAACCCAGGCTGATCCAGAGGGGTCTGGAGGTGAACCAGGGTAACTTAGGTTAATTCAGTTGACATTTGTGACTTTTCGTAGTCTTCTCCATTTGCTTTGTATATTCATGTGACCTAGGGTTGCTTGATTTACAAATATGTCTTGTGATTTTCCTTCTAGTTTTGGGTGAAGGTTGGTTTGGCTTTGTCTTGGTTTTCAGCTTTTGGAGATTTCAAGGGGTACTTTGAACGGTCTACATAGAGGCCTGTGAGCATAGAGGCTTATGGGTATGAGGAATTTGTTTTCTATTTGGTCTGTATATGCAGTGTAGCTACAATTTGTTCATTACTTTTGATTTCTTGTGCTTTTTTATGATATGTATATCTAGTTCAAGTAGGGTTTGTCCATTGGCTCTATACACCTTGTTCGACTAGGTTTTCTTTATTTCTTTTGATTTGTGTTTCTTTATAATAGTTTTATTTTCAAACTATTGTCGTGTTTATAATATTGTTTCTCTATTTGCTTTGTATATCTAATTCAGCTAGGGTTTCTCCATTTATAAAGATATCTTCTACTTTTGGGAAACCCTGGGTGAACTAGATGTACTAAGGAAGACAATCGAATAGCATGAATCAGGGATACCAAGGAAAAGGTAGTTCGTTAAAGGGACGGTTGACTCCATCTCAAAAAATAACTCAGTGTAAGAATTGAGAGGTCAATGTTCCAATTAAAAGCATGCTCATAAGAGAATGTGTGAAACTCCACCAAAGGCAAGGGAAGCAAAGTTGGAGGAAATAGATGCTGAGAAGTAAAGCTCTATTATCTTGATGGGAAATGGAGATAAGGCAAGGAGATTGTTCTTCAATCAAAAAACAATTTGCCCTAATGTTCTGAAAACTTGAAGACTTCTTGGGGACATTGAAGACAATGTGGAACATCAATGATATTCCCTAACCATCTTGGGGATGGCCATACAACCTCTTGCAATTACACTCAATTTATTTTCTTAAAGGGACCAAAATATTTTAAATATTTTATTGTTCTTTTGAGGGGCAAATGAGAGATTTTGATTTGCAAAACAACAAATTTTCAAAGTCTTATATGGTTGATGACAAACATATATTAATGTTGACTCTGCAAGATTGAAAGAGCTTCTCAGCCATTTCAATTTGTAAAAGGGAAAGGTTTTCAAAATAAAATAGGGCAAAACAATACCTAGGATTTCAAGTTTCATTTGTACATCCCAAGATGGCGTTTCAATCCCAATATACCACATAGTGAGTTTCTATAGCTAAAAAATAGTTTTAGTTGTTTTAGCAACTACAAAAATGCGGGTTTGCAACATATAATGGCAAAGGTTTTGATCTTCTTGAAGCGGTCTCATTTCCAATCTTAATACAAGGTCAAGAATTTGTTGTCACTTGTGTCAACCTCCATTCAAAGATTCAAGGGTGGTTGCATATTTGCTACGTTTCTTTTTTCATTTTGTAGTTAATACTTGCAGTTTTTGAACATTATGTTGTAAATATTATGCATTAGGAATCTATAATGTATATACTATAATGAAAGACTTATCACCCTATATTTTTTAAAATTCCCTATTTTTTAATAGCCACTCCCTTTGTCATCCCCTGAAATGGCCTCCAAAAGGTCTTCCCCCAAAACAGGTCCCCCCATTCCCTACCATCCCCATCCCAAAAACTTGGTGGAACATAAGAAGAAACATATAAAAGGTATGCCCAGAAAAGAATGTCCAGTATCCCGAAAAGGACAAAGGAAAAGGTGGAACGCATACCAAGAAGACAAACTCCAGCATGGGTACAATCCTCACAAATTTGAACATGGAATACCCACACTTATAATATTTTTTGTGTTTTTAGCAACTTCCAGCACATGATAGGCACATGGGAAAAGACGGTGAGCAACACTTAATCAAATTTTTTAACAAGGAAAGCATTTTTCCCTTTTTTTATATGAACTATTCGGCATTTTTTAACTTCCCAAGTTTTACAATATTAATCGTCTCAGTCATTGAATTTTAATTATACCTTCGATTTGCTGAGTCAATCCCCATTCCCTCTAATGCTAATATAGTTCGATGAATAGGATGCAAGCGAAGCTTCTCGGCCACCACACTCAAGGCAGCTTATCACCACGCTTAAACCAAACATTCAACAAGCCAAAAAAACTCCAAAATAGTTTTGTGATGTAATCAGAAAAATAGCAAAAGATAATCCTCACCGAAAAAATGGGTCATAACCCCATTGATAATGGTGTGACGTGATGGTTTAACAAAAATGGCTTACACGACACACTGCCGAAGGCCGAAAACATCTTTGTCCGCCCAACATTTTCCGAGAAAAACAAGCATGGAAATAAGTTTGTATGATGTTGCAAAGGCAACATGCACAGCCTATAAAGTCTGGAAAAGCTAATTTTTTAACACTACTCACGCTCCAAGCTTGACCCACGCTAAAAATGTACATATATATTATAGGCATCTGCGATTCTCTTTTACACAATCTTTATTCAAATCAAAGATCAACTAATATTAAGTAATCCGATTATATAAAATCGAAAAGCGAAAGGAAATTCGATAGTTTCACTTATGGTCTACCACATCGCTGATGTCCATTTGATTCCAACCTCCGAGAGGCTTATAAAATATTTGAACAAGAAAGCACGGTGTTAACCTAAAAATTGTAACTGCTGAGCTAAACAGTTCCAATAGATAGCAATAGAGAACTTACAGGTCCTATATCTAGGGCTCTGATCTCCTCCTCAATCTCGTCTTCTTTAACATCTCCATTTCTCTCTGACCCTCCCATCACTTCTTCTTCCAGCAAAATGAAATTTTCCTAGAGCCAAGCCCTGTGTAGTAAGTAGTATATTAGTTTCTTTCCGATCAGGAGATTTTATTTATGTAAAACCTTTAGTTTTTTTCTTTTGTGATTTTGGAGGGTTACGGCCTGGGTTCCTCTCGTGAAGTACTGCGGATATGCCCAAATATAAATTTGTTTGTATTTTAAAATTCTTTAAAAAGTTACTTATCTTTGTTTGTATTGATCGTGAAGGTATAAAAATTTGAACTGCCAAAAGATAAAAACTTTAACAATGACCAATAGGCAATAGCTTATTAAACATTTAGTTCAATTGCTTTGGTATGTGGCTCGGTTAATTGTGTATTAATCAAGTTGTGAGCACCTTTGTACAAACAACGAAGAGGAGCGATGGTGTTATTTATTGAATACAAAATCTTTGAAATGTGGCGCCATTAAATGTTTAGGAATTAAAGAGGTTGTGTGTCCTTTGCTCTATAATTTTGAAAGGTTTTGTTTCCATGGTGGGCATTCTCAGTTACCCCAAGTAGGTGGTGGAAAGTTGAGAACAGAGGGCTTTGATTTTGAAAATAAGACTGGTGTTTGAGTTGCAAAAGCATTGAGCTAATGTAAGTGCTTTTAATTAGAAGCATTTGTTTAAATGGCAAAATGTTTTTTTTTAAGAATTTGATATTGACGAGAAGTGTTAGCCGAGGATGACTTGTTTTAGAATGACTTTTATTGAGTGCAGTTGCAGTGAAGGTTTCAATATCTGGTAATTAGTATTAAGACATCCCTTGGTTTGCATTGTTAAATCGCTATGTTATGGAAAGGCATTGAGTTAATTTTGGTGTTCTTGGAAATGTGGTATCTCGGTGCTTCATTTGATGTGTTAATTCAATAGACATTTGTGACTTTTCATAGTCTTCTCCATTTGCTTTGTATATCCATGTGATCTAGGGTTGCTTGATTTACAAATATGTCTTGTGATTTTCCTTCTAGTTTTGGGTGAAGATTGGTTTGGCTTTGTCTTGGTTTTTAGCTTTTGGAGATTTCAAAGGGTATTTTAGATGGTCTACATAGAGGTTTGTGAACATAGAGGCTTATCGGTATGAGGAATGTATTTTCTATTTGGTCTATAAATGTAGTGTAGCTATAGTTGGTTTATTGCTTTTGATTTCTTGTGCTTTTTTTTGTTTTGTACATCTAGTTCAAGTAGGGTTGGTCCATTGGCTTTGTACACCTTGTTCAGCTAGGTTTTCTTTATTTCTTTTTATCTGTGTTTGTTTATAATAGTTTTCTTTTTAAACTATTGTCATGTTTATAATATTATTTCTTTATTTGCTTTGTATATCTAATTCAGTTAAGGTTTGTCCATTTATAAAGATCTCTTCTACTTTTGGGAAAGCCTAAGTGAACTAGATGTACTAAGGAAGATGATCGAAGAGCGTGAATGGGAAGCATCATAGAATGGGTGTTGGAAAGAAAGGAAAGAATAAAACCCAATAATTTGTCTTGATTATTTGAGGATTTCATAAAGTCATAAACATGTAAAGAGTTAATAAGTGAAATGAAGCACCCAGGAATTTGTTTGCATCGATTATTATCTTGTGTTTGCTCTGTATATCTAGTCGAGGCAGGGTTTGTGGATTTTCTCTATATTTCTAACTATAGGACATACATATATTTTTACAATAGTATGTCTTATGAGTCTCTTTTTTTTATTTGTATATCTAGTTGAGCCAGGGTTTATCTATTTTCTATGTATATCTAGTTTATAGAGGTAAAAAGTAATAATTATGAAATGCAATATGCAATCTAATTTTCTTAATGGTATATGAGAAGTACTCGAGGCTACATATATAGACTCCAAGGATTTTTCAGTTAAAATCAATCTTACTTCGTGTTTTTAGCGATATAGATAAGTATATTACATGCAAATTTGAATAGTGTTTTGAATTCAAAAAGAAAATAGTGCATAATAAAACAAAGAAGAGTGGATTGTAAATGCATAAACTACATAATTCAAATATATGCATTGAACATAAATACTCTCTAGTATAATAGGTTGGAAAAAATTAAGAAATGGACAAACCCTGAGTGAGCTCAATAATAAGAAATGAAAAGAAAACATGAAACCCTAGACCATATGCAAAAATCATAGATAAACCAATCATAAGGGAAGTACATTGAAAATGAAGAAACCATCATGTAATGCAAGTTCGGTTGAAATCAATCATATACAATGATTTTCTTTTGAGAGTATTGTCATGTTTTGTATCTATAGGATATTCATATATGTTTGTAATACTGTATTTTCTCTTTACAATAACTAATACATTATGGTGGGCATGAGCCCACAATGCAATGATAGTTGTGATCCCCTGTTAATAGGGGTGTCCCGGGTTCGAATCACTCGAAGGGACTATTGATGGTTAGATATGATCATGTGTTGATGGCTGACAAAGGATTATCGACAGTGGAAGGCAAGGCGATGGCTGACATTGGATATGATCATGTGTTGATGGTAGCTTGGGAGGTTTGGAAGACAAGGCATTAAGGGGTGTGGTAAGATGGAGTAGTGGCAAAAGGTAGAGGAAGGAACACATGGAGGAGAAAGGAGGAGAGTACACATAGAGGATACGATGGATGTTGAGTGATGGTTGAAAAGTCTATAGTGAATGGAAGGAGGTGATGGGGATTGTTGTAGGAGTACAGAGGGATGAAAGGATGGAGTACGGTGATGGGTGAGGTGGTGATAAGTGTATAAGAGGTGAGTGGGAGATGAGGTGATGAGAGGAGATGCTAGGTGGTGGGGAATGAAGTACAGGTGGTAAGGAATAAAGATAGGTGTTGTAACAATGAAGAATGACTATCTAGGAGGTGTTAATGCCCCAACAACCATAGATTACCACAGGGATGGGCCCCAAAAAAAACTGTGACCCCACTAGTTCAAAGCTCCAATCAAAAGAGATTACCAACCAAAAAAAAACTAATAGATTGAGGTAAAAATTACTACTTATTTAATTTCTTTATATATGTTCTCATCTTTTTTTGTTCTATATATATAGTTAACCCAGTGTTTCTCCATTTTCTTTGTATGTCTAGATTGGGTAGTGTTTCTTTGATCTATGTAACTTCTCTTCTCTTTAATTTTCCTCTCTCATCTGATTTATAGTAATTTTCTCTTAAAAATTTTATGATGTTTTCTAATTCTAAGAGATACACACATGTTTAAAAAATTCTCAAATACCATTTGTCAAATTAAATGGGAATTTGCTTCTAATAGATGTAATGGTGTATTTTCCATATGTAGGACCTAATAATATAGTGCCAAAAAGCCTTTGACAATTGAAGGTTACATGATACAAATTGTATGAAGACAACATACTTCACTTCTTACATACAATTTTGGATTGAAATTGATGTAATAGAATATCTTGTGGTCTTTTTTTTGCTCTATACATCTAATTGAGCAAAGGTTTCTCTATTTGTTTTGTATATACAGGTAAAAAGTAATAATCATGAAAAGTAGTTTGTCATCTAATTTTCTTAATAGCATCTAAGAATTATTCAAAGTTATGTGTATGGACACCGAGGCTTTCGATTGAAATCAATCTTACTTTGTGTTTTTAGCGATGCAGATAAGTATATTACATGCAAATCTAAAAAGTACATTTGAAGTTAAAAAGAAAAGTATGCATAATAAAGCAAAGAAGAGTGGACTATAAATGCATAAAATACAGAATTCAAACATATGCATTGAAAATAAATACTCTTTACTGTAATAAGTTGAAAATAATTAGGAAATGGACAAACCCTGAGTGAACTCAATGGTTAAAAAAAATTTAAAAAAATGTGAAACCCTATGCCAAATGCAAAAATCCTAGATAAACCAATCAAAAGGGAAGTACATTCAAAATGAAGAGACCATCATGTAATACAAGTCTAGAAGAAACAATTAAAAGAGGAATTGAAGCACCTAGAAATTACAATGCCAATAACATCAACTTATTTCTTCAGACTAATATCAAATTTTCTAACTATAGGATGTTCATGTATTTTTGCTATAGTATATTCTCTATTTGCAGTAACTAATAAATTGAGGAAAAAATTACTCCTCATTCATTTCTTTAGATCCTGTATATGTTGTTAAGCCAGTGTTCCTCCATTTCCTTTGTATATGTAGATTAGCTAGGTTTCTTCATCAGTTTTGATCTTTGTTCCCTTTTCCTTTAATTTTGTCATACCATTCTTATAACTTTATCTTGTGGTCCTCTTTTTTGGCTATGTATATCTTGTTGGGCCATGGTTTCTCTATTTGCTCTGTATATCTAGTTTATAGAGACAAGAAGTAATACTCATCAAAAGCATTTTATGGTCTACTTTTCTTAAATTATTCAAAGTCATAAGTATATACGTGAAGGATTTCTGGTTGAAATCAAACTTATTCAATGATTTAATTTTTAAACTATTGTCATGTTTTGTAACTACATGACATTTATATATGTTTGCAATAGTATATTTTCTCTTTGCAGTAACTAAAAAATTGAGGTAAAAATTACTACTTATTAATTTCATAAGATATGTTGTCATTCTATTTTGTATTCTGTATATATAGTTAATCCAATATTTCTCCATTTGTTTTGAATATTTAAACTGACAAGGTTTATTTGTTTCTTTTGATCTCTAATTATTTTCCCTTTAATGTTCCTCTCTCATCTAATATATTGTAGTTTTCTCTTAAAAATTTTATGATGTTTTCTAACTCCACAACTACATATATATGTTTGAAAAATTACCAAATGCCATTTGTCAAATTAAATGGGAAATTACATCTAATTGATGCAATAGTATATTTTGCGTATGCAGGAACTAATAATATAGTGCCAAAAATTATTTGGCAATTGAAGGTTACATGATGTAGTGTTTATGAAGATAGCAAGCTTGGTTCCTTATATACTATTTTGTATTGAAATTGCTATTTATTAGATAACCTAAAGATAGGTGCTTCAACATGGGATTATGTGTTGTATGAAGGAATTTAGTGTTGAATCATGATATATTGTGCCACTCTATAGTGAAATGTGATTGTGTAACATGGTTCAACACCAAAAATGTCTTTGTAGTCATTTGTTATAGTTTAGAAACTTATGCATATTGTAAAGTTACTAAAAAAAGATATATTTTTAAGTTATTGTATTTATTTATATAAAATAGCTAACATTTGTACTTCAACAATAGTGTATGCATTCTGTAAAGACAATTAGTGTTGAATTATGTTGTGATATTGTGTAAAGACAATTAGTGTTGAATTATGTTGTAATATGGGAATCCAAAGTGAGCTTTTTGGTCCAACATAGTTTAACAATGAAAATGTCTTTATTTTCATCTGACCTCATTGATGGTCTTGCATTATTTTTGTGAATTTTATTTTATCTTGACTTATGTGTCTTTTATTTGCATAATTCATTGCTTTGTTTCATATTCATATTTCTACAAGTGATTATTTGTTCTAAAAAGTTTTTTGTTTTGTGAGCAACATAGTAGAAGATAGCTAGTTGGTCAAAGTACATGATAAAAGGTATGATTTTTATTGAATTTTTGGAAGAACATTTTTGCAGATTACTAGATTATGCAAAATGGTTGTGTTTATATTGCTTTTTTAAGGAACATACAAGAAAATTGTTAATTAGATTTTGACCAAAAAGTGCATATAAGAAGCAAGTTTTGTCAATTGTCATCAGAACAAAGTGTCAGTATATGGTAGATTACATAGAAAAGAAATGAATATTTCAATAGTTTAGTTTTAATGTGTACTAAAGTGACATTTATGCTCTTATATTATAAGAAAAAACAACACTACATCCAAGTAAGAAAATTGAAGAGCATAATTCAATATTCTATCCTCTCAAATAGTAGTGAAATAGTAATTCTGGAAATCCTATGGTAGTTGACAATGAACAACTTTTATTTAGAACTATATTTTTTGATATGAATTACCTACAAAATAATGAAGCCAACAAAAACACTTGCAAATGAAGTAGACACAAAGAATGAGCAAGTTCCAAACAACTAATTAAGTCCTTGCATTTTCATTCTAAACAAGCTCATATATTTTACCAAAAAATAACAACAGCTTGTTGTGCCTCTTATAGGAGTAAAGAAAATAGTCTAAACTCTATATTGTGTTAGTATTATAAGGCACTAAGAGGGGGGGATGAATCAGTGCATCCTCAAATCTGAAACTTTTAACAATAATCTTCCATAATAACCAACATGCAAAAGATAATATAATATAGAAGCATAACAAGTAAACCATTCACACTCAATGAACATAAGACACAATATATTTTTTCGTGGAAACCCTTGTTAGAGGGAGAAAACCACGTGTGGGGATGATGCCCACAAATTTTACTAGTGCACCATTGAAATTTTCTCTGTTAGGAGCAATTACAAAATCCTTTTGAGGTTATACTCGGTTAAGAGTACTTAGCCTTGTTAGAAGCTACAAAAGTCATGTTAAAGACTACCCTGTCAGGGATTTCAAAACTCTAGTTGAAGAGCTACCTGGTTAAAGGATTTTGATCTTCATACTTGTTAAGATCTTTCTCACCCTATTAAAAGTGACCCTACTAGGGGATTTAGATCACAAACCTGTTAGAGTCTGCCTTGAGTATAAGAACTCAAATGTATGATCTAAAATTAGCACTAGACTACCAGACATATCCAATTATCTGCTCAATTTCACTTCTCTGAACACTTTACTACCTCTGTACTTCCTTCAAAAATCATTGTCAATCACCACATACCATTGTGACAACACACTTAACGATTTTCATAACCACTTATATACTTGTTTTAAGTCGATGCAAGAAATCTAAAATATTTTACAAGTCGACACTAAAATCCAACTAAAACATATAAGCGAGTGCACCAAAACCAAAAATTCAACATCCTTGATGTCGACTCAAAATATCTAATCTCAACAACATGGTGACCCATCACTTACATTTGATTGCAACACCAAGCAAACTAACTAGATCAACCGATGCTCTTTTCTTCACCAGGAACACCTATCCACATCATCAAATCTTTACCTACACATCGAATTAGAAAATGTGATCATAGATGTAGTCAAATATGCCTCTCTAGATAATGTTTGTACAATCACACACCTTAACTTGATCTCCAACTCCAAACCTGGTCACATGTACCTTGCATACTATCTTCTTACTGATTGACTGAACACTTAGTTGATTTGCCAATTTGATCCTTCAACACCATCGATAAATTTGATCTCTTGTCATCAACATATCACGTTGCCAACAATGACAATACCACAATACAATCATGTGACCAAAAAACATATCACCTACATCAAATGCCAACATATTGAAGATCTAAATAACAAAAAAGTTGGAAATTGTTTCCAAGGTGATGTACTTGTAGTATACAAAACTACATTCGATAGAGCCACTAAAATGCATGAAGTCTTACCTTCTGATTTGATGGATTGTAAATTTGAAATTATTATAACACTAAATGTTTTTGGTAACCTCATATAGCAATTCAAGAAGATAAAATTGTTACAAGAATGGGAGTATCAGTAACAGGGTTGCAAATTGCATTGAGAAAAAATTATGATCGTGGAGATTGTGATTGCATTGTAACCATAAAAGAATCCAGTACAATGGAAACAATATCAACTCTTAATCATGAATATAAGTTCATTCCAAGCACAATGATAAGCCAATTGTTCACAAGCACTGATGAGTATCCTATTGGAACACTGGGAGCGATAGTTGTGACAACAAACAATAAAGGTGTTGTATATACACTTGAAATAAAAGATGGGCATATATTGAAATAGAAAAATAATTGGCAAACATATTTGTTTAGTTTACATGCTAAATAATATCATAATTATCTTTGCTACACTATCCTCAAAATTCTTATCCTTTGATATTGGTTAGGAAAGCTAACTCTATTATTCTTAAACAGTTGTACATGTATCCAAAATTTACCCACAATTCTGGTCAATTGAGAAACAACTACATAAAAATAAAATTTTGATGCCATTATTTAAGAACATTGCATAGAAAAAAAATAAGAAACATGCACTTCGCACAAGCCTTTCAACAATATTTGCAAGTTGAATGATAAAAGAACAATAGATAGTTTGAAAGGTTTATTACATGAAACATTTGAGGTAATCATTTGAATATTCATCTCCTTTTAAAAATCATTGTTTCTTTTGTGAATGTTACAATAATATTACAACATTTGATACAGGTTGTTGGGGTTTCAAAAGTAGTGAATGCATTTTCAAACTTGTTTCATGCATTTTGCCCAAAATGCAGTATTTAATTTGATAATTATAATGCACTAGACAAGAAAACTACTCTTTGCACAAAAAACATGATGAGGATGTGAGCTATATATACTGGCCCCTTTTGAAAACAATCATCATTGATGATAACAACCAAACCATTTATTGTTATGCTCAAAAGAGTAGTGTTCTTCAATTATTGTCTACCCTAAAAAACTTGACTTATGACAAGTACAACAATGACAAATCAGCTATAATTTTTGTGTTATGGGACTTTCACATCAAAGGCAAGTTTACTTTAAACCAAAACAACATGATTATACATACCATTGCATTTGACAAATATACCAATAGTTTGTAAGGAAAAGGCAACCATATTATTGGTGCAAATAGTTCTTGTTCTTGATAGAGCTATTTTGAATGACTTTACTTATGTAGCATTAATTTTGTTGCACTAACTATGGTCATGAATTTGTAGGTAATAGATTTGAAAAAAATAAAAATCGATCATTTCACTTTGATCTTATATAAAATCTATGCTACTCAATACTACTTGCCACTATAGTGATGTGTCGTTGTCTCCTTTAGACTAGTAGAAAACACTAATAATGTCACTAATTTAAGATCCATCTCAAAGACTTTCACAGTCAAATACTTTGTTGCATATTTTTAGACATTGTTAGTTTATTTTTATTTTTTTTGATTAAGGAAAATAGGTTTTAATGGGGCCCTGAAACCCTTACAGTATAAAGCATAAAAAAGATATAGTAATTAAAGTTTACATAGACAAGATAGCCATAGCATAAAAGAAAGGCCAGACACAGTCTGCCAGCAGATCAAATGGAAAGACCAGAAAACCGCACCAGTGACAAAAACAAAAACCCAGGAGAGCAGCTCAAGAAAACTCTCTGAGGATCTCTGTCGCACGAATCTCAAGCTCAGATGCCTTATCCACCACCTCCTTAAGGTCAGCTAGATCCTTATCAGGTTCTTGTGTATCCTTCTTCATAGTGCTGGACGTGGTTCTCTTCCTCAGCCCATCCTCTGGAGATTTGTCTTTACTGCTATTGGGAGACTCCTCCTTGCTACCCCTGTGTTCCTCAATTTTACTGATCAAAATTTTTATGTTGTCGTTTGAAGCTTTGAGGATGTTGTAGCTCTGCTCCAAAATTTTCTACATAGTTCCCTCCACACTCTGAATTCTTTTCTTCACTTCCTCCATTTTGTTTTCCATTTCATTCTTCTCCTCTGTGAGAGTGATCTTTCTGCTGTTACCCTCCCTCTCCAACAAACCCACCCTAAATTTTAACTCTTGGATTTTGTGGTAGGTCCATTTAGTAGTTCTATAGCTATCTATGACACTATTTTTGGCATTATTGAGCACATCCATCTGAGGGTATTCCTTTGTAATGTCGCTCAAAATAACCAGGGCAGGGTCGATAATGTCCTCCATTTGAATTTTACCATCCTTGTTTTCCTTAACTAGAGTTTTCATCATTTCTCTCTTTAGGCCCATCCCGACAGACACATTGTGGAAATCTTTCCAAACCACACTCTTCTCTTTATCTGTTATCTTGCAGGCGTACTGGTTAGTCCCTTGATCTTCACAATCCTGCACGTGATCCTCCTCTTTCCCCTGACTCTCCTCTTCCTCTTCACATTCCTTCCCCTCCTTATTCTCCTCTTCCATTTTCTTCCTTTTCCTCTGATTCTTGCCAGAATTGACACCAGTAACCTCTTCTCTGTTTGCAGGCATCTTAATTGTGAATTTTCTCTTTTCCTTATTTTTCTCCTTAGTTTATTGCTGATAATGTTGATATACTATTTTTTTTCATTTTGACATACATGTATATGGTAGGATATAATGGTTACTTCAACATTTTTTGATGTCTTATGTATTTTCTTTTGATTTAGTTAGAAACGTAGCCACAAAATTCTATATCTATGGTCAATAGACATCTTGACATGCAATATGTTCAAAATAATCATGGTTTTTAAAAATTTGAGAAGTAAAGATATTTTCAAAATTCTATATGGATGAATGTTTGATTAAAAAAATGAATGGAAATTTTTATATATGTGCTTAATAGAGATCCTGATGGGCATTGTTCTTTTAGTGAGAGAGAATCTTTGAGTTTACCTATGTTGATTTGATATGGCATTACAGTGATATTGTGATCATCATATCTAAATTGTTTTTGTGATGCTAACACACATTTTTATTTCATAACTAATACTTATAGAAATTCAAGCACTTTTTATCTACTTTATATCTCTAGTCCACCTAGGATTTCTTATAAATTTCCCAGAGAGCATAAGAGAATCACTCACATTAAGAAAAGTGATATTTTAGTTGTTTGAGTTCATTTTGTCTTTAATTCCATATTCAAATACATTGGGGTGAATGCAATTTTTGCATGACAATAGTCTCTTGGAAGGTACTCGAAGGAGTGTAGAGTAATTGAACAATATAAACTAAGAGATTTTGTAAAAAATGACATGTACATAAGCTCATTAACCACATATATTAATTATTTTATTCTTAGTCATTGATTTTATAGTTTTTTATTTGTGTCAGAGTTTGTGTTGTATCTATACTGAAATTCATTATGCTCTCAAACTTTTTTGAAATTGTACATTTCTCAACTAATTTTCCTATGTATCAAAGACATTTCCAAACATAGATCGTAGTCAAAAAATATATTTGCTATTATAACAAGGTAACATTCTTCAACTTATCTTTTGTATTTTTCCATTTTGGTTCTCTATGCTTTCGACATCAAATTCATGTAAGTCATTTTAAATATAAATGCAATTTTTATTTTTTTATTGTACACCTATATACTATGCAATAGTAACAACAGTTGCACAATAGATATATAACATTTTGTTGCAAAGCTAAAAATACAACATATTTAATAAACAAACTATATTTACTATCATTTATTCCTCTTTCAAGTAGAGATAGTTTTCTAAAGATTTGAATCAATGTTTGTATGTCCAATGCCAATATAGCCATGTATCCCTTCCTTTGTAATTTTGATAGGATTTTGTCTTTGAATTGGAAATACAAAGTAACATTGGATGTGTTGTTTAAACTTGAGGATAGCGGCTTGCCACTCACAAAATCACATTGTGTCAAATGCAACACCATTGAACTAATATAAGTGCCTCTTGTTGGAAGGATTTGTTCAGATGGGCAAGGTATCTTTTCCTATTATTGGAAACTTAAAATTGAGGAGTGACACATATCTAGCTTGGCTTGTATTCTTTCATATTTAAATATCTAATTTAGTGAAGGTTGGTTTGGATTTATCTATTTTTTTCATCATTTGGAGATTTCAAGGGTCATTTTCGACAGTCTGTGTAGACATTTGTAAACACAAAGTGTTGCAGGTATGAGGATTTTGTTTGGTATCTAGTCTCTAAATGTACTAAATGTATGTTTGAATTTATTTTTTGTTGTCTTTATCTAGTTCCATTTGGTTTGTATACCTAGTTCAGATAAGGTTTCTCCATTTCTTTCATCTAGGGTTTTTGCATTTGTCGTAGGTTTGGTGATTTCTTTTGGTATAAAAGCATTGGGTCAAGTACAATTATCAATTAAGATACCAAATTTGTACACATTACTAAGCTTCTTATTTGTTTATAGTATAAGCCCTCATGTGTATATGTTGTTCTTACAAGACACTAAAATGCCAAAGATAGTCAAAGCATTTTGCTAATAAGAACATCAAGGTACAAAACCAAAACATTTGTTGTTATTATTGCTTCACTTGACTTCTATAACAAGACATGATATTAATCTTACATATGCTTTTCATTTGTTTGAAAACTAAATATTGTTATCTTATATGCCAATTCTATCTACCAAATCACTGGTAAAGTATTACAATTTCATAATGTTCTATATCTTATCTATTAATTTTGTAATTTCATTATTCTTAAATGATCTCTCCTTTGTCTATATTCAAATTTCATGGTTTTCTGAATTGTTTTCCACTTTCTCACTTCTTAGGGATTTTCTCCATGTGTCAAAGACATTTTTTAACATGAATCACATGTCCCAAATATATGTGCAACAAGGTAACATTCTTCAAATTTCTTTCTCTTTGTCTATTTTACTCAACAATGCTTTAAACATCAAATTTGGCTTATCAAGAAAAATGCAATTGCTATAATTTCATCTCGTTGGAGTTACATTGTCACTTAAAAATAGCTTTTCAAAGTTTTAAAACTATGATTTCATGTCTCATATGTACACAATATACCAAGCCACTGGTAAGGTATTGCAAATTTTCTTCTTTGTTCTTTCTCCAATGTCTATACTCAAATTTCATCCTTGTTCAAATTATTTTCCACTTTTCAGGTAATGTCTCCATGTGTTAAAGATATTTATGAACATGAATAGCATGTCTAAAATATATGTAGCACTTTAACAACAAGGTAACATTCTCCAACTTTCCTTCTCTTTATATTTTACTCAACTATGCTTCAAACATAAAATTCAAATCATCAAACAAAATCATTTTGTTGTACTTTCAACTTGTTGGATTTACATAGTCACATAGAAACAAATTTTCAAAGTTTGGAAATAATGTCTCCATGTCCCTTATGTACACAATATACCAGACCACTGCTAAGGTATTGTAAATACTCTTCTAAGTTCAAATACTAGATTTTTGTTCATTTACAAGCTATTTATTTATTTATTCTAATGGTTTTCATGTGTATCTTTTGTCCTTGGAACACGATTGGATGCCAAAGGTAAACATAGTATTCTGCCCCAAAAAATATCAAGGTACAAAACCTAAACATTTGTTATCACTATTGCATTATTATTTTTTAAACAAATTCTTTATTAGCATTCTTGTTACAATCTTCATAACATGTTTTCTTTCCATAAGGACAAAAATGGTTTAAAATTTACATGTGATTTGCATAATCTTTAAAATGTTTACATGGTGGAATACAAATTTCTTGTCAGCGTCTAACTTTCTAATTTATTTCACAAATAGTTTTTCATGAATATCTTATGCCATTGGAACACAATTTGCATGTCAAACATCAACATAGTATTTTTCTGATAAAAACTTCAAGGTAGAAAAACTAAACAATTTGTTAAATACATAATTTCTACTATTAACAATTATTATAATCTAGATATCGTTTACTTGCAAAGCATTCATGGTTGGCAAATATATCTTTTGTAACCTACAAGTAAATATACTACATACCTATGCATTGTGGTTTGAATGCTAACTTCACTTTTGTAAGTTTTACAATATTCATTTAGAGTTACTAATAAGTTTCTCATTTTGTTTAGTGCACTCTACAAACTTTCTACATTGGTGATTTACACATCAACACAAATTGTCAATCAACTCTTAATGGACTTATCAACTTGATAACATTTTTTCTTATTTTTATGTTAATAGACAATACAGTAGATGTCAGCTAGAAAAATGCATACATGCATACATATATTCAAATATATGTGCATGTATATGAATATGTCTATGTAACTATATACAACATGAAGTATACATACAATATAATTTAAATTGTATTAAAATGCATTCAACATAATTACTCCCCACTCTGATAAGTTGAAGGTTATTACAAACAACTAACTCTTTTATATATATAAATTTTGCATCATGTCATCATGAAACACTAGCCAAGAACAAATAAACAAACCCTAGGTGAAGCAAACAAATAGAAATAAATGTAGAAATTGTCATACAACACAAGTCAAAACAAAACAAAATAATAAAAGTACTAATTCTATGCAATTTTTCTAGGCTAACGAAAAGTCACAAACATCTAAACAATTAATAGCTAAAATGAAGCACCCCGAAATGCAAAACATTGTCTAAATCATTATAACTAATAAATTGAGATAAAATTACTGCTTATTTAATTTATTTAGATAGGTTGTGGTCCTTTTTTTGTTCTCTTTATCTAGTCAACCCATGTTTCTCTATTTTCTCCCTACATCTAGATTGGCTAGGGTTTATTCGATACTTTTCATCCCTTTTTCTTTTTCCTTGCTTAGATTAAATGAAACATATGCTACTGCCCATTGACCATTCTAAATTGTTTTATCCCAATTAAAGTATACAAATGCCAAATTGCATCCAACACATGTAATATTATACCTCTCAACATAAATTACAAAAGCTCTCCATGGTTTTCATTTTAAACTTTTTGTTTTTGTTCAAACATTGTAGACAGATTATTTGATCTATGTATTCTCCTTTCTACATTCAAGGAAGATTGACAAAAGTGAGGGTTTCAAGGGATGCCTTAATAGTAATTGTCGCATACTCAAACCTTCACTACAACTAGACCCAATCAAAGTCATTGTAAAATAGCTAGAAGGAAAATACATAGAAAATAAAGAGATGCAAACCAAGAGATGACTTAATACAACATATTATATTCATAAAGGCTGAGTGCAACTACATTCACTAGAAGTTGTACTCAAATAGGCCATTTTCAGGTGGTGCTTTTTGTCAATATGAAGATTTTTTAAACAAAAATAATATTCCGCATATCTCCACAAAAATACATATGCCTTCTCTAATTCCTAAAGATTTGATGCAGTTACAATGAGCAAAAACTGTAAACACTTAAAAATGGCATATTGCTCTAAACACGATGACATTAGTAGCATTCCTCCTAAATTATTAAATAATCTTTATTATTTAATTTATTATGTCTTTCTACTATATTCTAAGTTCAAAATCATCATTTCCCTTTAATTTCATAATCAAGTGATTTTAATTAATTACTTTAATTATTGAGCGTCTAATCAACATTTTATCAATTATTCATCTATAATATAATTAAATATTTTAACATTATTTAATTACACCCTATCTCATTATAATAAATTACATAAAACATATTATTTAATTAATATTCCCTCTTTCTAATTATTACATTTATGTAATAATTAAATTAAATCTCCACTCACAATTAAATAAATTATATTTATTTAATCAAACTAATTATTCCTCTCTCATAAATAAATAATCAATTATTTATTTATAATTCTCACATGTGCAAGTAAATAATTTTTTTATTTTATTTGATCAATGAACATTCTTCCAAAGCTAACTCATACTAACTTTCAGTTCACTCTTCAATTACAAATTTGACTATCCAATCAACATTGTTAATTTCTCCCTTAGCAATTAGTTAACAATTCAATCTATTTCAGTCTTCTATTCCACCTCATCAGTCAATCCTCCAATCAAGGTAGTCAAGATGAGTTGAACTCCCACTCACCTTGAGTTAATTCTTTCCCCTCGTCAATTCAATCATCCAATCAAGGCAGTCAAGTTGAGTTGAACTCCTACTCACTTTGAGTTAACTCTTTCCCCTCATCAAGTTAGTCCTCCAATCAAGGCAATCAAGTTGGGTTGAACTCCTCTTTCCCCTCGTCAAGTCAAACCTGTTAGACAAAGAAATCAACTAAGTTGAACTCCTACTCAATTTGAGTTCAACTCTTTAATCACGTTCAGTCAGCCTACAAATCAAGGAATCTTGATTGAAACCCCTAAAAATCTTATAAATAGAGAGCTAAATCTCGAATTTTGAAAACCACAATTGCTTTGAATTCTTATGCTAGCATGATCTCGATCTCAATTTTGATAGCCCACATTACATAAGAAGGAGAAAAACAAGGGAGGAATTACAGGTTTGCATATGCTTTTATGTTATTTGATTTCAATATCTTGATTTGTGTATGCATTTCTCTTGTTTCATTTCCTCTTTTGATATTGGGAATATTAATTTCTTTAACAATATCTTTGTGGTTGAGATACTGATGTTATTGCATATTTCTATTAATATTATTATACCCAATTACAAATGGTGAACCCAACATGAAATTTGGTCATATCTTTCAAACAACTTGGAATTTTTTTATGAAATTATTTTTATAGGTTGTTGTTGATATAAGGAGCCTACAGTTCAAAATTTAGATTTTTTGAATTTTAAAATTTTTTTAATAATTTTTTTATGATATTTCATAAAAAATTATTTCTGGGCACAAATTAGTGTATTTTTTTGAAAAATTTACAATTTTGGAAAGGTCTTGAAATTATAAGGGTGTCTATTCTATGTGATTTTAATTTTGATAAATAATATTTGCAAAAAAAATCAATCTCTGAAAACTAGTATGTTTTGATAAAATGGGTCCCTAGGGCACAAATTAAGGAATTATTGTCTGATTATTTTTTTCAACTTTGTTTTGATATAAGGAATATATAGTCCAAATTTTAGATTGTTTAATAATTTTTTATGAGATTTCATAAAAAAAAAAATTTTGGGCACAAATCAACATTTTTTTAATTAAAAAAGTTACATTTTTAAAAATGTCTTAAAATTCTACAAGGGGTCTTCTCTTTGTGGTTTTAATTTGGATGAGCAGGTGTAGGTGATAATCATTTTTAAAAGACATTGTTTCGAAACTACAAACAACTTTTGCTTCTCTTTTGTCTAAAATGTCATTCTCTATTGTAAAATGACACATTTTCATTGTTGAAAATATGCTCTTGATGTAATGAAAAAACATAGTTGACCACCAAAACATAAGAAAGTCAAGTTTCAAGAGCTCGTTGAATAGTGAAAGAGAGAGAGATAGATAAAAGAAAAGAGGGAACTAGCTCGCATATTTGCACTTGATCAATTGGAAGTGGAATTTGGATGTGAAGGGCTCTTTAATTCATTCATAGACTAGGCAATCAAGCTAGCAGATAAATATGGTAATACACGTGTTGATATGAGTGTTCTTTATGCTTATGAAAACTAATTGCTAAGTTTTTTTTGGTACTAACTTTTCCTTTAGTGTGTGGTTTGGAAACAGATTTTATCCTTTGTTAATCTAAAATCAATTCATTTTTCATTTTTGTGCTTTAAAAAGAACAATGCATGCTCAAACATCACAATTCATACTTCCTTTTGGTGCTTAAAATTGACACATGGTTAAGAATTGAACAAAGACAAAGAACATTTGAGATTGGTGCAATAAAATCAAACAAGGCAAAATACATTTGGACTTTGGTGCATCTAAAGTTGAACAAGGTGAAGCTCATCTCATTTGGTGTTTTAAAAATGGACTCACGTGCATGTATGGATTATTTAGATTAGCTAACACTTGGCCTTTTGGTACTTAATATGATTAATCTAGTGTCTTGAGTTCTTGGTGCGCTTAAACAATCTGTTAGATTAGCAACTATTTTTATTTTTAGAGAGGTATGTGGGGGGGGGGGGGGGGGGGGGTTCACTTAACCCAATAGAGGATGATGTCAAACTAGCAAATCCTTCTGGTTGATATATAAATAAGACTAAAAAAACTCTGGTCTTATCTCCTTGAGCTCAAGCAAGGTGTGTTGATGATAGTCTGGATCGGGTGAAGTATCCCTAAGTAGCCAACATGGTCAACTAGCTCTTAAGTGAGTCACACACATACAAGCTGATTAGGGAGATGCTACAAATATTATTATAATCTCATTAATTAGAGGCCACCTGGTTCACCTCTAAACAATTATCTTATCATAGCACAAGGGAAGCCTAAAATAGAATCTCCCCCAAGATTCCCATCATATATGTCCCAAGGATATTGTGTTATGAAAGAGATCTTCATTAACATCACAATAATACCCAGAAAAGGAAAAATCATAGGCACCTTTGAGAGGGATTTTAAGCTCTAGTTATGTGGCAGATATGTTGTGTAAGCTAATAAACACCAAATAAATGGGCCTATAACATTACAGATGAAGTCAATTTGACCTTAGATTAAACTACTTGTATGCTGCTTTTTTTGTGACAGACTTCATGAAAACTTACAACTTGAAAAAGTTATTAAACATAAACAAATCATTTCTTTTTGAGTCAGTCCTACAACTACATACTGATTGTGAGTTTATTGAGTTTGTACATCTCCAACATTGGTCCTAAAACATTTATCCTATGACATTGGTCCTACAACATTGGTCCTACAATATTTGTCCTACATTGGTTTTACAAAATGAGTCCTACAAACATTACACTGATATTTTTTCCTTGTTCCTTATGATCAGCATACTTAGATATGCATACCTTGAATTCTTAGAATCTTGCATTTTTTCATAGTCATCATTTTAGTCCCAGAATCCAAAAATCTCAAAAACATAGATTGCATATCTTATAGTTAAAGTATTGCACTTTCTAGAGTCATTTTTCAAATTAGAGGGTGCATTTTCCCAGGACATTCCTATAGTGGTCTTGCATTTTATCTTGACATCATCAACACCATCATTATCTACTGGCCTCAACATAGATGCCTTATCATTTTGGTTAAAATTTGTCTTAGACATACACTATTGCCAAAATTTATCACTATTGTCCTACCTTTTTGGTGTCAAGATAGTTCTCAATATCATTTGGGTATATCCTTAGAGGGTTTACCTTTTAAGTTTCTAAAATATCTCTCAAGGTAGAGTACTTACACTCTAGGCATTATTTTTTTTTTATTATCATTTCCCTTGTTAAAATCTAAAAAAATCCAAAAACAATAGTCTTAAGTTATTTTCCCTAGTTGTCTTGCATATACATTAGTCCTAGATTTGCATTCTAGCACATGACACTCATATGATCCATAGACCACCCCAATCAAGGACCAATCTTACTGGGGGAACCTCAACAATGACCTCCTAGCATTCCTCAATAAGGTGTCCCTTCCAATCTAGGACAACCTCAAATCACTCAAGGGGCACCTCCCACTAATCCTAATTATTCAACAATTTTTGCTAACATCCTTCAACAAATGGCAGCAAATGGGTCCATCCCTTCCCATTTTATAGCACTGCTTCAACATATCCCAACACCAGACAACATGTCTAAACACCTTAGTATATCCCAACACCCCAACATGTCCTAGCACCTCAATATGTCCCAACACCTCAACAAATCCTAGTACCTTAGCATATTCCAACACCCCAACATATACCAGCACCCCAACATATTCTAGCACCTCAACATGTCCCAACACCTCAGTATGTCTCAACACCTCAACATGTCCCACCACCTCATCTTGCCCCACTACCTCAACATGTCTCAACACCTCGAATGGATTCCCACATTCATCCAAATCATATTCGTTTGACTCTTCCAAAACATTTTAAATCACCGAGGAATGAGTTAGACATATGTCAATACACCAGTCCCAAACATTATCAAAATCATATACCTATGTCTAGAAAATTCCCACAAGCAACCTCCATATCTCCCACCATTTCTTCCTTCACACTCTCTCCACTGACCAATGCATCCAATAATGAAACATTTCTAGTCTACCCACAAGGACTATCCATAATACAAATTCGAGCTAGTCCATCATTTAGTACAAGTCCCAGTCAAAGTCTATTCCCATAATGCCCAACTATCAAGTCCTTTCAAGAACCCACCGTACATATCTAAACTAATACGCCATGTCAAGAGGATAATCCAAGGTCTAAAGAAACAAGTCCTAAAATTGGTCAAGATCAAGATACCAAGAATGTCCAATCAGTTGACCAAGATCCCATATTCCCAAAATCTCATGATGATCCCCTTATCCATTTGTAAAAGTATTGCTATGAGCCCCAATCATAATCCACCTCTTAATCAATACCATGATGTCCCTTATACTCGATCCAATGATCCTCTTCCATGTCAAGGTCAAAGTAATCCTCCCTCTCCACCACAAGCTCCCATCATCCCTCCATCTTTATGTCATAATCTTCCCTATCCACCACAAGATCACATCATCCCTCCATTCATGTCATAATCTCCCATGTCCACCTCAAGATTCCATCAACCCTATCCAAGTTAATAATGAACCTATTACATATCAACTTGGTTCATCCACTTTCATTAAGTCTGGTCTACTTTGTAGTCCTACTATTCTGTATGTGCCTCCACCACAAAATGGATTCGCATATTGTTTAAAAAATAATCAATATCCAATTTCCAAGAAGAATTATCTAAAAATGTATTATTAAGGAAAGGGGTTAGGCATAAATTAACAAGGTATTTTAGAACCCCTTGATATCAAAGCAAATCCATATTATCAAGGCCTTGTCTATATATCTCACCATCAAGATGTTGATATCCCCTCTACATCCAACATTCCCCCATATGAACCCAACAATACACATTCCCCATGACCTCCTTCATCTATTTTGGGTCCTCATATCCCAAAGTCAAAATATTTGTCCCTTCCATCCATCTTAGGTCTGTATATTCCTCCATCCACTAGTTCACAATCCACTTACCCTTTCCCACATGCAAATCAGCAAAGGAACACATCTTTGAGAACCATTTATCCATCCAAAAGGCCTCCATACAATTTTTTATCCACCCATGAATACCATTCCCCTTCCAAGCAATTTGGATGTCAAGCATAAAATCCATAAGTCAAGCAATCCACATGTAATCAAGGATCAGCATGTCTTGTCCAATCGACATGTAAAAGCAAAGAAAAATATGATCCAAAATAAAAAAAGAAATGTCCAAAAGGTCACAAAGGCTAGTAAAAATAAAATAAAATTTAAAGCTATATGGGTTCCTAAATCCCTTGTGCAAGCAATACATTCAAACCAACCACAAAATAAGAAAAATTAAAAACCATGTTGATTCCCAAGCATCTCCTCGAAGCACAATATCCTAAAGAAAGATCAAAATTGACATCCAAACTTGCTATTCCAAAGACTCCCATCAATCCTCCACATAGATGTCTTTCATCTTCCAAATCTATTTTGAGTACCTATGTCCCAAAATCCACTACCTTAGTTACTCCATCATCTCCTTCATCCATTTTGGGTCCTTGCATCCCAAAATCCATGTCCACTCCTCCCTCTAAATCTCAAAATCCAAAATCAATTTCCTTCCATCATTTCACCATGCCTTGAAGTGTGTGCCAACATTGATTTTGACAAAATTTCCATCCACCAATACGCAAGTCTTCCAACACACCATTCATTATGCATCACCTAATTTCCATCCTTCCATTGCCCTTATCCAATCATATGCATAAACCCTTATCCTAGTCCATTTTACCACTCATTTCATCATTGTTTGCCAACACCCTATCAACATCTTTGAGTATAGTTTCAATAGTTGTGGTACATACAAAACATTTTCTTCAAGATGATAGCTTATGGTGACTGATCAGGAAAGTACTATCTAGGAAAGTATTGTACACTTTTCCTCCCGACCTCACCTAAAGTGGCAAAAATATTGTATAATATGGCTTAGGGTTAAGGATTTCACATCGTATGATTTTAGTACTTGCGGCAGAATTGAGCTGTAAGGGATTACAGATTGTAATCAGGTTGTAATCACTAGATAATAATAATATTGGACTCGCTATTGGTGGACGTAGCCCAGGGATTGGGTGAACCACGTTAAATCTTTGTGTCTTGTGTTCTCTTCTGTGTGGTTTATCATTTTCTGATATTGGTTATATTTGCACATAATTGTTATTTCTTCCTTGTTAATCCTAACACAAGAGTACTATCAAAAGAACAAGATTCTTGAGTCCTTCATGTCATTTGTTGTCTTCCAAAAATGTCAAAAATACAAAAAAAATCAAAAAAGGAAAAAATGGTTACCTTGGTGAAAACTTGGCAAATAGGCACCTTCTGTGACATAAAAAATAGAAATCAAGAGAAATAATTCATCTTATGGTGAAAACTGCTTCTTGTGCCATCTTGGACAAGTTCCATGATGAAAAGTTGGCAAACAAGTGTCAAGTGTAATCCATTCCCTTATTGCACTCTTCACTCTGGGACAAGTTTCATACATGCTATCCTACCTACCCCATCCTCCATGATCCCTCATCCATCCATAGCCCTTTTCCTATCTCTAATCTTTACAAGGCTTCATGCATACTATCTACTTCACTTTAATCCATACTCTACATGACAAATCCTTTGTCTTATCCATCCTTTACTTTTGTCATCCATTTTCATATTTCATTTTGCCTATCCAAAATGCCTTCCTTGGTCTTGATCAAAATTAGGGACATAAACAAATGAAGAATATATTTTCAAAATCTTTTGACATGTCCATTCCCATAGATCTCATGTCATGTCATTGCCTACATAGAGACATGTCTGATCCCTTAGCTTGGGTAAACATGTTATCCCATTGTGAGATAGTCCTTGCATCCAAAACAACTCTGATTCCATTTTTCACCTATCCATTGCCATCCCATCAACTCATTCATCCATTCATAATGTTCCATGCTTTGCTAGACACTTGAGAAAATAAATATAATCATGTTTAAAGAATAAATCCTAACATATGCCTTTCACCTCATTTAGTGATCTTAAACATCTTGAAAAATCCATGAAAATTAGAAAATGTCACGATCCTTCAATATTATGAGAAAATAGCAAAAACATAACAAAAAACTCAAAAAAAACCCCCAAAAGCACAACCATTTTTTTTGAAAAAATAACAAAAATATTTCAAAAGACCTTCAAAAAGTTTTAAAAATATAAAAAACCTAAAACATTAATCTATGGTGACCATGTTTGGGGTGTCTGTGATAAGGGCCTTCACTTATGTGATACACCGCGCATACCTTGACTCCAAACATACGAACCCTATGGTGGACCAAACATATTTGTAAAAAGTCTTGAGAAAATTATCAAAGACAACAAAATAAAATAAAAAAGCAAGAAAATCCTACAATAAATATCTTTTGTACATAAACCAGTTCTTTAGCATTTTTCAATAGGCATTGAATGACATCATACAACAAGTCTAAACTTCATCATAACCAAGTCAAACTAGTCAAACTATTAAGAGGTCCTCAACTACACTACCCAAACTATCTTATCTATCAATCAGTCCAATAGCAAAGCATTTTGTCAAAAATCATGTTGTGTTGGACAAGGGAAGGAACACTCAAAATCAAATGGAGCAGTCTTAGATGGGGTACCTTTTTTCTTGGAATCAGATAGCATCAACAATACATCAAAATTCAATGTCCAACCTACTGCAAAAACACAAATACATAATCAGTATAACTGCAACTTGTTGAGTTAAAGTTAGTCGTATTATGTCTTAATTTTCGCAAGTCACATTCTTATGCATCTCTGGGATGTCCACAAGCAATTTAGAGATGCCATGATGGTACATGACTTATTTTTGTTTATTTTTTGTTTGTCGAATGTTTGTCATGAATTCTTAAAAGAGAAATTTTGGTGTATGTAATAAGATCCTTCACATCCATATACAAATATGTAATTGCAAAATAGAAATGGATACTTTAGTTGTGATATGCCACACATACCTTGACTCTGAATGCTTGACCTAGATGGATCAACCCACATTCCTTGTTTGTTCAAAGTGCCTATTTTATATGCAAGAGGATAATCATACCTATATCATTCATATCTTGGTAGGATGGTATCCATTGTTGCTGTAATAAAGTGGCTCAATGATGATAAATAAATAGCTCAAATCAGTTGGAAATCAAGCATGGCTATTAAAACATTAAGCTCTCTACCTACTATAATCTAAGGGTTTGAATCAAAGATTCATTCTCTTTATTTCATCTCCTAACTATCATCTTCTAAAAATTTTCATTACTAACAAATTCTCTCTGTTAGTCCTAACAAATCCTTGTGATAGAGTATCACAATACAAACAAAAATATTGCATCTTGCATAAGCATGTTAGTACATATAGCATAAATCATACATCATAAAGTACATATCACAATGCATTCATCCATCATCTAAATTAATATAGAACATCCAACTCATTTAGCATAAACATGCATCATATATAGTCATATCATAGAATGTGCATATGAAAAGTACAAAAACATAAAGTACATAACATATCAACATGGTATCACATCATATATAAATGCATACATCCATCACATAACATAGAAGCATATCATAACCATTTTGCATCTCATAAACATCATAGATACAGTCATCTTATTTCAAGAGATCATTCATGCCTTTCATAAAAAATTTCTGGAGGGGGGCATCATTTACCTCGCTGTCACATTGTTCCCGCTGGGGCATACCGGGGCATAATTTTTATTTTCTTTGAAACAAAGCCTAAAAAACATTGTATCAAAGAGGGGCAAAATATAAACACTTAAAAATGACCTATTTCTCTAAACACGATGACATTACTAACATTCCTCCTAAATTATTAAATAATCTTCATTATTTAATTAATTACATCTTTCTACTATATTCTAAGTTCAAAATCATCATTTCCCTTTAATTTCATTATTAAGTGATTTTAATTAATTACTTTAATTATTGAACGTCTAATCAATATTTCATCAATTATTCATCTATAATATAATTAAATAATTTAACATTATTTGATTATACCCCATCTCATTATAATTAATTAAATAAAGTATATTATTTAATTAATATTCTCTCTTTCTAATTATTACATTTACGTAATAATTAAATCAAATCTCCACTCACAATTAAATCAATTATATTTATTTAATTAAACTAATTATTCCTCTCTCATAAATAAATAAGCAATTATTTATTTATAATTCCCACATGTGCAAGTAAATAAATTCTTTTATTTATTTAATCATGACTATTCTTCCAAAGCTAACTCATACTAACTTTATGTTCACTCTTCAATTACAAATCTGACTATTCAATAAACATTGTTAATTCCTCCCCCAGTAATCAATCAACAATTCAATGTATTTCAGTCTTCTATTCCACCTTATCAGTCAATCCTCCAATCAAGACAGTCAAGCTGAGTTGATCTCCTACTCACTTTGAGTTAACTCTTTCCCCTCATCAACTCAAACCTATTAAACAAATCAATCAACTAAGTTGACCTCTTACTCACTCTAAGTTCAACTCTTCAATCACAACCAATAAGCCCACCAATCAAGAAATATTAATCAAAATCCCTAAAAATCTTATAAATAGAGAGCTAAATGTCTGATTTTGAAAACAATAATTGCTTTGAGTTCTCTAATTTTGAAAACAACAATTGCTTTGAGTTCTTATGTTGGCATGATCTTGATCTCAATTATGAGAGCCCACATTACATAAGAAGGAGAACAACAAAGGAGAAATTATGGGTTTGCATATTCTTTTATGTTATTTGATTTCAATATCTTGATTTGTGTATGCATTTCTCTTGTTTCATTTCCTCTTTTGATATTGGGAATACTAATTTCTTTAACAATCTGTTTGTGGTTGAGATACTGATGTTATTGCAGGTTTATATTGTTCCTATTATACCTAATTATAGAAACTCATGTAAAAAGCTTGCATGCGATATTTGACTCTTCACAAATTATATCACGCACATCATAAAATTCAAACACAATATGACCTATACAATTAGTAATGAGTTTAATATCATATGCATTCAGACAAAGATCTCATATTTTTCTTGAACATATATCTATGTTTACAACATTCTATATGTTTAATGGATCTGCGGTTCAAAGAACTTGCATTCAATGATATGCCTGCTCATTTGAGTTGCCTAAAAAAACTATTTTCCACATAGCTATTTCCACTAACAATGTTTATATCCATGTTTCCAATACAACTTGTCAAGCTATATATCAATTTCTTCTTGTTCACTTGTCACCACTTTAGACAACAACAACGTACTGTAGATCTAAAATTTAAGGTACATAACCTCTCATTTTTCTTCTTCTATTTTACTATCTTCTACCATCATTCCTAAATTTACACATGTAATATTTTACTCACAACATATTCATACCGTGCCTACAACACTATCAACAGTGTTCAACGGTTCTTAGCCATCATCTCCAAAATTTGATGTGCACAATGCTATGGTAAGCTTAAGGGCCACATTTATTTGACATGTTCTTTCCAAATTTCAAATCTCTCTTTACACTCGCTACTTTTCTTTTTTCTTCCAGATATTTTATCTAGATTTCCAAAGTAGTGCATTGAGCATAATGCATTTCACCACACCAACTACAACTTTTATCAATATAGCCTTAAAAAAATGAAAATATATTGCTTTCATAAAACTCAATTTGCATTCTTAAATCACTATGTTCTATAAATGCATCTAGGTAATTTACAAGCCATTTTTCACAATGCATCCTCTCAATACTTCATTTTATCTGTTTATTCATTGCACCTTTTTTACTTTCTCTAATTCCTAAAAAAAGGTTATTAAAAAGTAGTTGGTCTAAATTGCTTCTTTTAGAACAAATTTCATTGGTTGCAGTTGCAAGCAATCTTTCAATTTTTTCATAACTAGTATTAACACACCCCTTGATTTATATTGTTAATATATTGTGTTTTGTATACTAAGTAACATTGACTTCATGTAAGTGCTTTTAGTTTTCCTATTCAATATTTCTTATAAGAAGTGTTATTGAAAATCTTATACAAACCAAAAGGCTCATTCTAGTACAACTCAAATTGCATGTAGTTGCAACTAGCCTTGAAAACCTGGTAACTAGCATTAGGGAACCCCTTGGTTGGAAGTGCTAAAACACCGCATTGTGTAAAGGCATCCAAAAATTTTACACAATGTTGTCAGCATTGCAATTTCTTAGTATTTGATTTTATCTACTAATACTTTACACATTTGTGACTTTTCCTAATCTTCAAGCAATATGCATATTATTATTGATTATGTTCACATAACATAAATAGATTCAAAGAGTTATGCAAGTGTCCAAAATGACATTTATGTATAATAGGCCACCATGTGAAAAATAATAAAACATGAATTCTAAAATCCATTATTTGTGCATATCTTCTCTTTGTCGTGTCCTTTTTACTCTAGCATACCTTCAAACAACAATGATTTACAACAAATATATAGCTAAAGGTACACAACAACTCTCTTGTGTTCTCCTATTTCATTGCATTGTTCCTTCAATGCTAATTTGACACTATAAACAATAGGATTTGAGCTCATTAATTTTGTTTATTCACACATGTTTGTTTCCTAAAATATTTAGAGTACTCTACTAATAGATGAGACCTTTGTATATGACCTACAACTTATGTCATTGTTACCAATTTTTGCATCTAGCTCAAATTGGCAGAGCTAGGTAGTTGATTAGTTAAGTTAAGGTGTGTTTGATTCATTTTAAAATTTTAAGTTTTAGGTGTTGTATTTAAATTGAAATGTAGAATTTCGAAAGTAAACTGAAGAGAGAGAAATGCACAGAAAGAAAAATCATTTTCTTTTCATTCATGAAGGAAAATATTACATCCATGTAAAAAAGATATTTTCATAAAGAATATCACAAGTACTTCTGCAAATACAAGTCTTTCTTTCATTCTTTTCATTTACAAAAGAAGAAAACAATTTTGTGACCCACACAAGTCGTGGGAACTCTTAAAACAATTTGAAAGGAAAACACAAGCATTGACGTCAAGACTAGAAGAGAAGGGAAACATTCACCATTGCCTATTGATGGTAGATTGTGTTGAGCTTGGATGTGTCAGTTAAAGAGTGGACCCCACATCCTCAACATATGTGCAAGATGAATGAAAAGGATGTTAGTCCAAAAAGAGTGAGAAATGGAGAATTTGAATCCTTATCTCTTGTTTTTTACCACAACACTAGCATTTTTCAGTCACATGTTATCATGGAACAAAAAAGAAAAAGAGAAAGCAAAGCTGAATTTAGACGTTTTAAAACTAACAAGTTTTGTTATGTGTAGCTACAAGAATGAAGAGAAGAGATATCTAAGGAACATATTACTTTAGTATGAAACCTTGTAGTTCATTGCATTAAGTTCTAATGTTCTTATCAGATCAACATCAAATCAACAAAACTTCAAAGATGCATGCTATCTTGGCATGAAGTCTTTTAGTTTGAAAGATACAACTAATGGAATTATAAAATCATCAAATGGACAAGATATCATAGCTTGAAACCTTTTGGTTTATCAAGAAACAATAGATGTAGGAAAATGATCACCTATAGATACTAAAAACATAAGGTAACAATCAACAAAGATTGTTGCATTAAAAGAATCAAATTGAAGGAACAACTCACTAAAGGGAATAGTCATATTGGAAAATTTATCAATTTATACAAGGAACACATGCTTCAAGAGAAAGGCCAAGATAATTAATAAATGAGCAAAGTCTATACAGAGTACAATAATTAACTCAAGCATTAGTGATTTACCAAAACAAAAGATTGGAACAACACTTTTCATGATCATAAAGCAATAAATGGAATCTTTTACAAAGGCATCCTTATAAAATAACACAAAACATATATAGGTCAAAAGGATATAATGTTGATCAGTCAATCAAGAAAATATGAGTATGAACATAATACATCATGTTTTATAAGTCAACAATGATATAGTTTTTTTTTTGGGTCAACACTAAGTCCAATGAACAACAAAGGATGTCTATCAAAAGGTCATGCTAATTTTTTAGATGTGTTACACCAAAGGAGCCTACATAATATTTCAAAGTGTCTTCATTAATTTCATTCATGATCAATCAATTAGAAACACATGTATAGTCATGTATAGCCATGCTTCTGAGAGAAAATACTACATTAAAAATAAGGTTGCATCAATTAAATTGTATCAATCAAGGTACATCATAGAAGACATAAGGAGTATAAAAAACTCAATGAATAATGTATCATTATTTCATCATGTCATAAACAACACAACAAAGGTATTTATTTGTGAACAATACTATCAACAAAAGCAATCTATAACAATAATAAAGTCGTGGAGTTGATAAATAAATGGTAATTATTGTAAGAATAGCATTCCCAATTTAGATACGACAAGATTAGTATTTCACCTTGAGGAAATGATAATACGACATAGGTAACAACATATTTAGTCAAAAAGGTAGTTTTAAAATATGTACTGGTGTAGTGACATTACAACTTGATCAACTATGATGTAGGAGAAACAAGTGACAATGTAAAAGGTAAAATACAATTAGTGATATGAGTGAATAGAGAAAGAAAATATAGTTTTCATTGTAGGGCTACACAATTCATATATTATGTATATTTGAATCATACAAGTTCAGATTTCTTTTTAGACTTATTCATTTAAACTAACAGGTTATTCAAAATTCAAGTCCATGATAGTACAAAGGCTTATAGTTACAAGAGGGCATCATATTCAAAGAAGACATTATATTCAAATAAGGCATCATGTACAACACAATTGAAATTTAATTCTCCTCACACTCATTTGCTATAGATTTTGAGATACACACAATGCCATTATAGTGTTATTTGAAAGGGAGAAATATGGTCATGAAAGGCAAAAAAGATATACAATTATGATTGGATTGAACATTATAAATGTTATTCATCAAAGAGGCATTCAATATATGAGATACATATGTGCATAACCAAGTGTTGTTATATGCATGAACATGAGTATCAGAGATATACAAGCTAGAAATTGGTTTCCCAAATGCCTTCAACATTTAAGGTTACAGACAATGATAGGAAAAAGAGGTTGAAACAAAATTTTGGAATATTGACTTCATAAGATTCCAGGCAATAAACACCAATGCAATAATCAAGGGCATGCAAAGTGCAAAATGCAATTATCAACACCAATGCAACAACACTATTATCATTCCAAAGGTTTTAATGTAAAGGTAGAAATGTATTCACTATTTCAAAAAAGTTATCTATTCAGTAATGCATGCTCTTCGGGTCAGGATAGTTCTAATGAATCAAAGAGTATATATCTTTAGCTGAAGTATAGTTTTGTGGGTCTTTGAAGTTTCTTTATGTTATTGTTTTGACAAATTTCTAAATGTTAAGAAGTTGTGGTCTTTATGCTAGGTAATATCTCAGAAAGTCTCATAATACTTCCTTCAAAAGGTCCCATGGTTAAAAAAATAAGCATGAAGATAAGTTCATAGCTTGGTTCTATCATAAAGTACAAGTCAAGGTCACAAGGTTTTAATGCTACTAAGTTAGGAGGAATCTTATATTCCATACTCATAAACCCTCAAATTTTGAAGACCTAGTTTTCTTATGGTTGCGAGAGTGGTGATGAACCCAACTAGGGTTTGTGAGAAAAAATCTATACAAACACTTGTGTCACAAAACCCAGATATTAAATAAATAAGCCATAGCTACAAAAGAAGTTCATTAATTTCTGGTAAGAGGAAAATTTATCATGAAATGAAGATGGAATGTAACTATCAAAACTTATAGAGTCAAAAGAAAATCTACATAAATACTTTGTAGAAATAACCATGTCTCCAACATAGGAAGTTAAGATAGAAAAAAGATTTTAGTGTATGAAACCATGGTATACGTAGCTGAAAATAACTCAGGTTGAATGCACAAAGAAGAGAAAGCGAATATAGAGCCATGACTATTATTTTAAGCAATGGTGAATACATGAGCCATAATCAAGATATGCAACAAACTACCCAAGTAGAGCCACGATTACAAGTGAACCCTCATCTTCTTCAACATATATATTATAAATAAAAGCTCTGGAAAGAGTACTCCAAAAACATGGAAGGAAAACTATCAAAAATTCCAAGGAAAGTTAAATATATACAGATAGATACACGATGAAACCCTCATGGTTTAAAGTGCAGAAGAAATTGATAGAAAGGACTCTTGTTCAAGATTGAAGGCAGGTGTTACCAAATACATACTTGTTCATATGGAGAAATGGAGGAGAATTCATGAGAAAATCTTGTAGAAATATCTTTGAAAGCCATATTTCACCAGTTAAAGTATATTTTAAGACTTATGAATTAATAAAAAAAATAAACAATGGCCCCGAGGTCTAATGCTTTTCTAATAAATATTTATATTTAAGTTATGTATGTTAAGTGATCCTTTATATATCTATTAACATATATAAGTTAAATATAAATTTTATTTTCTATTTCATTGTTAGTACATCATTCTATACTACATTTAGTATTTATTAGTCCAGCCTATCTATAGGTTGAGACTTATGTTTTCAATTGATTTTTTGCTATTACTTTGCCTAAAAAATAGTGCCTGTGCAAAATATTAAACATGATTTTCAATGTTTGAAGTGCCTTGTTTTTTATTTTGAATTTTTTGAAAAGTATTTCTTTTTTCTTATTGGCTGCTCCTATTTTTGTTGGGGGTTTATTATTTTTTCATTGTGAAAATTAAAAAAAAAATTTCTAATCAATTAAAAAGTAAGAGAAAAAAATATTTATTTACTAGTACTATTCTTTAATATTAATTATACATTTTATACATGATTCCTTTACATTTAGATTAATATTTATTTATTAGTACAAGTACTAATAATGTTACTATTCTTTAATATTTATTATACTTTTTATACATGATTCATTTACATTTAATCTAATAAACTAATTTTATCTAAATATTTATTATCTTATTAAATAAATTATATATTAAACTCTATTTTATTTATTTTTAATTATTATTTTTATTGATACACATTATTGTTTATTTTACTTTTATTTTTATTTAAATTTAAATTTATTCTAATTATTTATGTTATCACAATCATAAATAAAAGCTATTATAAATAATTTAATTTATAATTATTTTTTTTTCTATTTAAGTTTGAATTATTTATCTTGCACCCACTTGTCTTTATCACCTTTATTATCTATCACTTATTTAAGTATTTAAAAATAATTTAATAAGCTAATGATATACTTAGATTATATTATTTATTATTAATATTATATATTTCAAATTATTGTTATTTTTAACATTTACATTTTTATATTTTGACTATTTTTTTCTATTTTTTTAATCTAATATAGATCTAAAAATTACTATGACAAACAAAAGTCATTAATAGTTCGATTTATAATTATTTTGTTCCATTCAAATTTGAATTATTGTAAAATATTTATATTTTTAACTCCTTATATATATATATAATCCCTCTTAAATACCTCTCATATATCACTTCATACATCTTTATCTTTCTATCTTTCCCTCTTTCTACCTCTATTTCTCAGTCTCTCTCTCTTGTTCTCCCTTTCAATGTTTCAATCTATATTTTATCTCTACCCCCCCCCCCCCCCCCCTCCCCCCCCCTTCATATCTCTATGTTTCTTATTCTCTCTAAAAGAATGTATGCATATTTTTGGGTATGATGTATCAGATCTAGCAATAAAAGTTTCTTTCCCTCTAAAATATGATATGGATGGTGGAGCTCTTTTTGCATAGACTAATACACCTAGGTCTCTTCCTCGTAATGTTTTGCCATGTGTCAAAGCAAAATTTGACTATGCAAAGGTGTGTTCTTCTTCCTCTTTGTATACAATGCCCATCTTTATCTCTTTCTCTAGATATTGAGTGCTAAGTGAATTCATAGGCTTCGACCATTTCAGGAATTTGTTCATCAAGAGCTAAATATCAAGGACAACATGAAATTTGTTCATCTTGAGTTAATGATTCTAATTTTGACATCTTTGTTATCGCAGATTTGGTCATACTAGTCTAGACTATACCTACCACAATTGTGCACATGTCAAAAGAAAGAAAACTTCATTGAATGGCTAGGCCTTAATTATTCTAAATAAATAGAAATCAGGCATGTAACCATGAATTTAATTTTTGAGAAATTATAATATGCAACGTTGGATCCTTAACTCATGAATTGAGTATTAAATTTGTCTCATGTATCCAACTGATTCTTGAAATAGAAAATCCGTAGTGTAGCCATTGAGATAAACATTATTTCAATAGATACTTTCAACCTCAAAGACAATAGAGTAATAGGATTAAGTAAATCAAATTATAATAAGTTATTTGCATTGTAAACAATAAGTATCAAAGATTTGTATTGAAAGATTTAGTAATTAGTGGAAAGTAATATTTTAACCTCTATTTCAAACTAGCCACATGATTTAGCAACATTTTGTCTGATTACACAAGCTATTTTATTGTAGGTGTTAAGTTGTAAATATGCCTCTTGTCAAGTAACTCTATCTCACAATTGGTCAATTTGTCTTTTAATTTTTTTCTTAATCATGATTTTCTTTTCTATTAGGTTGGACTCCTACTGTAATACAACTCTTGTTATATAATGACATCCATTGTTTAATATATATTAAGTATAGTATATATATTAATAAATGAAATAATGGAGGATATAATTGCATGCTATATATTGTAATTAACTTTAATTCCATGCAGGGCATTTTTTTAGACTTAAAGTTCTTTTATAGGGAAGGGGGTGTTTTCATTTTTTTCAGTAGTGATGGGTCAATTATGGGGCTATTTTTGGCATTTTGAGTTCAGTTGGAGCTCATTTCGTAGTTCAATTCATGTGCACATGCATGGGGAGGGTTTTGAGGTATTTTTTTATGCAAATTTGATGAGTTTCACCTCCTTTTTTGCATGGTTTTTTTAGTGGAAGTTTGACTTTGAGTTGAGCTTTTATTTTGTTTTAGGGATTAGCCTTCCTATAAGGTTAAGGTCTTAGATTTTTTTAGTAGTTCTTTCTTTTGGCTCACTTTCACTCATTGCAAATTGATAGTATATTATATCATGACTCATCTTTCAAACTTATAGTTGCTTGTTCCTTTGATTTTGATATAGTATAGATTGATCCTTCTCCTATTTTACATGTTATTGGTATTGAATTGTGCATTTAACTTAGTTTCTGTGGTTTTGGAAAAGCCCTCCAATTGGTTATTTTTAGGTATTCAATCATTATTTAAGTTGAATATTGTGTTATCTAGGTTTTAGTTATTCAATTTGTGGAAATAATCTTCCTTTCTTGAAAAATTGTTGCTCAAACCTTCAATCAATTTGATTAATGAATTTGAGTTGTAAACAAAGATAAGCTTTGTTAAATTTATTGGGAATCATCAAGCTTTTATGGGGTTTGGGAATAGAAATTTTGGTGCATCGCCCATTTAGATATAGGTTTTAGTTTTATGCGTATCTTTCTATCTCTTTTCCTAGAAAAGATAGTTTTAGGTGATCAACAGGGGAAGTCAGCCCACAATCCAGAGATTGACTATCATTATAGGTACACCCATATGCCTAAGAGTCTTTCCATGTTTCACAAGATTGGCAGGTCTCATACATAGTGAATTCAAGTGCAATCCTTTGTGACAACAATCATAATCCAGGACAAAAAAAATACATGTTGTTAATTTGCATGATAACAAAATCAATGTATTTCCTTGTTAAAACTGAAAAATATTTCAAAAGTAGTTTTCTATAGTTTTATAAATGGTTTTGCACTAATACAAAAAGTTTTACAAAAATGCAAAAGTAGTCAGCAATATGATTCATTTGCTTCATAGGTGTATACTATATTGTTAAATTAGTATTGAGTATTGTATTTCTTTTTACATTCGAAGAATGTCATTATACCATTGACAAATATATGCTTCAACTATACATAAAATTACTAGGCATGCCTTAATATATGAATTGAATTACAATGGATTTAATTATTTCCTTATAAGTAAGTAATAGCACAATCTTTGCATATCTATTTGGTAACTTTTGAGACTTTGAATGCAAAATAAATCACATTTAAAAAAAAAAGTTATACTAAATATAGACATGATACTCTTGATCATTAAATAATCTATGCACTCTTAACTTCCTCACTCCATATTGATTCCAAGGTCATTATGGTATTTCCTAACTTTTTATAAGCTTTTTCTCTAGATTATGTTGTATGGTTTCTTACATCATAATATTCATTACAATCTATTAACATTGTATAAGCTCTCTCTAGATTAGGTTATATGTTTCTTATCTCATACTATTTATTGCAATCGATTCAACTTTTAAGCTTACAACTATGTGATTGAAAATAATTAATGAGCTCATGTTTTATGACAATATGATAATATAACCCTTTCATATCATTGCTTAACAAGTACATATAAACTTTGTAATATATTTATACTAGAGGTTTTCAAGACATCAATCATTGCAAATAGTTTCTTTTATAAGGCTTTTTAACATATCTACTTGTGTGTGTTAATTGTGGTAAAGCTAACTACAATACTTCAATAAACCATTACACTTAGTAATTGATCAAACTACCTAGAATCGATCTATTCCTTCCTATATGAAGCGAGTATGATTCTATGAAAGATTCTCTTAGATGACATACACGAGAATCAGTGACTAGATGACTTCATAATGGAAGATTCATGATGAATTGAGATGCAAGACATGCATTCAACAATCCGAATCTAGTCATGAGAGAACCAAAAAATATGAATCTAATGTCTATTCTAGCATGACATTAGACTATTCTATGAATTGGAAACTACAAGCTAACATGCAAATCTAGATTTTAAGAGATTGAAATCAACAATATTAAGCATATAAGTCTAAGAGAAAAAAAACATAATTCATTTACTTAACAAAAAGTAGGATCCTTTGAATGAGCCAAGAAGCCGGTTTATATCAAAATCCAAGAATGGACGTGCAGTTGAGATTCATCCTATTGAGTGGTTGAGATTCTCTTTCATTTTTAGAAACTTCTCATGATTGGATGAGCCTGAAAGAAAGATGGCAACTTTCATTTATTTACTCTTTATTTTTAATTAGAAAGTTGCGCACATGAAATTGAATGGGTTATTTTATTAATCAAAAGTATTTAGAAACCTTTTAATTAATTTATTAATTGATTATTGATTTAATTATGCAAGCCAATTGATTTAATTACTTACATAATTATGTCTAGCATATTTTCTTGAATTGATTAATTGAAATTAGGGGCACTTAGTTAGCTAGACCATTTTTAGGTGATTACATTTGCCCATCTTTGAATTGATGTGCGAGCAACGTATCAATTCAAAGAACTTATGGTGTTGAAGCAAAAAATATCTTGATGTGGATTGTTGAAACCATTCCTAATTGCAAAAGATCAATTCTGAACTTGATTGAATGAAATTTGATAGAGATTCCCAGTTATCAGTTCTAAACATAATTTAAGAGAGACTAACTAAAGATAAAAAAAATATATTGATTCTAAACTTGATTGAAAATGAACCGATCATACCAACTCCGAGATTGATTGGACAAAGACCAATAGAATAGACCAAGATATCAATTTTGAACTTGATTGAACAAGAACTGATTATACCGACTCCGAGCTTGATTGGATGAAGATTGATAGAAAGAACAAGATATCAATTCTAAACTCTATTGAACAAGAACCAATTATACCGACTCCAAGCTTGATTGGACGAAGATCAATAGAAAGATCAAGAATGTTCAGCTTGTTGTGATGTGATGAAACTGAACACCCATGTGATTTGATGATGAAAACTAACCAATTTGATGTGAAGCGATGAAATTGATTAATGTAAAAAAGATTCTTAAATCAACTTATTGATTTGAATGAATAACCAACTTGATGAACTGCGATGAAATTGATTATCGTTAAGAGACTCATTTTTAAGACACTATCAGATCAATGTGGTGCGATGAAATTGATATGTCCCTAGAGCTTTGATTAATTCAGGCGCCTACCCCAAGTAACTTGATGTGGTGGGATGAAATCACTCATGCAGAAAGGTCAAAGAATTTCAACTTGATGTGAGTCCTCATGAAGTTGAGATGCCCCTAACGATGAGGTCTTGATTGAATTTGTGGTTTTAAACTTGGTTGATTTGATTGATGATGTAGTATTCCTACCCCCTCATGATCAAAATTAAAATATGGAAAGAAATACCATTAATTTGAGTTGATTCGATTGATAAAAAGAATTGAATTTATAGTAGAATTGATGTCAAATTGATTCAATCATATTATAGATGATTAAGAATGAATTATGAGCAATTTTGAGGTCATTTGGAGTGATTTTGACCAAGTTTGACTTGAGTTGACCAAATTTGGACCAATATAAAAATTCAAGATTTTGGTCTTGATGACAAATCTAAGATTGAATGACAAATTGTTGAGTAGATGCCGCACCGATAAGCATGATTTGTCTAGTGGTTAACTACATTTGACCATAATTTTGATTTGTGATTTTGAGCATGATATTGATATCAGATTTTGATTTCAATCTTGAAAATGGATTCAGGATGCCAAATTAGGTTAGGGTGCAAATTTTGCGTCAATCATATCATTTTAAAAATCACACCAAAAAGTATAAAAGGGGCCCAAGGGGTCATTTCAAATCATTTTTACCATTTGACTTTTGAGTTTGAAAGCCTTTTAAGAGAAAGTATGCTTATTCCCATGAAAAATCATTGATTTGAGCATCAAAGGAGGCACAACCGGCTGCAGAACTATGGTCCACCAATAAGTAGTCGATCTCAAAACTTGAATTTTTGAATTTCATGTCATTTAAAAAAAAAAATTCATTGTTTTTAGGGCTAAACCTCAGTTTATTGTGTAAAAGTCTCATATCGTACAAGTCAGTTGCTTTTATCATATAATAAATTGCATTACATCTTGTATCATGTGCCCAAATGTAGTTTTATTGTATGATATATACCTATGTATCGTACGATTGAGGGTACTTTATTGTTTTAAAATCTTTCATCGCATTACTCATAGAGTTTCATCATATGATAATATGGCAGATTTTCTTTTATCCCTTAGCTTAAATCTAATGTTTTCTTCATTATGTTGAGGGTGATTCGTAACATAGATTTATTCGTAGCTTTGTTGAACAATTTCTAATGTTTGAATTCTTTGATTTTGATATGATTTTCTCGATCTTGAGCAGATACTGATACTTTTCTAGTGTCTTGTGATACAAGAGCGACTTCCTGTCCCACAAATTAAATGTGCCTACCCTTAGGCATTTAGATTAGTTCATTTTCTATCTAATTAGGATCATGTAGTATTTGAGCAGTGTGGGCTAGGGAAGCTTCTTACGATGTACGATATCTATGTGAACCACAAATTGTTCATAGCTTGCAAAGAGCTTCCAAAGTGAGCATAATACATTTCATTTTCCTACTAAGGAGATTATAGTTACCCCTGAGGATGTTTACAAGATCTTGCACCTACCTTTTACTGACAATCATGTATATTATAACCAGGATCCCACTCAATGTATCACTTCTTGTTAGGAATGGGAACACTGAGAGGGGGGGGGGGGGTGAATTAGTGTTCTATATATTATTACTTTTTATGATATCTTGAAACTTAACTCAATTGCTTTAGTATTGAATGGAATAAGAATGCAAGTAAAGTAAACACATAACACATAACACCAAATATGATTACGGGGAAACCCAAATAGGTAAAAACCCCAGTGGGAATTGACACCCACTAAGAACTGCACTAGTGTATTATGATCCCTATTAGAAGATCTTACAACCCTATTAGGAGTTGATCTTTATAATGTAATAAGTACAGTGACCTAGTCAAGGGTCGGACCCTGTTAGGAGTCTTTTACAATAACCTTGTTAGGGGTGGTTGGCTTATTGTCAGATCTCACTACCTAATGACAAGGCTACAACCTCCTAGATATCAGATACACACTATATCTGCCAATGGTGAACTGCTGCTATGACACAGCTTGTCTGATCAGTTCCTTTTGTGCGCTGATGCTTTAACCTCTTGTAAAGCTCTAAAACATTCTAACTACTCTTTTCATACTTCTTCTCTTCTTCTATCAACTCTATATCTCATGCCATACTCAAATACAAAGGCGCATGTCTTATTTATATGCGCAAACAAAACTATTCACTAAGTCGGCCTATAACTAATTACATACAACGCTTCCAAATGAATTGGCTCAAGCGTGTTTACATAAAATGATATTAACATGTCTATAACCTAAATACAATATGCACATAGCCTTTACAAAACAATATTATACACGCTAACCAAAATACCAACAGTCGGCTCCATACTCTATTCTCTTATGTCACTTACTGTCAGTGTCACTTCAACTCGCTATATCTTCAACATACTGACTCATCTTATCATTCACTCTTAACCATGGCTTAATAACATAACCAAAAGCTTATCTTCCAGGGCACGTACCAAAACTTGGTCATACGCACATGCGCTAATGCTCTGTTCCTCTGGTGCTTCACTAATTGTCCAGTCTTCCATACCCATTTTTCTGATCTTCTAAGTTATGTGCTTACTCCAAAAATCCATATGACTTTGTTGCCATAATGAAAAAACTAAATCATATTCATATACAATCGTATAGTCAAATTTCCAACAATCTCCTCATTTGTCATTAATGGCAACAAAGGAATATGGCAAAGTTACTAAATTGTATCTTACAAAAACTTTCTAGCATATACTCTATCTTATATCTCCCTTTTTACATCATATACTACATCATATATACTCCTCCATATTCTCCCTTCTCCTATATATTCTACTCCCCCTTTGACATTAATGACAAAGGTGCTCAAAAATGAAACTTCGTGTACTTACATAGTTAGGACATCCGGGTAAGCAATCTGAAGGTTTGCAATTTCTTGCTGCCAAAATGCCTTCAGTGCATTTATTGTTTGGAGATGGGCACACAAAGCATAAGTCAACTTCTCCATCTTCTCCAAATCTTAACTCAAACCTTGATCATATGTCACCATCATGGCATCAATCTTCTTGATATTCTAATTCAGCACATCTAAAGAGGGCGCAAGTGCATGTCTCAACTGAGCTTGCTTAGCCCTTATCTTGGCCATTTCTTTTTTTGCCTTCTCAATCTTGTCCACTTGTCCTTGGTAGACATTGTTACACATGTTTACATCTATGGAGGGATCTTCTATTGATTTCCTTACTGCTTCTATCATTGATTAAGCTTCCTAAATTTTCTTTGAGAGATCTCCAGTCAGTTTGTCCTTATCCATACAATTAGTTATTATTTTTCTTCCTTTAGCTGCTAGGTCTTTCAGCAAAGCTTGACCAAATGTTAAAGAACTAAGGTCAAGTGCAAAGTTACCTATCAATTCACTCAATATTTTCTTAAGATATTTTTCCTTTGCAAGTTTGGACGCTGATTCCTTAAGACTTGAGAAATTTGTTTTGAAGCATGTCAGGATGGTGCTGACATCATCAACTAAGTGCACATTGGACACTTTCTTGTCCTCAGGCAGTAGGCTATTTAAAATGTTTACTAATTCAACAAACAATGGATTCCTCATCACTTGTTTCTCCTTTGCTTTCTCCATTACTAGCACACTGATCTTAATAAGGTCTTCTTCTCCCCATGAGTCTAGACTTGTTGTGTCAGGATTCAAACTTGACAACATTGCCATTGATGACATAGGAGTGAGAGGTGTGTTGTCCATCACTTTTGTCTTTATCTTTACATGCATTTCAACAGAGGATTCATCTGCAAGTTCATTTTCCTTTTCTTCTTCTTCTTTCTCCTCTTCTTCTTCTTTCTCCTCTTTTTCTGATTGTCTAGTTATATCTTCAATCTGCACATCTTCTTGCTGCTTGGGTGAATTATCAGTGCATAAGATTTCTACTTCTTCAGTGCTCACAAATGCTTCCTCAAACTTATCCAAATCCTTATCTGTCGCTGCCATGGATATTTCTACATTATCTATCATAATTGTGTCATCTTTGGCTTCAGGCATAGGCACAAAATCCTGTGGACCTATCATAGGTACATTTGGGATCTCAGCTACTTTTACTTGTTCAATGGGAACTTGGGTTATAGGTGCAGATGATGGATGCATGTGTTGCTCCAAGAATACCTTCTCAAAGGATTTTTCAGTCTCCTTAGCAGCCAAATCATAGTCCTTATTCATAATATGTAGGGTTCTCATCTTGGTTCTAAGGTGTGGCTTTACTAAATCCATTAACAAAGATTTTTCTTCAACTAAACATACTGGTAGGTTATCATCCAGTGTCTTTTCTCTTATTCTGAAATCTTCTTCAACAACTTGTCTTTTCAATGTATCCAAAATGTCCCAAACTTTGTCTAGAATGACTATCTTGAGTTCCAGAACAGTCTTCTTAAAATTGATCATATGATTAATTAACATATCATGGATCTCAGATTTGTCTATCTCATGATATTTATCATAAAAATTAGCTATTTGATCAGTTCTGCCCTCATCTACTACTCTTGTTCTCAATACTTGCAGATTTGGTAGGAATCCTACCTCAGGAGGTGGTTGAATGTTTCTACCTCAGTTTCTTGTGGTCCTTGCTAATGGATGGCTTGTGATTGTTTTCTTCTTCCTCTTAGACATCTTAATTGGCTCAGGAGATGCTTGAGTGGACTCTAGATCAATAGTAGGAGTGGGCACATGAGTATTTTCTTCCATTTTTATCTTCTTCTTCTTAGGGTCATCAGTCTTCTCTATTTTAACTTCAGAAGAGGGTGCACTCTCAAGTTGCATTGCAATCTTGGCTTGCCTTGCCTTATCTAAATCAACTTGAGTGGCACCATGAATCTTAAGTATCTCAGAGGTGATTTTAGAAGCTTTCCTCTTGGTCGCAACATTGTTCAAGACAACATCTACTTGTCTTGTCTTTTCCTCATAGGTACCCCATCTTGGTTCATCAGGATCCTTTGACGCTGATAGAAGGACTTGTGCATATGCTTCTAGAATATGTTCCTCCACTTCATAACCAAGTGGATGAATCCACTTAGCTCTTGGCTCTACAACTTCCATGCATGTGATATTTGTCTCCACCATGAAACAAATGCTGTCCTTTTACTTTTAAACTATGCTCTCAGGTATCCTATACCTTCTCTACATCTTTATCCTGAATGTATTGATCTCTAGTTCAATGTAATCTTTCAAGGTACTCTCTGATGATGCCTTGAATGAAATATGTGGCATTGTAGGTAGGCTCTTCTCTAGATAGAGATCTAATACTTTTACAACTATATGGAAGTACATATAGATGATTAGTGACCCAAACCTGAATATCTTACTCTTGTCATGTTTGATTTCTCTGATATTATCCATCAATTGTGTGTGCAAGATTTCACACAAGTTGAAGTCTCCATTTTCTTTCACCAATCTGATAGCTGCCAAAATAGTGGCCACAGACACACTATTTACCCTGTTTGCATGTTGGAACCTATATCCAAGTATCATAGACATTAGTTTTATATATTTCTCTTCTATAGGCTCAATTGTCATCCCATGCTTATCACTGCAAGACTTACAAGCTTGCTCTACCAGTTTCCTAACATCCTTACCAGTGGGAAGGATGGTGTCGATCTTAGGTAATCCTGTCATCTCATGAATGAGATCAGTAGTTATCTGGACATGGACTTCTCCAATCCAGAACAAGTCATCATGTATTCTACTCAATAGAATTTAATCCATTCAGATTTATAAAACTCATATGCAGTCGCATACTCTATGATAGGGTTGTCTTCTAAGTGCACAAACTCATCTAGGAATGTCTTGTCGAGTTTCATCATTGTCTCTAAGTGCAACTTGATTCTATCCAAACCAAATGGTTCCTTCTTGCAATAAATATAAGTGCATATGTCCTCTATGTGCATAACACCCATTGGAGTCCTAGAGAATGCTCCTTCTAGGTCATCTAGGACTGACTTGAAAGGATGCTTCTTAAAGACATATCTCTTCCTTTTAGCAACATTAAAAACAACTAGAGTAGCCATAACTTACTTGATTAATCACTTCAATTAAGTTTCCAAGGGTTTCTGAACCGTCACGTCCGAACTAGGGCTTCGCAACAAACTCAACTTCCTTTTGCTAATGAAATCAATTGCAATCCTTCAACACAAACTACTTTGATCTCCTGTGCTCTCCAAAGTCTCAATACTTGAATGCAAATGTGTGAATAATGGATCTTCGGTGACTTTAAATCAACTTTCCACCATTAATGCTTGCTGCATAAGCACATAATGCAATAGAGAATTTCAATCTCCATTTCTACTATCAATCAGGAAGTGCACTCTCACATACATCATTAACTAGTCTTCAAACAGTTATATCCAAAGGTGCATACTCTGAGGGTGAGTATACCAGCCGCGCAGGGGTCTAGAGCTAATCTAGCCCCCCTTATGACTATTAGGGTCATTTATCCAGATGTAGAGGGTGCATCCATTGCGAATGCATCCAATACATACTCATCAACTTTATCCTTCTTTACTTCTATCTAAATCAAGCTCGCATCTTCTGTAGCTTGCACAAACTTGACTTCTCTTGCTTCATCCAATATTGATCCTTCAGAATTTTTAGGGCTTTCCTGTCTTTATGCTTTTGATATGTAAAACTTTGAGATGTGTCCAGCCATGTTACAAGAGTTACAAATAATTGGAGGCCTTACATTCTTCGACGCATTGATGTGAGTTACCAACTTGCACTGTCTAGCTATATGACCATTATAATTACATATCTGACATGTAATGTTTTGAGGACTTCTTACATTCTGTTATGGATGACTTCTCTGATTTTGTTGATTTTGATTTCTCTGATTTGATCTACAATTTATAGCTCTATGACCAAACTTATTGCATGAATAATAGTAACCATTGAAAGGTCTTACCTCTTTACAATCTCTTGCTATGTGACCATGCTTGTTACAGGCATAACAAGATTTGTTTACTGGCTTGTGCTCATCCTTAGATGGTTCAACTTCAGCTTTAGTATGATTTCTAGTCTTCTTGGCTTCTTTAGATTCTTCTCATGCTTTCCTTCTTTCTCGCATGTCATTGATTTGATTTTGTGCTTCATTGAATCCAATACCAGAGGTATCTCCTTTAATCTTCTGTGCATACAACTGTGACTCTATTAGATCCTTGCTTGTGTGCAATTTGTCAATATGATTCTTTGCTTCTTTTAATTCAGATTCCATCTGCTTCTTAATGTTCTCTAACTCCAAGATTTTCATGTTTTCTTTCCTCAGTTCTTCATCCAACTGCATGTTTTCTTTGACCTGTTCTTCATAGGCTTCTTGATTGTTAAATAGCTTTTCATCCAACTCTTCAATCTGATCCTTCAGAGATGTGTTTTCTTCATTTAGCTTTTTGACCATTTTTCCCAAATCACTTGTAGAACAATCTTTCAAGTCTTTTCTCAGTTTCTTAATGAATATTTGAGAACCACTAACATTTAATTTCAGTTCTTCAATTTCTTTTTCAGATCTTTCAAGGTCTTCAAGAGATGCTTCAAGATTCTTCTTCAAATGTTTCACTTCTTTCGAACCCATGATCTCCTCAAGTGGTTAAACTTCTCCTCAGAGGACCAAAGCTCTGATACCAATTGTTAGGAATGGGAACACTGAGAGGGTGGGGGGGTGAATCAGTGTTCTATATATTATTACTTTTTCTGATATCTTGAAACTTAACTCAATTACTTTAGTACTAAATGGAATAAGAATGCAAGTAAAGTAAGCACATAACACATAACACCATATATGATTACAGGGAAACCCAAATAGGTTAAAACCCTGGTGGGAATTGACACCCACTAAGAACTGCACTAGTGTATTATGATCCCTATTAGAAGATCTTACAACCCTGTTAGGAGTTGATCTTTACAATGTAATAAGTACAATGACCTAGTCAAGGGTCAGACCTTGTTAGGAGTCTTTTACAATAACCCTGTTAGGGGTGGTTGGCTCACTGTCAGAGCTCACTGCTCAATGAGAAGGCTACAACCTCCTAGATATTAGATACACACTATATCTGCCAATGGTGAATTGCTTCTATGAAACTACTTGTCTAATCAATTCCTTTTGTGCGCTGATGCTTTAACCTCTTGTAAAGCTCTACAACATTCTAACTTCTCTTTGCATACTTCTACTCTACTTCTATCAACTCTATATCTCATGCCATACTCAAATACAAAGGCACATGTCTTATTTATATGTGCAAACAAAACTATTCACTAAGTCAACCTATAACTAATTACATACAACGCTTCCAAATAAATTGGCTCAAGCGTGTTCACATATAATGATATTAACATATCTATAACCTAAATACAATAGGTGCATAGCCTTTACAAAACAATATTATACATGCTAACCAAAATACCAACAGTTGGCTCCATACTCTATTATGTTCTACCGCTTATTGTCAGTGTCACTTCAACTCGTTGTATCTTCATCATACTGACTCATTTGATCATGCACTCTTAACCATAGCTTAATAACATAACCAAAATCTTATCTTCTAGGGCGCATACCAAAACTTGGTCATACACATGTACACTGATGCTTTGTTCCTCTGGTGCTTCACTGGCTGTCTAGTCTTCCATACTTAGCCATTTTTCTGATCTTCTAAGTTTTTCACTGACTCCAAAACTCCATATGACTTTGTTGTCATAATGACAACACTAAATCATAGTCATATACAAAAGTACAGTCAACTTGCGAACACTTCTATCAGATGAATTTTTGGTGATGATACAATATTAGATAGACATATTACATTAGAGTACATGATTTGCTAGTATGGTCAGGATTATCCTCTCACCTAAATTCTTGCTAGTCTGATTGGTTGTGTTGTAGCACCTGACAGGAGCCAAAAGGGCTTCTTATGTAGATAGGGCCACATACTATTGGAGATGATTATCTACCCACACAGATTTTCTTGGGGATCATGTTTGTTATGTCATATGTACTGGGAGCTACATGAGGTAGTGTACCAGAATGGGAGGAGTAAGTTGTAAGAGTTATTGTATTACAAATCTGAGTGTTGGAGAATATCACGATAACATGACTAGTGGTAGATAGTGTGAGAGGCACAAGTATGTAATATATTTTTTGTTATATTGGATATATTAATCAACCCAATTTGGGCAAGGCAACTTATTGGAGGCAACAATTAGATGACTTGACAATAGTAGTCTGGAGACCTTATGTGAAATTAAAGAGATGGTTAGACTCTAGGAGGGAGTTAGCATATATGTTTTCTAGTAGGCCACTATTAGGTTGATATTCTCCTATTGTTGAGAGATTTTGCATTACTCATGTATGGAGATAGTTTGAGCATTGGTAGGATGTCAATATAGAGTTTACCACATATGTTGGCTTCCTAGATGAGGAGGGTGATTGGGGTCCATGACCATCTTTTGATTTATCTTTATAGGAGCTAGGAGATTTACAATTAGTACAATGGGATTACCTTCCTGAAGCCTTGGATGTTGGGATCACACCAGCTTATAGATAGTATTTGATCACACACCCTTTCCCCCAATTGATAGATCCATCAAAGAGAGTACCTCTCTTAGACAAGGATGTTGAGTCTCTGACATGAGCACCAGGCAGAGGTTAGGGCAGAGGACAAAGGGTTGCTGGGTAGAGAGATGGTTCTCCTAGGGCAAGAGGTATAAGGGATGCAGGTGATAGAAGAATTAGGGGTCGTACCCTTGGACAACAACGATGTAGAGGTGAGATGGGTACCTTAGGAGCCATTGGAGTTGCTATAACTACAAAGGTGGTTGTGACATAGGAGGAGGGGGAGATAATAGTTTGGTGGCATGTTGATAGGGGTTAGATGGTACGTACAGACATGCAAGGTCATATTTTGGATGAGGAGGATCTCCCAGGGGAGGCACCTATTAAGGAGGAATTCAGAGAGGAGGCACTTGCAGAAGGTCCTATAGATATGATATAGACACTCAAAGGATGATTCAGATATTTTTGGGGATGACTTGAAAAGTAGGATATGACCATTGCTAAGCAAGATAGGGACATAATTGAGCATGACAAGATCATTATTGAGAAGGACCGACACATTTTTTATTTGATAGAAAAGATAGATCAGAGGATCCAAGAGTGCAATCATGCCCAACATACCGTAGCATATGAGAGTTCTAGGGTTTCATACTATTATGCCTTTTATATCTTAGCAGTTCCTATAGATCGGCGAGCGCCTCCATATTCTACCTTTTCTTATCAGTGTGAGGGTGTCATTTCTGCACCACCCACAAGACATGATATTCCACCACCTCCCCCTCCTCCTAGTTATGAGGGTGGGGATGAGTCATGACTCTTCTTCTGTCATCTTTATTCTTATTTTGTACTGATCCTTGATAGAGACATTTTGATGTGCTCCTCATTTTTGATACTAAGATTTTGATACACTCCTTTTTGGATATCTCATTGTATACTGAGTTTTGATACTTTCATGATATATGAGATATATATGATTCAGTGATCATTCAATATATGTTGTTCTCTCATGTGTATCATGTATAGTGTTTCCTTGCTTCATTTATATTCTTATGTGGATATATGTATGGTCATTTATTCCTCATGAAATTATGGATGTTATCTATTTTCTTAGCTTTTAGATGATGTATATCTTGTTAGCTTGAGGTGACTAATCAGGAAAGTACTATCCAGGAAATTTTTTTTTGAGGCCGACTACTTTTTTGATTATTTGGGCCGACTACTTATAACTCATTCTAACCCTAAAGTGGGAAAATATTGTATAATATGGCTTAGGGTTAGGGATTTTCATGATGTATGATTTTAGTACTTGCGGCAGATTTGGGCTATAAGGGATTACAGATTGTAATCAGGTTGTAATCACTGGATAATAATAATATTGGACTCGTTGTTGGTGGACGTAGCCCAGGGATTGGGTGAACCATGTTAAATCTGTGTGTCTTGTGTTCTATTCTGTGTGGTTTATTATTTTCTGATATTAGTTATATTTGCACATAATTGTTATTTCTACCTTGTTAATCCTAACAAGTGGTATCAGAGCGAGGTTATTTCATTCGTTCTTTCATCTATTCTCTAAAGCAGGTCTCACGAGTTAGTGGGAGAGTCTCTCGGTTAAGTGGGAGAAATGGCAGACGAGGGTAGGCTAAAGGTTGATAAGTTTAATGGGCAGAACTTCCAGTTATGGAAGATGCAAATGGAGGATTATCTCTATCAGAAGGATCTATGGCGGCCATTAGAGGGAGTAGCCAAGAAAGAGCAATCAATGTCTCAGGAGGATTGGGATATTTTGGATAGGAAGGCACTGGGGAGTATTCATCTATGCCTGGCACAATCGGTGGCATTCAATATTACTGAAGCAAAGACAGCTAAAGATCTGATGGAAACCTTAGCGAAGTTGTATGAAAAGCCTTCAGCTTCAAACAAGGTATTTCTTATGAAGCATTTATTTAATATGAAAATGGTAGAAGGTGGATCAGTTACTGATCATTTGAATGAGTTTAATATAGTTACAAGTTAATTAACCTCAGTTAAAATTACTTTTGATGAAGAGGTTAGGGCTCTCTTGATTTTGTGTTCTTTGCCAAAAAGTTGGAATGGCTTGGTAATGGCTGTTAGTAATTCTATTTCTGGTTCTAATACCCTAAAGTATGATGATGTTATTGGTGTTATATTGAGTGAGGAAATTCATAGGAAAAGCTCAGGGGCATCCACATCGGGTAGTGTATTGAACACATAAAGCAGAGGCAGAACAAGAGATAGAGGAAACAACTCTGGATATCATGGAAAATCAAGAGGAAAATCAAAGGGAAAGAGGTCCGAATCTAAAGGGCCAAATGATTGCTGGTACTGTAGAAAACCAGGTCATAAGAAGAAAGATTGTTGGTCTCGGAAGAAAGATCAAGGAGACAAAAATGATGGAAACAAGGAGGCAAATGTGGTAAGTAACAAATCCGAGGAGGATGATTTGCTCTTGTCCTTAGAAAGTATTGATGATTCATGGGTTTTAGATTCTGGGGCTTCATTTCATGCTACACCCCATAGAAGTTATTTTGTTGATTATGTCCAAGGGGATTTTGGGCTAGTTTATTTGGGAGATAATGAACCCTGTCAGATTGTTGGAAAGGGAAAAATTAAGATTAAGTTGCAGAATGGGAATCATTGGCTACTACAAGAGGTAAGACATGTTCCAAGGCTGAATAGGAATTTAATTTCAGCAGGGCAACTGGGTGATGAGGGTTGCACAGTTACTTTTAATGATAAAAATTGGAAGGTTTCAAAAGGTTCCTTAGTAGTAGCAAAAGGTGTGAAAGTAGGCACCTTATATCTTTGTACAGGTCATACTGTTCCTTCTACTTTAATTGTTTCAGAAGATAATGAATGTTCAGGAACAGTGGCTGCAGTTGAGCAGGAAGAACATCAAACTATTGCTGTAGATTCTGACACAACACTGTGGCACAACAGACTCGGGCACATGAGTGAAAAAGGTATGAAATTACTTCATTCAAAGAAAGTTTTACCTGGTCTGAAATGTGTCAATATGGATTTCTTTGAAAGTTGTGTTTATGGAAAATAAAAGAGAGTTAGTTTTGTGAAGAGTGGGAAGGAAAAGAAAAATGAGAGATTAGAGCTTGTGCATATAGATGTATGGGGACCAGCTCAGGTATCTTCCCTTGGTGGCTCTTTGTATTATGTTACATTTATAGATGATGCAACAAGAAAAGTATGGATTTATTTCCTTAGACAGAAATCTGATGTATTTCAAACTTTTAAGAAATGGAAATGCTTGGTTGAGAATGAGACTGGTAAAAAGTTAAAATGTCTCAGATCTGATAATGGTGGTGAGTATTGTAGCACAGAATTTGAAGAATATTGTTCCTCTAATGGTATTCGTAGGCAGAAAAATGTACCAAGGACTCCACAAGAAAATGGAGTGGCTGAACGCATGAACAGGACAATAATGGAGCGTGCAAGGAGTATGAGGTTGCATGCTAGGCTGCCCAAAAATATGTGGGCAGAGGCAGTGAACACTGCTATTTATTTAATCAATAGAGGCCCCTCTACTCCTTTGGACTGTGGTATTCCAGAGGAAGCATGGAGTGGTAAGAAGGTGAGTTATTCTTTTCTCAAAACCTTTGGTTGTGAAGCTTTTGCACTTATAGATTCTGAAAATAGAACCAAGCTGGAAGCTAAGTTAAAGAAATGTGTATTTGTTGGGTATGGCATTGATGAATTTGGTTATAGGCTTTGGGATTTTGAAAATCATAAAATTGTAAGAAGCAGGGATGTCATATTCAATGAGAAAGTATTGTACAAAGATCTGTTGCTGCAGCATGAGAAGAAAGAAAATGACTATGTAGTACTGGATGATACTCCACAAGTTCATGTTCCAGTAGTTCCTTATGCTCCGCAACAACAAATACCACACACCCCAGTGAGTGTTAGACGGTCAACAAGGCTAAGTAGACCTCCAGAAAGATTTTCTCCATCTTTGTATTCTATTTTGTTAACAGATGCTGGTGAACCTGAATGTTATAATGAAGCTGTGCAGGTGGATACAAAGCTTCAGCGGGAGTCTGCAATGACAGATGAAATGGACTCTTTGCTGAAAAATCAGACATGGGATTTATGTAAGTTACCTGCAGGTAAAAGGGCTTTACAGAATAAATGGGTTTACATGATAAAAGAAGAGGATGGAGGTACAAAAAGATTTAAAGCCAGATTAGTCGTAAAAGGATTTGCACAGAAACATGGTATTGATTTTGATGAGATATTTTCTCCAGTTGTTAAAATGACTTCTATTCGTACTGTTTTAAGTATTGTGGCTACTGAAGATTTGCATTTAGAGCAGCTTGATGTTAAAATAGCCTTTCTTCATGGTGATTTGGATGAAGAAATATATATGGTTCAGCCACAAGGATTTGAGGTCAAGCATAAGGAGAATTTGGTGTGCAGATTGCAGAAAAGTTTATATGGCTTGAAGCAAGCACCTCAGCAATGGTATATTAAATTTGACACTTTTATGAATGGGCATGGATATAGTCGGTGTCATTCTGACCATTGTGTTTATTTTAAGAGGTTGGATGATGACAACTACATTATTTTATGTTTATATGTTGATGATATGCTTGTAGCTGGGTCTAACATGGATCACATTAAGGGGTTGAAACAACAGTTAGCAAAATCTTTTGCTATGAAGGATTTGGGGGCAGAAAAACAAATCCTTGGTATGAAAATTTGTAGAGATAGGAAAAATAGGAAATTGTCTCTATCTCAGGCTGATTATATTGAGAAGGTGTTGCAACGTTTCTCTATGGAAAATGCCAAAGCTGTCAACACACCTTTGCCTAGTCATTTGAAATTGACTAAGGATATGTGTCCCAAGACACCAGAAGAAGAGACTAAAATGTCTAAGGTACCTTATGCTTCAGCTGTAGGGAGCTTAATGTATGCTATGGTATGTACTAGGCCAGATATTGCACACGCAGTGGGAGTCGTTAGCCATTATATGAGTAACCCTGGTCTTGAGCATTGGAATGCAGTCAAATGGATTCTCAGATATTTGAGAGGCACATCCAGTAAGTGTTTACACTTTGGGGGTTCTACTACTACTGTACAAGGCTATGTTGACTTAGATTTGGTAGGAGCTATAGATAGCAGGCGGAGTACTACAGGTTATATATTTACTGTTGGTGGGACAGCAGTGAGTTGGATTTCTTGACTACAAAAGGTGGTTGCTTTATCCACTACAGAGGCAGAGTATGTTGCTGCTACAGAGGCAGCCAAGGAGATGATATGGCTTCAATTCTTCATGGAAGAATTGGGACATCCACAAAAGGATAATTTTCTACATACAGATAGCCAAAGTGCCATTCATCTTGCAAAGAATTCTGCTTTGCACTCAAAGACAAAACACATACAGTTGCAGTACCATTTCATTCGATCAGTTTTGGATGATGGACAGTTAAGGTTGGAAAAGATTCATACTGATGATAATCCAGTAGATATGTTTACAAAGGTAGTAACAAGGGAGAAGTTGAACTCATGTTCAGCTTCAGTTGGTCTTCTAGACTAAACAAAATAAAGGAACAATTGAGTCCAAGGTGGTTCAATCCAGTGGGAGCCTCATGTGGGTAGCGGTATTGCTACAGGATCAGTCTCCAAGTGGGAGGTTTTTTAGTATAGTGTGGATACTGATCAGTCACCAAGTGGGAGATTGTTAGCTTGTGGTGACTAATCAGGAAAGTACTATCCAGGAAAGTACTATACACTTTTCCTCCCGACCTCACCGGTTTTTTTGAGGCCGACTACTTATAACTCATTCTAACCCTAAAGCGGGAAAATATTGTATAATATGGCTTAGGGTTAGGGATTTTCATGATGTATGATTTTAGTACTTGCGGTAGATTTGGGCTGTAAGGGATTACGGATTGTAATCAGGTTGTAATCACTGGATAATAATAATATTGGACTCGCTGTTGGTGGACGTAGCCCAGGGATTGGGTGAACCACGTTAAATCTGTGTGTCTTGTGTTCTATTCTGTGTGGTTTATTATTTTCTGATATTAGTTATATTTGCACATAATTGTTATTTCTGCCTTGTTAATCCTAACATATCTTCTTACATTATTTCCTTCATTTAGCATTAAGAAAATGTGATTGTAGCATGCTCTCTTTGTATAATATTATGATCTTGATATGAAAATTTACCATAATTTCCCCTTTTATAAATCTTATTATATGATGAGATATGGTGCTAACCTTTTTCTTGCAGGTGATGCAATATGGTGCTGAACCTAGATGTTTGATGGAAAAGGTGATGATATTCGTAGTTGACCACTGAGATGAAAATGATTTTAGATTTCCTAGATTTCGAGATGTAGATGACTATAACTCATTCAAAGTATCATGAAGACTAACTTCAATCCTAGGATGAATGCAAAACTAGGACTTTGGTCATTGATGTCTTTTGCTAATTTATAGTATCGAGCATGGTGGGACATTATGGTCAATATAGTCCTCACCAGTGCCACTGTGATCATGAGAATATGAATATGACCTGTACGAGATGAAATGTGGAAACATATGAAAGCATTGAGGCATTAGAGATGAGATGACCTGAGCATCATTTCTAGTTGATATAGCAAGGTTAAACTAGCATTGAGACATTTAGAGCTGAGATAAGCATGAGTTTGATCTTGTCTTATGAAACAAAATAACAGACAAGGAGATAGTTCTGACCTCGCCTCAGTGTCCATATAAAATAAGTCAAGATATGTGTGACATTCCAATCAAGATGGGGGATCTTACCATAGACACCCATTTTAACAAACAACTTAGGGTCATCAAGACCACACCAACAAGCATAAGTAAAAGAAAACAATTATGCCCTCAATCGAGGTTCCTCTAGTCATTTAGACATCCTCGAGTTACTTAGAAAGATATAATCAATAAAATAAAATGATAACAGACAACATACCAAGAAAATTCACAACCTTTATTACTTCTCTAGTCATTTAAACATCATCGAGTTGCAACAGAGATGTGATCAACATCAAATCAACAAGTCTCGATTTTTGTTTGCGTTTGTCTATGTATGTTCTTCTGGTTCATTTAAGCATGTAGTGTTAAGAAACATTGGTAAAAGTAAAAATCTATCATTTTTTATTTTTCTTGTTTGGATTCTAGTTTGAGAGTCTTTGATAAGTGTTGAGAAACACTATTTGTGGATGTCCTCACGTTGTGGGGTGTTGAAAAACACCGTTGTGTGTCAGTGATGAAATTTTCAGTGTTTTTTGGAAAGTTGACTCATATTTTCTTTGGATGTTTCTATGACTAACCAATGTAATAGGAAACTATCCCCTATTAATACCTAGATTTCATAGGATGAAGATAAAGATCGATTCCAATCCATGGAAGTATTGTGTGGAACAACTAATTTGTCACAAAAGTGACTTTAAGCTATATACAAGTTGAAAAACAAGACTAAAGCCCATGCATGTAGGATAGCCAAGTTACGTGTTGATAGATGGAGCGTTTGGTTTACAAGTGATGCATGTTTACTAGGTTTTCACTGCTTGGAAGATATTCTATTTTTTCTACTGAGGTGCTTGTTTACCAAGTTTTCATTAAGGCACTTTTTTCATTTTTTCAATTTTTTTTGCTTTTTTTTGGTTGATGCGTCAAGGTGCTTGTTTACTCGATTTTCACCAAGATGATAATTTTTTAGGACTTTTTTCAATTTTCAGTATTTTTTCAGGACTTTTTCTTTGTACAAGATTTTTGATTTGAGAATTTCAGTTGTAGAATTTCTTTAGATGAATTGTGTTGATCGGCTCAAGGAATTATTCTCCTTTAGTAGCTGAGAGTTGATAAGCACCCAAACCAAAAATGTTGTGTGATGTAGGGGCTCAACCATTAAGGTTCAAATTTCCCCTTTTGTTCACAATTCTACTGATTTTTAGGATTTCCTCTCAATACTAGATCACCAACTTGAAATTCTCTATGGCGAACCTTTTTGTTCTATCCTCTTGACATTCTCTTTTGGTACACCCAAAGGTGATCAATTGTGGCTTGTCTACATTCATCCAATAATTCAAGCTCTTGGACTCTTGATTTCTGTAGTCCTCATCAGTTACTAGTCCTCTCAAAGATACTCGTAGGGAAGGTATTTCTACCTCAATTGGCAACACTACTTTTGCCCCATACACCAATGAAAAGGGATTAGCTCATGTTGGTGTTCTGATGCTTATTTTTTAAGACCACAAGGATGGATTTAATTGTAGATGGCAGTCCTATCTTGATTTGCCTACTGTTTTATGCAAGATCTTGAGAATGGTTTCATTTGATGCTTTAACCTATCCATTACCCTGAGGATAGTATATAGAGGAATAGTGTTGTTTGATTTTGAACTTTTTACAGAGTTCATGCATATACTTGTTTTTAAATTGCCCTCCATTGTTAGTTACAATTGAGGAGGAGATCCCATATCTACAAATGACATGATTGAGAATGAACATAGACACTTGTTTTCTGGTCGTCTTGATTAGCATAACTTCTTCAACCCACTTTGTGAAATACTATATGGTTGTGATGATGTACTTATGGCCATTTGATGAATTAGGATATTTTTGACCCAAAAGGTCAAATGCCCACTACTGGAAGGGCCAATGAGTGATAATGGGTAGAAGTTCCCTAAATGGAGCATGAATTAGGTTGTCATACAGTTGACATTATTTGCATGACTTAGAAAGTTTAGAAGCATCTTTTTCCACGGTCGGCCAATAGTAGCCAACTCTTAGCAATTTTTGGGACAACATGAGACCATTTGAATGGGATCCACACAAACCCTCATGGACTTCAATTAACATATGTTTAGACTCATCTCATTCTAAGTACCTAAGAAAAGTACCATGTAAGCCTCTCCTATACAAGTCATTAGAAATGATGACATACCATGAGGAGTTTTAGATAAGATGTCTCTTTTCACTTTTGGTTAAGTTATTAGGAATAACTTGGTCTCAGAGGTAAGACTGGACATGGCTATATCTTGAGGAGTTATGGCTCACAATGGTATAGATTATCTATGAGTCAAGGAATTTATAGGTTAGGTAAGGTAATTCTTCCACCAAGAACTCGTAGCAAAATTCATTTTCCTATACTTGTAAATTTGATGCTAGTGTAGCCATTGTATCAATCGCCTTGTTTTCTATTCTTGGAATTTGTTGAAATGTGATGAAAAAAAAATACTTTTTCAGATCATCAACCATATATTTGTAGGTCATGAGATTCTTGTCCTGAGTTTGATACTCATCGTTGATTTGATTGATAATCAACTGAGAGTCACCATAGATATGTAGCTCTATGATTTTCCACTCAATCATCATTTTGATACCATTGACCAAAGCTTTGTATTTGAAAATGCTATTGGTACAAGGAAATAAGAGCTTGTGCACTTTGAGAATGGTATATCCTTGAGTTTTTATGAAAAGGACTCCAACACTAGAACCATTCCAAGTAAATAATCCATTGAAGAACATAGTCCATGAGCATTTAGTGAGATGTGTAATGGACTCGTTAGGGAATTCTATAGTCAGTGGGTGATCATCTTGTAGAGGAGAGTTAGCTAGTTGATCTATGATCACCTATCCTTTGATTTATTTTCTATCTACATACTCAATGTCAAACTCACTGAGTATCATCATCCATTTGGCAAGTCTTCTTGTTAGTGTGGTCTTGTTGAGAAGATATTTCAAAGGATCAATTTTAGCTACTAGCTTGATTTAGTGTACTAGCATAATGCCACAACTTCTGGGATGTGAAGACTACCTCTAGGAAAGACTTCTCTATGTTACTATAATTGAACTCATAAGACACCAATGTTCTACTGATATAGTAGATGACTCTTTATTTTTTCATGTCATCTTGTTGTGCTAGAAGAGCTCCCAAAGAAGTGTCTATCGCTAAGATGTAGAATATCAGAGGTTTTCCTTGAATAGGTGACATAAGTATCGACAGATTAGCTAGGTATTCATTTATTTTCATGAAGTTATTATCACAGGCTTCATCCCATTTATATGCCACACCTTTATGTAGAGTTTTTGTGAAAGGATGAGCCTTGTCAGCCAATTGAGATATGAATTTCCTGATAGATTGGAGCTTTCCTTGTAAAGATCTCATTTGACTAATATTACAAGGAGACTGAGTTTCCATTATAGATTTTACTTTTGTACGTTCAACTTTGATACCTTTTACTGAAATGATGTATCCAAGAAGCTTTCCTGATGTAATCCCGAACATACATTTCTTAGGATTGAGTCTAAGTTTGAATTGTTCCATTATGTCCATAAATTTTATGAGGTCCTCCAAGTGAGTAGATCATTCCATTGACTTTTCCAGAGTGTTATCTACATAATCCTCCATATTTTTGTACATCATGTCATGGAAGATAGTTGTCATTGCCCTTTGATATGTGGCCCTTGTGTTCTTTAAACTAAATGGCATGGTGTTCCAACAAAATGTACCCCAAGTACAAGTAAAGGCAATTTTATCTTAGTCTTCAGGTGCAATTTTTATTTGATTATAATTAAAAAATTCTTCCATCAGTGAGTACATATTATAGCCTGCGGTGAGATCAACAATCATATCAATACTGGGTAGCGGAAAATCATCTTTAGGACAATCCTTATTCAGATCTCTAAAGCCTGTGCATACTCAAATTGAATTTTATAGTTTAGATATAGGTAAAATGTTTGAGATCCACTTTTTGTAATCAATAGCTTGGATGAATCTACCCTTCAAAATTTTTTCCAACTCATCTTTGATTAATAATTCAACATGAGGATGCATTTTCATTAATTTCTACTTGACAAAATTGACACCAAGTATAATGTAAAAGTGATGCATTATGAGGTCTTGATTGAACCTGGGCATATCTGAATATGTTGACACAAAGTTAACTTCATTTTATTTGAAGAAGTATATGAATTATTGTTTCTCATCTTTTGAGAGAGATTGAGCCAGGTGAATGATTTGAGGATTTTCTGTTGTCCCCAGATTGACTATCTACGTAGGCTTAATCAATATTGATGATATTTCCTAGAAATGACTAGGAAAGATATCAAGTACCCCATCTTCATGGGCCTCAATGAGGTTTTCACCTTTAGATTTGTCTTCTCTTTTTAATTTTTTTGGTTTTGATAGTGCCATAATGTGGTTTTCACCATCAGAATGCTTATTCTTATTCATTTTATTTTTGAGACTGAGGTACTTGATGTCCTCCATCAGATTCATGCTAGGTTTGTTGATGGAAGAGGTCAAAGGTTCAACAATATTTAGATAAAAATCCAATGAATAGTCATTTGGAAAGGTAGGGATATCAAGTGGCTTGTTTTTTTGTGTCCATTCAATTAGCTCAAGATGCATAAGGGATAGTTCATTAGATGGTTCGAGGAAATTCATGGTATGTTCATCATAAATTGCAATCGGTAAGTCAAGATCTAGGATACCAATTTTTGATAGAGTGTTTAGACTGGAAGGAATCTAACCATTGTCATCAAAATTCATGTTGGATACATGTGAACCTAACTCATTTGGTCTACCATTGGGACTTAGATTTCCTCCTCATGCTTCCCTAGCATATCTCTCATTTATTTGATGAATTCATGCCTCGAGAGGGATCATTTCAATCATTGACCTTGATAGGATTATGTTGTTAAGGCTTCATTCATTATTTCTTGAGTCTAAGTTTCTATATTCAGATTCTCTATTAGGTTCCTCTTGAATCACTTGAGTGTCTATGTCCATTTAATTTGTATCCATAAATACTAAGTCAAAGAACCTATGAGTTTTTTGTGGTAGGAAGTCTAGAGACCCATCATCTTCCCAAAAGTTCCAATTGATATTTTTTGGAAGATTTGTTGTAGCCTCTTCTGAGCCTTCTCCTTGTTCAAGCTGAGTGACATATTTGTGTATTACATCCACTTCTATAAAAATTGTAGCATCTAAGAGGATGTCCCATTCATACTTATGTGAATTGGTCTAGCTTCCATCAAACCTACCTTGGTATTGTGCAAGGCTCATGGAAGGTTCTTCATCATCATCTGGATTGTTTCTCTCTTGTCGTCTACCCTCTTGCATAGGTCTTATTATTTCATCTTCTTGTAATAATAGAGGTACTTCATTGAGATCAATAAAGTGGGGTAGATCCAACACATGTGTTTTAGTTACCTACTGCCCCTAGTTAGGTTGTCTATCATCTTGTATTCTCCCTGATATTTGCTTCAACTCATTCTCTTCTGGATTAGGTTCTTGATCATGCTCATGTTGAGTTATCAAGGGTTCTTCTACTGGTTGATTTGGTTCAAAGGGACCTCTAAGAAAACTTGGAATTGTATGGTTCTCCTTGATAATTAGGATTCTTAGTTAGGATATGCAATAACCTTTTAAAGGGTGGATTTTCAATTTATGCTTCTTCTTCACTTTCTATATTGAATATCGGCCCTCCCCGATCTACTATAGGATCAAACTTTACTTCTTTAAAACCAATGCTAGTTTTATCTCTTGAATTCTTGAAATCTACATGAAGTGGTTCAATGAGTCTTGTCTTGTTTTTACCTAAAGGACCCTTCCCTTTATAACCTATTTCTTTCATTAGGTCATACCCCTTAACATATTTTTTAGGGGATATCACACAATGTTTGACCTCTCTATCTTCACCATCTCCTCTATAACACCATTCTAAAATAGCTTTATCCTCATTTTTGTCAGTGATAGAGATACTAGATTGAATAAAAGAACCATCAAGGATGGTCAAGGCCTGTGAGGTAGAAGTCCTCATATTTTTAGATGGTTTCCCATTCGATCTTGGAGATATAGGGAGAGAGAAAAATAATTCCAATTTGTATTCAACCATTTCAGTATCCTTGATTTTAAGCTTCCTTTCAAAATCTTGCATTGCAACTTTGGGATTTTTAGTTTGTTGCACTTTAGAAACCTCCCTGTTGTGAGGAACAAGACTATCAATAGATCATCTCAAGGCATTGCAGGAATAACTGGAATCTATTGGAATGGTAACCTCAACTCTATTGTAGGGGAACTTGACACAATGGTGATACATAGAAGGGAAAACCTATATGTCATGTATCCAGGGATGACCCAACAAAATGTTATAGGCCAGAGGTAAATCAAGGACTTGGCATGTTACATCTCTTTTAATGGGTCCTACCCTAAATAGCAACACCGATAGTCCTTTGGAGGACTTTTCTTCTTCATCATATGCCTTGATGGTTATCTTTTTCTGTGGGTATATGGAATGTTCAGAGAAACCCAATTGTTTGATCAGATTGTATGTACAAATGTTTAAACCAACACCTCCATCTATCAAACACGCTTGACACAATGTTTGTGAATAAGAACCTCTATGTATAAGGGCTGATTATGAGGATGATTCAAATATTTTTCATCTTCCTCAGAGAAAGACAAATAGTTCAAGGAGCTCAGGTGATTTACCATAGACTAGAATTAATCGACATCTAAGTCCTTGGGTACATTAGAAACCAACAATGCTTGTTCTAGAATTTCTCTGTGAGCTGGAGATATTTTTAGCAACTCAAAGATTGAGATTTGTGCTGACGTTCTTTGTAATTGATAAACCAAGCTATAATTTTATACCAAGGATGATGAGGAAACTTATTTTGACATGCTGGGTTTGGATGTCTGAGCACTCAATTATTTTGATGGGCCAAATCCTTCCAGAGTGACCTTGGTTTTCCTTCTAGTCATGATGTTAGAAAATTCTGAGTCATTACTATTTGGTTTTCTTGAAGAGGAGGATGAACCGACTCCTTTGATAGCAACCTTAGCTTGACTTCAAGTTACTGCATTAGAATATTTTTATTCTTGTTTACCTTTTATGGTGACCACATTAATCGAGTAACCACAGGGTTCAAGCATGTTTATAACATTATCATTATTGGTATAGGTGTAATTAACCTTACCACCACCCTTGGAATTTGAAGATTCTCATTTTTCATACTTAGGGAGGTGTTCTTTGTATGTTTTGTGATCAATGTTAGCTTGATGGCCATGAACCATTATGGTGTCACTATCAATGAGATCCTGAATGACGTGCTTGAGTTTCATACATTATGTTGTTTTGTGACCTTTGTTAAGGTGATAGTAACAGTATAGGTTATCATTCCACCATTTTGGTTTGATCTCAAGTTCCCATGGTTTAGAGTTCTCTCGTAATGTGATGATTTTATTTGATACTAACGTCTTTAGGACAACATCAAGTGGTTCTCCTAGGGGAGTGAAATTGCTTTTGTGTCTAGGAATCCAAGGTTTTTTGTCCTTTTTCATCTCTTGATTAGGTCTTGGGTTTGATGATGCATTTTTGTTATTCTTAGTAGCCTGAATGCTACTATAGAGATTGAAGATAGGTTCATTGGATTTGACATTTGACAAGTCCACAACTCCACCAGTGATCACGTTCTTGATTTTGTTCCAGTATTTGTTTTTATCCTTTTTACCCTTGTTATTATTGGAGCCATTAGAGGATTTTTTGTCTTTGTTCAAGGTAAGTTCACCTTTCCTCACAAAAACATCTTCTATTCGTATTGCATTTTCTACTAGTTTACTGAAAGTTTCATGGGTTTTCATTTGAAGCACATAGTTTATTTCCAGTACCAGATTGTTGATGAAGATATCTATTTTCTTTGCTTCTAGAATTTGTCTGCGATATCTTGTAAAGATCTTTCTCCATCGCTAGAGTTATGTAACAAAGGGTTCTCCACTTCTTTGTTTAGTGTTGCATAGATCCAACATGGTGACTGTGTGTTAGATGTTGTAAGAATATTATTGGATGAACCTTCTCACCAATTTGTCAAATGTCTGGATACCTGATGTGATTTTTTTGAACCATTCTGTGGCTTTCCCTTCGAGGCTCCTAGGGAAGAGTCTCATAAGGTATGCCTATTCATCCATAAATTCTATGCTGAGAGCACATAATTCGCTGATATGATCTTGTGGGTCACCATTTCTATCGTATGTGTAATACTTAGGAATTTTGATCTTAGAGGGAAATGGTGGCATGCAAATTTTTTTATCAAAGGGAAAAGGACAAATGGACTCCAATGAATACTTGTTAGATGTTTGGTCCTTCCTCTTCTTCATTTCTATGAGTTTAATCCTCATCTCTTGCAGTTGTTTGTTGATAATGGTAATGAGAGATTCCTCTTCACGTTGTATGAGTATCTCTACGTCAAAGTCATGAGGGAGTTTCAATCCTTGTGAAGTGAGATGTTTGAAGTATTTGTCTTTGTCTAGTTATAGAAGCATGTATATCATCCTTCAAAAGTATTTGTCCCGTTGACACTTTTTGATTTCTTCTTCAAAAATTTCATCATTTGAGGAAGATTCATTGTTGTGGTTACTGTGATTGCTAAGGTGATCTTGATTGTTTTCCCAATTGTATCTCGACATGTTTGGTTTAGTGTTTTGCTAGCTGGGTGAATGATGTTTCAAAGATTTAGGTGGATTTGTCTGTATTGGAGTTTTCTTTACAGATCAAGACTTTCAAGAAGGTGAAGTTGCTGAGAAATACAAAGGGTTGTTGATGGTTTTTATTTTAAGATAAACTTTCTATTTTTGGCTCCTATTTTGTACAGGCATGAAAGATTGAATGCGACCAAGTATCAAAAGAAACTAGGTTCCTAATGTCAATATCTGGTGCAACTAGTGTTGAATTTTTCCTAGAAATTTGAATGAAAGATTGATGAGTTTAAATATTAGTAAAAATGTTGAAGGAGAACTTACTACAAGGTATCAGAGTTAAGGCTTGAATGCCTAAGTATTGGAGACTTGTGAACAAGTTAGTTTGAGTTTGGTGGAAAAGAGATTTAGTCTAGTCAAACCTTTGGAAAACCAGGATATATGACAAAGAAACCATGGTGACAAATAACACAGTACCCAACCAATTTAAAATGGTGTAGGAGATGAATCAGAAAAGTAGTCTAGCAAAAAAAAAAGTTTCCCAGACAATAATTTTTGGTTTCTGTTTGTCAAAATGCCCTTGCTCGTACAATGAAACTCCAATTTGGAAATGATAAAATGTATGATTGTATGATGAAACTCCAGTTTAGAAATGATGAAATGCTTATAATGGATTTTGTCGTATGATAAAATATCTTAGAATACCAGTTTTGACATGTATTTTGATCGTCTTCAGTTGTGCTTGGAAATTGTTGGTACGTTTTGATGTTTCTTTTCAATAGGTTTGCATATTTCAAGTGATTAACAAGCACATCAAACACATGGGTGTAGAATCAAACATGCTTTTATCCCTAAGTGACTAGTAGAGATTGAAAATCTTCACTCACAGACTAAGGAATACACTAAAAGACTCCTCAAAATATGACATACCAATAAAATGCAATGGATATTGACGACCATATTATCTAAGTGGTAACACTAATGAGGGCTCGATATGGTGAGTGTCTTGGGGCAATTACTATTTTTCTTGCACTTAGATTTCCAACCTTTCGGGGGTGATCTAGGAGGTCTCTACACTAAAGTTTGTGGTTAAGGCATCCTTTCATAACTATTCCCTGTAGTCTCATGAGTGAGATTGATGTCTATAGCCCTACAAGTACTCTAGATAATATAGTCCTGCAAGAAGGATTGGGGATGCTCGTCTCTATGAATATCTAAAGCATATTCCATCGTAGTCCCGTAAACAAGATTGAGACATAAAAATACCCTATGAGTACCAAGATAACACAATCCTATAAATAGGATTAAGGTTGTCAAGCCTTGTGCATATCAAAGTAATTGGAATAGATATAGCTAAGCCATCTAAGACTTTAACCTCAAAGAAGCATTTATTTATAGTGGGTGGAAGAGCTAGCATCTTCTTGTTCCCACTTGAGTCGTACCTAGGAGATTTTTTCCTTGCCGACAAGCTCTCTAAATGATTAACAATAAAGCAATGGATTGGTGATAATTGAGCTCTAGATTTATGATTCTCCCACAAGGGGAAAATAGCATAATCTCCTAACTTGAGTCTTTTTCTCCCAAACATGCAATTTTTTTTGTTCAATTATCCCTTTAATTAATCTATGTGCCTAGAAAATGCTAAACAAGCAGAATGTTTGGTTGGGATATTCCAAAAACCTGCAAGAAAATTATCAGTAGTTGTATCAAGTGACTTTGGGATGCAAAATTCCCTACAAGATTCCCTACAAAAACTTGTTAGGTTGTAGCATAAGATGGTCAAAAAGCATACAAAACCATATAAACCATCAGAATTTCAAAAATTTTGCATTGAGACCTCAGAATATGCTTGCTATTTTTAAAATGATGAAACATGAAACAACATAGTTCACCATTTTATCGTACGATAAAATCTAATTTGGGTGCAATAAAGTACCAAATTTTCTTTTATCGTATGATAAAATTATAGAACATAAATGATGAAATGCATAGAAAATTTCATTGTATGATGAAACTTTGTACTTCATGTAATAAAACACACATGTTTGTCAGTGTCGTACAATGAAATATTTTGTATCGCACGATACACAACAAGACAAAAATGATTGATGAAAATTAAATGCAAGTGGTACTAGAAACTTGTTCTAACGCCAAAGTGGGTGCTAGAAATGTGCGTGTTAATTGTGGTAAAGATAACTACAACACTTCAATAAACCATTACACTAAGTAATTGATCAAACTACCTAGAATCGATCTATTTATTCCTAAATGAAGCGAGTATGATTCTATGAAAGATTCTCTTAGATGGCATGCACGAGAATCAGTGACTAGATGACTTCATAATGGAAGATTCATGGTGAATTGAGATGCAAGACATGCATTCAACAATCTGAATCTAGTCATGAGAGACCCAAAAACTATGAATGTAATATCCATTCTAGCATGATATTAGATTATTCTATGAATTGAAAACTACAAGCTAACATATGAATCTAGATTTTAAGAGATTGAAATCAACAATATTAAGCATATAAGTCTAAGAGAAAATAACATAATGCATTTACTTAACAAAAATCTGGATCCTTTGAATGAGCCAAGAAGCTGGTTTATATAGAAATCCAAGAATGGACTTGCGGTTGAGATTCATCTTGTTGAGTGGTTGAGATTCTCTTTCATTTTTAGAAACTTTTCATGATTGGATGAGACTGAAAGAAAGATGGCAACTTTCATTTCTTTACTCTTTCTTTTTAATTATAAAGCTGTGCATATGAAATTGAATGGGTTATTTTATTAATTAAAAGTATTTAGAAACCTTTTAATTAATTGATTTGATTTGAATTGATTTAAAATAAATTTTTATGCTCAATCAATTGTTTTAATTGATTATTTGATGATTGATTTAATTATGGAAGCCAATTGATTTAATTACTATGTCTAGCATATTTATTTGAATTGATTAATTGAAATTAGGGGCACTTAGTTAGCTAGACCATTTTTAGGTGATTACACTACTTAACAATGTTATCATTATATATTGACATCTACGTTGACTACATTCAACAAGTGAATTAGCACAACTAAAAAAAGATATAACTAGATTTACAATCTAAACACTTCCCTCAATTCATATTGTTGCATACATATGAAACTACATAATAATAAACAATTCCACAATAGGAATATAAATTCAACTTTCATAACATTTCCTTACATTAATTCAAAGTAATTAAACATTATATGCATTTGTAACAACTTTATGTAAGTCTGATTCAACATTGATTTTTAATGGTGTGTAAGTTTTCTTCACACTCTCATTACACACATATAAAGAAAGGATATAACATTGGTTTTAGCATATTATTTGTCCTTGGTCCATAACCCCTTTCATCTTAGTGCTTAATGAGAAGATATACACTTTGCAATATCTTTACACTAGAGGTTTTAAAGACATTGAAATCATTGCAAATGGTTGATTTTACAAGACTACATAACATATCTACTTAACAATGTTATCATTACATAATGACATCTACATTGACTGCATTCATTAAGTGAATTAGAACAACTTAAAAAAGATATTAGTAGATTTATGATCTAAACACTTCCCTCAATTCATATAATTACATACATATGAAACTATAAAATAATAAAATTTACCACAATACAAATATAAATTCAACTTTCATAACATTGCCTTACATTAATTCCAACTAATTAAACATTATATGCATTTTTAGTAACTTTATGTAAGTTTGGTTCAACATTGATTTTTTAAAGGTCTATAAGTTTTTTTGAAAATATATTTTATAGGTAATACCATATGCAACATACCTTACTGTAGGATCAACAAGGTTGTTAATCAATAACACTTATGGGTCTTTTTCGATGCCAATAAGCTCCTCAACTTATTTTTACTTCATTGTTTTCTTTCTTGGCAGGTCACCAATACTACATAGAACAATAATATATTCAATTTCTTCTTTTGGGATCACATAGGGTTTGTCCAATAGGATACTATCATCCTTAAATTGACTCAACAAGAACAATATAGAATCTCTATCAGTAAACCACATGAATTATCCCCATAAATCCATACCCAATGTAGGCATCTGTTGCAACTCATTAGCCTTCAACCCTACTTTCATTCACCTTATCTTTATATGATTAAGTTCTTCCAATTCTACTTTTTTCAGCTTCTATAGAACAATGTCTCTAGACTCACAATCATCTTGGATTTCATCTTCACACTTGACCTAACTTCTATAAAACCTTATTTTCTCTACAAATTCTTCATTTCCTTCATTGCAAATGATGACAAATAATTTGAAAGTTCACCTTTTTATCCTTAATTACTCATAATTACTTTTCCCACCAAAAATATATATCGATGACATCAACAATCATACATTGCATGTCAATTAACCAAACCATACCCAATCAGAAATCTTCAATTGAATCATACCAAAGACACATTGGATACAACATGTATCACTTTAGAGAGGAGGAAATGACAAATTATGTATTATAAAACTCCCCCTAAGACAAGGCAATAGGATTAGTTTTCAGAAGAGCTAGCACCAGGATTTAGTGCCATATAATTCTCTTCACATGTTTCATTCTTTTTCCATACCATAACCATCTTATTAGATTCCCCTGATTCTACAACATTCTTCTCATTTCCAAACTTTTTCGAACCAACAAAAGATCTGCACTTGTTAGCATAATATTAAGATTGACCACATTTGAAATAGCTATCACTCCCTTGTCATTACTTGATTGATTGAACTTTAGATATGTACTGATTAGTTTTGTGACCATAATTATGACATACATAGAAATTACCATGAATGATATTATTCAACCCATTCATCTTAGCCGGATTAGACAATTGGCTTTTTCACTGACTTGCCTTGTGACCAAACTTGTGACAACCAAAACATTGAATACTTTGATCCTTCTTACTTTTACACTCTATAGACTTATGTCCAAATTTTTTGCACATAAAACAATGACCATTAAATGATAAGTAACTTTGAGCATTTGATTTTCTGACCAAAGGTATTTTTGTAGGTGTTTCTAAGTTCCAAACCTTGCTTCTTACTTCAAACTTCACTTTAGCTACAACTTCCTTGTCTTTACCCTTGATGTTCTGAATTGAACTCTCACAAGAGAAACCCAGTCCTTCCTTGTCCTTATAAATTTTCTACAAGGAAAAAAGCTGATCCAAAATAATTTTTCTCTCACAAACTCTTTCTTTTGATACCAACTTCCTTAACTCTTGATCCAACTTCTCATTTTGTTCTATATTCTACTTGATAATATCAAGTAATTTTCTTCAGTCTTTTCCATTCTTCCATTTTTTGTTTGATGTTGTCTTTGAGAAATTCTTCAATCTTCTTACATTCATCCAGTCATAGTTTTATATTCACAATGTTCTCCTTTGATTCCTTTAGCTCCTGAAAAACCTCTTTATGTCTTACTTTGAATTTTTTGATTTGCTCCCTTATCTTGGAGATACGAGTATTAGCTTCCTTGATGTTTTCTTTCAATACCTCATTTAGATAATGTGCATTACATATTGAATCTATTGTCTTCAAACTTTTATCATAGTAATAATGTCTTGTCATTTGTTCAAATTGCCAAGATCACTCATGAGCTCTAATACCAATTGTTGAACAATTCAAATAACTAATTGGAGGGGTGAATCAGTTATCCCAAAATAATTTTCTTAAGCTTAATTAATCTTGAGAAATCTTAAACCAATCAATTAATTATAAAATGTAAGAACATGAAAGCACATAAACATCATACACTATGAACACTAGAATTAATGTGGAAACCCAAGATGGGGAAAACCAAAGAGAAGCTAATTCTCATGAATATAAACACTAGTTAAGGTGACTTTTTCAAAAGGGCTCACTACTTGTTACTCATTGTAGGTAAGGATCATTGCTAGTGGGGCTCTCTACCTTGATACAAAATGACTGATTATAAAATAGTCTCGCAGACAGAATATGAATTGATAAAAATGCATTTGCATATGCATGAAGCCAGTTCTAGTTAAGAGAATAGTAATAGTTGTTTTTAGAAAATTTGATTAGGAATCTTCTACCAACCTTCAACAACTTCTACAAAATTGAATACTTCTTCATATTACTAGCTCTCCTCTATCTTCACTATTATCCTTTGCACCTCTAAATCTGCTCACATACTTCACCACCATGCACACATCTACATGCCACCATATTCAAATCCAAAAATATGTTCTATATAAACACATATCCATGGAACAATTCAAATAAGTCAATCTACCAAAACACGTTGGCCTTAATACAAAAAATAATCTCAAGATATTCAATATGGCTTAGCATGGTAGCATTAGACCTAAAGGATAGGTCACACATAAAGATATCCATACCACATCACCACAAGACCCAAAGATATATTATAAATAAGATAAGCATGTTACATAACACAATTACTGAAAGATAAATAGCTTTGAAATACATGATATATATTTTGGAGTCGATGGGGACACCACAACCAAGACCAAAACTTGATCACCATTGAATTCATCATCAATTAAAGGATAACACCTAAAAAAATCTATGCAACATTGAATAGAAGTGACATACCAAAAAATTATGTCATATTGCATGAATGTCTAGATAGAAAAGATACGTAGAGTAAGATCTAAACACAACCATATAATGTTTATTATTTTGTACTAGCTATCTTTCGTAGATGTCCCAAAAAAATATATTGCCATTAACGAGGAAAGGATAATCATCCACTTACTTCATCACTATAACCTATTGTATACCACCCAAAACAAAACCATCTGGATCAAATGTTTTGACATCAATGACAACAATGCGAAAATGTCTTCAACAACTTCTCAACAATCTCCCCCTTTGACATTGATGGCAAAATATAAAAAAAACAAAACGCCAAAAGCTTCAAACAACCAAAACCCCCCTTACACAAGCAATTCCTCTTTCAATTTTTCTCTTCATTTTCTCCCCCTTTTTTCCATCAAAGGCAAAGGGCCAAATAAGAACATTCAAAAAATCAAGTAAAAATAATAGACTTCCCAAGAAAAAATTTCTTGTACCTTTCTTTTATAATTGGAAGACTCCTCTTCCAAGACTGCACAACTGAACTCATTCCAGAATAGAAATTTTCATGTAACACATGTAAATCAAATGATGATGACCAATCCAAAGATATCCACTTCCGTTCATAACTTTGCATCAAAAAGAATTTTGAAAAGGTGTTCTAACCATACCTCAACAATCTCTTTTACAAACTAGAAAGTTCTAATCAAATCTTCCCTTTGTCTTTGAATAGACACCAACTTAGATTGCAACTCACCAACTCTTACTCTCTATTTTCCATCCTTATCTTTAAAGAGATCAAAATTCTTCCCAATATTATTCAACTTAGACTCAATAGCCTCAATTTTACTTTAGAATATATCAAAAAACAAGAGACCATCAGAGACAATACCTATAGATATCAGACATTTATTTTATGTACTCTCTTATCTCACCAATATATTTGAACACCTTTTGTTTTGCATTAGCACATTTTCTCCCAATTACATCTTTAAACTTATGTTGTTCATAGCTATCCTAAAACAATATTTCTTCAACAACTTTTACCAGATCATCTAGTAACACATTAGAAACAATAATACCCATTCTGAGCAAATGATCAACTAAAATACTTACAATTTTAGTATTAGGTCTACTAACTGGAGAGAAGGAATACCACGTGGAGAGAAGGAATGCCACATTTCACCAATCCTTTCCAAATTACCCTCTTCTAGTATAGTTTGAACTACATCTGAATCAACAGAGTCAAAATTAGATGAAAACTCTTCTTCCTTCTTCTCTTCTTCTTCTAATATAGTAATAATTTATTTTCCCTTCAAGCTAGTCCTCCTTTTATGTTCGAGAGGGGAACCACCAATGAAAATATCCAATACCTTCTTATCAAAGGAAGAACCCTCCTCAACATGACTCATAGCACATGAAACCATCACATTGGAGCACAAATTTATCTACAATGTTGAGAAATAATATTTTCATGCATTCTCCTTATCTTCCATATACTCCAAGTGCTTATAAACTTGTTTTTCAAGGAGATGTCAGATTTCCACTTCACATTTTCTCTTAATGGTAATGAATTTAGAAAGTAAAATACTAAGCATGTGACCAAAGACCCCATACCATAAGGGATAACCTTCAGTCACCAACATTCTAACATTATCAAACAAATTCTCTAACAACAGACTACATAAATCAAATTGTACCTTTTCCTTTACCGTCTCATGTGCCAAATATATAGGAATAGAAGATGTATCACCTTCATAATTTAAGAAATAGATTTTATAGGTAATACCATATGCAACATACCTTACTATAGGATTGACAAGGGTGTTCATCAATAACGCTCATGGATCTTTGTTGATGCCAGGAAGCTCCTCAACTTCTTTGAACTTCACTATTTTATTTCTTAGAAGGTCACCAATACCGCACATACCAGTAATATCTTCAATTGCTTCCTTTGTGATTGCATAGGGTTTGTCCAATAAGATACTACCATCCTTGGACCAACTTAGAAAGAACAATATAGAATCTCTATCAACAAACAAAGGGAATTATCTCCATAAATCCATACCCAATGTATAAATCCTCTGCAACTAATTATCCTTCAACTATACTTCCATTTTCCTTATCTTCATATGATCAATTTATTCCAATTATACTCTTTTTAGATTCTAGAGAATAATATCTGTAGACTCACTAATAATCATCTTGGGTTACATCTTCACACTTGAACTAGCTTCTATAAAACCTTAATTGCTTTGTAACTTCTTCCTTTCCTTCTTTGCAAACATCAAAAAATGATTTGAAATTTCACCCTTTTATCCTTAGTTACTCATAATTACTTTCACCACAAAAAATATATATCGATGATACCAGCAATCGTACATTACATTTCAATCAACCGAACCATACCCGGTCATACATCTTCAACTGAATCATACCAGAGACACACTAGATACAACATGTATCACTTCAAAGAGGGGGAACCAACAAATTATGCACTATAAAACTCCCCCTTAGCCGAGGAAATAGGCTTAGTTTTTGAAAGAACTAACACTTGGATATGGTGCCACATAATTCTCTTCACACGTTTCCTTCTTTTTCCATACCATAACCATGTTCTTAGATTCTCTTGATTCTACAACATTCTTCTCATTCCCATACTTTTTTAGAGTAGCAGTAGATCTGCATGTGTTAGCATAATGTTTGGGCTAACTACATTTAAAAGATCTTACATTCCTTTGTCCTTACTTGACTAATTGGACTTTAGATCTACACTGATTAGCTTTGTGACCATAATTATAACATACATATTAATTATTGTGAAATATATTATTCACCCTATTCACCTTAGCTAGATTAGACAATTGACTTCTGCACTGACTTGTCTTGTGACCAAACTTGTGACAACTAAAACATTGAATACTCTAACCCTCTTAATTTTTCACTATACAATCTTATGCCCAAAATTTTTGCATAGAGAACAATAACCATTAAATGTTAAGTACCTTTGAGCATTTGGTTTCTTGACCGAAGGTCTTTTTGTAGGTGTTCCTAAGTTTTGAACCTTTCTTGTTACTTCAAAAACCTAGTCCTTCCTTATCCTTGTGAATTTTCTACAGGGATAAAAGTTGATCCAAAATAATGCTACTCTCACAAAATCTTTCTTATGATCTTAACTTCCTTAACTCTTGATCCAACTTCTCATTTTATTCTATTTTCTTCTTGATAGTATCTTTGTAATTTTCTTTAGTCTTTTTCCATTCTTCCATTTTTTTCTTGATGTTGTCTTTGATAAATTCTTCAGTCTTCTTGCATTCATCTAGTCATAGTTTAAAATTCACAATGTTTTACTTTGATTCCTTCAACTCCTAATTGACCTCCTTATGCCTTGTTTTGAATTTTTAGATATTCTCCCTTAGCTTGGAGATACAAGTATTAGCTTCCTTGTTATTTTATTTCAATTCCTCATTTTTAAGATTCTATGCATTCCATATCATCCAACATTGTCTTCAGATTTTTATCGTAGTAATAATCTCCTACCATATGTTCAAACTACCAAGATCACCCACAAGTAATTAGCTCTATCTACAAGGGACCAAGCTCTAATACCAATTATTGAATAGTCCAAATAACTGATGGGGGGAGGGGTGGGATGAATCAGTTATCCCAAAACAATTTTCTTAACCTTAATTAATATGGAAAAATCTTTAAAAAATCAATTCATTAAAACATATAAGAACATGAAAGCACATAAACATCATAGACCATGAATATCAGAAATTACGTGGAAACCCAAGATGTGAAAAACCATAGAGAAGCTTATTCTCATCAATATAAACATCAATTAAGGTGATTTTTACAAAAGGGCTCACTGCAAGTAAGGCTCACCATCGATGGGGCTACTGCCCTGATATAAAATGATTGATTACAAAATAGTATTACAAATAAAACTGATAAAACTGCATCTACATATGCATGAAGCCACTTCTAGTTTAGAGCACAACAACAATTGTCTATAGTAGATCTATTTAGGAATCTTTTGCCAACCTTCAACAACTTCTGTAATAATGGATACTTCTTCCTATCACTACTCCCTTTCCTTCAATATTATCATTTGCGCCTCTAACTCTGCTCACATACTTCACCACCATGCATACATCTACACACCACCATATTCAGATCCAAAAAGTTATTCTATATAAACACATATTTATGGAATAATACAAATAAGTCGGCCTAGCAAAACATGTTGTTTCAAATACAAAAAGCAATCTTGAGATATTCAATAAGGTTCAACATGCTATCATTAGACATAAAGGATAGGTTGTACATAAAGATCTCCATATCACGTCACCACGAGATTCAAAGATATGTAATATATAAGATAATAATATCACATAACACAATTACCGAAAGATAAATAACTTTGTAATACATGAGATATATTCTGGAGTCAATGGGGATGCCACAACCAAGACCAAATCTTGATCATCATCGAATTTGTCACAAAATGAAGGATAACACTTGGAAACATCTATCCAAAATTGAATAGAAGTGACATATTGAAAAATCCTATCATATTGCATGAATTTATGGATATAAAAGATGCCTGGAATAAGCTCTAAACATAATAGCCATATAATATTTATTATTTTTTACTAGCTATCTTTCGCAAATATCCCAAAAATATATATTGCCATTACTAGGGAAAGGATAATCATCCTCTTACTTCATCATCGCAACATACTATATACCATCCAAAGCACAATTAGATCTAGATCAAAGGTTTTGACATCATTGCCAACAACACTAAATATCTTCAACTTCTCAACATGTGTGTGTGTGAATACAACATTGGTTTTGGAAAATTATTTACCCTTGGTATAGACATCATACCACTAAATAGAAAAGGTCAAATTGAATGATCAAAGTTTTATGTCTTAAATATACCATACTTAAACATATTTAAATCACTATATGCATACAACTATAAAAACCTTCTTCGATGATGCTTTTCAAAATTGTATTAAAATTGTTTCAATGGCAACTATTATTCACATTTAATTTCTATAGTAAGAACCCAAGAAAATAACCCTAATCCAAAAATTGTTAACATTTCACCATAAGAACAATGAATGTCTTCCTTCCCTTGCTACAAGTTCTAAGATGTGGCACATTAATTGCGCAGTATAATTAAATTCATGCCACTAAAAGTCATTCAATATTATTTTTAATATTTCAATCTCCAATTACAAAACCCTCATTTTCCTTTCTTCTTACCAAACTCAACAAATAAGAAAATTAAAAATCCTACAAATATTACTCAAATGAAATTTATATCCTTCAACCACCACAACCCTTGTTGCATCTATCTTTGTTGTGCAATTATTATTGCAGAAACAAATTAGATATCATGCACATAAAGATTATGGAAACTCAACCTCCTAGAGAAAACCAAACATCACCTTTCAAAATGAAGGCGAGAACTCCTAGTGGAAACTTATAGAATGGTCTCTAAAAATTCAAACATAATCAATAGTCTCTTCAAACTATATTTGCTAAAATCTTCACACTTCAACACCACTCACCGTATGCTTATCTTATCTCTCAATTCTTTAATACCTCCCTCACAATCAAAACATGTCACCTATTTATTTCACTTATTAATGACATCATTATATTATATATTTTTGCACTGCTTAAATTACAAAAATAAACACGATAAATCTAACACTTAAATTTATCGAAATATTCAATCATAAATATAACACTACAATTTTTCTAAAAACTCAACATAATCAATATTCTCTTCAAACTATATATGCTAAACCCTTCATGTAGTGCCCACCCATAGTTTGTTTTTCTTGCCAAACTCTTTTAGGTCACTTTCATGTGTGTGTTGGTTATTTCAAGAATACTTGATGTTATGGATGTATGACAATATATTGTGATTTGGTTTATATCATGAGCCATTGGTTAGTGTGTGATATCATGTGTTGATATTTAGATGGTTATAGTTACTTTCATGTTGATTATTTCATATGATGATGATACTTATATTATGGTTTTACTTACCTCTTACTTGCATGTGTATGGTTGTCATAGATGTTTTACATTTCTGATTGATGTGTTTGATGTGGTTGAGGGATAGAATCATAGTCACTTGCTTGCGGGATCTACACGATGGGTCGATCCCCACCATTGTCTATTATATACATACATACATGTACATATACATATACATATACATATACACATACACATACACATACATATACACATACACATACACATACATATACACACACACACAGACACACAGACACACAGACATAGACACAGACACAGACACACACACACACACACACACACACACACACACACACACATAGACAAACACACACACACACACACACACACACACACACACACACACACACACATTTATGTGTGTGTGTGTGTGTGTGTGCTCATCTTTTATGCAGGTTTGCAGGTAGCAGACATCGAGCTCCCTGAATTATTAGGATAAACGTGTCCTATCGCAATATCTCAATGGTAAAAGAGGGGAGATAACAAACATATCCAAACCCTAACCCAAGTCATTTATTGTCTTGAAATAGTGGACAAGTATCTGATTGACTTTCCTCCAAATTCATCAAGGTGATGTAAATTTGTGACCCCTTCCTTGGTGCTTGACCACGGTATTTGGGGTTTAGTGGGTTTTCCTTCGTATTTTTATGTCATGTGGTTTGAGGTGGTTTTGTGTTAAATTAGTAAAGTGATTTATAAGATTAATTATGTAATTAAATAATTAAATCCTATTAAGTATGAAAATGATTAAATATGAGAGTATTTAATTTATGAGAATAGATTAATTATAATTATCAATTAAAAGAACTTAATTATTAAAAAGTCTAAATGTGAAATTTAAGGATTTAATTAATTATTAAATCTGAAGTTGGACTTTAAAAGTATAATTAATAAATTGGTAATTAATTATCAATTGCATAATTATTAATATGCTAAAAATAATAATTGCTAATAAATTAATAATATGTAATTAAAGTTGCGCAATTGTTTTAATAAAATTTAAATTAGAAATTTAAGTGAAAGTTCATATTAAATTTTTTAATTAAAATTAATTAATCATGCAAATAGGATTTTGATAAGAACAAAGTTGGTATGTTTAGTTCTATTTTTTGATTGTGACTTACATGTTTGAGTTTTAGGCTCCTGGGTTTCTAGGTTTTCCTTTTATTAGAATTTTTCTTGGTCATTATTCGACACATAGGTTATAGGTTTTTTGTCTGGTTTTGAAGTTAAAGAAAATTTTGAAAGCTTGGAGTATTTTAGATTTTCAATTGTTCATTTGTTCCATATCAGCCGGTGGAATTTAGGTAGGGTTTGAAACCTACGTGTTCTTCATTTTTAAAAGATTGTTTGCATCGTGTTTGCCAGATTTATGAGGGTTTTGAAATTGAACGTTTCATGGAACTATTGTTTGAGGTTTTGGTTTGATAAAATTTCTGGGTGTTGTGAGAATATGAATTCTGGTATTTTACTATGCATATGGGCAAAGGGGTTTAAATTTGCATATGAGCATAATCAATTTTATATTATTTTAAAAAAATTGCCTGTTGATTTTGGAAACCCTATTTGAATTTTATTTAGAAGAAATTCTTTATATATATATATATATATGTAATAATAATTATTAAATTTTATTTTTATTTTTTTGGGTGGGGATACCACCTCCTACCCACGGCAGAGTACCTGTCGGTGACATACATTGCTGTTGAGGCAACAATGCTATCAGATGACAACATACTGCGGCCGAGGTAGCAACGCTACCAGACAACAACATATTATTGCCAAGGCAACTAACTGTTGTCGATTGACTGTCGTGACTGCCATACGACAGTGTGGTGGTAGGCCCACGTGCCTCCCCCACTTTGAATGGGAATCTCAAAATTTAAATTTTTTTAAAAAATAATTTAATTTAATATTTTTAAAAAATTAATTTTTATTTTATGGGTTTTGAAATTTTTATTTTTATTTAATAATTTTTTTATATAAATTATTTTTATTAACAATTTCTTTTTATTAATAAATGTTAATATTAATATTTGTTAAATGGTTTATTTTGAGTATTGTGAAATTAGTATACCAAATTATTTATTAATTAAGTAATTTTTATTGTTTTTACAAATTGCTTAGACATGGATAAATATAGTCGAATTTAGACTTTGTAATAAAATTGGGGGTTTTAAAGCATCTGAAATTTGAAATGGAAATTGAATGCTTCTGTACACATGGTTGTTTTTTTATAGTTGTAATCTGGGAAAATACGTTGGCTATTAGGAAATGTATACCAGAGGTGGGGTGTGTTCCTTATGTTAATATTTTGTACTTATCAGTTGCATTTTGTAACTTGTATGAGATCAATTTCTTTCACTGACCTTTTTATCTTAAGCTCATGTTTGTGAATACTTGGAGAGTGCTTTAATGGTATTACGGTTTTGAGAACCAGAGTATGTTCCTTATATTTTTAGGGAACTAGATTTGTGATCATTATGTGATTTATGGCCTAATGAGCTTAGGGTAGGTTATTGTGACGTTCCCCTTTAGTGTATCTTATGATGGGAGAACAATTGCTTCAACTTCTTACACTTAGACTATCTAATATTCACAATTTAGTTTGGTGGTGGAGATTATGCCTAATATATTCTTGTTATTTCTACTTCAATCAATATACATGCAAGGTGATATGCCTTATTATATACATATATTAATAATTTTTATGAGCTAACTCATTTCTTATCTCTTCTTATGAAGAGTGGCAAAGTATCTTATATTCTCTTATTAATACTCTCTTCTACACAAATATTTCATTCATAAGTAATTCATGGATGTATATATTCATCTTATGATCATTTGTACTTTTCTCATGCGTGGTGAATATGTTGTTGTTAATTAAAGTGTATATCTCCCTTTACTCATGTAGAGTATTCATATGTAAAGACATGTATGTTTTCTATTCCTCCTTATCAATACTTTCTATCTTCCTTATTCGCTAATATGAATCCTCCTAAGAGGTAAATTCCCCTTTTCCTCAAATTCCATGATTGATCCATCTTTTTATATCTTATTTTAAGAATGATGAGACACAATGCCAAGAGACATGACAAGTTAGTATCTCCTTGCATTAATTCATTACTAATCATTGCATATTAATTGCCTCTGTTCATATACGATCTTGTGACAAACAATTAGTATTCCTCTACTAACTGTGACCCTTTCAAATAAATCGATATTGTTATTTAGTTGATCTCATTATTCTCTTAAAATATTTTTTTTTTTTTTTCTGTGGTTGATGTCTCCCCTGTTATCTCATCAACATTCCTCAACAAAGATATCGACAATACTAGTCCATCACGTAATATGGGATTCTTTCCTTCATCATTGATTTCATTGCTTATAGTTTATAACATGTTAGTTTGGCTTCTTTTCCATTTGAACGTGAAACAACATAAGTATACATAAGAAACTCAACATGTGTAGCATTATAATTATATTAAATGTGGCCTGATTGCTTGTGTGGTTCCTAACAATTTCTGGCATTAATACTTGTGATCATTGTCTTCACGATAGTCTTAGTCAACTACGAGAAACACATTTTTTCTTGTTAGTATCAACTTAAATACTTTTCTATCAGTCCACTATTCTCATCGACAATTGATGGAAGATAATAATTCCTTCTACTCCACGTAAACATTCTGTTATACCAGAACTAGAGATAGGTTTTTAAAGCTTGAGTTGCTGTCCACATTTCCTTAGATTTCTCTTATCTCATTCACCATGTTTGCAATTAGTCATAGATTTGTTAAGAGTTTTCTTTGACTATCCAAACCTTTAATTACAGTCCTCATCCAGTTTGCCTAATAAGATGGTATAATTCTTCCACTCACTCTTCCCACTGCCCACGTAGAATGCAGTCACATAATTGTGTTTTAGTTCTGTTACAAACAACCATCTATATATAGAGGCAATGTAATTAGTTTTAGGAAGTGAATAATATCTTTGTTTTCTTCAATCTGCTGTAACAATAGTTATGTTTCTCTATTTCTCTGTTTATTACTTTGTCATATATAGATCATTTCCTTTCAAATTGGTATCAGAGCTAGGCTCTTAAAATTTCTAGGTTTATTATGTTGTTGTGAAGATTTATTTGTAGGCAAGTTAAAGTTGTTATCAAGCTGTAGCTAAAAGGAGAAGTGTTGAGTATTGTAGAAGATTGTAGTCTTCAAGTTTGGTGAAGGATTAAGAAGTCTGATTTGCAGATATGGTAGCAAATAACACTATTTCTCAGCCACAGATTCCTATTTTCAATGGTAAGAATTATGAGTTTTGGTCTATTAAAATGAAGACTTTATTTTGCTCACAAGATATTTGGGAGTTGGTAGCAAATGGTTTTGCAGAACCAAAAGATCAGGCAGCTTTGCAGGCTTTATCTCAAGGAGACAAAGATCAATTAAAGGAGAACAAAGTAAAGGTAGCTAAGTTACAAACTTTAAGATGAAGTTTTGAAAATATTCATATGGGTGGATCTGATTCTATAGATCATTTTTATACTAAGGCTACAAATATTGTTAATCAAATGAGATCATATGGGGAAACTTTGGTTGATCAAGCAGTGGTTGAAAAAGTTCTTAGAAGTGTACCTAGTAAATTTGATATAATTGTAGTTGCCATTGAAGAATCTAAGAACTTAACTCAGTTATCTATATATGAACTTTTTGGATCCTTATTGTCTCATGAATCTAGAATAACCAGGAATAGCAATTCCACTTCAGAGAATGCTTTTAGATCTCAGGTTTCTTTTAACAGAGGAAGAGGAAGATCAAGTTTTAGAGGAAGAGGAAGAGAAAGAAATTTATTCCAAGAGAAAACACAAAGGTTTGATAAAAGTCTTGTTCAATGTTATTACTGTAAACAGTATGGTCATTTGGAAAATGAATGTAAGAAGAAACAAGAAGATATGGATAAACACAATGCACATTATTCAGATGTATCTGATAATAATTCTGAAAATTTATTTATAACTTGTAATGTTGCTGAAGAAAGCACTAAAGATATATGGTTTTTAGATAGTGGTTGTAGCAACCACATGATAGGGAATAAAGAATTATTTGCTTGTTTGGATGACTCTGTAAAATCTGAAGTAAAATTGGGAAATGATAGTGTAGTTTCTATGATGGGAAAAGGTGTTATACATGTATTATAAAATGGAGATTGTTGTAAAAAAGGTCAGCACTCCCCTCGAGATTCGTGACATGGCTTAACCACCTCCAGTGTCTTTTATAAGTCTAGTGGTTATATCGGGCATTAAAAGGTTGATCTTTTGGTGCAATGGCAATGGCTTAACCGCCTCCTGTAGTTTCTATGATGGGAAAAGGTGTTATACATGTATTAAAAAATGGAGAAAAGTGATATATTCAAGATGTTTACTTTGTGTCTGGATTAAAACATAATCTAATGAGTGTTGGACAATTAACTGAAAATGGATATAGAGTTTTATTTAACAAAGATGTTTGTACAATTATGGATAAGATTCCTAGTGATAGGTTGATTGCAAAAGTAGAGATGACTAGGAATAGGATGTTTCCACTTCATATTCATGGAATTCAAGGAACAGGGGATGTTAGTTTCAAAGCAGTTCACTTAGACCAAACATGGGTTTGGCATTTGAGGTATGGTCATCTTAATTTTGATGGATTAAGTTTATTGCAAAAGAAGAATATGGTACAAGGATTGCCACCTATTAAGGAGCCTACTAATGTTTGTGAAAGTTGTATTATTGCAAAGCAACATAGAGAGAGTTTTCCAGTAGGAAGTTCAAATAGAGCAAGGGTGCCTTTGGAGCTAGTTCACACTGACATATGTGGTCCAATGTAAACTTCATCTTTAGGAGGAAGTATATATTTTCTAACATTTATTGATGATTTCAATAGGAAAACATGGATATACTTTTTAAAAGAGAAGTCTGAAACCTTCAATAAATTTAAGGAGTTTAAATCAATGGTGGAGAAAAAAAGTGGACTATTCATTAAGGTACTTAGATCTGATAGGGGTGGTGAATACAGTTCTAATGAATTTATAGATTTTTGCAGAGATCATGGGATTAAGAAACAATTTACAACAAGGTACACACCACAACAGAATGGTGTAGCAGAAAGGAAAAATAGAACCCTAATGGAGATGGCAAGGAGTATGCTCAAAGCTAAAAACTTGTCTAATGAATTTTGGGCTAAAGCAGTAGCATTTGTAGCATATATTCTGAATAGAAGTCCTACTAAACGTGTGAAAGGTAGAATTCCACAAGAAGCATGGAATGGTAAGAAACATTTTGTCTCTCATCTTAGAATATTTGGATGTGTTGCATATGTTTTAGTGCTAGCTAAATTAAGAAGAAAATTGGATGATAAGAGTGAAAACTGTATCTTCCTTGGTTATAGTGAGGAATCAAAAGCCTATAGATTATTTAACCCCATTTCAAAGAAAATAATTACTAGCAAGGATGTCATATTTAAGGAGGAAGATGCATGGGATGGAAATGTTGAAAGTGTAGTCATGGGTGGAGCACCACTACCAAATAGTGAACAAGAGCAAGAAGAGCAAGATGATCAATCAAATCAAGCAAGACCAAATTCTCCACAAAGAAATATTGTGCAAGGTCACCCATCAAGTCATTCTACTCCATTAAGTAACAAGTCAAGTCCTTCACTTGCATCATCAAAAGGTAAGAAAATGAAAAGTTTGAAAGAGATATATGACCAAAGTGAAGAAAGTTTGGATTTGTACTCAAATTTTGTTTTATTCTCTCATGATCCTATGTATTTTGAAGAAGCGGTTAAAGAGGAACATTGGGTCAAAGCTATGAATGATGAAATTGATTCTATTGAAAGAAATCAAACATGGGAGTTAATTGCTTTGATACCACTTGTTACAAGTAGTCGTTGCCGTTGCACCAAAAGATCGACCTTTTAATGCCCGATACAACCACTAGACTTATAGAAGACACAAGAGGCGGTTAAGCCATGTAACAAATCCTGAGGGGAGCGCTGACCATTTTTCCAACAGTTTCTATGATGGGAAAAGGTGTTATACATGTATTAAAAAATAGAGAAAAGTGATGTATTCAAGATGTTTACTTTGTGCCTGGATTAAAACATAATCTAATGAGTGTTGGACAATTAATTGAAAATGGATATAGATTTTTATTTAACAAAGATGTTGGTACAATTATGGATAAGATTCCTAGTGATAGGTTGATTGAAAAAGTGGAGATGACTAGGAATAGGATGTTTCCACTTCATATTCATGGAATTCAAGGAACAGGGGATGTTAGTTTCAAAGCAGTTAATTGCTCTACCTGAAGGTAAGGATTATATTGGTGTTAAGTGGGTTTATAAAACCAAATTTAATGCAGAAGGTGAACTTGATAAGTATAAGGCTAGATTAGTAGCAAAAGGATTTGCACAACAGTATGGGATTGACTATAATGAAACATTTGCACCAATTGCTAGACTTGATATAGTTAGAACGGTCTTAGCTATAGCTGCAAAAAATGGTTGGAAAGTTTTTCAAATGGATGTAAAATCTACTTTTTTGAATGGTATTCTTGAGGAAGAAGTCTATGTTCAACAACCACCAGGTTATGAGATATGTGGTCATGAAAGTAAAGTGTATAAATTAAAAAAGGCTTTATATGGTTTGAAATAGGCACCTAGGGCATGGTATAGTCAAATTGATTCTTTTTTGTTGAATGATGGATTTGATAAAAGTAGCAGCAAGCCTACATTATATATGAAAATTAATGAGCAAAATCATGTTTTGATTGTATGCTTGTATGTTGATGACTTAATTTTCACAGGGAATTTGTTAGTTGACATGTTTAAGACAACAATGATGAAAGAATTTGAGATGATAGATTTGGGAATGATGAGATACTTCTTAGGCATTGAAGTTGTTCAATCTGATAAAGGAATTTTTATTTTTCAATCTAAGTATGCCAAGGATGTATTGAAAAAGTTCAATATGTTGAATTGTAAACCAGCATTAACTCCAGTTGCAATAGGAACAAAGCTTAGCAAAGAGGACAAGGTGTCACATGCTAATCCAACCTTGTTTAAGAGACTTGTTGGAAGTTTATTGTATCTCACAGCTACAAGGCCAGATATCATGTATAGTGTTAGTTTGATTTCAAGGTTTATGGATTCTTCACAAGAGTCTCATTGGCAAGTTGGGAAAAGGATACTACGATATATTGCAGGAACAAGTGGATATGGAATTCTATATTCCAAAGCTAACAAGATTTGATTGGTTATACTGATAGTGATTTTGTAGGTAATTCTGATGACAGGAAGAGTACTTCCGGATATGCCTTTCATTGTGGCACAGGTGTAATCTCATGGGCATCAAGGAAGCAAGCTATTGTGACACTTTCATCAGCTGAAGTAGAGTACGTAGCAGCCAAATCAGCAGCATGCCAAGCAATTTGGTTGAGAAGAATATTAAAGGATCTACTGCAAGCACAAGAAAAATCAACACTGATATTTTGTGAGAATAAATCAGCAATTGCTTTATCAAAAAACCATGTCTTTCATCAAAGAAGCAAGCACATTGATACAAGATACCACTTCATCAGAGAGTTGGTTAACAATGGTGAAATCTATCTTGAATTTTGTAAATCTAAAGAACAGTTAGCAGACATTTTCACAAAGGTGCTACCAAAAGAGAATTTTGAATATCTACGAGAAAATCTAGGAATGATTGATGTTAAATCATTTGTAGAAGAAATTAAGGAGGAATGATGGAAGATAATAATTCCTTCTACTCCACGTAAACATTCTGTTATACCAAAACTAGAGATAGGTTTCTAAAGCTTGAGTTGCTGTCCACATTTCCTTAGATTTCTCTTATCTCATTCACCACGTTTGCAATTAGTCATAGATTTGCTAAGAGTTTGCTTTGACTATCCAAACCTTTAATTACAGTCCTCATCCAGTTTACCTAATAAGATGGTGGAATTCTTCCACACACTCTTCCCACTGCCCACGTAGAATGCAGTCACAATTTTGTGTTTCAGTTCTGTTACAAACAACCATCTATATATAGAGGCAATGTAATTAGTTTTAGGAAGTGAATAAGATCTCTATTTTCTTCAATTTGCTGTAACAACAATTATGTTTCTCTGTTTATTACTTTGTCATATATAGATCATTTTCTTTCAACAATATCCTTGTTGGTCGATGTTATTATTATTAATCGTATCCTAATATACTTCCTTTGGCATCAGATATACTTTGATCCTGGATCTTAATAAATTGTTGTCACTATATTCTCCATAATCGCTTCTTTGGTCGACATAATTTAGATGTGAAGATTCTCGTAACCAATCGATGCAAGCATGATTGTTGACTTTACTTATTCATTTGCCTAATTCCAAATTATTGGTCTTTGAATACCAATAAATGTTGTCGCTCATCGTTCCTTTAATACAATAGTTCTCAATATGGAATATAGACGTTGCTATATTATTATTAGTCCCTGCCTATAAAAGGCAGGGAACTAATGTTTTCATTTGCCTTCTCTTATTAATTCTTTAAAAAAAAAATTCTTGATCTTCTAAAGTTTAAAAACATATTTGAGCTATTTTATTTTTTAAATGAATTTCTAACTATTAATTTTTTTTCCTGATTGGCTATTCTTAATTTTCCTAGGAGTTTTATTATTTTTTCAATATAAAAGTATATTTTGATTGATGCTCACTATTTTTGTTGGTTTTTTTTGTACTATTGTAAGATTTTTGGATTTCTGAATTTAACTAGATTAAATCAATAATGGACCAATTAGAAATTAAGATATTTGTTATTTTGTTATGTATTTCATATTTTATATAGTTAAACTAATTTTTTTAAAGTTTCTAATATGTAAAAATTATTTTTTGGCAATTTGATTGGCCAAATCAATTGATGTCTTATAAACGATTTTTTCAGAATTCAGAAAGATAAAAAGTTTTCCGAAGCTGCTTTAATGTTATGCCATCAATAGGCTAGGCAAGTACTATTGCATCCATTTTTGGATTTCTTCCATTAACTAGTGATTAAAAAATCACATTTCTACCAATTAAAATTATTATTTTTATCAAATTTGTTACAAAATTAATAATTTGTATAGTATACATGCACATTTTTTATGTTTATAATTCAACAAAATTAATTTCAAGCTCTTCTATTGGCTTAAAAATTTAGCATCTTATATGGATTTTATGGAAGCACTACCTCTATTACAATTTTCAAGGCAATATTATAGGGGCAAATACTTTACTATGCCCTTAAAATAATTCATATTTATTTTAAAAAATATGTTCGAATATAAATGCATGGTTTTGGATATAGATTATTTATTAACTAATGTATATTAAATTGAATAATAAAATTTGTTATATGTATTATAAATAGATGTTATATATTTAGATTAAATAACATAAATTATAATTATAATCTAAATATTAATAAACTTAACTTTTTCATTATATAAGTTATATGAACTATATAAAATATTATTAAAATTGTTCCTTGTTAATTAAATGATGTAATTTATTTTGATTTTAACAATTATTTTTTTAAAATAAGAAATTATATTATATTAGATTAATAATTTATGTGAAGTATTTAAATTTTGAATTATAGTTATATTTTTTAAATATCTTATAATATATTATATTGATTATTTATGTATAAATTATTTTATTTCAAAAATTAATAATTATATTTAAGAAAAATAATTTTATCGATATTTTTAATTATATATTTTTTAAATATTGATAATATATAAAATTTTAAAATTAAAAAATAATATAAAAGATATTACTTGAAATCTTTTTAAAAATTAAAGATAATTTATGTACTTCGATATATTCACTTACATTTATAAGGATTAATTTTCTTTTATTTTTATTAATTTTATTTAAACTATGATAATTAAATATCTTAAATTTGTAAAACAAAAGAGTAAAATATTTATAATTATTATATATTTATAATTTTAAATTAATATAAGACTTCACCTATTATATCAAATAGCTATAATATTAATTACATTGTGATTAATACCAATTATACTTGTACTTAGTAACTACAACAATGGATATTTGTTTATCTTTAACTTATCATTATTAACTTAATATCAAACTCCTAATCAATTAATCAATCTAATTATATTTGTATGAAATAGCCATAATACAATTTGGAAGAATTTTATTATTATTATTATTATTATTATTATTATTATTATTATTATTACTAAGGCAAGTACTTCGCCACTACGTGGCATTTGTTATATATACATAGTAATATATAATTGGTCTTAATTAATTTTAATTTTAATTTTAATTGTATGTATAAATCTCTTTCTACTAATTAGTAATTTTAAATTATACAATTATTATAATTTATTTTTATATTATATTTGTAGTAATAAGTATATATTAATTGTAATTAATTTAAATATTTATTTTAATTAGAATAGGGTTATGTTCATGTAATTTAATACTCTATTCTTATAAGTGGGATAGAATTAGGTGTTACAATATATCTTCTTATTTTAATACAACTTCATTTTTAAAAATTAAAATTAATTATAATACATATAAATTTAATGTACCATATAATTCAAGTTGCAATAGTAATTCAAATTAAGTTGACTATTTTTATTTCTAAATTTTAACCTATAATTTCACTGTAATAGTAATTCAAATTAAGTTGACTATTTCTATTTCTAAATTCTAACCTATAATTTCACTTTCATATAGCTTAACTAATTCAAACAATTTTATTACTTCTATTTAAATATCTTTTGAATTTCAACTAGTAAATTAATTTTAAACATAAATTTTTAATTCATTTAAAACAATTGATATAGTTGGAAGGAAAAAATATTAAATAATGATTATTTTAAAAATTTGAAATTTCATACTTGAATAATTAAATACACTTATTTTCATTTATAGCTTGATTAATTTTTATATTATATTATTGTTATAAAGTAATTTTTTTTACACAGACACAAATTTCAATTTTTAGATAGTTGTTAAAGTATTTTTCATTTAATAAATATCTTTTTATAATTATTTGAATATTGAATATCTCTCTCTTTTTTTTTTCTTTTAGTGAATTTGGATCTACAACTATCAATTTTCATCTCTCTTGCAGCATCCTAATGACATAGAATGCGATTCCAAATGTTGATATTAAATATTTCTCACACAATCAAAACCAAAAGCTCCTTTGCACTAATGAAGATCAAGTTTAAAAGTGTTAAACTTATTGCTAAATAATGAAATATTTTGATTTATTTATTATAAAGTATTTAATTTTAAGGGTATTAGGGAAATCTAAATATAAAGTATGATTTTTTTTATACGTGATATTTAGTGACATAATAGTTATTTTAAAAATATTGATAGGACAAAATACAATGACCAAACCAATGCTCACAATCAATATGTAATTTTGTAGTTTATTCAATAACATAAAATTATGAAAAATTATTTTACCAAATTTATTGTTAAATGTATTTTAAATTGATAATAATAGTGATATTGTAATATGATACTTAATATACTCTTATTTTTTGAAAAAATCAACATTCATTATTCTAACATTTTTTTACACAACTATATTATTTACATCAATTTTTTAATTGATTAATTAACTTAATACTACACTAATTTGTTGCTCTTAAATATATAAATATTGACTACAATATACATGTAAACCATTCACCCAATACATTACTGTACATACATGTAATCTTTGAAAATAAATATCTAATAGATTTGGTTAAGATTTGGATGGTGCTCATAAACAACTTTGAGATTTATTAATACCAAATATTTTAGGAGGCAACAATTGATGTTTAATATTCATCTTTTACTAATAAAAATGTATCTTCTTGATTTATTTTAGGAGGCTAACATGCATAAATTAAAATGTTGCAAATAGAGGACTTCTTTTTGGTTTCTTGTAATACATTATAATTCTTGGGTTATAATTAGTAACTCATCCGAATTTGCTAAGTTTGCAGGTTTTTGAAAACACGGGCTTAGAACAGTCAAGAATTTTGCAGCTTTTGAAAGAATAGGCTCAAAATAGTTAAGAATTTTTCAGCTTTTTGAAAGAAAATACTCAAAGTACGAAAGAAAATACTCAAAGTATGAAAGAAATCCATCCTATGAATATTAAAGAGTTTAAAATGCTCTTCACACAACTATGCTATATATACCCTCCTTGATTCAACATTGGTAACAAGTTCTTTTTTAAATGGTTTCAAATTTGCATTGTCCAGTTTTATTTCTTTTCCCCTTTTGATCTAAGGCTACATTTTAAGATAAATTATATTGGAATCTTTCACTTCTTCAATTCAGAAACAATTTTCTAACCATAGAACAAAACTATCCTCCAATTTTACAATAGGCAGGGACTCAAGCTCTATCAGAGCTCTTGTTATTATTTATTTTTAAATTTTTTATATATTATTTACCAAAATGTTTTCTCATTCCTTCCTGACAACCAGAATTGCATTGTCCTCGTTACTGCCACTACTCTCTCTGATCACCATCCCATCTTCACCCGTGTCAGCCTCAATGTCGCCCCTTTGCAACCTAGGCCTGCTAACCCCAAATTCATTTTGAATACCAGTCTCCTTCTTAATGAAGATATCCTTGCTGCCATCCAGATTATCCACAATATCAATATGGTTAATTTCCCTAATCTCTCCATGACTGACAAATGGAATATCAATCTCCCAGCTTGGCAATGTTTCCTCAAAACCATTGGTCAAAAGAATGCTAAGGATTTTAGGTTCATTGAAAAACGTCTTTCCTCTGATCTCCAAGAGGTTGAGAGCAAGGTTCAGAATGACTCCTCCAACATTGATCTTGTCTCCCAGGTTATATCTGCTAAAGATGCCCTGAGTAAACATCAACAATTTAGAATCCGTGGGGCCAAAATCAGGTCCCGTGCTCATTGGATTCAGAACAAGGATTGTGGTTCCAAATTCTTTTTCAACCTTCTTAAGCAAAAGCACACCAAAGAGTCTATTGACAGACTCCTAATTGATAACCAGGATACCTTAGATCCTGTTATCATTAATCAAGCCTTTGCTGATTACTATAGGAGTCTTTTCACTTCTAAGGACTCTATGGAGGCTGCTGATCTTAGGAATAAATGTAAAGTTCTTATTCCCAGTAAATTGGATAAAGATGATATTACTATCTTATCTAAGGATATCTCTGTGGAAGAGGTTGAAACTGCTATCAAGTCTCTCAATAATGATAAGGCTCCTGGCCCTGATGGGCTCCCTATTGAGTTTTATAAGGCCAATATCAATTGGATCTGTAAGGATTTACATGACATTTATGTTGAAGCTATAGCTAAGGGTTCCCTTGGCCCTGAGATTAACAATGGTATCATTAAACTTCTTCCTAAAAATGGGGATAAAGCCCTTATTAAGAATTGGAGGCCCATCACCCTCCTTAATGTTTCCTATAAAATCTTAGCCAAGATCCTGGCCCTCAGACTTGTTCATATCCTTCCTAAGTTTGTCTGCGCTACCCAGACTGGTTTTATCAAAGGAAGATACATTTTGGAAAACCTTATAACTAGCTGGGAAGCCATGGATTGGGTGAAATGTTCTCATCAGAATGCTACGATGTTACTCTTGGACTTTGAAAAAGCTTATGATAGGGTTGAGTGGAATTTTATCATTATGATGTTGGAAGCCTTTGGATTTCTGGCCTTCTTCTGTAACTCGGTTCAGACTTTGCTTAACGATGCTTCTACCCAGGTTGAGGTCAATGGTTCCCTCTTTGATCCCTTTCACCTTGGTCGGTCCATCAAACAAGGATGTCCCTTAGCTCCCGCTCTATTTGTCATAGCTTCAGAAGCCCTTTTTTATATCCTCAGGGACAATACGCTCTCCCCTGATGTTAGAGGCCTTTATCTTCCTAATAATGATGAGCTTATTAACTGTCAATTTGCTGATGATACTACCTTATTTTTCAAGCTTTCCAAGAATAACTTTGATGCCTTGCAATCCAAGCTTAATATGTTCTGCTCTATCTCTGGTGCTCGTATTTCCCAATCCAAGTCCATTTGCCTTGGATGGGAAGAGGATCCTCCTATTTGGTTCAATCAGTATGACTTCCAATGGGGGGGACCTCATAAGATTGTTAAGTATTTAGGTATCCCCTTCTCTATTGAGCCTTCCCTCAAAGACATGTGGTCTTGGATAAAGGAAAAAATTGACAAGAAGCTGAATAAGTGGCATAACAGATCTTTATCTCTTGCTAGCAGAATTCAGGTTTGTCAAAAAATGTTGTCTTCTTACAGCATATATTACTCCTCTACTTGGATGTTCAGTAATTATCAAATTTTAGAGATTCAAAAGGCCATTAGGAACTTCCTTTGGTCTGATGGTAAAGGCAACAGAAAAATGCATGCGGTCAAATGGGACTGGTGTCATACTGACAGACTCCTTGGGGGGCTAGGGCTCAAAGACCTTAAGACTCGGGGCATTGCTTTATCCGCCAAATGGATCTTTCATTCTATGGATGGAAATGATCCATGGAAGGTGTTGGTGAGGCATAATATTGAAAGAGGCTTTCCTAAAAAAGCTAGAACATGGAAAAATCTCCCTTTTTGTGACTTAATTGTTGGTAACTTCCCTGTCATTGTTCAAGGTTCTATAATTTTTAGATCCATCTGGAGAGCCTAGGATCATGTTAGGAACTTTATCACCAATAAGGACTTCCATGATGCCAAGCATCTATATGGTGAAAGGTCCATTTGGTGGAACCTGCACTTGGCTGGTAAACCCGTAGCCCTCTCCCAAGGATGTTCTGCTAGGTTGTGGGCTAAGCTGGGAATCTCCCAATTTATTGATCTTTTTGAAAATAATAATCTCATCAGCTAGGATGAGCTGAAGATCAGATTTAATATTCTGAACTCCCAAAAGAAGATGTATAATATGATTGTCAAGTGGACTCTCATAGGTATCTGAAGTGCAAATGGCCGGATGGGGTCATCATGGGTAGCCTCAAAGCTAAGAATATCTATAGAATTATTTATCATAATGAAAGTATTCTTAATCATATCAATGCTGTTTGGTAATCTTCTCTTGATGCTGGTGCTTGGAAAAAATATTTTGACATTCTCTGGAAAGGTCTTGTTGAACCTAAAATCAGATGTTTTAAATGGCTGACTTTGCTTGATAGACTCCCTATTAGAAAAGATGGACACACTACTGACATTTGTAGTCTCTGCAGGCTTCCTGAAACAGGTAGACATATCCTTTTTTATTGCATCTTTGCTAAAGAAATCTAGAACATGTTTGGTATTTTTTACCCTTTAAATGTGAATATTTTGGAAATTGTCACTGGTCATATTGATAAACTTAAAAAAGATGCTAATTTATTTTGGAATATGCTGTCTTCTAACATCCTCTGGTAGATCTGGAAGTGCAGGAATGAGGAAAGGTATCAAAGTAACCTTAGAGTTCTAACTGAGTTTTCTTGAAAACTCACATTTTAAAATTTTTTTCTTCAGGTTCACACTACTATGATGGTGGAGAAAGATAAGCTGAGGAGATTCTTGAAAGATGGGCACGCCACCTTTTTCATCTATGAGTTAAAGCATGGCTACGAGTGGAGGAGGAACCTTGATGATCTTCAAATGTTTGAGTGTACTTGCAAAAGGCTGAATCAAGAGATCAGGAAAAATATTAATTCCAGAAAAGATGAGCTATTCATGCTTACACAAATTTAGGAGCGTAAGAACATTATTTGGATGGAGGGTCTGCTTGGCTAGACTGCTTGGGTTGATACCCATCTTGATGTCTTAGACTAGTTGCTCTTTTGCTTCCTCCTGTTTCTTTCTTGTTCCTATGATACTCTGAGTTCGTGGTGAGGCTGGGCCTCTTTTTTTTTTTGGTACTCTCAGTGGTTACTCTTTTTGTATTTGATCTACCTACATTTAATAGAAAAAAATATTAATATATAATGCTATATCAATTAATATAGTAAATTCTTTTATTATTATATTAATAATATAGTTAATTTAATAATAAATTATATCAAAATTTATTATTATCTATTTTTTTTATCAATTTATTATTATTATTTATTATTAGTTCCTATTTTTAGAAAAGGGGTCATTATAGTTATCTAGGTGTTAGAGGGGAAGTGGCTTGCAATGAGGGTCGAGACCCTAAGTGGTCACTAGGGTAACTCATTGTAAGTTACTTAATAAAGTGATAACTTAATACATTGAGAGTTTAAAATGAATTAATAAGATGCATGTGTTCCTCACCCATGCTTTGAGCGCTAGTACAAGCTACAATGGTTTGTGAGAAGATGTTGGCTGTCTACGTGGATTAGATGAGGCATAGTTGGTAGTCTTGTCTATATGAGAGGTTACTGATACCGCATATAGTCACTAGGGGGCCAGGGTCCAGAGAGACTACTAGGGTAACTCTAGAGTTGACTCATGTGAGGACACTTCCCTTTATGCATCTTAGGTTTCCTACATGTGTTGGTTGCCTCTGGATTAGTATGTGTAGCTTTGTATTTTGAGTTGTACCTTTTGAGATAGAGAGCTTTCAAGATCCCTTGATTAGTAATACCTTATGATTGGTTTTGGTATTGTTATCTGAGTGGGGTCTCATGTTATCTCCTCAACACAATGAGAGTAGACCATTTAGGTGCCACGAGGTTGGGTGGTAGTGATTCTTTTTACCATTTGAGATTCGGATGTACGTGTACCAGTGTTGGATGATCCTTGTAGTAGTTGTACCCTCTTATTCATCAGTGTTGGAGATGTACTCTTATCTTTCTTATATTATGTTCTTGTATCATTGTATCAGTTACTCTGGAGATATCATATTGTACTTTGTATTTGATTTTTGTTGCATAACCTACGACATGTGTAGAGGATGTCATTTCATTTTGGATACCTTGTGGTATCGGTTGTATCTGGATTTCACGTATAAGATGATGAACTTATTTACATTATGTGGAGACTTTGTAGGGTTGTTGGATTAAGTAGATTAATTAACGTTTACATAATATACATCAAGGAAACCTTGAGATTTGTAATCTAATTGTGAGTTAAATTTATGTGTATTAATTGCCTTTTGTTATGTTGCTTCCACATTGTTATTCATTATTGATTGTACATTATTAAGGAAAAAAATATTTTTTAAACTTAGTAGCATGTTTTAGGTAAATCTCTCATAGGTTACCAAGTGGGGCATTACACTTCACACTTCAACATCACTCTCTCTATGCTCACCTTATTTCTCAAATCATAAATAATCGCCTTTCAATCAATATTCTCTTCACATGTTAGAATATATCTTAATAATCGTCAATGTATCCTACTAATGCATTAAAGGATCTTGATGTTGCCCTTCTACCTTCAATCATAGCCTTTTCATCCTGTCACACATGCACTTCAAATAATAAAATGTTATAGGCAAGAACTTGATGCTTTGCGTCTTGTTTAAATGAGGCCTTTAGAGTAGGAAATTGAATGGGTTGTTATGGTTTCTATATAGATATCTTTAAAAAATGAATAGGTGGAAGCAAATTGATAGTCCATTAAAAATGTTTTGAATTTGAGGAGAAAATATTTGGATTAAAAAAATGTTGTAACATCAACTTAAAAGTATGTTCAAATAATAAGAGATGCAAAGCAATCAAGTTTTTCCATTAGTGTGTTAAGTTTAGAGTAGATAAAAATAGAAATGAAGATAGGGGGGAGAGAGGTAGAGAGAGAGAGAAATAGATAGAAACTAGAAAGAGGTAAAGGGAGAGATTGAGATAAAGGGATTAAAAAATAGAGAGGAAGAGGTGGAGGGAGAGATATAGGAAGAGAGAGAAAGAGATAGATAAATTGAATTTATATTTTTATTTGGATTATGTGAAAGGTGGTTAAATATGATGAGTTGTGTAATATGTGCGAGATGTTATATTTATGTTTAAGTTTTTAAAAAAAAATTTAATTGTATTATTTTTTAAAAATATTTTATGGATATTAATATCAATATCTATGGAAATTAAGATCATTATCTAGTCTTATTATAAGAAAAAGTTATTTTGTATAAATCTAGATTGAACAAATAAATTAAAATAATTATTTGATAATAATAAAGATTTTTTATAAGTTATTTTAGAAACCTGCTAGCTCAAATGGTTGGTAAGGTTGTGCTAAGGCTTTGGGCTTGCCCCATGTAGGTCCAAGTTTCAACTCTCGTTGGCCATGTTAATCTATTGGTTGCATTGTTTGATCCTGTGTAGTTGGCCCTAGGGGACTAGTCTCACCCTAGATCACCTCCTCTATTACACCAAAACTTGGCAAAAAGTAAGCTTGAGTCAAGGTGTTGTGGGGTCGCTGAAATTGCAACATGTATTATAATTAAATAAAGGGATAGGTGTACATAGTTCTAGAATTGATGATGGAAATATGATGTAGGCAGTAATTGGAATATTTTGTCATTGTTGGGATATTATTTTTTCTAGTTTGATGAATGTTTCAAACTCTAAATTGATAAAGATAATGATGTAGGAATTTTGTTATATATATGACATCACAACATAGTGTATGGAAAATATATTAGACTTCTTCATAATGATTAATAAAATGAAATAATATTTTAATGTGGTAATAACAGACTTGAAATTAAATATTAGATTGAGTGGTGAAAAAAAGGCAGATTTGGGATTTGTAAGTTCATGGGGATTTGGGTGTCTCTACCTTTTCTAGAGTCATGAGTTCGACATACATTAAATTCGAAGGGAAAAATGGAAGCGATACTTGCTACTAATAGTTATTTTTGGTGATGTTCTCATGCATGTCAGGTAGAAATAGGTCATTTTAAGGGGGAGCCTATTTTTATAATCAACTTGGCCTCTTAATCAAGCCATGGCATGTTGGATTCAACCCTACAAAAAGGGATTTCATCTGTGGTTTCCTTTGGAATTTTGAAAAAATGATATCTTTAATCTAGTTATAGCACAACTTGGTAAGCTTATAGGCCCTTCATGACAAACTATGAAAAAAGAGGTAATCACTTATGCTCATGTTTGTGTTGAAATTGATTCGAGAAAGACTTAACCTAATTCTATGGAAACTTAGTTGGGACCAAACTCATGGATCTAATATCTTGATTATGAAAATTTTCCATTTTGTTGTTGAATTTGTCATGAATATGAGCATTTGTAATGAATGTGCTCTAAATCTAAACTAGAAAAAACTTCTAGAATTGGATTGGCTAGTTCACCCCCTAAATAGGATAAAGGGAAGGCTCTTATGTTTGAGGAAAAGTAGGGATTCATCCTAGTTAAAGCCATAATAAGGGGAGAGATTTAAAGAGAACCCTACATGACAGACAATTTGATGAAGTTTTAAAAAGGTTTGACACTCTGGATGACCTTGATCAATTTGATGGTGCCTCTGCAAATCTTTTGATGGGTCAATAATTTTTGGATACAAGGGAATTAGATGAGGAGAAGGGTAATAATACTTAGGCTAGTCCACAAGAGGAAGTTTTAGGTGTAAAAATGGACACATTTATACCTTTGCGGATTTTGGATGAATTGAGGGTAAGTGGAGGCAATGAGATTAAATAATTCTTAAGTCTCATATGCACTAGATATACTACAAAGAAATATGTATAAGAGGGTAGTAAAAGTAAGGGTACTCCACTTGTGTTGGGAATTCATCAAAAAGCTTTCAAAAAATGCATTCTAAAGAAGATTGAGAAGGTGGGTCAGAAGAAAGATGAAGAAAAGGTAAAGCTAGTGGGTGAGACGTTAGTGGAGTCTAGATCTTAGAAGACCATTAGTTCCCACTTTTATCCATACCAAACAATGATTGTCATTTCATGGAATGTAAGGGTGTTGAATATAATTCCTAGACAAAATGCTATACAAGAGTTGGTTGTTTTTCATTCTCCTAATGTGGTCTTTATTTAGGAAACTAAGTAATCTATTGCTAGTATGCTCAATAAGGCATCAAAAAGTTTGCCTCATAGTCATTGTCAATGCATTAGAGCTCAGGAAAGTTCTGGGTGCATATATTTCTTGTGGGATTTGAGTAAGATTACCTCATTCTAATATATTTATAGTAGGTCTTCTATCTATTTGGTGGCCACAATCTATGAATATGGTGATAACCTTCCTTTTACTATTGTTTATGCCCTGATTGATATTACAGGGAAGTCATTTCTTTAATAAAAAATAAGATTTGTTCACTCTCTTGCTTCTTTATTCCCCTAGATTTTGACAAGATATTATAATGAAATCTCAATTTTGGAAGAGAAAAGGTGGGGAAATCCCAGGATGGATCCTTTTGCAAATCTTTTGAGGAACAATATTGAGTTCTTGAAGGTAGTGAATGTTAAATCCACCAATGGATTGTCTACATGGAATAATAGAAGATATGGAGTGGAGGCAATAGCTGAGAGGTTGGACAAATTTTTGGTCTCTTTCTTTTGGGTGGAGGATAGTAGGAATACTAGTTTAGAGATTTTGAACTAGAGATGATCTGGCCATTGGTTGATCAAGATCTTTTCTACTAAGTTCTAAGTGTCAAAGAATCCTTCTTTTAAGTTTCATCTCACTAGTGCATTTGACGCACTTTTTAGACCAACATTTTTGACCAAGCATTAAAATAATTTTCCTTGGTCGATTTATAGAAGGAAAAATTTGATTTTTTTAAATCTATTCCCATGTTGGTCAGAATTATGACCATGACAGGTGGTCGTAATTCCGACCAACACAGGAATATAACTTAAAATAAAAATACACGGTTTCATTTTATTTCATTTTGCAATTACTTTGCACTCAAAGGAGAGGTGAAGGAGGGCATCTGTGGACACCACACCTATGCATCTAGCCTCAACACCACCTGTAAGTTCTAGCAACACTCTTTAAACATGGAAATTTAATCAGTAAGTTGACCCCTTTTCACCTTCGTGTTGCTGCTGCACGTGTTTCATCTCTTCACTAGTTTTTAAATGGCTTTGTATGTCACTCCCCTCTTCTAATTTATTGATTCTTCTTTGTAGTTTAAACTAACCCTAACCTTACAAATGCTTGCATTTCCCAATCTGAGTAAAACCATTGGGAAAAAAAAATCACCAATGTAAATGTAGGGTTTATTAATGTTAATGGGGGGATTTTTGTTCTGGTCTTCAATTTCTTGGATATTGAAGAGGGTATCACATCATAAATAATGTACAAATTTTTCAAGAAAGAAAAGAAGGTCGACTGATACTACCATCCTACCAAGATATCAAATCGCAAAAATGTCTGGTGAAGTAGCCTCGTATGTCTCTTTATAGTTCACTAATGATCTATTTCTATACGGAAGACCATATGTAGTAGCCTAGGTCAGCTCTATAGATGGTCCTTAGCTTGCCAAAAATAGATATATTGATTATTTCCATCAAATTTCAAATCTCGGTTAGAATGTTGTTGTTGAATGTTCATGTTAGTGATAAGGTCCCTATATGTAATGTCAATTTATAACTTTGTATATGATACCCTAGTGTAGGATCACCTAATCCTACTCCAAATTCAACAGGAAATCTTATGAAGTCTAAGGTTTCACACTAAGGTCCTTGAGACCTCTAGCCATGCTTAGGATAGGAATTAGTAATGGGATCTCATTGTAAGGCCATAGTTCCAAGTTGGCATTTTATGAGCCCTTGGTCTAACTATTGGTCATTTATGATCCAATACCATAGGAATAGGTATTTTTCATGTTTTCTATGTTTGGATCCATTAGGGATCATCAAATTAAGGATAGGACCAATTTTGGTCACTAGATTTGCACGATAGCAAAATTGTCAAAAGTTGCTCAAAAGTTGTCAAACAACTTTCAAGTAACTTCTAAAAGTTGTCAAAAACTTGTAACAACCCTCCCAAATGGATAATTTGTTTAAACCTCACATTTAACCATTGGGAGAATCCTATATAATCCCTCACAAGTGGGTGATAGGATATGATATGTAATTTGGCATTTTTAATCAATAAAATAACTAACTTTCTCTGCAAATTTCATGTTTCAGAACTTTGTACGGATAGGTATGGATGAAAGGGCATGAAATAGTGATTCCAAGGGTTGAATCATTGAATCATACATCATCTGCACTTGGTATCATGTGTTGATCAGCCCTGTTTTGAAAGATATCCCATTTTTAGTGACAACGCATAGGATTGAGGCTTAAATTCAGGATTTGAGATAGGGCCTGATTGTTTAGGCACATTCCACCATGGGAAATTGATGCCCCTTGGTGGAATACAAGTATTTTCAATGTGATTTCATATTATTCAAGTTTGGAGAGTGGATTTTCAAGGAGTTGGTCTTGCCACAAAGCCCTAGGTGTATGGCCCCATACATGCACCTCATAGCAAATTAGGAAAGTCATCCTAAAACTTGGTTGGGGATTCACCAAAGCCCAAAACTTTGGATTTTGAGTTATTTCATATGTCCTCACATGCTTCCATTCTGAATTTGTGTTTTTGCATAGGGGAAAGGGCACTTGTAGTGCAACTAGAGCCCTAATTAGGCCTATTAGCTTGGTCTAATGTTGTAATAGAAGCAACCTCCACTCAATTCCAACCCTTGGTGTTAAGAAATGTTTTGTAAACCCCAAAAGGGTATCAGAATCCTTGACCAAACTATCCTCTCATTTGGGAGTATTTTGTCTTGTGCTCAAATTTCCTTCTAGGAAGGGCTACAAGCAGGTTTCTAGGTTTGTGCAATAGCATAGCCTTGTGTGTTGTTCAATAGTGAAAGAACCATTGGAACTAATAAAATAAGACCTAAATAGGCTAGAACAATGTTCATTAGCCACCCTTGGTCTTAGTATTCAGTTCATAGGGTTTGAGTACTTATTTCCTTGAAGAGACCTCTTAGTAATTCATTGATTATTGGTGCTTGGGACTTTGGCAAACCTAGTGATTAGGTTCTATTGTCTTGTAGGGTTGTGATAACCTTCACCAAGTCCTATTTGATACTTGTGATAAGTATATCAGCACTAGACCTTGCACCTTGGGTGTTGAGGAATTCAAACTTCACCAAATTGCTCATTGTTTGGAGGCTTTCGTTGACCACTGCTGCATCATGCCCATTCATAACTTTGATTATATTAAAAACATTTATCTACATCCAAAATTTGAGAAAAAAAACTATGTTTAATAAGTAAACTTATGCCTAAGAAACTTCTTAGATGTTGAAGAGGGCATTGCATCATAATGGGCGTAGAGAAAACATGGCATCCACCCCTGGCTGACCCACACTGTTGTCCTGTCAAGATACCAACTTGCAAAAATATCAGGTCATGCTTAGCTAACATACATTATCTTAACATTGATAACCTGCTGCCTGTTTTGTTTTCTATGTTCAACTTTTCTCAGACAATGGTCGACATGAGAGACAAGCAATTAGTCGTCAAAACTTGGATTTATGATTAACTTCTCATTTGGGTCTGCTTGTTCTCTCTTTTGTCAGCTTTTCTTCTTAAAACAGGCTTGCATGTTTTCATGGACCATAGACAAGTCTTTGAAAGAATTCATGGCCACAATAATAGAATACAATGCACAGTTGAGTTCAATAAAAGAAGAGAAACAAATTGTTTTAAAACTATGAAGACTGATTCTATTTTTTGTAGCTTTTGCCTTTAATGCTTAATTAAAGTTGTAGTATTGTATCATATTTGAGCTTTACTTGTGTCAGAAATGAGAATATATCTTTTGAATGCATGTGCTTTCATGTTTGATCAATAGTTTTTTGAGTTTGATTGAAGTTTGTGTTTAATCTTCACATTGTATTCATATGATTGCATGGTATCATTTCGATGTACAAGTCAATGAGTCAAGGCATTAAGGTCTCTTTGATGGGTTAAGTTTTGGTCAAAATTAAATTGAGTTGTGGTCAAGTTTATCTTCAATGGAAAGTAAATTGCAAAAATCAACACTTTCAATTTTTACTTGGATACTATTGACTTTGAATAAAACTTTTAAATTTTATTCATATGATTGTATGGTACCATGTTTCATCTTGTTGAGTTGATAGACAAGGTATTGAAATCTGTGAGGTGGGTTGAGTTTTGGAGTACTCCAATAAGGCCAAGATTCTACCCTTGCCCATTTTGATAGAATGGATACATAATGGTAGAATGGATACCCCCACTCCTTGATTCTGAGTTAGAAAGATATCAATAAATCTCAGTACTCCACTCTCAAGGATGATACCAAATTTTTTGGGGCTAGTTTGATAGAATGGATACCCATTAGTAAAATGGGTATTCTAAATCCTTAAATTTTAGCAAAAAAATATATTAGTAAATGTTCTTATGCCAATATTAAACAGAAAAACAAACTTGTGAATAATATGAAATCTTGAAAGTAGACTTTCTTATGACCATTCCTTTCATAGTACAATTGTTGATAGACAATTAGACCACCAACTATTTAGTAGTACAATTGTTATCAAACATGTCGTCTAAATGGGTCTTTGGGAATGTATTTAGTTTAGCAAAATACAAAGAGAAGGCACTTCATCATTAACATCTTTGGACCATCTTTGGAGGTATAATTTAAGGTATGGTGTCAAGATCTATTTTAGGCCATTTTGGCTGAATGGATATCTAGTGGCAAAATAGATATCCTTCAATCTTTGACTCCTAGTCAGAAAGATATCAGTAAATATTTGTACTCCAATATTAGGGATGTGATAAAGATTGTGCTATAGGTCACTTTGACATAATAGATATCCACTAGTAGAATAGATAGGCTAGTGCGAAGTAATCTTTTCTTTGTAGTTTTCATAACTTATTTCCTTCTTCTCATGAAAGAAACTTCTTCAACTTCATTCTAAGGTTACTCTAAGACCCATTCCACTCCATAGACCTATCAGAGGTCAATATTAAATCACCCTAACTCCACTAGACTCCACACCTTGGATCTCAAACCCAAACTAGTCAATCCTACTTCATGCTCCATACAAGTGCACCCCTCAACCAATAGGGTTCATCAAATAAACACATGGACCTTGTTTACAAGGTGATCCTAACTTCCTAAGGATCCCAACATGCTTCATTCATCTTCACACAAACATATAAACTCCTTCTTGCAAGCAATTTGTCCCTCTTCTCCAAACTGCCCAGTCTGGCATAGTCCTACCAGTACAACAGCGAGGGTTTTCAAATATTTTCTCAAACCTTTCCCAAAAAACTATGCAAACCAATCACATATTACAATAACCTTTTGGAAGCTTGACCACACACCCAAAAATAAACCACAGGTTCTTTGGACCAATCCTCTCAAATCTGACACTGTCCTTGAACTAGGAGGGTTGATTTGACTCATTTTACAAAGCCCATTATGATGCAATGCCCTCTTCAACATATAAGAAGTTTCTTAGGCATAAGTTTACTTATAAAACATAGTTTTTTTTCTCAAATTTTGGATGTAGGCTAAATTTTTTTAATCTAATCAAAGTTATGAATGGGCATCATATACAAAGTTATAAATTAACATTACATATTGGGACCTTATCACTAACATGAACATTCTTCAAACCCAAACTAGTCAATCCTACTTCATGCTCCATACAAGTGCACCCCTCAACCAATAGGGTTCATTGAAAAAACACATGGACCTTGTTTACAAGGTGATCCTAACTTCCTAAGGATCCCAACATGCTTCTTTCATCTTCACACAAACATCTAAACTCCTTGCAAGCAATCTGTCCCTCTTCTCCAAACTACCCAGTCTGGTATAGTCCTACCCATACAACAGTGAGGGTTTTCAAATATTTTCTCAAACCTTTCCCAAAAAACTATGAAAACCAATCACATATTCCAATAACCTTTTGGAAGCTTGACCACATACCCAAAAATCAACCATAGGTTCTTTGGACCAATCCTCTCAAATCTGACACTGTCCCTGAACTAGGAGGGCTAATTTGACTCATTTTAAAAAGGAACCCCTAATAGTTCTTCATCCCAAACCTTGATAATTTTAGAAGAGTTACTAAATTCTCCCAAACCATGGATTCTATAACCAATTTGGTCCTCAAACCTTTCCATATGAAAAAGCCCTAATTTGCTCCTCTAAAACCCCTATAATCTAGGGCTTGGTCAATGTATGATCTCCCAATGCTATACTTTCAAATAAAGGGATGATTCACCATTCTTAGGCCATAAATAAGTGGATTCAACCACAAAAAGACCCCCTCCAATGGCTCGAACTCCTACTGCATTAACCATGCACCATGCATGTAACCCTCCAATACTATCCATTCGGCTCTCCAACATTAATCACTGCAAACTTCCTCTTGTTTCTGCATTATTCATGTTAGAAATACATGTTACAAATGTGGATCCATCCACAAGTTAGAGTATGTACAAAAAGAGGATGGATCTTACAAATCCATGGTGGAAACCAAAGCAAATTTGTGAACTTCTACAGGATAGTCAACTCTAAATCAATAAAATAAAGCTACAGAGGTCCAAACTTGATCTAATATGTCTTAACACCTATTATGCAACCATAACCAAGCTTATGGTTGATATGAAATCAAGAAAACTTCAAAAAATTGCCAGATATCAATTTTTTATTACTTCCAAATAGACACAGTCCGTACAAATGAAATCTAAAACACCAACTAACTATTTTTTTAACTATTCCTAAACAGTCTAAACTGATTGTCAACAAAATAAACCAAAGATTGTTGTCAAGTTGACAAAAAAAGTTGTCAAATCGACAACATAACATCACTCTTAAGGCTCTATTTTCCATAATACAAATATTATTGACCTTATAGGTCTTTCACCAATTCATATTCTCTAGGATTAACATAATGACCCCTAGTGACCCCTAGGTACACTTTATCCATTTAAATGCCATAAAGGCTTACATCCTTGATCTCATTACAATATGATTAGTATATGATCAAAACATCATTGAATGACCATTATTGGTCTATTACATCATAAAATGACCCTTGAGGGCCATGTTGTCTTCACCTCTACCCAAGGATCTATCAGCGACCCTGGTGCACTCCTTAGGTCCTGTCCTTGACCTTGGTGCTCCTGCACCATGAGTGGAAGGAGAGAAGTAGGGTGGGATGTGTAAGAGACCAAATTTGTAATGATTTCAATCAATAAATAAAAATCAAAACCAAATAGATCAATGATCAAAGTTTTTAGATTCTAAGAACATGTATATTAAGTGGAGGCTAGAAGGGATATTTGTGAAGATTTGCTAGATCTCTAAAATTCTATAGAATATATTCTTTACTGATTTGGGGTGGGAAAAAAGTAACATAGCTCAATGAAACCTTCACAAATATCCCTTCTTTGGCCTCCACTCATACCTCTTCTTAGAATCCAGAAACTTTTCAAAGAAACAGGTGATGAACATGCAGATTTTCCTAAGCACTACTGGGAGCTGACCCAACAACACATGTACTATTGTGAAAATCATCACAAGTCCATTTGTTGCTGGGTCTAGTTCCCAATAATGCTTGGTCAAATGTGCATGCTTTTCAAATGTAGATGGCATAATTTGTGCTTGAGATACTTAAATGGAATACACCAAGAAGTACCAAATGATGAATGCTCAATTGTTGTAATGGCAAAGCATCAAAACTGTCCATTTCTAAAACTTGATTTTCTATAGTCTTAATGATTTTTCTATAGTCCTAATGATTTTTTTTTTTTTTTTTGTCTTTTCTCCCTTTTTGATTTCCTATGTCTATGCTTGGTGATAGGATTTTGAACATTGTTGACAAAGTGTGTTTCTTTTTTTGATTGTCACGGGGTTCTGCATTGTTTGTTGCTCTTGATAAATTAGGCCTTGAATTTGAATTTTTGTTCACTATTTTATTTCAGCTTGATATTTCATTCATTTTTCATATACATAGAGACTACACATGTTGATAAAAAGATGAGCTATTTGATTTAGGTTTATTGTTCATGATTGTAAATGGTCAATATTTCTGATGGTACTCCTTGGTGTATTCCATTTAAAAATACTCATGTTTCTATGGCTATGATAAATGTCCCTCTTTGTTGAGAAAATTAGAGTTGACAAAATGGTTGTTTAGTGACTGTATCTACCATTAGAGCCATTTCATATGCACAAGTGATGAACATGCATATTTTCATAAGCACTACTGGGAGCTTACCTTGTAACACATGTACTATTGTGAAATATCATTACAAGTCCATTTGTTGCAGGGTCTAGCTCCTAGTAATGCTTGGTTGACAAATCTGCATGTTTGTCACATGTGCATATACCTTCTCTGATCGACCCTTATATGCACATGTACTATTGTGAACATTCATATTTTCCTAACCACTATTGGGAGCTTACCCAGCAACACATGTACTATTGTGAAAATCATATCACAAGCCCATTTGCTACTGGGTCAAGCTCCCAGTAATGCTTGGTCAAATCTGCATGTTTGTCAAATCTAAATGGAATACTTTGTGCCTGACATACTTAAATGGAATACACAATACCAAATGATGAATGCTCAATTGTTGTAATGGAAAAGCATTAGAACCGTCCATTTCTAGAATTTGATTTTCTATAGTCTTAATGATTTTTCTATAGTCCTAATGGTTTTGAACATTGTTGACAAAGAGTGTTTCTTTTTGTGATTATAGTCTTAATGATTTTTCTATAGTCGTAATGATTTTTCTTATTTCTTGTCTTTTGTCCCTTTTTGATTTCCTATGTCTATTCTTGGTGACTTTTTGAGTTATTAATATATACTTCTTTATAAATTGATTATTCAAACTCTCAGTTGATAATCTTATTGGTTAAACATTGCAACATAAAATCATTTAATAAGTAAATTTAAAAATGTTTAGCAATAAAAGATTTTGCTAGGAAATGATCATAGAATTGTCTAGACGAAACTCATTTATATTGTTTAATTTTTGAAACTAAAATTAGGGGTATTAAACCCTGAATATGATATATCTATTGTACATATATTAAATATTGTATTTAAACCACTTTGGAAGATAATTAAATGTTAATATATGATGAACAACCTAATTATTTATCCTAAGATTAGGTGGCTTTAGAAAATCAATCAATTTTAAAATTGGTTACTTAATAATGGATAAATTGTTTAAAAGACTTAATAGTCTAATCAATTATTTGAATATGAAGTTTGAGAGTTAAAAATGAAAGTTATAAACAAGCTATGTAGGCAACAAATAAGTTATCTAATTATTACAAATCCATTTTTAAACGAATTGAAGTTTGATATCAACTTAACTAATGGGTCAATATCATAGAATCATCTATAAAAAGGAGTTACAGATATATATATATATATATATATATATATTTTAATTCATGTTTTATTTTATATTGAAATACAATAAAACAATTTGTTTGAAATTTTGTATATAGAGTGATTGATGGTGTTCATTTTATTATTGATTAAGTACTATTCTAAACAGAAAAATTTATTAAAGATTTCCAATCCAAAATCTAAAGAGGATAAGGCACCAGCCAATATGCACCTAGCGGGAGATCCTCCAATCTTTCTATTGGATGAAGCACACATTCTGAGTTATCAATTTTATTGAGTCATATCTAGCTCAATTCCTCGGGAACCGCTCCCCTCTTGGAGATGTTTTAGTGAGATAATAATGGGGGATTGATGGAGAGAATTTTGTGGGGGAATAGCGATCATATACCAAGAATAACAGTTTGGAAGTTCTAGTCAAAACATGATGGAAAGGGAGGCCAGCCAGCAAAGGAAGGGAGAATGCCCTCTCTGTGAAAAGGAGGGGTGCCCAAATTAGTTAAAGATGGAGATCATGTTGCATCTCCTCTCTCTACAAAAATAGTAGAATGAATTAATGAATAGGGAGCCCAACTAAATGCGGTGTTGGAGGTAGACAAAGCCATCGCATTGGATCCCAAGGACATAGCCAACTATCTTCCCAAGGCCATCGCATTGGAGTGCCAGGGTCACATGGTCGCAGCTCTCAGATCTCTTAACACAACTCTGTGGCTCCATCTTGCAAAGAGCCTATCCCTATCTGAGATGGCAGAGGCTTTGCTTAAATGTGCAGAGATCATTGTGGGTATGAAGAGTAAGAGGCGCTTGGATACAACTTTAGCTAATCTGCAAGTGTTGTTGGCTATAAAACTGGGTAATGTCAAAACCCATTACTTATTGGGAAGGTGTTATAAGATGAAGGGACTGAGGGATGAGGCCCTCCAAGCATTCTGAGCTACCGCTGGAATTGATCCCGAGTCTCACGAGATCAATCAAGCTCTGTCTCATTTGTCCTAAAGTAAAAAAGAAGATAAATAGTGAATAGTTAGTCAAACAATCATGTACACTCCTAAAAAAAAATGGAAGATCTTGATAAGTATGATGGATTCATTGTGATCGGCAGTAAAAGTGACACCATGGCAATGATGTTTGGATTCTTGAACCCTGTCAACTGTTGAGATGTCTTTACCAAATGCGTGTCAAAGAGTTGGGGATATGCTTTGGTCACCAGGTAAGTAACGTTACCTACCTCTAAAAGATTGCATTTTGCATTCATGATCATTAGTAATAGGGATTACACTCTCAAGAAAATGATAGGTTTAAGAATTATAATATTTTTATAGTTTTATCATGATCAAGAGTAATTTTTAAAGGACATTTGGTTTAATGATCAAGTTTACATAAATAGAGAATTAAAAAAATAAATTTATACAGTAAGTAGTTCTTTGAATGAGGAATATATTCCCTTAAGATTTCAAATTTTTACAGTGGTTAAATATGAAATTTCACTAAGTTGTCTTTATTAATTTTAAATTACTTCAAAACTTATTATTTTTATGAGTAGATTATTAGGGTAATTTTTAGAAGTTAGCTTTATAAAGTTAGATATAGTATTTTCTAAACGTAAAATTTGATTAACATTATGATCAATTTTAGAGATTAATTTTATTTTGCAATTAATAAATTATTTTATTTGTTTAGTTTAAACAGATAAATTAAGGACTTAATCTTCTATTGTTAATAATAATTAAAGTTTAGCAAAGTGACATTTTTGGTTAAACGTGATTGAAATAAATTTTGTGTTAAAATATTTTGGAATTTTGAACAATTTTTCACTTATGTGACTTTTCTATTAAATATATCTAGTTAGAAAATTGTTAATTAGTTTCTAGATAGTTTTCATTGGTTTATGTGAATAATAGTTAGCTAACCCCTTATATGTAGTATGTATTGAAAATTTATGAGTAGTTAGTAAGTTAATTTCTTTTAGTGATTTTAGACGTGGATATTTTAGAGATTCATTTGTTCATACATTCCTGAGAGTCTTTTAGTTAGTCAATTTTGTCTTGTCTATTTTATTACCAAGTGGATTAAACAAATGTAGATACTTGGATTAGATAACTTGTGTAATTTTTTAGCAAAACTGATACCTTTAAATCATGGTTATAGATTATTGTTTAGAGTGTAGTGGTTTGTGTGTTTATATAAGAAAGCTTGGAATTGGGAAAAAGGGGCTCAACTCACCTTCATTTTTGCATATGGACTTGAGGTTGGAATTTTGCTCTCACTCTTGTTGTAGAGAATATATGAGTTTATGTTTTTCCTTTGGCTCCCCATGGTTGGTCATGGAGGAAGCTTTGCTCTTGATTCTTTGTTGTGTTTTAGCTCCCCATGGTTGGTCATGGTGAGAGCAAGCATCTTTGTGTTATCTTTTGTCGTTGGATTTGGGTTGTATGCTCTTGGTTCACTCACCCATGGGAGGGAAGAGCAACTAAGAGGGGGTGTGGGAAATGGAGGCAACTCCATGTGTAGAGTCTCCTCCATGTGTGGGGAAAGATGAAACTTGGGTTGAGTATTTTCCCCAAGAAACCTTGCATTTTAGCCCATGAGGCATTGGGGGTATAAGGAGGGAAAAATTGGCCATGTGAGCCTTGTTTTGATATTGTGTTTATTTGGGTCCATGTGTGGCCTTATTTTCATGCAATGGTTGTCTCCATGGGTTGTCCACCCACACCCCACAAAAGCAGTTCTTGGAATTTCTTAGTTTCACCCTTGAGGGAATTTGGGTTTGCAATTTATGTTATCTTGTGAGTGTTTTGTGTTTGAGTGTGTGTATCCCATGTTAGGGTCATTTGATGAACCCTCTAGCCATGTTGTAAATCTTGGATCTCATGATGTCACCCTTGGGTATTATGGTGGATGCTTGTGTCTATTTATGTGTTTTCTTTCTTTTATGAACTTTTAATTGTGGTTTGAGATCCTGGTACCGAACTACAAAGACTTTGTGCGTGACGTAGGCAAGGCCATTTGGAGATGAGCCCTCGAGTCTCTAGGTCTGGCCCTTAGGTCTTCTCCTTCCTTTCTATATATGTAAACTCTCTTGGTTAAAATTAATGGAAAGGATTACTATATGATCGATGTATATTGGTTAGTAAATTTGATGTTGTAGACTGAGCAATGCAACATTATTGTGCCCCATAATTGATGTAATGTAGTAGCAATTGTTCATTCACAAAGGTAACATAAAATTTGGATTTTGTCCATTAATCATGTTGTGATAATGAAGTGGTTATGTTTCTCTTTGATGTTGTATGACCTAGTTATCTATAAATCTTGCTTTAAAAAAAAATTTGTTGTGGATTTTCATGCAAAAGTTTGGGCATGACAGAAGAAGTCATCATAACACAAGTCCAAATAACATGATAAAATGTCCATCATATAAAAAGTGAAAATAATGTATGTGACAAGTATAATCTAACTCTAGTCATCTAGTTGATATGCAGTCCTCTTCACTCCATGTGAAGAGGACTGTGATGCACCATCATGTTGTGTTTTCTCCTGAGTTCCCTCATCCTCATCTAAATTTTTCAAAGATCTCATCAAAAGACTATAAAAAAAATCACTTAAAAAATAATTAATATAAATTTGAACATTTAATAATTTACCATGCGTCCATGCTCAGTAATGCCCTTAGTAGGATATGAAGGTCCTCTATCAGCTACATCAGAAGTGGATGCACTCAAGTCTTGTAAAAGCAAACATTACAAAATTTTAATAATTCAGGTATAAAAGATTTAGATACGCAATGTTAATATTAATTTGAACATTTAAAATTTTACCATGTGTCTATGCTTAGTAATGCCCTTAGTGGGACATGGAGGTCCTCTCTCAGCTACATCAAAATTGCATGCAGTCAAGTCCTGTAAAAACAAATAGTACAAAATTTTAATAATTCAAGTGTAAAAGATCTAGATACACAATGGACATTGAAAAATTAATTTTAATCATGTGACCTCAAAGGACAATGTTGATGGCTTCTTTTGGCTTAATCTTGTAGCCATGCCAAGACTCATGGTGGTGTCAACCTAAACAACATATATAAAGCATGAATCAAACTTATAGTATATACATAAATTATAAAGTATATATAACTTGACTATAAATTTATGGAATAAAAGCATGTACATTACCTATGTGTGACACGTAGCTAATGTCACCGATGAGTCAGGACATAAATGTGATTTCACAACATGAGACAATCCAAAAGCCTACGATTGCAAAAAAATAAGTACAAATCAAAGTTGTACATAAATTAGTAAGATATAAACAGTTAAAATTAATGAATGAAAAACATACAACATGTATATGCAACTGACTCTTAGTGACTGGTGGGGCAGAGAATGAACAACTGCCAATCTCAGTGTTACATGAGAGACCCTATAAAATTGCAAAAAATATGTCAAACACATTATCAATTAAAGTTTATTTTATTTAAATTTTAAATGTATTAAGATCAAAGTGCATACCGTGAACGGGGCATCAAGATCTCAAGGTGTGGATGTCATATGATGACGGCTAATGAATGATGGAGGGTCAAATCTCCTCTATTCTCTAAAAAATTGACATGTTATGGTTCATAATTATATAAATATAAAATTTAATATTATACAATAAATTATAATTAATTTTACCTCTGTAGAATGATCATCATCTGCATTGAGAAAATCAACAAATGATGTGATATCATCTCTGTAAGAATTTGCAAATAGAAAATATTGAACCAAGGATCTAGAGGTTGAAGAAAAGCACAAGAGAGAAAATATGAATGCAAAGATGGATTGAATAGATCTAATGAATTCACCATAAAATGTTGTGTAATGATTACATAATAGGCCTCCTTATATAGGAAAGGCAATAAGAGAAAATGATAAGGAGCTGATAACCTATCACTTATGCTAGGTGTAATCACATGTCCACCAAATGTGGATCATCCTCCATTATGCAATAAAGTATGTGAAATGGATTAGGATGATAATGTGATAAGAGCACGAAAGGTGGATCTCACACACAACGAGGTATGTGATGACAACTATCACACCTAAAGTGGAATTTCTCCTACACCATGTGCTTGAATGAGGTGCACACTCCTAGGTGTCTCAATCACTAACTACTATGCAATGCATTAACCTAAGTAAGATTAAGTAAAGTGTAATTAGGAATAATTAATTACAATAAACACCCCCCCTTAAGTGCAACTTAGGGGAATGCACTTAAACTCACAATGCAAAATGGGTCCCGGTTACTAGGCCATGTTAGGTACCCATGTACAAAATGCAATACATGAAATGCAAAGCTCTCATAAAGTGGAGAAAGAGGGAAAACCTCATGGGAAAAACCCTCTCCCAAAAAGAGAGAAGAAAACAAGATGCATGGATGGATGGAGTACTCAAGACCCCACAAGAACTACATACATCATGTATATACAAAGAAGTATCCCCCCATAAGAAGGATAGTTGGAGACATGATATCCCCCCCATAATGTAAAAGCTCCCATGTTGATGAAGAGTACCTACAAACAATAGATAAGCCAATGCTTACAAGAAACATGTCTCCCCTTAGGAAGAAATAGATACATCAAATGATGAAGAAGCCAATCCTTGTGCAAATGGAAGGAGGAAGAAGATGTAGGTCTCCATGTATGAATCTTTGAAGACTGAGTAGGAATCTCCAAGCTCAAAGAATCTATCACCTCATGTGACAAATCAAGTGAAGAAGGAGAAGAATCAAGTGTTCCAATCTGCAAAGAAGGTGAAGAAGTATCCCCATCTATGATGAAACTATCATCAAGGGAAAGAGAAACCCCTTCATGTATGTCTTCCAAATCTGCATCACCAGAATCAACAAATGCTGAAGATGCATCCAAGTAGTCATCACATTCTGCAACATCTGAAACACTATGATAATCCTGCTGAATAGTAGAGCCCATGTCTGAAGAAGCAAGAGGTGGAGGAGTAGGAAGATCAACACTTGTCTCTGTAATACCCAAAAAATGGGCTATAAGTTCATTAATCTCCTACATCTTCAATTCGAACGAAATCGACATCAAAGTCCTAATCTAAGGCACATCTAAACATCATCGAATCATAATTGATTATCTTAAATTCTGCATCGGGGAATATTCCTAGCAATATTCCTAATTATTTTAATTATCTTTAATTATTTGGCAATAAATCACATTTATCCTAAAATTTGATTAATTAAATATTTTGCATATTTAATTAATTAGATTTAATATTTGCCACTTAATTGTTTAATTAAATTTAATTCTATCTATTATTAATTGTATTATTTAATTTTGACAATAAATCAAAATTCCTATGAATAATTGATTAAATTTTTATTTAATTAATTAAAGCATGTTGTCATTATTTAATAATATAATTTTTAATAAAAGTTTGGTAAAATAGTTAATTAACCCATAAATTAATTATTTTATTTCAAAAAGCAGTTAAGTTGAGCATAAATCACTTTATTATTAAATTAATTCATAATTAAAACATGCATAATCATAAAAGCAGACAACTACCAATTATCAATTAAAGCTAAACTCTATTTTGAGTTAAAGCTTAGCTTTTGCATGTTTTTTTTTTTGTGACTTAATTATCTGTTATTATCAGATAACTCAAAAATCAACCTGAGTTATTTGAGTGATTTATGGCTTTTTCCCATGCACCTCCAAAGCCCTGGATTTCTATAAAATCAAGGCTTCAGCTCATCTCTCATTCATCTCTCAAATTTGCATCCACAGAATCTCATATTTTTGCACAATCACGATGGAGAATTGGAGGCTGAGGAATCAACTTGCAAATTCAAAGCTTTGTGAGATCAATTTCAATTGCATAGTTTTTATATCTTAGCATAGAATTTCATAGTTTTCATATCATTGTTAGAATCTTCATTGTTAGATCATTTAGCATTCATTTCATATCAGTTTTCAATAGCATTCATAGCATATCAGTTTATCATTCTTATTGCATAGAAAATATCAAAAATATAGATCAATTGCATTCAAATCCTTCATTTAGGTGTCGTCTAGGTCACTGATCTCAATTACAATCTGAGAACATCAATCTCGCACCTACTAGAAGGCAGTAAATCGCTTGGTTAGAGTAGATTTCAATTTTGCATGATTTTGATTATCACTAACCTCTAATGTTTTACTGAGTGTTGTGTCTACAGATCAGGTACAATTTTCACACACACATTTCTGGTGCCCACCATGGGGCCCTGAAATGGGTTTCCCTTCATTTCTATCAATTTTCTATCTTTTGAGGATAAGGGTTTCAAGGGTCCTGGTATACTCTGTAGGACGTTATTTTTTGTTTAAATTTTTTTTTGGCACTTTTTCTATCAAAGTTGTCCGTACACAGTATTTTTTATCATTTTGTCTGTACTTTCATACATCTCTGTATGAATTCTCGCGTGAGATTTCACACTGTGTTGCGCAAAATTTCACTGGTATCATTTTTGTGCGTGAAAAATCACTTTCTCGCGTGAGACTGCAGTTCCTCGCGTGAGACTTTATCTTTTATCGCACGAGACTCCACTTCCTCATGCAAGGCTTCATATTTTTGTCACGCGAGATTGTACTTCCTCACATGAGACTTCATCCTTTATCGCGTGAGATAGTACTTCCTCGCATGAGACTTCATTCTTCATCGCGCGAGACAGTGTTTCCTCGTGCGGGACCACATTCTGCCTCGCGCGAGATTTTGCTATAGAGACACATAATTTGTAGATTTGTACTTTCAAATTATTGATTTCTAACACTTACAGTTTGCTGTTGATTGGTCTTGATTTTGTACTTTCGGACGTGTGCTAAATTCTGGATTGCAGAGTGTTGGACCTAAGGTATTCTTCTCAAGCTGATAATATTTCAATTTGGATCCTAAAATAAATCTCTTATGTGTCTGGCTTGTGTGCATCCTTTCATGCTTTTATCTATTTCTACACACTTGCATAATTGATACTAGGTTGTGATCCCTTAAGGATTCATTAAGTAGTCTGAGAATACTTGTGATTGATCTTGATTGCTATCTTGGGTTATTGGACTCGCTAATCTGCCGACCCCTCATTTCTCCCCTGTGGTTGCAATCTCAGCGCCATAAAGGGGAGGGGTCAACAGGACAGAAGCGTTAAGTGTTCCACTTGGCAACCCTTTTGTGCTTTTAGGAACTCACTTGTTTTCTAAGTTGGGGACTCATTTTCAGCTTGTGTGAGGTGTTAAGTGTTCCACCTTGTGGACTCATCTCATATTCACTTTAAGTGTTAAGTGTTCCTCTTTCTACTTTTTGGGTACTTTTGGTAGATTTGCTTTCGGGAATATATCTGTGCTCACATAATAATTAGGCCCTATGAACACTATTCGTGATTCTTGAGAGATTGGATTCCTAGTGAAATCCTTCCTTGACGACGGAATCCTTGTAGGTAGGGAGGATACTTAGTGCATTTCACATTCAACTTGGTTAGTGTGTCTTCTCTTATTGATCGATACATTCTCTCCCAGGAGAGGTTGATAGATCACATGGGGTTGACATCACGAGCTTTGGTGAATCAAAATTGGTTAGTGTGCCTTCTCTTATTGATTGATACATTCTCTCCCCGGAGAGGTTGATAGATCACGTGGAGTTGGCATCATAGACCTTGGTGAAGCAAAACTTTGTCTTAGCGTGTTGGATTAATTTGCATGCTTTGTTTGGGTTAAAAGTGAAAAGGTGTCAAAAACCTTGGATCTGGAGCCAAGTCCCCTTGTGGTATACTATTGTGAGTCATCTTTAGAGAGGGTTAACCGTAGCGGACAATCCCTTCATAGGAAAAATTGCGTTGATGGAACCTCAAGCGGTAATAGCCATTTTCACCATGGTAGTGACAGCCGCTATATAAATGTCCTTGTGGAAGAAATCTCCATGGGTATGGTTCATTGTTGGGTTGTCAGATCTCCCTAGCAGCTCTTGAAGATTAAGTTCTCAAACTATGTCAAAACCCTGGTGCACCGGGATTGGAGTTCACCCCTTTGAATCATAAAAGTTGCAGAGTCAAACCATTACTAAAAACTCTAGAGAGGCCAATTTTTCACTTTCAGGTATATGTGTGTTATTGCAAAACTTTTCAGAACATACACAATTAGTACTCTCAGGGATTAGCACAATTTGGTCACTTGATTGTTCATGCGCAAGGTTGCTTTTGCCCTTGTTCATTATTTTCAGACGTGCTTGGAATCACTTGCTTGCTATTCTGTGTGCTTATTTATCTACTTGGCTATTAAAAATGATCAAATCTGGTATAACCTTCAAAATCTGGACAGTACAATTTGCAAACAATCCAAAACTAAAGACCTTACATTTTGCAAAAATTGATGTAAAATCTTTTCTGAAGTCAAAAGTCATTCAAGAAAGTCAAAACCCTATTAGCAGCTGTCGTACAAGTTTTGTCAACTGTCATTTCATTGCTACCCAACTGTCGTACGAGTTTAGCAACTGTCATTTCATAGACTACTCAGTGTCATACGAGTCTGCAGAGTGTCGTTTGGGAAAATTTGAGAGAGTTGTCAGAAATTGTCAAATTGCAAGATATCCAATGTTTCCAGCCTAGTTCTGGAATCTGTCAAAAATATCATTTTGTCAGGAACAAAGTAGTAGCTATTGAGCATTCTACCATTTTCTGAGTTTGATCTTTTGAATCTGATCTAGTCTTCTATTTGATCAATTTGAGTCCTTTTTATCTCGTGTCAAAACCTTGTCATAACTATCAATCTTCAATCAATCTTCAAAAATAGACTAAGTGTTGAGAAATCGTGTCTGCTATCTTTTGGGAGATCTATCCCATACATCCAGGGTACAGTTCCTTCACCCACATCTCATTAGATCTTCAAACTATCATAATCTTGACAAGGTTGCGTCATCCGATTTTCTCGAATCAAATTGTTCTTCAGTTGTCTTCATCCTTTTCTTCTGTTTCATTCAAAGTTAATGGTGGAGACCAGAGCTTCTTCACACAAGAAATCAGAAGAAACATCTCAGAACTTACTTTTGACCAATACCCAAGGTCCAACTCTTGAACAACTCATCAAGTCAGGTATCTACGAAGACGATGGTCTCGGTAACTTTCGATTGAAAACTGGTTACATACCTCCTTTATCAACTCACAGAGGTAATCAACAAACTCCTCCTCAATCTGTTCCAGGGAGCCCAAAAACTCCTATCATGTCTCAAGCAGGGACAAACCATGGTTCTCTAGGAGGAGGGTCCCAAGGACACCATTCTCAACATAATGCCAACCAAGAACCTACCCCCTCTGAAATCCATCGATGTCAGAATGATGATGAATTCAAGAGAATGATGAGGCATTTCTTGAAAGTGGATAGAGAGGCATACTTTTTACAATTAGCCCAGGAAGGGGCTAAGCTTCCTCCCAACTTTAACATTGATGATATAATCACATATGAGGAAGAAACTCCACTCATAGCTATGACAAAATAGATGCATGCTATACAAGTCAAATTTAACAATCTTAAGAAGGAGAAGGAACCCAAGGAGTTCTCCATGGAGGCCCTATGTCCTTTCCCGTCTGACAAAAACTTGTATATGCCACCATTCCCAAAAAGAGTGGAGATTCCAAAGTATGACAAATATGACGGACACTCTGATCCTCAAGATCATGTCAGAGAGTTCTGTACACAATCTATGGAATTCATGCATGAACCAACTTATCTAATGCATCTTTTTCCTAGATCCTTGGGAAGAGCATCCATTCAATGGTTTTCAAGATTACCTTCTACGATCAAAACTTTTGAGGAATTGATTAAATTGTTTTATCAACAATATTTCTACAATATTCAACATCCGGTCACCATGATTGATATTTGTAACCTCAAGCAATATCTAGGGGAATCATTCCTAACTTTTCTCAAGAGGTGGCGAAAGAAGTTTTCTCTATATGCTAGACCAATTCCCAAAATGGAGAAACTTGAAATCTTTATCAATAACCTTGTTCCAGAGCTCAACTATCCATTACAAATGCAAGATCATGTATCTTTTGGTAAAATGGTGGATAATGAAATCAAGATTGAGAAAGTACTTGTCAAGAAAGGAGAAATCACACTTCAAAAGGACAAGTCTGAATCTGGATCTAGCTCAAAAGATAAAAACAAGAGCTGGAATAGAAACAAAGGTATCGTCTCTGATGGTGTTGTTGACACTATCCACACCCCATCAAAGGCACCAGCCTACAATCTCACCCTTTCCACCAAAGCCATTGAAGCTTCAGAGCAAAAATCTGCTGAACCATCTCCAAAGAAGCCATTCAAACGATGGGATAATAAATGAAAGTTTACTCCCCTGGGAGAATCTTTGGAATCTACCCTGAGAACCCTAATAGCTGATAACATGATCTCTTTACCACCAATCTGAAACCCTGATCCAGATCCAAAACCATATTGGTGGAAAGATAATGAATACTATGCTTTCCATCGGACTAAAGGCCACAGAACTAATGGATGCTTCCACTTGAAGCATACCATTCAAGACTTGATAGATCAAGGGGACATCACGATCGATAATCCTACCAGCAATAATGATCACACAACATTTACAGAATTGTTTCCACAACATGGCAAGGGAGTTTCCACTTCTCATCCTAACATGGGGGTGAAAGTCAACTATGCCTACCCTGGAAACAATGCTATCATCAATATGGTTGAACCATGTCTCTCTGAGAGCTGCAATGTCATCATGATTGTACAAAGAGACATAAATCATTCCTCAGCTAATGTGGTTACCAGATCACAAGGTCAGACTCATCTAAAAGGAAAAACACCAAGTTCATCTAATGTCCCTAAGATACCTTTCAATCTCACATCTGCTTCTAAACAGAAGGCTGCCTTAAAATCTTCCAAACCAAAGGATACAAGACCTACATCTTACAGCATTGTCCAACAACTCCAGCATACCAATGCCAAAATATCTATGTTTGAGTTACTTAGAATATCTCCAGCTCACAGAGATATCCTAGACAAAGCTTTTCTCGACTCTAATGTTCCTGATGATCTAGATGTAAATAGGTTCCAGACTATGGTTGGTCATCTAACGTCTCCACAATATATCTCCTTTTCAGAGGAAGATGACAAATCCCTAAGTCACCCACATAATCAGCCCTTACACATAGAAGTCTTGATCCAGAATCGTCAAGTCAAATGTGTGTTGATAGATGGGGGCACAGGCCTCAACATTTGTTCTTACAACTTAATCACACAGTTGGGATTCTCAGAGATGGCTATTGATCCTCGAAAGAAGATCACCATAAAGGCCTATGATGAACATGAAAGATCTTCTAAAGGCACCATTGTCTTACCCATCCGAGTGGGTCTGGTCATCAAAGATACCACATGTCAGGTGCTTGTTCTACCATTGGCTTACAATATCCTTCTAGGGAGACCCTGGATCCATGAAATGCAAGCCATTCCTTCTATGTACCATCAATGCTTGAAATTTCCCTATGATGGAGTGGAGGTTACTATCCCAGCAGATCTGAGTACAACTTGCAATACATTGAAGGAAAGTGCCAATAAGCTTGTTCCCAATAACAGAGAATCTTCCATCAAGCAACAAAATGTGGCTTCCACATCTAAGATGGATGACATTGCTAAAGAGATCAATATCAAAGAAAATGGGATGGGAGAATACACTATAGAGCCAGTCTTGTCTCTAACATCTCTCCCAATCTCACCTAAGTCGTATGGACAATCCTTGAAGCAGTCTAAATCAGAACCTAAGGAACCTATGGAAGCATACAAAAGAAATTTTTTGGTGAAGCAAGTATCCAAACAAGAATTTGAAGAGGATGAAGCTATGCTGGCATGGCTATATAAAGAGGATTTTGAATCTAAAATTGTTCAACCTAGTGAATCTATAGCACTTACAATCCCTTCTAATTCATATGGTCCAGGGAACAAATTGATAGCCAAGATGGGATATTCCGGTCAAGGACCTCTAGGAATCAACGGAAAGGGTCTTGTGACACCCATTTCACATATTGGTAGAGCCAACAAAGATACTGGTGGCTTAGGGTTTAAGAAGAAACCCTATCATCTCAAAGGTGGTTGTTCTCATGTCATAGAACAAATTGCACCAGGAGAACCCCTTCTTAAGAAAGAAGAAACATAACCCTCTGATGATGATTCAGATAGCTCTGAGCTTATCCCCTATGAAAAATTGCCTAAAGAGATCAAAGATCTTCTTGATGATAAAGATGATCCTATCAGAAGAATTAATGTAGTAGAAACACAAGAACCTACTGTAGCGCAAGAGATGGTTGCACCATAAGAACCAACTAATCTCGAAGGCAATCAAGCTAGTCAAGAAGAAGGGGATAGTTATTCTAACACTGATTCCCATGAATATGAATTCAAGTCAGAGACTGAGGGTAATCCTTCTTGGGGTATTCATCTTGATTTCACACATTTTCTAAGATTTCCTAGAGATCCTGAATCAGAAGCTGAGTCAAATGACTATGAATGGGGTGCCATTCCAGAAGAAGAGGAGCTTATAACAGAGAAATATATTGATGTTATTCACCAATATGTATCTCAACCCAATGTAGGTCTAGAGTGAAACAATGAACTTAACGTGTTTGATCCACCTATGGCTAAAGAGGACTCCCATGATGATGTTGAGCCTATTCACGAATTGAACATTTTGAGCTGTAATATCACCTTTGAACTTGAGCATCAGGTTAGGACCAATGATGACATATCCATGTCTGTGAACACCATATCCCAAGCCTTTCCCACTTTGACTATCCAACGCCCTGATCTTATCGACCAAACTTCCACAAACCCAAACCATGGTATTTATACCTTCCTGAATGACTATGCCCTTGCCTGTTACCTCAATGCAGTTGAGCCTATGAGTATTTCCATCAGTGAACCGAGCATCAACATGACCGAGTCGGACATCAAATATCTTAGTAAAAAAAAAAAGAGTAAAAAGAAAAAGAAAAGGAGTTCTGAGGGTGAAAACCACTTTGTGGCAGTCTCAGAACCGACAAAAGTAAAAATAAAAGATGTATCCAAAGGTGAAAACCTCTCTGAGGCACCTAAGGATGAGATATTTGATGTCCTTCTGAGTCATTTATAGGATAGATCTCCAGTTCTAATTGAGCCCACCCAATCCATCAATTTGGGTACAACAAAGGAACCACAATTGGTACATGTAGCATAATCTTTATCAGAAGAAGAGAAATAGAAATTCACTACATTCTTATCAGAAAAAAAGATCAACTTTGCATGGAAATATTCAGATATGCTAGGATTGGATCCCAATCTCATTATGCACCATCTATCCATTGCTCCTGGAGTAAAACCAATCAAACAAAAATTGAGAAAGATGCATCCTCATGTTGCACTCTTAGTCAAAGCAGAACTAGAAAAACTCCTAAAAGCTGGATTCATCAGTGTCATAGACTATGCTGAGTGGATCTCTAACATTGTACCTGTTTCAAAACCAGATGGTTCTATCAGAGTGTGCACGGACTTTAGAGATGTGAACAGAGCATGCCCTAAGGATGATTTTCCACTGCCTAAGATTGATATGATAGTGGACATGACTGCGGGCTATGAAATGTATTCCTTAATGGATGGCTTTTCTGGGTATAACCAAATCAAAATTGCTCCAGAAGATCAAGAGAAAACAGCTTTCACATGTGCGTGGGGAACCTTCTATTGGAATGTTATGCCATTTGGACTCAAAAATGCGGGAGCTACATACCAAAGAGCAATGACATCTATTTTTCATGATATGATGCATAGAACAATGGGGGATTATGTTGATGATACCTTAGCAAAATCAATGATCAAAACTGAACATCTAATTGACCTGAGCATGATCCTTGACAGAATGGAAAAATTTAGTCTCCGACTAAATCCTAAGAAGTGTGCTTTTGGTGTCACTTCTGGAAAGCTCTTAGGATACATAGTTTCAAAGAAAGGCATAGAAGTTGATCCGGCTAAAGTCAAGGCTATAATAGAGATGCAACCTCCCAAAAATATCAGTCAAATGAGGATGTTGCAAGGCAGAGTTCAATCTATCAGAAGATTCATATCACAGCTAGCAGACATATCACAGCCTTTTACAAAAACATTACATAAAGGTGTGACCTTTGCATGGAATGAAGAATGCGAGAACAACTTTAACCATATCAAGAAGTATCTATCAAATCCGCCTATCTTGATGCCTCCTATTCATGGGAAGCCATTGATCTTGTATGTCTCTGCAATAGCCACATCACTGGGGGCATTGCTAGCGCAACATGATGAAGACAAGAAAGAAAGAGCCATCTACTATATCAGTAGAACTTTAGTGGCCTATGAGAAGAACTACTCAATGATAGAGAAGGCATGTCTAGCTGTGATCTTTGCATCACAGAAACTAAGACACTACATGTTAGCTCATACCACTCATTTGGTAGCTAAAATTGATCCACTGAAATATCTCCTAAGCAAAGCTGCCCTCACAGGTAGACTAGCTAAATGGGTCATGCTCTTGAGCGAATTTGACATTGAATATGTTGAAAGAAAAGCTATCAAGGGATAGGTCATTGCTGATCAATTAGCTGAAGCACCACTGTTTGATGATACACCCATGCAAATGGAATTTCCTGATTCCTCTACCATGCACCTCTCTTCTAGAGCATGGCAGTTATTCTTTGATGGCTTCTACACACAAAATGGATCTGGAGCAGGCATATTGTTCATCACTCCTCAAGGATACTCGATACCCAAAGCATTCAGACTAAAGTTTCCTTGCACAAATAATATTGCTGAATATGAGGCACTTCTCAATGGTATGAAAATGGCAATACAGTGGAGAGTTATAGAGATGCACATCCATGGAGACTCACAATTGGTTATCCACCAAGTCAATGATGTGTACCAAACCAAAGATGAAAAGCTCATTCCTTACAAGAGAATGGTAGATGATTTAAAGAAATACTTCATCTCTATCACATTTGAGCAAATACCCAGAATGGAGAATAAGGCTGCCGATGCAATGGCGACATTACCTACTCTCTTACAGCAGCCCGAACATGAACTGTGCTATGAGTTCCTGGTGGAAGCCCTATCCTATCCTGCATATGACTCCCCTGAAACCTGCATGATCTACATTTTTGTAGGTTATGACTCATCTTGCTACAAAAATCTGTTCTCCTATCTCCACGACCAAATCATCCCTGAGTCCTTTAACCATTTTGAGAAACAAAACCTTATCCGATCTGCATCCCGATATGTCATCATTGGTAATGATCTTTACAAATGAGGTCTAGATGGTACACTGCTTAGATGTTTAGAATGGGAAGAGTCTCAACGTGCATTAGAGGAAGTCCACGAGGGTATATGTGGGTCACACTCAAACGGTTTAACGTTAGCTCACAAACTTATTAGGGCTGGGTACTATTGGCCTGAAATGGAGAAAGAGGCTATTAAATTTGCTAAAAACTGTCAAGAGTGTCAAGTACATGGCAACTTGATTCATGCTCTAGGGAGAGATCTGATTCCCTTTACTACACAATGGCCTTTTCAACAATGGGCATTTGATCTCATAGGTGCTATCCATGCGCACTCTTCTAATGGACATACCCATATAATCACAGCTACAAATTATTTTACAAAATGGGTAGAAGCAGTTCCTCTAACACAAGCAATGGGGAAACAGATCTCTATGTTCATCCTGAACTACATCATTTGCAGATATGGGATCCCTCACTCTATAATCACAGATAACGGGGGACAATTCAAAAACAAGGATCTAGATGACTTATGTGCTAAATTCAAGATTACACAACATTGGTCTTCTATTTACTATCCTCAAGGGAATGGACAAGATGAGGCTTCAAACAAAAATCTCTTGAAGATCTTGCACCGAACAGTGAATAAAACAGGAAGAGATTGGCATCTCATGATCAATCCAGCTCTCTGGGCATACATAACTAGTATCAGAATGCCTATAGGGGCTACACCTTTCACTTTAGTTTATGGGTCTAAAGTGGTACTACCTATCGAGGTTGAAATCCCATCACTCAGAATCAGAATGCATGGACTTGTCACTGATAAAGACTATAGAGTGTCTAGGTTACAAGAACTAGAATTACTAGATGAGCGCAGGCAAGCAGCGTATGATCATCTCAGAGTGTATCAGAAAATAATGTCTAGAGGCTACAACAAGAAAGTCAGACACAGAGAATTTCAGGTTGGTGATCTAGTGTTGAGAGAAAATCCTAAAAATCAATCCCATCGAGAACGCAAGGGGAAGTTCGAACCCAATTGGCTGGGTCCCTTTGTTATCACTGCTACTTTTGGCTCTGGTGCCTATCAACTCTCAACAACTAAAGGAGAACAACTTTGAGAACCAATCAACATTCTCCATCTGAAGAAATTCTACGCCTAAGGCATTCAGTGCTTGGTAAATGTCCTGAAAAAATCTTAAAAATCAGAAAAAGTCCTGAAAAAATGAACATCTTGGTGAAAACCTAGCAATAGGCGCCTTGATGATTCACAAAAAAATCAAAAAAATATCAAAAATTCAAAAAAAATCAAAAATATCAAAAATTCAAAAAAATTAAAAAAATGAAAAATACAAAAAAATGAAAAAAGAGAAAAAGTGCCTTGGTGAAAACCTGGAAACAGGTGCCTTGGTAGCAAAAATAGAATCTCTGCCAAGATGGTGAAAATTCGGCAAACGGGCGCCACTTGTTCCAAATGCTCCATCTATCAGCACAATCTTGGTCTTTCCCAGCTTTCAGTCTTGCTTTAGTTTGTACATATCTCCCGGTTTGTTTTCACATTTCCAGTTTTCAATAAGTCGATTTGTACACCAATCAGCTTGCGCGTCTATATCCTATCAATGTTCAAACTTGGGGGCAATCAATGTCATATCCTATGGCCTCCAATGTATCTTAGATGTATCCTATCTAGTCAGAGTCCTTTGAAGCTTCAAGTTGAGTCAGTCAGTCAGTCTCGTCTCCAGAAAGGATTTTGCATCTACAACAACGCAATCAAACATCAAAACTCAACTGAAAACAATCTATGCTTTTTACATGCTTTTATCTCCTTGTATGCTTACTGATTCGCATTGAGATTTTTGCATATTGTGTCCCTTTGAGCTCTTCGATGATGTCCTTTATAGGATTTAGAGAGTGATGACTGGGGGCATAATATTTTCTTTGTCTTCTGCTTGTATGTGAAAATCTAACAACTTTGGAAATTCTAGATTGAAATGGTGTCCGACTATAAGAGCCTCTATCTCGAATTGGATGGCCATGCGTACCTCGACCATTGATACCCAGACAATTCAAGGAAGTTTGATCTAACTATTGTCTTTTTGAGTAAGTTCTTTCTCCTACTGTGGAACGCGATCTTGCCTAAGGATGTGAACGATAAAGGGTCACTACGGGTAATTTACATTGGATTTAGAATGATCTCTTGACTGTTTGATGTGTTTGCAACACAAGGCGTACTCAGGTCATCACAAGGTTTATGTTTTGATGCTTGTACAAATTGCTATATCAAAATGGACATGATATTCAGGTCATCCTGGCGTTTGTGCCTTGGTGCTTATATCTAATCCTACATTCCGAAAACAAAATCAATATTCATATATCCATGGTTGTTGACTAGTGGGTGTTGTATTGATTCTTGTGCATACAAATCGATATTCATATGTCTATGGTTTCATGGCTAGTGGGCATTGTATTGATTTATCCAGTTACCTAAAAGTTCAATGATGATAACAAATCGACATATGATCAGTGTGTAGGTCCTAGGTCTTAGGTTGCATTTCATTTTGCATGTCTCTTTGCATTTTTCATCTTTGCATGATCTCATAATGATTAAATGAACTTCAATGCTTAAATGATTCTTCAAATCGCATCTTCAAGTCTAACAAGAGCTGAATCTCACACGAAGGTTCCTCCAATGAAATAGCAAGTAGAATCCTTTTTTGGGATCAAAATTGAAATCTGAGATCATTTATCTTATTCACTACTTGAATAATCAACCTTCAGTCTTCATAGAAATCCAGAATTCAACTTAACTGATTAGCTTTCAGCAAACTATCAAAATTTCAACTTGGTCACCCATGGTCAACTAATGGTCAAACCTAGTCAAATTCGGTCTCCAGGACCTCCAAACGATGCAGAATGCATTCTCGGACGTGTATAACCACTTCTCAAATCAATTTACATGCTTCTAAACCATTTAACACTGACTTCTCTTGTCATATTTCAATTTTAATCCTGAAGGGGGCATGGTATTGCACATCATTCAAAGTCTGTAAATCAAATTCTATCGATCAAATCTATCAATATCTTTCATCAGTGATCAAGACAACAATCACGTCTAGTCGCTGATTCATCAAAAGTCCTCATCGCTCGGGGTAAATCTATCATCACTTGGGGCATATCAGATTCATCAAGATCCATATCAATTTGGTATTCTCCTAATCTTGTAAACTGTATCAGTTTTTGCAACCATCAGATCATAGTGTTCTTTCCTTGGTTCTTTTGCAACTGAAGGGTTTGGATGTGATACCTGCTAGTTCTGCTAAGACAATCGAGTCTATAACGGGTCACTCACTTCTTTGCAATCCTAAGGTTTGGAATTAGGCGTTTTGACACTTTTTTGCAATCATAGGTTCATTTGCTGTTATAGTAAACATTATCTTTGGTCATTCAGGACCTATTATCTCCATATCAAATCAATATCAATCAGCTTCTGTCTCAATTTCAAACATCAGTTTCATATCTTTATCAAACACAGACTTTCTTTGAATCATTGCGCTTCGCACAGTAATTCAAAGAGGGGCAAAATGTAATACCCCAAAAATGGGCTATAAGTTCATTAATCTCCTACATCTTCAATTCGAACGAAATCGACATCAAAGTCCTAATCTAAGGCACATCTAAACATCATCGAATCATAATTGATTATCTTAAATTCTGCATTGGGGAATATTCCTAGCAATATTCCTAATTATTTTAATTATCTTTAATTATTTGGCAATAAATCACATTTATCCTAAAATTTGATTAATTAAATATTTTGCATATTTAATTAATTAGATTTAATATTTGTCACTTAATTGTTTAATTAAATTTAATTCTATCTATTATTAATTGTATTATTTAATTTTGACAATAAATCAAAATTCCTATGAATAATTGATTAAATTCTTATTTAATTAATTAAAGCATGTTGTCATTATTTAATAATATAATTTTTAATAAAAGTTTGGTAAAATAGTTAATTAACCCATAAATTAATTATTTTATTTCAAAAAGTAGTTAAGTTGAGCATAAATCACTTTATTATTAAATTAATTCATAATTAAAACACGCACAATCATAAAAGCAGACAACTGCCAATTATCAATTAAAGCTAAACTCTATTTTGAGTTAAAGCTTAGCTTTTGCATGTTTTTTTTTTTTGTGACTTAATTATCTATTATTATCAGATAACTCAAAAATCAACCTGAGTTATTTGAGTGATTTATGGCTTTTTCCCATGCACCTCCAAAGCCCTGGATTTCTATAAAATCAAGGCTTCAGCTCATCTCTCATTCATCTCTCAAATTTGCATCCACAGAATCTCATATTTTTGCACAATCACGATGGAGAATTGGAGGTTGAGGAATCAACTTGTAAATTCAAAGCTTTGTGAGATCAATTTCAATTGCATAGTTTTTATATCTTAGCATAAAATTTCATAGTTTTCATATCATTGTTAGAATCTTCATTGTTAGATCATTTAGCATTCATTTCATATCAGTTTTCAATAGCATTCATAGCATATCAGTTTATCATTCTTATTGCATAGAAAATATCAAAAATATAGATCAATTGCATTCAAATCCTTCATTTAGGTGTCGTCTAGGTCACTGATCTTGATTACAATCTGAGAACATCAATCTCGCACCTACTAGAAGGCAGTAAATCACTTGGTTAGAGTAGATTTCAATTTTGCATGATTTTGATTATCACTAACCTCTAATGTTTTACTGAGTGTTGTGTCTACAGATCAGGTACAATTCTCACACACACAGTCTCAACAACAAAATGATTCAAGTGCCCAAAGTTCTCCTCATTATTATCCCTTGGCAAAGGGATGGGTACATCATGAATATCATCATCATTATCAACAAAATTAGAAAAGGAATACAAGCGAGATGTATGATCAAAAACTCCCATAGCTATGACATCTCTAGTCTCCATGTCCCTAATGTAGACAAAATCAAGAGTGAACTCAACAATTTTACCTTGTGCCCCATGTGTAATTTGATAAATAGAAAGGAGATTAGTGGTCAAGGATGGTACACAAAGAACATCATTAAATGTCCCTTCTCCCATAGGAATAGAACCTTTCCCACAAACTCTCATGAATGTGTTGTTGCCCATCAAAATATTAGGAGAATTACAAGGCTCAATAGAAGAAAACATATCCATAGAAGATGCCATATGATGTGATGCACCTAAATCAAGAAGCCATTTACCTTTCTCAGGATGTGTGGAAGCCAAGAGTGCTTGTCCTTTACCTTTATCATTGGATGATGATGTAGATGTAGAAGCTACCAAATGTGTAGAAGAGGGAGCAAACACTAATGAGGGCAACTTAATATTGTGTTTCTGAATAATGTGAGTTAGCTCATCAATCTTCTTTTGAAAACACTTATGCTCATCATGTCCTAACTTTTGACAATATGCACATTTATCTCTCTTTCTTCTAGATGATTCCTCTCTTGAAGAGGACTTGGATTCAGTACTATTCGGTGAAGAAGATTCATTACCTTTGTCATGAGGCTTAGGATCCTTATTTTGTTTCTTTCCTTTACCATTAGAAGCCTTTGATGTAGACTCACTTGCAATCAATGCTTGATGTGTGGAAGGCTTCAACTGACCCATGTGGGCTAACTTTGTTTGTTCCCTTGTGAGTTGCACTGCAAATTCATCAAGAGAGGGAAATTTGTATGCACTACCAAGAGAATCCATAGTAGCATAGAATGTAGAAACAAAAATAGAATAATCAGGACCTCACTTGGAAAGAATAGAAAAGGTCAATTGTTCATCTCCTTTAATAATGCCACATGTAGAAAGCTCCAATCTAATAGAATTGAACTTAGAGAAAAAATCTTGAATATTGTCAAAATCCCTAGGATTAAGACCTATGAGATCATTCTCTAATTTGAATTTTCTCATTCTATCAAGTTTACCAAAGAGTCCTTCCAATGTGACCCAAGCACCATGAGGATGTGTGCAAGATGCAATATGAAAGTGCAAGTCACAAGATATGGATGATCTAAGAGAGCCAAGTGCTTTATCCCTTCGATCAAACCATTTTCACCTTTCTGCAACACCTGTTTGAGGTTCTTGATCTTTCCCAAGAGTCATTCTATGCAATCCAAGACTCAACAAATGATCACTTAAAGATACTTTCCATTCATGGTAGTTATATGGAGTGAGGATTTTAACCTTTGAATTATCCATATTAACACCAAATAATGACTGATAATTACTGATAACTTCTTTAAATGACTGATACAAATCAGAAAATTGAAATCCAAAGATTAACCAAGTGCAAATATAGCCCCAAAATGAACTATTTCTAAAAGTGATATGTCTACCAAAAATCACTCAAATCTAATTACAGATCTGGAAAGTAGATGAAAAATCATGCACTTTAAAAAAAAAAATTCACCTCAAAATGTTACCGTATGTGCCCAAACGAAGCCCTGGAAGTTGTAGAAATTAGGAACAGACAGGAACAGCCAAAAAAATCTGCAATTTTTGACAAATTTGGCTAACAAAATGCAAAATCAACTCCACCACTGGAAATTTCAGGAAATTCTACCCAATTTCAAAAAAAATTGCACCTGATTTGGAGCCCGGATGACCAAGTTATGGCCTCTCAAAGTTGGACTGTCAAATCAAAAATTCATATTGTGAAGGCTGGGAAATATCCAAACCTTGCTGACATCACAATATACTAGGTTAAATTTGATGGTCATACGGCTATCAAAAAACCCAATTTGCCCTGTGTTTGATAGCTAGACGACCGTCAATTTTAAGACAATGAAAATCTGATGTCAGCAAAAAATGCCCCTTCCGACTGACATGTCTGCTGAGATGTCCATTTGTGCTATCCATACGGTTTGCATGGCATGATGATATCAGTAGTCTTGTATGATGGCATGCTGCTGATGTGGCAGGAGCTACACTGGTGACACATGTCATTGTCTGATTCATTGGCGTGGATAAGGGGCTACAACATTTGCCACTAACTGGGCACCTACGTGGCTATCGCAGTGGATGCCACGTGGCTGTCGCAGTGGTAGAGGGCACGACTGTCTGAACCCTATAGAACTACTGCATGGTGGTTGATGGAGCGGGTGAAGGGATGTTCGCTACAGCTGACAGAGTGGAGGGATCTGCCGCTAGCGGTGGAGTGGAGGTTGAGGAGGGGCGGCGGTGTGGGATTTAATCCCACATTGTCTGTGTGAATTGTTGTGGCCCTCTTTATATATGCCAAGCCCTGTAAACAAATGTAAATATGAGCCTTGTGGTGGATCCTGGTCTCGGTCTCGCCTGCGGGCTAGAGAGCAAGGTATGAAGCACACCTCCCGAGATTGAATGACGTGAGTCTACCGCACACAAAATATTTTCTGTGCAATGCAAAGATTCCACCAGGCTTGTGGGCACGTACCAAGCCCAAATAAAACCAATATTTTACAGAAACAAATTCCAAATAATTATAGAATTAAAAAAAATATTTTATTTTTTATTTTTCAAAATCATACCAGAGAGGCAGATCGGGTCGTACGACTCAATTTGCAAATTTTTTTTTTGCCTCGGATTTGACTTTCACCTAATATAGGCAAGTTTATAGTTGATTTTAATCGAAACAGCCTCCCAGATGCAATGGTGAGGTCAGATCTACTCCGAGATGCCTCTATCGCACGCTGGTTCTCAGATCTGAGATTTGGACCTTCAAAGCTTGCATCAAGATCTCTTCAAATAGGCTGATCTAAAAATGCTCCAATGGCTCTGATACCATGTAAGAATTTGCAAATAGCAAATATTGAACCAAGGATCTAGAGGTTGAAGAAAAGCACAAGAGAGAAAATATGAATGCAAAGATGGATTGAATAGATCCAATGAATTCACTGTAAAATATTGTGTAATGATTACATAATAGGCCTCCTTATATAGGAAAGGCAATAAGAGACAATGATAAGGAGCTGATAAGCTATCACCTATGCTAGGTGTAATCACATGTCCACCAAATGTGGATCATCCTCCATTATGCAATAAAGTATGTGAAATGGATTAGGATGATAATGTGATAAGAGCATGAAAGGTGGATCTCACACACAATGAGGTATGTGATGACAACTATCACACCTAAAGTGGAATTTCTCCTACACCATGTGCTTGAATGAGGTGCACACTCCTAGGTGTCTCAATCACTAACTACTATGCAATGCATTAACCTAAGTAAGATTAAGTAAAGTGTAATTAGGAATAATTAATTACACCAACAATCTCCAACATCACCATATGCGCCACCATCATCATCAGTATATCCACCATGCACAACATGGGCAACATGGGCAACATGGGTAGCATCAGGATCATTTTGGGGACCCCTACATATATCCCCATAACTCGTGCAAACATGTGTTATGCTTGGGGCAGCCCTCACCTAGGTCAAGTGTTGTAACAAATTGCTTGTAAGGGCACTCAATGAACTGAAAGTCGACTGCACTACTTGATGATGGATAGGTGTAGGAACTACTAGAGTAGGAAGAGGAATAAGGGGCTCATTACGCAAGTGATTTCTAGTTCTATCACTCAATTTGGCCCTTGGCTTGTCTTGTAGCATGCCGCGACCAACCCCCTGGAATGCTCTCATGTCAAAGTAATTGGGTTTCCCACCCAATTCAAATTCAGTCCATAAGTTTTTCAAAAAATAAAGGGGGACCTCATGATTAGCGTGTGGTGGATGGTCAAATACTATCCACCACCGCTCCCAAAAATGCTCTGCTATACCAAGGTGCCGACACCATATAATAGAAATACATGGCTTCTTGCCAAGTATCTCCTCACCCGTTTTCAGGTTCAAAAAATAACATGTCATATCACTTTTTATAAATTTTAAATTATTGACCTCTTTATAAGAGAAGTTGTTAGCATAATATACATGCATAGTCTCCCTCCATGATTGAAAACTATCAAGCTTGAAGTCTAATGTATGTAAAGAATCTACTATGCCTTGCATGCTATCTGCAAGGTGTAGTAGTTGGGGAGATGGATGGGGATCATGCCTAATAGTATTTACATCTCTCATTATGGCCTCTACATTTCTCCTAATATTGTCTCTCAACTCTATAGGTGGAGGTGGAGGTGGTGGTGGTGGTGGTGGTGCTTCTTGACCTAAAATCTCATCAATGTAAAAATCATCCATTTTTATAATCTGTGTACATATGAAAACATGAAAATTTACAACTAACATAAAAATTACATTTTACCTTACAAAGAAAGACTTAAATAATTAATTACTTGACATAAAATTTAAAATTCCAATAGAGAGAGAGAGCTGAGAGAGAGAGGAGAGAGAAATAATTAATCACATGGTCCATAAATTAAAAATTAATAAATAATTTAAACATTTTACCTTGGAGAGAGAGAGAGAGAGAGATAAATATCTCTCTTCGTATGTGTTTGTGTGTATCAAAATCATATATGGATGTAGAGATGTAGACAAAGATATAAATATCTCTCTCTGTATGTGTTTGTGTGTATTAATACACACAAACACATACAGAGAGAGATATTTATATCTTTGTCTACATCTCTACATCCATATATGATTTTGATACACACAAACAGAGAGAGATATTCATATCTTTGTCTACATTTCTATATGGATGTAGAGATGTAGACAAAGATATAAATATATCTCTTTGTATGTGTTTGTGGGTATTAAAATCATATATGGATGTAGAGATGTAGATAAAGATATAAATATCTCTCTCTATGTGTTTTTGTGTATTAAAATCTCTCTCTCTCTCCCTCTCTCTCTCTCTCTCCATTTTCCTCCTTAAGTGTGCAATGGGTACATTGAACAGGTTTGAGAAATTATTATCATATCCTAATCAAATGATATGCTACCCTAAGAATAAATATCCAATGACACATGTTATCCTTGAATTATTGGCATTAAAAAAGTAATCAAAGGCTAGTTACTCTTTCTCTAAAGCTTTAATTTAGATTTTAAGTTGGACTTTAATTTATTGTGTAATTTAAAATAAAAACTCAAATATAGTTATTCTATACTAAATAAAATTTTAATAAGAGAAAATACAAGTTAAATTAATTGAATATATTTTAATTATTATTTGTAATTTCATTAAAAGATATAAATAATTAAAATAAAATTTGAATTCAATGAAAGTTAATCATAAAATAAGAAGAAGAATTAGAAGAAAAATTATTCTTTTATTTTTGTAATATTTTTTGTCTTTTTGAAACTTGAAAATAAGATAAATATCATAATAAAAGAAGATAATATGAAAGAATATTATTATGAAAAGAGGATAGTAATAAAAGATAGATACTTAATTCAAAATATAATTACTATACAATAGTTAAAATTTTAATAAGATAAATAATTATAAAATAAATTAGTTCTTATAACTTAAATTTTTTATTTATAATTTTATAAAAGTAATTAAGTACAATTAGAATTAGACTAAATCTATTTATGTTTATTATTATTTTCCTTTTGAACTTAAAATATAGGATAAAATGTCTTTGAATTTGTAGTTTCACAATTTGAACACTTCATTGGTGAAGCAGTCACCAAGTTTCTAACACGAGAGTGTGCCATTTTCTATATTTTTATTAAAATAAGTGGGGAAGGCTCCCAATCTATTATAAATCTAGGGTGAAAACCATCAAAATAAAATGTTTTTATGAAGCGAGAGCCCAATGGGTAACCAGGGTTCAAGGATTGGACAAAATGAGATAATGTAAATTGATGTTTCTCATCTTGCATCCATATCATAACCTCACAAAATTGAGAGCTCTTACCAGAAAATAAAAGTAAACAATAAAGTTATCCAACAAGTAACAAATTAAAACAAGGATACCCCCCCCCCCCCCCCCACCCACCCTAGATGGCTCAAAACTAACATTGATGGTTCATCTAAAGGGAACCTGGGTCATGTGGGTGGGGGTGGTCTCATAAGAGATGAAAGAGGAAATTTAATAGTCACCTACATGGCTAACCAAGGTATACAAATTGCCAATTCTATGGAGGTAGTGGAAATCTATATGATGCCCGACTCTTTTGGCTTTCCAAACTAGCTTTTACAATCTCATCATTGAAAGTGATGCCAAGAATGTCATCATGATGCTAAATAGGAAAACATCTTTGGGTTGGGCTATAGCTAGCATCATCACTAAAAGAAAAAATATATTATTTTGTTTAGCTCAGGTAAAGATTCAAATACCCCTAGGAAGAGGAAAAGTTTAATAGATAGATTGGCTTCAATTGACCTCACTTCACTTCATTCAGACAGTTTCCTTAGTGTGACATACTTGAAGAAGCTTGTTCCACTATCCTTAAATATTAACACACATATATTGATTAAAGACCCAAATATTATCATCTTATTGATGGGTTTTCATACTACTCTATGACACATTAGAAATTCCAATTTTATTAGGAATGATTTCTATTTTGTGTATTACTTGGTGGAAAAGAAATTCTTTGGTTCTTGGTTGTTATTTTCTTCTTGGCCTCTGTGCATATTTCTCTTTATAGAGCAGTGTGGGGGGATACCATATTTAAACGAGTCTTGATAAGTGTGATTATTTCATAAATGACCCTATTCTCTTGTCAATTTTGACTAAGGTAAATGGTTCCAATAATGTTGAAGGAATGAAGGGTTTTGATCTAGATTTATCTAATAAATTTTCCAAATCATAGGAAATGAATTCCATTTCAATTTGTGGGGTTTTATTCACGATCTCCATGGAGATCACTATTGCAGTTACTACACTGGTTTTAGAAGGTATGACCCTTTCTAGGAATTCTAAGGGCCATTACAAGGATCATCTAGAAATATTTCTTTGTCTCGGGGAGAATATTTCTCATCTTTAAAATGGGTTTGCAATGGAGAAGATTTGTTTGGAAATCAGAAGGATGTCATGCTTTTTCTCATTAAATATATTATTCTTGAAGGCATGTATAAGTTTTTTCATTCCCATCTCTTTCCTATGTTGAATCATTTTTTCCATGGTGTTAAAATAAAATTTCCTCTTTGGATTTTTCATCCCTCTCTCAATTGGATTTTGTGACTAAGGTGAAGGGGAGGATCCCTCTTCATTAGTGTCTCATCCTTAGATTGTATAAATTCCATGTAGCCCTCTCTTCTAGCTTGAGATCATATCCCTCCACCTAAAGGAATACCAATATTTTTGTTGAGTTCTCTAATCCAAAAGATTCTAACAGTGTCTCTTGCTCTAGTCTTCGTACCCCTTATTTTTAAAACTATGGTTAACCCTAAAATAATGGAAAAAATGAAGAATAGTACTAGGGATAAGGAGCCTCCTAAGGATATTCTTGAGGTTTTTTAGGGTTATTCATCCTTGTAGACTATTGAGTTATATCTGAAAACTAATTCATCTTCTTGTAATGTTTTTTTCCCACCACATTCCCCTATTCATTCTCATAAAGAGGTGGATTTATCTAAGTTTTTTGTGGTGGTGGAGAAAGTGATTAGTCTTTGTGTTCTCTAAATTAGGAAAAATGAAATCGTAAAATAGATTTTCATCCATAATCATACAGCTAAGAAGAAGATCAATAGGCTTGAGGCCCTTGTTGAAGTTGATGCTAGGGCAAGGGATTGGTTGGAACTGGTCCATGACCATAAAATGTACGAGGCAACTAGTAGTTGATACTCCTAAGAGTTATTTTTTTTCATTAGTTATAAGGGAGTCATATTGTTTGTCAAAGTCATATGGTAATGAATGAAATACAAGTTGGTAAAGAAAGAAAGGCTATTCAGTAAAGGAAATAAAGGAACAGGGAATTTTGGTAAAAGAAAAGAAAGTTTAGGCATTGAACAAGGAAGAATCAAGAACTGAGAACCAAGTTATACTGAGCTATAACATCAACCAAACCAAGAAGATAAAATGATTACCTAGCATTGTAGGCTGACACAAGGAGAATCTTTAAGTGCATTGAATCTGGACACCCAACAGAAACGGTTTACAAATCTCAAGGAGATCGTATGATAGAACATTGGAGAATGAAACATGATTATTACACATGATTACAAGGTGAGATCTAAGAATGATAATTAAGTATGATATATGCATTGGAGGAGTAACCAATGCTAGGGCTGCTTTAAGAGATGGTTCTAGAACACCTAGCACCACTTCTATAATTGTATATAAATGAATTAGAGTATGAAGATCAGAGTGGTATGAATGCAAGAGGAGACTGCATGTATGTGTATAGATTACAAAGAAGGTGATGAGAAAAGAAGCCACCGAGTACAAAGTAGTGAAGAGTTGAAAATTTATTATGATTCTAAAGCGAATCTACCGAGTACTAAATTGTTATTGTGAAAGGTACATAGTGTGAGGTAATGAGTTATTGAGAAATATAAAGAGTCTGATATGCATATGTTTGATGCAAGTTTAACAGACAAATTAGTGTTACTGATTAAAGAGTAATCAAAATTGTAAAGTCTCTTAAGCGAGCAGATCCTAATAGATCTTATATTGTAAATCCTTTAACCAAGTACATTTATTAGATTAGAATTGTAAAATCTTTTCACAAGGTAGACTTAATAGTCTTAAGACTCTTAACTAGGTTAATAGTCTTAGCAGGGTAAGCTATTAGAAATAGATAAACATTGTAGCTCTAATCGAGAAAAATTTATACTGCAATAGTGAAGTCTTGTGGATGTCATCTTCATCATATTTTTAATCCTCTAACAAGGATTTATGTGATACCAAAATATTTTTTTTGTGTTATCTATTATATCTTTTATATGTTTTATGAGATGCATCAAAATCTATGGATTAAGTAAATGGTTAAGAAGGAAAGTTTAAATAGTTTAAAAGTGTTTTACAGTACTGATTCACCCTTCCCCTCTTAGTACTCACCTTTGAATACTTAGTCCCATAATTGGTATTAGAACACAGTCTCTTATTAAGAAGTTTAAACACTTGAGAGCAAATATCTAGAAAGATGGAAAGCTACAAGTATGAAAGGGTGATTGAGAACATGGAAATGGAACTCAAGATGGCTAATAAGTAGGTTGAATAATTAAACAAGAAATTAAAACATTTAATCAACAAGAGGAAGGAGCTTGCACACTAATTTAAAGACACTCAAGATCAAGTTGAGGAACTTGAAGAATAGTCAAAGGTAAGCATGTCTGATGAATCAAATGCTATAATATCAAAACTATTTGAAAAGAACAAAAACCTAGTTGATCGAGTGAAAGCATTGAAAAGAGAACAAGAAGCACAATTGGTAAGGATGTGTGAAATCCTAGAACAGAAAGGAAAAAATGAAGATGAAAAAAGAATAGCTGATGATGAGAGAAGAAAAATGAATACAATACTAGATGAGAAAGATAGGGAAATACTAAGGCTAGCACAAACTCACTACAACTTGACATACCAACTAGTCAATGAAAATCAATATATTGCAAGGAGAGTTGGAGAAATTATTGAACAAAGATTTGAGAATGAACATCTAAATAATGACTTGAAATCTGAGAAAGATGCTAATGAAGTCTTGAAAATAAATGAATAAGTATTGAAGATTCTGGATGAACATCTAAGAAATCAAACACAATCGAGAGACACTTCTGGACTTGGATACAATGAAAACAACACCACCAAGTAGGGTGAGTCATCCAATCAAGGAACCAACTAAGATAATGTTGTTATCCCACCAAAATCAAAGGAGCCTACATACTATCACTTCGAGAAGCCAGGACACAACAAATGTCTACAGGAGAAAAAGAGATAATCCACCAAGTACTCCTAAGTTTAATGGTCATTGTTACAACTAAAATAAGTATGGTCATAAGGCATTTGAATGTAGAGAAAGAGTTATTAACAATCCAAAGAAGCCAATATTTTAAGGTTACTATAACAACTACAAGAGATAGGGTCCTAAATTTGGAGAATGCAAGTCACATAGAAAAAATTAGAAATGGGTCTCTAACTGATAGAATGCTGCAAACAACCAACAAGGACCAACTATACCATGGGATTATAATACAAGAATCACTTGTACCACATGTGGAAGATTTGGTCACATTACTGTAAATTTCTTTAGGATGCATGAAATGAACAACACAAAATCATGGAGAAACTATGGAATGGCTTGTTTCCACTATCACAAGGTCAGTCACCTAGCCAAGGACTATAGGTACCGAAATAAAGATTCAATTGAGGAATAACTAGGTGAAAAGAATAAAGTTAACATTAATGAAATAAGAGATTAGATGAATAGGACTTGGAGAAGGAAGTCTCAAGATGATGGAATAGAACTTGGAACTACTGATGGCACCACATCCTCTAGATCGGGTGCACCTATATTCACTTAATTGGTCAAAGGTATGTGTAGGAGCTGATAACCTAAATTCCATCTTAAATCGGTTCCTATAATTAGTGCTAAGATCCACATCAGCATACTAAGATGCATTTGGATATAAGTTGTGAAGTTAACATTTCATATGTTGATCAGTATAGTGTATGAGTTATTTTATCCATTCGGTGAAGGAAAATGTAGTTCAGTTATCAGTGAAATGAAGTAGGTAAGAAGCATTTAATATAAATTTTATATCTGTTGTAAGCCCTAACCCAGGAAAAACTATAAATAAAGGGCATGCTATTTCATTTTTACCTTACACTTTCACGAGCACTTGAAGCATTTGATAGAGAAGAGATCATTGAGCATTTCCAAGTGATCATTTGAGCATTCTGAGCATCTGCAAAGAACATTCAAGGTACTTCTAGTATTTACCAATTTGTTTTCACAACTTCTATTTACTATTCAAGTGGAACCCTAGTGTTTTAAGAATAGTTCTGAGATCAAAATAGCATCTAATCTATACAAAAACCAGTAATTATTGAGAAGATTGATCCCATAAATCTGAAGTATAAGTTACCTCTCACCATTTCTATAGAAATTCACAAAGCTATAGCCTTATCATCAATCCCACCAAGGGTTATTCTGATTGAAGTTGTTCGTGCCTTCATCCACTACAAAATTAAAGACATATGCCAAGGATAAATCAACACATCATACAAGAATCTATGTGTGAATGGAAAATTGAAAAGTGACCACACACATTTGCAGACTAAGGGTTTGGTCCATCCTATGCATGTGTCGACTATATTTAAGCATGAATGGATTTGGATAGTACTTAGCCGAGTACATGATCAGTTCGTGTGGCTCGATGGAATAGTGAAGATTTCCAAAGATGTTTTGCACATAGTCACAAAATTTTTGGTCTGTGATAGACCGATGACATATAAGAAAACAGATAAGAATAAGCTATGTGATCTTACTAAAGTGAAATGGGATGGAAGAGGATATAATTTATCCACCGTTAATGAACCTTAATTGAAATTTGCATCCAACATCATATCCTACCACTAGTACATTTGAGGTCAAATTCGGACAGCCATGTGTCAGATTCACAACACCTATTTGTTAGAATTTCGACACATGTATCTGTCGACATTTTTTGCATTGGAAATGGTGACATAAGTGATAACCGTCGGTATTCCGACATCATTACCTATTGGAATTGGGCACATAAATATAAATTTTACTATGGGACCAATGTGTCAAAAAATTATTTTTATGACATTTGGTCAGTCGAAAAGGAGACAGATATGTAATATATTCCAACAGGACACTCCATCGGAGGTATAGCAGTCCCATCACACATATTTGTCAGAGCTTATCAGATATATGATGGTCTGTAATATACTACCGATAGGATAATTCATCAGACGTATAGTGCATCTGTCAGAAATGCTTTACTATTTGTCAAAAAAGTGACAGATTAGAATAATAAAGAAAATAAAGCTCAAGAGACCATCATAGTTGGTCTTCATCTTTGGTTCATATAATGACAAAACATTTTACATTTTTTTAGCTCATCAAATGAGGGGATTTGAAATAATTTAATAGAATATTTTCATGATAACGTATATTATTAAGTTGACATTGCATGAATTTATCGACTTTGCGCACTTGTAGACATCAAACACAGCAATAAAGAAGCATCTCCTCCCATGGTCTACATTACTCAAGCCATGGGAGGGGATGCCTCTTTATGGCTATGCTTGATGTCTATAAGTGTGCAAAGTAGATAAATTCATTCAGCGTCAAACTAAAATAATGTACATTATACATGAAAATATCATCCATTAAATTCTTTCAAATCACCACATTTGATGAGCTAACGAAATGTAAAATGTTTTGTTAGTATATGGACCAAGGACAAAGACCAACTATGATGGTCTCTTGAGCTCTGTTATCTTTAGTCCTAGCTACTGGATAAGGGCTGGAAGACTTATACCTATCGACCATTGAGAATAATCACCACCTTTCCTTTATGTACACTGCACAGTATCCAATATAAGAGAAGGCAGAAAATATGAATGGATAAAAGAAATGAAAGATACAATAAAATTATCTTGTTGTTTACCATCTCATAATTGATCCCAGTCTCGTAAAAGTATTTTATACGGTCACTAGCACATTTTGTGCATGGATGAGAAACAATATCCAAAGTTTCTAGATTTTGAGAAGAGGTATGAGTGGAGGCAAAAAAAGGGATATTTGTGAAGTTTTAATAAATGTAGTATTGAATCATCATCTCTGCATTGGTACTCAATTTGGAAACCCTCTCTAGCAAATATCCACATCTAGAAAATCTCCATAAAAATTCCTTCTAGCCTCCACTACATATACGTCTTCTCAGTATCTAAAAACTCTCTATCATTGATTCCTATCATTTTTCACCATCTCCATAGACTGAGACCTTAAATTATTGAGCTTCTCTTTATTTTGAGAATAGTTTAACATTCTCTACTTAACAGGGGCAACCACGTGAAGGTGGAAACTCATCTGGCCCCTCCTAGGAGCCTCTTATGACCCTTTACGACATTTTAAGACCTCTAAGATGTGTATTCTTAGGGGTCGTAAAGGGTTGTAAAGGGTCATAAGGGGTCCTAGGACACAACAGCTAAGAAACATAAATGTAGGCATCATCATCACAAGTTTTTGGAGACAACATAATTGAGTGGTATACCTAGATGATGCAAAGCAACCACTACTCTGGAACCGGAGGAGTTGTAGTTGCTTTGTATCATCTGGGTATACAACCCAATTATGTTGTCTCCAAAAGATTGTGACCATGATGCCTACATTTATGTTTCTTAGCTATTGTGTTTATGTGCATGTTTTTTATGTGTTTGGGAAGACACCTTTCTAGCCTGGGCCTGGATCCTACAACAATTAGCTTCATAACAATGAAGTAGATGATAGATGAGCAATTAGCTTCCCAAGAAAAATATGTCAAAGGATCCAAGCCCAGGCTAGAAATATGTCTTCCCATGCTAGCAATACTCTTCTTTAATCTGTGTTCGATGATAAGAATCTTCTTCTTCTTCCTAATTGCAGCCAGAGCTTCCTTTTCATCAGGATTCAACTCCACTTCCCCCATCTCATCATCCTCATCACCCTCAGCTGCCATCCTAAGCCCTTCTTCCCTCTCCAATTCTTCAAGCCTCTGCAAGATATCTGGATCAATAAAGTCTGCAACATTGTGTCCATCCATGATCTCAGGAATATCATCTTCTTTCCACTCTTCATTTGCCAAAATATAATGCTTCTTCAAGCTTGTAGATTAGTTTCTAGTGTTTGCAAATCAATCTTATTACAAACTACAATAAGAGGCTTATTGGAAAACATAGGTTTTATGCTGTGAAACAGAGATGCCTGTTGTACAATACTATAACCATAGGACCCTGAAACATCAAGGAAAAACAAAACAACCTCCTTCAAATGAGCCAATGTAATAATATTGAGCATCTCTATGGTGTTCCTTTCCTCCAAGGGGTGGTCCAAAATACCAAGGGTATCAATAAGGTAAATAGCTTCAAACTGTCATAGAGGCCTAATGGCTCTGCCTTGTAGCCCACAACATAAATCACAGTGCTCAAAGCAAAGTACATGTCCATATTGTAGAAATGGAAAAGAAACAACAATAAAACAAAGAAAAACAAATAAAAAAGAAAATATTGCAATTAAATAATCACCAACAATGATACACATAATACCTCTGTATGCAGCCCATATTTAACATTTCAAATGCAAGAATGAAAGAAAACATGGAACTAAGCCCATAGTTCATAGGCCCATAGAGGGACATTTATCATAGTCATAGAAATATGATTATTTTTAAATGGAATACACCAAGGAGTACCATCAGAAATATTGACCATTTACAATCATGAACAGTGAATAATCAAATAGCTCATTATTTTATCAGCATGTGTAGTCTCTGTGTATATTAAAAATGAATGAAATATCAAGCTGAAATAAAATAGTGAACACAAATTCAAATTCAAGGCCTAATTTATCAAGAGAAACAAACATTAAGACAAAATAAAAATCATTAAGACTATAGAAAAATCATTAGGACTATAGAAAAATCATTAAGACTAGAAAATCAAGTTCTAGAAAACTCATTACGACTATACAAAAATCATTTAGACTAGAAAATCAAGTTCTAGAAATGGATGGTTCTGATGCTTTTCCATTACAAAAATTGAGCATTCATCATTTGGTACTTCTTGGTGTATTCCATTTAATTTTTTCAGCTGCCATGTTTATGTGCATGTTCTTTATGTGTTTGGCTTCTCTCCCTCGCAAGGGATATGTTGATAGGTAATTGATTTGAAAGCATAATGATTTGACAGTCTTTTTTCAAGATAGGTGTAATCATCCCACCAACCTTAATTAGAAACATTTGTGATATATGTCAAGTACTTATAATCAATATGCCCAACATACAGAGACTTAGTAGTAAAAGCATGTCCTTTGGTTTGCTAGTTTACTTATAATCAGTATGTCCTTTGGTTTACTAGTTTAATTTGGTTTAAGAATGGTTTGTTTCATGTTTGAATGTACCATTGAATGAAGCTTGGCTATATTAAGTACAATCTTAAGACTTGTGATTCTTAAAATTCTCTTGTTTCCTTAAGACCTCCAAACATGTGTACTATGAGATTTCCTCCAACAAATGGACTTGTGATGATTTTCACAAAAGTACATGTGTTGGAGTTAAGCTCAAAGTAATGCTTAGGCAAATTTGAATGTTCATCACCTATGTATATAAGAGTTGATCATAGAAGGTATATGCACAGGTGAAAAATATGCATATTTGACCAAGCAATACTGGGAGCTAGACCCAGGAGAAAATAGATTTGTGGTAATTTTCACAATAGTACATGTGTTGCTGGGTAAGCTCCCAATAGCACTCAGGAAAATATGTATGTTCATCACCTATGCATATGAAGTGGCTCTAATGGAAGATGCAATCACTAAATTCTGCATACTCCTTATTTTGTTCTAGGTTGATATTGTCAGACATGGTCTTTCTTGAATGGAATGACTCGTTACTTGTACATTGACTAGAATGTTGGTGGAAGAAGGATGACTTGTTTGCAACCATTTTTTCAACTCTAATTTTCTCAACACAAAGGGACATTTATCATAGCCATAGAAACATGATTATTTTAAAATGGAATACACCAAGGAGTACCATCAGAAATATTGACTATTTACAATCATGAATAGTTAACCTTAATCAAATAGCTCATTTTTTTATCAGCATGTGTAGTCTCTGTGTATATGAAAAAATGAATGAAATATCAAGCTGAAATAAAATAGTGAACAAAAATTCAAATTCAAGGCCTAATTTATCAAGAGTGCAACAAACATTAGGATGAAAGAAAAATTATTAAGACTATAGAAAAATCATTAGGACTATAGAAAAATCATTAAGACTAGAAAATCAAGCTCTAGAAAAATCATTACGACTATAGAAAAATCATTTAGACTAGAAAATCAAGTTCTAGAAATGGACGGTTCTGATGCTTTGCCATTACAACAATTGAGCATTCATCATTTGGCACTTCTTGGTGTATTCCATTTAAGTTTCTAGCTGCTGTGTTTATGTGCATGTTCTTTATGTGTTTGGCTTCTCTCCCTTGCAAGGGATACATTGATAGGTAACTGATTTGAAAGCATAATGATTTGATAGTCTTTTTTTAGGATAGGCGTAATCATCCTGCCAACCTTAATTAGCAACATTTGTGATATATGTCAAGTACTTATAATTAGTATGCCCAACAAATAGAGACTTAGTAGTAAAATCATAAGCTTGCACATCCACATCCACCCTAGTAAGTATTAGAGCCTTTCAAATTTGTAAAGAACACAAACTTTCCAAATCAAATTGATATTTCATTAAAACCTATGTTCTTGATCAAGTTCTTAAAGATTAAAACATGAAACCATCAAGTTCTTCACCTATGTTCTTCATGGTTGGGGAAGTTGTGATGGAGTTATATGTAACCTTTGGAAGTCATTGTATGACAAACTTAAGCCTGAAGTGTACAATAGGAACAGAGATTCAATAAAAATAGAAGTTTAAATCTACAAGTCCATTATGTTATGCATTGTTGAAAGGATTCTTTACTTATTGTTTTGGTTTCTAAATTCAAGGATGGAATAGTAAGAAATCTCCAAGCATTCATTTCATCATTGAATGTATTGTGAGCACTTTAAAATTTTGTTCCTTATGTTTTGACTGGTAAAACCAGTGACTGTTCCAAGTAATGTTTTTAATCCTTTGAAGTTTCTCATGATCCTGATGTAAGTTGATTGGATTAAGAAATTTGGGGATCCAATAGGACTTTAGGAGAGTTCAATAAATGTGTTGGAAGACTTAGAGGAACTATTAGCATGACTGTTCCTTCATCTACAATGAGTTAGACTGAATTTGCTAAGTTTTTCCTTTGTTTTGAAGAGTATTTTGTAATCTATTTCCTTTTCATGAACCCAAAGGCCTAGGAATCATGGAAAGAGGATACTAACAATGTATTATACAACTCTAATGTTCTTGACTAGCAAAGATTTGAGAAAGTAAAGAGAAAACTGGCTGGAACAATGTGTTCCTTAAGGGAATTGATAGTTAGGGAGCAACAGTGAGAGTTTGGCCCTAAGGGCGAGGCATTTTTATGATTTGGAAAGTCATATATTGGTATATTAATGGTCTAAATAGTCATGATAAGTGCCTCTCAAACCTCTCCAAACATGTAAGATTGTCTTTAAATACTTTATTGATCTCTTCTAAACATTAACCAAATCAAAACTACATTTTAATAAGTGAATAAGTGAATAAGCCAAACCACTAGTCTCCAAAGAATTCAATAAGTGAATATGAATGTTTGAAAACTACTCTCAACAATTCTTAAACAAAATAAAGTATGTTTAAGAATTGTTGGGACTGGTCCTTTGGCGTGTATTAAATAGAATAGAATTTTCAGCATATTATTATCATTCTATTTCTTTTAATCTATTGGTGTCGTGCCCTAGCCCATGCTTTATCTCCATTATTTGATGTTATTCACTATTTTGAAATGTTGACTGTGGTTATCAAATGGAAAAAATAGAAAAAAAAAATTAACACGAATTTTTTTTTACAAAATTGAACCAATGGCATGTTTACAACAAAGAAATAGAATGATAATAATATGCTAAAAATTCTATTATGTTTAATACACGCCAAAGGACCAATTGTATGAAATTGTCAATCACATAGCATTTCATTGTTGTATGAGTGGATTGTGCAGGAACAATTAACATTAAACAAGGAGAAAACTCCTCAACACATCTTGGAAACCATTGAATTCAATAATAAATGAAACCTAACACCAACACTATTCCTTCCATTCACTTCTACCAAGAATAAAGCATTTAATCCATTCAACATTACATATAATCATTAGACAGTTACATTTCCTGACTGTGTAGAGGAACAATCACGACCAAAATGATCAAAAGTACTTTCACCCTTGCACAAGCTATTCCAAACTTCAAGTAAAATGAGAAGTATGCTATATCAAATCATTCATATTTATAGTAACCATTCAAAGGATCATTTTGTCAATGAACCCTCTGACTATACCCCTGTGCCAGAGAAAGGAAACCTCAAAATAGAGAAAGGAAACTTAGTAAAACTAGTCTATGTCATTGCTTGTGAGGGTACAGTCATGATAAGTGCCTCTAAAACCTCTCCAAACATGTAAGAATGTCTTTAAATACTTTATTGATCTCTTATAAACATTAATGCATGGACAGTCAAACCAGTAGTCTCCAAAGCATTCAATAAGTGAATATGAATGTTTGAAAACTTTCCTCTCAACTTCCCCAACCACTCCTAATTGGTTAGAGGTATTAGTTGAGTGTTTAGACACTAAAACTTGTTAAACATACTTTATCTAATATGATAAATTGTAATATCAACAAATGTGAATCCAAACATTTCAAAACAGTGAATCAATATCCTTGAGCACAAGCACCAATAACATCAAATCATGGAGATAAAGTACAGGCTAAGGCATGACACCAGTAGAATGTAGTCATTTCAATGAGCATTTGTGATCAAATAAAATGCAATGCATTTGAAATTTGTGATCGAATATGATGCCAGAGGCTTGAAAGACGTTGCCTGTCAAAGATACCAATCAAAGATGAAGAAATCACATACCTTCTCTCGTGCTCAGCTTGCATGAAGGAAAATTTGATAGCCAAATCTTCCTTGTACCAAATGAAGAACATGCCATTGGTTTAGTTTAGCATGTTATTATCATATCAGATAAAGTATTTTTAAGAATTTTTGGTAAGGATATGAATAGTGGAGATTCTAGAAATATCCCTCTAACCGATTAGGAGTGGTTGGGGAAGTTGAGAGGAAAGTTTTCAAACATTCATATTCACTTATTGAATGCTTTGGAGACTACTAGTTTGACTATCCATGCGCTACCAGTGACTGAGATTCATTAAAGAATACAAAAGCCTTCATTTTGGGTTATTGTGTGTGGATTCATCTAGTTTAGCCAGGAAGATCAAGAAGATGGGGTAGGAGGACATTATGGTAGAAGAAGTATTTAAAGATATTTACATGTCCCCTATCTGTGAAATTGATACTATAGGTGATGAAGACCATGTTGAGGATTAGGGGGTTCTTAATCAGGGAAGGGAAACAAGAAGCAACAAAAAAGTTTTCAAGAGTTTGGAATAACATTTTAGAATCCATAAATGGTATGGGTAAGGTGACCTTCATTCTTGGCTATGACTTTAATGAAACATTGGATATGGCTGATAAGAAGAAGGATCACTTATTGATAGTGTTCCTTGAGGGAAGGGGGATTGTGAAAGACTTGTTATCATTGTATTGTATATTTCCAATATGTTTGGATGCAGGGCAGACCAAGAGAATGAAGGATCACTCACAGATTGCATGATAACCCAATTTTGAAGGGTCACTGGTTGAGGGGACAATCAAGGTCTAGATGTTGATAGTGTTCCTTGAGGGAAGGGGGATTGTGAGAGACTTGTTATCATTGTATTGTGTATTTCCAATATGTTTGGATGTAGGGCAGACCAGGAGAATGAAGGATCACTCACTGATTGCATGATAACCCAATTTTGAAGGGTCACTGGTTGAGGAGAAAGTCAAGGTCTGGATGTTGATAGTGTTCCTTGAGGGAAGGGGGATTGTGAAAGGATTTTTATCATTGTATTATGTATTTCCAATATGTTTGGATGTAGGGCAGACCAGGAGAATGAAGGATCACTCATTGATTGTATGATAACCCGGTTTTGAAGGGTCACTAGTTGAGGGGACAGTCAAGGTCCAGAAGACTGGGCCATTTGAGGACCCTATTTATTTGTATTAATTTATATTCAAATTGGATGCATGAATTTCTTGTGAATTATCAGCTTCTATGTATCCTACAACTGCATCCGTAAATCTACATATACTTCTCCAGGGTTGTAAGACACTTAGGGATGAAAATAGAGAAACTAAATCATATCGTTCTTTTTCCTATTTCCTTTTAACAAAGTCTCAACTATTAATGATACAATAAATTTGATGCCCTAAGCTATCAATACAAATGGAGCCTAGCTAGAAGCTCATAGGCTATTCATTTGATAAGCACAGTCAAAATTTCAAAAACAAGGATATCCTTGAGCACAAGCACCAATAACATCAAATAATGGAGTTAAAGCACTAAATCAAAATCGTTCTTTGTCCTATTTCCTTTTAACAAAGTCTCAACTATCAATGATATAATACATTTGATACCCTAAGCTATCAATACAAATGGTACCTAGCTAGAAGCTCATGGGCTGTCCATTTGATAACCATAGTCAACATTTCAAAAAAATGGATATCCTTGAGCACAAGCACCAATAACATCAAATAATGGAGTTAAAGAATGGGCTAGGGCACGACATCAGTACAATGTGGTCATTTCAGTGAGCATCTCAGAAATATACAATGGCATCATTAAATGTGCCAGTAATATCAACAAACATGAATCCAAATATTTTATAATAATGAATCGATATCCTTGAGCACAAGCACCAATAACATCAAATAATAGAGATAAAGCATTGGCTAGGGCACGACACCAGTAGAATGTGGTCATTTTAGAGAGCATTCATGATCAAATAAAATGCAATGCATTTGAAATTTGTGGTCGAATATGATGCCAGAGGCTCGAAAGATGAAGAAATCACATACCTTCTCTCACGCCCAATTTTCGCTCATTTTCTCCCGCTCCTTTTCTATGTCAATCGAAATAAAAATGATTTGGTGCTTCACTTTTTTTTTATGTATACCCAAACTGTCAGAATTCTGATGGTCAATTTAAAACCCATCAGAGTACCGACACCATCAAGGCCTATTTTTTTTTTAAATAACAAATTCATTAAAGAAAATTTACCCGTCGAAAGTGTTTGTCGAAATTTGGCCCCAAATATAGTAGTGTACAATCATCTTAGGTAGATAGTGTACCCTATGGAGCAATTGACATAGCCTACATGATTTTCAAGAAGGATATGAAGATAGATTTGTGTGAGATATTGTTGAATCAACTGGATGACAATATGAATACCATTAGGAAAGTAAAGTCCAATACTCTGAAGTTCGGTCCACTTTTGGTATGCATTTTCTTCTATTTTCAAAATTTTTTCCCTATTATCAGTGAAGTAACTTGGAAAGAAGATAAACTAATAGTTTATCAGATTAATGAGTATATTCAAGGCATAGGAGATAATTTTAATGTAATTATCAATGATTATTTTAGTAAATTTCAAGCAAGAATGCACAAAAGATTTAGAATTCCACCTCAGTTAGTGGAAGACTAAAAAGATGAGATATGTTTTAAGGTAGATACCAACATATGTATCATAAGAGTTGTAGAGCCTAGAATTGAGTGGTTACCACCTATAGGATATTAGATGAACATAGATGCTGCATCAATTCAAATAAAAGGTCTATTAGAGAAACCAATTGACAAAAGTTCAACTTGGTATGGAACATTTGAAGAGGTAAAAGAGAAAATAAGGATAGGTATATTGATACCTAAGGCAATAAGAAAAACAAGGAAAATCATAAACAAGTTATCTAAAAATTTGGGTATTACTAGTGTTGATGAAGAGGTTGTTGAACCATCATAGCCTAAGGGGAAGAAAATAAAAGTGAAGAAAGACACACCTAGCCCAATCAGTGTTATACCATGTACAAGGTCTACCTCCACACTGAGACTAAAAAAGAAAGTAGAAGTAGAACCAGTAAAAACAAGACTTATATTAAAGAGAAAAAAAGGCTAATGGAATGCCTAGAAGGAAGTTGAAGCTACAAAAAGAGAGTAATACAAATTCTGATGACCTATCACAATTCAAGGTTGTACCAAGTAAAGAGAAGAGTCTTGATGAATTGTGCAAGGCACTTGAGAAATATGGTGGATATTCAGTTATGAAACAGTTAAAGTATGACAAGAGGAATGATGAAAATAAGAATAAAATTGAAGAGACTAGAATTTCCACTTTACATAAATTCATAATAACACCTATTGAAGTGGCACTGAATCTTGAAGGAGAATTATATCAGAAAATTGATGCCAAATGGAAGTATGCTCTTGCTATAGAGAAAGAAATGAGAGAAAGGTCCTTAGAAATTACTATCCCAGACCTTAAAAAGAAAGGAATCAAAGATACCTTACAAGAATATTCAAAAATATTTTGAGTAAATGGAAGAGCATTGAGCATCATGGTCAGTAAGCTTGAAGAAGTTCAAAAAGACATTGATGATCTTTGGAGAAAGATCTTCTCTATTTATCAACTGACTATTGAAGGAATCAAAGATCAAGAAGGAAATTTAGATACAGTTGACTTGAAAACAAATGAAGAAGAAGTAGTTGAAGACATAACTAACCAAGATCTAGATGATACAAAAAAATTGATGAAGACATTATGGCAATCGAGGCCATAGATACAGAAGCAATGGATGTTGATGATTCTACCAAGGCAAGATTGATGGTAGAAGATCCTATAATTGAATAGGTTGTAATTTTTCCTGTGATAGAGGAAGTTATCTCAGAGATAACAAGGGATGTACCTATTGATATTGAGACCCCTATCGAGCCAGCACAAGATACTGAAATAAAAGAGATAGAGTCTACACAAGGTCAAAATCAAGAGACAGTCACTCCTACTGAGACCAGTGCACAACATAAGGAACCATAAAAATAACAACAAGTAAACATAACATTTAAAGAGAAGAAAGATGAAAAAAAAGAAAAGAAAGAGGAAGATAAAAAGAAAGAAAAAGATGACAAGACTGAGAATACATCTACACAATCTAATACAAAGAAGGCATCTAGTTCTAAAGGGAAATCAAAGAAGAGGAAGTCTTAAAAAGAGGTTGATATTAGTGAACCTAATGTTATTCCCAAAGTTGATATTACAACTCTAAACCAAAAGGAACTCTCTAAGTTAGGAGATCTACTTAAAAGAAAAGTTGCACAAGATAAGCTAATAGCAAAGAAGTAGAAAATAGATGTTTTGGAAAAAGTGAAAGGGATATTGAAAGATTGTTCCAAAGGCTACCATAAATGAAAAAGGTGATATCTATAGTTAGTTAAGAGAAATAGAAGTTAGATAAACCATCTTGGTATAGATACAACTGAGTATATGTTGCATGTACATAAGAAGGAAATGGAGACAAAAATGATTAAAGAATTCCTTCAATCAGTTGCATTAGAAAAGGTAACTCTTTCTAAGTTAGTAAATGAATTAGAAAATGAGCTTCAATCAATACTTTTATTATTTCAGAAAATTGGTTTGATTTTAAATTTCACCAATGATATAAGAGAAAAAGATAATAATGTTGAAAAGGAGCTCACCGAGCAACTATCAAAAATTTCCACTGAACCTAAGTCTATAAAAGAATATTATGAATGCCTAAAACACTTGATGGGAGTGCAATATGAGCTAAGAAAGGAGGAGAATTAGATCAAAATGGATCTATTGGAACTCCAAAAAAATTTGATACCACATGTTGAATCATTGTAGAAATAGGTTCATAAGGCCAAATATTTGATTAGCACACCGAATGTTAGTGCTATGGATAGTATGGTAAGTTTGACTGCAGATTTGAGAAAGAAAATCATAGTGTTACAAAAATGCAAGCATACATGGAGGGCATTACTCAAGGATGCATATGATAAGTATAAATCTATTTTTGACAAGATTCCCACATTAGAACAAATGCAAGTTCTTATTTTGACATTTTTGTTAAAAAAGGGGAACATATAATATAGTTGAAGATATGCAAAAAGGGGGAAACTGTGTAAAAGGGGAATATATAAAATACAAATGAAAATATGTACAAGAAATATTAATTCAGGGGGAGTAATATGTTTTACCAAGGAGGAATAGATATATGGACAAGGACACATTTTTCAAACTTTGAATTTTGTTGATGACTGAAGGTTTTTAACAAACATACCAAACTAATGCCAAAGGGGGAGATTGATACTCCTAAGAGTTATTTTTTTGTCATTAGTTATGAGGAAGTCATATTGTTTGTCAAAGTCATTCGACAATGAAGGAAAGACAAGTCAGTAAAGTAGGAAAAACTATTTGACAAAGGAAATAAAAGAACAAGGAATTTTGGTAAAAGCAAAGCAAGTTTAGGCACCAAGCAAGGTAGAACCAAGCATCGAGAACCAAGTTATACCGATCTATAACATCAACCGAATCGAGAAGACAAAAGAGTTACCAAGCTAGTGAAAAATGTGTTACCAAGCATTGTAGGCCGACACAAGCAGAATCTTTAAGTACATTGAATCAGGACACCGAATAGAAAATAGTTTACAAATCTCGAGGAGATCATATGAAAGAACATTGGATAATGAAACATTTTGATTACACGTGATTAAAAGGTGAGATCTATGAATGAGAATTAAGTATGATATATGCATTGGATGAGTAACCAATGCTAGCACTACTTGAAGAGATAATTCTGGAACACCTAGAATCGCTTCTAGAATTGTATATAAATGGATCAGAGTATGAAGATCAAAGTGGTATGAATGCAAGTGGAGAATACATGTATGAGAAGAGATTACAAAGAAGGTGATGAGTAGAGAAGCCACTAAGTATAGAGCGGTGAAGAGTTGAAAAGTTATTGTGATTCTGAAGTGAATCTACCAAGTACTGAATTGTTATTATGAAAGGTACACAGTATGAGGTAATGATTTATTGAGAATAAAGAGTCTAATATGCATATGTTTGATGCAATTTTAATAGACAAGTTAGTGTTATTGATTAAAGAGTAATCAAAATTTTGTAAAGTCTCTTAACCGAGCAGATCCTAATAGATCTTATATTGTAAATCCCTTAACCAAGTACAGTTCTTAGATTAGAATTGTAAAATCCATTCACAAGGTAGAATTAATAGTATTAAGAATATTAACTAGGTTAATACTCTTAACAGGGTAAGCTATTAGAAATAGTTAAACATTGTAGCTCTAACCAAGCACACTTTATACTGAAGTAGTGAAGTCTTGTGGGTGTCATCCCCATCGTAGTTTTTATCCTCTAACAAGGATTTTTGCGATACCAAAATATTTGTGTTATGTATTATCTATTATATCTTTTATATATTTTATGAGATGCATGCAAAAGCCATGGATTCAATAAATGATTAAGAAGGAAAGTTTAAATAGTTTAAAAGTGTTTTACAATACTGATTCACCCATCCCCTGTCAGTACTCTCCTTTGAATACTTAGTCCAACAGTAGTCTCTTTATTAGGCTTGATAATTGGGCTAACATTGAGGAATAGATTAGGGAGCTCTATGATTTGGTGCCCTCCGAGGAGGAAAAGAAATAAATTCTATTTTCTATAGCTAATATCAAAAGAAGCCACTTGATGATATCAAAATAAAGCTCAAAGATATTTTGGATTTTATCAAGGACATAATGACCATTACTTCAAGCTCTATTCATATTCTCCAATATGAACTTTAGCTAGGCATGCAAAAAGATAGAAGAAGGAGATGGAGACTGATTAAATGCTAAAGGATATAGTTCTTGTATGTATAGTATCCTATTATGGATTAATACTGATAGTTATAGTTTATCTAATTTTTACATTCCTTTAATCATGGAATATAAGGCCTACATGTCTGTTAAGACTTTTCTCAACTTTTTTGATGGTAGTATTGACGCAGACCAAGGCTAGAAGGATCCAATTAAGGATAGTTTAGGCTGAGCTACTTTCAAATTACACAGTGGAATACTCAACACAACAATTGTTTCAAGTAATTTTCATTAACATGCTTGACTATAAGGCCTTCCGAGTTAGGGCCAATTACAAATAGAAACAATTCTGCAAGATCCATAATCAGATCCAATACAATCACTAGCTAGTTTAGCTCTTAAGGAAATCAGGAGCTGATGGAAAGCCTAGGGTAGATCTAAACTTGAGCTCACAAGCCTCCAAGAAATCTCCTTATTTCCAAGTTTGCAAACCACTAGCTCCGCTATTACAAACTATCAGATAAAAATCTGATCTACAAGATCATGCAAGATCTTTTCCATAACTATGCCAACTTCAACTTTCAAGCCTCTTAGTCTTCCCAGTCATGTCATCTCTCAACATCTACCCAATCACCCCTTAAATACTAATCATCAGCCACAAGTCAGCAATATGAAACCCTTAACTCTTCCTAAAAAAATATTAAATGCCATACAAGTCAACTTACAAAATGTATACAAACATTTAATTCAGCATATTAGCCTCCAGATCCACTTGGGATAATCCAACAAAAGATACAAACAATAAATGCACCAATTTGGCCCAAAAAATCACATAGAACTCCAGTCGATAAGCTAGAACTACCAAGCATCAGTGAATTAACCGAGCATGCCAAGCATCGCCAAGCACCAGTGTCAACCGAGCAACGTAGGCAAGACCAAGTAACACTTTCACCAAGCATTAGGGACTATCGAGTTCCTTCAGTGACCAAGCTTCCTTCAATGACCGAGGCTGTCAGCCAAGGATGCAATTGAGCAAAAACTGGCCAAAACACAAACACCTATATAGTTTCACCGAGGACACAGAATGCCCCTGCCTCAACCTTGGATGCCCCTGCATCAGACACCCAAAGTTCTAAAAGATGTTCATATGTGAGAAGAACATCTTCCAGGATTCAACACATGAACCCCGAACTGGTTCTTCACATACAAGTCCTCCATCTTCTCTGCTTGCATATTATTCCACTTTAGTTTCCTCTATCTCTTCAAGTCTTTTCTAGACAACATATAGGTCAGTTCTCCAAATTGATCATTCATTTTCTCTGGATTCACCAACTCAACTCAGGAACCAATACTTAGGATTTTCCTATTGAGCATTGTATCTATCAAAGGCATCAGTGAAAACTTCCCATCATCCTTCTCAACAATAAAGACATTTTTCACACAGTCATAAATAGCTTTGCAATCATATTTCCAAGGTCTATCAAGCAATATATCACAACTATTCATCTTCATAATGTCACATAGCACAAGATCCTTATACTGGCCAATCTGAACATCAATGAAGCATTGTTCTCTAGCTTCCAGAGCATGATAATCTTGTAACCAACAAATTTGATAAGGATGTGGATGTTTCATTCTATTCAAACCAAGTTTCCTAACCAAGTCCTCAGCAACAAGGTTATCAGTACTACCACTATCAACAATAACGTCACAGAGTTTACCTTCAGACTTGCATCAGGTCCTAAACAAGTTACTCCTCTAACAAGGTTCATCCTTTGTACCGAGCAATGTTCATCGAAGCAGCAAGTTTTTTGATTCAGGTTCATTCTGAATGTTCTCATTTACCACAACAGTTCATCAGTCAACCTTCTTCTGTGTACACTCAAAAGAATGGTGTCCTTCCTCTCCATAGTTATAGAAAGTACCCTTAAAGATAACTCTACATGTCTTCTTCTTTGGTTCTACAGGTTTATGTTCATCTTCTGCATCAGTCAGTTTATCCTTTGCCGAGTGATCAATTTTCTCCTTCCCTCAGGAATTATAAGGTTGTTTCCTCTTCAACTCATCTTCTGCCTTTAGAGCATACTGATAAGCATCTTCAATAGAATCAATCTTCATAATACCAATCTCATCTTGAATATTGAATCTCAGACCATTCACATAATGAGCTACCTTTTCCTTACCAAGTTATCTGTGACCAGACCAAATAGTAAGCTTGTAGAATTCCTTGGTATAATCCTCAATAGACAAATCCTTTTGCTTCAGATTCTACAACTTCTTAAACAAGTCAAGCTCATAGTCAACTGATATGAACTTAGCTTTCAATTTTGTCACCATCAACCTCCACCGATTGATCTTCATTTCACCTTCATCTTCTCTATCTCTTTGTAGTTCTTTCCACCAAAGAGCAACATGTCCTTTCAACTTATTTTGTGCTAATCTCACCCAAAGAGGATCTTCAATTTATTCTAGCTCAAAGAAATCTTCAAGTTCACCAATCCAATCAATCAGATTGTCAGGTTTCAAAGTACTAGAGAAAGTAGAAACTTCCATTCGGTAATTACTTAACTGAGTAGTTTTGTCTTCACTAGATCTATCCCTCCAGTCATCACCACTAGATCTAGTAGGTTCAAATTCTTCAATAGCTTCTTCATAGCCATCCTTAGTACCAACATTCTGAGGTATACCGATAACAACTCTCATGATCTCGATGACCATGTCATTCTTCATCAATTCCATCTCAGATCTGAAATCTGATTTCACTTTCTCTGTGATCTAGGATTCCATAGTATCACAAAGATCAAAAATAACTCTAGGGTCTAATCTTCTCAGAGGCATTCTTAAAGATATGAAAAATAAACCCTCTACAACAAACCCTCACCGACCACCTTGTGACAATTTCCAAGTTATATGCAAGTTAGATCACAATCTACAATCTTGCAAATAACTAGAGCACAATTTCACAAGTTCAGTGCTATGGATCTGTAATCAAGATCATACGATCTTTTCACCAACAAGATCAACTTCACAAGATCAGCCTTGCTAGGTTATCTTCTGCTTAGTTCTACTCCTCAAGATCAACTTTCTCTCTAATGAGAACCAAAACAACTTCAGCTCTTCAACAAGACCAAACCTTCAGCTCTAATACCACCTGACGCAGACCAAGGCTAGAAGGATCCAATTAAGGACAGTTCAGGTTGAGTAGCTTTAGAATTACACAGCAAAATACTCAATACAAAAGATAACACAACAATTGTTTCAAGTAATTTGCATTAACATGCCCAATTGTAAGGCCTTCCGAGTTAGGGCCAATTACAAATAGAAACAATTCTACAAGATCCACAATCAGATCTAATACAATCACTAGCTAGTTTAACTTTGAAGGTAATCAAGAGCTGATGGAAACCCTAAGGTAGATCTAAACTTGAGCTCGCACACCTCCAAGCAATCTCCTTGTTTCCAAGTTTGCAAACCACTAGCTGGGTAAGTGCACAAAGATGTGGTACCAAAAAGGGGGTATAAGATGCCAATTTTTTCTTGAAATTAGCAAACTGTGAACTTCAACAAGAAATTGAAGATAGTTAGATTCAAAATTTTAAGATGCAACAAAAATAAGAGTTGTAATACTCTGAATCTAGATCCTAAATTACTAACTTATTTTGAAAAGGGTGCAGATTAAGGCCCTCAAAAAGGAGGAGCACAAAAAGTGGTCCTATTTTTTGTCCAAAAACATAACATAGCATCTGGTATGCTCCCCCTAAAATGGTAACTTTTTTTTTGAATTTTTTTAATCACTCTAGTGAGAAGTTAGCTAACACCATGTAATTTATCCCAGATTTTTTTATTAATTTTTTTATGAATGTATAATTTTTGATGAATTTACGAAGTGCACACATCTTGAAAACATTGAATTTCTGTGTGCTCCCCCTAGAAATCATTTAAAACTAATCAAAAATCAAATTTTATTTTTTTTAAAGTGTGTAGAATGGAGTCTAGTTTCTAAAAATGTAACTTGTTGCAAAATTTGACGAATGAGCCAAAATCTATGTCCAAAATACTTTATGTTGGTTTTTTACAAAAAATAGACATACACACAAAAGAAATTAGAGTTGGAAAACTTAACATAATCATAATTGAAAATAAATTATATGCTTAGATAGCTAACAGAGAGATCTGCAATATCACATCATCTAATTTTTACGTTCTTCAGCCATGAGTAAACTTGATGAGGAGCACACAAAAAAAGATGTTATTTTTTTGTATGTTTGCTGGAAAACACGTCTCAGGCCTATTTCAATCGTCCAAGCCTTTGGGTTGGATCTCCAAGGCAAATCCAAGCCTTAGGATTGGTAAATTCAAATGCTTTACAAAGTGCACATGCCTATAGGGTGTGTGCACTATTTAAATCCATGACTTTCAGAGCATGTGCACCCTATGAAAGTCATAGATTTCAATAGGGCATGTGCCCTATAGCGCATGCACGCTATAGGGTGATCTATGACTTCCATAGGGCATGCGCCTTATTTAAGTCATAGATTTAAAAAGAGAGAGAGGGAGGGTAATTTATACAAATATAACATTTAAGTATAAGTTTGATTTATTTAATTTCTTATACTTTAAATTATATTTGTATAAATTATAAAATATAATACTTCTAGGATGTTTGGGATAGGTTCCAGCTTCATAGGAGTTAAGATGCAGATTCTAGATTTGAAAAATTCCAAACTTAGCCAAATTTTAGGATTCAGTAAGCCTTCAGTAGGGTTACCTCCCACAATCCATCATGGATTTCTAAAGTCAAACTGAACCTGGCAAAAGGATTCCCAAAGGTTTTTAACTCATTTTATCACAAATCACTTGGTTTCGACCCCATCTCTATGACAGACTTAGCTTAGCTCTCACCCAAATCTCTCTCTCTCTCTCTCTCTCACACACACACACACACACACACACACACACACACACACACAAACATCACCCTCTCTATCTATCTCTCTCTCCCCTCCTCTCTCTCTCTCCCTTATGTCTCACTCTCTCTCACTCTCTCTCTCTCTCTTGAGAGTGAGAGATGAGAGAGAGAGAGAGAGAGAGAGAGAGAGAGCGAGAGAGAGAGAGAGAGAGAGAGAGAGAGAGAGAGAGAGAGAGAGATCTAAGCTAAGTCTGTCATAGAGATGGGGTCGAAACCAAGTGATTTTTGATAAAATGAGTTAAAACCCTTTGGGAATCCTTTTGCCAGCTTCAGTTTGACCTTAGAAATCCATGATGGATTGTGGGAGGTAACCCTGCTAAAGGCTTGCTGAATTCTAAAATTTGGCTAAGTTTAGAATTTTTCGAATCTAGAATCTACATCTTAAATCGTATGAAGTTGGAACCTATCCCAAACATCCTGGAAGTATTATATTTTATAATTTATACAAATATAACTAAAAGTATAAGAAATTAAATAAATCAAACTTATACTTAAATGTTATATTCTCTCTCTCTCTCACACACACACACACAAACACACCCTCTCTCTCTCTCGCTCTCAAGCTCTGTGTGTGTGTGTGTGTGTGTGTCTCTCTCTCTCTCTCTCTCTCTCCCTTATCTTTCACTCCCTCTCTTGAGAGTGAGAGATAAGGGAGAGAGAGAGAGGGGGGGAGAGAGAGAGAGAGAGAGAGATCTAAGCTAAGTCTGTCATAGAGATGGGGTTGAAACCAAGTGATTTGTGATAAAATGAGTTAAAACCCTTTGGGAATCCTTTTGCTAGCTTCAGTTTGACCTTAGAAATCCATGATGGATTGTGGGAGGTAACCCTGCTAAAGGCTTACTGAATCCTGAAATTTGGCTAAGTCTAGAATTTTTTGAATCTAGAATCTGCATCTTAACTCCTATGAAGCTGGAACCTATCCCAAACATCCTAGAAGTATTATATTTTATAATTTATACAAATATAACTTAAAGTATAAGAAATTAAATAAATCAAACTTATACTTAAATGTTATATTTGTATAAATTACCCTCTTTCTCTCTCTCTCTCTCTCTCCCCTCTTATCACCCTCTCTCTATCCCTTATATATATATATATATCTCTCTCTCTCTCTATCTAGTTTTTCATAGGGCGCACGCGCTATGTAAGATTATGGATTACAATTTTGTGGCTTTGCATAGGGCACATGAGGGTGGAAATTTTGGGTTTTTACAAAGCGTGTGCACCCTATTTGGCGCACACACTATTTTGCGCATGCACTTTGTTTTGGATTGCCTAAGCCTAAGGCTTGGGCAACCCAAGCCATAGGGCGTGCACCTTATAGGGTGCACACCCTTTTGTGCATACGCACTATGCATGATTTGGGACCAAAAAGAAAAGTGGCATCTTTTTGGTCCCACATCTTTGTGCATATACCCAGCTCTGCTATTACAAACTATCAAATAAAAATCTAATCTGCAAGATCATGCAAGATCTTTTCCACAACTTCGCCAATTTCAACTTTCAAGCCTCTTAGTCTTCCTAGTCATGTCCTCTCTCAAAATCTACCCAATAACCCCTTAAATACTAATCATTAGCCACAAGTCGGCAAGATGAAACCCTTAACTCTTCCTAAAAAAATATTAAATGCCATACAAGCCGGCTTACAAAATGTATACAAACATTTAATTTAGCATGTCAGCCTCCATATCCACTTAGGAGAATCCAACAAAAGATACAAATAATAAATGCACCAAGTCGGCCCAACAAATCACATAGAACTCCAGTCGGTAAGCTAGAACTACCGAGTATCAGTGAATTAATTGAGCACGCCAAGCATTGTCGAGCACCAATGTTGACCAAGCATCGCAGGAAAGACCGAGTAACACTTTCACCGAGCATCAGGGACTACCGAGTTCCTTTAATGAGTGAGCTTCCTTCAATGACCGAGGCCATCGGTCAAGGCTGCAACTGAGCAAAAACTGACCAAAACACAAACACCTATGCAGTTTCACTGAGGACATAGAATGCCCCTGCCTCAACCTTGGATGCCCCTGCATCAAGTATTGTTAAAAGTGTTAATTTAGGTCCTACTATAAGTTATACTATGATGGATTATGGTTCTATATTTGTGATTTTGGTAGATATGTTTGATAAGATGGTCGAGTCCTTGGCTAGCTATCCTTTTTATTATATTTTTGGAGTTTTTGTAGCAAAGTAGTTTTTATTCTTTTGGATATGTAATACCAGTTTCTATTTTGTTCGTAATGCTTTGATGTTTTATTTCTTGCCTTAATTTGTGAGGGATCAGGGCCCTTTTCTTTTCTTAATTAATAAAAAACTAATATTCATTCATCCCTATTTGATATGTTGAATTTGTTGACTATTATTTTCTTGGATGTGTGTTTTTATTTTATTGTGACAAAGGTATGTTGTATTTTTTTACAATTTGATTAGTATGGTGAAGGCTTGATCCCAAGTACAAAATAAAAATTAAAACAACAAATTAAACTAGGAACAACAAGGAGTCATGCACTAGCTGACCATAAAGAACCCAAGATGATTAAATGAAAACCACACAGTAGAGGAACTATGTTTATAGATAAAAAAAGAAAACAAGAAGATTAACTATAGCTACAAATAGAGCCTTCAACATGGCACACAAAAGTACCAAAAAACTAATAGAGTCTAAAAGCAACATAATAAAAAAAATTAAACATCTTTTTTATGGACAACTTGATTATGTCTTAGTTCTTCTAGAGAGCCACAATTGAGCCTCTCTCCAACATGCAAGGACTATGTAACCTTTTCTCAAATTGGCATTCTTGTATACATTTCTCTGCACACTACTCCTAAGTTATTTCTTAATCTTAGAATGTCTCAAAAAGGTGCCCATGATGACTTTCTTCATAATAACATCAATGATGGTAATCAAAGAGATAATGCAATCTTCCATTTGATTTTTTTTTCTAAGCTTAATCACCTTTTCTATTCTAGTTTCCACAACATTCAATCTCATATGAAGGTCCACTATTTAAACTTTTATGTCATTTGACTTGTCAACTTTATTCTAGTTATTAGGGCCATCATTATTATTATCATTCAAGTCATCCACATCCTCATCCTCCATATATTTCTTATTAGTGTTGCCATCATTTCCTTCAAGCCAATATCCTCAATTTGGAAACCCTCATCCTCATTCCCCCCACCCGTCCTCATCTAGCCTCTTCATTGTCTTCTTCATCCACTAGAACAAAATCTTCTTTATAGGAGTAGACATCCCCTTCGACCACTTTCTTACTTTTTGGTCAAGATTGTGTTCTTTAGTAGTCATCTTGGCTAGGTGGGCATTTCCATGACCACCAAAGAGAACAACACTTGCCTCATTTTGATTATCTATTTTACTCATTTTCTTGTCCTCCACAATATCACCAATCAAGATAATAGTGACTCCTTTATTGTCAGGCTCCTTTTGTTGCATTTTAAACATTTTAGAAGCCCCTAGTAGAGTAGAAGAGGGTTTCCCTTTTTTTAGGGTTTATTTTTAGGAGTTCATTTTTAGGGGTTCATTTTTAAGGGGTATTTTTTTGTTGCCTAAGGCACTTTTGTTTTTGTTTTTAACTTGCAATACCTCATAAAGTGACCATGCTTATCACATTTATCATATTTGAATGACAATTGATCATAATCAAGTTCTTTCATATACCATTAACTAATGGTTTTATGGAAACATTTTGTAAAATCTACTTTAACATAGATTAAAGTACACGGAGATTGCATTTTAGTTTAGCTTTATCAATCAATTGATTTTGAAGTCTACCAATAATAATTGAAATTTATCATCAGAACAAAGTAAAAAAATTATAAAACTTCAACCAAATAAAAACTGCATTGAACAACTCAAATGTAATTAAAATGTTAAAATAAATATAAAATAAAACATTAAATTATTACATAAAAGTGCAAAATTTTCACTTCTAACCTCTACCAACCTTGCAAACAAATGAATAGTACATTTAACTGATCAAGCGTGCATTGTTACAATCTGAATGCAATACAACGTACAACCCGAGTGAAAACAAATCACTAAATTTTCAAATTTTGGTTTTGTCTTTTCGAAAATATGTCATTTGATTTTCACTTTTCGTACTCTGGCATTTGCGATAGATGACAATTTCAAAGAAAAAGCCAAAAGCCAAACAGACTGCGATGTGAATCAACAAATCACATAAAAGTTAAAAAAATAGATTGTGGAAATCATATTTTACAGTTTCTGATGAGATAATATTCTCGATTTGATAAAAGAATCCAATGCTAAGTTGATGAAGTGATAAACCATGCTATATTTTTCTTTTACTGCAATTAGTCAGCCATATCTGAATACACATTGAAGTTAACTAAACAAAGTAATCATTCAAATAATAATTCACTTGATAATAAGTTGAGGTTAACTGTTGTCAATATAAAATAATAATATATAGAGTGAATTAAATAAACTATTGATTACTTAGTTTCAATTGAGATGTTAAAATTCTATAGGCTAATGTTCATAAATTTTCTCCTCTACAGTTTTTATCTAAGGATTTTGATTGTGGTAGATATTCAAATATGACATAGATATCATTTTTAAAAGAAATTCTTTGGTTCTTGGTTGCATATTTCTCTTTATAGAGCAGTGTGGGAGGACCGCATTTAAACAGAGCCTGATAAGTGTGATTATTTCATAAATGACCATGTTCTCTTGCCAATTTTCGCTAAGGTAAATGGTTCCAATCATGTTGAAGGAAAGAAGGGTTTTGATCTAGATTTATCTAATAAATTTTCCAAATCATAGGAAATGGATTCCATTTCAATTTGTGGGATTTTATTCATGGTCTCCATGGAGATCACTGTTGTAGTTACTCGGCTAGTTGTAGAAGGTATGACCCTTTCTAGGAATTCTAAGGGCCATTACAAGGTTCATTTCAAAATAATTCTTCAAGTCCTCAAGAGAAGATTTCTCATGTTTAAAATGGGTTCAACAGAGAAGATCTGTTGGGAAATTGGATGTCATACTTTTCCTCATTAAATATATTATTCTTGAAGGCATGTATAAGTTGTTCCATTCCCATCTCTTTCCTATGTTGAATCAATTTTTCATGGTGTTAAAATATAATTTCTTCTTTGGATTTTTTCCATGTAGCCCTCCTCCTAGCTCGGGCCAATATCCGTCCACCTCAAGGAACATCCATATTTTTGTTGATCTCTCTAATCCAAAAGATTCTAAGAGTGCATCTTTCTCTAGTATTCATACCCCCTATTTTAAAACCATGGTTAACCCTAAAATAATGGAAAAAAATGAAGAATAGTACTAAGGATAAGGAGCCTCCTAAGGAGATTCTTGAGGTTTTTTAGGGTTATTCATCCTTTTAGACTATTGAGTTAGATTTGAATCTAGATAATACCCATGAAACACATAACAATCTAAAAACTAAGTCATCTTCTTGCAATGTTTTTTCCCCTCCACATTCCCTTATTCATTCTCATAAAGAGGTGGATTTATCTTAAAAAATTGGTGGTGGAGAAAGTGAATAGTCCGTGTTCTTTAAATTAGGAAAAATGAAATCGTAAAAAATCTTTACATCCATAAGCATATAGCTAAGAAGAAGATCAATAGGTTTGAGACCCTTGTTGAAGTTGATGCTAGGCAAAGGAATTGGTTGGAAGTGGTCCATGACCATATAATTTATGTGGAAACTAGTAGTCTCTCAATTAGGCTTGACAATTGGGCTAACATCGAGGAACATATTAGGGAGCTCTATGATTTGGTGCCCTTCGAGAAGGAAAATAAATAAATTCTATTTTCTATTGCTAATATCAAATATATGAAGCCACTTGATGATATCAAAAGAAAGCTGAAATATGTGGTGGATTTTAGCAAGGACATAATGACCATTACTTCAAGCTCTATTCATATTATCCAAGAGGAACTTTAGCTAGCCATGCAAAAAAATAGTAGAAGGAGATGGAGACTGATTCAATGCTCAAGGATATAGTGCACGTATGTATAGTATCCTATAATAGATTAATACTGATAGTTTATTTAATTTTTACAATCCTTTAATTATGGAATATAAGGCCTACATGTTTGTTAAGACTTTGATCAACTTTTTTGATGCTAGTATTGTTAAAAGTTCTAATTTACATGTCCTAGTCTAAGTTATACTATGATGGATTATGGTTCTATATTTATGATTTTGGTAGATACGTTTGATAAGAGGTTGGGTCCTTGGCTAGCTATCATTTTTATTATATTTTTGGAGTTTTTGTTATTTTGGTTATGTGATACCAGTTTCTATTTCATTCTTGATGATCTGATGTGTCATTTTTTTTCTTATCTTTGTGATGGATCAGGGCACTTTTCTTTTCTTAATTAATAAAAAAATAATAGTCATATGACCATATTCGATATGTTGAATTTCCTAACTATTATTTTCTTGGATATGTGTTTTTCTTTCATTGTGACAAAGGTATGTTGTATTTTATTTTATAATTAGATCAATATGGTAAAGGCTTGATCCCAAGTACAAAATAGAAAATTAAAGCACCAAATGAAACAAGGAACAACAAGGATTCATATAATAGCAGACCATAAATCTAAACCAAGTTGATTAACTGAAAACCTTACAATAGAGGAACTAATTTTATAGATAATGTAAAGAAAACAAGAAGATTAACTATAGCTACTAATAGAACCTTCAACATGGCACACAAAAGTACCAAAAAACTAATAGAGTCTTAAAGTAATATAATAACAAAAATTAAACATCTTTTTTAGGGACAACTTGATTAAGTCTTAGTTCTTCTAGAGAGCCACATTAAGCCTCTCTCCAACATGCAGGGACTATGTAACCTTTTCTCAAATTGTAATTCTTGTATCAATTGCTCTGCACATTACTCCTAAGTTATTTCTTAATCTTAGAATGTCTCAAAAAGGTACCCATGATGACATTATTCATAATAACATCAATGATGGTAATCAACAAGATGATTGAATCTTCCATATCATCATTTTTTTTGGGAGCTTAATCACCTTTTCCATTCTAGTTTCCACAACATTCAATCTCATATGAAGGTCCACTATTTAATCTTTTACCTCATCTCACTTGTCAACTTTATTCTAGTTATTAGGGCCATCATTATTATTATCCTTCAAGTCATCCACATCCACATCCTCCATATATTTCTTATTAGTGCTAAAATCCTTTCCTTCAAGCCAATATCCTCATTTGGAAACCCTCATCCTCATCCTACATGGCTAACCAAGGTATACAAATTGCCAATTCTATGGAGGTAGTGGCAATATATAATGGGATTCTTTTGGCTTTCCAAACTAGCTTTTACAAATCATCATTGAAGGTGATGCCAATAATATCATCATGATGCTAAATAGGAAAGCATCTTTGGGCTGGGCTATAGCTGGTATCATTGCTAAATGAAAAAATATCTTGTTTTGTTTAGCTCGGGTAAAGATTCAAATACCCTCAAGAAGAGGAATAGTTCAATAGATAGATTGGCTTCAATTGACCTCACTTCAATTCATTCAGACAATTTCCTTTGCATGACAGACTTGAAGAAGCTTATTCCACTATCCTTAAAGATCAACACACGCATGTTGATTAAAGACCCAAACATTATCATCTTATTGATGGGTTTTCATACTAATATATGACACATTAGACATGCCAATTTTATTAGGAATGATTTCCATTTTGTGTATTACTTGGTGGAAAAAAATAAAATTGGTTTCTGGTTGCTATTTTATTCTTGGCCTTTGTGCATATTACTCTTTATAGAGAGAGAGAGAGAGTGTGTGTGTGGGGGGGGGGGGGGGGACATTTAAATATAGCCTGATAAGTGTGATTATTTCATAAATGACCTTGTTCTCTTTCCAATTTTGACTAAGGTAAATGGTTCCAATCATGTTGAAGGAATGAAGGGTTTTGATCTAGATTTATCTATTAAATTTTCCAAATCATAGGAAATGGATTCCATTTCAATTTGTGGGGTTTTATTCATAGTCTCCATGGAGATCACCGTTGCAGTTACTAGGCTGGTTTTAGAATCTATGGCCCTTTCTAGGAATTCTAAGGGCCATTACAAGGTTCATTTCAAAATATTTCAAGTCTTGGGAATAATATTTATCATCTTTAAAATGGGTTCAACAGAGAAGATCTGTTGGGAAATCAGAAGGATGTCATGCTTTTTCTCATTAAATATATTATTATTGAAGGTATGTATAAGTTGTTTCATTCCCATCTCTTTCCTGTGTTGAATCATTTTTTCCATGGTGTTAAAATAAAATTTCCTCTTTGGGTTTTTCATCCCTCTCTCAATGAATTTTTGTGACTAAAGTGAAGGGGAGGATCCCTCTTCATCAGGGTCTCATCCTTAGATTGTATAACTTCCATATAGCCCTCTCTCCTAGATCGGGTCCATATCCCTCCACCTTAAGGAAAACAAATAGTTTTTTTGATATCTCTAATCCAAAAGATTCTAAGAGAACCTCTTTCTCTAGTCTTCATACCCCCTATTTTTAAAACCAAGGTTGACCCTAAAATAATGGGGAAAAAAATAGTACTAAGGATAAGGAGCCTCCTAAGGAGATTCTTAAGGTTTTGAGGGTTATTCATCCTTGAAGACTATTGAGTTATATTGGAATCTAGATAATACCCATGAAAATCATAACAATCTGAAAACCAAGTCATCTTCTTGTAATGTTGTTTCCCCTCCACATTCCCCTATTCCTTCTCGTAAAGAGGTGGATTTATCTAAATTTTTTGTGGTGGTGGAGAAAGTGAATAGTCTTTGTGTTCTTTAAATTAGGAAAAATGAAATAATAAAATGACTTTTCGTCCATAAGCATATATAGCTAAGAAGAAGATCAATATGTTTGAGGCCCTTGTTGAAGTTGATGCTAGGGAAAGGAATTGGTTGGAAGTGATCCATGACCATAGAATTTGAGAGGCGACTAGAAGCCTCTCAATTAGGCTTGACAATTGGGCTAACATCAAGGAACATATTAGGGAGTTCTGTGATTTGGTGTCCTCTGAGAAGGAAAATAAATAAATTCTATTTTATATTGCTAATATCATAAGAAGCCACTTGATGATATCAAAAGAAAGTTGAAAGATGTGATAGATTTTAGAAAGGACATAATGACCATTACTTTAAGCTCTATTCATATTCTCTGAGAGGAACTTTAGCTAGCAATGCAAAACTATAGAAGAAGGAGATGAAGACTAATTCAATGCCCAAGGATATAGTTCTTGTATGTATAGTATCTTATTATGGATTAATACTAATAGTTATAGTTTATCTAAGTTTTACAATCCTTTTTAATTATGGAATATAAGGCCTACATGTCTATTAAGACTTTGCTCAACTTCTTTTATGGTAGTATTGTTAGAAGTGCTAATTTAGGTCCTAATCTAAGTTATACTATGATGGATTATGGTTCCATATTTATGATATTTGTAGATATGTTTGATAAGAGGGCTGAGTCATTGGCTAGGTATCTTTTTAATTATATTTTTGGAATTTTTTTACCAAGTATTTTTTGTTCTTTTGGCTATGTGATACCAGTTTCTATTTTGTTCTTGATGCTCTAATGTGTTATTTCTTCTCTTAACTTTGTGAGGGATCAGGGCCCTTTTCTTTTCTTAATTAATAAAAAAACATTAGTCATATGACCCTATTTGATATGTTGAATTTGTTGACTATTATTTTCTTGGGTGTGTGTTTTTCTTTCATTGTGACAAAGGTATGTTGTATTTTTTTTAATAATTAGATTAGTATGGTAAATTCTTGATCCCAAGTACAAAATAGAAAATTAAAGCACCAACTTAAACAAGGAACAATAAGAAGTCATGCACTATCTGACCATAAATCTAAACCAATTATATTCGATGAAAACCACACAGTAGAGGAACTACTTTTATAGATACAAAGGAAACAAGAAGATTAACTATAACTACTACTAGAGCCTTCAACATGGCACACAAAAGTATCAAAAAACTAATAGAGTCTAAAAGAAACTAACAACAAAAATTAAACATAATTTTTAGGGACAACTTGATTATGTCTTCGTTATTCTACAGAGCCACACTTGATCCTCTCTCCAAAATATAGGGACTATGTGACCTTTTCTCAAATTGGCATTCTTGTACATCCATTGCTCCACAGACTACACCTAAGTTTTTTCTTAATCTTATAATGTCTCAAAAAGGTGCCCATGATGAATTTCTTCATTATAAAATCAATGATGGTGATCAAAGAGATGATGGAATCTTCCATATTGTTGATGTTTTGTAGCTTCAGTCAGATAGACACTATGAGTCAATACTAGTGAAGATATGTGTATATATATTTAGTATATATATATATATGAGATGTATATATACTTAAATATATAGTATATATATAATGTAAATATTAAAGAAATTAATTTAATACTAAAGAGATATTATATTATATCTAATATATCAATAGATATAATACGGAAGTGTGGTGGGCCCATAACCTATATAATATCTCTTGAGTATTATATTAATTTCTTTAATATTTACATTATATATATAAGTATATATACACATCTCATATATACTAAATATATATATACATATCTTCACTAGTATTGACTCATAGTGTTTATCTGAATGAAGCTACAAAACATCAACACTCCATCTTAGCCAGGGAAGATTAAACACATGATTAGGATAAGAAGATATCATTTACTAAGATATCAGAGATATGGTATGACTAGGACTATCAAGTCACATGATATTCATCATAACTCATAGATTCATAAGAATATCATCTCGTGATATTGAGAGAATTGGCCATATAATATCAAGTTGTATGATATTCACCAAGTACTCAAAAATTTATAAAGATATCATCTCATGATATTCAAAGCATTGGCCACAGAATATAAAGTTACATGATATTCACCATGTACTTAGAGTACTGGCCTACCAACATCAAGTCTCATGATGTCCACTAGGTACTCAACAAATATTTTAAATATCACCTCAATAAGATATCAGAGATATGGTCTAACCAAGAATATCAAGTCTCATGATATTCACCATAATTCAAAAAATATTTTAGATATCACCTCAATATGATATCAGAGATATGATCTGACCAAGAATATCAAGTCTCGTGACATTCACCATAACTCAAAAATATCCTATATAGGTAATGTGCACATGTACCCTCAATAATACTTACCATAGGAACATTCCTATCATATATCATGATCTATTTAACCATCATAAGATGTCTATCACAATAGAAGATCATGGCTTGTTTAAGGAACTCAATCCACCATGCAAGATATCATCTATCATGACTTGTTTTTGCCATCATAATAACTCTATCATGATAGAAGATCAAGTTATTGTACAAGATCATCACCATCTAATAACTTTAACAAATACAAGCGATAATCATTTGGAAGTCGTCACTTCCTCCTGATTTACATAGGGCCCAAAAGGCATTCATGATTCCTAGTCCTCTGACTGTTGTAGTTTCTTGATCACTGGAGTTCATCCATCTCAGTATGGACTACTCTCTCTGAATCAATATGACCAAGATTATCAAAAGTTGATTTAACCATATCCTCTATCTGCTCCCTCTGAAGCTCAAGTTCTTGTTTCAACCTCTTGTCTTCTTTTGAAATGTCAAACTCCCTCTAAATATGGTTTCAATCATCAATTCATTTTTAAGCATTAAGTTCTTTCTCCCTTGAATGCAATTTTCTTTTGCTTCTATCCTAAAGTTATGTCAAAGAGATTAGAAATAGCTCACTAAACTATCTCAATCGACAATACCAATGATATAAGCATACAATATTTTACTAACCAATAGTATAGCGTAAATTACAAACTTAAAAAATTATGTGCATTAATAAAACATAGAATACTTATCTTTTATAAATTTTAAGTATTTCATTCTGTAAGGTGAGCCCATATAGAAAATATAATGAAAATTCACAGAATGATGTCGTCATTCTCAAACATTACTTGAATTCTTCACATGACCTGTCTTGAATATCCAAAGGTTCTATATACTATGACAACCTTCAATCTGGTCGGATATCCCTTCAAGCGGTTAGGCTTTTAAAGAAGGAACCTCACTCTTTTACAAATTTCACATAGACTCATACACAATTGGTCATAACTTTTGAACCTAACATTTTCTTGCCAATTTCTCTAGTGAGATTCTTTGAGACTAATTTATCACCAACATATCCAAAATGCAGCAAAATCTAACGGTATATTTGTGAGATATGGTCCCCGTACTGAGACTGTATTTTTTGAGACAGTCACACATTCACCATCAACAAACTACTTGCTTACATTTGCAACTTGGCTATGATACCATGTTAAAGTTTTTAGGATCGTTTCAAATGTAATAGCACTACCTATATAGTATGTGTTTTCCAAAGGAAACAATCTCTTGCATTTATATTGAGAATGAGCCAAGAAGAGACATGTCTTTGTATACTAGAAATAATATCTTCATAGAATTAGTATTGAACAATAAATCAAATAGAAACTAAATAACCATGATTCGAAACTCTATTTAGAAAATAAAGAACAATTAAGCATTCTATGTCTCTCTAACTAAGAATGTTAATGGTGAAGCTCTCAGAAAGCCTGCATTAATGACAGTCCTAGAATGAGAAATGAGTGATAAGCTAAGCTAATTATTTCAATCCCAAATAGAAGTGCTCAAATTAAATTCTAAATTACCTTTCTAGCTATAATTCTCAAGAGGTTAGATGTAATTCTCAGATTTGTGGATTGTTTTATGAGTGATTTTGCCTTGCTTTTATAGGATTTTGCAAGGGTAGGGGGTGTGGTAGAGTTGATCATGATTAGGATCAAGTTGAGTCTTTGGTTCCACCCTTTGAAGACAATTTAAATATTGTGTCCTCAAAGCTTAGGACAAGAAGACAAGATGAGTGGACAAGATGCTCTTTCACTTTGAGTGATTGAGATTGAATTTGGCTTGATCCATGTGAGCTCTTTTCTTAAATCCTATTGGTTGAGGCTTTTTCCTCCCATGTGGTGTTGAGAGAAATTAGGATTTAATTAATTGATTTAAATTCATTTGTTTAGCCAAGTGTACCCATTGAATGGGTTAATTCCAATTTAATTCAAACTATACAATTAATTGAATTGATTTCACTTTGATTTGATTAGTTTTAATTGACCTTTTGGATCTTGATTTTGATTTATATTGAATTAAGACTTGATTTTAATTTTGATTGGTTAAATGCTCATTGTGATTCAATTGACTTGATTTGCCTTGATTAATCACTTGAATGAGCCAGTCCACTTTTAGGTGATTACAAATGCCCCTCTTTGAGTTGACAAGCAAAGCGTGTCGATTCAAAGAATGTTTTGATTTAATTGATAAAAGGTCTTTTTTCTGTCGATAGTCAATCTTGATGTTCGATATGAAATGCCGATTTTGATGATAGGATTGATGCAGTTATGATTTTATTTTAGTGTTCCTGATGGTTAATCTGATGTTAGATTGCTGATGTGTTACATGATTTGATGTGGTTCAATGTTTGATGCCCCTCTCGATTGATTAACGAAAAATTTCCTGATAAAACCTTGTGCTTTGATTTGATGATCGTTTCCCTGATTTGATGATGATGCTAATGATGTTGATTACCTGAGTGTATGCCCCCTCAGAAATGAAATGAAATTTGATAGATGTTTGAAAATTTGAACGATTTAGGTCAATTTGTGTTGATTGGGTCAATTTTATAATGAATTTTGATTTCATTTCTGATAATGTTTTTGTGTTTGTATGATTGCAAATGTCCTTGATTTGGCAGAATTAGTGAAAAATATGGGTTCCTATACCTTCTGTGGTCAAAGATTCCCTTTTTAGGTCGAAGATACCCTTTTTAGGTCAAAAGGGCCTATATAAAGGGGTAAAAAGTCACTTTCTACTATTCATTTGCACTTTTACTTGTTGACTTTTTGCTCTAACCTTCTTTGACTCCTTGATGATGTCGATCCTGATTCATGAGCATAGATTTGAGCATGGGCATTGGTATCAGTGGCCACTAAACTATGGACCTCTGGTAAATGACTGATCCTCTTAGTTTTTCAATTTACGCATTTAATTTCAAATTTTTCAATTTTTCTTAGCAAAACCCTCAATTTTTTGCTTTTTATTTCCTAAATAGAACTTTTATCCCTTTAAATAGCACTTTTACCAATGAAATAACACTTTCATGGTTTTAAATAGTGCTTATGCGAATCATAACAACACATTTACACGCATGTTCTTGGCCCTAGACCGCTTTTGCCTTGTCAAATAGCGTGTATAATGTTGATTTCACTTTTGCCATTTAGATTAGCGCTTTCAATTTTAAAATAGTGCTTTCAAATACTTTTAGCGCATTTTCCTGAAGTGGCGCTTCTGAGCTACTAAGTAGTGCGTTTACACTTTTAATCCGCGATTTTGCGTTTTAGCACTTTAAAGCCTGAAATAGCATTTTTACCCTGCTAGGAATGATTTTGAATTTCCATAGTCCACTTTGCAAATTATTCCACATTGTTGATCAAATGATTGGTTAAGGTAACAAACTTGATGTTATAGTGAGTTGTAAGATGTCAGTATGAGTCAGTCATAGTTTAAAAATTTTGATTGTCAATCTAGATTTAGATGATGGATGATGATGAATTTTCTGTCCTCTCTGAATAGACTCAGGAAAATTGATTGTGGTTTGATATTTGTAAATGTTTGATTGACTTAGGATGATCCAAATGATAACTAATTTTGAAACTGATGTGATTGAACTTTATTTTGCAAGAGGTTCTTAAGTCCTTAGGTGCTCGTGGTTTGTATCCCTTACCTATAAGTATGATCCAAGATCCAAGTGTGGCTGATCATAGACATATTAGTCTGTGTGGTCTATCTTTCCTACTGGTTCTTCCTTGATTCTGAGTGAATCGAGGTTCGATCACTGCTATGGCTGAGTGATGGCACTTAGACCATAACACCTTCCACTTGCCTATGGGTGAGATGACTATTACTCCAGAGGATGTGTATCATATCCTTCACTTTCTGACTAGAGGAGAGTTGGTTTATTATGATTCTATATATGATGGGTCAACATGTCAGTGGGTCTTTCTGGATCTGACCTTTGGAGATGATCACATTCAGTGGGCCTAGTTTCTTTCTTTTCCAGTGATACCAATAGTCTTAGGTACTCTTATTGGGGGATTCCTGCTTCCGGACAGACATGGTTATGGTTTTGTTGTTAGATGGGGTCCTATCCTTGAGGACTTGATGGCGTATCCTCAGCATTTTGATTGGGGATCTTGTGTATTAGCTTAGTTGTATCATGAGTTACATACAGTTGTGTATAGATGATCTTCCACACTCACTGTAGGAGCGATATTACTATAGCTTTGGACTTGGGAGCATATCCTAGTGACATGTTCTATCACAACATGACAGTGAGATTTGGGTTGGCCATTCACTTGGCTATATGAGGGTATTGTGATGCAGACCCATATGGGTAAGCTGGAATATTGGCGTTGGGTCATTGACAATATGGATGTTGTGGTTTGGAGACCATATGTGGGATGTGAGGCTTGGCCCGAGGATGAATTTGAGTTACCTTATATGTTTTTCCCTAGATGGATGATTGGGAGTTCCACTTATATTATTGAGAGATTTTTCTTTAGGATAGTATTGCATTAGTATGGATGCATATAGGGTATGTCGTAGGGAGTAGCGATGTATGCTCGAGTGCAAGCATAGAGATCGTTGTGGGTTCCCTATGTAGATTATGGCACAGTTGTTAGAGAGATTCAAGACCTTGGGTATCTACCTTGGTCGATGCAAGAGAATGTGATGGATGCTGGGATGATAGAGGATTATGCTAAGTGGTTGCATCGGTACCCATTTCTGAGATTTACAGATCCCACTGAGAGAGTTCCAGGTATTGATGTGGTATCAGATGGTGATGGTGGAGATGATGGAGATGGGGGAGATGATGGAGATGATGGAGATGATGGGAGAGGTGGGGATAGGATTAGAGAATGGTATTGACAATAGGGTCATCAGGTAGTCAGAGCAGGTAGAGTACATATTCCAGTGATTTTTGTTGCTCCTATCCCTCCTAGGGTTGGTGTTGGTCAGGGTAGAGGTGGTGCAGATAGAGCACTTCATCAGGTTGCTGTAGATCTAGCTGTTAGATAGGGTCAGCATAGAGCTAGACGCTAGAGAGAGATGGATGTACAGGTTGTACAAGTTTTACTTGATTAGGCACAAGGTCCTCCTGCTCAGCCGGTTATACCATAGATTTCTCCATAGGCTTCCTCTTCTTAGGCACCTATTTCTACTTCAATGCCTTCATCTTCTTCACGTCCATCTTCTTCACGATTTGTGCCATCTTTATCAGATACATCTACTTCTATTCCTTCTTCTTCCGTACCTCCACCATAGACTTCTATAGCATAGGCTCTTATCCCAGCTTTAGCATCAAATGTTATATCTCTTTAGACTTAGATGTAAGTGATGCAGCAACAGGTTACTTAGCTGAGTTTGATGATGCAGACTTTTATGCCTGCGATGAGTCAGTAGGGATTATAGGTGAGCTCAAGTCATCCTCCAAATAGTGCTCCTAGTCCTGATGGTGGAGATGGTACTGGTGGTTTAGCTAGTTTAGATATGACATGAGATATATTCAGAGTTATGCTATTGTTGATATACATGATCTCATTCATTTTATTAATATCAAGACATTGGATTTTATTGTATCATTTTTTATTCATTGATGTTGTTTATGCTGATACTTTGATTTACTTTGATCATCTGGATATTTGCATTTGTGATATTTTGTTGGACTCTGATATCTTGTTGATTTTATGATGATGATACCATAGACTCTGATACTCAATTTGATAGCTTTACTATATATGATGTCATGGTTTGTTGGATCTCATTTTCAGGTGTTTTAGCATGATATGAAAATCTAGATGGTTTTATCTCCTATATGCTTTGTTTTATGCTTTTTAGATGCAATTTTTGAAATGTATGGACATGATCTAATGATGCTTAAATGGTTTTCTTATGTATGACATAGAATAAATGGATGAATGTACTATGTGGATTCTAATGATTAATGCTTTGTGTTTATGGATGCAATGATATATAAATGGATTAGATGGTTGTAATGGATAATGTTTATGAATGCAATGTGATATGGATACTTAATTGATTAATGATCCTAGATGTTAATATGTGATATAGATGAATGATATTGTAATTCAATGATGTAATGAATATAATGATGTACTGATTATGATTCTAATGAATGCAATGGTAAATGTACTTAATGGATGTGAAATGAATGATTTCCTTTTGTCATGAATGATGCATAGTAAATGAAATGAAGCTTGAATGATGCACTCTAATGCAGTTAATGAATTTAAGGTGATGTATGCAACCTAATGCAATTTAATTTAGTGGACTTAATATGATAAATGCAACCTAATGTCATTGATTCTAAAGATAAGGATTAGTGCAACTTAATGCAATTGAATGAAATGATTCTAATTATAAAGATTAAGGCAACTTAATGCAATCAACCTAATATAAATGATGGTACATGACTTATGCAACTTAATGCAATGATTTAACATGGTGAAATGCAATGATCTTAATGGTTTAAATGATGAAAACATTTAAATGAATGTAAGATTAAGTGAATGTAGTGAAGATGATTTCCATGATTTAATGCAATGGTAATAAATGAACCTAAAAAACACAAGTGAACTAATGAAATGAACTTTTGTTTTGATTTTTGATTTCCAACACACTCGATCACATATAGTGTTTTGATGATCCTTTGATTTTTTATTTGACCATGCCCCCTTTTGTTTTTGTCAATTTTTCCCTTTTGAAATTATAAACAAAGAAAGGCAAAATACATTAAATGAAATTTAATCTAAGATGTATGCAACTAACTATCATTATTCAAAAATTTGGAGCTTATAATCATCATTGAGCAATTTTGGAATCCCACTTTTTAATACAACCATCACTAGTTCAACCATGATGATATGAATACTTTTTGCACCTCTTTTGTTTTGCTTTCCCATCTCTTTCTTGGTATGACTATTACTGATTGAAGTCAATCATGAGAGTACAAATACTGATTTTTTCAGATTCTATGTTGCAAGTGGATTTTGTTATTATGATATTGAAGATAAAAAATAACCAAGTTATCCTTTTGCGTAAACAAATAGAAATCTTTGTTTTATCTTATGTACAAGTCCTCGATGATTCTTTGAAGATCACATCCTTAGATAAATAATACATTCTTTAAAATTTTGAATTTAAGATAGTCATTCAAAAATCAACCAAAATATCATGTTTTCATCATAGCTCATCTAGTTTAAAAACTTTCATTGATTCACTAGAAATATGATTTCATCAATCAAGTCAACACTTAGAAAAATTTTGCAATGTTTTTCAAATCCATATTTCAAGTGTAGTTATATCCATTTCATACTTTTAATCTTGATAAAGGTAAGGTCATGTTAGATCTTAGATCAAATTTTGCTATTTGGTTCAATTTGTATTTGGATTTAGGATTTGATTAAGTGTTTTACTTGTATTTTTGATGAATTGATTCAATGATTGATTGAAATTTGCTTTTGATAAATCCTTCCTCCTTTAGAGTAGATTGCCCCCAGTTTGATATGATGATGTTTGTGGGACTTCAAAATCTTTAGGTACTTGCAAATGCAACTGTGGGGTTTTATTATGCAATATATACAAATGCTGGTGAATGCAATATTTACAAGGTGATGGCTAGGTATGCGACTGACTTGGACTTTCAATGGTGTCTGTTACCAGATTTTCACTGGTTGAATGGATCTTGCTTTTTTTTTTTCTATTTTTAAATCTTTTTCTATTTTTTTACTACCAAGGTGCCTATTTGCTAGGTTTTCACCAAGGTACTTTTTATCTTTTTTGATTTTTTTTTTTGTATTTTTTCTTTTTCAATTTTTTTCATATCATCAAGGTGCCTATTTGCTAGGTTTTCACCAAGACAACATATTTTTGAGGATCATATCTGAATGTTTTTGGTGTTTCCTAATGCTCAATTTTCCATTATTTTTTAATATCTTTTTTGCATTTCTGATTTGTTTGTTCTTTTTTGCTTTTCAAATATTTTTGGTATTTTCAAGTTCTCTTTTGACTATGTACAATAAATATGATGCTTTCCATCTGAGTTTCTGATACTCTTTCTTTGATACTCTTTCATCTACCTCATGTATAGAACCTTTTTAGATGAATGCTATTAATAGGTTCTTGCTGCTCTTCTCCATCACAATCTGCTAATTTGTAGGTGTCAGTCCCAAAAGATGAAGTGGTCACAAAAAATCCTAACCAGTTTGCCTCCCATTTCCCTTTCTTCTCTCTTTCCGCTTGATTCTTGGGATTTTCTTGCAAAACTAGGTTTCCTATTTGAGATGTTCTTGACTTGATATGCTTGCTATAAGTCCTTGACATTCGGTTTTGATAAAATTTTAAGTGATCAAATGCTTGTTGGTGTTTCTCATCTAGCAATTCTAGTTCATGCAACCTAGCAATTCTATAGTCTTCTTCACTTATCAACCCATGTAGAGATATCCTTAAGGATGGAAGTTCTACCTCCAAAGACAAAACTGCTTATGTTCCAAAAACTAAGGAAAATAGTGTAGCTCATGTTGGCATTCTAATGCTTATCCTATAAGCCCACAAGGTTGGGTTTATTTTGATATGCCAATCTCTACTTGAATTGTCCACCGTTCTCTTCAATATCTTCAAGATGTTCTTTTTTGTTTCTTCTTCTTGTCCATTACCTTGAGGATAATAAATTGATGAAGAATGATGGATCATGTAGAATTTTGTACACAACTCCTTTAGGTCTTTATTTTTAAAGTGTTTTGCATTATCCGTTATGATGGCATGAGGTACTCCATATCTACATATTGTGTGATTTAAGATAAACACAGATATCTATTTTCCAGTTGCAGTTGATAAGGGTACAACTTCCACCCACTTGGTAAAGTACTTTGTTGCCGTGATAATGAATTTATGACCATTTGAGGATGGTGGATAAATCATTCCTATTAAATCTAGACCCCATTGATAAAATGACAAAGGTGTTGTCATTGGATGAAGCTCTTGTGCGGGCACATGTATCAATTTTCCATGAAATTGACACTTTCTACAAGTTTTGGCAAAGTGATAAGCATCTTTCTCCATCATAGGCCAAAAATATCTTATCCTAAGAAGTTTCTTAGCTAGGGTTAATCCATTCGAATGTGACCCACAAATCCCCTTGTGGATTTCTCGTAAGGCTTTATCTAACTCATCTTTCTCTAAACATCTAAGAAGCATTCCATCTAAACTCTTACGATACAATGTTTCAGATATTAAGGTATAACGAGCGTCTTAGCAGATGAAGCTTTTCTTTTGGTTCCTAGTTTGGTCCATGGGTAGGATTTGATCTTTTAGGTATGTTTAAATAGGTCCATACCAAGGTGATTCATGTGTAGTTAGCAAACAAATGGTATGAGGATGAGTAGGGTCAAATGCAGGTTGTTCCACTTCTTCTACCAGGAATTCATATCTGGTGCTTTGATATGGTATTTGTAGAAGTGATGCCAAAGTTTTCATTGCATCTGCTGCTTTGTTCTTCTCGCTTGGCACTTGCTCACATGTAATAATAGTAAAGTATTTCATAATATTTTCCACCATGTTCTTATAAGGTACCATCTTGTCATCTTCCATTTGATATTCATCATTAATTTGATTAATGACTAATTGTGAATCTCCATAAACCTTTAGTTCTGTCACCTTCCATTCCAATGCCAACTTGATTCTAATGACCAAGGCTTCATATTTTTCTATGTTATTGGTGCATGGAAATAGAAAATTATATGACTTTGGAATTGTAGATCCTTGAGGAGTGATTAAGAGTATGCCTGCTCTTGATCCATGTTGGGTGTATGAACCATCAAAATATAGTTGCCATGTTTTTTCCTCAACATTCACAATATCATAATCTAGGAATTCTACTTGTATTGGATGATCATCTTGTAGTGGTGCTTCTTCTAATTGGTCAGAAATGACTTGTCCTTTGATAGATTTGCGATCTACATACTCAATGTCAAATTCACTCAACACTATGACCCATTTGGCTAGCCTTCCATTTAATGTTGTTTTACTAAGTAGATACTTCAAAGGATTGATCTTTGCTATGAGTCTTATCTTATGAGATAACATATAGTGACATAGTTTTTGGGAAGCAAAAACCACAGCCAAACATGCCCTTTCTATAAATGTATAATTCAACTCGTATTTGACCAAAGTTCTACTTATGTAATATATTGCTTTTTCTTTGTCGGATTCATCCTCTTGTGCCAAAAGTGCCCCCAATGAATGCTCTATTGTTGAAATACATAGGATCAAGGGTTTTCCTTTGATAGGTGGCATCAAAGTTGGAGGGTTCATGAGGTATTTCTTCAACGTGTTGAAAGCTTCTTCACACTTCTCATCCCATTTGAAAACTGTATCTTTATGGAGAAGTTGGGTGAAGTTATGAAATTTTTTCGCCAATTGGGATATAAATCTTCTAATGGATTGAATTCTTCCTTATAGTGACCTCATTTGGCTTATGTTTCAAGGTGCTTCCATCTCCATGATAACTTTGACTTTAGCTGGATCTACTTCTATCCCTTTTGATGATATAATGTAGCCTAGTAGTTTCCCTGATTGGACCTCAAATGCACACTTTTTTTGGGTTGAGCCTTACTTTGAACTGCTCTAATCTGACAAATATTTTCTTTGGAATTGGTAAATTCTCCTCTCTTGAATGACATTTTGCTAATATTTCATCTACATAATCTTCCATGAACTTATGCATCATATCATGGAGTATTGTTGTCATAGCTCTTTGATATGTTGCCTCGACATTCTTTAGACCAAACGGCATAACATTCTAGTAGAATGTTCCCCATGTGCATGTAAATGGTTTTTTATCTTGGTCCTTGGGTGCTATCTTGATCTGGTTATAGCCAGTAACTCCATCCATAAGTGAAAACATGGAATGTCCCACTGTTAAATCTATAATGGCGTCTATGCTTGGAAGAGGCAAATCATCTTTAGGACACACCAAATTTAGATCTCTAAAATTCATGCAAATCCTGATGGAATTATCTTCTTTTGAAACTGGCACTGTTACCCAAAATTTCCTTGTCATTCAATTTTGGCCATAATCCTATTTTCGCTTGCGAAGTTGATCCACAAAGTTTTATGGCTTGCGATCTAAACCCTATGTTCTTCAATGTGTCACCATGCTTCAGTACAGATCGCATGTGCTAATTCATAAAACCCAGGGAGATATTCAAGTTTTAACGACTACAGGAAATACTCAGGTCGCAGGGTTCCAAAAAATGTTCAAAGACTAAAACCCTCGATGTTTTCTATTTCTCTGATGCCTTTTCGTCAAGTGAAAAGCTCAGTTGTTTTCGACCTTCTACACTTCACACTTCTTATTCGGCATCAACATTTCCTAAGTGCGCTATCGTGACATGGTGGGTCCCAATTTTTCAAGGCCGCGGTCACTAGATCTCTTGATCTTGGCAGTTAGCTCCTTAACTTTCTGAGATCTGGCGGGTGGTTAGTTCTCCTTAGTCACGTAGTCGCTAGATGCTTTGGCGGTCTCAGTTATGGTGGGTCCCAATTCATCGTGACTCAGTTATTTCTTGATGTCCAATTCCTCTGGTGGTTAAGCCTTTATTTCGGTGACCTGGCAATTGTGTAGTCGCAAGATCTCTTATCTTCAGTGGTTAAGTGCTTTTCATTTAGTGACCCAGCATTTTCACAGTCGCGTGTTCGCGCAATCGGGAAAGCGGTTAAAGGTATGTCTAGCGGTCTCTTTTTCAAGCGGTTAGGTGCAGTGAAGATCTGACGGTTGTCGTATGATCTCATGGGAACTTCTAAGCCCATGAGATCATGCGCTAATCATTGATCTTGCTTTATTGAAAAGAGCTCTAGCATGTGGGTCCTTCCTTTGCTGACCTGCTTCTCCTTGATTGGCCGAGAGCTGGTGATGTGTAATTTGTCAGTGCGGGCCCAAAATCTTGTCAGAGTATTTACAATGGGGTCAGCATGGCCAAGATCTACAGTGGTCATATCTTTGTTTGGAGTCTCTCTGACACATGCGATTATATGACGGCCATTCGATCTTTTGGGCTTAATACTGCCAATGGGTCCGATGTGCCATGTCATGCTGATGTGTTAGTTTCTCATTCCCCAAGCTGGTGGTGACAATGCAGTTGTCGGTGGGGCCTATTTTCTAATGGGTTCATGGTCTGTCACATTATCTCATAGCCCTCTTTCATGCTTTGCGATCATGCGACTAACTGCCAGACCTTGCAATAAAGTTTAAAGGCTCGAGGTGGGTCCAAGATGCTGACATGTCAGTATGCTCGCTTCTTATTGGTCAAGATTTTCTGGTATGAGGATTGACTTCTCAAAGGGGTTTGTGACCATTCATTTTCCGGTAGGATCTTCATCGATGACTCTGTTATCTTTTGAGCCCTGCTAGCCGTTTGAATTTAAATTTCAAATTTCCTGTGAAGGGTTTTGAAGGTTTTTTGATATTTTTCAATGTGCACGGCACTCGGTAGCTCTGAAATTTAAATGTTAAGGACAAAGGTGGTTGCAAGGGACTCTGAAGTTATCTTTGGATAGTGTTGCAGGACCCGGTGCCATGTGTTCATGCTGCGGGTTGATGTAAGGTGCTTAGCTCCATTATTTTTGCAGTCCTTTCTCAGGGTGGTATGATTGATTTTGGGAGCCTTCATGGCTGAGTGGGGTTGCAGGTGAGTTGGTTGATCAAGATGGTGTGTCTATAGGTGGGTCCTGGTATAGGAAAGATATGCATGATGAGATTTTTGTGCCTGTTTGTCGACTGTTCTTAGAGATTTTGAGGGTTTGTACCTCTTGGGTTTGGTAAAGAGTTGTAAATCTATAACCCTAGTTAGGTTTAGTTCTTGACTCCTGCCTGCATGTAGTGAGTGATGTATATATTGTTTTTGTAGAGCCTTAGTGCTAGGAAGAGGTTCATTTTGTAAAGGAGAGAAGCCCACTTTTGCAAGAAAGTCATCTTTTCCCAGAAAGCCATCTGTGGTATTTGTTCTACCCTCTGGTTCTTCTACTCTTTGTAATCTCCCATTGGTGATTTAAGCATGCTTGAGGTACTTGAGATATTTGTTCTATCCCTGTACTGCTTTTATCATCTCTTATTGGATCAAAGTTTATGAATGTTGTTAATGGAAATTGGGGTTCCTAGTCCCTCTCACTTTCTGTGATTTTGTGTGTTACTGTGTCTGATCTGATTTAGATGTTTTGTGGGTATACTACAACCCCTAGTGAGTTGTGACTTATTAGACCTAATTCCTCCATTGGTCTCATTCATCTATACTAAGATCCAAACCCTAGTTTCAGTGCATCACCTAGTAGGTAGTTTGCTTTGAGTCATTTCCCTTTCATGCACTCCTTCTATCCCTTTCCCTCAAAAGTTTTACTTTTCCTATCTAGAAGCAAATTAAGGTGATTATCCAAGAGGAACCAGCCTAGAACCTAGAGGTTTCATCTCAGTTAGCAAAAGTCCCACAACCTAGAGATGATTCCCATGTTATACTAAGTTATCAAGACCAAGAGAGCTTGAGACAGAGGTGCAAATTCAGTGTATAATAGGCACTATATTTGAAATCCATTGGGCATAATCAATGGCCCTAATAAATCCCACTTTTAACAATTTCTCCAACTCCACTTTTACTAGCAAGGCTATATGTGGATGTATTTTCCTTAGCTTCTGTTTGACTGGTTTGGCTCCTTCCTTTATATTCAAGTGATGCATAATTAAATTTGGATCTAGTCCCAGAATATCATCATATGACCATGCGAAGTTGATTTTTCTTTCTTTGAAGAATTTGATGAGTTCTTTTCTCTCTTCACTAAATAAGGATGCCGCTAGGTGTATGATTTTTGGCTCGATTTCTAGTCCAATATTTATCTTTTCTATAGGCTTGATCAAAATTGGAGATCTCTTCATAATGTTCAGGCAAGGCATCCAAACTTCCTTCCTTAGGTGCCTCAATTTGGTTTTCATGTTTGGAAACATCCTTTATTTCTTCTTCTTTTGGATCTAATGCTACCACAACGTGGTTATCAACACTAGATTCTTTTCCTTTTTTACTTTTTTTTGTTTTTTTCAATTTTAGGTGGATTGAAAGTTTGGATACTCCCCTTTATCATTTCCTCCTGATATTCCATAGTAGAAGAAGGTTCAACCACATTGAGGTATTGGGACACCACATTTTCATTCAAAAAGATTGGGAGGATGGTTGGTTCAATGGAATCCCATTCGATTAATTTCGGGTATATGAGAGTTAAAGGATCAACACTTTGGCTTGGTTCAATGGGATTTAGGGATAAGACCTTATTTGATGGTTCGTACATTATATCATTCAAGTCTATGACATGTGCTTCTTTGAGATGCTCTGGAGAACTAGGATCAAAATCCTCTAAGGTTTTCGTTGGATAGAAATCTCATAGATTAAACCTAACATTAGATTCCCCCATATTAGGTCTCCATGAAGGTATGTAGCATTCTCCTACCCATTTATTTATCTCAATTTCTAGACTTGGTACATTATTTATGACCACTTGGTTTGAACTTGATGCTTGATTCTGACTTGGTGCTGAAATGGATGATTTCCCTTTGTTAGAGGTGTAGGTATGAATAACATCAATACCCTTATCATGGCATGATTCATTGGATAATGTATCCCATTCCCAATCATTTGAGTCTTCATCACTATGGGACTCTAATTATAATATCTAATCATAGACTTTGGGATAGTGCTTTTGGGTATACCCTTGTTCTAGGTATATTAATCTGGTTTTCATCTTGCTATCTCGCCATGTCATTTCAATGGGTTCAATGAGTCCTTCATTCCTATTTCCCAATGGTCCTTGTCCTTTGTATCCCATCTTTTAAATTATTTGGAATCCTTTCCTATATGGATGTGTGGGAATGCTGATATTTTGGCTATGTTTTTCTTGAGCACTTGATTCCTCATCCTTGTATAACCAGTTTAGGATCTCGTTGTCCTCTTCATCCATGGCTGAAGATGTACTTGCCCTCACAAAATTATTATTGTACTTATGAGGTAGATTTGATGGCCTTCCATATGTCTTTGGAGATAAGGGTAGGTCTATCATGGACAAAGAATATTCTCCTACTCCCTTTTGCTTGATTTTACATTTTTCTTCAAATTTTTTCATCATATGGTCCATTTTTTGGTAATGTGCCTCCTTGGCATAGATTTTCATGGATTTGGCTTGGTCTTCTTTCTTCTTTTCAAAATTACTTTCCTCACTAACCTTTTCTTTGCCTTTTGTCGATGTAGATGAGTTAGTGGGATTTTGTAGGTTTTCAACAACAATAATTTATTCCTCCTCTTTTTCTTTTCCTTTTAAGGATGGAAGATCTTTAAAACTTTACCCTTTCTCAATTCTTAAGGGTATGGACCCTTCTGCATTATGCGGGAAAAGAGTATCATTGATAGGATTTAAGTTATTACAATATTGGAAGGGGTTGGAGTCCCTGCTTATCATGATCTCTTGCCCTAGATAAGGAAATTTCAAACATTGGTGATAGGTTGATGGAATGGCTTGCATTTCATGAATCCAAGGTCTTCCTAGTAAAATGTTATAGGTTAGCTTTAGGTCTAAGACTTGAAAAATAGTCTCTTTTTGCATTGGGCCAACCCTAATAGGAAGTACTATGACTCCCTTGGAAGCTCTCTCTTCGTCATCGTAGGCTTTAATAGTTATTTTTTTCTTAGGGTCAATTGCCTCCTCAGAAAATCCTAGGGATTTTACTAGGTTAAGGGTACAAATTTTTAAGCCGGTACCTCCATCTATAAGGACTCTTTTCACCGTATGCTTATGAATTAACACCTCTATGTGCAAAGGCAAGTTTTGAGGATGATTAAGTGACGTGTCATCTTGCTCAGAAAATGATAAGCAATGAGGTGCAATGAGGTGTCCCACCATATTTTGAAATTTATGTACCTCCAAGTTTAGAGGCACATTAGTCTCCAAGAGAGCTTTCTCCAAGATATGTTTACGAGTTGGTGATAATTTGAGCTAGTCAAGAATATAAATTTGAGCGGGAGATCATTGCAATTGATCAACCAAATTATATTGCTTAGATGATGAAGTTGAAGCTTAGTTTGGTAGAATAATTCTTGGAGCATTCGTAGGTAGAGTGATTTTAGAAGCTTGCCCCCTAGTGACAAAATTAGATGATGCCTCTCTTGATTTCTCCTTTACCACAACAACATTTATGGTATTGTCCTCTTCACTTAGAGTATTAATTGTGTTGTTTTAGGTATGAGCAAAGTTCACTTTCTCATTACCTCTTTTCTAATTTTGGTTGTTGGCATTAGATGACTCACCCTTTTCATGGTTTATAAAGGGGTTCTTTAAGGCTGTATGATCCTCATTATTTTGAGGCCCTTCAATTTTGATAGTTCCATCATCTGTTAGGTCTTGCACTAAGTGTTTTAACTTCATGCATTCATTGGTTTTGTGACCCTTATTTCAATGATACTCACAATGGTGAGAATCATTCCACCAATTAGGTTTAATTTGAGGTTCATAAGGTCTCAAATCAGGTAATGTGATAATCTTATTAGCAACCAAGGTTCTTAATGCGCTCTGCAAGGGTTCACCTAAAAAGGTGAATTTTCTCTTTTGATATGTGGAGAAAAAAGGTTTGGGCTTATTCCCATTAGTGTTATTAAAAGGCTTATTATTAGAATTGTTGTTGGGATTGTTGGAATTGTTGTTGGAATTATTGGAATTAAAGGGAGCTTTATTCATTTGGTTTACATTATATGAATAATTAGTTCCACTTGATAAGTTAAAAAGGGGTTGCCTTCAAGTTGCGGGCCTCCACAACTCCATCATTCACAAGATTTTTTTTATTATTCTTTAACTATAACTTAGGTTTATCATTGTGATTATTGGCCCCTCTATTATTAACATAATTAGATACATAATGGTTATTGTTTTTTTTGGTATTGGATTTATTGTCTTTAAACAATTTTATCTCTCCTCTTTTTACCAATATGTCTTTAATCTTGATCCCATTTTCGATAATTTTTTCAAATGTTGGGGGACATTGAAGTTGTAATCAATAATTCATCTCCATGGTCAAATTGTTTGTAAATATTTCCATCTTCTCCTTCTTGGGGATACTTCATGGATACCTTGCAAAAATGGTCCTCCACCTTTGTAGGAATCCTAAGAAGGATTCACCATCTTTCTGTTTGGTATCACACAATTTGAGCATTGTGATTTCATGCTCGATATTATAGGAGTAGTGGGTTACAAACTTAGAGGCTAATTCCTCAAAAGTCTTTATTCCTTGTGGGAGCTTAGTGAACCATTCCATGGTGGGGCCTCCCAAGCTCCTAGGAAAAAGTCTCATTAGGTACATAGTGTTATGCATGAACTCAATGCTTAAGGTGCAAAACTCCCTTAGATGATCCCGTGGGTCTATTTTACCCACATACTTATCATACTTAGGAAAAATGGTATTGAAGGGAAAAGGTTCCATGACCAAGCTTTTATCGAAAGGAAAAGGACACAAAGCTTCAATAGAAAAGGGCTTAGGTTCGGCTTCCTTTTTCATTAAATCTATTTGTTCTTAGAACGTTTGTAATTGTTTGGTCATAACATTCATGGGTTTATCTACTTCTTGATTCTTCTTAAGTTTCTCTATATCATAGTCATATGGGAGCTTTACCCCCGCTTGGACTAGGTTTAGGAAAAATTTCTCCCTACCCCTATCTTTCAATTTCTCCATGACTTCAAGAAAATCATTATCTTGAGCTGCTCTATTAGCCCTTTCTTCAAGTATTTCCTTAGGATCTTGATAAGCATTATTGGTGTTATTGTTGTTTCCTCCATGGTGGTAATCATGATGTGCAGAGTTTCTATCCATTTCTTCAAGTCTTTCTTCAAATAAATTTGGGAGAATATCCCCTTGGTCGTGACCGTTGAAAAGACTTTGGTATTCAAATTCATAGACTTCGTTAGCAATAAAAGTGCTATCTCCTTGTAAAGATACCCTAAGTTTGTGGGACCATGTGGAAACCAGCATCCAACAAGGTTTAATTTGAATTGATCTTTTGATTTGGTAATTGTTTATTATAATTGAAGATATTAAAAATGTAAGATGAACTTTCAATGGATATAACTTTCACTTGTTTTATGTATTTCCAAACACAACAATCACACATACACTTGTCTCTATTTACCCACTACACAATAAGTGTTTGATTTTGAAAGTACGTTATCACAGGTTTTGCACAAAAAGACACTTCAAGCAATCTACTAGCTCAAGATTGGTTCGTAAACATGGCTCTATAAGGTAGTCTTTGCTAATTAAACAAGGTTTTAGTCAATATTATGTTCAAAATGGATATTAAACTTTCATCCTCCAAGTATATTAGGAGGCTTCCCACCACCGGTATGTCAGAGTTTTGTGCAATCCCGAAGGACTACTCAAGGAAGTTAAAAAATTTAACACCTTTTTGTCACACACCCCATTAAGGATGCATGCATTTCATTTTATCGTGGGTTGGATGATCGTGACAAAAGGCGATTGTATCTCACTTTGGGTTATCCCTCTCACTAGCCTCGTTAAGGCAAATTCTCGGGAGGTGAGCCCAACTATTGATCTAGCATGTTCATGGAAAGCAATAAAATGGAATAGAGAAATAGGTTGTGGGAATTTGATTCACCAAAAAGGTGAAGATCATATCCCTATCCACTTCTTTATCCCCAAACACGATTAACAAGGTTCAATTTCCAACCCTCTAACTAGTGAGAATTGAGTATTGCTACTCTTTTCTACAAACAAGGGGTTTTTCAATTTAGTGTTTAATTTGCTCAACCTTTATTTTTAATTAAAGAATTTAAAACTTTGGCATTTTGATTCACTAATAAAAGTGAAAAGCATAGGCCTAATGTTAAACTTTTCAAACTAAGATAGGCTGTTTTTAATTACTGGATTTTGAAAACACCAAAGCCACAATTTAAGTACAAAAATGACAATGCTTAAGGCTTACCTTGTCCTTGTAGCTAGCAAAAGGCTAGGGGAATTTTTTAGTGATTTTTTAATTTTAATGCTTACCTTGGCAATCGTTCCTTTCCAATGTGCTTTTCCTCCAACAAGTTAGTCAACAAAACTAGCAAAAGTGAAGGAAACAAAGATAAAATTCAAGAAGCGAAGATAAAATTGAATCTAAAAACCTTACTTGCAAATTTTAAGAAAAACTTGATTTAAGGTGAAAATATCCAATTTAATGAAACAAATTTAGATTTGTATGCTTCTACAACTTTGAGATCATGCTCATGTACCTAATTTTCCTGCTGTGAATCCTCAAGAACCAGCTTGATATGAGCAATGTTTTCCTTTTTTATCTTCCTTGTTAAAGCCTTTCCTTCTTGATTGACTTTGCTCTTTGGTCTTTTTATTTTTTATGTCTGGACTTCCTGCAGAGACATAAAAATCATTTTCTGACAGTTAGATTACAAAAAATTTCAATTTAAGCAAAAGTGTTGTTAAATCTATTGAAAGCAATACTTAAATGCTCAAACACGCTAGAGATTTAATCAGAAGCGCTAAAGAAAATATTGAAAGCATAGAAACAGAGAGTAAAAGTGTTGGAATCCTATGTAAAGGTGTCAGAAATTGATCAAAAGCGCTGGAGATCGATTCAAATGCACTCAGTAGTCAGGGAAAAAGCGCTTGGTAGTCAGTGCAAAAGCGCTAATAGAAATTAGACGAAAGCCAGAAAGAATTGAAAGCATTGTTTCTCTGTGAAAAGGCACACAAATTTGTCATGGAAGTGTTGAAACAGTGCTCAGAAGCACTGTTTATCTACTCAAAAGCATTGTTTGAAGTCTTAGAAGTGTTGTTTCACTGCAAAACTGAGAGTTAAAAATGCAAAAATTTGAACAAATATGAAGATTACAGGATTTTTAGAAAGTGAAGCTTACTGCCCCATGGTGGGCGCCATTTTGTATACTAGAAATAGTATCTTCATAGAATTAGTATTGAACAATAAATCAAATAGAAACTAAATAACCACGATTATCAGCTCTATTTAGAAAATAAAGAACAATTAAGCATTCTATGGCTCTCTAACTAAGAGTGTTAATGGTGAAGCTCTCAACAAGCCTCCATTAATGATAGTCCTAGAATGAGAAATGAGTGATAAGATAAGCTAATTAATTCAATTCCAAATAGAAATTCTCAAATTAACTTTTAAATTGCCTTTCTAGCTATAATTCTCAAGAGGTTAGATGCAATTCTCAGATTTGTGGATTGTTTTATGAGTGATTTTGCCTTGCTTTTAGAGGATTTGGCAAGGGTAGGGGGTGTGGTAGAGTTTATCATGATTAGGCTTGAGTTGAGTCTTTGGTTCCACCCTTTGAAGACAATTTAAATATTGTGTCCTCAAAGCTTGGGACATGAAGACAAGATGAGTGGACAAGATGCTCTTTCACTTTGAGTGATTGAGATTGAATTTGTCTTGATCCATTTTTTAAATCCTATTGGTTGAGGCTTTTTCCTCCCATGTGGTGTTGAGAGAAATTAGGATTTAATTAATTGATTTAAATTCATTTGTTTAGCCAAGTGTACGCCTTGAATGGGTTAATTTTGATTTAATTCAAACTATACAATTAATTGAATTAATTGTACTTTGATTTGATTAGTTTTAATTGATCTTTTGGCTCTTGATTTTGATTTATATTAAATTAAGAATTCATTTCAATTTTGATTGGTTAAATGCTCGTTGTGATTCAATTGCCTTGATTTGCCTTGATTAATCACTTGAATGATCCTGTCCACTTTTAGGTGATTATAGTCCCTTCATGGGACATGTGTATTCATTATTATGTAATTAATATAATGCCAATTATGATTTTATACAGATGTGTGTGTGTGTGTGTAATCATAATTGTCATTATATTAATTACATAATAATGAATACACATGTCCCATGAAGGGACATATCTCTTCTTGTCTCATTCACAATATAAATGCAAGAGATTGTTGCATTTGGAAAACACATACTATACAAGCAGTGCTATTACATTTGCAACGATCCTAAAAACCTTAACACATATCATTTATCTTTTTTTTGAGCTTAATCACCTTTTCCATTCTAGTTTCCACAACATGAAACCTCATATGAAGGTCCACTATTTAAAATTTTATCTCATCTGACTTGTCAACTTTATTCTAGTTATTAGGGTCATCATTATTATTATCCTTCATGCCATCCACATCCTCATCCTCCATATATTTCTTATTAGTGTTGTGATCATTTCCTTGAAGCCAATATCCTCCATTTGGAAACCCTCATGCTCATCCCCCCCCATGCCTCTTCATTGTCTTCTCATCCACTAGAACAAAATCTTATTTACAGGACATGACATCCCCTTCGACCACTTTCTTACTTTTTTGGTCAAGCGTATGTTTTTTAGTAGTCATCTTGGCTAGGTGGGCATTTCCATGACCACCAAAGAGAACAACACTTGCCTCTTTTTTATTATCTATTTTACTTATTTTCTTGTCCTCCACAATATCATCAATCAAGGTAATGGTGACTCCTTTTGTTGCATTTTAAACATTTTAGAAGCCGCTAGTAGAATAGAAGAGGGTTTCCTTTTTTCAGGGTTTATTTTTAGGTGTTCATTTTTAGGCGGTATTTTTTTGTTGCCTAAGGCACTTTTTTTAAATTTTTTTTTTGCAATACCTCATAAAGTGACCGTGCTTATCACAATTGATCATATTTGAATGACAATTGATCATAATCAAGCTCTTGCATATACCATTAACTAATGGTTTTATGGAAACATTCTCTAAATCTACTTCAACATAGATTAGAGTACATGGAGATTGCATTTTAGTTTAGCCTTATCAATCAATTGATCTTGAAATCCACCAATAATAATCAAAATTTATCATCACAACAAACCAAAAAAATTAAAAAATACTTCAACCAAATAAAAACTGCATTGAACAACTAAAATTTAATTAAAATGTTAAAATAAATATTAAATTATTACATAAAATTGCAAAATGTTCACTTTTAACCTCTACAAACCTTGCAAACAAATGAATAGTACATTTAACTGATCAAGAGTGCATTGTTACAATCTGAATGACATACAACGTACAACCCGAGTGAAAACAAATCACAATTTTTAAATTTTGGTTTTATCTTTTCAAAAAATCCCATTTCATTTTCACTTTTTGTATTCTTTGGCCTTTGCCTGGAATTCCAGTAAGTTTACGTTGGATGATAATTTGAAAGCGAAAGCCAAAAGCAAAATAGACTGCGATGTGAACTGACAAATCACTTAAAGTTAAAAAAATTGATTGTGGAAATCATGTTTTATATTTTCTGATGAGATAATATTCTCGATTTGATAGAAGAATCCAATGCTAAGCTGATGAAGTGATAAATCATCCTATGTTTTGCTTTTACTGCGATTAGCTGGCCAAATCTGAATACACATTAAAGCTAACTAAATAAATGTAATCCTTCAAACAATAATTCACTTGATAATAAGTTTGAGGTTAATTGTTGCCAATATAAAAGAATACATAGAGGGAATTAAATAAACTATTGATTACAAGTAGTTTCAATTGAGATGTTAACATTCTATAGGCTAATGTTCATAGATTTTCTCCTCTACAGTTTTTATCTAAGGATTTTGATTGTGGTAGATATTCACATATGACATAGATACCATTTAAAAAAAAAAAAAAGATATTTTATGTGTAGGTATAGGTACAATCAAATTTTATTAGAGATTATTTAAGTATTTAACAAAAGTTATAGATGACATTGTTGTAGTTATATAGGACATAGGTACATTTATATATGACGTGAGCACACAAAATATAAAACATTATGACTATATGGGCATCACAACATTGAAAGTGTCACTGTCTACTCTTTGAATACAAAAAACTAGCACACAAAATACAAAACATATTTTCAGCAATACTAATTTTCTTCCTACTCATCTTTAGATATCAACATCAACAATATTACTCAAATCAAACAATCATTCTTTCCCCTTTCTCTTGTAATTTTTTTATTTGTCATGAACAATCCTGATTATTGCTCATTTAATATTAAAATGTAGAATCACCTAGAATATTTTAATATACTAGATCTTTATAACTTTAGAAAAATTACTCATACAATAAATTAGTAATAGATTAAACATCACATATATTATGTCCACTATCTCATATGTTATGATATTTCATAATAGACCTTTTGATCAAGTCTTGCATTTCCATTAAAGTGTTTTGATTATGTACCTTGTTACTTATGTGACGATTTTAGAGATTTCATTAGTATACATGCAATATTTTGTATTACCATCAATGCAAGATATTAATAAGGTTTTTGTATCAACATCTATTATCCAACTACATAATATGGGAGGCATACATTATGATATTATATGCTTTGACTCGTTTATATTCTAACACTACATTAGAATTGTTGAGATTTTTAATAGATTTCCATAAAGGGGTATGGATCATGTATTTAAGATTCACATACCTAGATATGTACATGTTAGATAATTTTAGTTTTTTAACATCTCTATTTTCAATATACTTCTTACCACGAATTGATTATAATATCTAGTTCACCATTATGCTTTTATGATTGTCATTTATTGTACGAGCACGTTTCAAGAACATGTGGATTTAAGATGATTTCCCAATTGATTTAATTCATTAATATTATTTCATCTAGGTTACGTTATATCATGTTGGTTTTTTAAATTGTGCATTGTCTATCTTATATGTATTTTTAATGTTTTATTGAGTGTACAAGCATAGGTTTTAGCCATAAAAATGTTTAATTGGAGATAGTTCATTTTTTACAAACATGTTAATATGTATATCTCTCTATCTCACGTGTTTTTGAGTTGTAAGACATGTCTTGTGATCTATGTAAAGCCAAGTCATGAATTGATGTTGATTCTTGGTCTAGATGTTGTGAATAAACTAGTAATTTATGTATCTTTATCATGTGTATTTATTTAATCATCTTGTTCCCATTTGCATTTTTTAGTTTTTGTATCTTTATATTAAGGATTTTTATTATGAAATTAAATTTTGATATTCCAAAATGCATTTGAGATTGAAAGATTTTTTTGTGGTTCAGTGAAATCAATTAAATTGGGTGTTATAATTCATTTTAAAAAAGTGTTAAATTATTTGTATTTAAATGATATATTAGTGATTTTCTAGGATGTGTGTTTTGGAAAATACTCTTGAGTGATCTATATATTATGAAAATATCTAATTTATAATATTTACTTGTTCAAATAATTTTTTAGTGAAAAAGAGAAGAAAAAATAAAGAGTTTAGTGATTTTTGGAAGAGTTTAAAAGAAAGAAAATAGCTCATTTTATTACTATTAAAAAAATTATTGCGTATAAACTCTCTAGACCTCTTTGTGGAATCTTTTCTTGATTTGAAAGTAGTTTCACATATCGTTTGGATTGTTGCATTTAAAAAAGAATATTCTAAAAAGATCATTTATTGTGTTTGGAGATAAACTGATTTCTTCAAAATCTCATAAGAAAATTACATTGAATATCAAGTTATCTATCCATTTTTTATTTGAAATATTCTTGATTTATGATGTTGAAACCATGTCCATTTTAGGTGGATGGAATATAGTAATCTCTTCCTAGATAATTTTTTTTTTGTTTTATATAAATTTAGTTCATAATTTTGGATAAAAAGCATTTACCCCTCTCTAAAAAGTAAATGATCACCCTACTACTATAAATTGAAAATTCTATTTGTGTATTCTTAGAATAGATGAGCTTAAATTATATGTAATATGAATGTTGGGCTTAGAAATGAATTATATTTGTAAAATATGTATATAGTTTAATGATTGAAGACATGAGATGTGACTTTATTGAAATTGTTGATCAATTTATATATTAAAAATTTAATGTAGGAAAAGGGTGCTACTAATGTATTTACAAGTATCATTAATTGGTAGGTTTTAAGAAGGAAGTGTGACAAGAAGAAAATGAGAAAGAATTAGACAAATTCCTAGTCCTAGTTAATGTAACATTAACCTTGTGACTCTAAGTCTAATTTTAAAAATAAAATATACTATACCCCTTATATTGGCATATAACATAATATTAATTAAATTTAATCTTTCATACTTTCTTTGATGTGTCTTTTAATTGATTATCTAAAACATGATCCATCCTATAAGGGTTTGAGAAATCTTATAAAAATCTACCTTGTGCATGGAGCATATTAATTAATCATCTAACCAAATAAGTATTATAGTACAAAGAGCACCCTATGGGGACACCATATACTATGAGTCACCTCATAACGTACCTATCATGAATTTGATCAAGCATTACAGACTTTCACAAAAATTACTTCAAGACTATTGATTTCTATTGAGATCAACAATCTAAAGGAAATTTTAGCCCCCATTAGCATTACAAATCAAATAGTAACTTTTTACCTCATGGAATACAATGAGAATCACTAGATTATATTTTGAATTAGTAATGGCAACTAAATATTGGTGATACAACCTTATTGTAACTAATAATTATGATATATTATTGGTGAATAAATTTTGATTTCTACAATAACTTATAAAAATTAGGTGAATCAAATCTAATCATGTATCAGATATTGTGGCGAATCTTTGAGTTCAAATTTTTAATAAAATAAATTATTTGGTGATTTAAATATTTGTATTTTTTTTGTAAAATTGTGGTGATTTAGGTTGCCTTAAATCTTTAATTATTAGTCAAATTTGAATTCTCACATTTTAAAAAATAGCCAATTGGTAAATGTTAGCCACTAAAAAATCTTGATGATTTAAGGTTTTATAACATTTTCAGCTTCAAATTAGCCATTTCTTTTTACACCAAATTATTAGTATTACCATTGTCGATTATAACCTTGCAACACTTACCTTTAGTCCTGTAAACTATTTGGAATAATTTTATCCCTTGTATTTGTTCTTTCTCATCTTTAATATTAGATTTAAATAAAATTATTTTTAGAATTTGTGAATTACAATTCTTTGTGTTATACAAGATTGGTGGTAGCTCTTTAATCTCATTTATTTTCTCAATACCCCACATAATTATTCTTGTATTGATTTATTAAATAAATTAAAAAATTCCATACAAGAAGCCTTGTCTTTAAAGATACTCGAGCATAATTACAAGAAAAATAAAAAATTCATAAGAACTAACATGAATGCACTACAATCTATCATCTCCCAACATAAAAACTACTTTTATCTCTATATATATTTGACTTTAGTCTTATTAATGCAAGCTATCATCTCCCAACATGATTTGTTTCAAGTGCAACGTAATGCAAAGCTCGAGGGAAGATGTAGCATGTAGTCTAGAAAGGAGTGGTTGGGGAACATTTTGGAATGAATTTAGTAGTAAATTGAAATTGATTAGCTTGCAATTACATAATTCAAAGAAACTAGGACGAATGCATAATAATCTATCATCTTCCAACATGATAGCTACATACCAATGATGACTATAAATATTTATATAGTCAACTATAGCCTTATGAATGATTGTGTCTACTGTGATTTAGTGAAAGTTTGAAAGATATATCATGTAGTTTAGAAAGCAATAGTTGAGAACATTTTGGAAATAATGAGCTAGTAAATAGATATAAATCTTGATTTTTTAATAGTCTATGATATTAGATGATGTATTTTTAGATGTGTAGATGACTTATAGTAATATGGGACTACTTCATATTCTATATAGACAACACCTAGATAACTATGCTACCAATGAGACATACATACTCCCTATAGAATTGACTAAACAACAAACTAAAACATAGATTTTATAAATACAAAGATGAAAAAAAAAACTAACTGTCCTCTTGATAACACATACATTTTAGTTTGCTATTTAGTCGTTTCCTAATTCCTACAAAATTCACCACAGTTCTCCATCATTAAGCCAACTCAGATGCACTACTGCAATGATTTGTAAAATCAATCAAAAATCACAAGTGACGTCACATAAAGAGAGCCGATCAATTACCATTGACGGTCTGTCGATGAAAAGCTTCAACGAGTGTGACAGGCACATGCAAGATGCCCAATACCCACTGCCGACAGACGTAAAATACGTACATGTGATGGGACATAAAGCTATTGGGAACGTCATATTGTGCATTGCACCATGCAACAGAGCGACAAAAAAATCACGATAAATAGACAATTCCATCCACGAATTTCTCAAAGTTCAGTTGCTTATTTCCTTGAGTGAGTTAGCTAGCAATGGCGTCTGGTTCGAAGATAATGTGCTGTGTTCTGCTGGGGCTTATATTTGCATCCACCCTTCTTCAGACTGCAGTGGCCCAGGAAACAGAAGGTTCTCCTCAAACTGCAACCCCTCCTGAAAGTGAAGGAAGTGAAACTGAAGGAGCTGCTTCCCCCCCTGAAGTTGAAAGCCCTGATGCTGCTCCCAACACCTGAAACAAGATCTCTTTACACTCCAATACATTAATGTAAGCTTAGCTCGGATATATGGTTCTTGCTGTTTGTATTTGCTAGGAAGTATTATGTAGCTTCTTCTCCTCATTAGCTATCCAGTATCTACATTGCTTTGTTTAGTATATATGTCTCCTTACTGTTACAGTCAGAGTCCATAGTGGTATGATGGTGAAATTTCAGTGGTATTGATCTGGTTTTATGGTGATATAATTTCAATGTATGGTTTTATGGTGATATAATGTCAGTGGCTCTCATCTGGTCTTGATGTACTACTTTTCATTTTAGAATGTGAAATGGGACATTGTCTCGTTTGGTTGTTAAATTGGAGACATTTTCACTTCTTCTTTAAGTTGTATGAATTGCTTTTTAGTTGGTCGGATAGTCACATGCTTAGTATAGAGGCAGGTAAATCTAAAATACTCATCTATATTTTCTGACAGCTTGATCATCTGGTCCACTTCTAAAGAATATTAGCATGCTTTCTTCAATATTTGATCAGACGTAAATTAATAATAAGAGTTAGAAGATAATATATTTTTAATATTGCATAATGGGTGATTTCTTAAGAGTTCCATGGGCTCATGCAAACTATTACTTATATAAAATATGGATCTATATATTTGTCATAATATGAATGTAATCAAATCTTGATATTAATATAATAATAATGATAATGATAATAGTAAAAAATAACGGGTACAATATTTTGATTATAAAGATTAAATTGTATAAATTTGAATGAACTTATTTGTTACATAATTTCAAACGCAATTCACAATAGTTAATACTCATTAATAAACACTTTATAAATTTAACTTGTGATGTTTTTTATATAAGTAATATGTATGGATATATGTCATATTATTTAAAAACTATATATATAGATATTTAAATATATATTTAATTTAAAAATTAAGAAAAAAATTCCATAGTTGCAAAATGTATATTATTGTTAAAATTAATTATTTTAGAATGGATCCCACATAATTATATGTGTTAATATGAATGTACTAACTTAGGTTTTAGATGAGATTAAATATTTAAGATTTTATGGTAAAAGGGTTATGATATTTCATCACTTGTTAAAATGTGTAATAAACATTATCACTAAATATAAGTTGAAACAAGTGTCATGTACTTGCTTTTAGTTTTGTAATTAATTTTAATTTTAATTTATATTTAAAGTGATTTTTTAATTACAGATTATTATTATTTATTTTTATAATTATAATTGCAATAATTTTTTTAGTTTGATAAATAATTTTAAAATATAAATTATAATTAATTTGAATTGTACATTAGTTTTATAATTAATGTTAATAGTGTAGGAGATATTTTCATAACAAGCATATAATTGAAATGATTATAACGATATTATAATATTTTAAAAATATAATTTAAATTAAATATATATTATTTAACAAATATTCAATACTTTTTAATATAATATAAAATACCGATAAAAAATAAAATAATATAAAATATCATCTTATTTGATAAAATGTGACATAAACTAGACATTAGAATTTTACTTAAAAATTATTAAAAAAATATAAAGAAAATCAATTAATATCACCCTTTAAAAACTTAAAAGTTAGAAACTTCAAATTAATTAAAATCAACTATATATTATACCAAAAATAAAATATATAAAATAATAATAATAAACATTCATTATACAAACAACCAAAGAAAAAAAAACAAACCATTTCACCCAACCACCTAAATTGTATAAAAAAAATTATTTTTTTTGGAAAAAATGGACGGAGCCATTATATTTAATTAATATTTGAGTATTAATAACAATAAACTACTTCAGGATGCTCCCGACCCTCCTCGCCTTGACAGAGTTATATGTATATGAAACCAGCCACAATACATAACAAAATCCCCAAAAACTATGCGACAAAAAACTATTGAGCAGGAGAAAAATGACTTTTATAGATTATAAAGTTAAAAAAATTACATCTAAACTTTGGAAAACATGAAATTTATAACAAAATATAAAATAGAAAAAATTGTAATTGGTCTAAACATTTTATTTAATCACTAATTAACACTAAAAAGTCATAAAATGATGCAATATTGCTTGTATATTAATTTTTTAATTGTTATGTTTTATATAGTTATAGTAGAAGTAATAACTTTTTATAATTAAATTTTTTAATGTAGAATCATATTGATAGTAGTTTGAAATTATAAGAATGGAAATCTAATAGTAATTTTAAAAGTCTTTAAACCAATATCTTAATTTTAATTAAATATATTTTAATTAATGATTAAATTACATAATTATGATTATATGTTTTAGTAACAATAAATAATTTCATTTTTTAATTATAATTATTGAAAAAATTATAAATTATAAATTATAATTAATTTAAATTTTATTTGTATTATTTCTTAATCTTGATTTTATTTTATTAATATATTTTTAAATTGTATATGATTGAAATAAAATTATATATATGATACATTATTATATTATATATTAGATTGTATTGTAATATTATATATTTTATATGGTTTTTCACACAATTGATATTTCTCTAGATTAATGCTATTAAAAATATAATTTAAATAATTTAATTTTATTTAAAAAAATTATAATTAATAAATTATAATTAATTTAAATTTTATTTGTATTATTTCTTAATCTTAATTTTATTTTATTAATATATTTTAATTATATATGATTGAAATAAAATTATATATGATACATTATTAGTACTTGCCAATAATAGGTTAAGAAAGTACTAGTTTTTGAGTTTTTAGTGTTAACTAGTGATTAAATAAAACTGTTTAGACTAACTAGAATATTTTAGATTTTGTATTTTGTAATAAATTTCATATTTTCTAAAGTTAGATGCAATATTTTTAACTTTATCATGTATAAAAATTATTTTTCTATTATTTGATTGGTTAAATGAGTTTGGGTCTTATACATGGATTTGTAATGATAATGCATTATTTTCGCCACTTATTTCTATAGAAAATATCAAAATTTTTTTAGCTCATCTAGTTTATTGGATTTGATGATAGTTTCCTATTTTTATATAAAAAATATAAGTAATAATATTCATAATTATAATTTTAAAAAAATAGGAATAATAATAATAGTATTTGCATTTTTTGCAAATTCAAAATAAAATGACACTTTAAACTTGGTAGAAAAATAAATCTTTTTTATCTCACACAACAACTTTAACTTTCCAAAATTAATGTTAAATGAAAATATTGGAAAATGTAATTTTAAACATATTTCTAACTTTACCATAATTTTATTTCTAATTGAACTATAAATTTTAATTATAATTGAACTGTTAGATAAATTTAAAAAAATTAATTTTATACACACTACAATCAAAACTACAACTAATTATCTAACTTAAAACTAAAATTAACTAAAGGCAAGTACTTAGCCACTACATGGCACTTGTTATATTATTAGATTGTATAACACCTCAAATCTATTAACCAATCATAATGAGGAAAAATATTTTTTAAAATTTTAAAACTTAAATAACATGCATGTAAACTTTAAAATGATAAAATAAATTTGAAAAATAAAAAATAAAATTCATTACAATAGTACTATATGCCTTATGGGCAAGTACTAACAAGTGCCACTTAGTGGCAAAGTGCTTGCCTTAATATCTTTTTTTTTTATGGGTAAAAGGCCGAAGCCCTAAAAGATTTTTATTAATATAAATAATAGTTTTACAGTGTGACCCCGCTCGCTGCAGGCGCTGGTAGGAAAGAGCGGGAAGTACTTGCTTTAATAATAATAATAATAATAATAATAATAATAATAATAGTTAAATTCTGAGTTTGATATTAAGTTAATAATGATAAGTTAAAGATAAACAAATATCCATTGTTGTAGTTACTAAGTACAAGTATAATTGGTATTAATCATAATGTAATTAATATTATAGCTATCTAATAGGTGAAGTCTTATATTAATTTAGAATTATAAATATATAATAATTATAAATACTTTACTATTTTGTTTTACAATTTTAAGATATTTAATTATCATAGTTTAAATCAAATTAATAAAAATAAAAGAAAATTAATCCTTGTAAGTGAATATATCTATGTTAATGAAGTACATAAATTATCTTTAATTTTTAAAAAGATTTCAAGTAATATCTTTTATATTATTTTTTAATTTTTTAATTTTATATATTATCAATATTTTAAAAATATATAATTAAAAATATTAATAAAATTATTTTTCTTAAATAAAATTATTAATTTTTGAAATAAAATAATTTATACATAAATAATCAACATAATATATTTAAGATATTTTAATAAAAAAACTATAAATCAAAATTTAAATACTTCACATAAATTATTAATCTAATCTAATATAATTTCCTATTTTAAAAAATAATTGTTAAAATCAAAATAAATTACATCATTTAATTAACTAGGAACAATTTTAATAATATTTTATATAGTTCATATAACTTATGTCAAATCATATTATTTAGTATTTTAAAATATATCTTATAATTATTTATTATAAATAATAGATATTTTTTAAAAAAAAAGAAGAAGTGGGATCACCACTTAATATATATATATATATATATATATATATATATATATATATATATATATATATATATATATATATATATATATATATATATATATATATATATATATATATATATATATATATATATATATATATATATTGATACAACCTGATTCTAAAGTACAGAGCTCCCGGAGAAAAGAATCAGGTAGACAAACTCCGTTCATAACCCCATCATGCAAAATATAAACCAAATTGGTGAAACAAATATGGGCTTAATTCACCGTATATAATGTCACCTTACATTACCAAAACAAAATTGGTGAGACAATTACGAGCTTAATTCACCATATTTAATGTCACCTTACAATAGTAAAACCTGATTATGGGCTTAATTCACCGTAATGTTAACTTTTTACAAATGATAGTATAATCACATCCACGAAAGCTGGCAGAATAAGATCTGACCGTTGATCCTTACTAGCATATCATCTATCTGCTTGTCGCATGATCGCATAGCATGTAAAGGGCCTATGCGATCATACGACAAGCAGTCATATGAGCCCTCTTACTGCCAATAATATTATTCATTTTGAAAATAAACATGCGCCAATGATAGAGTAGTCACATGATCGCAAGAGTTAGAAAAGTGCCATGCAATCTTGTGACAAGGAAAGCCCGGGTAGGTGAGAGAAGTCAATGAAACGACAGGGAAGACTAAATAAAGTTTGACCTGCTAGGACCCACGAACGCCAATAATGTAGCTGCGCCAATGGTGGAGCAGTCGCATGATCGCAAGAATAAGAAAAGTGCCTTGCGATCATGCGACAAGGAAAGCCCGGGTAGGTGAGAGAAGACAATGAAATGACAGGGAAGACTAAATAAAGTTTTCTTTGTTGGGACCCACATACGCCAACAGTGCAGATGCGCCAATGAAAGAGCAGTCGCATGATCGTAAGAGTTAGAATAATATTTTGCGAACATGCGACAATGAGATGGAATGATTATTAAATATACTTTGAAACTATCATGCGCCAATGATAGAGCAGTCACATGATCGCAAGAGTTAAAAAAGTGCCTTGCGATCATGTGACAAGGAAAGCCCGGGTAGGTGAGAGAAGACAATGAAACAATAGGGAAGACTAAATAAAATTTGTCCTACTGGGACCCACGTATGCCAACAATGCAGATGGGCCAATGATAGAGCAGTCGCATGATCGGAAGAGTTAGAAAAATGCTTTGCGATCAAGAGACAATGAGATGGGGTGATTATTAAATATACTATTATTCATTTTGAAAATATCATGCGCCAATGATAGAATAGTCGCATGATCGCAAGAGCTAAAAAAGTGCCATGCGATCATGTGACAAGGAAATCCCGGGTAGGAGAGAGAAATCAATGACACGAAAGGGAAGGCTAAATAATGTTTTCTCTGCTGGGACCCACGTACGCAATGAATATCTAGAACCAGCAAAGAAAAGAGAGATGGATGTTAGATAAAAAATATCTAAGCAATGAATGGCATCCTATTATTGATCTTCATCTACAATTATGGATGTGCATAGTCAAGCCATACACTTTTGAAAGAAAAACCAAGCTCACAGTCTCAATGAAATAAATAGTGTATAAAACAATATATGGTGCACAACAGCAACAAGCATGTAATGACAGCAATAACATTGCATGATGCCCAAGCTCAAATTCAAAACAGTAAGTGTGTTAATATATGATCTAATAGTAGCAACCTCATTGATCATTACCTTTCACTCCTCCATCATTATAGAAGGGATAACTACCTACAACTATATTTCATAATTCCCCCTTTGAAGTATATGTATATCAAGTATAATTATGAGTTTACATCATATATTTAGTCTTAATAAAATTTTCTAAAACAACATAAAACTAACCCAAAATACTTTGTCTTAATAAAATCTTAATAAAACAATATATTTAGTCTTAGGGTGGCTGCAAGAAGTTGGGTGCCAATTTTTTGCAAAAAGTGGAAGTGTTTTTCCTATTTTTCAAAATTTATCTGAATTGATCTCAAAATTTGAGGCACTTAGAGATTGAATCTCGGAAAAATTCACTAATAGAAATTGTAGTACTTGGAGTCTACTTTTCAAATATATAATTTATTTTAATACCCACATGGTATAAATTATATTTTGATAGGCATATTTGAAAACCACTTTTTCAAAATGTCTGTTTTAGGACCATACCACATCTGTGTACGGCCACCATATTTTGACACAAATAAATGAATTTTTTAAAATCCTTTTTAGGGAAGATACCTAAGACATAGAATATTGATGAGAATATTTTTTCTTATTTTTTTGTTTTGTAAATTATTTTTTATTAATTTTTAATTAACAGTAAAGCTTATTTTTCAAACCTCTCGTGTACGGCCACCATAATTTAATATAATTTTTCTTTTTTTCAAAAATTATTTTTTTTAAAATTCAAAAGAATTGAATCTAGATTGATGACATATAATTTATTTTTAAAAATACTTAAAAATTAAAAAGTTATTAAAGTTTTAGTGAGTCTCACTATTTTACGTTTATGTACCACTATCAACTAATAAATAATGTAAAAATAGTAAAAATAACTATATTATTATGAAATTTATATTTCTAGAATCGTGATAGTGAGATCTTTAATGGGTTTTTGTTTTGTCAAAAAAATCAATTCTGAAGGGCTTCAAAAAATTACGGTAAGCCTTAAAAATTTTATTCCAATGCCTTAGCCAAAATTTTGGAGGCTAAGACATAGGCTTGGTCTCACCAAACCTATCCCAAACCAAAAATTGAGGCAGAGTGAAAACTCCCGCGTGCATATTTTAAGAAATGGGCACCCATTATTTAAATTCAAAAAATGGGCACCCGTTTCATAGATTTAAAAAAATGTGTTTAAAAAAACATTTTAAATTATAAAAAAAAAAAAAAAAATTTTTTTAGAAATGGGTACCCATTTTTCAACAAACGGGTGCCCGTTTCTGGAAAAATGGGTACCTATTTTTTGAATTTCGGATCGGATGTCCGAGCCTAAAACGAGCACCCATTTTTAAAAAATGGGTGCTTGTTTCAAGCGGCGCAAATTTTCAAGCCGTGGACTTTCGCGGAATTGGCACCCAAATTTTTGCTTCTACCCCTTAATAAAATAATACACTTACTTTTTTGAATTTGAGCTCAGGCATCATGCATTGTTTATGAGCTCACTATTTGAGCACCTCATGTCCCTATTTGATTGGCTATTACTAGTCAATCAAATAGGGACATGAGGTGTTCAAACAGTGAGCTCATAAATAATGCATGATGCCCTAGCTTGCAGCCCACAAGCCATCAAGACGCATGTCCTCATGAAATGATCATAAACAGGGAGTACCACATAGTGAATATCAACAAATAAATAAATAAAGAGAGATCAAACACTTCATACAATGCCTTGAAGGTAATAGAAATGATGCCCTATCTCTCAAAGCTCGCGGGTCATCAAGCATTCCAAATGAAAAGATGTAAACAATGCCAGTATTAAACAATGATCTCATGAACAATGTTGATGCCCTAGCTTGCAGCCCGTGAGCCATCAAGATTTTTCCTCATGAAATGATCATAAATGGGGTGTACCACATAGTGAATATCAACACCAAAACAAATAAAGAGAGATCAAACACTTCACACAATATATGTTATTTTATAAGATTTTATTAAGAGTAAATATATTATTTTATGAGCTCACTGTTTAAGCACCTCATGTCCCTATTTGATTGGTTGGTGCTTTGTTTGTTATATTGATGCTATTAGATCAAATAGGGACATCAGTAATAAAATAGGGACATCAAATAGGGACATTAGTAATAAAATAATACACATACAGTTTTGAATTTAAGTTCATAAAGATTAACTTTCAGAAGAATATGCATGAATACAAACATACATAAGTGGATGAACATAAATAATGAAGGTACCAAACATTGCCTGAAGTAATGAAGTGTTGACTCAGGCTTCAATCCAATATGCTCTTGTATGATCCAAAACTTACAAGGAAGGAAAAGATGGAGTTAGATCCAAAGGATCTAAGCAATGCCTAGCACCCTATTACTAATCCTCATCTACAATTATGCATGTGCATAGTCAAGCCATACACTTCTAAAATGAACTATGCTACATAAAAATATGGGTGTGTGTTAATGTGATTCAAAATCTATTATGCAAGATTATTTTAGTATTGAGATAAGGATATCTTAAGTCTACAAGAATAAATGTTTTGAGAAATATGTGAATTTAATTTTGACAATAACATGAGGAGTGATATATTTCAAGCTTCAGTGAAATTTCATACCATGTAGTGTTCATAGATTACGTTCAATGCGTTATTTACACTTGTATTGGTGGGAAAACTCTTGAAAACATGCAAAAGATATTGCATTCAACCATGTTGTTTACATGACACATGTAGTTTACCTCCAGCCTAAATCAGTGTTGTATACAAATTTGCAGATGCTACGTGGCATGAAACTTTGTTGAAGCTAGAAAATGATAAGCATTATGATGCTGAGGTATGGTGTGGTAAGCACAAGTATAGTTTCTCGTAAGCTGCTATTGGTATAGTTTTTTTTTTCAATAGTTGCAGAATCCAGCTTCTCTTATACTTACACATATGTATACATTTTGGACTTGGCTTTAATGTCATGTAAATTTGAGTGAAATGGTAATAATATTTAAGAGCAACAAGTATGACATTTTAAACAACTATGCATATACATTATATAATAGGAGGAGTGATATATTTTAATGGCAACACTTAATGAGAAGACACAAAGAAACCCAAATACCTATGAAGACACACTTGGAGCCATCAGAGATTATAAAGACATCCAAAGACATCAACTGGAGGATTTTGGCACTTATAATGGCCTATGAGGTCATTTCATGCAATAAGAATGGCGAATGTGTAATCAGTCCTAAAAGGCCTAATAAGCCTTAGGACCAAATTTGGAGTCTAGGATAGAATTAGGTGTTACAAGTTTTAAATAGGATAAATTAGTCTTAATAATAGGTTAATAAGTCCATTTAGATAATTTGGTAAAGTTTCATCACTTGACAATTTCAAATATTCAAAAGTTACAAAGTTATAAATTTGAATTTTCAAATTATAACGGTTATGGACATTTAGGAGGGAATTAGTTTTGTTATTGTTTTAGGCCAAATTAAGCCACCCAACCAATTTGGATCAGTTGGGGTATTTGATAGGGGTTTATTAAATGTCTCACAAATCCATTATATGGGTATGATACTCTATTGTACAGATTGTACCCAGTTTTGGAGAATAAAGTTTGATTTTCTTGCAATTTTTGAAGGGTTTTTGGTATGAAAAAAAGTTCATAACATTTGGAATGGTTTCTAAAATGTTTTGAACTTATTATTTCATGTCTTTTAATTCATTCATGCTCTGAGAATCCCATACTAATCACTGTTATTCTACCTTGGAATTGTACAATCATTGGAAATCTGATTTAGGATAGTTTATTGAGTTTTTGTTCATTATGAATATCATTCTATGGATGTAGACTACTGATTATCATAGAATGGCACTCAATTAACATGTATTATATTCCTCTAACATTAGGAATGCAAGTTCGATTGACTACTGTGGTGATCACCATAGGGAACACTAAAAGAAACTAAGTGAATTTGGAGGGTAGGGTGAAGGATAGAGAGTCTTGGCCAAACAAGGGCACTATTTTATGATGGAATGTGTATAGAAATGTTGAGTACAAGGTGTTCCAACCTTTATTTGTTGTAGGAAGCTTTGGGCAGCATGACATTGGAGAATCTCTAGTTTTAAGGGTTTGGAGAGTGCAAATTGGGGCTTTTGTGTCTAGAAGTCTCTTGGAATAAGATTGGTTCCATATTCCTCTAATTAAAACCTATTAAAGACACTATGCAAAGATTTAGAGCCTGGGAGTTTGATTGGTTAGTACTTCCTTTGTAAATGCACAAGTTTTAGGCCTTAAAAATCTGAGAAACTATGTGAGCAGTCATATATCTTCCAAAACAACCTACCATTTTCTTTTGGTATGTTAAATTAATCCATAAAGGGTACTCAAATATATGATTTATTTTCCTAGTGTTTTGGGAAAAGTTGAAGGAAAAGCCTTGTGAGTGCTGTTGCAGGGCTACAAGATAGATTGTTAGTCCTAACTTCGTGAATTTTGAAGTTTTGGTGCTTGAACATTTGAAGAAAGTTTGGAATCTATTTAATTAATTTGGATTACATAAATTAGGGCTATTTTATCACACCATAAGACTGGTTGGAGGATAATTTACCATTTCACTTATTGAAACCATCTTGGGTCACTAGATTGAATTGTGCATTTGATTGAGTTTCTGTATTTGGACCTTGGATCCACCATATCCTCTACCACCTATGCATCATATCTCTTCTATAATGATGGAGGAGTCAAATTTAATGATCAATGAGGTTGCTGCTATTAGATCATACATTAATACACTTACTATTTTGACAACAATAACATTGCATGATGTCAGAGCTCAAATTCAAAATAGTAAGTGTATTATTTTATTACTGATGTCCCTATTTTATTACTGATGTCCCCATTTGTTCTAATAGAATCAATATAACAAATAGAGCACTGGCCAATCAAATAAGAACATGAGGTGCTCAAACAGTGGGCTCATAAACAATGTATGATGTCGTAGCTTGCAGCCCGCGAGACATCAAGATATTTCCTCGTGAAATGATCATAAATGGGGAGTACCACATAGTGATTATCAATAATAAAATAAATAAAGAGAGATCAAACACTTCACACAATTCCTTGAAGGTAATAGCAACGATGCCCTAGCTCTCAAAGCTCGCAAGTCATCGAGCATTCCAAATGAAAAGATGGAAACAATGCCAGTATTAACATTCATATTTTTCCATTAAATCAACAAATGCCATCAAAATGAAATTGAGTTAATGAGAAGACAAATCTTGAATGCTTACCTCAAGTCATGGCTGCCATAGAAAGATCAAATGCTAAGGAACTATGTTATAAAATTTCATGCCAAATTTCAAAGCATGAAATTTTATAACTGTACATATATTTTCTTCGAGTCCCCCACATTGTAAACTCAATGCTAAGGAGAAAAAAGTATGATGTCAAAAAGTATAAAATTTCATGCTTTGAAATTTTACAACATAGTTCCTTCGCAGCTGCCATATAAAGAGCAGTGCAAGTTGGCAATTTTCCCATTTTACCACAGTTAGGGCCCTCTTTTACCATGCTTTATGAGCTTTATGTTTTTGTTTTAAGTGAAGACAAAGATTATCTTAATTTTTTATCTTTAAATTTTATTCATTTTATGATTTTAAAAATTGAAATAAAAAATATAAACTTTTAAGAAACTTTTACATCTTTCATCAAATGACCCAAAAACATCAAGAATCGTCATATATGGTTGCCAATAGCCAACTTTAAAAAAAATATGAATGAATGCAAACATACATAAGTGGATGAACATAAATAATGAAGGTACTAGACATTGCCTAAAGTAATGAAGTGTTGACCCGAGGTTCAATCTAGTATGCTCTTGTATGATCCAAAACCTGCAATGAAGGAAAATATGGGGTTAGATCCAAAGGATCTAAGCAATGCATGACACCCTATTACTGATCCTCATCTACAATTATGAATGTGCAATGTGAATAAAAACTAAGAGTATTGAATTTTATCATGCAATGTTATTGCTGTCATTGCATGCTTGCTGTTGTTGTGCACTATATATTGTTTTATACACTGTTTATTTCATTGAGACTATGAGATATTGTAGTTGACGGTATTCTTTTGGGATCTCATCTATTGTAGTTGTTTCTTTTTTCTTTGAATCATTGTTTACAATTACTTTTGATACAATATTTGTGTGAAGAACAAGAACAAAATGGTGAATGAGTGTATTTGACAAAGATAAACATGACACATTTTGTTGGGCTGATTCGGTTGGCCTGGTACTATTTACATGGCCTGGCCAAATATTAAATAGTGAGCTCATGAACAATGCTAGTATTAAACAGTGAGCTCATGAACAATGCCAGTATTAAACAGTGAGGTCATGAACAATGTATGATGCCCTAGCTTGCAGCCCGTGAGCCATCAAGACATTTCCTCATGAAATGATCATAAATGGGGAGTACCACAAAGTGAATATCAACACCAAAACAAATAAAGAGAGATCAAACACTTCACACAATGCCTTGAAGGTACTAGAAACAATGCCCTAGCTCTCAAAGCTCGCAAGTCATCAAGCATTCCAAATGAAAAGATGTAAACAATGCCAATATTAAATAGTGAGCTCATGAACAATGTATGATGCCCTAGCTTGCAGCCCGTGAGCCATCAAGACATTTCCTTGTGAAATGATCATAAACGAGGAGTACACAAGTAGTGAATATCAATAGAAAAACAAATAAAGAGAGATCAAACACTTCACACAATGCCTTGAAGGTAATAGAAACGATGCCCTAGATCTCAAAGCTCGTAGGTCATCAAGCATTCCAAATGAAAAGATGTAAACAATGCCAGTATTAAACAATGAGCTCTTGAACAATATATCATACCCTAGCTTGCAGCCCATGAGCCATCAAAACATTTCCTCGTAAAATGATCATAAACAAGGAGTACGCACATAGTGAATATCAATAGAAAAACAAATAAAGAGATATCAAACACTTCACACAATGCCTTGAAGGTAATAGCAATGATGCCCTAGCTCTCAAAGCTCATGAGTCATCAAGCATTCTAAATGCTAAGATGTAAACAATGCCATTGAAATTGATTTAATAAGAAGACAAAGCTTGAATGACTACCTCAGGTGCCGACCTCTTCGTGCACACCAAACTCCAATGCCCTCTTCATGCCACGCAAAATTGTAGTGTCGTCTTCGCTGAAGCTCTTCGAATTCAAAAATTACAAATGACACTTTTTTTGTTTTTGTTTATAACCAAATGGGTGGACCACAATTACAACGATAGTGTCGCTATTACGACACCATCAGGGGCACTTGAAAAAAAAACACAAAAAACAAACACAAATTGTAGTGGCGTCGAAATTCGATCCCAAATGTTGTAGTGCCCCCCACCCCCTCCCGCCCTCCTTTGGGCCCCTTCATTGTGTTCTTCATCCACTAGAACAAAATCTTCTTAAGAGGGCATTGCATCCCCTTCAACCACTTTCTTACTTTTTTGGTCAAGAGTATGTTCTTAGTAGCCATCTTGGCTAGGTGGGCATTTCCATAACCACCAAAGAGAATAACACTTGCCTCATTGAATATCTATTTTACTCATTTTCTTGTCCTCCACAATATCATCAATCAAGGTAATGGTGACTCCTTTATTTCCAGGCTCCTTTTGTTGCATTTTAAACATTTTAGAAGCCCCTAGTAGAATAGAAGAGGGTTTCCTTTTTTCAAGGTTTATTTTTAGGAGTTCATTTTTAGGGGGTATTATTTTTGTTGCCTAAGGCACTTTTGTTTATTTTTACTTTTTTTGCAATGCCTCGTAAAGTGACCATGTTTATCACATATATCATATTTGAATGACAATTGATCATAATCAAGTTCTTGCATATACCATTAACTAATGATGTTATGGAAACATTCTCTAAATCTACTTCAACATAGATTAGAGTACATGTAGATTGCATTTTAGTTTAGCTTTATCAATCAATTAATCTTGGAATCCACCAATAATAATCAAAATTTATCACTGGAACAAACCAAAAAAAAATGAAAACTTTAACCAAATAAAAACTACATTGACCAACTCAAATCTAATTAAAATGTTAAAATAAATATAAAATTAAACATTAAATTATTACATAAAATTGCAAAATTTTCACAAATTTTCACTTTTAACCTCTACAAACCTTGTAAACAAATGAATAGTACATTTAACTGATCAAGAGTGCATAGTTACAATCTGAATGACATACAATGTACAACCCGAGTGAAAACAAATCACTAAATTTTCAAATTTTGGTTGTCTTTTCAAAAAATGCCATTTCATTTTCACTTTTCATATTCTTTGGCCTTTGCCTGTAATTCTAGTAAGTTTACGTTGGATGATAATTTGAAAGCGAAAGCCAAAAGCAAAATAATGTAAAGTTAAAAAAATAGATTGTGGAAATCATGTTTTATATTTTCTGATGAGATAATATTCTCGATTTGATAGAAGAATCCAATGCTAAGCTGATCAAGTGATAAATCATGCTATATTTTGCTTTTACTGCAATTAGCTAGCCATATCTGACTACACATTAAAGTTAACTAAATAAATGTAATCATTCAAATAATAATTCACTTGATAATAAGTTGAGGGTAACTGTTGTCAATATAACTAATGTTAAATATATAAAGTGAATTAAATGAACTATTGATTACTTAGTTTCAATTGAGACGTTAAAAATTTATATGCTAATATTTAGAAATTTCTTTACAGTTTGATGGATTTTGATTGTGTAGATATTCAAATATGATGTAGATGCTATTGTTTTTTTAAATAGACATTTTGTATGTGTAGGTATAGATATATTCTAATTTTATTAGAGATTATTTAATTGTCTAATGAAAGTCGTAGATGACATTGTTGTAGTCATATAGGACATAGGTACAATTATATATGACACAAGCATACAAAATATAAAATATTATGGCTATATGGACATCACAACATTAAAAGCATCATTGTCTACTATTTGAAAACATAAGGCTAGCACACAAAACATAAAACATATTTTCAGCAATACCAATTTTCTTCCTACTCATCTTTAGATATCAACATCAACAATAATATTCAAATCAAACATTCACTCTTTCCCCTTTCTCTTGTAATTTTTTTATTTGTCATGAACAATCCTTATTATTGCTCATTTGACATTAAAATGTAGAATCACCTAGAATATTTTAATATAATATATCTTTATAATTTTAGAAAAATCACACATACAATAACTTAGTAATAGATTAAACACCACATATATTATGCCCACTAGCTCATATGTTATGATCTTTCATAATATACATTTTGATCAAGCCTTGTCTTTCCATTCAATTGTTTTGATTATGTACCTTCGTACTTATGTGATGATTTTAGAGATTTCATTAGTGTACATGCAATATTTTGTATTACCATCAATGCAAGATATTGATAAGGTTTTTGTATCAGCATCTATTGTCTAACTACATAATATGGGAGGCATACATTATGATATTATATGTTTTTACTCATTTCTATTCTGAAACTACATCAAAATTGTTGAGATTATCAGAATTGTTGAGATTTTTAATAGATTTCCAAAAAGGGGTATGAATCATGTATTTTAGATTCACATATCTAGATATACATACATATTACATAATTTTTGTTTGTTAGCATCTCTATTTTCACTATACTTATTATCAAGATTTGATTATAATATCTAGTTCACCATTATTCTTTTATGATTATCATGTATTGTACTCACATTTCAAGAACATGTGGATTTAAGATGATTTCCAATTGATGTAGTTCATTGATATTATTTCATCTATGTTAAGTTATATCATGTTGGTTTTTGAAATTGTGCTTTGTCTATCTTATATGTATTCCTCATGTTTTATTGAGTGTACAAGCATAGGTTTTAGCCATAACAATGTTTAATTGGAGATAGTTCATTTTTTACAAACATATTAATATGTATATCTCTCCATCTCATGTGTTTTGAGTTGTAAGACATGTCTTGTGGTCTATGTAAAACCAAGTCATGAATTGATGTCAATTCTTGGTAGTTGTGAATAAATTAGTAATTTGTGTGTCTTTATCATGTGTATTTATTTAATCATCGTGTTCCCATTTGCATTTTTTTGGTTTTATATTTTCTTATTTTAAAGAGTTATATTATGCATTTGATATTCTAGAATGCATTTGAAATTGAAAGATTGTTTTGTGGCTAAGTGAAATCAATTAAATTATGTGTGATAATTTATTTAATAAATTCATTACATTATTTATATTTAAATGATATGTTAGTGATTTTCTAACATGTGTGTGGTTTTTTGATATATTATGAAAATATCTATTATTTTAATATCTATTTGTTGAAATAATTTCCTAGTGGGAAAAAAGAAGAAAAACCCAAAAAGGGTTTAGTGATTTTTGGAAGAGTTTAAAAGAAAGAAAATAGCTCATTTTATTACTATTAAAAAATAGTTTTTTCTTGTAAACCCTCTAGACCTTTTTAGAAGCTTTTATTGATTTGAAACTAGATTTCAGATATCTTTTGGATTATTGAATTTATAAAGGAATAATATTCTAAAAAGATCACTTGTTGTGTTTGGAGGTAAAATGATTTATTCAAAATCTCATGAGAAAATTGCATTGAATATCAAGTTATCTATATCTTTTTTATTTGAAATATTCTTGATTTATGATGTTGAAACCATGTCCATTTTAGGTGGTTGGAATATGGTACTCTATTACTCAATAACTTTTTTTATTTTTAAAAAATTTAGGAGACATTAATTCACTTAACTTTAGTTCATAGTTATGGGTTAAAAGCATTTACCCCTCCTTAAAAAGTAAATGATCACCCCAAGTTACTATAAATTGAAAATTCTACTCATGTATTCTAAGAATAGGTGATCTTAAATTATATGTAATATGAATGTTAGGCTTAGAAATGGTTTATATTTGTAAAATATGCATATAGTTTAACGATTAAAGACATGAGATGTAACATTGTTGAAATTGTTGATCAATTTATATATTATAGTTTTAATGTATTAAAAAGGTACTACTAATGTGTTTACAACTATCATTAATTGGTAGGTTTTAAGAAGGAAGTGTGAAGGAAGAAAATGAGAAAGAATTAGACAAATTTATGGTCCTATTTAATGTAAAATTAACCTTGTGACTCTAAGTCTAATTTTAAAAGTAAAATATATTATACACCCCTATATTGGCATACAACATAATATTAACTAAATAATAATTTAATCTTCCATACTTTCTTTGATGTATGTTTTAATTGATTATTAAAACATGATCCATCCTACAAGGGTTTGAGACACCTTATAAAAATATACCTTGTGCATGGAGTCTATTAATTAATCATTAACTAAATAAGTATTATAGTACAAAGAGCACCTTATGGGGACACCATACTATGATTCACCTCATAACGTACCTATCATGAATTTGATCAAACATTATGGACTTTCACCAAAATTTCTTCAAGACCATTGATTTTCATTGAGATCAACAATCCAAAGGAAATTTTAGCCTCCATTAGCATTACAAATCAAATAATAACTTTTTTACCTCAAGGAATATAATGAGGATCACTGGATTATATTTGAATCAGAAATGTCAGCTAAATATCGGTCATACAACCCTATCGTAACTAATAATTATGATATATTATTGGTGAATTGATTTTGATTTCTACAATAACATATAAAATCTAGGCGAGTTGAATCTAATAATGTATCAAATATTGTGGTGAATATTTGAGTTCAAATTTTTAATAAAATAAATTATTTGGTGATTTAAATATTTTAATTTTTTTTTGTAAAAATGTGGTGATTTAGGTTGCCTTAAATATTGACTTATTAGTCAAATTTGGATTCTCAAATTTTAAAAAATAGCCAATTGATGAATATTAGCCACTAAAAAACATTGATGATTTAAGGTTTCATAACATTTTCAACTTCAAACTAACCATTTATATTAACGCCAAATTATTAGTATTACCATTGTCGATTATAACCTCGTAACACCTACCTTTAGTCTCGTATACTATTTGGAATAATTTTATCCCTTGTATTTATTCTTTCTCATCTTTAATATTAGATTTAAATAAAATTATTTTTAGAATTTGTGAATTACATTTCTTTGTGTTGTACAAGATTGGTGGTAGTTCTTTAATCTCATTTATTTACTCAATACCCTACATAATTATTCTTGTATTGATTTATTTAATAAATTAAAATATTCCATACAAGAAGCCTTGGTCTCTAAAGATACTCGAGCATAATTACAAGGAAAATGCATAATTCAAAGGAGCGAACATGAATGTACTATAATCTATCATCTCCCAACATGATAACTACTTTATGATGATGAAGATAAATCTCTATATATAGTTGACTCTAGCCTTATTAATGATTGTGTCAATTGCAACTTAATCCAAAGCTTGAGGGAAGATGTAGCATGTAGTATAGAAAGGAGTGGTTGGAGAACATTTTGGAATGAATTGAGTAGTAAATTGAAATTGATTAGCTTGCAATTACAAAATTCAAAGGAACTAGCATGAATGCATAACAATCTATCATCTTCCAACATGATAACTACATACCAGTGATGACTATAAATATTTATAGAGTCAACTATAGCCTTACGAATGATCTGTGTCTACTGTGATTTAGTGAAAGCTTGAGGGAAGATATAGCATGTAATATGGGACTACTCCATATTCTATGTAGACAACACCTAGATAATTATGCTACCAACTAGACATATATACTCCCTACAGAATTGACTAAACAATAAACTAAAACATAAGTCTTATAAATACAAAGATGAAAAAAACTAATAGTAAATAGAAATAATTCTTGATCTTTTAATAGTCTACGAGATTAGATGATTTATTTTTGTATCTGGAGATGACTTGTAGTAATATGAGACTACTCCATATTCTATGTAGACAACACCTAAATAATTATACTACCAACTAGACATATATACTCCCTATAAAATTGACTAAACAACAAACTAAAACGTAAGTCTTAGAAATACAAAGATGAAAAAAAACTAACTGTTAACAAATTCATTTCCTACTCCCTATAAAATATAAAATTTACTAGAATTCTCCATCATTAAGCCATTCTCCATCATCAAGCCAACTCAGATGCACTACTGCAATGATTTGTGAAATCAATCAAAAATCACAGTGACGTCACATAAAGAGAACCGATCAATTACCATTGACGGTCTGTCCATAAAAAGCTTCAATGAGTGTGACAGGCACATGCAAGATGCCCAATACCCACTGCCGACACGACGTAAACTACGTACATCTGATGGGACATAAAGCTATTGGGAACGTCATTTTGTGCCTTGCACCATGCAACAGAACTACAACAAAAGCACGATAAATAGACAATTCCATCCATGAATTTCTCAAAGTTCAGTTGCTTATTTCCTTGAGTGAGTTAGCTAGCAATGGCGTCTGGTTCGAAGATAATGTGCTGTGTTCTGCTGGGGCTTATATTTGCATCCACCCTTCTTCAGACTGCAGTAGCCCAGGAAACAGAAGGTTCTCCTCAAACTGCAACCCCTCCTGAGAGTGAAGGAAGTGAAACTGAAGGAGCTGCTTCCCCTCCTGAAGTTGAAAGCCCTGATGCTGCTCCCAACACCTGAAACAAGATCTCTTTACACTGCAATACATTAATGTAAGCTTAGCTCAGATATATGGTTCTTGCTGTTTGTATTTCCTAGGAAGTATTATGTAGCTTCTTCTCCTCATTAGCTATCCAGTATCTACATTGCTTTGTTTAGTATATATGTCTCCTTTCTGTTACAGTCAGAGTCCATAGTGGTATGATGGTGTAATTTCAGTGGTATTGATCTGGTTTTATGGTGATATAATTTCAATGTATAGTTTTATGGTGATATAATGTCAGTGGCTCTCATCTGGTCTTGATGTACTACTTTTCATTTTAGAATGTGAAATGGGACATAGTCTCGTTTGGTTGTTAAATTGGAGACATTTTCACTTCTTCTTTAAGTTGTATGAATTGCTTTTTAGTTGGTCGGATAGTCACATGCTTAATATAGAGGCAGGTATATCTAAAATACTCATCTATATTTTCTGACAGCTTGATCATCTGGTCCACTTCTAAAGAATATTAGCATGCTTTCTTCAATATTTGATCAGACGTAAATTAATAATAAGAGTTAGAAGATAATATATTTTTAATATTGTATAATGGGTGATTTCTTTAAGAGTTCCAGTGGGCTCATGCAAACTATAAAATATGGATTCATATATTTGTCATAAAATGAATGTAATCAAATCTTGATATTAATATCATAATAATGATAATAGTAAAAAATAACAGGTACAATATTTTGATTATAAAGATTAAATTGTATAAATTTGAATGAACTTATTTGTTGTATAATTTCGCAATTCACAATAGTTAATAGTCATTAATAAACACTTTATAAATTTAATTTGTGATGTTTTTTATATAAATAATATGTATGGATATATGTTATATTATTTAAAAAACTATATGTATAGATATTTAAATATATATTTAATTTAAAAATTAAGAAAAAAATTCCATAGTTCATATAAAGTAATTGCAAAATGTATATTATTGTTAAAATTAATTATTTTAGAATGGATCCCATATAATTATATGTGTCAATATGAATGTACTAACTTAGGTTTTAGATTAGATTAAATATTTAGGATTTTATGGTAAAAGGGTTATGATATTTCATCACTTGCCAAAATGTGTAATAAACATTATCACCAAATATAAGATGAAACAAGTGTCACTTACTTGTCTTTAGTTTTGTAATTAATTTTAAATTAAATTTATATTTAAAGTGATTTTTTAATTACAGATTATTATAATTATAGTTGTAATAATTTTTTTAGTTTAAAAAATAATTATAAAATATAAATTATAATTAATTTGAATTGCAAATTAGTTTTATAATTAATGTTAATAGTGTAGGAGATATTTTTCATAACAAGCATATAATTGAAATGATTATAACAATATTATAATATTTTAAAAATATAATTTATATTAAATATATATTATTTTATATTATATATAGATAGATCAAAAAAAGGTTACAACAGAGTCAATCGAGAGTATCAAAAAAAGAGGCCCAGCCTCACCACGAACTCAGAGTATCAGGTGCATATGCATAATTACAGAGAAAGGAAGAGACTAGTGCAAAATATCATAATGGATATCAACCCAAGCAGTCCAACCCAGAGGGCCTTCCATCCAAATGTTGTTCTTTCGTTCTTGGATTTGTGTAAGCATGAAGATCTCATCCTTCCTAGAGTTAAGGTTCTGTCTGATTTCTTGGTTCAGTCTTTTGCAAGTTTGTTTGAACATTTGGAGATCATCAAAAGTCCTCCACTTGTAGCCATGTTTCAGCTCATAGACAAAAAAGGTGGCATGACTATCCCTCAAGAATCTCTTTAGCTTGTCTTTCTCCATCATCATAGTGGTGTGGACCTGAAGAATTTTTTTTTAAATGTGAGTTTTCGAAAAAACTCAGCAAGAACTCTAGGGTTGCTTTGATACCTTTCCTCATTCCTGCACTTCCAGATCTACCAAAGGATGTTAGAAGACAACATATTCCAAAATAGATTAGCATCCCTTTTAAGCCCATCAATATGACCAGTAACAATTTCCAGAATATTCACATTTAAAGGGTAAAAATACCAAACATGTTCCAGATTTCATTAGCAATCATTAGCAAAGATGCAATCAAAGAGGATATGTCTACTAGTTTTAGGAAGCTTGCAAAGGCTGCAAATATCAGTCATGTGACCATCTTTTCTAATAGGGAGTCTGTCAAGTAGAGTCAGCCACTAAAACATCTAATTTTAGGCTCAACAGGACCTTTCCAAAGAATATCAAAATACTTCTTCCAAGACACAAAATCAAGAGAAGAATACCAAATAGTATTGATATGATTAATAATATTTTCATTATGATCAATGATTTTATAGATATTCTTGGCTTTGAGATTAGCCATAATGACCCCATTCGGCCATTTGCATTTTAAGTATCTATGAGAGTCCACATGACAGTCAGTAGGAAGATCCTTAGTAGCCTTGACAATCATGTTATAAGTCTTCTTTTGGGAATTCAGAATATTAAATTTGTTCTTAAGCTCATCCCAATTGATGAGTTTATCATTTTCAAAAAGATTAGCAAGCTGGGAGATCCCCAGTTTAGACCACAACCTAGCAGAACATCCTTGGGAGAGGGCTAGGGGTTTACTAGCCAGGTGCAAGTTCCACCAAATGGATCTTTCACCATATAGATGCTTAGCATCATGGAAGTCCTTGTTGGTGACAAAATTCCTGACATGGTCCCAGGCTCTCCAGATGGATCTGAAAACAACAGAGCCTTGGACATTGATCGAGAAGTTGCCAACAATTAAATCACAAAATGGGAGATTTCTCCAAGTTCTAGCTTTTTTTGGAAAGCCTCTTTCAATATTATGCCTAACCAACACTTTCCATAGATCATTTCCATCCATAGAATGAAAGATCCATTTGGCAGATAAAGCAATACCTTGAGTTTTAAGGTCTTTAAGCCCCAGCCCCCCAAGGAGTTTGTCAGTATGACACCAGTCCCATTTGACCGCATGCATTTTTCTATTGCCTTTACCATCAAACCAGAGAAAGCTCCTAATGGCCTTTTGAATTTCCAAAATTTGATAATTACTGAACATCCAAGTAGAGGAATAATATATGCTATAAGAAGACAACATCTTTTGACAGACTTGGATTCTGCCAGCAAGAGATAGAGATCTATTATGCCACTTATTCAGCTTCTTGTTAATTTTTTCCTTAATCGAGGACCACATGTCTTTGAGGGAAGTCTCAACAGAGAAGGGGATACCTAAATACTTAACATTTTTTTGAGGTTCACCCCATTGGAAGTTATACTGATTGAACCAAAAAGGAGGTTGCTCTTCCCACCCCAGGAAAATGGATTTGGATTGGGAAATACAAGAACGAGAGATAGAATAGAACATATATATTATTTAACAAATATTCAATACTTTTTAATATAATATAAAATACCATCTTATTTGATATAATGTGACATAAATCATTAAAATTTTACTAAAAAATTATTAAAAAAATAAAGAAAATCAATTAAAATCACCCTTTAAAAACTTAAGGGCCCATTTGGTAGCGGGAATTAGGAAATGATGGATTTGATCAAATGCTAGAAAGGGTCAAATCATGGATTTGATAATCCGATTTTTCATTTCTGAATTATTTTTGGACCATTTGGTTCCACTTTTTGAAAGTGGAATTGGAATTTGAGTATGATTTTTTTTTTTTGAATTGTTTTAATGTTTTTGAATTTAATAATTTATTTTTATTAATAGAATTGAATTTAAAATAGAATCATGGACCGTTTTAGGCAGCCAAAGTTGGTGGCAGACAACCAAGTTACAATCACTACAACCAAAATTCGACAAAAAATTTAGAAAATAAATTCGAGAAAAAATTCAAAAAAAAAACAAATCAATTTTAAAAAAAGAAAAATTGAAAAAAAATTCGTCAAAAAAATTGAAAAAAAATTCGACAAAAAATTTGATTTTTTTTCGAATATAAATTCGAATAAACAACAAAGTTACAAACCACCAGACAAATAAAAAATAAATTAAATCCCCCCCACACAAATAAAAAATTAAAAAATTAAGTGTAGACATGAAAAATTTAAAAATTTGCTTTCCCTCCATTCAAATTCCAATTTCAAATCCCAATTCCACCTTTTTAGATGGAAGATGTTAATGCTCATTTTGAACCAAAATGAGCATTAACACATTCCTATTCCATTTTCATATTGCACTGCCAAACTGAGGATTCGACAAAATGAGCAATAACAAATGCCAATTCCAGGCAAATGCTGGAAATGGTCCGCTACCAAACGGGCCCTAAAAGTTAGAAACTTCAAATTAATTAAAATCAATTATATATTATACCAAAAATAAATTATATAAAATAATAATAATAAACATTCATTATACAAACAACCAAAGCAAAAAAACAAACCATTTCACCCAGCCACCTAAATTGTTATAAAAAAATTTATTTTTTTTGGAAAAAATGGGCGGAGCCATTATATTTAATTAATATTTAAGTATTAATAACAATAAACTGCTTCAGGATGCTCCTGAAGGAAAGAAGCGGGAAGAAAACCATCATTCCTCGCCTTGGCAAAGTTATATGTATATGTATATGTATATGAAACTAGCTACCAAAATGGACAATACACAACAAAATCCTCAAAAACTATGTAGACAAAAAACTAATGAGCAAGAGAATTTCCCACAACCCCCTTGCCTCACATTACTCCTAACAATTATAGATAAGATTTAATTCTGCATTAGAAATATCATGGCTACAAAAGTGCCAATAAAACTTCATATGTTTTACAGTCCAAGAATTTCGTGTATAAGGCTTAAACTAATTGAACCAATCAAATGATAGAAAAATGACTTTTATAAATTATAAAGTTAAAAAAATACCATCTAAACTTTGGAAAACATGAAATTTATAACAAAATATAAAATACAAATTTTTTTAATTGGTCTAAACAGTTTTATTTAATCAATAATTAACACTAAAAAGTCATAAAATGATAGTACTTGCCTTTAGTTATAATAGAAACTAAAGTAGAAGTAATTGTATATTAATTTTTTAATTGTTATGTTTTATATAGTTATAGTAGAAGTAATAACTTTTTATAATTAGATTTAAATTTTAATGTAGAATCATATTAATAGTAGTTGAAATTATAAGATTGGAAATCTAATTGTAATCTTAAAAGTAGTATGTGTTCCTTTTAACCAATATCTTAATTTTAATTAGATGTATTTTAATTAATGATTAAATTACATAATTATGATTATTTGTTTTAGTAACAATAAATAATTTCATTTTTTAATTATAATTATTGAAAAAAATTATAAATTATAAATTGTAATTAATTTAAATTTTATTTATATTATTTCTTAATCTTGATTTTATTTTATTAATATATTTTTAAATTATATATGATTGAAATAAAATTATATATATGATACATTATTATATTATATATTAGATTGTATTGTAATATTATATATTTTATATGAATTTTCACGTTAGAGGCAATTGATATTTTTCCAGATTAATGCTATTAAAAATATAATTTACATAATTTAATTTTATTTAAAAAAATTATAATTAATTTAAATGTTAATTTAAATTTTATTTGTATTATTTCTTAATCTTAATTTTATTTTATTAATATATTTTTTAATTATATATGATTGAAATAAAATTATATATATGATACATTATTATATTATTAGATTGTATTGTAATATTATATTTTTATATGGGTTTTCAAATTAGAGGCAATTGATATTTTTCTAGATTAATGCTATTCAAAATATAATTTACATAATTTAATTATCCACACCTAAATTAATGTGTTACACTTAGCACATAAAAGATAACAAAAAATCAATTAATAATTGTTCATATTCTACAATCATTCGTAAAAATTCATGTATAACACCTCAAATCTATTAACCAATGGAAAAATATTTTTTAAAATTTTAAAACTTAAATAACATGCATGTAAACTTTAGAATGATAAAATAAATTTGAAAAATAAAAAATAAAATTCATTACAATAGTACTATGCCTTATCGACAAGTACTAATAAGAGAAAAATAGAGGCACCCAAAATCATGGATTTGATTTATTGAGATAATAAAGGAAAAATAATGATAATTCGCTACACTCTACAAACACAAATTCCAAATGGTTCAATGGGTTTCCCTTCTGTACACAAATGTGGTTGAAGGAAAGTAATGCGCAATGATGGAGCACAACTACTTTTTTAGTACATATATTATTAGTACTTGCCGATAGGCTAAGTAAGTAGTATTGCATCAGTTTTTGAGTTTTTAGTGTTAACTAGTGATTAAATAAAACTGTTTAGACCAATTAGAGGTTTTTAGATTTTGTACTTTGTAATAAATTTCATATTTTGTAAAGTTAGATGCAATATTTTTAACTTTATAATTTATAAAAATCATTTTTCTATCATTTGATTGGTTAAATTAGTTTGGGTCTTATACACGAAATTTCTAGATTTGTGGTCACAATGCATTATTTTTCCCACTTATTTCAATAAAAAATATCATTTAGATTTTTGGAAACTAATTTCGTTAAAATTAAAAGATTATATTAAGTATATTCTTTTATATTATTTATTATATTAATAATTTTGTACTTCAATTATATTTTATAACCAATTTAAATTATTAATATATAAATATTTATTATAATAAATTATTATAAATTTTATTATAAGTTATATTATATTATTTAATATAATATTAATCAATATGATATTATATTGCATTATATTATATTTAGTATATTATAATATATCAAAATTTAACAAAATATAATATAATATATATATTTTTAAATATTATATATGATTATATATAATATTAATATAATTATATAATAATATAATATAATTAATATATAAATTTTAATATAATTTAATAGATAGTTTAAATATAATATAAATAATATATGAAAATATGAACCTATATATAATTAAGGTTTGGCAATAAGAGTTGAATTTATGTAAGTTTCACATGATTATTTATTATTATAAATTATATTATATTATTCTAAAATATTTGTTATATTACATTATTATATTATAATAGAAGATATTGACATACTTATATTTTTACAATTTTTTTTACATAAACCACTAGTGAGAACATGAATTTCAAACTATATTATTAATAGAATCATATTAAATTAAATAATTATAAATTTACATTTATTTATATATTATTGAATATAGAGTTAACTTTTATTAGATTTTGATTAAATTTTTCAAAAGTGTATATTTTGACTATAATAATATTATATATATACTATAATTTTTGTATTATATTATAATATAAAAATAAAATAATAATTCAACATTAAATTTATTAAATTAAAATTACTATTATTTAATTAACTCTAAATTCATGATAAATAATTTTATTTCAACATTTACAATACTATAAGGCAAGCACTAGCCACTACGTGGCACTTGTTACATACGCCCTTTCCTTTTTCCATTTTTAAAATATTCATATATTTTAGGGTGGATTTGAAATATGCTAGGGAAGGGTACTGAATAGGTGGAAATAGTGTTCCCTCCTATAATGTATGGGGGAAATATGAGATCCACTTCTAAATCCAAATTCCCAAAGGAGAGATCCAAATTGATCAACCAAGAAAACCTTATATTTCCCTATAATGGAATTGTGCTTGAAATCTTAAATAATTGAAAGAATATATTATAAAACCTTATATGAAAGAGGAAGAAAACCTTATATTTCCCTATAATGGAATTGTGCTTGAAATCTGAAATAATTGAAAGACAAATACTAACCTCAAAGTAGGGAAAATCTAGAAAATGCCAATTTCTGATGTCTGTGTGTAATTTCGAGCAATTCTGCAACCTGTTTTGGACTGGAAATGCCAAGACAAAGAAAACCCAGAAAACTTGTATCTTTCTGACAATAGGTAGTCTTTGACCTCAATAAAAGGTCAGGCTACATTAATATTTTGAAGGTTGACTTTAATTTTGTTCGCAAATCTCGAAAGTTCGCCGAAAAGGGTATCCGAATCCAAGCTCAAATCTGAAGTTTCGCACATGTACCTGCAAGAAAAAGAGGGTTTTTGTTATTTGTTTGAGGGGTTTGCCTTGGTCAAACCCCGGTTTGGAATCAACCTTAATATTGAAACTGAAAAGAGAATGCTAGCAAGTAGTAGAATTAGATCTAATAATGAAGCTATGCAATTCAATAGATATGCAATTGTATTTCGAATGTAAACAAATGTATTGATATGAAAGCTTTGAACACAACAATGGCAAATGTAAATCAAAACCATGAAGGTAAATACAAAACCTCCATGCTTGTATGCTTGGAATCCACCTTGATATAAGAATGAATGGATCTAGAAGATGAACAAAGGATCTTGAAGGAAGATCACACCATCATGATGGCTAGATCTAGGGTTTGAATGATGAATCTCGAATGTTTTCACCAAATCCCTTCAAAGACTTGAATGCTTGAATCCTTGATCTTCAATGGAGAAATTGAATAGAGAAGAGGACTTGAATGCTTCCTTGAAAATGCTTGATGAAATGCTTGCTTGACCTTTCTTGAGAGATATGAAAAATAGATGGATGAAATGAGAGAGGAAGGCCTCCTTTTATAGTGATCTAGGCACAAACCTCTAGAGAAGGCTGACATTGGGGAATTAAATCCCAATTAACCTTAACCCCTAGAAATGGACCCATATTAAATGCAATTTAAGGATTTACCATTCTGAAACCCAAAATGGTCCACCCGAAGGCGGGAAAATAAATATTTCTGAAACCCGACACCCGAAAATCATGGGAATCTAAAATTTGAAATGTGGGTCAAGGACAAGGTAGACTCTACCCTAGGTCAGAGTCAAGGTCAACCCTAACCTAGGTCAAATTCAAGGTCAACTTTGACCTTGAGGTCAAAAACCTCAGGACCTAAGTCCATAATGCCAGGAAATGCAGAAATATACTAAAAACAAGGACAGATAGAAGCAGAATAAGGAGAACAAGTCACATCCGAGAAAAGGGATGATCAAGGTGCTTTACATGATCCAAGACCACTTACTTGAAGGGCTAAACACTCTTAAGATGGAAGTGCTTCCATTTTAAGATGATACATTAAGCCCCCACTTTAGCAAGAGTATGGATTCAATGCAAAATCTTGATAAAGGAGAAGGAAGAAGAGATCCTAGTGGATTTGAAATGAGATAGGATGACACTTAGTTGGGGACACAAGCCCCAAGCTAAGGATTATAACTCAACATACACGCACGAGGGTGCAAAAACAAAAAGGAAAAAGACACAAAATAGGGGTTAGTACTAAAACAAACCCAAATCAACTAGCACAATAAACCTTACTAAGAAGCATTTCTCATACTAATATCATATCGGGAAAGCTATCATAAAGTAATAAAACAAACCCAAATCAACTAGCACAATAAACCTTACTAAGAAGCATTTCTCATACTAATATCATATCTGGAAAGCTATCATAAAAGTATAAGTGATTACATAAGAAAGACAAGAGAAACACTATAAATAACATAGCTTCACGATCCTGTCCTTCTAGCATGAAAGAAAAAAGAGAGAAAGGGAAAAGAGTGATTACCTCACCTAGTAAGATGCCCACCTTACCATGAATCACCCTGGAGGGAGAGCTCAATAGGTTCACCCATAAACTATGCTTGTAATTGTAATGCGTCTTCTGATGGCTTCTAGAATATCCATAGATCCACCTTCCTGTATCACTATGAATGTGAAATGTGTGTCTCCTCAGGATTTAGCAACTTATGTGCGTTACCATTGACAGATTTAGCGTATTTGAAATGAGTGTCTTTTCAAGATTTAGCAACTTATGTGTGTTACATTCCAAGATTTAGCATATTGAAAAATTTGAAAAATGTGTGTCTCCTCAAGATTTAGCAACTTATGTGCGTTACCATCAGAATATTTAGCATATAAATGCATGTCTTTTTAGGATTTAGCAACTTATGTGCATTACCTTCCAAGATTTAGTATGTTGAAAATTTTGAAAAATGTGTGTCTCCTCAGGATTTAGCAACTTATGTGCGTTACCATCAAAAGATTTAGCATATAAATACATGTCTTTTCATGATTTAGCAACTTATGTGCATTACCTTCCAAGATTTAGCATGTAAAAATAAAAACTATAGTACAAGGGAGACCCTATATATGCCCCCCTCCTTATCATGACAATCTACTAGACAGGATAAGGAAGAGGAAGAGGATACCCACTTCACAATGCAAGGAGATATCTTGTTTACAACAATGTATACCATATTCTTTGCGAGGGATATTGACCCCAACATCCAAGAGTATAGATAATCATGAAAAGAATATGTCACTCATGGAAAAAGGATCCTTAAAGAAAGAGATCTTATCAACAAGACCCCCACCAAACAGGAGCACTTCTTAGATAAAATATCATCTTTCAATAGTGGGAACAAAGATTCAATCACCAATCCCCCTGCAAACAAGAGGAAAAGGAATCTTTGGAATAAAGGAAACAACTCTAACACCAAAGCAATATTGAGAGTTTATAAAGAACATAATTTGCAACATAGAGAAGAAGTGACGACCTAGGACAACAACTTCTCATATAAGAAATTTATCCATAGTCAAAACATCTATCAATAACAATGACCACTAAGCTAAGGAAAGCATTTCCCTAGAGAAAGAGAAAGAAGGAGGTACCTTGCCCCCTAGGGATAGAGACAAAGGATATCTTTGTAAAACAAATGTCTTAGGAAAGATATCTTGAATAAGCATAATGCAAAATCATAGAAAAATAGGAGAGAAAGAATACCAATTAAGCTCAAGACATAATATATGCTAAAAGGCCTAATGGATCCTAGGAGACTGGATGAAAATACAACTCTTGCCCCCCAGTCATGAGACAAGAAAGGGAAGAACGTCTACATTATATCGGAAGGAGGGGAATCCCCTATATCAAAATTATGAAGGAATTGTAAAAATGCATGACAGTGAGATATAATTCCTAAAGCAGCTCTTTCTCTAACATATAGCTTAAAATGTTTACAATCAGCAAGTAAACATGTGTTGCTATAATGAAAAGGACATTTATATTTGTATAAAGCATCTATCGGCATAGGTATAAATATTTCTTTCTTAGAATTCATTAGTTCAACATATACTTTCTTAGCCACTTCTTGACGAGTATTAGGGTTATCTAAGATAGGTGTGGGGAGAAGAATGTGAAGAGGAGGATGATGTTTAACATCACCTACCTTGGTTTGAGATTTTGAACAACCAACACCATACATATCTAGTTTAAGGGGTATATGAACGGGAAACCTAATACCATGCTCATTAACTCCAAGCCCTAAACCCTTATAACCTTGTTTAGTCACCATATTATATCCAGTAGTGTACATATTATGTAAAGCTTCTAAAGGAGGTGATTGTTTATCATCTTCATGAGTAATTGTTGTATAAGGTGGAATAATAGGTTTTGAAGAAGTTTCTTTACCCTTTCCTTTAATATCATCATGAATCGGAGGAGAAGGTAAATCAAATCTAAGTCTTGCACATCTGCATCCTAAGCTATAGCTTGAATCCCATCATAAGTATGGGAAGAGGGAGGATGAACAGATGGAGAATCAAGTATCGGATTAGGATTAGGAAGATTAGGATTAGGATTAGGATTGATAGGATTAGGAAAATTAGGAGATGGTGTATCATCTACCAAATTATTCACATAATCCAAAAGAGTAATAAGTCTACCACATAAATCTTTGATGAAAGTTTTAAATGTAGGAATACTAGTGTCTGTCAACTTCACAAAAGCATAGGAAAGAGCAAAGTGAAGGGTCATCAACATAATGAAGTAAATGATACTCTCATAAACATCATAGGCATTATAAAGAGATGCTAAAATAAGGGTAATAAAGAACATGACCACACACAAAAGCATCTTAACAATCTCCATAGAAAATGAAATGTAAGAATATATATATATATATATATATATATATATATATATATATATATATTTGTTGTATTTTTAAAGTTAAAATGCAAGAGCATAAACTAGATATAAACTAAAAGGGAAATCTAACACCAAAAGGAAAGAGACTAAGTATGTCAGGTTCACCAAAATGAATAGGTGGAAATTGTGTTCCCTCCTATAATGTATGGGGGAAATATGAGATCCACTTCTAAATCCAAATTTCCAAAGGAGAGATCCAAAATGATCAACCAAAAGGTTGATGCACAATTGAAGATCAATCTATGGAGAATATGAAAGAGGAAGAAAACCTTATATTTCCCTATAATAGAATTATTCTTGAAATCTAAAATAATTGAAAGGCAAATACTAACCTCAAAATAGGGAAAATCCAGAAAATGCCAATTTTTGATGTCTGTGTGTAATTTCAGGCAATACTGTAACCTCTTTCGGACTAGAAATGCTGAGATAAAGAAAACCCAAAAAACTTTTATCTTTCTGACAGTAGGTAGTCTTTGACCCCGATAAAAGGTCAAAGGCTAAATTAATATTTTGAAGGTTGACTTTGATTTTGTTCGTAGATCTTGGAAGTTTGCTGAAAAGGGTATCTGAATCCAAGCTCAGATCCAAAGTTCTGCACTTGTACTTGCAAGAACTTTATTGAATTTTGAATGTAAATGTATTGATATGAAAGCTTTGAACACAACAATGGAAAATGTAAATCAAAACCATGAAGGTAAATACAAAACCCCCATGCTTGTATGCTTGGAATCCACCTTGATATAAGAGTGAATGGATCTAGAAGATGAACAAAGGATCTTGAAGGAAGATCGCACCATCATGATGGCTAGATCTAGGGTTTGAATGATCAAGAAAGCAATTTAAGGATTTACCATTCTGAAACTCGAAATGGCTGACCTGAAGGCGGGAAAATAAATATTTTTGAAACCTGACACCTGGAAATCATGGGAATCTAAAATTTGAAATGTGGGTCAAGGACGAGGTAGACTCTACCCTAGGTCAAAGTCAAGGTCGACCCTGACCTAGGTCAGAGTCGAGGTCGACTTTGACCCTCAAGGTAGACTTTGGCCTTGAGGTTAAAAACCTTAGGGCCTCAGTCCATAATGCCAGGAAATGTAGAAATATATTGAAAACAAGGACATATAGAAGCAGAATAAGGAGAACAACTCAAATCCAAGAAAAGGTCTGATCAAGGTGCTTGACATGATCCAAGACCACTTACTCAGAGGGCTAAAGGCTCTTAACATGGAAGTGCTTCCATTTTAAGATGATACAGGTACCATTATTCATAATAGATAACTTTACACATCTTAATATTGTAAATGATATTTAATATTTTGATAATTTTTTGGTTTTCTCTACATGCAACTTAAGTGTATGATAACTATTGTTTTTTACTTTTTGGAAGTCACAATGAATGTGGTAGGGTTTTTTATGCATGTAAGAGTAAAATAGTGGTCATTTTGAGTTGATGTCCAACACAATTCTATATTTCCTTATTAACTATTCTCTTTGACCACCATAAAATTTGCATAATTGTTAGGAAGGATATTTGTAGGCATCCTAGCTAGCTTAATGCACAGGTTAAGCTTATGGGTATATTAGATTTTGAAGATTTTTTTTGTTGTCTTTGTATTCAACTTAAGTGTTTATAGCTATTGTTTCAAGGCTTCTAGATATAGTTATAACCAATGTTGTGGAATCCATTATGCATATAAGGGTCAAAAGGTGTTCAATTTGAGTTGATGTCCTATAAATATTCTATTTTTCTCCACAAAACTTCTTTTTTACCACCACAAAATTTCCAAAATTGATCCAACACTTATGCATAAATGCCACAATGATCGTGCACTATTGGTACTAATAAATTTACATATAATTGGTCTAATTAGTAATCTTTTTTGAGCTATTCGGTATGCCAATGGGAAGTTATTGGCTCACCAAATTATGATATTTTGGGGGGCATTTAATTAGAGATTTAATCAAATGAATAGTAATTTGAACATTGATGATATTGGTACTTTTAAAGTTGGACAATTCCTATACTTTCTAACTAGTGGATTGGCCACTAGATGATGTATAATAATTCCCATTTCATTTTTAATTATATTGTAAATGTAGAGATGAACGAACTAATTAATTTAATATTTTATTGTTTCAAATGGTGTCCTTAAATTGGAATTAAAAACAAACAAATATTTTTGCATAATTTTGGTAGCTAACTAGATGGTAGTTTACTTTTAAACTAAAACTAACACTATTATAGAATGCAATGCTCTAAATTCTCCCCTTATTACATTAATTCAAATTAGAGTGGAGCATTACAAATATTTTGAACATGGCCCTTCTAGAGACTTTAATGAAGCACCTTCACTAATCCTCCTTGCTCACCTAGGAAAAAATAAACTAACTACATCAGTGGATCTCATGATTGTAGAACTTGGAACCCTTTGTACACAACATGAGAGAATATAAATGTGTTTCTACCGTCCATACACAATGAGCCACATTTCCTCCAAATTTCCACATCTCCTATGAGTGTGTCTAATGCCTCCTCTAGTGTTGCACGTGAGATGTATTTCCTTTGAAAGTTCACATCTTCTCCAAGTTTGTATAATTCCTCCTCAAGTGCTATGGAAATAATCCCTCATCTACTATACAAATCACCAACCACACATCTACACATGTAATGCATTTCCTCTAAAATTTGACATCTTCTCCAAGTGTGTCTAATATCTCCTTAAGTTCTTAATAGATCTTCAACCAAATCTGAATAGAACTAATTATAGCCACAAGAATCTTTCCCCCTCGCTCCTTAAAGGGAAACAAACATGAAAATCCCCCTCTTTTCTTTAGGGATATAAATAGGGTACTTCTCATACAATGAATCATCCTTGAATGGGAAGATAAATTTCAAGATGGTCAAAATATTCCTGTGTGTGTTACCTCTAGCCTCTTGTATATTATCTTTAGACTTTTCCAATAATAGGTAGTATTGATACCTTTTAAAATTTTTAAATATAGCATGAATGGAGCCAAAATCAAAAGCATATAAATGAGGAACTCCTAAAAAAAAATATTGAAAAACAATTCCTCTTTACGCCTTATAAAACCCAGCTTACAATAGTTTATTAATCACAAATAATCTCAAATAATATCATTATTTATCATAAGAGCACCAAACTTGTTTTAATGTGAATTTTATACAATGTCATAGAAAAAAAAGTAAAATAACTGTGAGACTATGAACTTGTACACATGTTGGGTCTACATTCATATTTATTCATTATGTTGAAATCCTTAAGCCCTCTTATGCTACTTTCTTCTTCCCTTGGTGAATCTTCACACATTTCATAAATTATTCCCAAAAAGCTCTCATAATTTTTTTTTCTTGATAAGTATGGTTGCCAACATGAAATAAAATGTGATTTAAAATAAAAGTGACTATTTCCTTTGAAAATTAAACCTCACAAGAATATTTCCTATGTCTTTATAGAGCCACTTAAAATCTTCACATTGCCTACGTAAAGGTTTGAATAAAAAATTCCCAACATATCCACTTTATGTATGTTCCCAATTTGTAACTCATAAGATTTGGCATCTCTTATAAGTGTTTTCCCAAACACTAGGCATGCCATCTCTATGCATTACAAGCTATAATATCTATAAAAAATTTCATTTATCCTTTGCATTAAAATGGATTCCATATTGATGGAGAGTTAAATCACCCTCCAAAAATATCCCAACAATATCACAATAAAAACAAAAGAAATGCAAGATAAAATACTTCATATTTACTACTACAATGGAAAATAATATTTAAAATAAAACATTTACAAATATTAGCCAAATTGGCTTTTAAATATACAAGCTAGAGCTTCAAACCTTTTCTATTTAAATTATGAAATCCAAAACTCATTTTTCAATTTATTGTTTGATGTCTAAGCCCCCTTCACAAGCCTCTATCTAAAGAGTTTTTGGATGTTTTTAAAAGCCCCACTCATATTCTAGAAGATGGACACATGTCCTTCACACATTACACCACATGGCACTTATAAATTCCTAGATCTTTCCAAGCAAGGTGCCAAAAGAAGTAGCCTTTGAAATTCACAAAATGGGTTCCTAGAAGGGTGTCTTTTGACTTCTCCCTTTACATAACCCTTTTCCTCCCTTATATAGTTGTTTAGAAGAGATTTTTTACAATTTAATCCTTGGAAATTATAAAATGAATGTCCATAAGTAAAAAATACATTTTATTTCATGTGCATAGGCAATAAATGTTGAATTATTTCAACTTCTTATGTTTCTTTGGACACATTCTGAGGTGCATGGAGTCCAATAGTATCTTGCACTTATTTATATGATTTTAAACTTAGCTAAAGATGAAATAAAACTTATTCTTAAGAAGTGTAGGATTTCTCTAAACCTATGCATGTTGCTACATCAGACACATAGGGTAATTGAAGTGATCTTGTCAAGTGTATGATGTTTGAGGCAAACCAATTTAGTATACCTTAGTCTTTGAAAACCGTGAAGAATCTTCCATTAGGTCTTTCTTTCCACTTAACCAAGAAGTCTTTGTATTTCCTTTATCTTGTACTTCTACACACTCAACTTTCTAATATTTCATCAATCTCTTCCTTCTATGAAGTAGGTATCTAAATGTTCCACAATGCTTCCACTTTAATTCTTCTTTAATATCGCCTTTATAATACTTTATTAAATCTATGATAGTGAAGATGGGTGAAATGTGTATTTTTTTAGACAACTTTACTTCACAATAATTTCTTGAATCATGCTTCCCTAAAATTTTGCATTGCCCAAATTTATTCTTTTATAACTTGTTCTTTGTCCCTATTAGGAATCTTTCATTCTCAAGGTGAACCATGAATTCATCTCCTACTTGAAACTCCTTATGTCTCCTATTTTGATCTACCTAATCCTTTTACTTAGAGTTCATTTGATTAATATGCTTCTTTACCTCTTCATACATTCATAGGTTCTCTACAAAGTCTTTGGCCTTAGAACTCTACTTTTCTTCCTTTCCAATTTTTCCCTTAATTTTGAAGCATTTCTCGATCTACTTCAATAAACAATTTGGAACATGGTGACTTTCTAGTACTCTTATTAATATAATTGTCATGGGAAAAAAATTTCCATGGTAGAATTAATTCATATCCCTTGGGCTTATCTCCTACAAATCATCTTAGTGGGTTAGCCAAACTTTTATTTAAGTTACTTTTTTATATCCATTAGTATGCAAATGATGTGCAAAATTGAACTTCAAATAAATCCTTTATTTCTTCCATAATGTCTTCCAAAAATACCTAGTGAATTTGGAATCTTTGTCAAAATCTATGCTCTTGGGTAGACCATGTAGTCAGCATGGTTTTTTTTAGTGGTGATTATTCGCCAATTGGCGAATATGTGCCCAATCGGTGGAAGGAAATTGGCGAATAAAATGCTTGTATAATGGTTGACCGGTTCGCCTAGATTTTATAAAATGCTCATATAGTGATCGGATTGTTCACCACTATTTTTACATAATATTAGTATGGTAGTTGGGTTCTTCACCCATATTTCTATTACGGTAGTCGGGTTCTTCGCCACAGATTAAATTGTGTGTCTTTATCAAGGATCAACATTCGCCAAAGGCCCATTCTCCAAAGTAAAATTTTTATTTACACTAGGACCCAATTCACCATGCATCATACATAATTGTGTCCCAAATTCCCGCCCTATTCACCCAGTCAATTATTTGAAAATAAACAGGTTCGCCAAATATTAGTTGTTAATCATAAGCAACTGTCGGTCCCTTCGCCAAAATGGATGATGGAGATTATGAGGCAAAATTTGATGGCTAATATGAAAACAGTTTACTTGTAGTTGTCTATTTAAGAGATATGAGTTTCATTATTGAAACATGTCAGAGAGAAGGAGACTTCAAGAGATTTAGTTGATTCTGAGCTCACAATTGCATTTGCGATTAGTAGTGAATGACTGCCAGTCCGTAGTATCTTATAATTCATTCAAGTAAAATTTTATTTGTGGCCTTAATTTTTTGGAGATGTCACAGTCAAAGTTAAACAGGAAGAGGACTATTGCAGGTGGAGATGTCCAAGAGAGCCCGAGGCCAATGAAATGCAAAAATTTATCTTCATACTTTGGCATGGGTAGACACAATAGTGTTGGTCAAAGTGAGGAAGGTACATCATCAGAGGAACCTGTGCAATTTCAAGGTTCTCAACCTACACAGGACTCTAATGAACAAATTGGGGAGCCTAATAATTCTGGTGACAAAGTTGCGGAACCTGATATCTCTGATGAAGATGACCTTGAAGAAGAATTTAAATTCAACAACCAGTACCAGGATGAAGTGATCGACTTCGGTGATGATGATGGTTCAGTTAACAGTAACACTAAAGGGAGAGGAAAATCAAAATAAAAAATTGATCGTCAATGGGAGATATCAAGGAGATTTAAATTTCATTGGGTGGCAAAGCATCCATTCATTGAACCCATGGACAATCCAATTGTAGGTGAGCCGCCAGTAGAATGTAGATGTATGATTTGTAGTTGGAAGTATAAAAAGGAAAAGCAATTGTATCTTAAACTAGACACCATAGAGAAACATGTTGGTAAGGTTTACGAAACCTCAACTGTTGATGGAAAGGAAATAAAAGTGGTAAGATATAAAACAAAGGAGCAATGTCAACATAAAAGGAATGCTGAGGAATATTATTTGTTTCAGAAATTTAAGACGAAGCCTGGTGAAGTTCAAGGTTTTATTAATGCTATTTTTGCAAAAGCAAGTGAAGTAGAAGATCGCAGAAAAGCTGTTCAATTAAGTAATGTTTTCCATATTTTGAGCAGAGGGTGTCCAATGATAGACTATCCAGAAATGAGTGGTTTGTTACACTTTCTAAAAGTTCCTAACTATCCTGTCACTCATTGGTCAATAAACAGTGGATAGGAATTGGCAAGTTGTATTGCCCAGGTTGAAATAGAGGATGTACAGAGAAAAATAAAAGAGTCAACCTTTATTGCCTTGTCCTTAGATGAAGTTACGGCAATAGATAATACATCATGGGTATGCATGCATGTTTATACTATACAGAATAATGTCCACCAACCACATCTACTAACTGTTGCAAAATTGAGGGACAATGCGACATCAGAAACTTTATTTCAATTAGTAAAGAACCAATTAATTGAATATGGAGGTATGGATGAATTGAAAATAGCGAAGAAGTTGATCTGTGTTGGAGCGGATGGAGCTTTAGTAATGCAAGGTCAAAGGAATGGTCTTTGCACAAAGATGCAGGCTTCTTGTTCACCATACGTTGTTGGCATTCATTGTATGGCCCACAGGATGAATCTTGCTTTTAGAGTTGTGAAGAAGTTTCCTTTAGTAAACAAGGTTGAAGATTTAGTAAGAGAGTTGTACTCATATTTTTGTCGAAGTCCCAAACATTTTAGGGAATTTTAGTAGTTTGCTGATGGAATTACCAATGGAAACAAGCTTCTTAAAGATGTTGATACTAGATGGATCTCTTTGGATGGACCAGTGCATTGAGTTTTTTCCAAATATCAATGTTTGATTGGATTGATGTACGAAAATTGGGACAATGCAGAAAATCAGAGATGTGGCGACCTACTTCGGAGGTTAAGCAATATAGAGACACTTTTGACTTTAACATCTCTTCTTCCCGTGCTAGAATAAATGATGTTCATTATAAAAAAAAGCCCAGAAAAGAGCCATGTATATTGCAGAATATGCTTACTTGTGTGAAATGTCATGCCAAGCCCTCAATATTCTCTATCAAAATGACCTAAATTTATTCGATGAAAGATTTAATCACTGGCGGAAACTAACAGATTTGGAAAATCCTGATAATTATTTAAAGATCATTGAGAATGGGGATTTATGTGTTTGTGTAAGAGGATTTCAGATACCAATGTACTATAGTGCCCCAAAGAAGCCAGCTACAAGAGTTACAAGGGAAGAGTTTACCAAGATCATCGAGTCTATAGCAGGTAATGCAAGGGACATAGCCTATAAAGTTTCCTCTGAAATAAGATCCTGATTCCTATATGAACAACTACTTGAGGCCATGGAAATTGTGTTTCCTCAATATTGGAGCTTAAACTCTAAGGAAGATTATCGTAATAGGCTGATGACTTTGATAAAGGAATTTTGCAAATCTGTAAATTCAATGGAGTGACAATCAATGGAATTTTAGATGAGGGTCTTCTTAGATAGCAATCGGGCACTTTTGCAAGGACTATGAGGCATCAATATCAATTAATGCATAACCCACAAGAAGAGGGCTCAGCAACAAGGCTTTGGACAAAAGTAAAACAAAGCACAATGTTGCATGAAGAAATTTTAGAGTTCTTCAAGCTTGCTAATCTATGTCAGACCATGATATTGGGTTCAGTGGAGGATGAGAGTTTTCAGTTCTTTGGGCTTCCTAAAATCAAAGCTAAGAAACAAACTAGACAAGAATTTGGAAACATGCTTAAGGGTCTACACATCTAGGTATGATGTCAATACTTTTCCTCATAAAAAAGTAATGGAAATTTGGAAGAAAAGATGCAAAAGAAGAGGGTTGGGAAACACCATTAACCAATCTTTGACAGCGACTCTGAGTGGGACAAGTCCTGGTGGCGATGGGAGTCATAGAAGCGGAGGTTAGAGTGAAGAAGGTACAAATGAAAATGAAGAGAACAATGAAGAAACTGGAATACTAGAATTGGGTGATGACGACGACATAGAGATGAATTGGAAAATTTAGGAAATTTCTGCTAAATTAGCAGTAGCAATCAATAGGTATTTTTTGAACTTATTAACTACTATATCCTATCATTCAATGTTCATTTTAGAAAAGCAAGAATGTATTATGTTTCATCATTAAAATTTGAGAACAAAGAGTATTATTACTGTAGAGTGTAGTTTGTAACTTTGTATCGTATCATCAATGATCATTCATATTTGAATTTGAAATTCTTGAATGAAATTTTGTATTCCAATAGCATATAATAGAGTAAATCAACTAAGAATAACTAAATAAAATAGAGTAACTCAACATACACTGAATTGGAAAACATGAAAATTAGATAGAGCACAATTTGTTTTGTATTCATTTGCAATATATTACAATTTACAGTAGTTCAAAATTTAGAGCAATATTTGTAGGCCAATCCAAACATCCTCTGATGGTAGAACAATTTGGTTCATAGTATAGTCACACTCCTGCAACTTCGTTAGCAATTCATATTTGGAAGTGTGACTTGACATCATTGTTTCTTCTAAAACTCCATTCAAAGTTCTCACTGGTTTGATGAAATCCATGAATGTATTTGGAGATATGTTTGTAGGAAGAAAGCGTAAATCAATATTTATTTTGTCATGCAACCTTATTTTGTAATTTTCTCTTCCAATGAAGTTATTTGCGTCAAATCCCTTAGGCAAACCAAGACTTTCCATATTCGCTTTCCTTTGTTCCATCTTTGTGATCTTCTGCTTAGCTTTTTCATCCAATTCTTGTGCTTCCCTTAGCTTCTCACATTTTTGAATGATACTTGATACCTTTACTAAGGCATCAAGGCGGTTGCTAATTCCCTTGTTTGATAGATAACTATCACTCTTACTGTAGAGTTGTTGCATAATATCTTTTGCTTCCTTTTCTTTCTTGACAACATCCATGTTCTATTCAATGTTCTTATGGAGCTTCAAATAACATACTCTCATACTTTGAAGCATTTCAAACCACTCATACAAGCTATTAGACATCACCAATAGTTGGCCCCAAATGTGTTCTTTTGCAATCTTCACTAAATTATTATTAGTATTTGTTAAAGTTTGAATTATATTATTGGCTTTCTTTAGTTCTTCTGCCATTTTTTCACAATTCTCTCTCTCGTCCACTGCTTTGTGTTCCCAATGATTGGCTTTATCCACCTAAGACTCCAATTGCTTTTGTAATTCCCGGTTGGAGGCAGCATTACTCTCCTTAATTTTAACTAACTTTTCTAAACTGACTCTTTCTTCCTCTAGTTTTTTACTAATTTCTGCCAATTTTCCCCTCAGTGCCTTCAGCTCTACCTCTGCCTGCTCCTGTTCCTTCACTACTACCTCCGCATGTTCCTGCTCTATATTTGTTGATGTAGAGGTTGATTTTTTAATCTTTTTATGTAATTCTTTAAAATTGTTCTCTAAAGCTTTCCTCTTTGCTTTTTCATTGCCAATGTCTACCTGTAACTTTTGTATATTTCTCTCGAGCTTGGTTTTCTCTCTTTCCACCTTTAGTAGTGCACTATAGACCATTTGGTTTGTAGAATTTGACACATTGATTTTGTCCACATTTTTAACTTTGGAAAAATCCATTTCGAGAGTGCTAACTTGAAATTTAGATGGATCTATCTGAGTCTCTGGTGGGTTTCCATCTTTTTTGGTGGAATAATAACCATGAACTCCATCATGTCTCTATTTGGATCATATGTTGGTAAAACCCTGTTGGATGTAGGTTCTTCCTCTACAGCTGCATTAAGGGAACGGGTCTGCAATGTCTTCTTTAATTCCTTATTCTTGGTTATTGTTTCTGCAAATTTATTAGAGAAATCTTTGAAATGAAAATCTGGTGTTGCAGAAGGATTTGAATGTTTGAAAGGTGATGCAGAGGCAGAGCTTGCAATGCCTGTTGATCTAACTAATGCTCTTTGATGATTTAAACTTCTAGAGGGTTTTGTTGAACCTGACATTGCAAACAGTTCTTTAGGATCGGATGTCATTGTTCTGGAAATGGAAAGCTTTTTCTTCTTGACACTATCTTCTTGTATGGAAATATGTGTAGATAGTTGCCTCTTTAGAGAGGGAACTTGTATAAGTTGGCCAGTCCCACTGGCACCAGTGACACTAGCAGAGTCAGACCCAAGGCCTGCACCACGATCATAACCACTTTTTTTATCTCAATTGTATTCCAGATGCCTTCTCCTGTGGGACCCAAACCACCACCTTTATAACCCATTTTTTCCACAATGATTGCCCCTTTTCCATATGCTTTATGTCATTCCTTGATGGTTCCACTCTAACTCCTAGTCCTTGGAGTAAATGCAATTGGTGGATTATCATCCTTAATGTTTGGATATTCATCCTTAGTGTCATATGCCATGCTAGGATGCTCCAAATTCCATAATTTTCTAAACTCTATATCCTCGTCTATTTCATCCAGATCTTCACTAGTCTTTGGTTCACCAAGAGCCTTTCTCATACTCCAAAAATCATCCATTTTCGTTCTAGTCCATTTTCTATCCTTACAAGCTTCTGCTAAGCTCTTTGGTATTTTTTTGTTTGATGACTGAGTAGCTTTTTCATAGAAATTGTAGGACATCCTAGGCTGTACAATGCCCTAGTTTATTGTTGTCATAATTTGTGATGACAACTGTTCAACTGAAATTTTTTCCTCACCGGAAACTTTCTCCAACTCTTTTCTAATGTCATCCCAGCTATCCTTGTTTTTGAACTTCTCTAGTAATGGTTTACTTTCATGTTGAAATAAGTTTGCAGAGTTCTTATTAGCAACAAGCATTGTTTGAATGACGTTGAGTGGATCATACTTCCCGTACCACTCTAAATCAAATTGAAAAATATCTATAAAAAAATTTCCACTTTGAATGCCTTTCTCTCAAATGTTAACCCTCCAATTGAGAAAGGTAAGGAAGGGAATATGCTCTTTTTCAATTGGCCAATGAAGAGTCTATTTGTGCTCTCTAGTTGTACTACATATTCTACTACAAACACCCTGTCTATCACATGCATTGGAAGTTTATGGGGCTGTAGTTCTAAACCATTAAACCTTATTACAGTGTATTCTTCCATTAAGTACCAGTCAACCAATTGAATTGTGCTTCCAAGTTGGATGCAATCCCTACATGAAGCAGACAACTTGGGCATTGGAGTGCTTGTTATTTTTTTGTACAATGGTGCCAAAAAGAAGTCTACAAAATTACTGTAATTACTTTTGTTATCATACATTCTTATCTGAGGTGTCCAGTTATATATTGGAAATGGAGTACCTATCCCCCTCTGAATTTCTAGCTTGTTGTCGTTGCTCATTAATATTGCACCATTCTTGGCTAGCAAAAGATAGCACAAGTAGGTTGTAAACCTAAATGTCTTAGAATTGCCCCTTTTAATCAATGCCAATTGTTCTTGCATCAATTGAACCACGTGTCAAACAAAATTATATCTTACTAGTTCATTGACACAATGGATATCCCAAATGAATTGAAGAATGTTGGCACCCACTTCTCTATTATTTTCCAGTCCCAGGCAAAATGCTAGTGAGGATATAGTATCCTGAACCCATGGCACAAAAATGTTAAAATCATAAGGAGGCTTATGGTTCTCACCCAATGAAGCCTTTGCCTCTACAACTATTAGACCCCTTATAAATGAATCTTTTGCATCTGGTGGGACTACCTCATATTGCTCTGCCAGCAATCCCAGGTCAATATGGACATTACAGTTTTGTGGGTCAAACCCTAGGTCTAGCAAACTGAGAAATTCTTCCTCATTTATTGATAAAATTTCTTCCTGATTATTTTTATTCACAATTTCTTTTCTTTCTTCATCATAATTTTCTACACAAATCAAGATAATTTCTGGGCAAGGGAAAACTTCAGGTAACAACATGTAACCCAAACCAACATCCCACGAAGCAACTTTATTGGTTTTTGCACCTACCACTGGGTTAAATTTTATAAAATCAGGCCTCTTTGGCCCAGTTACCTTATTGCACAATGCATATTTAATTGCTATAAGTCTCCTTTCACTATCGATAACAGGATCATAAACATCGTGATACTCATCAGTGAAACCAAGGATTTCTACTAGTTTTCTGCAGTCTATTAAAGTTTTCCCATCTACTTGCCCTTGGCCTTGAGTTTTTGCTTTCACCATTGTTCTTTCGAAGAATGAAACAACACAAATTCACAGATATTTACTAACAAAATCATAGATAAACCCCAATTTAAGAAACCCCCCCCCCCAATTTAAGAAAACCCCAATTGTAAATTATAATTTCAAAATCAGGTTAAAGTAAATTTTTGACATTACAAAATCCCCCAATTTAAGAAAACCCCAATTGTAAATTGTTATTTTAAAAGCAGGTTAAAGTAATTTTTTGACATTACTCGAAATTAAACTTTGAAATCTGGATAGATATCTTAGTTGAAATTAAACTTTGAAATTTGGATAGATTGAAGTTAGAACAGATAACTCTAAGGCTCTCACAAATTACAGTCTCAAAATCTTCAGTGACGGTTCAACAGTTCTTTTTAGGTCTGCAACTAAGAGTAATGTTAAAAAGCTTTCGTTAAATGTAAATTGTAATGGTATATAATTAACTTTCTAAAACATACAACGTGTAACATAATCTTTCTAAAATGTACCACATAATCTTTTCATCAAATTACACGTCAACGTGTCACATTTTCGGAGTGAGTTTTAAAAAAAGCTTTTTGAAACCCATAGTACTTCTGAAATACAATTCCAACTATTCATCTCTCGTAATCCAATGATTGTCATGATTTTAAATATTAATAATTTAATACACAGTAATGAATATTAATCTTTAACTATATTCACTTAGAATAGCTTATCCATGATAAAGTTTGAAAACATTAAAATATTACATGAAACAAAAGTGCAACGCAAATTTTTTATATTATATAAGACCATATCTATTAATGATTCTTATAATCAAAACAAAAAAGAAAAGTAGTAGCACTTCAAATTTCTTAAAACATTTTCATATTATATTTTTCAACAATTTCCAATTTATATCATTTCAAAAACTCTGGCAGAGACTACCACCAGAGGGAGACACAGTAGAGGCCAAGGGACTAGAGAGTAGAGAGTAGAGGGACTAGAGAGTCGTAGACTCAGGGACTATCTAGCTAAGGCTCCCTTCCTTTTGTGTGGAAGTCTGAAGAGAGGAGAATCTTGAAGAATTCGTCTAGCCATTGATAGTCCCCGGGTTCGTCCAGTAGAAACCACTTTCGGAGGAAATCCCTCCCAATCTTTGCCCACTTCCGATGACGGTTGAGCTGCTCAACATCAAGGTTTAGTAGGAATGGTTGCCTAGGAACTACTCCTGGTTGTAGAATCTTAGGCAAATCATTTGCCCAAGGAATTCCAACCCCAATTTCAGAAAATATGACATGTACATTGTTGCCAAGGTACTCTTCTTTAAAAAATTTCCTTAGAAGCATAATCATATCCACCTTTTCCCCTCCAGGTCCAACAAAGAAGCCAAGAAACGAGATGAAATGTCAGTGGTGACTCTATACCTATTCTCACTCTTTAGAAATTCACATCCGAGAACCATTCTTATAGCCTCCTTGGTGAAGGCTCCGAACTCCGTAGTAACAGACTCCAGGATTGGGTCTATGACCAGGCCCAAAAAGGCCTTCTAGTCCTCCAAGGCAATGCATCTCAAATGAATTGGAGTGTCCATTCACAATTTTGCAGACTATTCTCACAAATATGCTTTCACAGAGAACCTAGCACTCGCAGATGTAGACTATTCTCACAAATATGCTCATAGATCAATCTATTTATAACTCCTAATTGGAAATCATTCCCCTAAAGATCTAATTAAATCGCAAAATAAATGTTAATTGTCCAAAAATCTCCAAATCTTTCATATTTAATACAACACTGGGTGAAATTGGAAACAACACTTATGATAAGACATTTTCTATCTTGGGAATAATGAAGGCCGAACGACTCGCACCACGTAGATGGACATAACAATTCTTTATTATAAAAAACCATAAAACCTGTGCCAGAAACAAGAAGCAAAGTACGTTACCTACGAAATGGCGGTAGGAAATGAAGTTTTACCATTGATTTAAGATCATCGAACGGTCAAAAATATTTTCCTTATATGATATGACATTTTCATTCAAGCATTAACTTTCAGGCATTAATCAATCGAGGTACTGAACAGTTATTATTTATATGATGTCACACCTATCTGTCTATGAAAATTGAAAGGCGCCATCAAAGAAACCATTAATTCACATTACTTTAACTGATGTCATGAATATTACACTAAACCTTAGTAACATCATATATAACATCTACACTCATCCTTCCATATATTTGTACCTTAGTAGCATCTGATCTTTTGTACAATAGCCTCACCAAACTAATCATCTAATTCTAGATTGAACATCTCTGCACTAACACTGCAATATTGTCTAAACACATAAATATGTTGACATCAATGACAACACATCTCCTAAATATGTGAAGGAACATATTTTCTCAACATAATTAAGGTGACTAGTCACAACATGTGTCTTCACCAAGAAGCTATAGACCAATTTGAAGTTCACTTTAGGTAATACTAGGCCATCACACCATTTCACTTAATTATCATGAATCATGATAGATATCAATAATACATTTGACATGAAAATTGAAATTTCAATCAAGCTTCCCTAATAACTAAGTATGTTCTCTAATAGGATTGGGGGGACCATAATTAGAATTTAGTGCTTAGGTTAGACCAAGACCTTAACAATATATTCTTAATAATACGATTAAAATTTTAATACCTTATATTTTCACATCTTCGATAAGCAATTCTACATCAATTAAATGGGTTTTCCCTTCTGATATAGATTCCACCATATATATCTAGACTTAAATATTACTGTTAAATAACTCAACGACTAAGAAACTTACTTAGATCACATGATAAAATCACTCAGAATCTCCTTAAATCTTTCCTCAGACTCACAGTGTCACACGTCCGTTCGATTACAACTAATCAATGGCCAAAGGTGAATTTTGAGCCTATTGTAGGTCTTCATAATATTTACAGACAAATCTCAGTGGAATCATGACATGTGGTATGACACAGTCTTCATAATATTTACAAACAAATCTCAGTAGAATCATGACATGTGGTATGACATGTGTCATACCACGTGTCATGATTTTGCTGAGATTTGTCCATAAATATTATGAAGACGTACAATAGGCCTAAAATTCACCTTTGGCCGTTGATTTGTTTTAAATCCAACGGACGTGTGTCATGTGTCATAGTGATTGGAGTGGGACCCAATGCAACTTCAACATCAAATCACAACCATTAGATTAAGAGAGATGAACGGTGGAAGGTTTCTTTTAGAGGGAATTGGGTGCGTTAACTCCTTTAGTGAAAATTCTCTCCGAAATTATTCAATCACCATACCAACTATAAATATTTGAAAACCATTCGCCATGACAAATATATTAATTGAAATATTTGGAAAATAGTTTCGCCATATTTTTATAAAAATGGTATGCATTATTTAAATATTCGCCAACCAATATCAATATTTTGACACATAATTTGCCATCAATATTAATAATTTTATTATAAAAAAATTATAGTCGCCATTTTTTTATAAAAATTGTATACACTATTAAAAAATTCACCACCAAATATCCATATTTTGACAGATAATTCACCATCACTATTAAAAATTTCCCCCCCAAAACACATGTGATTTGCCACAATTTTATACTTTTCGCGAGGGGGGGGTTCCTTAAAGTTATCCCTGGTAGTCAGACCACCTCCTCGAATAATAAATCCACAATGTGAATGACATCATTAGTCTCTCCATAGAGAATAAAATGTGCAACTTTTTAAAACCTACCCACCACCACAAATATATAATGTCCTTATTGTTGTTAGAGTTAGATCCTACATAACCACGCTTAAGATCCTTGACAACCATGTTGTTGACATTAAACCCCACATTGTCACTTGGTAGTGCCACCTATAGGGCTTCACGATGCCTTCCATTGACCTTACTTTATTTTTTAGTCCAATAGATCATCGCTCTTAAGGGGAAAGTACTTTTCATAGTGAAAACATAGAAGGAAATTGTAGTCAATGTGCCAATGTTCATTAATAAGCACTTTAAATTTAGCCACAATTTCTAGTTTTATAGCTAAAAATTTTATACCCTTGGCTTTAAGTTGTTGGGATAGTATGTCTTGGAATGATGATCTTGTATTTCCCTATTCAAATAATGTCATTGAATAAGAGAGTGAATTCAGCCCACATAATTTTGTCCTCTTGAATGAATATGGCACTTGTGAGGAGGTTTGTAGAGGAGAGACTCTTGTTAAGTTGGATGATTCCTATGCTAGTTCCATAGTGGAAAGTGCTATGGAGGATGTCAAATCCATGGATTCTTTAAGACCATACACATTCTCCTCTTCCTATTCTATGCTTCCAACCTCCACCAATGGTTCTCTTTCAAAAATTTCAACACCAATATCTTTGTCATGAATAACACCAATTTTTTTAATGGTATTATCCCTACTTTTCTCCATCCTAGTCCTCTCATCAAGGACTACTATTAATCTCACCTTCTACTGCATCACAACTCTCACTTTAGGGTGACCTTCTACTATAAGTACAAGGTATCTAGTTTTCTACTTCTAGAAATCACCAAGGCCCCTTTTTAAATTTGTATTTGTTGGATACAAAAGTGATTCCACACCCTTGAGAATCCAATTGTCTAGGTGATATCAAATTCTATTTCATCTGAGGAATATATAGCATCCTGTACTAGCCAATTATTTCTAATTTTATTTTTATTTTTTAAAACCCTTTTGTTTATAAGATTTTAAAAGTTATTATTCCAAAGAAACACCTTATGGAAGTCATCGATTCACAAATTTTTAAAAAGATCTGTGCACAAGGTGGCATGAAATGATGCTTCTGATTCAAGCACCCAACCATTGATTGCAATTTCTTTTGATGCTAAAATTATCTTGTTCAATGTTGAGGGATTTCCATAAAACTTTCCTAACATGTTGATCAAATTAGTAGTTGTGGTTTCCTTGGACATGTTAAATGTCATAGAAGAGGATAAGCATAACGAGATGGCTTTGGGTAATTTTCTACTTAGAATATCTCGATCTTCATCCGACATAATTGCTTGTTTCTTTACTTTACCATGTAATGGTCTCCATAAATCTTCTAGAAAAAAATAGTCTTCCATTTACATCTTCTGTAAATGATGGTTATCTCCATAAAACTTTATTATCTTTCCTTCATCAGTCGACATTTCTCCCACTCAAACTTGAATCTCTCCCACCACTTAATCGAAAACCATAGATTTGATGCCAATTGTTTTTTGATAGATAAAGCAGCAAGAGGGTGTTGGCCCAAGGAACAAAAGACTAGTAGCACATTAACAGCACATTAATGGAACTAGTCAAAGAAGATAAATAGTTAATAGCATAATCACCAAGTCTAGCTCTACCCCTATCAAAAACATAAACCACAATCTTGATCATCAGGATTAAACCAGAGAACTTAACACGGATAGTAGCACATGTAAAATATCAGTTAAAATCCTGATTTGATGCCAATTGTTAAAAATAAAAGAGCAATAAAAAATAATTCAAAACAGAGTTAAAGATTTAAATACACACATAAAACATTAGGTTATAGAGATTTACCATTATTGGCTACATCCTCTTCAAGTAGGGCAATAATTTTATCCACTTCTCAAACATACAATTATATCCAATGTGCACTCATATTATACAAATTTTATGCTCTTCAAATATGTAGAGATAAGAATGAAATGAATAGTTGGAAGAATTGAATGGTCATGACTGTTGGAATTCACATTCTCACCAAAAACCACTCGGTCAAGAGTTCCACACTATTAAAAATATAATGTTTATAAGAAATATAAAAAATAAATTTCTATTGAAAATATAGAGTTAACTGTTTACAAAAGAGTCTAGTTGTCAAAATTTTACATCATTATAGATAGTATATCACATATATGATGCTAGATAAAACATTTACAATGAGGATAGAAAAGTACTAAGATCAAAAATTAATTCCAGAAGGCCTCAGAAAGACCTATCAGACTCATCCGTTTTCCTGTCCATGATCATCAATCTGGCTTAAACTGTTTTCATTTGATCCCCATCGATCCTTACTTCTAGAATTAAATTCAACTTCAATGTATTCATTTTCTACATTTTCTCTTGTGTCTCCTTCACTGGTATCATAGTGTTTTGTAACCTTTGATTTGCCAAACTGTTCTCAGGCTATTCATTGTAGCTTTGAACTCCTAAGTGCACCATCTTAGGAGCATCCACCGCTTGAATATCTTTAGCAAAGAGGATAGTGGCCCCTTCTTTTACCACACTTTGGACTCTTTCTCTCAAAATCTATATAGTGGCAGTGACCTGAGATATAATAGTAAATTGTGTGAGTTTATAATTAAACTCAGTAAGGTCCCTTTTCTTATCTTGGAAGATTTCTTCATTCCTCTACTTCCAAATAAACTAAAGAACTTCAGTAGTAAAAGTGATCCATAAATCATTGAGTTTACAATCAAACTTCTCAACATACCCAACCAAGATTTCATGCCAAGATAGAATAGACTCAAAATATCTCAAAATATCATAGCCAAAGAAAGAAGACCAAACTTTAACAACCCACTGACAATTAAAAAACAAGTGCTCATAAGACTTGGGACAGTTACAAATAGAACAAAAAATAGTGTTTCTAGACCATTGAGAGACAAAATAACCAAATGCATGCTTTTTCAATAGAAAAATCCACTTAAAACAAACCTTCTTGGGCTCCACATGAGAATTCCATAATAGTTCAAAGATTAAATGCCACTTATTGCTAGAGGTCAATTCAAGCCCCAGACAAGGTTAATTTCATTAAAAATGTTGTTGTTGTTAGTCATCATATTATAAATTTGTTTGCAAGAAAAATTCCCAAGAATATTACCATCCTTCCATTTAATATAACTAGGGTTTTTCCTGGATTGAATGCATTTGCTCGGGAACCAGTTACCCATAGCCTTAGCAATGAGGGTGTAAGTTTTTTTCTGAGAAGAAGGAATATCAAACTTGCTGCTTAACTCTGCCTAGGAGGGGAGCCTGTTATCAACAATAATATCACTTGTGAGTGATATGCCCTTTTTATTCCAACTTCTTGTTGAACAACATTGGGTGAGGGCAAGTGGTTTATCATTTAGATAGATCCCCCACCAAATGGATCTGTCAATAATAGAGAAGTATGGGTTTCTCCCTACAACACTTCTGTAACATAGGAGTGGTTTAATGTCTTTCCAAGCCTTCCATAGAGCAGCGAATACCCTAGAACCAAAGACTTTAACATCAAAATCGCCAAGAAGAATGTCAAGAAAAGGGATATTCTTCCAAGTTTTACCCTTTTTAACCATGGATCTTGCAATATTGTTTTTGATTAAGATTATCCAAGGCTCATTACCAGAAATGGCTTTAATAATCCATTTGGAGGTCAAGGTCCTCCCTTGCTTTTTGAGATCTTTAATGCCCAAGCCACCTTGCATTCTTGGGGTACAACACCACTCCCACTTGACATTATGCCTCTTCCTGTTACCAATACCATCTGACCAAAGGACATCCCTCAAAAAAATTTCAAGTTTATTTGTTTGAGAATTAGTAAACAACCAAGTTGAAGCATAGTATATTGCATGTGAGGAGAGAACTTTCTAAAAAATTTGCAGTCTTCCTGCTAAAGATAACATTTGTGTTTTCCATTTTAGGTGTTTTCTTTCTATTTTCTTATAAATCCAGTTCCACATTTCATTTAGAGAAGGATCAAGGGAAAATGAAAGTCCTAGATATCTGACAATAGCATTAGGGCCCGACCACTTCCATCCTTTACTTCCTAACCAAGTGTGAGGGATGTTGTCCCATCCAAGAACAACATATTTTTGAGGGGCTATCTTTGCACTAGATGCTTTACAAAATAACTAAATTCTGCAAACCACTCTATCAAAGTTTTGTTATGAAAGATCAACAAAAAGAGTTGTATCATCTGCAAATTGTTCAATAAGGAGGTCTTCACTGTTGGGAAAAGATAGACCTTTAATGGGGTGACTGAATTCAGTGGCCTTGAGTATGTAATTCATAGCATTTGCAATGATGACATATAAGGCAGGGGCTAGAGGGAGCCCTGCCTAATAGATCTCCCAAGGGGAATAGACTCAAAAATCTCACCATTAATCTCAATGCTAGTATTAGAATCTTTAAACAAAATCTTGACCCAATTACAGAAATATTCATGGAACCCAAACTGCTTGAGCATAGCAATAACAAATTGCCATTCAATTCTATCATATGCCTTCTCAAAATCAAGAAGAATCATAGCCACATTTTGTTTGTCAGCTTTTGCCAAATGCATTGCAATTCTGTTAGCCAACAATTTAGCAATGATTTTATAAGAAATGTTTAACAGGGTGATATGCCTCCAATTCCTTACTTGAGTTTTATCACCTTCCTTAGGTAGAAGTTTAATTAGACCCTTGTTAATGTTCTCACCCAATGTCCCATTGTCAAAAGAAAACTGGTAGACTTCAAGGAGTTCATTAGAAATCCACTCCTTATTAATTTTATACAACTCAGCCAGTAAGCCATCTATCTCGGGAGATTTAAGATTAGCCAATGAAGAAATGGCTTCTTCTAGTTCTTGGATAGATATCTCTTTCCCCGACATATCACTCTTCTCTTTGGTAATTTTAGATGGGATAATACTCATGCATTGATTCATACACATTTGGTTGCCTTCATCATGTTTAGAGGTGAAGAGATTCCTATAGAATTCTACACAGACAGACATGATCTCTTTGTTATTAGTGTTGATTCCTTCTTCTATCTAAATACCCTTAATCTCTTCTCTGACTTGCTTTGTCCTGATGATATTAAAAAAATATTTAGACCCCCTATCTCCCTCTTTGATCTAGTTAGCTTTAGCTCTTACTTTCTATCCCTGAATCTTGTATTGTTGAATAACTCTCAAATTTCCTTTAGTCTCACAAAGTTTCCTTTCAATTTCAGCATCCCTTCCTTTATTCTACAGTTTAGACTCCAGATCTATCAAATTGGAATTGAGCATTTTTTCCTCCCAATTCCCATCCTTAGCTTCCTTTGAACCAATAGTTTGGAATAGTTTCCTCCATGACTCAACTAATTGCTCCCATTTCTCTATAGGTGAAGCACTTGCAGTATGGTATTTGGAAAGAACAGTGACCATCCAGAGGGAATCCAAGTTGTCTTGGTTATTTAAAAGAGTAGTATTTAGTTTAAACAGAGGCTTCTTGCAACAAGTTTCATCTTGTTCTCCTACATCCTTGACACATATATACAAACACTTATGGGGGAGTGGTATGACATGCTAGCAGGGACAACATTAATAGGATACTGTCCAATATGGTGTATAATTTTCACTTCATGTTTATTGGTATAAACCCTATCAAGTCTGCAGTATATACTATCTTTATTAGCCTGATTGTTACACCAAGTGAACCATATACCTTCATGGCTTCCCTTTAGCCTTGTCATTGGATCATTAATGGCAAAGATTCTCTTGAATCTAGACCAGAAGAAATGTTCCTTACTTTTCCATTCAAACTTACCACCTCCTATTTTATCCTTAGGGCATTCAATCATATTGAAGTCTCCAACAAAGGTCCATTTTGCTTTGGGAAGATTAGTAGAAAGCCATTCCCATAGCTTTGCTCTTTCCTTGTAGTCATTCGAAGCATAAATATTACAAATACCTATCTTATTATCTTCATGATTGAGGATGATCCACAAATCCCTCTTACATGGAGACATCCCATTATCTATAATTTTCTCCTCCCAAGAAGACTTGATCAAAATAGCAACACCCCCCTTGCCTCTAACATGATTCAAGTAAAAATATTTGGAATTACCCCAAATGAATTTTAAAACATTAAAGGCCTGATAACCAGTAGTTTTGATTTCTTGAAAACAGACAATATATTTTCCTTTTAGGCTATTACACCACCTTCTAACAATATACTTTCTATATGACATTTCAAAACCTCTAACATTCCAACTATGAATTTGTATCTTCATTATTAACATTTAGAAGGGGGATTGATCTTACATAATCTAGAGAAACAATCTGGTATATTGTTTCCTTTTACCTTGTTATTTCTTTCCTTATTTTTTAAACTGCTACTTCTCTCATATGTCTTTTTTTTTTTTTTTTGGATATTACCTCAATGAACCCTTCGCAACTGATGCTCTGTGAAGAAGGATTGCTTAGAGGGGGTATATTCCTATGTTCCAGAGGTGTTGAAGGGTTAGAATTAGGGTTCCCCTCCTTTGCACCCACTTTGATTTTTTCAAGAGCAATCTGCTAAGCATTTTTCTTGCCGTTATTAGAATCAACATTTTTCATTCTAGGCACCGGGATGTATTGAGGAGCCATAGGATTCTTGTTGATCGGGGTTGGGATGGCAACAGGTCTTACTTCAAAATCCCCTTCAAACAGAGGATTGTTTAATGTTACAAATCCATCGGCTTGGGTATCAACAGTGCTCAAGACCGGGACAGAGTTACTATTATTCCTCTCGGGACCGGCTGGATGAAAGTCTTTAGAGATATTCTTGAGCAGTGGGCATTCTTTTTTACTATGCCCATTAAGTTTACAATGGAAACAAGCACCAATATGTCCTAATTTACTTAACTTCCACAAAAAAGAATCACCTTCAAACTTAACAACAATATTATCCAAGAAAAGGACACCAGGGGTCAGTGCCAAGAGGACGCGGGCATTAAGATGGGGTAGGGTGATTCTAGTTTCCTCAATCTCTGGCACAGACCCAAGTGGTTTCAAAATTTGAGATAAAAAAGGCCAAAACTCAGGTTGCACCCCTAAAATTTTTAACCAAAATGACAAAGCCTGCGAAACTACATCATCAAGTTTCCCTTTAGGAGACCATGGAAGGGCTCTGAACATGGTTTGGCCCACGTTCCAAAAACTTTTGTTTAAAACTTTCTCTTGCATCGCATGATTTTTAAAGAATACCACAAATAGACCTTTCTGGATCATTCTACTAAAATTAACAACAATGCCAAGTTTCTTTCCCCACACATTGTTAATCCAATCATCAAGAAATTTGTGTGCAGGAAGGAATTTCAAATCCATACAAATGAAGAACACAACAACATTCTTAAGCCTAGCCTATTCACCCTTAATAGCATTCACCATGTCAATATTCGGAGCCAAGGAAATAGTACTGCCAAAAAGATTAGGGACCTTACCTTCTCCTCCAGAGGTGTTATCGGAACTACCTGAGCTAGGGATAGAATCTCATCTATCTCCATTGGGCTGGGTTCCTCTGCGAACGACATCCTCTTCACCAGAAATACATTTGAAGCAAGCAGTGTTAGGGCACTTGGCTGCATTACCTTCGGCAACCACTTCCTTAAATGAAGGCTTAAATCCCCTCGTAACACGAATATCATTAACACCATCATTTCTTGTCATGGGTGAATCCGGCTTCACTTGGAAATTATGAAGGTCGTCCTTCCCCTAATCTCCAGTGACATCATCCATGGAAAGAACCTCACCCACGACACGAACAGCCGAGCCCTAAGTGGCAGAAAACCTAAAAACATACAACAAAACATGGGAGCCCAAAACAAAAGAAAAACACACACCCAAAACCAAAACAAAGCCAAATAAAAAAAAAGCAAGAAACAATGTAGAAAAGACTCAGGGGACACGAAGCATAGACAAGACCTCCCGCACGGGGAGCGCTCGCAAGTAGGACACGCAGGATACCAAAAAATGTGCCCACTTGCAGAGCGCTCGCCAACCCTCCTAAGAACCTTTATTAGAAAAAATAATGAATATCAGAAATATAAATCTTTTTAATCATTAAATACATGTAAAAATAACACAAAAAATTATGTGGAGAAACAATCTACCACTAATATATGAATGATAAGCACTCTAAGTCTACAAAACTACTAGGTAAGGATATTCCACTATGACTAAAACAAAATGTAACACTTTTAAAAAATAATTCCTCCTAATAAACAAACACATGTAAAAATAACGCCAAATTTTGATTGAAGGAACAATCGTGAGAGAAAAATCTATCCATACAAAGACATTGAACTTACATTAATCAAGAATAAATCAAAACACGAATACAATCTACTCTATCTTCTTCAATTTCTGTCAACAATTTAAAAATAAACTATTACTTCAGTTACAATCCATCACTAAAGAAACATTGAATTTATATTAATTAAAAAAATCATAAGACAATTACAATCTACTGAGTATTTTGAAATAAAATATTATTTCACTTACAATCCATCATAAAGCAATTAAACAATTATCATATCTAACAATGTACAATAAGAAACATAAATAATATAAAAAGTAGTCAAAGTAATGGCCCCAAAAATAGATTTTCCTATTCATGTGAAAAATCCAATTCCCCATATTCATGAAGAGCATACATAGAAATAGTATACAACTACGAATAGATAGAATAAACCCCATATTTTAAGGATTAATTTTAGTTGAATATGAACATGTTAAAGCCAATTCCATACGTCGTGACGTTCGAGGTAGCGATTCATGCCTTGTGGGTCAATTTATAGATGTCAGGGTTTCCGCTCAAAACTCATTATCTACAACCATTTTCGTCAGAGGAAGAAGTAGAGATTTATGTTGCAAAAATCAATAAAAAGATTGATGGGGATGAAGGAATTGGGTACGTTTCAAAATGCAATTGCAAAGGTTAAGGAAATAGTCGAAGGGAAGATCCCATATGATTTGCAGAACTATATGACGATTTATACTGAAAACTACAACAACTTCTATAGAGTGAATCCGAGCGTGATGCTGCCTGAATATATTAAAACTTTAGAAGATCATATCAATTCAACAGTTTTACCGGCACTGAGGGAAAAAGAAGATGAGTCTCTTCTGAGAGAAGTTGGAAAGCAATGGGAATATTACAAACGAATGGCTGACATTCTATTGAAACTTGTGTTTTTCGAGTTGACCAAGGGGAGTTCACTGATCGTCAAAAAACACAACCAAGTTGCTCAGAGATGCTTCCTTGAAATGGTCTACAATGAAGTTTTGCACAACGATGTCAAGGCTGCTATTATGGTTCAAATTACTAAAATGCGGGAAAATGAGCGCATTCTTGATGGGAGTGCATTGAAGAGTGTTATGTGTATGCTTTGGGATTTTGGGATGGAATATTATAAAGATCTTGAGTTGGCCATTTTTGAAAGTAGTTACATATACTATTCCCAAAGGTCTGATTCATGGATGTGTGAGTATTCTTGTCCAGAATACATGATGAATGTTGTTGGGTATTTAAGGTTGGAAAAAGAAACAATTGCAGTGAATTGTGTGCATGAAAGTAGCCAAACTGGGTATGTAGAAATGGTAGAAAATGAACTTCTTGGCAAGCATGAAAGCCAACTTTTGAAGGAAGATTCAGATTGCCATCATCCATTGCTGAGAAATGACAAGATGGATGATCTTTCAGAGATGTTTAAGTTGTTTTCTGGAATAGATAGAGGGATTCAGCTCATGGCCAAGATATTTACGCAGTATGTTATTAGGAATGGTACATCATTGGTGAAACATGGAGGACAAATGATGGCAGAGGCAATAAGAAAGGCAAATCATGAGAAGGGAGTGATTGCAAGTGAAAATGATCAGTTTGTGAGGAGTGTTATCCAATTGCATCAGAAATACTTGCAATGTGTAGAGGAGAAATTTATGAACCACTGCCTTTTCAGAACTGCACTCATGGCAGCCTTTCAGAGTTTCTGCAATGAAAAAGTTGCAGGAAACAATATTTGGGAATTGTTGGTCATATTATGTGATAATATATTGACAAATAGAAACATGACATATTCAGATGTTGAAGATGCCCTTGAGAAGGTTTCCAAGATCTTTCCCTACTTCTCTGACAAAGACATGGCTGCAGAGTTTTATAGGAAGAAGCTAGCAGATAGGCTTTTGTTCCATGGAAGCTCAAATACTGATTATGAAAAAAACATGTTAGCTAAGTTGAAGTTTGAGTGTGGAAGACAATTTACATCTAAAATGGAGGGCATGGTTAATGATTGGGCATTGACAATGAAAACCCAATCAGATTTTGAGGAATACCTCGGACAAAATCCTCTTCATTCTCCTTCTGAAATAGAATTCTCTGTAACAATTTTGACATCTGGATTCTGGCCAAGCTACAAGTCGCCTGATTCACTTGTCCTTCCTATTGAAATGGTAACACACTTGGAGTCATTCAACGAGTTCTATAGAAGAGAAAACATGAACAGAAGGCTATCATGGAAACATTCTCTGGGAACTTGCATTATTATTGGAAGATTTGATGAAGGTGAAATTGAAATAGTTGGAACAACTTGTCAAGCAAGTGCACTATTGTTGTTCAATTCAGCAGAGAGTCTAAGTTTTTCAGAAGTTAAATCCCAGTTGAATTTGGAAGTAGAAGATACAATTGCATTGCTGAACTCCATTGCATATTCAAAATACAAAATTCTGAGTAAAATTTCAGATACACAATCTGTGGTAGAAACAGATTGTTTCGAGTTCAATGCAAAATTTTCTAATGAAAAGGGCAAGATCAGACTTCCAGCACCCACGGCCAATGTAAAAGAAAATGCGGGGAAAGCTGTGTTTCAAGATAGACGTCATGTACTTGATGCCTCGATTGTAAGAATTATGAAGAGGAGAGAAAAATTAACTCATAAGGAACTAGTGATGCAATGCATTGAGCAGGTTAAAGACATGTTCAAGCCAGATATGAAAGAAATTAAAAAGAGAATTGAAATTCTCATGGATAGGGAATACATGGAGAGAGATAAAGAAAATCCTGCAGTGTACAATTATTTGTGTTGACGTTGGTTAAGAAAAAGGTCCATTAGATATTTCTAGGTTTGATGCTTCAAAATCCCCTACAGTTTCTAAGTAATACTTGCTGATTGTAAACTGCAGTCTTCTTCTCACTGCAATACAGTGATGAGGCTGCTGTTATATAGAGTCTACATCCAATAAAAAAATCTAAAAATATCGAATAAAAATAAGAACACTGCTAATTTTATATAAATAAATAAAGTAAAACTCTTAAAAATTAACTCTTGATCTATTAGAGTCAGCATTACTGATCATATTGAGATTTAAAAAAGAATTTTGCAATTGGTTTTGTAAAGATATTTTCAACCTGCTTTTGAGTGTTTATACACTTTAGTTCTATTTCTTTTTATTTAATCCATTATAATAATTACATATAATGAAAATGTCATCCAAAACAATGACATCTTATGTATTTAATGTGTACTATTATTTATATACATAGTTTAAGTATATTTTTTTATCTATTTTTAAAGAGTTTTCAAAGAGATAGGGGATCAATTACGTCAATTGTTAGGTTATAAGTATCAATTGGAGACACTAACGAAAAAAATATGAATATGTGCTTTGCTCTTATAAAATTGATTTTGTTTTAGAAGATTGTTGACAAATTATGAATCAATAGATATAAGTATCTAAAGGATAAGATACATCTATTATTATATGCCAAGATAAAAAATTTAACAAATATCTTCTAGCACCAAGTTTAGAAACATCTTACTTATTTGATGTGTAGTGTTATTTATACATAGCCTAAGCATATTTAATGTTGTCTATTTTTGAAGAGATTTCATAGAGAGAGAGAGCACCATCTAAGTGAATTTATAGGTTATAAGGATTATTTAGAAGCATTGAGGGATGAAAGATGTGCTTTTTACTTATACAATTGGTATTTGTTTGAGAAGATTGTTGGTAAATTATGAATGCAATAAAATCTTCAAAGGCTGATTTATGAAGATTTTTTATAAACTTATCCTAGCATGAAATAAGATATGTAATAAAATCTTAAAGGCTGGTTTACAGAAGATTTTTTATAAACTTACCCTAGCATGAAATAAGATATGCAATAAAATCTTCAAACGCTGATTTATGATTGGAATGTAAATGAGATTGTGCAAACAAAAACAAAAGAAATGACTCAGAACTTTCAAAATTTATATGTTATTATATAATAGTAAAATATAAGGTGTACAATATTTTGATTATGAAGATTAAAATGTGTAAATTTAAATGAGCTTATTTGTTATATAATTTCAAAGGTAACTCACAACAATTAATATTAATTAACAAACAAATGCTTCATAAATTTATCTTGTGATATTTATAGATAAATAATGTATATAGATATATGTCATACTAAATTTAAAATTAATAAAATGTATATAAATATTTTAATATATATTTAATTTAAAAATTAAAGAAAGATTTTCATAATTCATATAAAGTAACTACAAAATATTTATTATTGTAAAATGCATTCACAATATTATCAAAGAATGTAATAAATAATATCAGAAAATATAAGATGAAACAATCATAATAATTATCAAATAGTTATAACATAAGTATTATATAATCTTCATTTTAATTAAATCAAAATAATAATGTGAAACAATCATAATAATTATTAGTCATTATAATTGGCAAGAGCCTGTAGCACAAGGTAAGTTGTGAGCCTCTCATTTGGGAGGTGAATATTGTTGACTTTAATTTTTTAAACTAGAATTTATTATTTTAGTAAATTATATTAAAAAATTTATCATTGAAATTCAAATAGCTTATCAAATCATGTTTTTTACATGAGAAGAAAATATATTTGCTGAGGGAATTTATAACAAATAAATATAAAACATGTTGAGTATAGTAATTTCTAAAATCTTGCCATAATATGATATTCATGAAAAAAGCCTAAAAAATGCAATATGGAGGAAGCCCTTGAGAAAAGGGTCATATAAGACAAATTGTTTTCAACCAATGAGATTGCAAATAAATATTTTTTTCAATTTGAAAAATTCAAAAATATAAATTTAAACTTTCTAAAACTTATGACTATTTTGAAAATGAAAAAAATCAAGTGTTATAATTGGTGGAAATTAATTCACTAATTGAACTAATTGAGCTAATTGAACATAGGTCAATGCAATATACTAGCCTATGAAAAGTACAATAAGTGAAAAAAGAGGCACCCAAAAAATTTGGATTCACATTATTGAAGTAATAAAGAAAAGACATTGACAACTCGCCAAGATTTATTGACACAAAATTCAAATTTTTCGATGAGATTTCATTATGTAGAAACATGACTGAAGGAGAGTTATGAGTAATGATCAAGTATAATGGTATTGTGAAGTTGAAATTTGAGTGTGAAAGAGAATTTAAATCCAAAATGGGGGCACATTTATTGATTGGTCATTGACAATGAAAAACCAATCAGATATTGAGGAATACCTCACTCGAAATTCAATTCATCCTCCTTTGTGATAGTATTGGCATTTGGTTTCACTTGTCCTTCATATTGAAATGGAAACATATTTAGATTCATTCAAAAAGTTTGACAGTAGAAAAACCATGAATAGAAGACTAATGGAACATCCTCTGGGAATATACGTTATTATTAGAAGATTTGACAAAGGTGAAATTAAAATAGTTTAAATAATTTGTCAAGAAAGTGTACTATTTCTCAATGTAGCAAAGAAGTTATGTTTTCCAGAAGCTAATTTTTATCCTAGTTGAATTTAGAAGTCATGGTTGAATTCCCATGCATATTCAAAATGTGAAATTATGAGCAAAACTCTAGATACCCTATTTGTGATAGACACATTTGTTTTGGAACTCAATGCATAATTTCTTGTAAAAATAGGAAGATATAGCTTCTAGCACCTACAACTAATGTAAAAATAAAATTGTTGGTAAGACTTTGTTTCAAGATAAACATGTTTGGAATAGGGAATCTAACAATTTGAACTAAAAATTTCACCCACATAACATAAGACCTTAAATATAAGGCTTAAAAAATTAGAGAAGTGAAATGTCATTAGTGCTTTGGTTTTTCTTTCTCTGCTGAATTTTTGAATCTCTGTCATCCATGGTTCCTGGTGATGAGATCGGGGGACAAATTCCCCTACCTAGGAAGCCCCCAACATTTGTACAATTTATGCACAATGGAACTAGGAGCCCCATTGTGCTGGAGAATGCACATGCTACAGGAATGATCTAGTACATGAGATTGAAGTTTAGAAAGTTGGGGTTTTTAATTCTAAACCTAGAACTAAATTTCTAGAGGTGGTTTCTAACAAACTAGAATAGGGGAAAGAACATAGTGTTGGTCCATCTAATGAGAATAAATAGGAACTTGTGGCTAGTAGCTGTAAGAGGCAAAACAATATTAATACTAGAGTACTCAAAAATTGAGGGAACGACTATTAAGGTCTTTAACTTAGTGGTTGATCATATTGTTTTCTCAATAAACAATACCTTAGTGGGACAATTTATTTCTTTTAGACCAACTATTGATTTTGTTAGGAAGTGGTCTTCACAGAAATGGAAACTAAAGGGGAGCATCACAATCAATGTAATTCCTAATAGTCTATTCCTTTTCAAGTTTACTGTTGAGGAGGATTTAATTTTTGTCTAACAAGATCATGGGCCTTTGGGAAGCAATTTCAATCCCTCTACAGGTCAAACCTAGGTTTTGATCCTACAACTGACCTTAGTAGTTAATTCCTAGTCTAGGTTTGTATGCATGGTATACCACTAGAATTTTGGGATGAATAGATCTTTCACTTGATTGGTAGCACATTTGGCCACTATGTTTGTGTAGATGAGGGGATTAAGGAAAAATCCAGGTCATTCACATGCTTCTATGTTAATGTTGTTGTCAATAAAACTCTCCCTAATTATAGCACCTTGTAATCTAAATTGGGTAAGTGGGCACAAGCATTGATGCACGACGATGTTGTGATTCTCTACAAAAAATGCTCAAAATTGACCCATGTGGATTTTGATTATAATGCATTTGATAAGGGACATAAAAAACTCAAGGGTATCTCTACTTCCCCTTTTAGAGTCATAGTCCCTCCTAAGGAGGTTGATTCTGATTGAAAATCATGAATATCTCCTTATAGATGGATTGTTGAAACTTTTGAAAACCCCTAAGAAAGTCAAATGGGGGAGGGGGGATCCACATGGAACTTTGAATGAAATAATTATTTTGGAGGTTGGATAAATCCCAGCCCCTACCAATGTGTTTCCATAACCATGTGACACCCTAGCCTCTACCTCTCCTAGGGAGGAATGGGTTAGATCTTCCTCCAAGTCATGGCTTACATCCCCTACCCCTTCAAAAATGATCCTCTTTTGTAGATGCTTCAACAAGCTATCATGTGAGTGATGATGGTTGGATGATTCAAAAAAAGAAGACCAAAAATAAGAAGACAACTCTTTAGTTATTTTAACCAAGAATGGTCACCCATCTCAAAAATCTTTAGAAAAGGGGAGATCATAAGGGAAATCGCCAATGGTAGTTAGAGGACCCAAGATTCCACTTTCGAATATAAGAAATGAGGTTCCTTTCATAGAAAATAAGGGGTTTGAATGGCCCTCAAAAGTAGTATGATTTAAAGAAATGCATTTTTGAAAATAGTATGATTGTTCTACTTCTAAAAGAAGTCAAGACGACAAAATCCTTATTCAACACAATTGCCAAGGTTTTGTGGCCAATGTCTCATTTTTTATATTAGTGAAACTAATGGTGCCTCAAGAGGTATAGTTACTATGTAGAATCCACATAAAGTGGATGGAGAGCTTATTTCCTCCAATGATAATTTTTTATTGTCAAACTTGCTTATGATGGTTATGCTTGGTTTTCGGTCAATATCTATGCCCCCAATTCATGCCTTGGTAGAAAGTAAATTTGGGAGATCTCTTCTCTTATCCAATAGTTTAGCACTTCTCATTTTTTATTAGTAGGTTACTTCAATTTGATACTCTTCCCCTTTGAAAAGATGAGCATTTTAGAAAAAAATTCTAATAGCATGCTTGATTTCTCAGACTTTATCAATTAAATTGGTTTGGTTAGCATATAGATGGTAGGATAATTCTTCATGTGGTCAAACCATAAGAAGGAAATGATCTTATTTAAGATAATCTTGACATGTTCCTTTGTTCTACTAATTGGGACTTAGTGTTCAAATTTTCCTTAACTTCCCTTCCCTATAAAGTTTCATATCACAATCCTATACTTCTTAACAAGAAAAATAGATTACAGAACGAGTATAGTCCACCCTGTTATGAAATTATGTGAGAATCACACCCTGAGTTTCACAACCATATTTAAAACTAGTGAAATTCCACTATCCAAGGGACCCTAAAGTATTGTGTGGTTCAAAAATTAGATATTAATAGAAATACTATGAAGGGCTAGAACTAGCTCACTTTTTGAGATATTTTTTAAGATAAAATAAATTTGTATGAGATTGACAACCATTTCAGAAAAAATGGAATGGGCAGATATCTATGCTGACACATAATGAAAAGGTGGCTTTGAGAACTAAATGAAACAAAAATCCAAGATACGGTCGTTGAAAGAGGGAGATTAAAATTTGGTCTTCTTTCATTGTTTTGCTAGCATATGTGAGAGGATAAATTTTGTTCTCGATCTTAGAGATGAGAATATCTATGTAATCAAGTAGGATGAAAATTTGGGTCTCATGGCCTTGGATAAATTTTTTAATATTTTCAAAGATGATGGTTGTGTTGTTGATAAGATTTTAGTAGAGAAGTTATTAGGCTACCTTCCAAGAGCTATCAATGTCACTGATAATATGCAACATTTGGCCTCGATTATGTTGGAAGAAGTCAGGATTGCTACCTTTCCTATGGGTTCCTCTAAGGCCCTTGGTTAAAGTTGTAGTTTACCAACACTTCTAAGAAGTATGCATTTCCAAACAGCCACATATGATGACATAGGGCCTATGTGATTAAATAAATTATTGGATTGGAGAAATAATAAAGTAACATGCTTAGAAATAAGATCTTACCTCAATTTTGAATGAAATTGAAATAACATAGGACCCATATTTTAACTGTAGGTGTCTATTAAGTTCCATATGAAGTCCTATTATGTATGTTTAGTGAAAACACACTAATGTGTGTGCTAAATAATCATGGAATTGTATACACTAGTAAGGTGCTTACAATGGTACAATTATCCCCCACTTTAGCAAGATTATGATTCTATCGAGCATGCTCATGGAAAAAGAAATGAGATAGAAGATAAGGAGAGATGTGATCATGGAAAAACTATAAAGAGACACAACATCACTAAGCTTAAGGATATAAACCTCCAAATGAAGGATCTCAACTCAAAAAGCCATGAAAAATGGCACAAAAACAAAGGATAAAAAATCAACAAAAAAAATATAACAAAGGACCAAAGACACAAACAAAAGTGGTTAATACTAGAAACAAAATACAAATCAACTAGTTGAAGAGACCTTGATCAAGAATATTCAAAAATGTGTAGTTTACCATTTTACCTATCTGTGTGTCCTTTGGAATACCACCATATAAGGATCTTGAAGGCCTCTTCTTTATCAAGTAAAGAGTAGTATCTATGACATCTCCCAAACTTTGCAAAGTAAATCTTGCATTCAAGTTCATAATTCTTACATGCTTGGTGATAATTATGTTCATTCTTTCAAAAACACAATTTTCTTGTGGTGTTCCTAGAACTATCTTTTGTCTACAAATCCCATGGTATAAACAACAAAGTGTTAAACTCTTTTCTTCATTATTCACCTCCATTATCTAATTTGAGACACTTCAACTTAATTCTTATCTCATTCTTAGCCAAGGCTTTCCATTTCTTAAAGATATAAAATCCATTAGTTTTTCTTGCAATGAAGTAAACCCAAGTCTTCATATTTGTAATATCAATAAAAGTAACATAATAATAAGACCCGCCAAGAGATAATACCATACCTAGATCCCATACATATGGATGCAATATCTATTACTTTTTACTCTCCATTTCCTTCCCATCTTTGAAAAATATGGCTCTTTTATTTTCCATAAACACAATTTCTACATAAATCTAAATTAATTTTCTTCAAACTTGGCAATAAATTCTTTGAATAGAGAATCTTCATGCCCTTTATAATGTCCCCAAATTAATGGAGATTAAGTTAATTAAATTTATTAATTAGATGGTCCAAAATAATATTATAAAGGACTTATTTAATTAATTAATTTAGTTATAAAATTAAAAGGGGCCAAAATAATAAAGTTATAAATAAAATTATATCGGCCCATTACAACTTTCCAAAAACTTCTTGGAGGCCTATATAAGGCATTGGATGGAATTGTAGGTAATCATAGTGAGTTATATTTTCTTGTGTATATGTGATTCCAATTGGAATTGAGTCGTGTGTGCAATTTTGGAGGTGAAAGACCCACCCTAGTATTTAATTATAGTTTTGGTGGTAACAGCCACCCTAGTTTGTCATTGGAGATATCACTTCAGATATCTTAATTTGTACTTCATTTTAGGATTTTTGAAATCAAATATATTATATGAAAACAAAATTACTTTGTTGGTGTCAGTTCGTTACTGTTATATTCATGTGTTGATACATTGTTGCGCACAATATTATTGGCAATACTATTTTATGCAATCGTGATATTCTAAGGAGATCAACCCTAGCTGAAAGCCTTATTGTATCTGTGCATTTGGAAGTATCAGGCTGTATGGACACTAATTGTACGGGTACTTGGTCATACGAGGTGGACATTGCATGTGGAATGAAAGGGTAATTGGTGTGATCATATGGTGAAGCCTACTTATTATACGGGTACTTGGTTGTACAAGTGGAACAATTTTGTTGGAGTCGAAGGGTGACGATTGAGCTTTTAAGTTGTTGAAGGGATTTACCCTAGGGTACTTCCCATCAGGTACATTCCCCTTGGGTATTTTCCCTTGTAAAATTCCCCCCAGATACTTTCCCCTTGGGTATTTCCCCTTGGGCACATTCCCCTCGATTATTTTTCCTTGGGTACTTCCCCTTAGATATATTGTGTATCTTCCTAAAAATTTAGCACCCATAATTGGAGGCTGTAGGACCTATTAGGCCCCACTTTATTGATTCATAGGTCTAAATGTCCTTTAGGATTGGTTCCCACTTTATTTATTTTATTCTCCAATAACTTATTACACTATTCTAGACCCAAGAAAGCTTCAAAATCACTTCCTAGATAAGGTGGCCTAGGTCAGCCTTGTCTAGGACAAGGTTTCTTAGGTTAGCCTTTTTCTAGAGCTTTTTTCTTTAGTGAGCTCTGGGCTCAATACGTGAGTGTTTCTGATGAAGGGTGCTCCCCTTAATGCCACAAACACATAACAGAAATAGAGAAACAACAACAATAATATGCAAGAACAGAAAATTGGCTTCTTATTATCTCCACAAATGTGGAATTACAAACTTTCAGAATTACAATATGCAAAGCCACATGGGCATTCCCTTACAATATTCTTTAGGACAAAGCCTCGAATCAATACCTAGATCTACTACCCAGAACTATTCTGAACTGCCTAAGACAATAATACAGCCTTCCTTATATAGGCAATTTTCCACCGCCTGGGAAGGTTCCAGAATTTTAGCCAATAAGGCCGACCAACTTAGAATTATTTTATTTTACATTTTATTACATCATAGTCGGCTCAAGATAACCTTTGAAACCTGAACAGAAATTTTGAAGAAAATTATTTTCTGCCATTTCAGGTGGCCCAACTTCCGAAGACCATAAGTCATCACTAGTTGACCCGCTCGGCTATTATAACCCCATTTCAGAAACGCCACGAAGTGCTCTACAGGCTTGATTGGCGCAAGCACTCGTCACCCAAATTTTTGACCTCTTCCGGGGCCTCTAAAGCCTTCAAAACTGAGTTCAAAGTTTCTGTACCCTGTTGCCAATACCGAAAATCTTCAATATCTTCCAATATACACTTGATCTGGCAATGAAACTTTACTGGCAGACTTATATAACCAAAATGAACCTCCAAGAAAGAAATAAGATCATTCTGAGCACATACGAAAATTACCAAAAATAGTAACTTTCCATAAATAGCAGCTCTGCACAAAATAGCCCTTATTGAATACAAAAACAAAAATATTTTTGGGTGATGCAAGATTGCTCTTACACCTAGGATGCTCCTACATCAGACACCCGGGGTAATTTGAGAAGTGACCCTGTCACGACTCAGGTGTGCAGAGGAAAACCAAGACGGCTAACCTCCTCCTTTGTCAGCCATGATGAATCTTCAATAGGTCATCCTTTCCATTTGACCAAATATTCTTCATATGTCATGTTCCTTGTGATTCTGCCAACACGACTGTCCAGTATATCTTAGATCTCCTTAGTGTCTAAACTAGTTGCTGGAATACTCCACTGTGCTGCTGTGATCTCATCTTCAACACCTCCTTCATGATACTCTGTCAGATCTGAAATGTTAAACACTGGCGAAATATTTAGCTCAGTAGGTAATTCTACCTCATATGCATTTCCTGAATCATGTTTCTTCAGTATCCTACATGGTCCAAACTTCTTCATTTTTAGCTTGTTATATGTACCAACTGGAAACCGCTCCTTCCGCAAATGAACCATGACTTCATCACCAACGTGAAATTCCTTATACCTCCTTTTCTCATCTACCTTAGCCTTATACTGTGCATTCATCTTGGTAATATGCTTCCTCACCTCCTCATGGATGTTCTTCAAGTGTTCTGCAAAATCCTCAGCTTCAGCACTACTTATTTCTCCTTTATCTATCTTCCTCAATTCAGATGCATTTCTTGGACTACTTCCATATACAATCTAGAATGGTGATTTACCAGTGCTTCTATTGACAGAATTATTGTATGCAAATTCTGCCTGTGATAAAATTAAATCCCATCCTGTTGGCTTATCTCCAACCAAACATCTCAGCAAATTTCCCAAGCTCCTATTCACCACCTCTGTCTGTCCATCAGTCTGTGGATGATGTGATGAACTAAACTTCAAATCTGTCTTCAACTTCTTCCACAATGTACACCAGAAATATCCAACAAACTTAGTGTCCCGATCTGAAACTATGGTCTTTGGCAAACCATGAAGTCTCACTACTTCTCTGAAAAACAATTTTGCTACATGAACAACATCATTAGTCTTCTTGCAGGGAATAAAATGTGCCATCTTTGAAAATCTATCAACTACCACAAAAATTGAATCGTGTCCCCGCTGTGTCCTTGGTAAACCAAGAACAAAGTCCATGCTGATATCCTCCCAAGGCTTCTCTGGTACAGATAATGGCTGATACAACCCTGTATTCTGCTTCACTCCTTTTGCCATCTGACATACTCTGCAACTCTGTACAAACTTCTTCACATCTTGCTGCAACTGTGGCCAATAATAATTCTCACTAACCAAACCAAGGGTTTTGTCACGACCAAAATGTCCAGCCAATCCTCCGCTATGCTTCTCCTTGATGAGATTCTCCCTCATAGAACTTCATGGAATGCACAACTGACTCCCTCTGAATAGCATATCATCCTGGATGATGAAATCCAACCATTTTGTCCTGTCTAGAGTAACAGGTTCTGTACAAGCTTTCCAAGCTTCACCAAAATCAGGATCCTCTGGATACAAATTCTTGAGTTCCTTGAACCCAACCACTTCAATCTGCATTTTTGTCAGCAATAGTTGCCTTCTGCTAAGAGCATCTGCAACCCTATTAGACTTTCCACTCCTGTGTTTCAAAACAAATGTATAACTCTGCAAAAACTCAACCCATTTCAAATGCCTTTGATTCAATTTTCTTTGACTATTCAAATATTGCAAAGCTTGATGATCAGTATACAAAACAAACTCCTTAGGAAGTAGATAATGTCTCCACTTCTTTAGTGCCTGAACTATAGCATAAAATTCTTGATCATAAACAGAATATTTCCTCTTGGCATCATTTAACTTCTCACTGAAATAAGCAACAGGTTTACCTTCTTGGCTCATAACAGCTCCTATTGCAGTACCACTAGCATCACAATCTACTTGAAACACCTTATTGAAATTTGGAAGTGCTAAAATAGGTTGTTCTATAACTTTTTGTTTCAATAATTGAAAACTCTTTTCTGCTCCTTTAGTCCACTTAAACTCTTTTCTATCCCCTCTCATTGTTTCAGTCAAGGGTCCACAAATACTGCTAAAATTTCTGATAAACTTTCTGTAAAAGCTAGCTAGACCATGAAAAGATCTTACCTCAGTAGCACTCCTTGGAGTAGGCCATTCAAGGATAGCCTGTACCTTCTCTGGGTCCATTTTTAGACCTTCTACTGAAACTACAAATCCCAAATACACTAACTCTTTCTTCACAAAACTGCACTTCTTCAAATTAATCAATAATTTCTCTTCTCTCAACTTCTCAAATACCATACGAATATGCATCATATGCTCATCCAATGTCTTACTAAAGATCAAAATATCATCTAGGTAAATAATGACAAACTTACTTAGAAATTCTTTCAGAACCTCGTTCATGAGCCGCATGAAAGTGCTCGGTGCATTGGTTAGCCCAAAAGGCATGACTAACCACTCATATAGTCCTTCCTTTGTCTTGAAGGCAGTCTTCCATTCATCTCCTTCTCTGATCTGAATCTGGTGATATCCACTCTTCAGATCTATCTTTGAGAAATACACAGCTCCACTCAAACAGTCCATAATATCATCCATTCGTGGCAATGGAAACCTATACTTGATTGTGATCTTGTTTATTGCTCTGGAATGTGTACACATCCTCCATTCTCCATTCTTCTTTGGTGCTAATACTGCTGGTACAACACAGGGACTCAGACTCTCACGGATCAATCCTTTCTGTAACAGTTCATGTACTTGTCTGTTTAACTCCTCACTTTCTGCAGGTGTCATTCTGTGTGCTACCTTATTCGGCAAACTCACTCCTGGGATCAAGTCCATCTGATGACTGATCTTCCTGACTGGTGGTAATCCATCAGGCACATTATCGGATACAATATCCTGAAACTCATTCAACAAATCTGCAACTTCTATAGGAACATCTTCTACTTTCTCTTTACTAGCTTTTGGAATTAAAGCAAAACATACATGCTCATGCCTCATACCATCTAAAAAATTTCTTCCATCAACAAAAGTTATCCTTGCATTACCACATAACTTTTCTTCAGTCTCCTTCAATGGTTTTAGCTTATGTCGCACTCCATCCTTTGTCAGGGAATAGGTATTCGCACGACCATCATGTACAGCACATCTATCAAACTGCCATGGTCTACCCAACAACATATGACATGTATCCATAGATATGATATCACACAATACCTCATCTTGGTATCCGCCAATCTTGAACTTCACTAGGCATTGTTCATTGACCATGACCTTGTGGTCATCCTGTACCCAGGCAATCTGATATGGATGTGGGTGTTTCTGTCTCTTGAGCTTCAACTTTGTCACCATCTCTTCTGACACCAAATTGTCAGTGCTCCCACTATCAATGATCACATCACAACATTTACCTTCACACTTGCACCTGGTGCGAAACAGGCTCCTCCTTTGCTCAGGTTCATTCTCACCACTCAACAGGACTCTTCTGTTAATCAACGTTTCTCCTCTTTCAGCATCTTCAGAATTTGATGATCTGGCATCTTCATCTACATGTGCAACTCTGGCCTGGCCTTCATTTCTTCTGTCTGTTCTGCCTTGGCGCTGAGGACATTCAAATGCCCTATGACCTTCTTCTCCACAGTGAAAACATGTTCCACGGAAGCCTCCTCTTCCAGATCCTTGTCCTCTTCCTCTTCCTCTCTGATCTCTATTATTCTGATCTTGGAAGTGATTGGAATTATTTCCACGCTGATTCTGACTGCTACTGGCCTCATCCTTCTTTTTTAGATCTTCATTTCGGCCACCATATGACCATCCACCATGACCTCTTCCATTTTGTCTGCTCTCGAACTTCTTGTTCAGCTTTTCCTCTACTTTTAGGGCAAATTGGTATGTCTCCTCAATACTGCTCATTCGAACCAGATTCAACTCCTCCTAAATGCTTGGCCTTAACCCATTAAGGTATCGGGCAACTTTCTCCTTATCAGCTTCTGCATGGCCTGTTCTGATGAGGAGTCGATAGAACTCCTCTGTATACTCCTAAACAGATCTTCCTGCTTGCTTCAAACTTTGCATTTTCTTTAGTAGATAAAGCTCATAATCAACAGGAATGAACTGTCGCTTCAATTTATCCACCATCCGATCCCATCTTGTGATTTTATCTTTCCCTCTTCTATTTCGCTCCAATTGAATTTCTTGCCACCAGATTTTTGCATGACCTTTCAGTCTGGCCTTCGCAAATTTGACCCTATCAGGATCCTCAACATCTTCATACTCAAAATATTCCTCACATTCGTTGATCCAGTCGATCAATTCCTCTGGGTTAAGATTTCCAGAAAATGTAGGAACCTCAATCTTAGGTCTTTTCCCAATCTTGGAAATCGCCCGAAAAAGTCTTTCTTCCTCCTGGTTCACAATTTCAGCTTCTCCTTCTTGATATTCTTCTTCGGCTTCATCCTCGCTTTCGTCTCTGACATTAAGATTCATTCCTCTACGAATCTCTTCTTGTAATGCTCGCACTTGTCTCTGCAGCTCTCTAACCTCAGGTGTTACAACACCAGCTCTTCCGCCACGTTCCCTTCGTGGAGGCATTTTCACGATGCGCGCTGAAACCCTAGCCACGGTCCTGGTGCAAACTGCCTCACAGTCGGCGATCTGTTTACACACTCAAGAACTCCTGCTTTGATACCACCTGATGAAGTGTGCTCCCCTTAATGCCACAAACACATAACAGAAATAGAGAAACAACAACAATAATATGCAAGAACAGAAAATTGGCTTCTTATTATCTCCACAAATGTGGAATTACAAACTTTCAGAATTACAATATGCAAAGCCACATGGGCATTCCCTTACAATATTCTTTAGGACAAAGCCTCGAATCAATACCCAGATCTACTACCCAGAACTATTCTGAACTGCCTAAGACAATAATACAGCCTTCCTTATATAGGCAATTTTCCACCGCCTGGGAAGGTTCCAGAATTTTAGCCAATAAGGCCGACCAACTTAGAATTATTTTATTTTACATTTTATTACATCATAGTCGGCTCAAGATAACCTTTGAAACCCGAACAGAAATTTTGAAGAAAATTATTTTCCGCCATTTCAGGTGGCCCAACTTCCGAAGACCATAAGTCATCACCAGTTGACCCGCTTGGCTATTATAACCCCATTTCAGAAATGCCACGAAGCGCTCTACAGGCTTGACCGGCGCAAGCGCTTGTCACCCAAATTTTTGACCTCTTCCGGGGCCTCTAAAGCCTTCAAAACTGAGTTCAAAGTTTCTGTACCCTGCTGCCAATACCGAAAATCTTCAATATCTTCCAATATACACTTGATCTGGCAATGAAACTTTACTGGTAGACTTATATGACCAAAATGAACCTCCAAGAAAGAAATAAGATTATTCTGAGCACATACGAAAATTACCAAAAATAGTAACTTTCCATAAATAGCAGCTCTGCACAAAATAGCCCTTATTGAATACAAAAATAGAAATATTTTTGGGTGATGCAAGATTGCTCTTACACCCAGGATGCTCCTGCATCAGTTTCTTTCAAATCTTTCTTTGTGGTTGAACCGATGATATTGAGTCATAAAATGAGTATAAAAGGAAATCGAGGCCTCTCATTTTAACATCCATTATTATCCATTATAAATACATGACATTCTTATCCAATCAAGTTCTACCAATTGATCAAGTGCAAGAAATTCAATATTTTAATTTGTACAATTGAGGATTTGGACTCAATATTTGAAGGCAAGCATCCTGATTGAAGATCTCCATGTCTCCATTTCTTCAATATCTATCCAAGCAACTAGTATCTTCTCTAGTTGATGAAAGTTTCTCTCCTATGATGTCCAAGTAGAGGAATTCTCAATCTACCAAGAAGATCCACATATTCTCCTTTTCTATTTAATAATTCAATAATATCATTCATTCAAGATCTAGGATTGGAAAGTATAGATCTGTTGCATTTTTTAAGACATCATTGATTCTATATTTCAAGCATACATTCAAGAATATTTGTATGTTAATCTATTAGCAATAGATTTTGCTTAATTTTCTCAGCCTCTATTTTTTCCAAAATCACCCCATAATATTTAAATGTGTGTTTCGCTCAACGTTTCAGTCCTTTTCATATACACCTTGTCAGTTGAACTTGAACCTTGAACTCTCATAGTTCAAGATTCAAGGTTCAATAACATCCTTTGGTATGATATTTCCTCTTTGTTTGCAAGCTTAGTGGTACGTCATCTTTGCAATGCGCACTTGTCCAATGAACCTCAAACTGTGAACTCTCGTAGTTCAAGATTCAAAGTTCAACAGACATTATCCTTTTGCAGGACACTTTTTTTTTTTTTGCCTTCTTCCTTGTTGCTATTTGTTTTTTCTTTATTTTATTAAGTCATGCCAAAGGATAGTCCTTCTGCCTTCATGTTGAACTTGAACCGTGAACTCTCGTAGTTCAAGGTTTGAGGTTTAATGTGTGTTTGTAATTTGCGAAAGTGGAAAGTGGTGATTTGACATAGACGATAGTTGGTGATTGATTATGAGTTCCACGCATGGAGAGGATGTTGTAATTAATTGAAATGACATTTAAGTGTCACTTCAATCTGGGAAAGTATAGTAATCAATGCTTAAAGTGGTGCGAGTTACCTGGTGCTCATTAATTGAACCTTATGTGACATAATTTTGCCATTCTTGCAAATCTCCTGGGATTCTGTAAACTATTTTATGATAAATTAGAAATCTTAGCATGTTCTATCCATAGTGTTTGAGACATCTCATGCAGTCAGCACGAAAGAAGGTGTCTTTTCCTCCTCTCAAAGCTTAGTCCATCGCATAAGAAACCAGGTGAGTCTCTCTTTTGGCCCCCTTTTTTCAGTTCAAGCTCTTTTCTTTGTCAAATTCAAATTCCTTTAAGGTTGCTGCGTCTCCTTGTTTATTCCTAGCTTGAGAACCCAAAATGAAGAATCCAATTCCAAATTTTAGAAATACCTCTCCTTTGATTTGCTCCCTACCTGATTGTGAAGACACCCTGATCAAAACTAAACCCTCAGAAGATATTATGAACTGATTTAAAGAACCCATTCTAGGTTCCATGCTAGAAAAAGTCATTCAGAGTGGTCTGACTGATGTAGCCACTTTCCCAATAGTAGCCCCTTGTCGAGAGCTAGTTGTTGAATGTGCAAAAAGATATAGCTTTGAGGAGAAGTGTATCAAGAAGGTTGACAAGATTCCCCTGGTATACATAAGCAGAGATGTCATCTTGAAGGCAATAGGACTTCCAAAAAAATACCTGTATGAAGGGTGGAATATTCCCTCATCTCAATCAGTCTTTACCACCAAGAGACAAGTCTATAGGAATGAAATAGCTCAATACTGGTTTCTAAAAGCTGAAAAAGGAGGGTCCAAGCTCCTGAAGCCACTTACTATAGATCATTTCAAACCCACGGTAGCCAAGCTGGTTATACTACTCAATATAATTAAAGGAAACCAACATCCATATTACTGGCATGAGTGGATGTATTTTTACATTCAAGTCACTCTCGAAGGGGTAAAATATATCGACTGGGCCGAAACCATTGCTGATGAACTCAATCATCAGTTGGAAAACTTCCCAACTGGCAGTAGCTTTCATATGTCTTCTTACTTGTTCTACATTTTAGCCTCTACTAGAGAATGGAAAGGCCTTTTCCATGAACAGCCCCTCCCAAATATGAAGGTCTATGATTACTACCCTCACCTGCAGAAAGAATATCATGTTGATAGTTTCCTAAAAGTTAATGGGGTTTTCTTTGGGAAGTTGACATATGAACTACAAGGGAACATTGAGAAAAGAATGTTTGAAGAGGAAAAAACCTTTGTTAATACTTATGGAAGTTTCTTCATCCAATTTAGAAGATTCACATATCTCAAAGTGGGTGGTTTTGAAGGGGAGCCATTTAAATTGCCCAGATATGCTTTTGATAGCTTGATCATTGTAGAAGTGGCTCATCAACTAGCGTATATTCATAAAGGGGTCAAGGAAAGGAAAGGAAAAGTGAAGTCTAGTTTCCTAGTTGAATTAGCGTATTATACTTGGGTATGTGCAAGATCATGAGGGGCCAAACTATGCCCTTAAGTGGCAATGAAAAATCAGCAAATCAGGGTTCGTCAACTTGACATGAAAATTTGAACTAGCTATCAACCTAATACCAAAAAGTTGTAAGAATAGAATCTGTAGGAAATTGAATGTAGTTTCTAAACTACTAGGCCTTTTCTAAAAAAAATTTAATATAACTGGTGAAAAGTATAGATTTCAATACAATAGTACAAAAATTTCAGGAAAAAAATAAGAAGTAGGTGTATGTCTGACCACCTTAATCATGATCAAATGATAATATTTTTTTTATAATATTTTATATATAAGTAGTAGACTCATTCCCGAATGTGACACATATTTTTTTGTAATTTTATTCCAAAAAAAAATTAATTATGAATTTTCTGCTACAATGTTTTCAGAATAAAAAAACTCTCGTGTCTGACCACCTTAACTCATTCAAAACTTTACAAAATTCAATTTTATTTTATTTTTCTTTATAGTAGGTGAAGCATAGAATGTGACACATTTTTTGGATTTCAAAAATGTTATACCATTTGAAAGTTATAGCCATTTTTCAATCAGTATATAAATCAGCACTTTAGAGGTAACTCAATTAGAAAATAACTAATATTTACTTACCGAATTCAAAATTTGACAGCAATTATATCGATAGAAAGTTGATAATCTCCTTAAAATAACCTTTTCATTTCATCAAATTTAGGTGAAAAAAAAATTGTGAACAACATGGTCGAAGTCTGGAACTCAGAGAAACAGGGGAAAAACACGTTTTTGTGACATTTGAAGAGTTGACCAGGTAGGTTTGGTGCACAAAGCAATACCGAGCCTAATCGGGTACCTGATTTTTCCCAGCAGAATTTTAAATTTTAAATTTTCCCTCCCTTTCTCCCTCTTAATTTATTTCCAACCCCTTTCTCCCTCCAATTTCTCCATACTTCAATATATTATATATCAAAAATTATATATTAGATTATATATTATATATATTAAATATTACATAATATCTATTATATATTAAATATTATATAATATACATTTTACATTAAATATTATATAATATATATTAATATTAAATGTTACATTATACATCATATATTATATATTATTTTATATGTATTATATATTAATATGTATTTTACAATATATCACATGATATCTTCATATTTAAATTGTATGTAATATATATTTTATATTATAATATAAATATGTGTGTGTGTGTGTGTATGTATTATATATTATTTATAAAATATTACATTGTATATATAATAAAATCAAGCATGGTATATATATAATATATATATTATATAGGACATATTAATACACAGGTTAAATACACTAATATAAGGCATCCAAAAGGTTTCCAAAGGGGTCATAGAGGATTCCTAAGGGTCCTAAGGCTTGAGAAAGTGTACTAGGACCCCTTAGGTCCTGATACAACCCCCGACAACACACTGGAGCACTCAATTGTGTCCCAAGGGGTCGTATGACCCTTTGGGACACACTTTAGTGTTAAAATGTATCAAAAGGGGTCATGGGGACTTCATAGGGGTCCTAGTACACCTTATCACATGTTAGGACCCCTAGGAAGTCCTCATGACCCCTTTTGACATATTTCAACACTTAAGTTTGTCCCAAGGGGCCGTATGACCCCTTAGGACACACTTGAGTGTTCTCATGTGTCAAAAGGGGTCAGCGGGACTTCCTACGGGTCCTAGTATGCCATATCACGCATTAGGACCCCTAGGAAGTCTCGATGACTCATTTTCATACATTTCAACACTCAAGTGTGTCCCAATGGCTTGTATGACCCCTTATGACACACTTGAGACTTCTAATGTGTCAAAAGGGCTCATGGGGACTTCCTAGGGGTCCTAACACATGATAAGGCATACTAGGACCCCTAGGAAGTCCCCATGACCCCTTTTGACACATTTCAACACTCAAGTGTGTCCCAAGGGGTCATATGACACCTTAGGACACACTTGAGTGTTATAATGTGTTGAAAGCGGTCATGGGCACTTCCTAGGGGTCCTAGTATGTCTTATCATATGTTAGGACCCTTAGGAAGTCCCGATGACCCCTTTTAACACATTTTAATAGTCAAGTGTGTACCAAGCGGTCGATGAATCCTTAGGACAAACTTGTGATTTTTATGTCCAAAAGGGTCATGGGGAATTCCTAGGGGTCCTAACACATGATAAGACATACTAAGACCCCTCAAAAGTCCACATGACCCCTTAAGACACACTTGAGCATTCCAATGTGTCAAAAGGGGTCATGGGGACTT